>OV049865.1:47500-1453333 GCA_920104075.1 Melanargia galathea
CATACAAATTCTTTTCGCTGACTTGTTTTTGCCCGAATTTCCGCGAATTTTCGCGAGTTTTCGCAACTTTTGCATCTTTTCCCGATTTTCCCGAATTCCACTAACCGGGATACACCGTCCGGGTGCTATCCCGAAAGCCGCCCGCTTCCCGACGCGTTCTTGGAGCGTTTTATAAAACGTCTACGGACCTGCATAGGGCGAAAATCAGTGTTTTTCGCCGAAAATTTTTCCGGGTTAAACCTGATTTTCCCCCCAGCATTGCGGTCCTGTAGCGTCCCCCGAGACGCGTCGAACGCGCTGCGGCGCGCCCGGATCGGCCGAGCGGTTCTCGAGAAAATCGAGAAAAACGAAAATTGTGCACGACCAAAAGTTTACTTAAGCCCTGCAAATACATAAGAGAAATATCGATATTCTCATACAAATTCTTTTCGCTGACTTGTTTTTGCCCGAATTTCCGCGAATTTTCGCGAGTTTTCGCAACTTTTGCATCTTTTCCCGATTTTCCCGAATTCCACTAACCGGGATACACCGTCCGGGTGCTATCCCGAAAGCCGCCCGCTTCCCGACGCGTTCTTGGAGCGTTTTATAAAACGTCTACGGACCTGCATAGGGCGAAAATCAGTGTTTTTCGCCGAAAATTTTTCCGGGTTAAACCTGATTTTCCCCCCAGCATTGCGGTCCTGTAGCGTCCCCCGAGACGCGTCGAACGCGCTGCGGCGCGCCCGGATCGGCCGAGCGGTTCTCGAGAAAATCGAGAAAAACGAAAATTGTGCACGACCAAAAGTTTACTTAAGCCCTGCAAATACATAAGAGAAATATCGATATTCTCATACAAATTCTTTTCGCTGACTTGTTTTTGCCCGAATTTCCGCGAATTTTCGCGAGTTTTCGCAACTTTTGCATCTTTTCCCGATTTTCCCGAATTCCACTAACCGGGATACACCGTCCGGGTGCTATCCCGAAAGCCGCCCGCTTCCCGACGCGTTCTTGGAGCGTTTTATAAAACGTCTACGGACCTGCATAGGGCGAAAATCAGTGTTTTTCGCCGAAAATTTTTCCGGGTTAAACCTGATTTTCCCCCCAGCATTGCGGTCCTGTAGCGTCCCCCGAGACGCGTCGAACGCGCTGCGGCGCGCCCGGATCGGCCGAGCGGTTCTCGAGAAAATCGAGAAAAACGAAAATTGTGCACGACCAAAAGTTTACTTAAGCCCTGCAAATACATAAGAGAAATATCGATATTCTCATACAAATTCTTTTCGCTGACTTGTTTTTGCCCGAATTTCCGCGAATTTTCGCGAGTTTTCGCAACTTTTGCATCTTTTCCCGATTTTCCCGAATTCCACTAACCGGGATACACCGTCCGGGTGCTATCCCGAAAGCCGCCCGCTTCCCGACGCGTTCTTGGAGCGTTTTATAAAACGTCTACGGACCTGCATAGGGCGAAAATCAGTGTTTTTCGCCGAAAATTTTTCCGGGTTAAACCTGATTTTCCCCCCAGCATTGCGGTCCTGTAGCGTCCCCCGAGACGCGTCGAACGCGCTGCGGCGCGCCCGGATCGGCCGAGCGGTTCTCGAGAAAATCGAGAAAAACGAAAATTGTGCACGACCAAAAGTTTACTTAAGCCCTGCAAATACATAAGAGAAATATCGATATTCTCATACAAATTCTTTTCGCTGACTTGTTTTTGCCCGAATTTCCGCGAATTTTCGCGAGTTTTCGCAACTTTTGCATCTTTTCCCGATTTTCCCGAATTCCACTAACCGGGATACACCGTCCGGGTGCTATCCCGAAAGCCGCCCGCTTCCCGACGCGTTCTTGGAGCGTTTTATAAAACGTCTACGGACCTGCATAGGGCGAAAATCAGTGTTTTTCGCCGAAAATTTTTCCGGGTTAAACCTGATTTTCCCCCCAGCATTGCGGTCCTGTAGCGTCCCCCGAGACGCGTCGAACGCGCTGCGGCGCGCCCGGATCGGCCGAGCGGTTCTCGAGAAAATCGAGAAAAACGAAAATTGTGCACGACCAAAAGTTTACTTAAGCCCTGCAAATACATAAGAGAAATATCGATATTCTCATACAAATTCTTTTCGCTGACTTGTTTTTGCCCGAATTTCCGCGAATTTTCGCGAGTTTTCGCAACTTTTGCATCTTTTCCCGATTTTCCCGAATTCCACTAACCGGGATACACCGTCCGGGTGCTATCCCGAAAGCCGCCCGCTTCCCGACGCGTTCTTGGAGCGTTTTATAAAACGTCTACGGACCTGCATAGGGCGAAAATCAGTGTTTTTCGCCGAAAATTTTTCCGGGTTAAACCTGATTTTCCCCCCAGCATTGCGGTCCTGTAGCGTCCCCCGAGACGCGTCGAACGCGCTGCGGCGCGCCCGGATCGGCCGAGCGGTTCTCGAGAAAATCGAGAAAAACGAAAATTGTGCACGACCAAAAGTTTACTTAAGCCCTGCAAATACATAAGAGAAATATCGATATTCTCATACAAATTCTTTTCGCTGACTTGTTTTTGCCCGAATTTCCGCGAATTTTCGCGAGTTTTCGCAACTTTTGCATCTTTTCCCGATTTTCCCGAATTCCACTAACCGGGATACACCGTCCGGGTGCTATCCCGAAAGCCGCCCGCTTCCCGACGCGTTCTTGGAGCGTTTTATAAAACGTCTACGGACCTGCATAGGGCGAAAATCAGTGTTTTTCGCCGAAAATTTTTCCGGGTTAAACCTGATTTTCCCCCCAGCATTGCGGTCCTGTAGCGTCCCCCGAGACGCGTCGAACGCGCTGCGGCGCGCCCGGATCGGCCGAGCGGTTCTCGAGAAAATCGAGAAAAACGAAAATTGTGCACGACCAAAAGTTTACTTAAGCCCTGCAAATACATAAGAGAAATATCGATATTCTCATACAAATTCTTTTCGCTGACTTGTTTTTGCCCGAATTTCCGCGAATTTTCGCGAGTTTTCGCAACTTTTGCATCTTTTCCCGATTTTCCCGAATTCCACTAACCGGGATACACCGTCCGGGTGCTATCCCGAAAGCCGCCCGCTTCCCGACGCGTTCTTGGAGCGTTTTATAAAACGTCTACGGACCTGCATAGGGCGAAAATCAGTGTTTTTCGCCGAAAATTTTTCCGGGTTAAACCTGATTTTCCCCCCAGCATTGCGGTCCTGTAGCGTCCCCCGAGACGCGTCGAACGCGCTGCGGCGCGCCCGGATCGGCCGAGCGGTTCTCGAGAAAATCGAGAAAAACGAAAATTGTGCACGACCAAAAGTTTACTTAAGCCCTGCAAATACATAAGAGAAATATCGATATTCTCATACAAATTCTTTTCGCTGACTTGTTTTTGCCCGAATTTCCGCGAATTTTCGCGAGTTTTCGCAACTTTTGCATCTTTTCCCGATTTTCCCGAATTCCACTAACCGGGATACACCGTCCGGGTGCTATCCCGAAAGCCGCCCGCTTCCCGACGCGTTCTTGGAGCGTTTTATAAAACGTCTACGGACCTGCATAGGGCGAAAATCAGTGTTTTTCGCCGAAAATTTTTCCGGGTTAAACCTGATTTTCCCCCCAGCATTGCGGTCCTGTAGCGTCCCCCGAGACGCGTCGAACGCGCTGCGGCGCGCCCGGATCGGCCGAGCGGTTCTCGAGAAAATCGAGAAAAACGAAAATTGTGCACGACCAAAAGTTTACTTAAGCCCTGCAAATACATAAGAGAAATATCGATATTCTCATACAAATTCTTTTCGCTGACTTGTTTTTGCCCGAATTTCCGCGAATTTTCGCGAGTTTTCGCAACTTTTGCATCTTTTCCCGATTTTCCCGAATTCCACTAACCGGGATACACCGTCCGGGTGCTATCCCGAAAGCCGCCCGCTTCCCGACGCGTTCTTGGAGCGTTTTATAAAACGTCTACGGACCTGCATAGGGCGAAAATCAGTGTTTTTCGCCGAAAATTTTTCCGGGTTAAACCTGATTTTCCCCCCAGCATTGCGGTCCTGTAGCGTCCCCCGAGACGCGTCGAACGCGCTGCGGCGCGCCCGGATCGGCCGAGCGGTTCTCGAGAAAATCGAGAAAAACGAAAATTGTGCACGACCAAAAGTTTACTTAAGCCCTGCAAATACATAAGAGAAATATCGATATTCTCATACAAATTCTTTTCGCTGACTTGTTTTTGCCCGAATTTCCGCGAATTTTCGCGAGTTTTCGCAACTTTTGCATCTTTTCCCGATTTTCCCGAATTCCACTAACCGGGATACACCGTCCGGGTGCTATCCCGAAAGCCGCCCGCTTCCCGACGCGTTCTTGGAGCGTTTTATAAAACGTCTACGGACCTGCATAGGGCGAAAATCAGTGTTTTTCGCCGAAAATTTTTCCGGGTTAAACCTGATTTTCCCCCCAGCATTGCGGTCCTGTAGCGTCCCCCGAGACGCGTCGAACGCGCTGCGGCGCGCCCGGATCGGCCGAGCGGTTCTCGAGAAAATCGAGAAAAACGAAAATTCGTGCCCTCCCAAGCCCGCCCTTTAATAGATATATAAGTAAACGGGCACGATTTTTAGTGAAAAATTTTTATTTTTCTATTTGATTTGCGCTTGTGAGAGGGCCCGAAATCTACATTTGGAACCCCTGGTGGGGTGCTCCAAATCGACACAAAAAGCCAATTAAAATCGACTTTGGGCAACTTATTCATTAGACTTGGGGGCTTTTACACCCCCAGAATATAAATATTATAGACTTGGGAGGCTATACACCTCCCAAATATTAGGCTTAGTTAGTTTTATTGTTTTAAAGACTATTGGGCGGCACTCTACACCTCCCAAAAATTTTTAATTAGCTTAATATTTTATTTTAGTATTGAATCGACATTGGGAGCTTTTTACACTCCCAATCATTTTGTATTAGGTTAGGTATTATTATTATCAATTAATCTTGACATTGCGAGGCAATTTACACCTCCCAATCATTTTAAACTAGGATTAGGTAATATTATTATTAAATTATTGACGTTGGGAGGCAATCTACACCTCCCAATTATTTTAAATTAGGTTAGGTTAAAATCTTATCGGAACTTTTAATGAGTTTTGACGTTGGGAGGCTTTTTACACCTCCCAATCGGTTTGATTTTTAGTATTATAGGTTAAGGTTGTGTCCCTGTATTTTAAATCGACAATGTCCTCAAAGACTAAACCTGAAGTCCCTAAGACTGCGAGCGTCAGCAGCGCAAGCACGAAGCTCAATGACGTAGAGGTTCGTAGGCGTGCACCTTCGAAACTTAGTAAGGAAGCACCCTCCTTCGCAACTTCGGCAACTGAAGCCCCGCTCGAAGATCTGCCAGCGGTAGCAAACCAGCTATTCCAGGTAGCTAAACTTCATTTAGAGCAGTCGGGTAACATTAAAACCACAATAAAAGAGACAGTGTTGGACTGCCTCAACGGATTGTTCACACTGGCCATAAGACTCAGCGATGTGGCGCAGTCCAATACTGGCGACCCGACTGTTTCGGCCGAACTTGCGGAGGAGGTGTTAAATGAGCTGAAAAGTCAAAGGGAACTGGTGGTTGCAGCCAGGCAGGATATGAGTGCTGTCAAAGAGCAAGTATCTAAGTTTAAAGAAAACTTAGAAAGTAAAGTGCTCGACGGCATCTCGTATGCTGCCATTGCTGCAACTCCCAAACCAGCAACACAGCAAACTGCTCGACAACCTGTCCACTCTTTACTTGTGTCATCTAACGAACTCTTTACTTGTGTCATCTAACGACGTTCTTGACACAAGTGAGGATGTCATAGACAAAATAAGAACAGCTGTGAACGCAAAGGTATCGGGAATAAGAGTGGACAGATTGCGAAAAGCCAGGGATGGAAAAGTGGTTTTGGGTTGCCAGACGCGAGAAGAACTAGCAAAAGTGACAGATAGGCTCAAGTCTGGTAGCCCAACACTACTTTTAGAGGAGAAGGAAAATAGGGACCCCCTTATAATACTGCACAATGTCCTTAAAATAAATAGCGACGACGATATCCTTGGTGCCCTCAAGAACCAAAACTCAAACGTACTGGGGGCGATACCTGATGAGGACTACAGGGCTAGCGTGAGGTACCGGAGAAAGGCTAGGAACCCGCTGGAGAGCCATGTGGTCCTACAGGTGTCGCCACCAGTATGGCAGAAACTTACAAGCGCGGGGAAGGCGCACGTAGATCTGCAGCGGGTGGTGGTCAAGGACCAATCGCCTTTAGTGATGTGCTCCAGGTGTCTGGGCTACGGACATGGCCGGAAACTTTGTAAGGAAACGACGGACGCCTGTAGCCATTGCCCGGGCCACCACCTGCGCAGTGACTGCCCAACGTATGCAGCTGGAAATACACCGATATGCCGGAACTGCCAGAGCAGTAAATTAGACCGGGCAGACCATAACGCCTTTGACGAATGCTGTCCGGTGAGAGCAAAATGGGATGCTCTGGCAAGGGCGAAGGTTGCATACTGCTGAGGGCGCCCAGGATATCATCCAGAACGAACATAAGGACCATAGAGATCGTGGCTGCTTGTTTGAGAACATGTATAGGAAAATGACTTGCATTTATGGGTTTAAGAAGTATACAGCTGGCGAGACGGCTGAACCGGAGCTGGCTATGCACAAGGACAAAACAGAGAGTGGACTGGGTGCAAACTTAGCGAATTCTAAAAACAGAGGCAAAATACAACACGTAGAATTTTGGCTCGAGTTTAATTGTATAGCATTCCGGAACAAACGAAGTGATGCAGTATACCAGTCCACAAAAACAACATTGTTGATAGACAGATCCGGTCAACCGGAACACAAACGGAACTTTACTTTTCCTCGTCAATTAACGACTTCATTTTCAATAAACCTAATTATAGATAAACCAAACCTCCGCTTCTTCGAACAAATTAAAGATAAAAATGAAAATCCCCTAATAATAAATATTAGAAGATTTCATTTCATTCATACAAAAAAAATAAAAGTACGCACAGCAAATGTAACGTATGTAATATAGCTTTATGTTGACTTTATATTATAAGAATATAGGAACTAACAAAAGTAAAATTCATACTTACAAACGCTGGTAGACACTAAGACTTTAGAAATAGCTGAATTTAACATAATATCAGAAACCTTAATTTAATAAAAATAATAAGGAGGTTAAAAACAAATTATGATAGAAAAGGTCTCCGACCATCGCGTCGGAGGTGCAAGTCGTCCTTCGTCAAGAAGGATTTAAAAAAAAAAAAAAAAAAAAAAAAAACCTAACCTAACCTAACCTAACCTAACCTAACCTAACCTAACCTAACCTAACCTAACCTAACCTAACCTAACCTAACCTAACCTAACCTAACCTAACCTAACCTAACCTAACCTAACCTAACCTAACCTAACCTAACCTAACCTAACCTAACCTAACCTAACCTAACCTAACCTAACCTAACCTAACCTAACCTAACCTAACCTAACCTAACCTAACCTAACCTAACCTAACCTAACCTAACCTAACCTAACCTAACCTAACCTAACCTAACCTAACCTAACCTAACCTAACCTAACCTAACCTAACCTAACCTAACCTAACCTAACCTAACCTAACCTAACCTAACCTAACCTAACCTAACCTAACCTAACCTAACCTAACCTAACCTAACCTAACCTAACCTAACCTAACCTAACCTAACCTAACCTAACCTAACCTAACCTAACCTAACCTAACCTAACCTAACCTAACCTAACCTAACCTAACCTAACCTAACCTAACCTAACCTAACCTAACCTAACCTAATCTAACCTAACCTAACCTAACCTAACCTAACCTAACCTAACCTAACCTAACCTAACCTAACCTAACCTAACCTAACCTAACCTAACCTAACCTAACCTAACCTAACCTAACCTAACCTAACCTAACCTAACCTAACCTAACCTAACCTAACCTAACCTAACCTAACCTAACCTAACCTAACCTAACCTAACCTAACCTAACCTAACCTAACCTAACCTAACCTAACCTAACCGGATCGATTTGCACGAAAAATCGCGACAATCTTGCGCCGTTGCTCGGTTCTTCCAGCATCTTGCGTCGAAATTTCACACGGGCACGTCGCTCTCCACCGGCCCCGTCGACCTGTAACAGAAAAACAATTAAATTTTCATTTTCCAAATTTTCACACTTACAATTTTCGGCAAATTTTGGCAAAAAACTTCAAAGTCCTAAATTTTCCTAAATTTTCACATTTTCCGGCCCGGGCGGTGCCCGCGACCGACCCCGAGCGCTTTTCCGCGGCGAAAAACCACAGAAAATCGCGAAAAATCGCCCTCCCACCCACCCATTGTTCGTTAGATAGGTGGACAAGGGCAGTACCGTAGGGAGAGCCGCGGAACTTTGTACTGAAAATTTTGAAATTCTGATTTTGCAGTCGTGTGCCTGGTAGTGTGGAGGGCCCCATTTGTCTACTCATTGCTCCCTGGACCAAAACTCCGACCCTGAAATTAAAAATTTCGTACATTTAAATCTAAAATTCAAAGCTTAATAAAAACATGTCGGGCAACGCGCCAGGCGCCAAACCAAAGAAAGCGGTACCTATAAGCAGGAAGGTCTTATTGCGCTCAGTAAGTGCCGAAGATCCCAAACCTTCGGGCAGCGATGCTCCATCAGCACAGACCTCCAGCCAGTCTTCCCCGTGCCCTAGTGTATCTAGCAGGACGTCGACCGGTGAGCCTTCACAGGCCGCTCTTTCAGCCCTTCCAGCTGCAGCAAACCGCCTTCTCCAGGAGGCAAAGGAACAAATGGAACAGTCGGGGAACTTAAAAACCTCCATTAAGGAAAAAGTTCTGGAGAGCCTCGCCGGGCTATATGAAATAGTTCTGCGGCTCAGTGAGTCTCGACAGACGCTTCAGCTGCAATTAGAGCGGGCCCGCTCCCATGCGACATCCCAGGCGCTGAGCCTTGAGAAACAGCAGAACGTACGACTGGAGGAACTGGTGGAGGGTGTCAAAGCTGTGGACATAAGAGCCCCCATCGTGGAAGTGCTCAAAGAGGTGAAGTCGCTGCGACAAATTGTGAACTTCGACGTACTTGATGCACTCTCCAAGTCCAGCCAGCAACAGCCTCTGCCTCTGGCTGCCGAAATCACAAAGCGGCTCAATGAAGCCAGCAGTCAGCTAGCGGCTGTTGTTGAAGAGAGTAAGAGAAGTGCGACTTACGCCGAGGTAGCAGCCGGTCCAAAATTCAAGTCCATGCGAAATTCGAACCACTCTATCATCGTATCCTCAAAAGATGAGAAAGACACGAGCGATGATGTCATCAAGAGAATACGGGGCGCTGCAGACGCGAGAGCGAGCGGAGTCAGGGTGGAAAGGATCCGCAAAGCCAGAAACCAAAAGGTCGTAATAAGCTGCGAATCGAAAGACTCACTGACTCGCTTGACCAACAAGTTGAAAGCGGATGACAATTTGCAAATTAACGAGGCTAAAAATAAGGATCCACTCATCGTCATCAAAAATATGTTGTCTTACAATACTGACGACGAGGTTGTAGCCTCAATTAAATCCCAGAACGCAGATGCACTCACGGACATTCCTGACAGCGAATATCGAGTAGTACCGAAATATCGCCGACCCGCCAGGAATCCCCACGAGTGCCATATGGTATTGCAGGTGTCACCAAAGGTCTGGCAAAGACTAACGAATCAGGGAAGAGTACACATCGACCTCCAGCGTTGCTTCGTCTTGGACCAGTCTCCTCTGGTTCAGTGCACGCGGTGTCTTGGCTTCGGCCACAGCCGCCGTCTGTGCAAGGAATCCGAGGACAGGTGCGGTCACTGCGCCGGGCCTCACCTCCGTTCAGTCTGCCCCTCGTTGACCGTCGGCGACGTGGCCTGCTGCAGAAACTGCCACATAGCCAGACTGGAAAGGACGGAGCACAGCGCATTTGACCCGGAGTGCCCGATTAGAAAGAAGTGGGACACTATAGCCCGGTCTAGCGTCTCGTACTGTTAAGCCTAAGTCTTCAACGGGATAGCGGTGATTCAGGCGAACTTACAGAGGAAGAAGCTCGCTACCCTGGAGCTGCTGAAAGGAGCCAAAGACAACAGCGTCGACGTCTCCCTAATTCAAGAACCCTACGTAGGGGCCGAGGGAATCGTAAGCCAATACTCAGGGATAAGAGTAGTACAAAAAATAAAGGACCGAAGTGGGCCGATAAAGGCAGCGATCTTGGTGCACAATCAGAACTTGGAAATATACGAGGATCCAGTTCTAACGACAGAAAATATCGTCTATGTCGCTATTAAAACCCACGATCGTATAGTTAACCTTATATCGGCCTACTTCGAAGAAGATAAACCCCTCGAACCCTACCTGGAGCACGTACGAAAAATAATCAAGAAAAAAGGGATGACTAATATCATATTCGGCGGAGACGTCAACGCCTGGAGTACCTGGTGGGGCAGCTCCGAAGAAAACCATAGGGGAGCAGAGCTGGCTTCCTTTCTTGACGAGCTTGACCTGCAAATATTGAACGACGGAAGCGAGCCCACATTCTTAACTATAAGAAACAATAAAATATACAGCAGCAGGGTCGATATAACGACGTGTAGTTTGGACCTGCTAAGTAAAGTTGAAGGCTGGGAAGTGGACCAGGGTTTTACTAGTTCCGATCACAATACTATAAAATTTTTAATACAGTTAGAAAAACATACATTCGAAAATAAAAAATCAACAAGAAAATACTATACTAAGAAAGCCAGATGGATAACTTTTAGGAAAGAGTTAGATAAAAAATTAAAAGAGATGGACATTGTTGAGACAAGGGTGAGACAGATTAAAAATAAAAGCGAGTTAGATAAATTAGTAGGAAAATATATAGATAATATTATAAAAACATGCGATGAGACTATCCCAAAAATAAAATCAAAAGATTGTTTTAGACTACCCTGGTGGACTGAGGAGCTTGAACTTTTAAAAAGGGAAATGATAACCAAAAAAAGAAGAATAAAATGTGCTGCTCCCTCCCGCCGTTCACACGTAGTAAATGAATACGTGGAAATAAAACTAAAATACGAAGAAGAAGCAAGGAAATCACAAACGACAAGTTGGAAGGCGTTTTGTACCAAACAAGACCGGGAGAGTCTGTGGGATGGCGTGTATAGGGTGATTAGATCGACACAGAGGAGAATGGATGATAAACCAATGGTCAAAGATGGAGTCGCGCTTAGTCCCACAGAATCTGTCGAATACATTACATCGATCTTCTTTCCGGACGACAATGTCCTGGAGGACACCCCGAAACACGCTGAAATTAGAGAACTTACATCCGTTCCCAACGATGAGGGCAAAGATGATCCTTATTTCACCGAATCTGAACTACAGTACGCGGTAAATAGCTTTAACCCAAGGAAAGCTCCGGGTCCTGATGGGCTCACGGCAGATATCTGCACTGTCGTCATAAACCATGACCCGGGGCTTTTCTTGAGTATAGCAAATAAATGCTTGGAGTTGTCTCTGTTTCCTAGTCTTTGGAAGGTGGCTACAATTGTAGTTCTAAGAAAGCCGGGTAAAACTGACTACAATCATCCAAAGTCTTATAGACCCATAGGGCTTTTGTCAGTTTTCGGCAAGATACTCGAAAAGATGCTGGTCACAAGGCTTAAATGGCACCTCCTGCCGAAACTAAACACAAGGCAGTATGGGTTCGTTCCCCAGCGCAGTACGGAAGACGCCCTCTTTGATCTAATGAATCATATAAAGGAACAGATACAGGGAAAAAATATTGTCATCCTAATTTCATTAGACATAGAGGGCGCTTTCGACTGCGCCTGGTGGCCAGCCATCAAGTACCAATTACGCAAAATGGACTGTCCCAAAAACTTGAAACACCTGATAGACAGTTACCTGGAAAATAGGCAGGTTGAAGTAACGTACGCGGGGAAAACATTCACAAAATATACAACAAAGGGTTGTGTGCAGGGCTCAATAGGGGGACCTATATTTTGGAACCTTCTATTGAACCCTCTACTCAACGCAATGGATCAGCAAGGGGTGTACTGCCAGGCCTTTGCGGACGACGTTGTTTTAGTGTTTTCCGGAAGGGCCTCGCAGTGCATTCAAAACAAAGCCAATGAAACTTTAGATTTAGTAAATGCTTGGGGAAAAGACAATAAATTAAAATTTGCTGCACATAAAACTCACGCTATGATTTTAACTAAAAAACTAAAATTCGAAAAACCTAAATTAAAAATGGGGGGACAGGAAATTATATTTACAAAAGAAATAAAACTTCTAGGACTAACTATAGATGAAAAATTAACATTTAATAAACACGTGGCAAACACTTCAATCAAAGCCTTAAATATCTACAAACAACTGGCCCGAACGGCCAGAACTACGTGGGGGTTAAACCCGGAAGTCATAAGAACTATTTACGTGGCCGTCATCGAGCCAATTGTTATGTACGCTGCAAGTGTCTGGGCCAAAGCTGCCGAAAAAATAACTATACAAAAACAACTAAATACTATACAACGTGGATTTGCCCAGAAGATCTGCAAATCCTATAGGACAGTATCTCTGCACGCGGCGTTAGTTTTATCCGGACTGATTCCTTTGGACTTGCGAATCTCCGAGCACAGCCAGCTGTATGAAGCGAAACGTGGTCGTCCCCTTCAATGCCTACCAGAGGACAGAAAATTAGAGGAAAGGATCAGCTTCCTGGAAGCCGAACACCCGGCAAAGACGATCGCCATTGACTACTCAAACCTCGAGGATCTTCAATCTGAAACCGTCGAGACACACAAATTGCAAGGTACTCTTATTTTCACCGACGGGAGTAAGATTGAAGAAAAGGTTGGAGCGGCCGTATCCATCTGGAAAGACGGTAAGGAGACGGCATCCATGAAGCTGAGACTTGAACCTTATTGTACCGTATTCCAAGCGGAGCTATATGCAATCCAAAGGGCAATTGAAAAAATTTCCAAGGGGAAGGACGATGAAGTGTGTATTCTCAGCGACTCCAGGTCGTCACTGGACTTGCTGAGAAGCCACGGGTCATCTCACCCCTTGGCCTTTGCAATAAGGAAGCAAATAGCCAATCTTCGCAGACAAGGCAAGGAAGTACGGCTGTACTGGATAAAAGCCCACGTGGGCATTGAAGGCAATGAACGGGCCGATGAGCTGGCCAAACAGGCCGCACTCTACAAAAAAAGTAAAGCGGACTATGATGCATGCCCGGTGTCATATGTAAAAGGGAAAATAAGACAAGCTACACTTGACGTCTGGCAGAAAAGATATAGTGAAGGTGACACCGCTAACACAACAAAAGCTTTTCTGCCAGATGTCAGGAAAGCCTACAAAATAATGCGAACAATAAAACTAGATTCGACTATAACACAAGTACTCACGGGTCACGGTGGATTTGCACATTACTTGCACAAATTCAAGTGCAAAGCGAGCCCCTCGTGTCAATGTGATCCAGCTGAAAATGAGGAGATTCTGCATTTACTACTGGACTGCCAAAGATTTTCAAAGCAGAGGTTTGAAACCGAGATAATTGTAGATGAAAATATTACAAAAGAAAATTTAAATAGACTAATGGAAAATAAAGCGCAAAGAAACATATTTTTAAAATACTGTAAAACCATAGCAGAAAAGATTATAAAAGAAAATAAATAAATATGTATCCACAAAATAAAAAGAAAAGCATATTATACACATATAAAAATTAAATATAGAAAGATATATATAAACTATACTAAAAGAAAAGGCTCTTTACTTTCATGTTAGTATAACATGAAAATAAAAAGACCAAAATAATAAGTAAATAAAAAATTAAACAAAAGTAATTAATAAACACAAGAATAAATAATAACGTAAAAGCAAAATTAATAATAAGAAATAAATAAGGTAAAATTGTTGAAATTTTACCTTATTTTACAAGAATAAAATAGAAATACCAAAGTCTCTGACCACCAAGTCGGAGGTCGCTAGAAATCGATCAAAAAAAAAAAAAAAAAAAAAAAAAAAAAACCTAACCTAACCTAACCTAACCTAACCTAACCTAACCTAACCTAACCTAACCTAACCTAACCTAACCTAACCTAACCTAACCTAACCTAACCTAACCTAACCTAACCTAACCTAACCTAACCTAACCTAACCTAACCTAACCTAACCTAACCTAACCTAACCTAACCTAACCTAACCTAACCTAACCTAACCTAACCTAACCTAACCTAACCTAACCTAACCTAACCTAACCTAACCTAACCTAACCTAACCTAACCTAACCTAACCTAACCTAACCTAACCTAACCTAACCTAACCTAACCTAACCTAACCTAACCTAACCTAACCTAACCTAACCTAACCTAACCTAACCTAACCTAACCTAACCTAACCTAACCTAACCTAACCTAACCTAACCTAACCTAACCTAACCTAACCTAACCTAACCTAACCTAACCTAACCTAACCTAACCTAACCTAACCTAACCTAACCTAACCTAACCTAACCTAACCTAACCTAACCTAACCTAACCTAACCTAACCTAACCTAACCTAACCTAACCTAACCTAACCTAACCTAACCTAACCTAACCTAACCTAACCTAACCTAACCTAACCTAACCTAACCTAACCTAACCTAACCTAACCTAACCTAACCTAACCTAACCTAACCTAACCTAACCTAACCTAACCTAACCTAACCTAACCTAACCTAACCTAACCTAACCTAACCTAACCTAACCTAACCTAACCTAACCTAACCTAACCTAACCTAACCTAACCTAACCTAACCTAACCTAACCTAACCTAACCTAACCTAACCTAACCTAACCTAACCTAACCTAACCTAACCTAACCTAACCTAACCTAACCTAACCTAACCTAACCTAACCTAACCTAACCTAACCTAACCTAACCTAACCTAACCTAACCTAACCTAACCTAACCTAACCTAACCTAACCTAACCTAACCTAACCTAACCTAACCTAACCTAACCTAACCTAACCTAACCTAACCTAACCTAACCTAACCAGATAGAATCTGTCTAAACACTCACAAAGTATACGAAATTTCTTGCTGAAATTAAATTCGTGGTCCCGGGGTGTCGAGTCCGGCCTGCGTCGTCGCCCTGAAACAGAAAGAAAAAATTAAAACATTAGAATTTTCAAAATTTTTCATCGATTTTCATCAATTTTCATCGAATTTTCGCAGTTTTTCCAAATTTTCAAGTGTCCAAAGGCTCGCGTTTGCACCCCTGCGTGCCCTGTAGTGCGCGCGGGAGCAGCGCGTTGCAAAAATTCGCGATTTTTCGCCCGCCCACCCACCCTCTAGTGTTGCCTGCCGGCTAGCGGCCTTCGGCTGTACCGTAGGGAGAGCCGCGGAACTTTGTACTGGAAATTTTGAAATTCTGATTTTGCAGTCGTGTGCCTGGTAGTGTGGAGAGCCCCTTTTGCCTACTCATTGCTTTCTGGACCGGAACTCCGACCCTGAAATTACAAATTTCGTACATTTAAATCTAAAATTCAAAGCTTAATAAAAACATGTCGGGCAACGCGCCAGGCGCCAAATCAAAGAAAGCGGTACCTATAAGCAAGAAGGTCTTACTGCGCTCAGTAAGTGCCGAAGATCCCAAACCTTCGGGCAGCGATGCTCCATCAACACAGACCTCCAGCCAGTCTTCCCCGTGCCCAAGTGTATCTAGCAGGACGTCGACCGGTGAGCCTTCACAGGCCGCACTTTCAGCCCTTCCAGCTGCAGCAAACCGCCTCCTCCAGGAGGCAAAGGAACAAATGGAACAGTCGGGGAACTTAAAAACCTCCATTAAGGAAAAAGTTCTGGAGAGCCTCGCTGGGCTGTATGAAATCGTTCTGCGGCTCAGTGAGTCCCGACAGACGCTTCAGCTGCAATTAGAGCGGGCCCGCTCCCATGCGACATCTCAGGCGCTGAGCCTTGAGAAACAGCAGAACGTACGACTGGAGGAACTGGTGGAGGGTGTCAAAGCAGTGGACATAAGAGCTCCCATCGCGGAAGTGCTCAAAGAGGTGAAGTCGCTGCGACAAATTGTGAACTTCGACGTACTTGATGCACTCTCCAAGTCCAGCCAGCAACAGCCTCTGCCTCTGGCTGCCGAAATCACAAAGCGGCTCAATGAAGCCAGCAGTCAGCTAGCGGCTGTTGTTGAAGAAAGTAAGAGGAGTGTGACTTACGCCGAGGTAGCGGCCGGCCCAAAAGTCAAGTCAATGCCAAATTCGAACCACTCCATCATCGTATCCTCAAAAGACGAGAAGGACACGAGCGATGACGTCATTAAGAGAATCCGGGGCGCTGCAGATGCGAGAGCGAGCGGAGTCAGGGTGGAAAGGATCCGCAAAGCTAGAAACCAAAAGGTCGTAATAAGCTGCGAATCGAAAGACTCACTGACTCGCTTGACCAACAAGTTGAAAGCGGATGACAACTTGCAAATTAACGAGGCAAAAAATAAGGATCCACTCATCGTCGTCAAGAATATGTTGTCTTACAATACCGACGACGAGGTTGTTGCCTCAATTAAATCCCAGAACGCTGATGCACTCGCGGACATTCCTGACAGCGAATATCGAGTAGTACCGAAATATCGCCGACCCGCCAGGAATCCCCACGAGTGCCATATGGTATTGCAGGTGTCACCAAAGGTCTGGCAAAGACTAACAAATCAGGGAAGAGTACACATCGACCTCCAGCGTTGCTTCGTCTTGGACCAGTCTCCTCTGGTTCAGTGCACGCGGTGTCTTGGCTTCGGCCACAGCCGCCGTCTGTGCAAGGAATCCGAGGATAGGTGCAGTCACTGCGCCGGGCCTCACCTCCGTTCAACGTGCCCCTCGTACACCGTCGGTGATGTGGCCTGTTGCAGAAACTGCTTCACAGCCAAGCTGGAGAGGACAGAGCACAGTGCATTCGACCTGGAGTGCCCGATCAGAAAAAGATGGGACACTATAGCCCGGTCTAGTGTTTCGTATTGTTAAGCCAGAGTTCTGGACGGGATGGCTGTGATTCAGGCGAATTTACAGAGGAAGAAGCTTGCCACCCAGGAGCTGCTGAAAGGAGCTAAAGATAACAGGACTGACATCTCCCTAATACAAGAACCATACGTGGGGGCGGAAGGAATAGTGGGCCAATATAGGGGGACTAAAGTAGTTCAAAAAATAAAGGACCGAGATGGGCCAGTAAAGGCAGCAATCATGATACACAATAATAATTTGGAAATATACGAGGATCCAGTTCTAACGACAGAAAACATCGCTTATGTAGCTATTAAGACTAAAGATCGCATAGTCCACCTTATATCGGCCTACTTTGAAGAAGACAAACCCCTCGAACCATACTTAGAACACGTACGGAAAATAATTAAGGAAAAAGGGACGAGCAATATTATATTTGCAGGAGATGTTAACGCCTGGAGCACCTGGTGGGGCAGCTCCGAAGAGAACCATAGAGGTGCGGAGCTAGCTTCCTTTCTAGATGAGCTTGATTTACAAATATTGAACGAGGGGAGTGAGCCCACATTTTTGACAATAAGGAATAATAAAATATACAGTAGTAGAGTCGACATTACAACGTGTAGTTTGGACCTTCTAGGTAAAGTAGACGGATGGGAAGTGGACCAGGGCTACACAAGTTCCGATCATAACACCATTAAATTTATTTTACATATAGAAAAACACACAATTGACAATAAAAAATCTACCACAAGAATATACTACACTAAGAAAGCAAGATGGACAACCTTTAGGAAAGAATTAGAGAAGAAATTAAAAGAGACAAACATGAACGAGACAGCAGTGAGACAGATACAAAATAAAAGTGACTTAGACGAATTAGTAGGAAAATACGTAGAAAATATAACAAAAGCTTGCGAAAAATCCATTCCTAAAATAAAATCAAAAGACTGTTTTAAACTACCATGGTGGACTGAACAGCTTGAACTCCTAAAAAGAGAAATGAACACTAAAAAAAGGAGAATCAAATGTGCTGCTCCCTCCCGTCGACCGTTTGTAGTAAGAGAGTACGTTGAGACAAAACTAAAATATGAGGAAGAAGCAAGGAACGCACAGACGTTAAGTTGGAAGGAGTTTTGTACCAAACAGGACCGGGAGAGTCTGTGGGACGGTGTGTATAGAGTAATTAGATCAACACAGAGGAGAATGGATGATAAACCGATGGTCAAAGATGGAGTCGCGCTTAGTCCCACAGACTCTGTCGAATACATTACATCGACCTTCTTCCCTGATGACAACATTCAGGAAGACACCCCAAAACACTTAGAAATCAGAGAGCTCACATCCATCCAGAATGACGAGGGTAAAGATGATCCCTACTTCACCGACACTGAATTACAACATGCCATGAATAGCTTTAACCCAAAGAAAGCTCCGGGTCCGGACGGGTTTACGGCAGATATCTGCATCGCCGCTATAAACCACGACCCGGGCCTTTTCTTGAGTATTGCAAATAAATGTCTCGAGTTGTCCCTGTTTCCGAGTCTCTGGAAGGTGGCTACTATTATTGTTCTAAGAAAGCCGGGTAAAACTGACTATAATCATCCCAAATCTTACAGACCTATAGGCCTGTTGTCAGTCTTAGGCAAGATACTAGAAAAGATGCTGGTTACAAGGCTTAAGTGGCACCTCCTGCCGAAGTTAAATACTAGACAGTATGGTTTTGTTCCCCAGCGCAGTACGGAAGACGCCCTCTTTGATCTAATGAATCATATAAAGGAACAGATACAGGGAAAAAATATTGTCATCCTAATTTCATTAGACATAGAGGGCGCTTTCGACTGCGCCTGGTGGCCAGCCATAAAGTACCAGTTACATAAAATGAACTGCCCTAGAAACCTAAAACATCTGATCGACAGTTATTTGGAAAACAGGCAAGTCGAAGTAACTTACGCGGGTAGAACATGTACAAAATTAACAACAAAGGGTTGTGTGCAGGGCTCAATAGGGGGACCTATATTTTGGAACCTTCTATTGAACCCTCTACTCAACGCAATGGATCAGCAAGGGGTATACTGTCAGGCCTTTGCGGACGACGTCGTTTTAGTGTTTTCCGGAAGGGCCTCGCAGTGCATTCAAAACAAAGCCAATGAAACTTTAGATTTAGTAAATGCTTGGGGAAAAGATAATAAATTAAAATTTGCTGCTCATAAAACTCACGCTATGATTTTAACTAAAAAACTAAAATTTGAAAAACCTAAATTAAAAATGGGGGGACAGGAAATTATATTTACAAAAGAAATAAAAATTCTAGGCTTAACTATAGACGAAAAATTAACATTTAACAAACACGTCGCAAACACTTCAATCAAAGCCCTAAATATTTACAAGCAATTGGCCCGAACGGCCAGAACTACGTGGGGGTTAAACCCGGAAGTTATAAGAACTATTTACGTGGCCGTCATCGAGCCAATTGTTATGTACGCTGCAAGTGTCTGGGCCAAAGCTGCCGAAAAAATAACTATACAAAAACAATTAAATACTATACAACGTGGATTTGCCCAGAAGATCTGCAAATCCTATAGGACAGTTTCTCTGCACGCGGCTTTGGTTTTATCCGGACTGATTCCTTTGGACTTGCGAATCTCTGAGCACAGCCAGCTGTACGAAGCGAAACGAGGTCGTCCTCTTCAATGCCTACCAGAGGACAGAAAATTAGAGGAAAGGATCAGCTTCCTGGAAGCCGAACACCCGGCAAAGATGATCGCCATTGACTACTCAAACCTCGAAGATCTTAAATCTGAAACCGACGAGACACACAAATTGCAAGGTACTCTTATTTTCACCGACGGGAGTAAGATTGAAGAAAAGGTTGGAGCAGCAGTATCCATTTGGAAAGATGGCAAGGAGACGGCTTCCATGAAGCTGAGACTTGAACCTTACTGTACCGTGTTCCAAGCGGAGCTATATGCAATACAAAAGGCAATTGAAAAAATCTCCAAG
The DNA here is from genome assembly GCA_920104075.1 of Melanargia galathea. NCBI lineage: Eukaryota > Metazoa > Arthropoda > Insecta > Lepidoptera > Nymphalidae > Melanargia > Melanargia galathea. The sequence goes on from OV049865.1 coordinate 67,473, forward strand.
GGGAAAGACGATGAAGCGTGTATTCTCAGTGACTCCAGGTCATCACTGGACTTGCTGAGAAGCCACGGGTCATCTCACCCCTTGGCCTTTGCAATAAGGAAGCAAATAGCCAATCTTCGCAGACAAGGCAAGGAAGTACGGCTGTACTGGATAAAAGCCCACGTGGGCATTGAAGGCAATGAACGGGCCGATGAGTTGGCCAAACAGGCCGCACTTTACAAAAAAAGTAAAGCGGATTATGATGCATGCCCGGTATCATATGTGAAAGGAAAAATTAGACAAGCTACACTTGACGTCTGGCAGAAAAGATATAGTGAAGGTGATACTGCTAACACAACAAAAGCTTTTCTGCCAGATGTCAGGAAAGCCTACAAAATTATGCGAACAATAAAACTAGACTCGACTATAACACAAGTACTCACGGGTCACGGTGGATTTGCACATTATTTGCACAAATTCAAGTGCAAAGCGAGCCCCTCGTGTCAATGTGACCCAGCTGAAAATGAGGATATTCTGCATTTAATATTGGATTGCCAAAGATTTGCAAAGCAGAGATTTGAAACCGAGATAATTGTAGATGAAAATATTACAAAAGAAAATTTAAGTAGACTAATGGAAAATAAAGCGCAAAGAAACACACTTTTAAAATACTGTAAAAACATAGCAGAAAAGATAATAAAAGAAAATAAATAAATATTCACATAATAAAAAGAAAAAGCATATACACATATAAAAATTAAATATAAACAGACATATACACTATACTAAAAGAAAAGGCTCTTTACTTTCATGTTAGTATAACATGAAAATAAAAAGACCAAAATAGTAAGTAAATAAAGAATAAACAGAAGTAATAAATAAACACAAGAATAAATAAGAAACGAAAAAGCAATATTAATAACAAGATATAAATAAGGTAAAATTGTTGAAATTTTATCTTATTAATAAAATTTTATCTTTTAATAAAGCAATATTAATAACAAGATACAAATAAGTTAAAATTGTTGAAATTTTATCTTATTTAATAAAAATACAAAAATACCAAAGTCTCTGACCACCAAGTCGGAGGAAGATAGTAAGAATCTAAAAAAAAAAAAAAAAAAAAAAAAAAAAAAAAAAACCTAACCTAACCTAACCTAACCTAACCTAACCTAACCTAACCTAACCTAACCTAACCTAACCTAACCTAACCTAACCTAACCTAACCTAACCTAACCTAACCTAACCTAACCTAACCTAACCTAACCTAACCTTTGCTGCGAAAACCTACCATACGTTACAATACACGCAACCAGTTTGTATGTAACAGGGCGATGTATTATTATAAGTAGACATGCGCAGCGATTTTATTTACAAAATTTTTGTTGTAATACACGTAACATAAACAAATACATACAATTAAAACTCCTAACTACAACCACACTATATACTCAAAATCTAATAATATATTATTAGGAATTGGTACTAAAACAGAATCACTACTTCAGACACTAATACCGAAACATTACAATTTTAACATAATATTTAAATCACGCACACTTTTACACTCAGTAATTATAAAATACAATCAAATTTAAATAATCAACCATAAATACATAACAAAATTTTACTAAAAATAATAATTGCATTTACATAACAACCTACCTCAAAATTAATCATAACACAAATAGAAAATTGTCAATAACACAACCACATAGCAAAATCGCAGTAGTATGTAAAAATAGACTTATATTTACATTATATTATAATAATATAAGAAAAAAATATAGGTAACATACATACTAATAAAACTATACACACACGGATCACAACACAACTCTCAATATACACAACACATAAAAGTTAACAATAATAAAAATTGATAAAATTTTAAAATGCATAATGAAAATTAGGAAAAATAAATTTTATAAAAGAATGTCAGAAATTTAAAGTTATAATGTTACACAAGGTCTCCGACCACCATGTCGGGGGACAACGGGTGACTTCGACTATGTCGGGGTCTTAAAAAAAAAAAAAAAAAAAAAAAAAAAAAAAAAAAAAAAACCTAACCTAACCTAACCTAACCTAACCTAACCTAACCTAACCTAACCTAACCTAACCTAACCTAACCTAACCTAACCTAACCTAACCTAACCTAACCTAACCTAACCTAACCTAACCTAACCTAACCTAACCTAACCTAACCTAACCTAACCTAACCTAACCTAACCTAACCTAACCTAACCTAACCTAACCTAACCTAACCTAACCTAACCTAACCTAACCTAACCTAACCTAACCTAACCTAACCTAACCTAACCTAACCTAACCTAACCTAACCTAACCTAACCTAACCTAACCTAACCTAACCTAACCTAACCTAACCTAACCTAACCTAACCTAACCTAACCTAACCTAACCTAACCTAACCTAACCTAACCTAACCTAACCTAACCTAACCTAACCTAACCTAACCTAACCTAACCTAACCTAACCTAACCTAACCTAACCTAACCTAACCTAACCTAACCTAACCTAACCTAACCTAACCTAACCTAACCTAACCTAACCTAACCTAACCTAACCTAACCTAACCTAACCTAACCTAACCTAACCTAACCTAACCTAACCTAACCTAACCTAACCTAACCTAACCTAACCTAACCTAACCTAACCTAACCTAACCTAACCTAACCTAACCTAACCTAACCTAACCTAACCTAACCTAACCTAACCTAACCTAACCTAACCTAACCTAACCTAACCTAACCTAACCTAACCTAACCTAACCTAACCTAACCTAACCTAACCTAACCTAACCTAACCTAACCTAACCTAACCTAACCTAACCTAACCTAACCTAACCTAACCTAACCTAACCTAACCTAACCTAACCTAACCTAACCTAACCTAACCTAACCTAACCTAACCTAACCTAACCTAACCTAACCTAACCTAACCTAACCTAACCTAACCTAACCTAACCTAACCTAACCTAACCTAACCTAACCTAACCTAACCTAACCTAACCTAACCTAACCTAACCTAACCTAACCTAACCTAACCTAACCTAACCTAACCTAACCTAACCTAACCTAACCTAACCTAACCTAACCTAACCTAACCTAACGGTTGTTTGGTGTCTCCAAGTTTACAAAGTTAGATTTGCTGTTCTTTTCATACAAAATGTATATAATTCATTACACCTTATGTTGGTTAATAATATCTCGAAAACTTATTGAATTTTAATGTTCGTGATCATTTTATTCATGCGAGCGTTTAGCTGGCTAATATTTTGTATATTCAGAATTTCGTATATTGTAGTAGTTTAGTGGAAATTCTTTCTTTCTTTGAATATTCATTTACTTCTAGTCAACTAAATTTGTAGATACTACACATGTAGGCATTATTTATAAATATTCTATATCCTGGCCAGAATCTTATTACCTAGGCTTAGATGATGAAGCTTCATGATGTTGTGGCCAATCATTTCATTAAACAGTATCGTTCCATCTATACTAATAAATAAAATTGAAGTGTCTGTCTGTAATATCGAAATAACTACCTCATATTAAGCTCATATGGTTATTTGAACGATACTATAACCGAATCACACGTTTTTTAAATTTTTGTCTGTCTGTCTGTCTGTCTGTCTGTCTGTCTGTCTGTCTGTCTGTCTGTTTGAACGGGCTAACCTTTGGAACGGCTGAACCGATTTTGACGGGACTTTCACATACAAGTAGAGAATTAACCAGGGAGTGACATAGGCTACTTTTTTAACCGACTTTCAAAAAAGGAGGAGTTGTGTTTTTCTACCTATGTACACCGATATCTCCGAGATTTCTGAACCGATTTGCGTAATTTTTTTTTTAATCGATAGAGAAACATTGCGACACTGTCCTACAAAAAATTTGGATTCCAACTCCTCAATCCTGATGCTGTAGGGGATCTGATCCCCAAAACTAATGGGATTTAGGCACTGTCGGTTATTTAAATTGATATTGGGGATACCAATTAAATACTTTATTGTTGAATGACCTCGAGTAGGTACATGTCCAACTCCTCAACCCTGATGCTGTAAGGAATTGCATTCCGAAATCGTAAGGATCCCACGGAATTTTTCCGTTTTGTGGACGGGTTACTACTTACTACAGATAAGCTACTTTTTGTTCTGGAAAATCAAAGTTCCCACGAGATTTTTACAAACCTAAATACACACGGGCGAAGCCGTGGGCATCATCTAGTATAAAATAAGAATTAATTATATTTTTTTAATATATACATAGCTGCTCGGTGTGTATCTCACCAAGTATAAAAGATGGAAGAGTGGTTTCTTAGCAACAGATGATCTGGATCCAAAGGTCTACCCGATGAGTAGAAAAAAAATTAAAATGACGGAATTTAATTTTCCATAGAAAATGTATGGCGAATATTGAAGAGACTACAAAACTTGTTCACTATTTGACCGTATCATGACACTACAAGATTAAGTAGTTGTGAACTATCCAAGGCTTTGCTGCAGTTCTTTGGAGAACTCTCAAAGAAAAATATGGGAAGACATGATGATTGAGGGTTTGGAAGATGTTTGAGGAGCCTGGGCAGGATATTGTAGATAGGTAGGAGGTGCTCAATCAAAAATTACTCGGAACCTCATCCAATTGGCACTGCGCTGAAAAAACACCCAAAATGGCGGATTCAAGATGGTGGATATACAAATTTCGTCGGTGTCTATCTCACCAAGTATAAAAGATAGAAGAGTGGTTTCTTAGAAAAATATGATCAAGAACTAAAAATCTACTTGATGAACAGAAAAAAAACAAGATGACGGAATTTATGTTTTCACACAAAAAGTTTTTTTTAGCGATGGTTTCGTATAGAAGACAAAAATTCATGCGGAGAAAAAATATGGTGAGAGCTGATAATTGAAGATTTTGGAGACGGGTGAGGAGCACGGTCAGGGTATTGAAGATAGATGGTAGGTAGGTGCTCAAACAAAAAATTACCTACTCGAAACCTCATCCAATTGGCACTGAGCTGAAAAAAAATATGGCGGATTCAAGATGGCGGCTATACAAATTTCGTCGGTGTCTATCTCACCAAGTATAAAAGATGGAAGAGTAGTTTCTTTGAAAAATACGATCAAGAACTAAAGATCTACTTAATGAACAGAAAAAAAATCAAGATGGCGGATTTTACGTTTTCAAACAGTTTTTTTTATTGATGGTTTCGTATAGAAGACGAAAATTCATGCGGAGAAAAAATATGGAGAGAGCTGATGATTGAAGATTTTGGAAATGGGTGAAGGGCGCAGCTAGGGTGTTGATGATAGGTAGGAGGTGCTCAAACAAAACCTACACGAATCCTCGCGGTCCGCTTTAGCGGGCCGCGCCACGCGCCCTACTAGTCAATAGCTAATAGCTATAGGCACGACTACTTCATGATACGGTCAAATATTTGTTAAATTTTAATTTGTTAAATTGTTATATTATGCACTGTTATGGGCGCTAGTATCGTGTTGTTTTGAAGTGAAATGAACGTAAGTAGGGTGACCATGCTATTCATGAAATCAATTGACTATTATTGGACTTCAATATACGTTAGTTTTACTTTGCGCAAAAACCTAAACACATGTCAAATAAGTTATACTAAATTTCGAAAACATATAATGTAAACTTACGAAGTTATAAGGTTCTTGTGTTGCGTCATTGTCCTCAAAAAAAAAAAGGTCACCCCAACTCGCAAGCCATCGTCACCTCGACTCGCGAGTTGTAATGCGCGCTGTATGCCGATCGTCAGCTGATGCGCGTTTCAACGACTGTGCCTAAGCTTGCAGGATTTTAAAATATTTTTGGACGAAATTATAACACTATATAAAAATAGTTGGATTCGATTCTGTTAGTGATTCTGAGCCACTACTTTCAGGTTTTGCTTCAAGTAAAACTAACTTTGTATATAACTTCATGTATATTACGGATGTGAAACGGAACTCTTTTGCCGGCCATTTTGTGGGCGTCCGTCAATATCAAGCGCCAATCGTCTTTATATTTATAAAATTAAACTTAAATACTATGACCAAAATTAGTTCCACAGATTAGTTCGCTGCGGACTTAGACCGAGCGCGACCGCTGCAGGGTTAAAGCATAAAAAAAAAAACAACACGAATACGTAGACCATTTTTATTTTTAAATTTTTACAGTAAATTGGGAATCGCTCCGTTTACAATAATAACATATTTCATAAAGAAAAGCGAAGCACAAACACATTCGAATAATTACAATATAATAAATGGTACAATGGTACCTATACATACAAAAGACATAAAATTATACTTGTATAGCTACATATTGTATTAAACATTTATAAAATATATTTTATTATAACATTCACATTTCACAACTTAACAAATTACAACAATTAAATTATTATTATTATTAAATGAATATAAAACTAGTACAACAACAACAGCAATAATAACAACGGAGGGAGTGCGCGAGGGCGCCGCGTCGCCTGTGCGGCGTGGTGCGGCCGCGCGAGCTGCGTGCACTACATCATTCAACGTGAGAATAACAAAAAAAATACAGGCTTCTAAGAAACATTTAAAACTATATTAACAAATAGTCAGTAAAAATATGATTGAATCTCATAAAAGAATGTATTCTTAGGAAACTTTAGTAAAAGTGAAACTTATTTTTTATAAAAGTACGCCCGGCGGGAGGACGCTTCGTGGCTCGCGACTCGCAGCTCGGCTCACGGCTCACGGCTCACGGCTCACGGCTCACGGCTCGTGGCTTATGGCTCACGGCAGACTCAAGAAGTAGAAGGCGAGGAAGGCCAGCGCGTACAGCGCGCCGCTCGCCGCCAGCAGCACGCGCACCGCCGCGCGCTGCTCGCGCGCCGCGCGCCGCCGCACGGGGCGCGCGCCGTTGTTGTAGCGCTCCGTGTTCAGCACTTTGCGTCGCAGCAGCGCGCCCGGCGGCGGCGGCGGCGGCGCCTCGCCCGCCGAGCGCGCCGCGTCCGTCGGCTCCTCGAGCGAAGCCCGCGCGCTCGGCGCCGCGGAGCCGTCGGCCAGCGCGAACTCGGGCCGCGGCGCCGCGTCCGCCGCGCTCGGGCGCTGCGGCGACGCGCGCCGCCAGCGCCGCTCGGCCGGCGCGGCGAGCGGCGGCGGCTGCGCGCCCCCGGGCGGCTGGCGGTGCAGCAGCGGCGGGCGGCGCGCCGGGTACGCGGCGTCGCGCGCGCCCGGCTCGAACACGGCGGGCACGTCGCGGCGCGTTCGGCTCGGGCGGCCGCGCCGCGGCTCGGCGCGCGGCGGCGGCGCGGCGGCGCCCCGCAGCACGCCGGCGGCGGGCGCCGGCTCGGGGCGCGGCGGCGGCGGCGGCGCGTGGTGCGGGGCGGCGCCGGGGCGCGGCGGCGGCGCGGCGCGCAGCGGCAGGCCGTAGCGGAAGTAGCGGTCGCTGTAGACGACGGCGGCGAGCGCGCCGGCGCGCGCCGCGGGCAGCAGGTTGTAGACGACGCGCGCGAGGCGCGGCGCGCGGCGGCGCGGCAGCAGGCGGCGCAGCGCGGCGCGGCGCGGCGCGGGCGCGGCGTCGTACGGCTCGGCGTAGAGGCGGCGCGGCGAGGCGGCGCGCGGCGCGTGGCGCAGGCGGCGCGGGCCGCGCACGGCGCGTCAGTCGGCGGGCAGGGGGCGCGCGCGTCGCGCCGCGTCGAGGTCGTGCAGCACCTCGAGGATGCAGGCGGAGCTCCAGGCCTGCGATCGATACACATTTTTGAAGCGAAGCGTTTTCATCGGCTCTTCCTTTTCGATGCCGAGAAACATACATTTCTTGAGCATACTTTTACCAGATTTCTTAAATTCACGTAAAGGCTAGTAAAAAATAAAAAAAATAAAAAAATAAAAACGGACTGTTAAAGGACATGACTAGTGCCTGCCTACCTATTAAGAAAAATGTGCAGGATTTCTGCTTTTACAGTAAGATTTAAAAATTAAGGCCATAGTTTAAAATAAAATAAAATAAAAACAGTATGTTTATTGATTTCGCTTTTTCCTTTTATTCACTACTCCATCAGAATGGCCAGAAAGGTATGAAATGTACGAAATTGGTATTTTTTGGGTGATATTCGTACCTTTGGTTTATTTTCAGTCGAACTTTTATATATGCATTTTTTGACGTTTCCGTTGCTACCACATTTTTATAAAAATAAATATTGCCTGGGACAAAAAGAGATTGGTATGAAATTATGAATCACTAACTCGGTTGCTACAGTAGCTACGAGTAACTTTAGAAACGTGTCAAACATAATGAGTCTTTTTTTTTATAAAAATAGCGAGCAAACAACAACAAACCATTATTATTAACAGGATAAGAACTTGGTATTTGGATTTTGTCCCAAAGTCGAAGTCCCTTAATGAATGACGACCTTTAACTCCTGGCGTTCTCTTTCGTTCAGAGAATATTGACTTTTTGTTACGAAAGTCAGTGGCGCTACAGCTTCGTACTTTATTTAGCTTTCGAACTTTTTCAGGGTCTCGTTCGTAGGATTCACGACATATCATCTGGCAACACTACATCATTTATACAAATAATAATCATTCATGAAAGTTTTACGAAATCATTCTGCCTTTCTATACTAGATGGCGCTAGGCATTTTGGTCATCAAGTCTAAAATGTAAAAAAAAATGGTTTTCTACTATTCAACGTCATCTATATAGGTGGAACTTTGCTATAAAAAGTAAAGCTTTCTATTATTTGTTCAGAATAATTTAAATTATTTAGATGCTGTGAGGTCTTCTTCGTGGCCGCCAGGCCACGGAGGTACGGGCGTCGAGGCCAGGCCTCCTTACCCGGGTGGGGCGCGGGGAGGTTTGCCTCCCCGGTGTTGTTCTTTGAGCCGGTGTCGGCTCAGGCCTGCCAATTTCTTGGTAGGCCTATTGGTGTCGTGTTCGTCGGTTGTGCTCCGCGCTGCGGGCGATCGCATCGCCGCCGCGCGCGGAGCTGTCGAGTCAGAGGGGTGGCTCTGCGCTGCGGGCGGTGGGGTCACCGCCGCGCGCTGAGCTGTCGTGTCCAGGGGGGTGGCTCCGCGCTGCGGGCGGCGAGGGCGCCGTCGCGAGCGGAGCGGGTGTCGAGTCCGGTGGTGTCGCGTCGTCGTAGTCGTCGCCGCTGAGGTCGCCTGCGTGCCGCGCTGGTGGTGGTGATCGCAGGAGCTCACGAGGTAGTGGACGCCCGGTCGGTGGTCGGCTGGTTAGCGGTGCGATGCCGCGGAGGTGTGCGTACGGTCCGTTGTCAGCGCGCGCGAACATGCGCCGCGCGACCGAACGGACGTACCCCTCCACGGTGGGCGTCTTGAGGTCGCGATGGATGACGTCGTTCCTCACGTACCTCGGAGCTCCGACGATCATGCGCAGGCACTTGTTCTGCTGGACCTGTAGGCGGCTCTTCTGGTATGCCGAGCAGAGTGCATACCAGGCCGGAGCCGCGTACGTCAGCCTTGAGCGGACATAGGCCCCGTAGATACGGAGCTTGGTCTTCGGTGAGAGGCTCGAGGTGAAGACTTGGTACAGCATCGACGTGGCCGCCTTAGCCTGCCCCACGGCATGGTTAACCATGGGGACCATGGCCAGGCTAACGTCGATGCGGCACCCCAAGTAGCTCACCGAAGTTTGCCACTCGATGTCCTGCCCTCGAAGACGGAGCTGACGTATTGGCTTCCGGACGCCGAACAGGATCGCGGCCGTCTTCCCCACGTTGACGGCCATCTTCCACTTGTCCAGCCATTCCGGAAGCAGGTCCAGCAGGCGTTGCATGGTGTGCGTGGCGGCGACTTGGTGATACGACGACGCGAGATACGCGCTGTCGTCGGCGTAGAGTGACAACAGCACGTCTTCCTCCCCCTCGCCGAGATGGCCGGCGAGGGTAGGGATGTCGTCCGTGTACACCGCGTATTTATTTATTTAGATTTAAAATATTACGAAATACTTTGCCTTTCGATACTAGATGGCGCTAGGCATTTCAGGCAAATCTGAATGATTTAAATTATTCTGAACAAATAATAGAAAGCTCTACTTTTTATAGCAAAGTTCCACCTATATAGATGACGTTGAATAGTAGAAATAGTAGAAAACCATTTTTATTTTTTACATTTTAGACCTGTTAACCACAATGCTTAGCGCCATCTAGTATCGAAAGGCAGAGTTCTTCGTAAAACTTTTCCTTATTTTTCTGTTTTCTGAGCCTTTAGATCCCTGAAAGTTTTTTATCTGAAAACTAAAGAATATAAGAATTCCAAAAGTAAAACAATCTTTGCTGCACATTGATTTTCGACAACTAGGCAAGTGTCCATAGTTCCACTGGTCATGTCCTTTTATTACCATAATTCCCACATACTACTTCGGACCTTCTCGAGGCGTAGTCGAGGGTCGGAGGGAGTGGTACCTGCGTGCGGCACGAGTCGCGGCAGTAGGCGCCCGCGGCGTTGGTGAGCTCGGGCAGGCCGCGCCACGGCGACGCGCGCAGCTCGGCCAGCAGCGGCGCCAGCGCGGCCAGCACGTGGGCGGCGGTGCGCGCCGGCCGGCCCGCCGCGCCCGCGAACGCGAGCCGCGCGCGCAGGTAGAAGCCCAGCGGCCACACCCACTCGGGCCCCTGGTGGTAGTTGAAGCCGTGCGCGACGCTCGGGTCGGCCGAGTCGTTCGCGTTGTCGTAGTCGGGCCGGTACGCCCAGTCGGCCGGGTCGAGCGTCTTGACGCCCAGCGGGCCCAGCAGCAGGCGCTCCACGGCGTCGAGCGCGGCCCACGCGTGGCGCGCGTCGAACAGCTCGGGCGCGACGGCCATCGCGACGGGGAAGTTGCAGCGCAGCTGGTAGTCGGCCCAGGGCCGCGACGCGCCGTGCGTGTCCTTGTAGATGGCGCGCCGGTGCACGAGGTCGGGGCGCGCGTCGGCGGCGCACGGCGCGGCCGGCACCCAGAAGTGGCGCTCGAAGTTGCGGCGGATGCGCTCCGCCCACTGCGCCCACGTCCACGCCGTGAGCGCGCCGTCGCGGTGGCGGCGCGCCACGCCGGGGTACGGGTAGCGCGCGGCGCGGTGCTGCGCGGCCAGCCACGCGGCCGCGGCGTACGCGAGCGCGACCAGCTCCACGGCGCTGCCGTCGCGCGGCGTGGCGGGGCGGCCGCGCGTGCCCGCCGCGTCCGACGAGCCCATCTTGTCCATCCAGGTGCCGCAGTTGGCGTCGTTGCCGCCGAACGGGAAGCCGGTCTCGGGGTCGACGCCGATCTGCACGTTGAAGCCCTTGTCGGCCATGTGCGCGTCGATCTGCCGGCCGGCGTTGCGCTCGCGGAACACGAGCCCCTGGAAGTGCACGTCCAGCGCCTCCTGCACGACGTCGTGCAGCGGCTGGTCGGCGGCGCCGGGCGGCGCGGGCGCGCAGTCGTCGCGCGGGAACAGGCGCGGCACGGCGGCGGCGAGCAGCGCGTGCCCCTGCGGCGCCTCGCTGCAGTACTGCTGGATGCTGTGCAGCCACCACCAGACGGCGTCGCGGCAGTTGTAGCGCGCGTTGCGGCCGCCGTCCAGCAGGTTGGGGATGAGGCCGTGGCGCAGGCACGCGCCGAACGCGAGGATGTGGTCGCGCGCGTCGGCGTAGCGGCCGGTGAGCAGGAACAGGCCGCGCAGCGCGATGAACGTGTCGCGGCCCCAGCAGCGCATGTAGCCGACGGCGAAGTGCGGCAGGCCGGCGGACAGCGAGGGCGCGTCGGCGCGCGCGGGCGGCGGCAGGCGCGCGGACGGCACCACGCCCGTCAGCTGCACGCTGGTCAGCGCCAGTGCGCGCGCCGCCGGCCCGCCGCGCGCACTGCCGCGCAGGCACGCGAGCGCGCCGCGCCGCACGCCGCGGTACAGCCCGCGCACTGTCGCCTGCACCACACGTAAGCACACGTACACGTACACGTACAGGACGCGGATCATGACCGTTCGCGTTACGGTCGCCCCTGTCCTTTGTACCTTTTAGGGTGTACCTTTTGCATCTATTCTTTAGAAAAAGTGTTCGTTTTTTCGTTTTAGTTTGCTGTATATTTTTCTTTTTGAAAGTTATAGACCCTACGTCTTTAGACGCGTTATAAAAAAAAAAAAACGAAAAAATTATGAGAGTGAATTTTTACGATGCGCATGCGCGCATTCACACGGCAGAATGATAGGAAAAGCGACATGTTGAAGTTCGCACGGCCGTCTGTCGCAACATCTAGTGTCTGATTGTAATTGCATGCAAAGAAATATAACTTCTTACGCGTGTACATACTTGTACACATGCCTTTTTTAGGGTTCCGTATCGCAAAAGGTAAAAAAGGAACTCGTGTATTAACTCGGTATGGTGGCGGTGTGGGGACGGTGTGGTGGCGGTGTAGGGATGGTGTGGTGGCGGTGTGGACAACGGTGTGGTGGCGGTGTGACGGTGTGGTGGTGGTGTAGTGGCGGTGTGGTGGCGGTGTGACGGTGTGGTGGTGGTGTGGTGACGGTGTGGTGACGGTGTAGGGATGGTGTGGTGACGGTGTGGTGGTGGTGTAGGGACGGTGTAGGGACGGTGTGGTGGCGGTGTGGTGGCGGTGTGACGCTAGGGCGGTACCTCGAAGTAGGCGGGCACGAGGAAGCGCGGCAGGTCGGCGAGCGGCTCGAGCGCGTCTCGGTAGCGCTTGGCCACGGGCGCCAGGCGCGGGTCGTGCTCCAGGCGCTGCCACGTGTAGCGCGCCAGCCAGTCGCCCGCGCGCAGGTTGTCGCACAGCGCGTGCCCGAGCGCGTCGCGCGCCACCACCTCGTCCAGCAGCGACACGACGCCCTGCAGCCCCGCGTACACCAGCGCGCCGTGCCCCGGCACGTCGTACACGCCGCCCGCGCCGCCGCAGCGCTCGCGCTCCTCCGCGTCGCAGCAGTACAGCAGCGCGCGGTAGTCGGCCGGCGCGAGCGCGCCCAGCGCCGGCCGCAGCTCCAGCGCGTCGCGCCCCGCGTCCAGCGCGCGCAGCCGGCGCCGCAGCGTGCCCAGCGCCGCCGCCGCGCCCGCGTGCGGCGACACGCGCACCGCCACCACCGTGCCCGGCGCCAGCGCGCGGAACTCGAGCACGGTGAGCGCGCCCTCGCGCCGCGCGCTCGCGAACACCTCGGACTGCGCGAGCGGCACGCCGCGCCGCACGGTCGCGCGGTACTCGCGCAGGCCGGTGATGTAGCGCGGGTGGCGCGCGAACGCGGCCGGCGGCTGGAACGCGCGGCCCGTGCTCTCGTGGTCGCGGTGGCGCAGCGCGGCCTCCAGCACGATCTCGTCCAGCTGCCCCTCGAAGCGCAGCGGCGCGACGGCGCGGCCGCCGTGCGCCGGCTCGGGCGCCGCGAACGCCGTGAACGCCACCAGGATCACCGACTGCAACACCGAGCGCGCCGGTTACGAGCCGCGACCGCCGAGCGACCGACGGTGCGACCGACAGTGTCTCACCTTCCTAGAGTGCGGCTCGTGCCTGGTGACCGCGACCACGTCCTCGTCCATCTGGTCGACGTACACCTGCAACAGGAGCGCACGAGTCAGACGGCAGTGGGTGACCGGCGGTGACCGGCGGTGACCCAGTGTACTCACCTCGCTGTAGCCGTCGGCGGCGAGCTCGCGGTGCAGCTCGTTGAGCGCGCGCCGCGCCGCCAGCAGCGCCGCGTCGCCGCACACGCGCCCCTCGCCCGCCTCGCCCGCCTCGCCCGGCTCCGCCCACTCCGCGTACAGCCGCGACTCCTCCACCACGTGGATCTGCACACACACAAGCGCGCATGCGCGTCACGAGCGGCTCGGCGAGCCAGCGCGGGACACGCGGCGCACGGACACTCACGTGGTGCGGCACGAGCTCGTCGTAGCCGCGCGTGCTGCCGCTGGCGCAGCACGCCATGCTGACGAGCGCCGCCGACGGCAGCATGTCGAACACGCTCCTGCGAACACACGGACACAGGTCAGGGCGGGGGTCGGGGCGGGGGTCGGGGGGCCGTCGGACACGTACCGCTTGTCGAGCGGCGAGGGGTTGTCGTGCGTGAGGTCGAGCAGCAGCGCGTGCGCGACGGAGGGCGCGGCGGGGCGGCGCGGCGCGCGCAGGAACGCGCCCACGGCGCGCCCGCCGAACCGGTGCACGAGCCGGCCCTGCTCGCGCGCGTCCCACGCGCTCAGCGCCTCGCGGATGAGCGAGGTGATGCCGAGCCGGTTCACGAAGATGTTGTCCACCTGGTCCGAGTTGGTGAACAGCTCGGCCACCACGTACAGGTCGGGGCGCACGCGGCGCGCGCAGTCCAGCATGTACTCGGCCACCTGCACAGTCGGGGTGGGGGGGTGAGCGCGCGCGCGGCGGGTGAGCGGGGAGCGGGGAGGGGCGCGGCGGACACGTACGTGCAGCGGCGTGGAGTGGCAGTTGTCGAGGCGCACGCCGTCGAACACCTCGGCCGTGAGCTCCACGTACTGGCGCATGTGCGCCCACAGGAACGGGCTGTCCTCGGGCTTGTCGCCGTACCTGCGCGCACACACACACCCCGCGTGAGTCTCGGTCGCGCGGTCGCACGGTCGCACGGTCGCGCGGTCGCGCTCACCTCAGCTTGACGCTGTCGCCCCAGGCGATGAGCTCGCGGCGCAGGTAGACGCGCGCGTCGCGCTCGGGCGCCGCGAAGTCCTGCAGCGGGTCGGCGTCCATCACCCAGCCGTTGTGCGCCTGCACGAGGCGGCCGCGCGGCCCGTACACCAGCGCCTCGGCCTCCGCCAGCGAGCCCGCCGCGCCCGGGAACGTGAAGTACCTGCCGACACACACGTGACACGACGGCTCTACACACCGGTCCGGTCACTAACATCTCATTTATTTTTATTTTCGATGAGTGCCTATTTATTTTTTTCACATTTATATATTTCTCCAAAAATGGTCATGAATTATTATTTATTAAACCAATAGAGTTTAATTTATCATAAGTTTATTTGAATAGAAACGTAAGTATATACACGAGAACTCACCGCGGTACCAACGGATTCTTGTCGCTCACTTCCTCGATCTTCGGTCCGTCTGATTGCAACCGAAAGTACCTGAAACGAGCCTGAATTATGATAACAGTTTATGACAGAAGACGCGTTTATGAGTGTGTTCATGTGTGCGTGCGTGCATGCGTGCGTGCGTGTGTGCGTGTGTGTGTGTGTGTGTGTCTGTGGAGTCACGTACCGCATGCCGGCGACGCAGTTGTCGACGGCGGCGGCGAGGTGCGCGCGCAGCTCGGCCTCGGCCTCGTCGTTGAGCTGCTGCAGGCGCCGCCGCAGCTCCGCGCACGCGCGACTCCTCGTGTGTGTGTGTGTGTGTGTGTGTGTCTGTGGAGTCACGTACCGCATGCCGGCGACGCAGTTGTCGACGGCGGCGGCGAGGTGCGCGCGCAGCTCGGCCTCGGCCTCGTCGTTGAGCTGCTGCAGGCGCCGCCGCAGCTCCGCGCACGCGCGACTCCTCGCGTGTGTGTGTGTGTGTGTGTGTGTGTGTGTGTGTGTGTGTGTGTGTGTGTGTCTGTGGAGTCACGTACCGCATGCCGGCGACGCAGTTGTCGACGGCGGCGGCGAGGTGCGCGCGCAGCTCGGCCTCGGCCTCGTCGTTGAGCTGCTGCAGGCGCCGCCGCAGCTCCGCGCACGCGCGACTCCTCGCGTGTGTGTGTGTGTGTGTGTGTGTGTGTGTGTGTGTGTGTGTGTGTGTGTGTGTGTGTGTGTGTGTGTCTGTGGAGTCACGTACCGCATGCCGGCGACGCAGTTGTCGACGGCGGCGGCGAGGTGCGCGCGCAGCTCGGCCTCGGCCTCGTCGTTGAGCTGCTGCAGGCGCCGCCGCAGCTCCGCGCTCGCGCGACTCCTCGTGTGTGTGTGTGTGTGTGTGTGTGTGTGTGTGTGTGTGTGTGTGTGTGTGTGTGTGTGTGTCTGTGGAGTCACGTACCGCATGCCGGCGACGCAGTTGTCGACGGCGGCGGCGAGGTGCGCGCGCAGCTCGGCCTCGGCCTCGTCGTTGAGCTGCTGCAGGCGCCGCCGCAGCTCCGCGCACGCGCGACTCCTCGTGTGTGTGTGTGTGTGTGTGTGTGTGTGTGTGTGTGTGTGTGTGTGTGTGTGTGTGTGTGTGTGTCTGTGGAGTCACGTACCGCATGCCGGCGACGCAGTTGTCGACGGCGGCGGCGAGGTGCGCGCGCAGCTCGGCCTCGGCCTCGTCGTTGAGCTGCTGCAGGCGCCGCCGCAGCTCCGCGCACGCGCGACTCCTCGTGTGTGTGTGTGTGTGTGTGTGTGTGTGTGTGTGTGTGTGTGTGTGTGTGTGTCTGTGGAGTCACGTACCGCATGCCGGCGACGCAGTTGTCGACGGCGGCGGCGAGGTGCGCGCGCAGCTCGGCCTCGGCCTCGTCGTTGAGCTGCTGCAGGCGCCGCCGCAGCTCCGCGCACGCGCGACTCCTCGTGTGTGTGTGTGTGTGTGTGTGTGTGTGTGTGTGTGTGTGTGTGTGTGTGTGTGTGTGTGTGTGTGTGTGTGTGTGTCTGTGGAGTCACGTACCGCAAGCCCGCGACGCAGTTGTCGACGGCGGCGGCGCGGTGCGCGCGCAGCTCGGCCTCGGCCTCGTCGTTGAGCTGCTGCAGGCGCCGCCGCAGCTCCGCGCACGCGCGACTCCTCGTGTGTGTGTGTGTGTGTGTGTGTGTGTGTGTGTGTGTGTGTGTGTGTGTCTGTGGAGTCACGTACCGCATGCCGGCGACGCAGTTGTCGACGGCGGCGGCGAGGTGCGCGCGCAGCTCGGCCTCGGCCTCGTCGTTGAGCTGCTGCAGGCGCCGCCGCAGCTCCGCGCACGCGCGACTCCTCGTGTGTGTGTGTGTGTGTGTGTGTGTGTGTGTGTGTGTGTGTGTGTGTGTGTGTGTGTGTGTCTGTGGAGTCACGTACCGCATGCCGGCGACGCAGTTGTCGACGGCGGCGGCGAGGTGCGCGCGCAGCTCGGCCTCGGCCTCGTCGTTGAGCTGGTGCAGGCGCCGCCGCAGCTCCGCGCACGCGCGACTCCTCGTGTGTGTGTGTGTGTGTGTGTGTGTGTGTGTGTGTGTGTGTGTGTGTGTGTGTGTGTGTGTGTGTGTGTGTGTCTGTGGAGTCACGTACCGCATGCCGGCGACGCAGTTGTCGACGGCGGCGGCGAGGTGCGCGCGCAGCTCGGCCTCGGCCTCGTCGTTGAGCTGCTGCAGGCGCCGCCGCAGCTCCGCGCATGCGCGCTCCACGCGCGACTCCTCGTCGGGGCACTCCGCCCTGCACATTTGAAAAGCGCCTGAACGTTATAAAACTCTTATAATGCGAACCCAGAATCTTCTAACTTCAAAGATCATTCCGAAACGATCACCGCAGCTCCGAGTCAGTGAACCGCGGCAGCGGCAGCGCGCGCGAGTGACGCGACGCTGGCGCGGCTCCGGACGTTGCTGCGACGTTCGTGTTCGTACCAGTAAACGTTGTAGATCTGCAGCGCGAGCTCCATGTCGATGTCGGCGGCGAGGCGGCGCCGCAGCGGGTCGCGCACCAGCCGCAGCTCGCCCGCCGCCGCGCCCGCGCCCGCGCCCGCCACCGGCGGCACCCTGCACACGAACACACACACAGGTATTTTTTTCTTTATTGTCCAGACATTACGCGGAATACTTTCGAGGTAATAATATCATTGAAACAAAAACCTAGCCTTTAGCCTTCGCACGGCTCGAACGAATCGACGCCTACCTCGTCGACTGGTCTTCCGGGAGACGCGTCGCGCCTGCCTCGGGCCGCGTCTTATGCGCGAGGTTTCGACTTAGCTATCGAGTCGCCGGACGAGTAGTTCACAATATTTTAATCGTTTAATGTTTAATTTAATTTAATGTTTTATCACTAATCTATAATAGTGATAAAACTTAATCACGAGAACGTCCGAGTTCATCTCCGGGTCCTCCGTCTGCGGTTGCCGTGACCCGTGACCCGGGACCCGTGACCCGTGACCCGTGACCCGTGACCCGTGACCCGGGACCCGTGACCCGTGACCCGGGACCGACGCCGTAAATAAATAAACAATCGAGACATGCAACATAAACGACTATAAAAAAACATCACGAGCACGTGTCTAGAAAGCGTCTCATTGAGCTAAGGAAAATTAAAAAGTCAAAAGTGAAGGACAACACTCACTTGTTCTTGGCGAGTGGGCGGAAGCGCCGCACGAGCTCGTCCACGTCGCACGCGAACATCTCGTGCAGGCGCGCCTCGGGCAGGCGCCGCGCGAGCAGCTCGTGGCGCAGCGCCTGCGGACAGCGGCCAGCACGTTAGCGGTCAACGCGTCAGCGGCAAGCGCGTCAGCGACCAAAGCGTCAGCGGCAAGCGCGTCAGCGGCCAGCGCGTTAGCGGCAAGCGCGTCAGCGGCCAGCGCGTTAGCGGCCAACGCGTTAGCGGCCAACGCGTCAGCGGCCAACGCGTTAGCGGCCAACGCGTCAGCGGCAAGCGCGTCAGCGGCCAACGCGTCAGCGGCCAGCGCGTTAGCGGCCAACGCATTAGCGGCAAGCGCGTCAGCGGCCAGCGCGTTAGCGGCCAACGCGTTAGCGGCCAACGCGTTAGCGGCCAACGCGTCAGCGGCAAGCGCGTCAGCGGCCAGCGCGTTAGCGGCCAACGCGTCAGCGGCAAGCGCGTCAGCGGCCAACGCGTCAGCGGCAAGCGCGTCAGCGGCCAGCGCGTTAGCGGCAAGCGCGTCAGCGGCCAGCGCGTTAGCGGCAAGCGCGTTAGCGGCAAGCACGTCAGCGGCCAGCGCGTTAGCGGCCAACGTGTTAGCGGCAAGCGCGTCAGCGGCCAGCGCGTTAGCGGCCAACGCGTTAGCGGCCAGCGCGTTAGCGGCCAACGCGTTAGCGGCAAGCGCGTCAGCGGCCAGCGCGTTAGCGGCCAACGCGTTAGCGGCAAGCGCGTCAGCGGCCAGCGCGTTAGCGGCCAACGCGTTGGCGGCTGGGGACCTCCCGACGAACTCTCCGAGAACAAGGTCAACCCCCGGACACGAAAAGATAACTACGAATGGGGTAATTTCGACCGCTTATTCCATCTGTCCGTCCGTGCGTTCGTGCGATGGACCTGCTCGAATGCGATTCTTGTAATTTCAAGGAGGTTGAATCGGGAAGCCCATCAGGTGGTATCGGGTCGGGGCCCGGCACTCACCTCGATGTGGTCGTGGTGCGTGACGGCGCGCGGCACGGCGGGCTCGAGCGCGCCGCGCGCCACGTCGGCGCCGAGGCGCGCCAGCTCGGCGTCGAGCAGCGCCGCCACGCGCAGGTGCGGGCAGTCGTGGCAGTTGTACGAGGCCTCGGGTCGGGGCCCGGCACTCACCTCGATGTGGTCGTGGTGCGTGACGGCGCGCGGCACGGCGGGCTCGAGCGCGCCGCGCGCCACGTCGGCGCCGAGGCGCGCCAGCTCGGCGTCGAGCAGCGCCGCCACGCGCAGGTGCGGGCAGTCGTGGCAGTTGTACGAGGCCTCGGGTCGGGGCCCGGCACTCACCTCGATGTGGTCGTGGTGCGTGACGGCGCGCGGCACGGCGGGCTCGAGCGCGCCGCGCGCCACGTCGGCGCCGAGGCGCGCCAGCTCGGCGTCGAGCAGCGCCGCCACGCGCAGGTGCGGGCAGTCGTGGCAGTTGTACGCCGCCTCGGGGTGCTCCGCCAGCCACGCCGTCTCGTTGGCCGTGTGGTTCAGCACCACGTCGCTGATGGACAGCATCTGCGGCGTGCGACACGGGCGCCGACATTACCCGTCTGCGCGGCCGACATCGAATCGATCGAACGGATCGATATCGATGTTCATTTCGAGTTGCCGAAAGGTTGCCGATTACAAAAATAACATTCATTTTGCAATCCGAAATGTTCGATGTATTGAAATAATTAGTAAATACCTATATAATATATGTATAGTTTCGAGATTTTTCGGGGCGTTGTTTACTCGAGGTCGATTTCAAAATGGACGTCAGTGTCGCACTGACGTCCATTTTGAAATTCTTTTTTTGTGAATTATTAATTTCTAAGGCACGTTTTAGAGTAGGTAATTCCCCTAGAATAGATGAATGATATCTAGCGAAAGCGAAATAATATGCCGAGAGTTTGAAACCGGACAAATCGTTCTGCGCTTCGTCGTCGTTAACCGTCAACGGGAGGTACTCGCCTGCCAGTCGCTGCGCATCTTGGCGACGACGCGCTCGACGTCGGCGAAGGTGGGGTCGCGGCCGCAGTTGACGTCGCGGAAGCGCGGGTCCACGCGCAGCTGGTCGGCGACGCTGTAGCAGGAGCCGGACGCGCCCAGCGCCTGCACCGGCGTGAAGTGCACCATGTTGTAGCCCGCCTCGTGCGCCACGCGCAGCGCGCCCGGCCAGCGCGGCAGCGGGCCCAGGCACTTGGCGAGCACCGTCTGGCACACGACGCCGTCCAGCGGCACGGGCAGCGAGGGCGCCACGTGGAACCAGCCCGAGCCCTGCGGGCCCACGCGCGACTCCGGCACGTCGTACACGAAGTAGTAGTGGAAGGAGCCGGCGCGCGCCAGCCGCAGCTCGCAGCGCGCGTCGTCGTCCGCCACCAGCAGGCCGCAGCCCAGCGCCTCGTCCTCCCCGCCCTCGTCCTCGCCCTCCTCGCCCGCGCCGCCGCGCCGCCACTCCAGCCCGCAGTACTGGTTGCGCACGAACTCCGCCTCGCCCTTCTCCTCCGCTGCACGACACAACGACGACGACACACTTCAGTGCTGTACTCGGCAGCGGAGCAGGACAACGAACATTCGATGGTCGGCCTACTCGGACGCGTAGCCGAGACGGCTTGAAGTATCGTTTTTCAGAAATCTTTAATATCGACGAGTTCATCGACGACTCACCGTTATCGGAGGCGACATAATTGGTGTAGAGGAACACCTTGCGGCCGAGCAGGCTGGTGCCGGGGGAGAACTGCAAACGGCAACCCTTTTCGAACCTGAAAACGGTCTACGTTTTAAACCGGGTGAACGGAACGACAGCGAGGTCGGAGTGCGACGGTCGCGGTCGCGGTCGCGGTCGCGCCTCACCGGTACAGCGTGGAGTCGAGATGCTCGCCGTGGTTGAGCGTCAGCACGCGCACGTCGCGCGCCTCGGCCGCCTCCGCGCCGCCCGGCGCCGCCTCGCGCTCCACCGCCATCGGCCTCTGCAACACACATCACCCGCCACGTTGCAACTCTCGTCTGCCAGTCTGCCAGTCTGCCACCTGCACCCGTCCGTCGCGCGTCGGTACGTAGTACTGACAGTGACAGCGAGCGACCGACCGCCGACATCTCGCTACCGCGGCATCGGTCGAAGCTCTGCAGATAGATATCACCGCAGGCATAACCGTGTACCCGCAAAGCGCGCATCGTAGCAAATCGGCATAGAATGCTATGCCGATTCGAACGCGAGAAAATAAATAACATTACAACACATACAACGCGTTAACGAATGTTCTTACGCACGAAACCATCACAGAGGTGAACTCGAACTAACAATTTAAGCGAAGCTTTCCATAGTATAAATTCTAGAGCTGCGAGTATCGGGTCCGTCGTGAAATAGATCCGGAACGGGGAGCGGGGAGAACGGCACGGAGGAACCTTTTCGAACGGCGCTCTCTCGGGCGCCTTGCGAGCGTAGTCGCTCTTGTCGCGAGCGAGCAGCTTCTGCATGGCGGCGGTGCGCGGTGGCGCGCGCGGCCGTGCGGGGCCGCTTATACCCGCCGCGGACAATGGCGCGGCCGCGGCGAGCGACACCTTACACCTATTGTAGTTGGCCGACGGCCGACGCGCGCCGAACCCGTTCCGAGACAATGCGACGCTCCGCACCGCCATTGTCCAGTGTGTTGTGCTGTAAGGTGAGCACCGAGAGCGTGTCGGCGCAGCGGCGGAACCACTCGCCAGATCGGCTTCCCGATGGCGATACCGACAGAACATTTTAGTTTCAGTGGTGGTGTATAACGCGACAGACACGCAGACTGCAGTGTTGCAGATTGCTCTCAGTCCACACCCAGATTCATTTTATCTATTAGTAAAGTCACACAGTGATATTATTATTTTTTTCTCTCCAAGTTAGCCCTCAACTTAACTTTTTATATAACCCGTACCTACCTCTGATCAGTTCTTATGTGGTATCATAGCTTAACCTGAATACTAAATTGATTGGCTGTACATTATAGCCGACGAGTTGGTAATAGACTGGAGACAATTTAGAAATTCCCAAATTGCCACTTTATTACTGTCAGAAGAACCCCAGTCTTGATAATTTGATTCGATCGATTATATTAATATTGAATTGTTATATAAATAATATTCAAAGTGCATTTCATTTTTTTAATGGACTTCTTATCGGCTGCTTAGATCCTTTTTGTAAGCCTATTTATTGTTTTATGAGGTATAGATGTATTCATAAAGAGAATAACATGATAAGTTGTTTAGTCTGTGCCCGAATATTTGAATTAGGTAGATACATCTATGATAATAATATAGTCTATGGACAGAAAAACATTATGGAGAGATGGAGAGGCATGGCCTACTCGATTAGCATGTAACATGGCGGACGGCAGATTGTCATTCAATAATTATTGTAAAAGTTTGAAATAAATGAATGTATGTAATGAAGATTAATTTGAAAGTTCCCATAATCCTGAAGCTGTGGCTACAGCTTCAGAAGTGGGATAACAGGAAAATTATTATTTTTCTGTTCCACGCCAACAACGTGAGAGTGTAAGTAACGCGTATGTTCATACGTGATTTCTTATTTTTCTTTCGCCTCTCGATTTTATCCTGTAATCAAATTCTATACTATTCTCATTTGAACTCATTTTATCGGGTTGGTAACTTGTTCAAGAAATAATTTATTTTAAAAGGAACAATCAATTCGCGCCTTTTATTAGGACAAAAAAAAAAGTTTTTTTTTTGTTGTTGCTCAGAGAGAGTGGCATTTGCGGCACTCGCAGCGCTGTAAGAAATTCGATACGGGTAAACCGTGCTGTGTTGTGAGCGCTAGAAACGCAATTCGGTAGAGTTCCGAATTCAAACTATGCTAAAGAGAAAATAGTAATATAGATTATATATATTACATTATCTTAGTATACGACATTCAGGAACAAATATTATTCCAAATTCAAACTTATTACAAAAGCTTTTAAGTGGTAACCATTGTCTCCACTACCACTTTTAATGTAATAATATTTTGTTCGATGTTTTTTTTTTCTCTTTTTATATTTATTTCCGTTTTGCTCACGAATTATTTCAATTGTAAATTAAATTATAAAGTATCGCGTATTATTCATTCAAGAAAACGAGAGAAGTACTTATCAAACACAAAAGTATCATAGGTACTAAGAGCACAGAATTTAAAATAGTACTAAGAGGTATTGACAACTACTAGGTATAATACTAGATAGGTACCTACTATTCATTGACGGAGTTCATAATAATTACCTTTATTAATTTTGTTGAAAATATTTATTATGTGTTTTTCTAAATATCCTGAGTATTTATAAATAATTTTCGCTTCATTTTTGGATTGCCAAAGAATGTATTTAAACCACGCCATAGAATAGAAAAGTTTTCTATTTCGAATAAATTGTTACAAGTTTTTGAATCGTTAATTGAATCTATCACTAGTCTAGGATTGACGTGACTACAAAAACAATGAAATTATTTCTGTGATATTAAAACTTATTGATTGTTATGAGTGAGAAGCTACAGGTATGTCAGTGTTGTGAACGAGATTTCTAAGCTAAAATTTGTCAGTTTCAGCTTTGGAACGATGGATCGAGACAATGATGAGAGAGAGGCCCGTAGGCATAGTGCAGACCCATGTGTACCCTGGTTCGAGAGGTTCCAGGGTCAGGGTCAGGAAGCACTAAAACCTAAGGTCACATAGCAACCAACCAAGGGTATGGCGGTGGTCATACCGAGGTTGAGAATAACAACTTGACGGAGAGCGTCAACAAGGCCAGGGTATGGCGGTGGTCATACCGAGGTTGAGAATAACAACTTGAAGGAGAGCGTCAACAAGGCCATGGTATGGCGGTGGTCATACCGAGGTTGAGAATAACAACTTGACGGAGAGCGTCAACAACGCAAGGATCTTATTTGATTGGACTATATGGCGGGTGCGCTATATCGAGGTGGAGAATAATAAGGATAAACAGCTTGACGGAGAGCGTCAACAATGAAAAGAGTTTCAAGGGCGGATAGATTCTTTGGGAGGTGATGAACCAATGGAAGAAGCGAAATTAAGAACAAGATGAGCACACGAAGGAAGAGGTAAATCATAAATTGAAAGTCAAGCGCTGAATGAATATAAGTTTTCAAGTAATTCAGGGGCATAACACAGACAATTATGGTAGGAAAATATTTAAAAAAACCATAAAATAAGATTGAGCGAAATAAAAATTAAATGTTAATTTGTAAAGTTACTATGCTAAGTTGGTTAAGTTACTTACTTAAAATAATATAACATATATCAATTAATTTGAATACATAATATAAATATACATTACAAAGAGAAAGATACGAACGAAAGTAACAATTAGGGTACAGGGCTTCACAGGAGCACAATAGCTGAACATATCCTTAGGAATATTGCATGGATTTCAAGTAATTTTAATTTTAATTTTAAAATAATATCTATTCATAAGAAGAAAACTATGTATTTTCAATGAACGTTATCTATTTTATAACTTTCTATTTCTTCACAATATCTAAGATAATTAATCTAAGTAATATTGTTTCTTGAGATCATTGCTTGTCATGCTTGTGCGCTGCTGACCGCGCAAAATAGGATCAGCGATTAGACGCTTATTTACCGAGTCACATTTATGCATTTTCTGCAAGACATACGCGTCTGTAGCTAGTACATACATCATAATTACAGAAACACACATAGCTTATAAAGGTCTCAATTCATTGGAGAATAGGTATGCATCTTGCATTAGTCAATCAGAGAGTAGGTAAATAAACTTGTCAAATGTCAAAAACGTCAGTTGTCACTTGACATTTATTGTCAGCTTCAGATTAATTTGTTTAAATTGCTTGAAATTTAATATTTTCTATTGTAAAATTTATCCAAATATAAATATACCTACAACAAACAGTAAAAAAAAATAATAAAGATAAGTAATTGGTTTAATGATTGTGAGAGGTTTAGTGATAAAAAAAAAATGGAAGTATTAGTCTTGTGAGGTCTTGCTGAGGTTTATTCTAGGTACAAAATTTAATGGAATGAGATTGTATCAACATCAGTTCTTTTTTTTTATTCGCGAAAACTAAATAAAGTCCTTAATCTGTAAAGTTTAAAATATCTCCTAATGCAATTTGTTGTTTTAATTGGGTGATTGAATTGATAAATAAACAGTTTTATAAGTGTAGTGTATGCAGGTGACGATAGAGGGCGCCAGTCGCACACCGACAGAGAACGGCGACAGACGTGGTCAGGCTTGCATACAAAACATGGCCTACCGGATAATGAGAAAGTGTGTTTCATTGGATCATGAAACATTACATGTGGCGACGAGGATGGGATAAAAAGTGGCTAACATAATACTGGATTTCGGTGAGTTTTTGTTTCATATTCGAAATTAATAAAAAAAACAATATTATGTTCGCCAAAAGTACCTACAAATTATTTTGTACTATTATAGTTACCATTTTTTGAGTAATTACCACACGTGATTACAACACGCAAGTCTGCTAAAAAACCGCAGTTTTAATTACATGCTCACAGAACATTATAGTACCTACACACAATAAAATGTTGTTGATGTGCACCACCTTTTGATAAAGAGAGAGATATTTAAGCTTATCTTTTGATTAAACACTCCATGTTTAATCAAAGACAATTGTAGTATGGGCATAGCAGCTCTTAACAGATCAACCGTCAAAGAAGACGAAGTCACTATCTAGATCGTGTTGGTATTAATAAGTCATGTTAATAGACATATCAGGTTGTGACGTCGGAGGGACGTCGGAGTGTCACTAGTTTGGGGTTTTGTTTGCACTCAGATAATAACACAATCCATCGGATTGAGGTTTTAATTATGAAAGAAAGATGTAGTGTTGTTATCATAAGAGTTGCGGGTACCTGCAACCTACATGGGAAAAATAAATAAAGCGGTAAATTTGGTACAAAGTTAGGGTAACTTTGTATTAAATTAGAATTATTGGTACAGAGGTACCCCCATTAAATTGGAAATATTTGGTACAAAGGTACCCCCATTAAATTGGAAAAAAAAATGTTATGTATTGGTACACGATACCTCCATTAAATTGGGAATACTTGGTACAAAGATACCTCCATTAAATTGGGAATACTTGGTACAAAGATACCTCCATTAAATTGGGAATACTTGGTACAAAGATACCTCCATTAAATTGGGAAATCTTCGTGTGGCACTTGCCTCCATTAAATTGGATTAAATTGGACGACATGTTCTGTGTGTGGCAACTTGCCTCCATTAAATTGGAAATTCTTCGTGTGGCAACTTGCCTCTATTAAATTGGATTAAGTTGGACATGTTCTTTGCGTATGTATTAAAAACAGAACAGTAGATAATACTATCTGAATCATTAAATGATTACCGTACGACGGATAATATTATCTGAATCATTAAATTGATTATCACAGAACGGCAGGTATTCACCTGAATCATTTAATTGATTACCACAAGACGACAGATAACAGTTATCTAACTCATTAAATTGATTGTCCCAGGCCGCCCAAAATAAAGAAAAAAAAATGTGTCATTCCTTTCATTGAAAAGTTCGACTGTATCGGTGAATCAACCTCGGTCGGTGTACAATTTATAATTTCATCATAAATCCATAACCTGTACACAATATCGACTAGCCTATTACAGCTCGTTTAAAGACATTGTACCGACCTACTGACATTTTAAATTTTGGTTTAGATGTTGTATTTATTATCCTATATTTAAATACGGTACGACCGAGCTTCTTGTCGAAAGTTGATATAAATGTTTAGAAATGGTTAAAGATTATTAAATTTCATTTCACAATTGATATAGCTGAGATGGAACTGACACATTAATCGAGTGAGTATTGCCATATTGGGCTGCTGAGTGTAATTAACTAATTAGGAAAGAAATATGAAGCGACATTTTGGTTAAACTAATTTCTGTTTCGATTTAACTGAGTTTTGCGGGTGATAAATATAGATTTTTAAATAATAGTTTGATTTCGTTAGAATATTACCTACATGATATCCGGACATCTTCATTGATGTTGGGAAGTGATCAAGTTCGAATTCACCGGCTGTGAAAAGCCGTGAAGAAGTTTTAGATTGTGAAAGGGTTTATCAGGATGATGAATGCTTACACGATTAGAGCTAAAGAAGTGTAGTTGGATTGCATTTAGTAGGAACATTTGATTGACAAATATTTAGAATAGTTATAGACGCGGCATTCAAAACCAAGATTAGATTCGTTTAGTTTGGAAAATGTAACTGTAAAAGTAATTTGAACCTTAAGTATTTTTAGAACAGATTTGATATGAGCTGATGTGATGTTGAGAGAACTGATAGTTAATCATTAAGGTTTTAAAGTATAGATTAAACGAATCAGATTTTAGTTTGATTTATCGAGTAAGAGAAAAGCTGACTGATAGTTCAATTATAAAATTTTTGAAATAACAGTTTCAAAAGACTAATCATAGTTGTGGTAAGGGTTCACTTAAAGGTCACGCAATGAGTAAGCAGTAGGGAGCCACGAAGGATAATTACTGCCTCGTGGATCTAGTGGTTAGCATGTTCGAACGCGGATCGCGGGGTTCCGGGTTCGATTCCCTGGTCGGGCAAATGATTGATGGGCATTGGGTTTTTCTGTCTCAATGCCGCCTTGAGTTGGAGGCTGGGGGTGTTGTGCCCCTGTGCCTCGGAGAGCGTGTTAAGCGGTCGGTCCCGGTTATTATCACTATCATGTGACAATACTTGTTGAGAAACGCACCAACCCACATTGGAGCGGCTCGTTGTAAGAATTGTTGTTTTATGTATTGTTTATTATATTTCATAATTTTATTTGTGACTGAAAGTCATGAATGGTTTTGAGATCTGCTCAGTTCATGCTCCAGCATAGAGATTCTTCCCAATGCGTCTCCATGAGTTTCAATGCTACCAGGCGCTGGCACCACAGCGTGAGCGCTGTTTAGGTTGGCCAGTTCAGCCTTTAGCTGTAGGTTCTTGGCAACAATATGGCCCTGAGTTCATCTTCACTCGGTTTAAAAAGACTCGCCAATTGACTGACATTGAAACGGCGAGGTTAGTTTATTTTAGTTATTTTCACAGTATTATGTCATATGGCATACTATTATGGGGTAATGCTGCTGATATTAATTCCATTTTCGTGCTGTAGAAGAGGGCTGTTCGTGCCATATATAATATGGGTCCCAGAGAGTCACTGAGAGATAAGTTCAAGGAAGTTAAAATTATGACTGTTTATAACCAATATATTTTTGAAAATTTTATATATGTGCACAAAAATATCAACAAATTTAAGGGAAAAGTGACTGTCATAGCATTAATCTTAGAGATAAAGATAAATTTGTGTTGCCCACTACTAGGCTGCGAAAAGTTGGAAAATCATTTGTTGGTAATTCTGTACTTTTTATAATATGTTGCCAGAGAACATTTTGGATATATCTCTCAATAAGTTCAAGGGTTTCATTAAACGCAAATTAATTGAAAAATCTTACTATAGCTTAAAAGATTTTTAATGACAAAAACCCATGGACACAGATTGTTCTAAAAAATATATATAATCCCGGCTGAGTTTGTGTGGGCTCTTCTCAGACCAGGGCGCGTTTGAAACCCTCGTAATTTTAGTTTTAAAGTTTCCGTAAGTAATTATAACCATGGCCTGTTCCTAAATTAACGTTCAAAAGCGTACAGTGTATCAATTTTGAATAAAGTTTATTTGATTTGATTTGATTGGAATTACAATAATTCTGACTATAATTCTTATAGTAAATACTATTCAATTAAACTTAAAATCTAAAATTGTTAAAGGAACTGCTGATTTTAACAGTTAGTAATTTTTATTTCTCGTAGTCTTAAATTTACTCAGACTTTTAGCATAATATAATTGCGAAGGAAGTTCATCCCATAAACTAATGGCTTTGAACTTAAAGAAAGTAGAAGTAGATAAAGAATTTATCGACTGAACATAGGACTTTGTCCGGTCTGTTTTAAGTATAAATTATAGTAGTGTAAGTCATCAGAGATTGCAGACAATTTATTAGGCAAAGCATTTATTATGCGATTCAATTAAGCGTGCTTAAAATTGGACTCCAAATCAGGAGTTTCTAATCAGGAGGCCTCGAATCAGGAGTCCAATTCCATTCAGTCAATGAGTATTTGAATTACAATATTTGTTAAAAGTAATGGTACCTAATCACTTATAAAAATATACATATAATCAATTTTTACTTCTTTTATAAGAATAATGGTCAACATATTATATTATGACTTTTTATTTGTTCAATTTAGTAATGGGTATGTTTCTATTTTACGATATTTGAATGAAATTATATAATGTAATGTATTATATAAACTCTTATAATCTAAAACTTTATAGTCACTTTAATTATTTTAATTACTAATTATAATTTGTATAGCATGAGATTGAAATTGGAAAAAGAAAAATTGAAATGTTTAAGGCGCAGTCTCCAGGGGTATATAGAATATATACTTCTTGACGCTATAAATCTGAATGACAGTATACTTATAACCTTCTTGACGCTATGAATAATGACACTAACTAAGTAGCATTAACATGACATTTTCCTTACTACCCGCATTGTTATTTGACATAGGTGTTCAACTTTAATTAAGTAATTTTATTCTTGTTTTATTTTTCATTTAGTGACTGTGCTGTGTAAGTAAAATTGTATTTATGACGTAAAGGTGTCATTTTGGACTCGCTATAGACACGTATGTATTACTAAGTTAAATGCTAATTGATATATAACTAATTCTACAATTCATTTGTACACCACGCTGTGGTAGAATACAAGGTACTTATATTGTAATAACACCCTATATAACACTGTATTCACAAACAAATAAAATAAAGAAAATTAAGTAAAACCAGTCACCCAACCGTACAGAAGGAACATTAAAGGAACTGAAGGATGCGGATATTATTGAGGAAGTGAATGGACCCTCACCATGGGTATGACCAATGGTTCTCGTTTTGAAGAAGAAAAAGAAGAGGTAAGATTCCAGCAGCCAGACATGGAATACAAAACAATACAAGAGTGATAGAGATGAGTGAGAGACTGATATCTGCAAATAAAGGAAAAAGGGAAG
This sequence comes from Melanargia galathea, assembly GCA_920104075.1. Taxonomy (NCBI): domain Eukaryota; kingdom Metazoa; phylum Arthropoda; class Insecta; order Lepidoptera; family Nymphalidae; genus Melanargia; species Melanargia galathea. Next base: position 97,775 of record OV049865.1, read on the forward strand.
GAGTATGTGGATCTCTAAAGGAAAGCGATCAAGGAAAGCGACAGATATATCAACCTGAAAATAAGGGGAAAATATGGGTGGAAATTGTACCTAATCAAAAATAACACAATCATAATCATATCATTACTTTAGTAGTATAAATAGTAGAATAATGATTTAGAAGAGAATAATGATCTAGAGTAAAGCGTTTTAATTTATGTATTTTGTATTGTCGTCTACTGTCATCAACTACGTTTATGTAATTGTTACACACATTTAAAATAGAGTAAAAAATATCAAAGCTGTTCTGTTAAACTTTACGGTAAATATGTAATAATAATATTTAAAAAAAAAACATTTTGGTTAGTTAACCGCCATATAATAATTGTAATATTGTTACTTTTATAAAAAGAGCAACCGCCGAGTTTCTTACTGGTTCTTCTCGGTTGGAACGGCATTCCGAACCAGTGGTAGATTCATTGGACGATTTAAAAGTACTTGTAAAAGTTTATTTGAATAAAAATAAAAATAAAGGAGGGATGTAGTGTATGCAGGTGACGATAGAGGGCGCCAGTCGCACACCGACAGAGAACGGCGACAGACGTGGTCAGGCTTGCATACAAAACATGGCCTACCGGATAATGAGAAAGTGTGTTTCATTGGATCATGAAACATTACAATAAGATAACTAGTTTTATAGATATACAAGATAAATAGTTTCATAAGATAAATATATCATGTTTTATCCTGATTCAGAGAGAAAATTTGCGTATCATCGCTAAATAATTAATGTAATGTAAATGACCACCAAAATAGGAATTTAATATTACCCACTTTTATTCCATACACCAAAGTTTGCCATACCCTCACATGAGCTTTTTGTCTTTGTGTATTCAAAACATGCTTGGTTGTTGCACACTCTATACGAACATACATATACAAGCACAGTTTTTTCAAAAGAGACTTCAGGCATTATAATACGGGTACACTATCGTCGGTAGACAGTAATACATATTTATTAAAATCACAGTTTTACAGTTTACTATTATTTAAAATTCACAACTATTTATTTATGTAATAATTACCTATTCGGTAATGTACTTTATTAATCTGTGTATTGTTTGTGTGGTTGAAACCCTCTGTTAAGTATTATAATACATATTCGTAAAGGTCTCTTACAATTATGACACTTTGCTTAAGACATGCATATTTTAAATTATTGAAGGTTTTTCATTAGATTCTAGCAACTAGCAATTACTAAATCGGTAATTATGAGCTATGTAAGTGCTTAATGTTACTTACTTTTATTATGTTTAGGTAAAATATTGGTAGGAAGGAAAATAGTTTTATATAATCCCTTTCTATTTAAAACTCAACTACCTATTAAGACAAAGGAATTTAACCTTATAATAAATTAAACAATATTGCATGATAGTCAAGACTAAGTAATTTACCTATTTCGAGAAAAACTAGTAAAGAAAGGGATTGAAATGATATCCAAAATTTAACACTCTTTATATTATTATTCAATGATTTATAAGATAGGTATATACAAATAAAGTGTGTATACAATAATTATACAATTAAAATAGAGTTTCACACAGAAAATAATACAGTGAATATAACAATCAGAGATACAGGTACAATAAGGATACTTATCTTTATTCTGGACGGCTTATTGAAGAAAAACTATCCACAACATTTTGCTTACAGTAAACAATCAAACTGAGTCATTAATAATTATATATTTACAGATACCAATTAACATAATTATTAATATTTGGTTTTTACTTATCTAATTATTTCAGAAAAGTATACAGGAATTATAATTCAAATGAAGTACATTTGTTCATAATTACAGTAAAATATTGCTTAATACTCTTAAACTTAACAATTAATTATGTGAATAATTAATAATTATGAAATAGTTTTCTATATTTGAAACAAGTTTGTAATTCAGTAAAATATCTAGTTATACTACAACATGAAAATTGCGTTGAGAAACTCCATGATAGGCAACCAACCTATATTTTAAATCAATTAACATTATATTTTCTTTGATGTATTAACTAATAATATGTTGCATTGTAAAGTTATTTATGTTCATAATTTCTAGTCTTTTCTCTGAATAAAACTATACTTAGGTACATGTTATTTTGGTTATAAAAATATTGCTAATCTTAAACACATTACCATCATAAAAATTATGAATACAAAAAAAAAAGAAAAGTGTTGACACACTGAAAAACACTTAATGCTCACTCACTTGAATATTCAATTACTTATTATAAATGACGAAATAGATTTCGTTTATTTACTGTAAATGTATCACATGCATACAATAACTGAATTAAGTTACAAGTGTAAGTTTGTGTATGCATATATGTATACGTGAACGTGTCTGTGTATGAGACATGTGTATTTACAAGAATGTTTTAGAAGATATAACTGTTATTACAAAATGTTATTTTTGACTAATAATACAATTTTAGCCGTGTTTTAGAATATTGCTGTAACCAAAATAAATATGTCATATATACCTAGAGAATCGATTGCCAGAGAGCTTCAGTTTACTCATAATATAGGGTTTAAACCAGGTATTAAGCGTTTTTTTTTACATCGTAAAATGTTATGGGGTAAATTAGGTCCCAGGATTTTGTTAACTTTGTTATTTTGTATTGATATGTAGTTAAGACTATTTTTGTCTGGAGGGACAACAGCATTATTAGTTCTTTAATTATAAAAATGTTGGGTCATAAGTGTATGTAACTTTATGATGGTATTAAGAACGTATACCTATTTGTCTTACTAAGTTCAAAAGGGTTTAAAGTGCATAAACTTCTGTAAATACCGCTGAGCCCGTTCAGCCTCAATAAAACTAGTTTTTGCAGCACCTCCCTAAACAAGGATACCTACAGTAGACAAAATACAACAGTGACTAAATTTTTCTAGGGATTTAAAGACTAGTTGAAGTAAATGATTCTGATAATGAGTAATTATGGCAATATGGTGATTGAAATATGATTAAAAAAAAAAAAAGATAGTAAAATAATAACAACAATATTTTAATTGTATAGCACTACAAATAATCAAAGACTTGATTTATTTATTTATTGGAGACAACCAAAAATTGTTACATCATATTAAGAACCTAGTTAAAAATCACACAAAATACATAAATTAAATGAACAATTTAGTAAAGGTTAAGGGAGGAAATTAAGTTAAATTAGATTAAATTTTATTATTAATCGTATTAAAAAAAATGAAATTATAGAAAATAATTATTCATAAATACATAAACTATACATGTATTAAAATAATAATAATTATTATTAATTATATTAACTAGTTATTAATAATTCAACATGCTAATAATCCTATTACTTCTTTCTTAAACTTTGGTAATGTATCGTCGAATATATTCCCCTCCTTACAGATTGTTGTATGTTTTGAGAGTCATGGATATGGTGGGAAAATGTTTAAGATTTTAATTCATTTCATTTGCAAAAACGTAATAATAATAACATAAAATATCACATATTTCTAGTACTAATATTAGTGTAAATCTAAAATAAAACTATGTCGAGTAGATTAATTAAATTGTATTTAAGTAAAAATAAAAAAAAAGAAGAAAGATTTAAATTAAAATACTTCTAAATTGTTTGTTAAAATAAGTCACTATAGTAGGTTGTATTATGTCTTAATTATTTATTAACATAAATTGTACATTTCGCATCTCGGAGCGAGGGGACTCGCTCATTACAGGAAGGCCGAGCTGTAAGCCTATTTATTGTTTTATGAGGTATAGATGTATTCATAAAGAGAATAACATGATAAGTTGTTTAGTCTGTGCCCGAATATTTGAATTAGGTAGATACATCTATGATAATAATATAGTCTATGGACAGAAAAACATTATGGAGAGGCATGGCCTACTCGATTAGCATGTAACATGGCGGACGGCAGATTGTCATTCAATAATTATTGTAAAAGTTTGAAATAAATGAATGTATGTAATGAAGATTAATTTGAAAGTTCCCATAATCCTGAAGCTGTGGCTACATTTTATTGGTATAATTTAATTAAAAACATGGGTAAGTAGCAAAGCACAGCACAGAAACAATGCCAATTTCCCGCAGCTCCATGTTGGCTTCAGGTCTGCTCTAGCTCAATTGTTGCTCAACAGCTCACGGGAGGGCTGAAATCTTAACACTCCAACATTCAAATATCCAGCTTTATTGTTAGTCGGAGGGGAATATTACATAGGCTTGGCATGTCGGGGAAACAATTCAAATTATTCAACTAATGTGTGCTAGAAATTGAAGACCTGCCGCATCTTCTAATTCACAACTAGGGTGTGAAGAAAGAGGAATTACAAAGGTGTAAAGGTAAACGAACACTTGTGTATGGAAACCATACCTACAGCGGGCACAATGGCCGTGTTATTGTCCCTCTACACAACCACTCGGTAGTGGTCCCTGAATCTAGCAAGTACATACTTTATCTATATTTATAATTTTCTAAATTAAGTGCCTACTTAATACATTAGACAGAATTTAAAGGACTTTTAATAGCTTTTTCAATCAATATAAATTCTGAATTTAATGAAAAACACACCTTTCCACATGATATTTTTGTGATAGGGCTTGATAAACAACAAAATGTCATAGTTAACACACAAGTCAGGCACAAAGATTGTACTGCGTACATATTTGATTGGTTTCAGGTGGATATGCTATGCACAGCTCCGATACGGCAATTGCCGACCGCCCATTCAATCAGCTTTCAACCACGGCTGATGCATTGATACAATTCAACACGAAATAGTTTAAAGTTTCATTACCTACTACTTTACTTAGTTATCAAAAAGTTACCGGTGTCCGGTAGGTAAGTATATCTCGACCAAGCCAACTAGGCACCTAGAATATATAGGGGCCGCATACAAAACAGGTGCCGAGTTCGCTTGGTCGAGTAGTAAGTACCACCGAATACCAAACAACGAATAAATAAATAATAATTAGGGTACCAAAGCGTAAAAATAATATTATATTTGTAAATATTTAACTAATATACCTAAGCGAAATTTTTATTACGTACGAAAATTATTATTAGTTACAAATTGCTTAGAAATTTAATTCAAATAGGAAGTTTAAAGTTATGACTTACGTTATAAAGTTTTAAAGTTAAGTTTCAAGCACATTTAGTTTTGATGTCGTGGATGTATCAGTACAACGACGGGGCCGGATGTATTCTGAAGAATGATTGTCTCGAAATAATACTGTTCAAGGAAAATTCAATAATCTTATTTATAAATTGTAATTCCCTCCCTTGAATAATTTCGAATCGATTTATTATGACAGTTGTATCCTCCAGCTGACCTTCCCAGTTTGCAATAAAAATGTCAAAGACGTGTCAAAGCTAGTGATGTGCGGAATCGATTATCAATAATCGATTAATCGATTATTAAAATGATCGATTGCAATCGATTATGATTTTGAATAATCGATCATGATCGATTATGAAAAAACTAGCAGTTGCCCGCGACTTTGCTCACGTGAATTCATACAAATCTCAAACAAACTTGCATTCTCTCTCCTCTATCTATTGCTCTATTGTCCTCTTTTTTCTCTCTCTCTCTCTCATACTAATATTTTTCTTATATCGCAAGCTGTGGCAATCTATAAGTGGGTCTACATTATAGCAAATTTTTTTTTGTATATTTAATATATTGTCTGTATAATCATTTTTTTTTGTAACCTGTTGATTGTCCTTTTCAAATAAATACACAAATAAATAAATAACTAAATCTAACCGCCTTGGGGGTGAAATTCCAGAAAATCCTGAAACACCTAAGTATTTATTTTAACTGAAAGCCGAAATACCAATTTTTATGGAAATAGTTTAAAAATTTGACGGAGTTTCTATATAATCGCCTATTTAAACGCCTTAGAGGTGGAATTTCAAGTTTCTAACTTTACTAGTTTAGGCTGTGCGTTGATATCTCAGTCAGTCAGTCAGGACTTTGAATTATTAATTAATTAACGTAACCTTAATTACCAAACTTTACCAGCTTTCTGTTATTAATTTGCTTGCTAAAGATAAAAAAAGGCGATTGCCTCAAAGTTAGTTTTAAGCTTTGTTCACACCAAACGGATAGCCAACCGCCGACTGAGAGCGAGCGGTACGCTTAGTGCGCTATGCGTGTCTATACTTACATATACTAGCTGCGCCCTGCGATGTTACCCGCGATTAATAAGTTTGTAGACATAAAAATATTTAAACAGAATCTTCTAAGAGTAACTTAGCAACAAGAACGATAGCAAACTATTTCAATAATGTGCTATGTGAGCGTGATGTAGGTACCTAAGAACAATCAGCACTATCTATCTCGTTTTTTGGAAGTCTATATCTATTTAATTCCTTCAGGAACACTTTTTCTGGGTTAAAAAGTAGCCTATGTGTTATTCCAGGATAAAATCTATCTCCATTCCAAATTTCAGCCAAATCAGTTCAGTAGGTGCGGCGTTAAAGAGTAACAAACATACACACACACAAACTTTCACCTTTATAATATTAGTGTGATAGTGTGAATATTAGTGCGATAAATAGTTACCTAATAGGTAGGTAGGTATATTTAATTTTAATCAATTACATTAGTTTTTAATTAATCTCTTTAATTTTCTAATCTCTTTTGCTGTAGTGTTTGTTTTTTTCTTCTCAGAACAGTCTAAAATAAATGCATGGGTTCAGAAATTTTTTTCAGAAAGGAGACCTGTTTTTTCAGTTCTTTCTAAGAATTATTTCATAATCGATCAATAATCGATTAATAATCGATTATTGATCGATCACGCTTACTGGTGTAATCGATTAATCGATTATCAAAATAATCGAATCGGCACATCACTAGTCAAAGCTAAGTGTCAAAGGGACTAAGATAAAGTATAAGTATTGTACCTCCTCTAAGATAAAGTATAAGTACCTCCTCTTCCTAGCAAAGGGAAATATCCATTGATCTATTAACTAAGAGATCTGAAGCTAAAAATTAACTTGAGGTACAGTTATTGTACTCACCTAACCTAAATGACTCCTGTCTAGGTGTAAATGAAACACCGAATCGCACTTGCTTTTTATTATTTCTAACCGTGTCACTAAATTGATTGTCAAATGGACTTATTTGTTATATTTTAATAAATTTAATCCTACCAAATTAAATAGGTATGTCTCATAAATCATCATTACTATATTGTTTTTGGATGTGTCATAATTGAATTTAGTCCTTATTTAGTCGCATCATAATTTTCCAAAAACATCAATCACGAGGCTGATAAATGTTTATTATTTTGGTGTTCTTCTTCCAAGAATTTATAAATGTTTGATCTTAAGTTATTTTTGATAAATTTTCCGTAGTTTTATTATAATGTCCTGTGCTGTGAAAGAATGTAATTCCTATAGGGGCCGAAAAGAAAATTTTAAAGAAATATTATCATTTCATCGGTGAGTTTTGATAGTTTTGTATGTAAATATATAATCTAAAATTATGTAACGTTATTTGTAGTTTTTGGAAACCATCATCGTGTTCAATTCTACACCCATTTTTGCCTATTTTTTAAATATTTTCTGTTGACTAATAAAGGTTATGTTTTTTAGCATAGTGATGTACTAAAATTGCATATCGATTACGTGCGATAAAATTTTTAACCTCCGACGCAAAAATGACGGGGTGTTATAAGTTTGATGTGTCTGTGTGTGTGTGTTATGTGTGTGTGTGTATGTGTGTGTGTCTGTCTGTCTGTCTGTCTGTCTGTTCCTCTGTAGCGCTAAAACGGGTGAACCGATTTGAACGCGGTTTTTTTGTTTGAAAGGTGAATTAGTCGAAAGTGTTGTCAGCTATTTTGATGAAAATCGCTGCAAGATGGCCGCCGCTACAAAATGGTAGATTATTTATTATTTACAACTCCGTTAATATGGGTATCAAATGAAAGGGCTTGACTAGTAGAATAACACCATGCAAATCCAAGATGGCCGCGATAAAAAAATGGTGAATGTCGGGTTTTTTTTTTAATTTTTGAACATTAGATTCCGTAGCCACTACACACAATGAATACTTACGTGTATTCCCGCGTGCTAGATTGTTGTATCATGATCGCTAAATTTTTATTTGTTACAGATTTCCAAAGAACCCAAAAATAAGAAATGAATGGGCACAAAGAATAAGACCGCAATATTGGACATCGCAGAAACATAGTCATATTTGTTCAAAACACTTCACACTTAATTGATTTGTGCCCAAAAACAATTTAAAATGGAGGCGCCTAAAAGCAAACGCTATTATTTTTGCCGCATATAGACACATTGGTAATTATAATAATATCAAATATTTGTAATAATACCATAATTTCATGCTAGTGTTGTGTGAAGGTGCAAAATACATGCAAATACTAGGGTTGGACTTAATAGTCTTTGGCACGAATTCAGAGATAAAATAGTCATTAGTGATAGATGTTTGGTCCACGAGTATAATGCTAACACTCTTATAATAAGGTAATTCATCGTTTTCAAGAAAACAACGAAAATCAATTCTAACCTCAACACTGGATGATTTACCCTCTCCCTCCCCCCATCCCATAACCCATATCAAGGCGGCACGTTTTAAAAGTTTTACCCTAAAAGCTGTTATTGGTGTATGAAAAACGCTGAAGCGAAACGTGAAAAATGTTCTACCACGTCTGATTTTTTTAATTTAAGGCAAGAGAACCGTTACCAATGGATGTCTGTAATGCAGAAGAAAATTCCGCCAATGAAGTTTCCATTCGCACATTAACGGAGTGACGTATAAACATTAATGTTCAAAGAAATTTAGTAAGTGTATAATATTCGTTCGTTCGTTCGTTCGTTTCAAACAATGGACGTCCACTGCTGGACATAGGTCTCTTGCAAGGATCGCCACAACACACGATCTTGTGCCGCCTGATTCCAGCGGCTACCAGCGACTCGCTTGAGATCGTCTGTCCATCGAGTGGGGGGGCCTACCTACGCTTCGTTTGCTGGTGCGAGGTCGCCATTCAAGCACCTTGGGACCCCAACGTCCATCGGTTCTTCGTGCAATGTGCAACGTGTGCAATGTGCAAATTGCACGAAGTATAATATTACTACCTATTAATATAAATAGGTTTAGTATTATGTATGTTAGAAGACTTCGTAGAATAACAACACGTAGACTTATTTCACAAGTTTATTCACCAATTTTCGTGGGAAGACTGATTCCCTCTTTACAACTACCGTGCTTTATATAATCTCGTCATGGATAAAACTAAGCTATTTCATAACAATGTCATGATATTAGTTCATTCATTAAAATTCATCATTGGAACAACTTAATTATTTAAAATATAACCAAGCAAACTAAAATACTACTTTGATAAACATTTTACGGAATTTCAACTATTATCGATCTTAATAATTATATTAAATTAAATTATTATACATTTTACGGTTACGCATTTGATTGAATGGTTGACTTAAGCATTAATACAATGTTATACATTCAATCAATATGTTTTCTTAATATAATATTTCATAAACTCTGTTAATTATCTATATTAGTGTACAATTCATTTACATTATTCATCACTATTTACCTAATCTCTAACATTCGGCCTTCCTGACAACTATAGTTTGTCCTCAAACTTAAATACATATAAAGAAGGCATTATTAATCGATAACTTGAATATCATATTCATTTAAAAACATTATAAGTTACATCATTGCGGTATGTGTATCAATCTAATTTCTAACATTCGGCCTTCCTGACAACTATAGTTTGTCCGCAAACTTAAATACATATAAAAAAGGCATTATTAATCGATAACTAGAATATCGCATTCATTTAAAAACATTATAAGTTACATCATTGCGGTATGTGTATCAATTACATCATCATAGGTTTTAGTATCAATCATTCGATTTTAGAATAAACTAATCTTAATGCATTTATCTCTTATGTAAAAATCATTTATCATGTCTCTTTTATCATTTAGATTAAACTAATCTTAATCTAAATTCATTTATCTCTAATGTAAAAATCATTTCTCATGTCTTTTTTATCATTTCTCTTTTATCATTTCTCTTTTATATAATTTATCATCTATACAGCTTATCGTCTATACAGCATATCGTCTATACAGTTTCGGTTTAAATAAATTTACTGTCTCAAAAGAATATTATACAAATATATTCACTTAGAAGACGAGACAAAGGCAAACAGATTTTACAAAATTAAATTATTGCAATACGGAGCGTAAAACAATCTATCTATAATATAATAAAACTGTAACAGATCCAATTCTGTACATTGAAGATATTTTGAAAATTTTTGTTGGAGGGCATTCTATAATCGATACTGAAGCCAAAACTGCAATTTGTTTCATTTTTGTCTGTCTGTCTGTCTGTCTGTCTGTCTGTCTGTCTGTCTGTATCTTGGCCGCGCATCACGCCGAAACTACTGAATGGATTCGAATAAAACTTGGTACGATTTGAGTTTATACTCCGAGGTAGGTTATAGGATACTTTTTATCCCGAAATTCAGCACGGTTCCCTAGGGAGAGGGGAAGAAAGTTAAAACATGTATTTAGCTGTAATTCATTAACGCGTAGTTCGATTTAACTCATTCTTTTTTTGTTAGAAAGGTAGTACTTTAAGTATTGTCCCGTAAATATTTCAAGGTCATAGGTTTATTAGTTCAGAAATGACAGACATTTATTGGGTTCAAATAACTTGGGACCCGGATCTTTGAACGTACGACTTATTTTAAACTGGTGTGCGTTTAAATTTATGTTTGTCGATCTGTCTATTTGTTCCAGCTAATTACCGAAACGGCTGGATCAATTTTGATGGAACTTTCAATGGCAGATAGGTGATGTTATAAGGAGTAACTTAGGCTACATTTAGTTTAGGTTCAAAAAAGGATTATGGGATCCAATCCGATCCTATATAAAACCTATATCCAGGCGGACGAAGTCGCAGGGGTCGGCTAGTTTGTAATAAAAGTGGGTAGGTTTCTAATACTTGGTACCATCACAACAGAATCGATTCAAGCCGCGGCTATGTTACTGAATCGTCACGTCAATTCATAGATAGCTCATAACTAGATGTGACCCAATAAAGTAAATATTCTTAATTTCAATATTAAATTCAATATTCTTAATTCGTAAAAAAAAATATTATGTATTAAGTATGTTTTAAGTTTCACAAAATAGTTTTTAGGCATTTTTTAAAAAGGATGTACACTTTTACATTATTTTATATTTTTAGGCAGTTTATTATATATCTGAGCACTTAACAAACGTAATATTTCTCTTACCATAGTTAGTAATTCTTGGTGGGCGTAAGATTATGTTATTAGCACTTCTCAAAATTAGTAAATGCGGATATTTGTTTTTTCTGGTAAAGGTTATGTTTGAATGTATTTCTTTTGACAATATTTTTCGTATTAAAATGCAAGTGTAATATTTGTTAGTATTTGTTATATTCAATTTTTTTTTTCTTTATACATTTTTTTCTGTTGATGTTAAAAAAATCATAATGAAATAGTACTTTTATTAATTTATTTTGAGCCGTTTAGTTTAGCCGTGGTTTAGCCAGGCAGTTGTAGATTATGTAGCAGACTTGTGGTAGCCAACGGACTATGCTGTGGAGAGCTACTGTTAAAGATACTAGCTTATTTCTGATATTTAAAATATGCGATTTCCATGTGACTTTATTGTCGATTGTTAAACCTAAATACTTCTCGCAATCTGACCTATTTATGATAATGCTATTAATTTTTGGTGGTTCAAAATCATTAATTTTTTTTTTTTAATATTTTTAGCTGCAAATATTACATGTCGGCGCAAAGGCGTCTCTGGACGTTGCACGCCGACGACAACGCCATCTGGTGTCATAAATATGGTGCAATCTAGTACTCGGTACCTCGGTGAGCAGCAGCGCTATTGTCGCGGGAGGTGCTGCCCTCTGAAGTTTAGGCTAACTCCCCATTGACATAGTCTGTTGATACCGTTGTTAACAAACTACCTAATTCATTTTAATGTAACTGTTTTGGTTCAATTAACAACTTCAAAATATTTAGGTATTAAAAACTAAATTTAGAAATAATAATTGTGGATAGGTTTTCAAGTCTGTATTGTTTATCAATTTCTGTGAGTAAAACATTTGAGCACTGTTTTACCAGCTTCCGATGGTTTCATTATTAATTAAATTATTTTAATGTTAATGTTAGCCTATAAGTAAACATTTCATTATTCAAAACTAAATTTAGGAATAATTGTGGTTAGGTTTTCACATTTTATGAAGTTTGATGTAATTTATAAAGCTGAACTATTCTAACTGACTTTTGTCGGAAAAAGAGCCTCGCATTGCGATTGGGTAACGCAATGTGAGCGGCCATGTTGTGACATGTTTAAAAAAAAAAAAATAACGAGGTGTTCACGATGATTTTAGACTAGTTCAGTTTGGAAAAATTACTCGAGGTGTAAGGAGCTGAATATCTTGTAAGTAGATTTTATTTTGTTGTAAAATAGTTATAGAATAATAATTACTTTTATCAACTACTTTTTCGTTTATAATAAATTGTGTATTGGCTAAATTCTCGTGTTTGATTATTTGCAACGAGTGAATCTACTGAAAAAGCAAATTGTGATGTCAGCGCAGCTGGCATCACTGTTACTAAAGATCCTTCCGGTACTAATGCGCCGTCATCAGAAGTGGGATGTCAACCACCCACTTCTGCCGAACATCCTGGCATAATTACTATGGAGACCAATACTTCTGTTAACGGCGTACCGGCAGAGTTTTTCACACATATGTTGCAAATGATGAAGCACGTGTCCGATCGTATCACGACTCAATTGGAATCCAAAATTAAAATCAATGACGTGTTTTTGCCGTCATACGATCCTGATGCTAATGTCGGGATACGCGAATGTGCCGACACATAACCACCGCTATACAAACTTATAAGTTAAGCGACTATGATATTAGAATGAAGTTGATAGTTTACTTAAGGGTCGTGCAAGGTTATGGGTTGACACGTGGCTTATATCTACCTCCACGTGGCAGGAATTTCGACGTATTACTAAGGATAAATTATTGAATGATGGTTGAAGCTTTAATTGGGTGCATTGGGGATGAACGATTGCGAATCGAATTGTTAAATGCGCGAGCTACCTGTTCAAGATTGACCATAGTTTTGAAACTTGTTACAAGCGAGAACGCGCCGTTATTTCAAATGTGATTTAATTTCTTTTAAAATTACTTTGTTGATATATTGGGTAGTTCAATCAATTAAATTAATTTCTATACCAAAATTATGAAAAATTTAATTCAAATGTTTAAATTTTATGCTCAATAATTTACTAGGTATTAACTATTTTGATGCCGCAGTCAGATGTTTATTGATACTTAAATATCCATAGTTAATAGTTATAAATTAGTTTGTGATTTAACTAATGGTTAATAAATTAATTATTCAAAAATAATCAAACAGATTAACTGGCATTAATATTTTGCATTAAATGAGACAATTAGGAGCTCTATTTTTGGTCAAGATGTTTATTGCGAAGTACTGCTTTTAGCTATGCTATTTGATCTCTAACACATGGTTATATATGAACATTTGCCTTGACGGTATCGACGACTCTCTCTACTGTAAGCCGCATACTTATTGCGTTACAGGAGGCAGAGTTTCCTATTTAAGTTGAGAAGGCAACTTTTTGTTGTTTTGTTTTGTTTTGCTCCTTGTCCTAATGTACGAATTATTTTGAATAAGAATTGAAGGACTAAAATAAAGAAATTTAAACTGTAATTTTGTAAGCACATGTCTACTGCCCCCACCTTTGCTATTTCAGAAAAACGCGCTGGTCATCGTCACCTACAGTCGTGGATACGAAGCGAAGCGGACTCAAATCAAAGATGTACAAAGCCATAATGACCAGAGTAGAAATTTTTAAAGGGTTCATCAGGCGTGTCCACATCCTACTCAAAAACTGATCGTAGCGTTCCAAGTTCCCTATAGATATCGCAAGCAAGCGAGGTTGAGAAATTGATATCAGGTGATGTAAAGATACTGTCGTTATTGTCAGCGTCGTATATTGACTACTATAATGATATAGAGCCACAACAGTATTGAAACGAGAGCTCCAGGAGTGGGCCGAACGAACTGCACTCTTTAGCTTCTTGACTTATCATCATTGTTGTGTCCAGTTTATGGGCATCAATATTTAGTTTAAATTTTGATCTTATTAGATGACTTAAATTGTAGCGAAGTTTAGATTTACGGAATCTAAAACAATTGTTTAGTAATTAGGCAAATAAACATGAGATGCCCCGCAAGGTCCTACTCAGGAGCAACTACGTAGCGCGACGCAGCCCGTTGAGCAGTTACCCGTGTCGGCGGTGGCTGATGCTGATCAGCAACAGCGAGCAACGCCTCAGACCAGCGACGCAACCAACGAGCCTTGTTCACATGACGAGCTGTTACCTTCTACATCTCAAGATGACTAGATGCTTCAAGCCTAAACAATCCGGTTAGTTAGTTCCATTTCTGATATTTTGATTATTCAATTTCATTTATCCCATAGGCCTATGTTATGCTTTTAAGGATGATACAAACAGAGAAGTCTCTATGCTTGTAGTGACTCTACCACCGAATATTGGTTGACGTAAAGATATGCATGGGGTACATGTAGATCAATGTCAATAATATTAAGACTGTACAAACCTTTTATGTTTCCTGTTTCCTTTCCCATTTTAAAGACTTTTCAGAGCCACTGGGGACCACGGTCATAAAAATAAGGCCCAGACCCCAGCATCGTCCTTCCCAAATCCTTAGGGCCCCTGTGGACCACGGCGTACAAGACCGCTCATAACCACAGATTTATTTTCTATGTCAGCTTTAATTACAAGTAAAATGTTACTAACACTTTCAGAGCCTCTGGGGACCACGGTCATAACGGTTAGGCCCAGACCCCAGCATCAACCTAGTTCCAATTTCCTTTAGAGCCCCTGTGGACCACGGCGTACAAGACCGCTCATGACCACAGCAACATCCTTGTCTACGAGTATACTTATCATGTAGAGTGTGTGGAACACTTGCATTGACAAAAAAAAAACATAATAACACTTTCTTTTAGAGCCTCTGGGGACCACGGTCATAACGGTTAGGCCCAGACCCCAGCATCAACCTAGTTCCAATTTCCTTTAGAGCCCCTGTGGACCACGGCGTACGAGACCGCTCATGACCACAGCAACATCCATGTCTACGAGTATATAAATATTTATTATGTAGTGTGTGGAACACTTGCATTTACCAATAATAAAAATTATTATCTGTGCGAGGGTACGTGGAGTACCTCAGCACCACAATTTCATTAGATTTTGCTCACTTTTCTATGTACAGCAATAATTTTTGTTTGTTTTACTTATTGTTATTGCATGTGGTGTGTAATCGCTTAAGCAATTTAAATTCTTAAACCACACTTATGGTACAATAAAACTTACTGATAATTTGGCTGTGTAAAGCAATTACCAGAGAAAATGAATAATCTGAATTTTAGCGCAAATTTTAACTTTATACAAATTCATTACCTGCAAAAGCAGAAGTTTACGTTAAATTAACCAAATTATCAGCTAGTGTACCTATGAATGGATACCTAGCTCAAAGAAAACAATTTGTTTTTAGGAACCGCGACTGGTGCAGAGCACGCACCGTCTCGCAGGATAGCCGTGTCGGCGCAAAGGCGTCTCTGGACGTTGCACGCCGACGACAACGCCATCTGGTGTCATAAATATGGTGCAATCTAGTACTCGGTACCTCGGTGAGCAGCAGCGCTATTGTCGCGGGAGGTGCTGCCCTCTGAAGTTTAGGCTAACTCCCCATTGACATAGTCTGTTGATACCGTTGTTAACAAACTACCTAATTCATTTTAATGTAACTGTTTTGGTTCAATTAACAACTTCAAAATATTTAGGTATTAAAAACTAAATTTAGAAATAATAATTGTGGATAGGTTTTCAAGTCTGTATTGTTTATCAATTTCTGTGAGTAAAACATTTGAGCACTGTTTTACCAGCTTCCGATGGTTTCATTATTAACTAGATGATGCCCACGGCTTCGCCCGTGTGTATTTAGGTTTGAAAAAATCTCGTGGGAACTTTGATTTTCCAGAACAAAAAGTAGCCTATCTGTAGTAAGTAGTAACCCGTCCACAAAACGGAAAAATTCCGTGGGATATTCCTTACGATTTCGGAATGCAATTCCTTACAGCATCAGGGTTGAGGAGTTGGACATGTACCTACTCGAGGTCATTCAACAATAAAGTCTTTAATTGGTATCCCCAATATCAATTTAAATAACCGACAGTGCCTAAATCCCATTAGTTTTGGGGATCAGATCCCCTACAGCATCAGGATTGAGGAGTTGGAATCCAAATTTTTTGTAGGACAGTGTCGCAATGTTTCTCTATCGATTAAAAAAAAAATTACGCAAATCGGTTCAGAAATCTCGGAGATATCGTTGTACATAGGTAGAAAAACACAACTCCTCCTTTTTTGAAAGTCGGTTAAAAAAGTAGCCTATGTTACTCCCTGGTTAATTCTCTACTTGTATGTGAAAGTCCCGTCAAAATCGGTTCAGCCGTTCCAAAGATTAGCCCGTTCAAACAGACAGACAGACAGACAGACAGACAGACAGACAGACAGACAGACAGACAGACAAAAATTTTAAAAACGTGTGATTCGGTTATGGTAGCGTTCAAATAACCATATGAGCTTAATATGAGGTAGTTATTTCGATATTACAGACAGACACTTCAATTTTATTTATTAGTATAGATTAAATTATTTTAATGTTAATGTTAGCCTATAAGTAAACATTTCATTATTCAAAACTAAATTTAGGAATAATTGTGGTTAGGTTTTCACATTTTATGAAGTTTGATGTAATTTATAAAGCTGAACTATTCTAACTGACTTTTGTCGGAAAAAGAGCCTCGCATTGCGATTGGGTAACGCAATGTGAGCGGCCATGTTGTGACATGTTTAAAAAAAAAAAATAACGAGGTGTTCACGATGATTTTAGACTAGTTCAGTTTGGAAAAATTACTCGAGGTGTAAGGAGCTGAATATCTTGTAAGTAGATTTTATTTTGTTGTAAAATAGTTATAGAATAATAATTACTTTTATCAACTACTTTTTCGTTTATAATAAATTGTGTATTGGCTAAATTCTCGTGTTTGATTATTTGCAACGAGTGAATCTACTGAAAAAGCAAATTGTGATGTCAGCGCAGCTGGCATCACTGTTACTAAAGATCCTTCCGGTACTAATGCGCCGTCATACATAATGAGTTTTATTTACGTTGAGGGTTAGCAAGTTACATTGAAACCAGATATTAAGTAAATTAAGATCATTTTGGGCATCTTTAATTAGGTTTTCAATTTTATTCCCATGATAAAAATATAAGGTGGTATCATCAGCATAATATGGTGATAATTCGTCTTTTATTTCATGTTTTATTCATATTATTTATATAGATCAGAAAAATTATGAATCGAAGTATCGAGGCTTGAGGAACTCCGTAAGTTATTAGTTTAGGACTGCTGATTATTTAAATAAGATTCAAAAAATTAAGTATCTTGTGGCTAACCGTATCAAACGCTTTTTTTTTCAGATTTATGAATATTCCAAGAACAATTTTTTTTTTCGTCTATATTGTTTATTTTATTTTATTTTAGATACTAGGTCAACAGTTGCTGATAACGTATTTAATTTTGCTCTAAATCCATATTGTTTTTGATACAGAAAATCAATAGAAATGAAGTAGGATTCAAGTCGATTATAAATAATTTTATTTTTTTTTTCGATAATTGCTCGGGTCTGATTTTGTTCCAGAATTACAGATAGGCGTTACTTTAGCTATTTTTAGAGACGCAGGAAAAGTACCATTTTCTAAACAGGAATTTATACATAGAGTTAGTTCCTCAGCTATGGAGTTTTTGATGAACTTTATTACCTTCTAATGTTTATGCTATCGATACCTGAACTAGTGTTAGTATGTAAGTTATCTATTACTTGAATTATTTCTTTCATCTTTGTTAGTTTTAATTTATTAAGCCCACAGTTAGGATTGTCGTTTATATCATTTGTACGTATATGGTTTATCGTTTATTGTTCATATTGTTTATCGTTTTAAATCGTTTATTGTTTATGTCGTTTATTCATATATGTCTTTTATAGTTAATGTCAATTATCATTTATCATTTATCTTTAATTTCAATTATTAGTCATTTATCTTTAATGTCAAGTCAATTATCGTTTATGTTAATTTTCGTTTATGTCAATTATAATAAAAATCCACTTCACTACATAGTTATAAAACAAAGTCGTTTTCTCTGTCCCTATATCTCTATGTATGCTTAAATCTTTAAAACTACACAACGGATTTTGATGCGGTTTTTAATAACATCCATTAAATACTTAGTGGAGAAATACTGTTATTTATGAAGATTCTAATGTGATGTCGTAAATAATTACATTTTTTCCGCTTACATTGCAAACGCAGGCTGAACCCTACGAGATTTATCAAAATAATGTACTAAGTATTGTACATATTGAAAAGGTCTACAGAAAACTGCACTATGGTATATGTCTATCTCTTATGGATACCCCACAATAAAATTTTTTTTTTCATTTACTTTTTACAACAAATAATGGCTAATTTTCGAAGCGATTTTACCCAATACAACATTAATCCTTATCTAATTAAATACCTTAAATACATTGTTTATTTAATATAGATTTATATGGCCCTTCACAGCATATGATTTAAATGAATATTTTCGAAGATATTACAGATAAACCAGATATCCACGATTCCTTCAGGATTTGTGAAAAATCGAAATTCACGTGGGCGAAGTATATAATTTCCTTTAATTATTATTATTTCATTCTCTTATACAATTTTACATTTTATTAGTCTTTCCAAACATTCCCTTTTTTTCTTTACATCTCATGTCTGCCATTTCAATTCCTATCTAAAGCTCTTTTTTTTTCGAATTGTCAGATCAATAATCATAAAAATACCTTAATTCAACAAAAGGAGGTCATATTGTAATATTAAATTCACAACGAACCTAACACAACTACAGTTTATATCAATTGTCGTTTATATATTTTTTTTTTTTAATTATTTTATTTAAATTGATGTTTATATTTCGAACTATCACGGTCAATAAATGTACCAATCCAAGTTTGTATCTGATCTACAAGCCAATGTATTGTAATGACACTTCATATATCATTTTCTTATATCTTTATAAGGCCCTGAATAGACTTAACAGTTTCTTATTTTACCTATTTAGGAGCATTGAGCATCAAATATTATTCGGTTATAATGCTTCACCTGTCCTTTGGGATCTAAACATAGCAACCGCATTCAACAATGTGTTAAATATGTGAAATATTACAAAATGTTTCAAACTCAATGATGTAAAACCGTAGTAAAACCGTCAACACAAAGTCAGAGAAACTTATTCAAAATTGATCTACTGTCACAACACTGGTTCTTTTGTATCATCAATTTAATAAGTACATAAAAGTGAGGTAATGGTGATAATTACTTAAGACTTAAAACTAACGAGATTATCACCACCTCACAATATGGTTCAGTATAAATGATTTGAACTATTGGCTTATTTAGAACTATCTAAGTCCATGGCTTTTTTTGTCGTTAAAATAATATTCCTCACGCACTATCTTTATCATTAAGATTTAATAAGATTTTTCAATTAGTTTGCGTAATATGTAATATGTATGTGCGAAAATACAAGTTTCAAATTTTCAAACTGTTGTCAAATATACATTGTGAAGCTATATATATTTCAATTCATTTAGGTAAAATCTCTATAAGTCTTGCCAATGTTACAGAAAAATAACCGTTAACAATTCCGAGTCTTTGCAGTAACTTCTAACTAACTTATAAAAACTATCACCTGTTTTATCGGAAATGTTACAAGCATTTAGCCATATAACCATTTTGTAATAATATTCATTACTTTCTAAATGAAAGGCTCGTTTTAAGATTACTCTGCTACTAACATAGTTCGATTATCGATTGTACCTTCATACCATTTTTAGTAGGACCTTTTTTAATCTGAGAAGTGCAATATGGGACGTCTGTTGATCATTCTAACTATACGTCTTAGCACACTTACTAAACTCGTAAATCCAGAAACTTTAACATAACTATTCAACATACCAGACTTGAGCATTACGTGTGGAATCCTGGCTGTGTCGTTGACTGATAGGCCACTCCCGGCTGCATCGTCACATGCACTCTCGGCTGCGTCGATCTTGTAGGCAGCCGCGACTGTGATGAGGGCTGGTCAGTGCACCGTAAGCGCACTCACCCTCTGCAGCTTGTAGTCTCTCGTCAGGCCGTGGTGTGCAAAAAATAAAATGGTTTATGGTTAGAATTTGAACTACCAAAACTACTTGGAAATCGATTTAATGCGGGTAGGTAAAAATATTCATCATGGTAATCTAAGTTAATTCTTTTAATTTGATTATCTGCTTTTTTTTTTGTGCTTTTTGTTTAAGAGACATATAGGGTAGATCGGCGATCACCACTTTTTACTATTAATTCACGCGTGCCAAAATAAACGGTTACGTGTGATACCAAATAACCTCCTTTTTTGATATTTATGTTTAAATATCTGTGTTTAGAGTCAAAAATAGTGAAAAAAGACACTTGTACGGTTATTTTTATGCACTAAAACTATATTAATTACATCGAAATATCTATGTGTAACGAGTGTTATTTTGAAAACTTGTTTACACTTGGTAAACAAGTTTGGCACACGTTTTCCTCCCATAAGGCCATTTCCACCGACAATATATTTCTGTGTACTTTCATGATAAGTACCACAAGCACTTAGATTTTAAATCACTTTAGAATTTACACAAACACAGCAAAACAATAGACAAATAAATGAATAAATCACTTGTTACCTGCGTTCAGCGAATCCCGCTTCTGATTGTTAGAAGACTTCGTAGAATAACAACACGTAGACTTATTTCACAAGTTTATTCACCAATTTTCGTGGGAAGACTGATTCCCTCTTTACAACTACCGTGCTTTATATAATCTCGTCATGGATAAAACTAAGCTATTTCATAACAATGTCATGATATTAGTTCATTCATTAAAATTCATCATTGGAACAACTTAATTATTTAAAATATAACCAAGCAAACTAAAATACTACTTTGATAAACATTTTACGGAATTTCAACTATTATCGATCTTAATAATTATATTAAATTAAATTATTATACATTTTACGGTTACGCATTTGATTGAATGGTTGACTTAAGCATTAATACAATGTTATACATTCAATCAATATGTTTTCTTAATATAATATTTCATAAACTCTGTTAATTATCTATGTTAGTGTACAATTCATTTACATTATTCATCACTATTTACCTAATCTCTAACATGTATTTCGAGACAAAACAATTCACTATTGTAATCTACATAGTACTTTCAGGAAGGTTTTAGTATATGTATAACACACCTAGTTACCATTCTTATGTGCGATGTTACACGCATAAATGTACCCACATGTCACTAATATTTTTGACTAGTGCACCGCGGTTCCTCTGAGATTGCTGGACCGAAGTCGGTTTAATTTTTCTTAAAAATAGCTTGTATGATCGTATTTTCGAAACACCGTTTATAAAGTTTCATCGACTCCAAAAAGACTCGATTTTATTTCAGTTCTAGAAGGCACAACAAAGGTTCTAGAAGGATATGTATATTTTGTGTTTTTTTTATATACAGGGTTAAATAAAAAATACCAGAAAGCTCTGGACACGTAATTGTTATCATTAAAACTAAGAACTTTTGTTCTACGACTTTTCAAAATTCCGCATTAATTTTTTTCATACAAAAAAATTAAAAAAATATGTTATTTCTCTAAAGTGACATTACTCTGTGCGCACAGAGTCGAGACTCGAGACCAAGACACGTGACGTGCGTTCGTGCGGCGTTACCGATGTTACAGAGTAGCTACAAGGAGATAATCTATGTAAACTATTGAATATTAAATATTTCACAAAATATCGAGTTAAAAAAAAAGTCGTAGAACAAAAGTTGTTAGTTTTAATGATAAAAATTACGTGCCGAGAGCTTTCTGGTATTTTTTATTTAACCCTGTATATATATATATATGTATATTTTTCGATGTGTACACTAAAACCTTTCTGAAAGTATGTAGATTATGATAGTGAAAAAATCATCAAAATCGGTTCATTAGTTGCGGAGATAATCGCGAACATACTTATATACATACATATATACATACATACAACCTCCTTTTTTGAAGTCGGTTAAAAATATACTATAATATGAAACATATTATTCTTGTATTTCCTAACAAGATGATGCCCGAGACTTCATTCACGTGAGCTTAGGTTTTTATTTTATTAATCTTGTAGGAACGCTTTGATACTGCAAGACAAAAGTAGCCTTAGATATCGGTTCCCGGGATGCAAGCTGTCTGTGTACAAAATTTCGTCCAAATCGGATGGGCCCTGAAAAGGTAAAAGACAGAAAGACACACTTTCGCATAATGTAATATTAGAGTATGGTCCACATATTTAAACACGCATATTGTGTCCCTATAGATCCTCACAGTCAAAATATCGATAGTTACATCACTAGCACGTCACGTGTCATCGTCACGTATCATTAAAAAACTTGTGACCACAGACAGCTGTAAACTTGACATCTATTTAGAGTATATATTACAATATCTTAGGAAATATCACAGAGTACTTTGTCTATATAGGAAATATAAACTGTCATTTTGACTTATATACAACTCGTTCAAAAATTTCGTTTCTTGAGTTTTACGAGCAATGATGATGATCTTTTAATAAAGTCTGACTTTAAATTCGATGAAGCAAACTGACGTTTCATGGGTTGCTACTTTTTGACGAAAAAAAGGGATGTTGTAAAAGTGAATGATGCGAATGATTTAAATCAATTATCATCAATTTTAAACAATGATTTTAAACAAATAAATCAACATCAATTATTTTATTTTATTTTTATTCTCTATAATACAAGATTTATTTTAAGAGGACATAATATTAGAGTTATAATACATACCTACACATAGATATATATTGACCAGAATCTCATGAAAAATAGGGAAATGAAATTCCAAGGTTAGCAACACTACGGCTGCCCTAGCGATAAACAAAGTAACTGTAATTTTTTGTGAAATTGACTTTTTGCATTAACAAAAGTTTTATGTCGAGTAGTTTTTTACCACAGTTTAATATTTCAAATAACTTGAACCGTTTACTGAAATTTAAATTGCCCAAACAAAGTAACTGCACTCACTAACCCGGAATATAAATGCAAAAACCAAGTAAACAACAAGCACAACACAAAAACAAAGTAATTGGATGTTGATTACTTTGTTTTTGTATTTAAAATGCAGTTGCTTGATTTTTCGTTTCGTGAAACGATCCCAGGTAAGGTGTTCTGAATGTAATTACTTTGTCTATCACTAAGGCAGCCGAGTTAACCTAGTGTTGCTTACTACAAAATTTTATTTCCCTATTTTTCATGAGATTCTGGCCGATCTATACCTGTAATAACTTTTAAGTAATTTTAAAACTATGAAGTTGTAGTCTGTAAGTAAAACGTTAAATATTGAATACCTACTTGTTAGAGGTAGATTGTTTTTACTAAATACAATTATTTTAAGATCTTATTAATTATGTAATAATCAAACGATTTTATGATTATAATAAATGAAGTGAACCTACCACATCACTGTTGATATTAAGTTGTAAGTATAAATCACTACATAGTATAAAACAAAGTCGCATTCTCCGTCCCTATATCCCTATGTCCCTATGTCCCTATGTATGCTTAAATCTTTAAAACTACGCAACGGATTTTGATACGGTTTTTTTTAATAGATAGAGTGATTCAAGAGGAAGGTTTATATGTATAATAACATCCATTAAATAGTGGAGAAATACTGTTATTTTTGAGGTTTCTAATGTGATGTCGTAAATAATTACATTTTTTCCGCTTACATTGCAAACGCAGGCTGAACCCTACGAGATTTATCAAAATAATGTACTAAGTATTGTACACATTGAAAAGGTCTACAGAAAAGTCCGCGATGGTATATGTCTATCTCTTATGGATATCCCACAATAACATTTTTTGTCATTTACTTTTTACGACAAATAATGGCTAATTTTCGAAGCGATTTCAACCAATACAGCATTAATCCTTATCTAATTAAATACCTTAAATACATTGTTGATTTAATATAAATCCATATGGCCCTATACAGCATATAATTTAAATGAATACTTTCGAAGATATTACAGATTTAAAAATTGCGGCGGCGCGGCGGGAGCGTGCTTATAAGCGCGTCGGTGTCCGCGGTTCTCCCTAAATAGCCCAGTGTCGATAATTTATCACAAAAAAAAAATACTTACGTAGGATGAAACCCATTGGAAAAGGAGGAGAATATTACAAAAATACAAGGAAAAATAATTTACGGGCGATCTGAGCTCGGGAAAAAAGGGGGGGAGTTTTAAGGGTAAAAAACGGTTTATCTCGATTTCCGGCAAAACTAGAAGTCCTATGGAAAAAAATTAAATGGCAAAGTTGTAGGTAATAAAAAGATTTACAACTTTTGTATTTACACTTTTTTCACATAACCTCAAAATTTATGTGAAAAGTTCAAAAAACCAAGTTTTTGGTTTTTTATTTTTATCTTTGAAATAATTTTTTTTTCACAGAATCTGGTAAAAACTTACCTTTTTATGTCCCAAATACACTGTAATTTATTTGATTTGAAATATTTAGTATTTCTCCTTATTTTTGACTTAATATCGACTTAATTCTGACAGCTGTCATTGTCAATTACAGATGAGTTATTTATATGGAGAACAGGGTTAACATCTACGAAGTACGATTTTACCCCAAACTACTTTAATTCCCTGTCAACATATAAAGCTCTAAGCCGCATAATAATATTAATTGTTTCGCCCTAAAATAGAAATTGCTAAGAATGGAAACTAGAAAGTGCACACTAACAGCAATAGAAAACAAGAAGCACTACTTTCAATGTGCAATAGAAGCACATTGAAAAAATTTATTCAAAAATGTAAGTCGAATGACATTATCACCATGAAGTGTCTGTCAGGCATTTGTCATATCTACATGCAGCAGTTGATTTGTATTTGCATAAGTTTTGAATTTTTTATCTTTTTTGTGGGAATTGTTTTATCTCTGGTAACATTATGAAACGTCAGAATTCCACGGAATTAGTAATTCGGGTATAAGGTGAGATATAGTAAGTTCATTGTGGAAAATATCGTAAAAAGTCAAGCCGCCTGGGAGCTTTCATCGAAAACGCTGCCTAATCCCTGAGCGGGTAGTACCTACGCATAATATGCTCTACTACCCGTGCGAAGCCGGGGCGGGTCGCTAGTAAATAAATAAATCAAATCATTTTATTTCAAGTCGGTGACCCATCACTACATAGTATAAAATAAAGTCGCTTTCTCCGTCCCTATATCCCTATGTCCCTATGTCCCTTTGTACGCTTAAATCTTTAAAACTACGCAACGGATTTTGATGCGGTTTTTTTTAATGGATAGAGTGATTCAAGAGGAAGGTTTATATGTATAATAACATCCATTAAATAGTGGAAAAATACTGTTATTTTTGAGGTTTCTAATGTGATGTCGTAAATAATTACATTTTTTCTGCTTACATTGCAAACGCAGGCTGAACCCTACGAGATTTATCAAAATAATGTACTAAGTATTGTACACATTGAAAAGGTCTACAGAAAAGTCCGCGATGGTATATGTCTATCTCTTATGGATATCCCACAATAACATTTTTTTGTCATTTACTTTTTACGACAAATAATGGCTAATTTTCAAAGCGATTTCAACCAATACAGCATTAATCCTTATCTAATTAAATACCTTAAATACATTGTTGATTTGATATAAATCCATATGGCCCTTTACAGCATATGATTTAAATGAATACTTTCGAAGATATTACAGATTTAAAAATTGCGGCGGCGGGAGCGTGCCTATAAGCGCGTCGGTGGCCGCGGTTCTCCCTATTATATAGCCCAGTGTCGATAATTTTTGAAACCAAAAAAAAAAATCACAGTACGTAGGATGAAACCCATTGGAAAAGGAGGAGAATATTATAAAAATACAAGGAAAAATAATTTACGGGCGATCTGAGCTCGGGAAAAAAGGGGGGGGAGTTTTATGGGTAAAAAACGGTTTATCTCGATTTCCGGCAAAACTAGAAGTCCTATGGAAAAAAATCAAATAGCAAAGTTGTAGGTAATAAAAAGATCTACAACTTTTGTATTTACACTTTTTTGACATAACCTCAAAATTTATGTGAAAAGTTCAAAAAACCAAGTTTTTGGTTTTTTATTTTTATCTTTTAAAATAATTTTTTTTTTCTCTGGTGAAAACTTACCTTTTTATGTCCCAAATACACTGTAATTTATTTGATTTGAAATATTTAGTTTTTCTCCATATTTTTGACTTAATATCGACTTAATTCTGACAGCTGTCATTGTCATTTACAGGTGAGTTATTTATATGGAAAACAGGGTTAACATCTACGAAGTACGATTTTACCCCAAACTACTTTAATTCCCTGTCAACATATAAAGCTCTAAGCCGCTTAATAATATTAATTGTTTTGCCCTAAAATAGAAATTCCTAAGAATGGAAACTAGAAAGTGCACACTAACAGCAATAGAAAACAAAAGAAGCACATTGAAAAAATTTATTCAAAAATGGAAGTCGAATGACATTATCACCATGAAGTGTCATATCTACATGCAGCAGTTGATTTGTATTTGCAAAAGTTTTGAATTTTTTATCTTTTTCGTGGGAATTGTTTTATCTCTGGTAACATTATGAAACGTCAGAATTCCACGGAATTAGTAATTCGGGTATAAGGTGAGATATAGTAAGTTCATTGTGGAAAATATCGTAAAAAGTCAAGCCGCCTGGGAGCTTTCATCGAAAACGCTGCCTAATCCCTGAGCGGGTAGTACCTACGCATAATATGCTCTACTACCCGTGCGAAGCCGGGGCGGGTCGCTAGTATAAAATAAAATTAAGTACAAAATAAAAATTAGCGTAAAATATAATAATATAAAGATAAAAAATTAAAATTAAAAATGATCATAATCATTTTACGTTTGGGGTCTGGCGGGCGTACCCTTAGCCAGTGTTTATAAAACACGTTGTCAGGAGATAGCTGAGCGATGACTTCGATCAGCTTATTATTAGAATTGCGGACGGTTTCCCAGAAACCCGCAATTCTATTTCGGATAATGGTGAAGTAGTCCGGGACACCAGCATCAACAAACATGCCCGACGCGCTACAATACCTTGGCATTTTCAATAAAATACGACGTTCATCGTTATACCGTACCCTGAGGATGTTAAAGGATCTTTTGGTGTATTTGATACACAATTGTGACGTATAAAAACTCATGCAGTAAGCTTTAAATAATGTAACTTTAACATCCTCAGAGCACCGAGCAAATCGGCGAGCAAGCATGTTGCACCGGAGGTCATTGGCAAATGGCAATAGCCAATGACCCGTTCTATATCAAAATCGTCGCTTAGGGATCCCGTCAAGTATACTGATTTTTATAGAGATAAAACAGTTTTGAATTTTGTATCTTTTTTGTGGGGACAAAAAGATACAAAATTCAAAACTTACATAGAAATAAAATTCAATTGCCTCATGTAGATATGACAAATGCCTGACAGATACTTCAGGTACTTTAGTTTGGGGTAAAATCGAACTTAAGGTGGTAACCCTGTTTTTCATACAAATAACTCATTCTATTGATAACTGTCAGAATTCCAGAATGACATTTTGAAACGTCAGTTTACTGCATCGAATTAAAAGTCGGAGTATAGACCAAGAGCCCACAACGGCCAGACCTTCGTTATTTTATAAAAGCTGAAAATTTCTCTGTGTATGTCTCCAACACAGGTTGAGGTAAGAACGAACAGTGACTATGAATTTGGGATCATGGAGATAACAGGTACCTAATAAACTAAGGTGTAAAAAATCTTACGTCAAATTATAAAGTCTAATTTTGTTATAATTATTTTCTTCAGGATAACTTTAAAAATCACACTTTATTATCTATAGTTGATACCCCCTGCGGCCTGCCAGATACCCTTGAACTTTTAAACATAAACTAATTAACTGCTGAAGAAAATCATATGAAGATAATCATAATTCATAATCATGTGTGTAGTGTGTGTGTGTGTGTGTGTCTGTTCCACTGTAGCGCTCAAACGGGTGAACCGATTTGAAAGATGATTAGTCGGGAGCACGTCGGGAGTGTTCTTAAATCTTAGCATGTTTGATGAAAATCGGTCCAAGATGACCACCATCCACCACAAAATGGCGAATGTCGTGGGTTTTTTAATTTTTAATTTATACTTGTGACTGTATGTATCTACCTGAGTAGTTATGAATATTTATATAGGTACTTACTTACATAATTATTTTATCAACCATTCAATTAAGTACTTAGCTGTTTTTACCCGACTGGGTATATGTGTTTCACATGTGTGTATGTATGTCCATTCCTATGTCCGCTTGTAACTAATCAACGGCTCAACGGATTTTGATAAATGATACGTCATTAGATTTGTCTCAATGACGCGAGTGTTATAGGGTACCTAAATTTAAAAAAAAATCAAAATGGCGGACTTTATGCGCTTTAATGTGCGAGCTGAAAAAAAAAATTTTCTTCAAGACCCTCGAGTGGGGTATCAAAATAAAGGGATTCAAAAGGCAAATACGAAAATGTATAAATTTATATATTTGGAAACAATTTGGAGTGATAAATCGTAGAAAATGACCGTTTCCTATGTCAGTTCGTAACTACTTAACGGCTCAACCTATTTTGATAAATTATACGTCATTAGATTTGTCTTGACAACGCAAATGTTACTGGGTACATAAAATTCATAAAAAATCAAAATGGCGAATGTTATGCACTTTAATGTGCGGGCTGAAAAAAAATTTTTTCTTCAAGACCCTCGAGTGGGGTATCAAAATAAAGGGCTTTAAAAGGAGAGTACGAAAATGTATACAATCTATATGTTTTAAATCAATTTGGAGTGACAAGTCATGAAAAACAAAATAAATAACAACTACACTGTAAGTGGTACGGTGCAGGTAGTTTATTAATTTTTTAGTTCGTTTTTTAGCATGGCAGTCGGGTTTTTTTAATTTTTAAATTATAGCTTGTTACCCGACTGGGTTATGTGTTTCACCTGTGTGTATGTATGTCCATTCCTATGTCCGCGTGTAACTAATAAACGGCTCAACGGATTTTGATAAATGATACGTCATTAGATTTGTCTTCATGACGCGAGTGTTATAGGGTACCTAAATTAAAAAAAAAATTAAAATGGCGGACTTTATGCGCTTTAATGTGCGAGCTGAAAAAAAAATTTTTCCTCAAGACCCTCGAGTGGGGTATCAAAATGAAGGGATTTAAAAGGCAAATACAAAAATGTATACAATTATATATTTGAAAATAAGTTGGAGTGATAAATCACAGAAAATGACCGTTTCCTATGTCAGTTCGTAACTACTCAACGACTCAACTTATTTTGATAAATGATACGTCATGAGATTTGTCTTAACAGCGCAAATGTTACTGTGTACATAAAATTAATAAAAATTCAAAATGGCGGATTTTATGCACTTTAATGTGCGAGCTGAAAAAAATTTTTTTCCTCAAGACCCTCGAGTGGGGTATCAAAATAAAGGGCTTTAAAAGGCAAATACAAAAATATAAACAATCTATGTGTTTGTAATCAGTTTGGAGTGACAAATCATAGAAAACAAAATAAATAACAACTACACTGTGAGTAAATTGGTGGTAATTTATTTAAGATCCCTTCCCACTCCACTCTACCACATTCCACATAATCCCCCCTACACCTCCCCCCTTCCCATCAATTATTGTAACACTAATAATTTAACCTTAAATCGCCAAACACTAAAATAATACAATAATATTATGAAGGACCTTATTAAAGTTTCTAGTGTTCAACAGATGGCGCTAATAGTGGTGTTAAACGCGCTATTACCTACACGCGGAGTGACACAGGCCTGTCTCTTGTAAAAATATGCATCTAAAAATTTTTCATAGTTTTGCACTAAAAACCAAGAAATAAATTACGTAATTAAAAAAACTAAAAACCCGACTGCGTAAAACAAACTAGTTCTGGTAACTGAAAAGCAAAAAACAAGCTTTGTACTTTATAAACTAGAATTTGATAAGATCATAAACATAATTAATGTTAGAAAATGTATGGCAGGCGGGGGCATTACTTAGCCAACTACTCAGGACTATTAGTTCGCCCCCGCATGCCATACATTTTCTTACATTAATTATGTTTATGATCTTATCAAATTCTAGTTTATAAAGTACAAAGCTTGTTTTTTGCTTTTCAGTTACCAGAACTAGTTTGTTTTACGCAGTCGGGTTTTTAGTTTTTTTAATTACGTAATTTATTACTGGAAAGCTTCGCACATGCCTTATCTCGGCATCACAATATAATAGGTCATACAGTACTTGCAAGTTAATATCATATTAATTGTACCTACATAATATTTATTACTAGATGATGCCCACGGCTTCGCCCGTGTGGATTTAGGTTTTTAAAAATCCCGTGGGAACTTTTGATTTTCCAGAACAAAAAGTAGCCTATCTGTAGAAACCCGTCCCTAAAACGGAAAAATCCCGTGGGATCCCCACGATTTCGGAATACAATTCCTTACAGCATCAGGGTTGAGTAGTTGGATATGTACCTACTCGAGTTCATCTATACTCTATACTAATAAATAAAATTGAAGTGTCTGTCTGTAATTTCGAAATAACTACCACATATTAAGCTCATATGGTTATTTGAACGATACCATAACCGAATCACACGTTTTTAAAATTTTTGTCTGTCTGTCTGTCTGTTTGAACGGGCTAATCTTCGGAACGGCTGAACCGATTTTGACGGGACTTTCACAGACAAGTAGAGGATTAACCAAGGAGTAACATAGGCTACTTTTTTAACCGACTTTCAAAAAAGGAGTTGTGTTGAAATCGGTAAATACAGATGTTAAAAACGCCCTGATAGGTATTTTCGCTGCGCGCGATCGCGACGGCCGACGCTCGCGCTCCCCGCGCCGCGCCGCGCCGCGCCTCTGCGCCCTGCGCCCGCCGTACGCGGTACCGCGGTACGCCGCCGCGCGGCGGGGGGCGGGTGGACCAGAAATCTACTTATCCCTCAGGATTTGTGAAAAATCGAAATTCACGCGGGCGAAGCCGCGGGCAAAAGCTAGTTCAACGATAAAGTCTTTAATTGGTACCCCCAATATCAATTTAAATAACCGAAAGTTTCTAAAACCCATTAGTTTTGGGGATTAGGTCCCCTACAGCATCAGGATTGAGGAGTTGGAATCCAAATTTTTTATAGAACAGGGTCGCAATGTTTCTCTATCGTTTAAAAAAAAAATTACGCAAATCGGTTGAGAAATCTCGGAGATATCGGTGTACATAGGTAGAAAAACACAACTCCTCCTTTTTTGAAAGTCGGTTAAAAAAGTAGCCTATGTTACTCCCTGGTTAATTCTCTACTTGTATGTGAAGGTCCCGTCAAAATCGGTTCAGCCGTTCCGAAGATTAGCCCGTTCAAACAGACAGACAGACAGACAGACAGACAAAAATTTTAAAAACGTGTGATTCGGTTATGGTAGCGTTCAAATAACCATATGAGCTTAATATGAGGTAGTTATTTCGATATTACAGACAGACACTTCAATTTTATTTATTAGTAAGTATAGATAAATTATAATGTTTATATACGTAACTAAGTAGTTAGCTAATAACTGAAGTAGGTAGACGTATAACTAGGTAGGATTTTATTGAAATCATATTTATTAGAAGGTACACACACGGCTATACTTAGGTAACCTAACACAAGTATAATATCTAAGTATACCTACTATTTATATCGCGTCGAGGTTAAAGTAAAAAAAAAGTCACAATGAACGTGGTGGTGACCGGCGCAACGGGATTCCTGGGACGTCGGCTGACGGACGCGCTGCTCGAGCCGCAGTCGCCGCTGCCCGTGGCGCGCCTGCTGCTCGTGGACGCGGTGCCACCGCCCGCCCGCGCCGCCGACCCGCGCGTCTCCGCGCTCGCGCTCGACCTCGCCGAGCCCGGCGCCGCCGAGCGCGTCGTGGCGCGCGACTGCCACGTGCTGTTCCACCTGGCGGCCGTGGTCAGCGGCCACGCCGAGGCCGACCTCGAGCTCGGCCTGCGCGTCAACTTCGACGCGACGCGCGCCCTCGCCGACGCTGCGCGGCGCCGCGCGCCCACACTGCGCTTCGTGTTCGCGAGCACCGTGGGCGTGTACGGCCCCGAGCCGGCGGCCGCGGCGGCGCCGGGCGAGCGCGTCGCGCCCGCGCCGCGCGGCTCGTACGGCTGCGCCAAGGCGATGGCGGAGCTGCTGCTGAGCGACTACAGTCGGCGCGGGCACCTGGACGCGCGCGTCGTGCGCCTGCCCACGGTGAGCGTGCGCGGCGGCGCGCCCAACCGCGCCGTGACGTCGTTCGCCAGCGGCATCGTGCGGGAGCCGCTGAGCGGGGCGCGGTGCGCGTGCCCCGTGGGCGGGGAGCTGCGGCTGTGGGTGTGCAGCCCGGCGAGCGCGACGCGCAACCTCGTGCACGCGGCGACGCTGCCGGCGGAGGCGCTGGGCGCGCGGCGCGTGCTCAACCTGCCCGGCGTGAGCGTGGCGGTGCGCGACATGGTGGCGGCGCTGCGCGCGGCGGCGGGCGCGGCCGTCGCGGCGCGGGTGAGCTTCGAGCGCGACGAGCGCGTCGAGAGCATGGTCGCCTCGTTCCCGCCCGCGCTGGATCACACTCGCGCGCTTCGACTCGGCTTCGTCGTCGACGAAAACTTTGCTGATATTATTCGCAAATACATCTCAGAGTGTGAGAATTTAGGCCTAAAGCTGGATATTGCAAGTCACGAGTAGAAAATGAACTTGTTGCTAAGTATATACTTACTTAGTATTATTTTATCTATGCACTTTGTCTCGACATCTTATCAGTAGCCGTACCTACCGGACGCTCCTCAGTTCTGAATATGCTGCAGGGTACTGCACTCCTGAGCCGTGTGGATTTAGGAACTGCCGATTGTGTGAATTCGTACCTATTGTAAGTAGGTAAGTATACATTACCTTACCTACCCAACATATACATTGATTGTGAACTGATATTTAAAACTTAAGTAAGTACTAATAGGTACTTACTCAAGCTTAAAATAGTTATTCTTTTCAAAAACCCGACTGCAAACGCCACTTCAAAGTATAAAAATATTTAGTAGGTAAGTAGTTAAGTACTAAAAGATGTCTGCGACTTCGTCGGCGTGGATTTAGGTTTTTAAAATCCCGCGGGAACTCTTTGTTTTTCCTAAGCTCCTTTGAGCTCATACCTACTGTTAAAAGTCGCGCATTAAAATGGAACTACCGTACTCATTACGGTAGTTCATCATCAGTATTCATTTTTTAATAAGTACCTCTTTCCCATCACTAAAATTTTCCTAACGAAAGTCCTACCAAAATCGGTCCAACATTTCAGAGACAGACACAAACACCCTAGATGATAATCCGGACGTTCAAAGGTTCCTGTACAATCCGGGTTCCAAGTTATGGAATACTTACCTACTGAGGGTTGTGATTTCTGAACTACAAAACCGATGACCTTGAAATATTTACGGAACAATCTTCCTTTCTAGCAAACAAAGAATGAATGAAATCCGACCACGCGTTAATGAATTACAGCTAAATACACGTTTTAACTTTCTTCCCCTCTCCCAAGGGAACCGTGCTGAATTTCGGGATAAGAAGTATCCTATAACCTACCTTGGAGTATAAACTCAAATCGTACCAAGTTTCATTCGAATCCATTCAGTAGTTTCGGCGTGATGCGCGGCCAAGATACAGACAGACAGACAGACAGACAGACAGACAGACAGACAGACAGACAGACAGACAAAAATGAAAAAAATTGCAGTTTTGGCTTCAGTATCGATTATATAGTGCCCTCCAATAAAAATTTTCAAAATATCTTCAATGTACAGAATTGGATCTGTTACAGTCTTATTATATTATAGATTAACAAAAAATAAAAACCCGGCTTAGATTGTTGTGGGCTTTTCTCAGGGCGAGTTTGGAACCCTCGTAATTTTAGTTTTAAGTTGTCGTAATTCATTATTACCGTTACCTCACTTCTGTGTACTTGTAAAATTGACATTCAAAACGCGTACTTATTAATTTTGAATAAAGTTTATTTGATTTATTTAAATTATTAAAGTTCAAAATAAACTTTTTAGAATTATCAAAAATTTCCAGAACAGCTTTATTATTCTTGGCCATTTTAAACTACTTAGTATTTTTAGAAATTAATATTTCAAACAATATAACATCTAGATTCTAGACCATCAATTAAGAAAAATCTAAACACGGGAGCTGCATATACGCAACTAAGACAATTTATCATACAGTGGCAAAGAAATAGCTTTGAGATTTTTTCACGTGGTACTTACATCAAATAATAACAATCGAGTCATAAAAATATAGTTTATTGGCATTGTTGCTAAAAATCGAATAGATTCTTTTCTATAGCTCGCTCCGACTCCCAGGCCTCAGCGCTGCTCGGATCACTCTTCACACGTTTGGCTTTCTTCCCGGGGTCATCGCTGTGTTTCCTTTTCTTTTTGTTAGACTCTGATACTTCTATGCTTAGTTTCTCAATGCTAGGTTTTACATCAG
Source organism: Melanargia galathea (assembly GCA_920104075.1). Taxonomy (NCBI): domain Eukaryota; kingdom Metazoa; phylum Arthropoda; class Insecta; order Lepidoptera; family Nymphalidae; genus Melanargia; species Melanargia galathea. Next base: position 132,783 of record OV049865.1, read on the forward strand.
TATCCGACTCAGTCCCGAGTCTGTCTTTATTTTTTCTTTTCTTTTTTTTAGAGTGTGATCCCTCAATACTAGATTTCATCTCACTGTCAGATTCAACTCTGAGGTTTTCTTTCATTTTTCTTTTCTTTTTGTTGGAGTGAAGAGCTTCAATTATTGGTTTTACCTCAATGTCAGGTTCTATCTCAAGTGTTTCTTTCATTTTTCTTTTCTTTTTGTTGGAATGAGGTTCTGCAATGTTAGGTTTTACTTCAATATCACTTTCATTCTCAAGTTTTTGTGCTATTTGTCTTTTTTTTTTGCTGGAGTGTAGTACTTCAATGTTCGGTTTTACCTCAATATCAGATTCAATCTCACGTTTTTCTTTATGTTTTTTTTTCTTTTTACTCACTGCGTTTGGGACAACAATTGAGGAATCGAGTCTTTCTGCAATTTCCGGCGCTACTTTAGTAGCTTTTTCGTAGTGGATCCCAAACAAGGGGTGGCGGCATTTGGTTTCGGGCAGTGGAATGAAGCTACTTTTGTTATTCTCCATCAATGACTCATATGGAATATGAATTTTAGGAATCCTTTTACGTAAATTTATAGCACCCTTCAACGACTTGTTCTTTATAAATATATTTTTTTTCTTAAATAATAGTATTGGGGCTGCACATATTGTACTGTCTATAGTGGTATCGTAGGTGTTTCCATTTATCTTGACTTTCTTCTTACCATCTAATGTTAATTTTGCATTCTCCAAATCTTCAACAGAAATGTCATGTGGCCCTTTAAGAATCCAAACTTCATCATCGTCACTTATACCAGGGTCATTATGGAAGTCTGCCTGCAATGATCTTAAATTTATATTGTAACTGATGAACTGTTCAAGCTGGATTGATATGTCATTTTTAAGAGCATCTTCTCTAGGTTCGTAGTCTACACTGTCTTCTTCAAATCTTAATCTGTCTGATATTCTGCATGCTTTTTTTATAAAAGGTCCTTCTGTTTTGCCAGACTTCTGACTAGTTGATGTACTGTTTCCTACTGATACAAAATTTTGTATGTCATTGTTAAATTCTTCCTTGACATTCTCTTTTATAGAGTTGTAAAGTAATGTAGAACTTATAATTTGACTATTGTTCTCCATCTCATGTTGAAAGTTATTTGCATCACTATCATCATTTTGTAACAAATCTTTGTATTTTTGACTATCTTCAGAATCTTCTAATATTTCACTTGTGTCTATTGATGATTTTTTCTTTTTCTTCTTTTTCTTTCTGTAACTAATATCTTTGTCGTTCATATCAGAGTTCTCACCATTGAGCAGGCATGAACTGTCTAAATTATATTTTTCAATATCATCCAATTCTTGTTCTTCGCTTGTTTTAGATGCACCTTTATCTTTTTTCTTCTTTTTTGCTTTTTTTGCAGTAGGTTCTACAAAAGTCGCCTGTTCTTGTTTAACTCTAAGATTGAGGTAGTCTTCAGCTTCACCGAAGGATTCATCATAATTACTGCTGGTTCTAGTTTCATTACATTTATGCCTTTTTTTAGACACATCAAAGTCACTATTTGGCTCAGACTTTATAGATCTGTTTGTTTGATCATTGATATTATCACTCTCAATCTCTTCATGAATATCTTGCTTCTTCCGTTTCTTATCTTTGTGTTTTTTTTCAACCTGAATAGTTTCTAGCTCACTGTGTGATTCATCCTTGTGAGCTTCATATTTATCAGAACCTTGCTTTGATTTATTTGGCTTCATTTCCACCACCCTAAAAATAATTTCAATTGATAAGTTGGACATATTGTACCGATAAATAAAAACCTAACCCTTAAATTATTTTTTAAGTAACATTTAAAATAATACAGTTCAGGGCAAAATAAATAGTTTACTGTAAAGTGCATTCATTGGGACTGCTTGAAAATAGCCTATGTGTATATTATGTGTACCTACCAGTGGCAGACTGGTGGAATGTATAAATACTAACATGCTGGTGACAATTTTAAAGTATTCAACATTTTCTAACTGTATGAACTATGACCATCACACGACTAATTGACAGGTATAAAATAGTGCTATATTTTTTGCAGTAAGAAAACCCTGCAGAAAACAATAGCATTAGATTTTGTTGATTTTCATTTTTCATATTGTTTCACATATTTTTTGCCTCTTCTTGGTAACCAAATATGTATGCAATTATTGAGTAGCGAAATTTATTTTTTTCGCAATTAACTCACAACGCATTTCCGCAATCAAAAATGGTCAAGGTTTATGCTTAACTCTGACAAGGCCCCTAAACTGAAAACAATCAAAATCAAGTACCAGACGGCTATAGCCAAACCCACTATACATATATCTACATCCAAAAAGTTCAGTAAATTGCAGTTTTTTTAAGCATGTACGTCACCGCTTAGATTAATAATGGTGTTTAGATTAAGACTTAAATATATAGTTCAAAAATCAAACACATACTTACTTATCTTTGCTAGAATCACTCGAAGCATCTGTCCAAGCGAAGCTATCATCAGATGTATCCATTAAATTAACCTATTCAAATATTATTAAACAAAATTTAGTCATAAACAATATAATATTATGAAAAAACTTTACTTCGAAAGGTTTGTGGTTATAATATAACCTAAAAACTATGACAATCACAATTCACAATTCACATGACAAATGACAATTGACAATTTGACAATCATGAATCACAGACGTCACAGAATACAATTACCACAGACTACTATTAATTTCTCAATGACGATTACTCACTATCATGGTGGGACTTCAGTTCACTATTCGTGTTCGCGAATTTATGGTATTTGAGGAGCGTTGTTTCAAATCGTATTTTGTCCATAGTAATCAAAATAAGAGATTTCGTTGTATATGGCCTTAAAATGCAAGAGTAACTAACTTAGCAAAAGTTAGTGCATAAAAACCGAATTTGTCAAGTAAATAATCGAATGTCAAAATGAGGCGCTGTTTCAAAATATGTTTTGTCCGTGTGAAGTGGTGTTTCAAAACATAGTCTGTCCACCTGTTAGCAAAATAACAATTTATTATGGTCTGTCTGTGGCGGCAAACTGTACGATTATTTAAATAATGGCCTGTTTCACCACCTTCTGATAAGTGAGGTAAGTATCTACAACTTTTGTCTTTGTCATTTGACATAATCCGAAAATCCGACACTTATCAGAAGGTGGTGAAACAAGCCCTTAGTAATAGGGTATTCTACTGTGTTTGAAAAAGCACTTCAAAATGTTGTTTTTGTTAATAAAAAGCCACAAAAAATATATTTCGGCAAAATAAACACGCGTTCATGCCATAAAATTAAATTAAATTTTAAACATTTTTTAATGCCGCGAAAACGCTGTCAGCCAATAAGTCAGCCATTTCATGACGTAACAATGATATACAAGAAGGTTATAAATGTATTCTATATAACACTGGAGTTTGCGCCTTAAATATTGTAGTGAAGATAAAGTCATTCACCTGGGCTACTTTTTCTTTATTACTAATATTTTTTGGACGATATATCGATAGTTTGATATCGAAATGTAGATACAAAAAGCTGTGATAAAGCTGTGATAGCCTAATGGCTAGGACGACCGACTTCTAATCGGAGGTCGTGGGTTCGATCCCGGGCACGCACTTCTAACTTTTCGGAGTTATGTGCGTTTTAAGAATTTAAATATCACTTGCTTTAACGGTGAAGGAAAACATTGTGAGGAAACCTGCATGCCTGAGAGTTCTCCATAACGTTCTCAAAGGTGTGTGAAGTCTACCAATCCGCTTGGCCAGCGTGGTGGACTATGGCCAAGGCCCTCTCACTCTGAGAGGAGATCCGTGCTCTGTAGTGAGCCGGTAATGGGTTGATCATGATGATGATGATGATACCTCTGTGGTAATAAATAGGTACATTCGCTAGTGAAAAATAAATTAAGAAATTTGATAAAAATAAAAATTTATATTGAAATATACTTAAATATTCTGATTTTGAGTCATAAAAGCACATTATTTTTTTATTAAATTAAAATTAAAAGTCGTAATCGTTAATCTGTATATCACGTAACCTTGAACACGAGCCGCCTTGTTTTGACGTCATAATGATAGTTAATACTAATCATTAATCTATGGTCATATAGACAAAAACCATAAAGTTCATTGTACTCTGAAGCAACAACTTTTGCATGTAACCCAGACTTCTGTTCTGCCGAATTCCAGAATGTTAAAACATCTTTGTAAACATCATTAGTTGTCTGTCAAGTCGGCTTACGGATGAATATTTTACGTGATAACGTCATTTAAAAATATTGGTATAAGGCCCTGTTTCACCACCATCTGATAAGTGTCGGATAGCTTATTCACAACTATAGTCCTTGTCACTTGACATAAGTAAGGAAGTGACAAAACTTACGTTTAGGCTATCCCGACACTTATCAGAAGCACTACCTTCTGATAAGTGTCGGGAACAGGCCATATTGTACCTTATTTTAATAAAATAATTACTAAGAACTATAACCTAACACATATATATATATTTATAATTTAATTTGTTTGATAAAGATACTGGACTATAATATAACTGTGTAATCATTTTTGAAGTGACTTACGATTTTTTAAATAAAGCTGATATATCGAAATATCGATATTTTTTTCGGTATATCGAACTCCGATATCGATATATTTAAAAATATAGATATATCGAAAATATTTATTTATATAATACTATATTAAAAAATATCAACATTCCTTTTTTGTTTGGAGTTTAGATTCCATAGGTTCTATCTTTCTTGTATGACCACAGATTAATATTAGTTTTTGCTTATATGACCACAGATTAATATTAGTATTTTCTATCATTATGACGTCACAACAAGGCGGCTCGTGTTTTAGGTCACGTGATATACAGATGGGAAATTACGACTTTTAATTTTAATTTAATAAAATAATCATGTGATTTTATGACTCAAAATCAGAATATTTAAGTATATTTCTACATAAATTTTTATTTTTATCAAATTTCATAATTTATTTTTCACTAACGAAAGTACCCTATTTAAACAAAATTGTTTTAATATTGTTGCACAAGCATGGAGCAAGGAGTCCTAGTAGGAAATCATTCAGTTGGCTCAAGAAAAAAAGACACAAAACACCAAAACAAAGAGGCGAGGAATATTTAAATTATCGTTTTATTGTTTCTTTGTACTATTATACGACTGTATTTTATCGGCAGTTATAAGATTCTGGCTACAATATGAATTTATTTTGTTTCAGTTATGAAATAAAGGAACCTGAACTGAACAATTTTGTCATTCATAATTCCATGCATTCATAATAACTCAAGATTTAATATATGTTGTGCTATATATAAATTTGATTTAATACAGTGAAAACACTATTTTATGCATACTCTGTGCATAAAATATAGACCTTAAGCGTTTTTTTATTTTTTAGTAGGTATTATTGGACAAAATATGAATCATTTCTTTGTACATAATATGCTTTGAAAATAAACCAGTGTTTCAAAATGTATTGTGTCCATACAAATGGTTCAAAACATATTTTGTCTAATATTTATGCTTAATTAATTTAATAAAAAACTATAGAACACTATTTGTATTTTTATTCAGACATGCTATATTATGCTTTATATTTAGCATGGTAAATTTATTTCTACATATAATTTAAAAAAAAAGGCATAAATTAAAAACGGCTATTTTTGAAAAATACACATTTTTGGACAAAATGAGTTTTGAAAAAACGCTCCTCATTTGTCGAAAACGGCGATGTGTAGATAGTATACTTAACGAAATATTCGCATTACAGTGCGACCAATCTACCTATCTGTGAACTGAGGAAGGTCGTTACTAACGACATCTAACGATCTTCCTCAGTTCACAGACAGGTAGATTGGTTACGTCTCGTAAGTAACGTAAGTAAGTAAACGTCAAACGACTCGTTAGTGTCACTTTATTGTTGCCATGCAATCGTTTATTCGATAAATTTACGGAAATTCCATAGCATTATGTATGAGATGCGACAAGTCACCCGCGACTAATAATCCCAATCTGGGACTTACTGCGAGTTGCGACTCATCGCATTACATGCATTCCCGCCAAGACGCATTATTATAATGTCACTATAATGTTTATAATTTACATACCTATTACGTAGATATACTGATGGTAAATTTAGTTTTTAACAGATTACAAACCGGTTGTACTTGATAACATTGATCTGTATTGGCAGATATTCATTTGTATATTTGATTATAATTGGAATGATCAGAGCCTAATGCTATTCTTCAAAAATGTCTTTACCTTTAAAATTCTATTCTGGGTTAATTACGGAAGAGGAGATGGATTCTATAATAATTTCCGAAAATATTTTTCTTATTATAATTATTTAGGTAGGTATTTTATATTTTAGTAACTGACAACATTAACCTGTAGTTAAATAGGGTATTTGACTAATTTTTGGAAATTGTTTTAAATTATTCTTTATTACTGACTGGCCCGTTGGCGTGGTTGGCAGTGACCCTGCCTTCCGCTCCGGGGTCGCGGGTTCGATTCCCGCTCCGAGTCTGGGTGTATTTATAATATGTATGTATGTATACCTTTATTAAAATATATATGTATTTATATGTAAATAATAAATGTAAATATGTCTATCAGTCGGCTGTTACCTATAACACAGGCATTAAGTTGCCTACTTTAGGAACAGACGACCGTGTGTGTATGTGTGAGTATTTATTTATTTATTTATTTATTTACTTATTAATACACACTACATTGATATTTTTCGCAATATCTACAATATTAAGAATTAAATCAATGATAAAGTTTTGAAAACCACGCCAAAAACGACATTTCTGATCACATGATACGCGTGACGTCACAAATCGCTGTGCAAGTCACTTCTCTCGCTCGCTCCTTTTCGGAACTCGGTGCGTGCGACAGAGACGCTACGCAAGGCGACTGCTGTATCGTAAAGTTGTAAATTGTTATACCTACTCATTTTAATATCAATCTTATTCTTTCAAGTATAAAGTTTAGTTTCGGTTGACTTGATAAACTTCAATTATAACAACCAAGTTACGCGCAATCAATTGACGTCACAAATCGCTGTGCAAGTCACTTCTCTCGCTCGCTCCTTTTCGGAACTCGGTGCGTGCGACAGAGATGCTACGCAAGGCGACTGCTGTATCGTAAAGTTGTAAATTGTTATACCTACTCATTTTAATATCAATCTTATTCTTTCAAGTATAAAGTTTAGTTTCGGTTGACTTGATAAACTTCAATTATAACAACCAAGTTACGCGCAATCAGTTGACGTCACAAACAATCCCAGAGCGTTCACGTTCCTGATAAAATTTCAAAAATTATTATGTTTTATTTCGTGCAAAATATCGCGTAAAATTACATAATTTAGTGTGATTGAGTGAAATATGTCTTTTTTAGGCTATTATCTGATAAGATGACCACAATCAATAGTATATTTTCAATGTTGTCAAATACCCTATTGTATGAAGATCTAAGATGGCGGCCGTAGTTCCATTTTTCGCCATTTTACAGAAATGTTGTTCGCACTATATTTGCCTGTTTGGGCAAATTGATTTTAGCTATTTAGCAAATAGGACGAATAACATTTTTTTGCGAAAACTGCGGTGATGTGTAGATAGTAGGTACTTGACGAAACATTCGCGTTATTTACCTGTTTGGCAACATAGATTATAAATAATAATAACATAACTATTAATATCTGTCGGCTCGTTGATATTGTAGTGTGAATAATCCTAGCATTGCGCCATTACGTCATTCCCACTACCAACATTTTATTATAAGAGAGAGAGAGCGGTAGCGCGTGTGACACATTCGGATTCGGGCTCTCGCAGAAGACGGTTCGTGCGTGCGGTGTACTGTGTTATAGATTGTGTTATACGAAGTAGGTCGTATCGTGCGATGTGTGTCGTGTAGATTAGATTAGATTAGATTGGTTGGCGTTGGCTCGGTTGTGAAGGGGAGGTGGAAGACCGAACTAGGTAGGTAGGGAAAAGTTAGTCAGTTAGTGTGTCAGTTAATGAGAAGGCTTTTCAATTAGGCCCGTACCCATGTGACGCCCACAGCAATGTAATTCGATCTACCCTGATAATGAATAATGACTAATGAATAATACTACTAGAATAGCCTTCTGATGTCGTCCGCTGGTCCATCTCTGGTCATCACTGGCGACATATCTAAATATTAATAATTATGTTATTCATAATTATGTACGGAACCCTAAAAGAGCGAGGCCTGACTCGCACTTGACCAGTTTTTCATTTATAATTTTTTAAATAATATTATTTTAACAGGGGTATTTTAAACGAGGGGTATTTTCGAGAGTTGGTATAGACCGACCAGAATCTCATGAAAAATAGGAAAATTAAATTTTGTAGTAAGCAACACTAGGTTAACTCGGCTGCCCTAGTGATAAACAAAGTAATTAGATTCAGAACACCTTACCTGGGATCGTTTTACGAAACGAAAAATCAAGCAACTGCATTTTAAATACAAGAACAAAGTAATCAACATCCAATTACTTTGTTTTTGTGTTGTGCTTGTTGTTTACTTGGTTTTTGCATTTATATTCCGGGTAAGTGTGTGCAGTTACTTTGTTTGGGCAATTCAAAGTTCACTAAACGGTTCAAGTTATTTGAAATATTAAACTGTGGTAAAAAACTACTCGACATAAAACTTTTGTTAATGCAAAAAAGTCAATTTCCGCCGTAGTGTTGCTAACTTTGGAATTTCATTTCCCTATTTTTCATGAGATTCTGATCGACCTATAACACACTGCGGCTAATATTTGGGTATTTGGCTATTTGCTCCAATTGAGAGATTTAGGAATCACTATCGATCATAAACTAAGCTTTATTGCTAACTAGTGGATCCCGCAGACTTCGTCCTGCCCGGTGGTGATTAATGATGATGTTAACATTGTATAATAGCGTTAGCAAGGTCCTTGATATTGTCATAATAGGTGAAAGTTCTCCTAAATTTAAAAAAAAATTAAAGGACCATTTTCTGGCTCAATACAAGGAAACAACTGCGTTTCCGTAGGTTTCAGTTTGTTATCTATTTCTTTATATTTTTTTAATTTATGTGTTTAGAGATAGTGTTTAGTTTTTGCTTTTGTTTGCTCTATTGTCCTTTTTTTTCTCTATTTCTCTTACTAACATTTTTCTCTTATATCGCAAGCTATGGCAATCCATAAGTGGGTCTACGTTATAGCAACATTTTTTTTTGTATATTTATATTGTGTGTTTACTCATATTTGTTATGTACCCTGTTGATTGTCCTTTTCAAATAAAATAAAATAAAAAATTGTGTGGATGGTCGTATAGATAGACCATCTTTTCTGTAAAATGGCAAAAAATTAAACTACGGCTGTCATCTTAGAATTTCATACAATTTGACTTCAGGTTAGTGTTGTCAGTTCCTTAAAATTAAATACCTACCTAATTAATTATAATAAGAAAAATCTTTTCGTAAATTAATATAGAATCCGTAATTATTTCTTAGCATTAATGATGCCAAAAGCTAATAAAAGTGATGCCTGGAATAGAATTCTGAAAATAAAGACATTTTTTGCAGAATCAGGCTCCGATTATCTATATCTATACTAATAAATAAAATTGAAGTGTCTGTCTGTAATATCGAAATAACTACCTCATATTAAGCTCATATGGTTATTTGAACGATACTATAATCGAATCACACGTTTTTAAAATTTTTGTCTGTCTGTCTGTCTGTCTGTCTGTCTGTCTGTTTGAACGGGCTAATCTTTGGAACGGCTGAACCGATTTTGACGGGACTTTCACATACAAGTAGAGAATTAACCAGGGAGTAACATAGGCTACTTTTTTAACCGACTTTCAAAAAAGGAGGAGTTGTGTTTTTCTACCTATGTACACCGATATCTCCGAGATTTCTGAACCGATTTGCGTAATTTTTTTTTTATCGATAGAGAAACATTGTGACACTGTCCTACAAAATTTGGATTCCAACTCCTCAATCCTGATGCTGTAGGGGATCTGATTCCCAAAACTAATGGGATTTAGGCACTGTCGGTTATTTAAATTAATATTGGGGATACCAATTAAAGACTTTATTGTTGAATGACCTCGAGTAGGTACATGTCCAACTCCTCAACCCTGATGCTGTTAGGAATTGCATTCCGAAATCGTAAGGATCCCACGGAATTTTTCCGTTTTGTGGACGGGTTACTACTTACTACAGATAGGCTACTTTTTGTTCTGGAAAATCAAAGTTCCCACGAGATTTTTACAAACCTAAATACACACGGGCGAAGCCGTGGGCATCATCTAGTTCCATAATAAAATCGAATAAATACAAGCGAGTACATATCTGCTGGTACAGTATTATCAAGTGCAACTGGTTTGAGAGCTGTTAAAACTCATTTAAAAACAGACTAAATTTAATATCATCAGTATACTTACGTAATATGTAAAATATACACACTATAGTGACAATAATATATTAATGCGTCTTGGCGGGAGTGCATGTGATGCGATGAGTCGTAGTGAATCCCAGATTGCGATTACTAGTCGCGGGCGACTTCTCGTACCTCATACGTACTGTTATGGGATTACCGTGTCGAATAAACGATTGTATGGCAATACTAAGGCGATACTAGCGACCTCCCTCAGTTCACAGATAGAATGGTCGCACTGTATTGTCGTGTATTGCTTTCGTGTGTTCGTCAAATGTTTTGCCGAAAAGCTAATAACGATAATACGCGAACACGAATAGTGAACTAAAGTTCCACCATTATATTTTGTGTATCTATGTCGGATTTCTGATCTTAATTGTCTATGATAAAAAAGTTTGACATTTGAATTTTGAGTTCATTTGACATTTTGTATTTTGACATTGACGTTCTTTTTGTCATAATTTGCGTTCAACATGGTGAGCTATTTTTGAAAATGTGGTGTTTAATCCATAAAAATCTATGGATATTTGATTTAAATTATAGATTTGAATGATTTTACCCCATTGCTGCTTATTCAGTGAATGTTTCCATATTTTATTTTTGGTAAAAAAATATTTAAACTTCCGGAGCCCACAACTGCTCAATTGTTCGACTGAAGAAAGCGAATAAAATTGTCGGCTAAATAAGTAAACTTCAATGCAATGAAACAAACGACTGCAATTTTATGTGGTCTTCTGTTGACATGACAAGAATTATTGTCGAGTGTAAGTTTTAAGTGGGAACCGGGAACTGTGAGCTCTGAAACCTTGTGTTTACGTTTTAGGCTCGTGGACCTAAAAAGCATTTGAAGCGTTTAAACGCTCCCAAAGCATGGATGTTGGACAAATTGGGCGGCGTGTACGCGCCGCGGCCGTCCACCGGGCCTCACAAGCTGCGCGAGTGCCTGCCGCTCGTGATCTTCCTGCGCAACCGGCTCAAGTACGCGCTCACGGGCAACGAGGTGCTGAAGATCGTCAAGCAGCGGCTGATCAAGGTGGACGGCAAGGTGCGCACCGACCCCACCTACCCCGCGGGCTTCATGGGTGAGTGTCGCAGCTCGCTGTCGGCTGTCGGCAGCCGGACGGCTGACGGAGTGCTTCTGAGGTTTACTTCATTTTCCTATTGCTGCTTGCTTGCTGCGAAAGCAGTGCTAGTATAATAAATTCTTAATAAACATAATTGAAATAACTTGACAATGTGGCCGATTCTGTTGTACACAATCTCTAAATCTAAACTAAAATGACAGGTCTAAATATATTCCTGTCTCTTTCACAATACTTCCTGCTGAAGGGGATTAAACCTGTCAATTTAGTTTAGGTTTAGAGATTGTGTACAACAGAATTAGCCACATTGTTTAAGTTCATATAAATTTCCTTGTCACTGTCTTATAAATAGCCAACCCATTCTGCGCAATGCGCGAGTAAGTTGCAAGGATTCCCAATTTTGAACTTTAATTATTATCTAAATTATACATTGCAGTTTTCTTAATTAACTTGCTGCGCCTAGCTGTTAAAGTGTTGCATCTAACATTAATCTCTCTCTCTCTAGTCGCTCCTTCATTACTGAAGATCGCGGTCCTGGTGAATTTGTAGCCTCGTGCGGATCAATTGTTTCCACCGGCTTCTATCGGAGGCTAGTTTCGCAATTGTGTAAAATTTGCATTTGGACTCCCTCAGCTGATCTGCCCATCTGGTTGGCGAGCGGCCTCTGGATCTTTTCCCTTCGGTGTTGCCAGTCACAATAAGTTTTTCCAAACTCCCGTCATCCCGTCGCATGATGTGTCCGAAATAGGAGAGCAGACGTTGGTAACATATGGAGGAGAGTCGCGTTTTCACCCCTAGCTGTGACAGGATAGAAACATTTGTGCGCTTGGCTGTCCAAGGAATTCTCAGCATGCGCCTCCAGCACCACATCTCGAACGCGTCTATCCTTTGTCTTTCTCTCGCCTTGATGGTCCATGTTTCCACTCCGTACATAAATATGGGAAAGATCAGGGCACGGACCAGGCGACTCTTTGTTTTGATGGTTATACCACGATTCCTCCATATTCCCGTTAGGCGTGTCATGGCGCTTTTCGCCATTGCAATGCGTCTCTTAATTTCAGGGACACAGCTACCATCATTGCATATTTGGGAGCCTAGATAGGTATACTCCTCCACAACTTCTACAGATGGAATGCTGCAATTTCTCAGGAGTTTTTCAGCGCGGTCTATTATCATAAGCTTAGTTTTGCTTCTGTTGATAGTTAAACCCATTTCTAAGCTCTCCACTTCCAGTCTTCGCAGCAATTCCTGCATGTCCTCCAGCGAGGTGGTAACGATAACAGTGTCATCCGCATATCTTAGGTTGCATATCCGCTTTCCACCTAGCGGAAATCCTCCCTCCCAATTCTCTAATGCTTTGCGGATTATAGCTTCTCCATATATGTTGAACAGCATTGGAGAAAGGATGCAGCCCTGGCGTACGCCTTTGTTTGTAGCAAACACATCTGAACAGTCGGTGTCAATTTTAACAAAGGATCGGTTGTTGCAGTACAGGTTGCGGATGAGACTGATAAGGTGTTTCGGCACTCCCATCTCCTCCAGGACTGACCATAATCTACTCCATATTACGCAATCAAAAGCTTTAGTGTAGTCTATGAAACAGAGTACAACAGGGTTGTTGAACTCACGACTCTTTTCTATAATCTGGCGGATATTCAGGATCTGTTCCCTTGTGCCTTTCCCTTTTACAAACCCCGCCTGTTCTTCAGGAATCTGCCGATCTAGATAGGCTTTTAATCGCTTATTGATCACATGGAGAAGAATCTTGCTCGCATGCGATATAAGGGCTATTGTTCTGTAATTTCCGCAATCAGTAGTAGAGCCCTTTTTGTGCAGCGGTATGAAAACAGATTCGGTCCAGTCCAGAGGCCACTGACCCGTCTTCCAGATAGAGTTGCATATCTTCGTAATAATTTTAGTGCCTGTTGAATCTAGGCTCTTGATGAGCTCAGCTGGAATAGCATCTTTTCCCGGCGACTTGCTTAGTTTAAGCGACGATATTGCTGCTTCCACCTCTGACGGTAGAATATCTGGTTCCAGGTCATTCGTGTCCCAGCTTTGTGCTCCCTCATCTGCCGGATCGTTCTCATATAGAGCAGCGCAATATTGCTTCCAGCGTTCTAAGACTTGTTTGGTTTCGGTAATTAAAATCCCCCTTTCATCCTTAACTGCGATTGTCTTGATCGTGCGAGATCTCGTTAGGACTTTCACTTTTTGGAAGAGATCTTTTGTTTCATTTTTTACTGCATGTTTTTCCAGCTCTTCACAGATTTCGTTAATTTGATTAGTCCTGTCCTTTCGACATCGTCGCTGTACGTCTGCACTCAATTCGGCGTATCGGTGGTGGTCTTCTTGCGAAACAAGTCCATTCTCCTTTAACTTTCGTCTTTCTAGAATGACATTTGCCATGTCTGGTGTTATAAAATCTTTCATGGTTCCTCTGGGTAGAATATTTTCCTTAGCAGTTTCCACAATAACTTCTTTTAAACGGTTCCATGAAAGATTTGGATCGTGCACGCTGTCTTGTGGGAGGTCTTGGATCTTACTTCTAATGGCTTGTCTGAAACCAACGGTGTTTACTCGTCGCAGATCTAGTGTTCGAGCCGATTTCTGCAGTGTCTTAAGTCGTAGTCTTAAAGTGGTCACAATAAGCTGGTGGTCACTTCCGCAATCCGCCCCTGGAAGAGTGGTCGTGTTTAAAATGGATGACCTCCATCGTTTCTGGATCATTATATAGTCGATCTGGTTTCTGCACCTGTCTCCCGGTGATATCCACGTGTACAGTCGGCGTATATGATGTTGGAAACATGTGTTCGTAATGACAAGGTCCTGTTCACTGCAGAACTGCAGCAAACGTTCTCCTCTTTCATTCCTTACGCCAATTCCGTATCTTCCCACCAGATGCCTGAGATGGATGTCACCTTCTGTTTTGCCGACCTTGGCATTAAGATCTCCCATAACCACCGTCACCTCTCTTCGCGGCAAATCCTCCAAAGTCTGAGCCAGTGTGCTGTAAAACAGATCAATATCTTCTTCGGTTGATTGTGATGTTGGAGCGTATACCTGGATGATATTTATACGACATGGGGATGCGTTTAGCTTGATAGTGATAATACGGTCATTAATTGGTTTATATCCAATCACACACCTATCTAGCTTTTGTGGAACAATAAAGGCAACACCTTTACTACTTTCTTCTTCAGGTCCTGAAAAGTATATTTTATTACCATTATCGGATATAAAATGGCCTGATTTCCTCCATTTCGTTTCACTCAAACCAAGTAGTTGTATATCTTTTCTTTCCATCTCTTTTTCTATGATGTTAAGTTTTCCCACTTGATTAAGGCCACGGACATTCCATGTTCCTATGCGCTGAGGGTGTCTCGCTAGGATCTTCTCACTGCTTTGTGCACCAGACGCATATTTTCCGCGTGGTGCCTGGTGAGTCACATCCACGCGGCCGGTAGCACATTTTACACCACCTCTCCCGGTAAAGTGGCGCCGGGCGTTAGCCGGATCGTCCGACAAAATCAACACTGAGTTACGATCCACCATTTCTCTCTTGGGAAAATAGTGCAGTGGTTTCCCGTTGCCTTCTGCACCAGTCCTTTTAGGAGCCATTTGGAGCCCCAAGGCCGCTGTAGCCTCTTCTAACCGGTTGCCCGGTTAGGGCGTGATGGATATTCCGCCATTGGTCGGTCGCCATAGCCTCGTCGGTTGTCTAGCAGGGGACACCACGTGCAGGTGAGGTTGGCGTTTGGGGTCGACTAGGTGTTATTGTCGTTCTCCCCCTTATCCCCCATTAATAGTTAGACCTAATCCAAATTCCAAATTTCTATACCGGTTTCTGAAAGACAAGAAAGATTTATTGTACTACAATTTATGTGGATACTAGCAGTCTACAACTTCATCAACATTAAATTTAATTTCTTCAAGCTTACCCTTTACCTGTGGAATTTAAATGTTTTCCTGTGAACAAGTATAAAGTTCTCAAACCCGACTACGCTTAATAATTTAATAATAATTTACGAGTGCAGAAAATGTGGGACAAGCAGCTAGTGGCGCCATCTGTTATCTCTATCCGATACTAATTTAATAATCAAAGTTAAAGAAGGTCACTTCTCAATTTTTTTCATAAGTAAAATACATTTTGTTAAAATCCAATCAACACCTTATTCATCAAAATCAGTCCAGTAGTTTAGAATCTCATGTGGAAATTGTGGAATGTAGAATCTCACACAAAGTGGTACACACCGAATCTCATACAAAAATCGGCCACAAACATACATACATACATACATACATACATACATACATACATGTGATATAAAACATTGCTCTGTAAAGGATGCGAAAAGGAAAATTGTTACCTGGCTCGCTTCCTTAAACTATGAGTCAACTGAAAAACTCATCACATCTTTAAAATAAGGGCATTGAATCTGTATTTGTACTAGCTTTAGTTTTAATACTACCTATGTTTTTCTAAATTTCTTATTTAGTAATTTATATGTATAACTATAAGTCTAAATTCATTTGTTAATTCACCTGAGCGTCAACTTTAAACATAAAACTGTTAATAGTAGTGAATTGGGCCCCACGATACAGGATTACCTAGTGTGGGTCCCACCAGATATACCAAATTGTAAAGTTGTTTTCTTTGGTGAATAAAAATTTTTTTTTTTCATTTTTCATACATACATACATAGACTGCTAAAATCATAACCCTTCCTTTAGCATAATATAATATCTGTCACTGGAATATACCTTAGCTATTAAATCACTAGCGGTCCGCCCCGGCTTCGCCTGTGGTACATAATACATATATAGCCTATAGCACTCAGGGATCACATAAATCCAACGGTGAAAGAATTTTTGAAAACGGTCCAGTAGTTCCTGAGATTAGCGTGTTCAAACAAACTCTTCCGCTTTTATTATATTAGTATAGATAACTGTTATATGTTACACTGCCATTGTATAACTCTAAATGAATTTCTATTTCTTCCTGGAAGTTGCTGTATGTACCATAGTGTGATTATCACAATAACAATATCACTATAAAGGCGAAAGTTTGTGTGTGTGTGTGTGTGTGTGTGTATGTTTGTTCCTCTTCTTCGCTGCAACTACTGAACCGATTTGGCTGAAATTGGAATTGGCTTGAATGGAGATAGATTATGCCCTGACTTAAAATAAAATAAATAAAATAAAAATAGCCTTTATTCTCTGATCTATTGCATAACTTACTACATACTAGTATAACTAATTCCTTATCTATACCAATATAATAAAGCAGAAGAGTTTGTTTGTTTGAACGCGCTAATCTCAGGAACTACTGGACCGATTTCAAAAATTCTTTCACTGTTGGATATGTACGTGATCCCTGAGTGCTATAGGCTATATATTATGTACCACGGGCGAAGCCGGGGCGGACCGCTAGTTACTTATATACTTATTCTATCTTACATTAATCTATGAATCTAGTAACACCAGCACTTTTCGGATCAGGGTGTTCTTCCCGGACATAGGCCTCCTCTAGAAGTTTCCAATTTTTTCTATCTCGTGCCAATCGGCGCCATCCTTTCGGCAGATCATCTTCCCATCTTTTTGGTGGCCTTCCTCTTATTCGTTTCCCGTCTCTGGGGTACCATGACATAACTTCCTTGGTCCATTTTTCTTTGGGAGACCTTATACCCACAGCAATACTTTTCCGGGATAAAAAGTAGCCGTATGTGTATGTGAAAAGGCTACTTTTTATCCCGGAAAAGTATTGCTGTGGGCAGTGGGACTAAAATAGATATAAACTTCCAAAAACGCCATAGAGGGTGCTGTCTGTTCTTAGGTAAATCACACTCACATAACACATTATTGCAATAGTTTGCATTGTTGCATGCATTGGCAACACATAAGTTACTTTTTATTCTGGAAAAATTGCACAGTTCCCACGGGATTTTGAAAACCCCCAAATCTACATATATCTACAGATATAAGTAGATTACTATAGCGAACTTCCGTGAGTATAGTTCCCGAGTGATAGTAAGTATAAAAGTTGAAAAAGGGAGCGGGAACGGGAACTGGAAATCCATGATTCCCTCGGGATTTGTTTAAAACCGAAATTCCCACAGGTGAAGCCATGGGCAGATGCTAGTAACAAAATATACAGGAAGCTGTCTTATGTTATGGCTATGTATAGATGGATGTGTAACTCTCCCATTGAAGCATGATCTCCTGTTTGCAGATGTAGTGTCAATAGAGAAAACCAATGAGCTGTTCCGCTTGATCTATGACGTGAAGGGACGGTTCACAATCCACAGGATAACACCAGAAGAAGCTAAGGTCAGTGATTCAATCTAACTTTTAGGCTTCCATACCCAAAAGGTAAAATTGGAGCCCTATTAATATCACTCTGCTGTCGGTCTGTCTGTTCGTCCATCCGCCTATTAAATCAACTAAAACTGAACTGCTAAGTTATAATCGTTTCTTGTCAGTAGAATCTGCATTCCATATTGTTGGTAGTCATTATAAACAGATAAACTTGATGTTTGTATTGGTAGCTGCTTTGGCCACAGTTTTCCTGCCTCATTCGACTTGAGTACCTTCAAGGCAAGAGCAAGAGTGAATAGGCACTAAGAGCAAGGCAAGAGCAAGAGTGAATTGGCACTTTCTAAGCAAACGTGTTCCAACTTAGACTTTATCATTGCTTTCCGTCATATGTTATTGTCGTCAAGCGTAAAATAAATAAATAAAATAGCCTTTATTCTCTGAGTATTGCTTATATATAACTTACTACATACTAGTATAACTAATTCCTTATTGCTATAATTATTCTATCTTACATTAAATCTATGAAACTAGTAACACCAGCACTTTCGGCAGATCATCCTCCCATCGTTTTGGTGGCCATCCTCTTAATCTTTTCCCGTCTCTGGGGTACCAGGACATAACCTCCTTGGTCCATTTGTCTTTGGGAGACCTTACCACATGACCAATCCAATGCCATTTAAGTCTCTTGATTTTCTTCGAGACATCTGTTACACCTGAGATCTTTCTAATTTTAGTCAGTCTCCACTTGTCTTTCAGTTTGATGTGCAACATACTTCTCTCGATCCCCTGTTGGCATACCTTTAGTTTCTGATTGTGAGCCTTCATCAGGCCCCACGTTTGACACCCGTAAGTAAGTATTGGTAGGATACACATGTTGAATACTTTACGTCAAGCGTTCAAGCGTCAACCGTAAGCCAATGAAAAATATGTTTGTGTAGCGTGACATGGTCTATTTTGTATTTCAGTATAAGCTGTGCAAAGTGCGGCACGTGGGCACGGGGCCCAAGAACGTGCCCTACCTGGTGACGCACGACGGCCGCACGCTGCGCTACCCCGACCCACTCATCAAGGTAAGTGCATTACAAGCTGTACAAAGTGTGGCACGTGGGCACGGGGCTACATTGTTTGAAGGAAGATATTCAGGCGTAACGGGCCTCGGCTAATGCCTCTCTCCTGTAAGAGAGGATATCTGTGCCTAAGAATGGGACTTGTCTGTATTGGGGTTACAACATGATCTATACATTTTTTAAAATTGATATGACACCCCCAAACATCAAAAATTTTGGTTACGATTTTGATTTACTGAATATGAAATTCCATATCAATTTTGAAATCTAAAACTGAAGACATATTTTTTTTGTATTAAGGTTTTTTGAAAAATAATAATTGAATGTAGGTATAACTATTGTAAAATTGTAATTTATTTTTGAAGGTGAATGACTCCATCCAACTGGACATCGCATCGGCCAAGATCATGGACTTCATCAAGTTCGAGTCGGGCAACCTGTGCATGATCACGGGCGGCAGGAACTTGGGGCGCGTGGGCACCATCGTGTCCCGCGAGCGACACCCCGGCTCGTTCGACATCGTGCACGTGAAGGACTCCACGGGGCACACGTTCGCGACGCGGCTCAACAACGTGTTCATCATCGGCAAGGGCACCAAGGCGTACATCTCGCTGCCGCGCGGCAAGGGCGTGCGCCTCACCATCGCCGAGGAGCGCGACAAGCGCATCGCCGCCAAGGTGGCGGCACACTAGCACCCAGCACCCTACACAACATTAAACTACTAAACCTCACCACGCCTTTCATTGCCTGTCCCACTCCCACTCCCGCTCGCTATCTCTATAACGTAGCTTTCGTACTAATAGTCCATCGCGAGGCTTATGCGACGCAGTTAATAACAGCAGAATTACCTGTTTAAGGAATTTTAGAAAAACTACCCCCAAGTGGGTTAGATATGGAATGAATGTTTGTTTGTATGAGATTTGTATGAATCGTCGCGAGCATCAGCTAGTATAATACATTAGTAAACGTGACAAGGTATGGTACCCATAGATTTCCAAAGAACCGAAAAGAAATATCTATTACGGACTTAGCTGAGCTAAGAATTGAGCTCAAACGCAGAGGTGCAAATTGTTTGCACTCGTTATTTGGCACACATAGGCACTGCACATTGTGCAGTGCACAATACTGGCATTTTCTGAAAGAATTCCTCTGAAAAATAATCGTAAATTATAAAACTTATGTATTTACCCGACTGGGTTATGTGTTTCACCTGTGTGTATGTATGTCCATTCCTATGTCCGCGTGTAACTAATCAACGGCTCAACGGATTTTGATAAATGATACGTCATTAGATTTGTCTCGATGACGCGAGTGTCATAGGGTACCTAAATTAAAAAAAAAATTAAAATGGCGGATTTTATGCGCTTTAATGTGCGAGCTGAAAAAAAATTTTTCATTCAAGACCCTTGAGTGGGGTATCAAAATGAAGGGATTTAAAAGGCAAATACAAAAATGTATACAATTATATATTTGAAAATAAGTTGGAGTGATAAATCACAGAAAATGACCGTTTCCTATGTCAGTTCGTAACTACTCAACGACTCAACCTATTTTGATAAATGATACGTCATTAGATTTATCTTAACAGCGCAAATGTTACTGGGTACATAAAATTAATAAAAATTTAAAATGGCGGATTTTATGCACTTTAATGTGCGTGCTGAAAAAATTTTTTTTCCTCAAGACGCTCGAGTAGGGTATCAAAATAAAGGACTTTAAAAGGCAAATACGAAAATATATACAATAATTGATGGGAAGGGGGAGGTGTAGGGGGGATTATGTGGAATGTAGTAGAGTGGAGTGGGAAGGGATCTTAAATAAATTACCACCAATTTACTCACAGTGTAGTTGTTATTTATTTTGTTTTCTATGATTTGTCACTCCAAACTGATTACAAACACATAGATTGTAATCAGTTTGGAGTGACAAATCATAGAAAACAAAATAAATAACAACTACACTGTGAGTAAATTGGTGGTAATTTATTTAAGATCCCTTCCCACTCCACTCTACTACATTCCACATAATCCCCCCTACACCTCCCCCTTCCCATCAATTATTGTAACACTAATAATTTAACCTTACATCGCCAAACACTAAAATAATACAATAATATTATGAAGGACCTTATTAAAGTTTCCAGTGTTCAACAGATGGCGCTAATAGTGGTCTTAAACGCGCTATACTTTAATACATGAACATCAATATAGACTGCGTCTTATGAGCATTGAGCTCGCGCATTATTGAGAAATTGATTGATTGATTAATCGTTCTGTCGATGTCTTTCGTAGTTCGGGTTAATAAATTTGCTTGAAGTAAAAGGTTTATGAGCTATTATTTACTAATTAAGTAATTATTACTTAATACTTAATGCTACAGCTCTATTACTTAATACTTATCAGTATTCACTACATAGTATACAAGTATAAATTAAAAATTTAAAAAACCCCCGACATTCGCTATTTTGTGGTAGCAGCCATCTTGGATTTGCATAATTCTATTCTACTAGTCAAGCCCTTTCATTTGATACCCATATTAAGGGAGTTGTGAAAAAATATGTAATCCGCCATTTTGTAGCGGCGGCCATCTTGGACCGATTTTCATCAAACATAGCTAACAACACTCTCGACTAATTCACCTTTCAAACCAAAAAAACCGCATTCAAATCGGTCCACCCGTTTAAGCGCCACAGGGGAACAGACAGACACACACACACACACACACACACACACACACACACACACACACACACACACACACACACACACACACACACACACACACACACACACACACACACACACACACACACACACACACACACACACACACACACACACACACACACACACACACACACACACACACACACAGACACGTCACACTTATAACACCCCGTCGTTTTTCGTCGGGGGTTAAAAACAAAGTCGCTTTCTCTGTCCCTATGTCCCTATGTATGCTTAAATCTTTAAAACTACGCAACGGATTTTGATGCGGTTTTTTTTAATAGATAGAGTAATTCAAGAGAAAGGTTTGTAAGTAGAAAAATTGGACCCGGTAGGTGGCGCTAATAGCGGGCAGGACGACGTCTGCCGGGTCCGCTAGTTATATTATATTTCTTGTATTCTTACATTAATTCGTTTCCGTGGCAAACCGCAAAAGTCGGCAGAACTGCCTAGTGCCTAAACTTGTAGAAAATAATCTACTTTTTCAGATAAATAATTTCTAGAAACTTTCTTCGCTAATTAGTAATTTTATGTTGAATTAGACATAGGCTATATTTTATATACCTACGAAAAACATCGAGAAGCGACGTCCGAGCGGCAAAAGTAAAATATTATTTAGTTTCGGATAGACATAATAGATGGCGCCACTAGCTGCTTGCCCCGCGTTCTGTACACTAAATTATTATTTTATATTAAATTAAATTACTAAGCGTAGTCCTAATCGAGCTTTAATTTACAAAATTTATCTCTTGTAAAAATATGCATCTAAAAATTTTTCATAGTTTTGCACTAAAAACCAAGAAATAAATAACGTAATTAAAAAAACTAAAAACCCGACTGCGTAAAACAAACTAGTTCTGGTAACTGAAAAGCAAAAAACAAGCTTTGTAGTTTATAAACTAGAATTTGATAAGATCATAAACATAATTAATGTTAGAAAATGTATGGCAGGCGGGGGCATTACTTAAGCCAACTACTCAGGACTATTAGTTCGCCCCCGCATGCCATACATTTTCTAACATTAATTATGTTTATGATCTTATCAAATTCTAGTTTATAAACTACAAAGCTTGTTTTTTGCTTTTCAGTTACCAGAACTAGTTTGTTTTACGCAGTCGGGTTTTTAGTTTTTTTAATTACGTTATTTATTTTGATAATTTGATTAGATCTCACTCTACAGTGCTGCCAACTCGTGGATCATTTACAGAAAACTCTCATTAACCTTACAATCAGCTACGTCCATGGCTATAATGGTAACATTTAGGTATTCGGTTAGGTGCGATTGCTGTCGCAATCCTCCACAAATTCTATGTAGACGCTAACGAGGTGTCCTACTTCAGCGACAAACGCGACATGATACGACGCGACGCGAAAATATCAGACAGTACCTAGTTGAATCTGCATGTGGCCTATGTTGTCGCGTAGACAACGGTGTAAGTTATTAGTTTTAAATTATTTTGGCAAATCTCTTCTTAAGAGCCCTCTCCATAGATGCGACAAATCGTTGGTGAGTGGAGTCTAAAACAGTGATTTCTGCATTTAGAGAGCGAGACGTCTTCAGTATAGAAGAGTACCTACTAAAAATATATAGGTACATAAATAAATTAATTAAATAAATAAATTTTGCTTGAGATATCATGATTTTTAGTGAAAAACGGCAAAGTAAAAAGATGCAAATCAAGGTTTGGAATTTCGCCTATTTTAGCAAATATTTGGCAATTTTTTACATGAACTAAAGACATTTGTAATTATTATGAAGTAACCTATGATAAGACTTCGGTCGTTTTTAGGGTTCCGTACCCGAAGGGTAAAAAACGGAGCCCTATTAATGTCACTCGGCTGTCTGTATGTCCGTCTGTCCGCCGGTCACAGGTCTCTAGCTCGCAGACGAAATGAGTTACAAACCTGAAATTTTGGTATTTAGTGTAAATCGTTAACCCAAAATCAAATATTGAATTAGAAATTGAATTAAATTATTTTTCAGGGGGGCTCCCATACATGAAAAAGGAGCCGGAAAAAAAAAATTTTTCTTTACCCTAGCTTGTGGGGTATCATTGTTTAGAGTTCATTAAGTAGAGTACAAATATATATTTTTTTTTACCCGACTGGGTATATGTGTTTCACCTGTGTGTATGTATGTCCATTCCTATGTCCGCTTGTAACTAATCAACGGCTCAACGGATTTTGATAAATGATACGTCATTAGATTTGTCTCAATGACGCGAGTGTTATAGGGTACCTAAATTTAAAAAAAAACAAAATGGCGGACTTTATGCGCTTTAATGTGCGAGCTGAAAAAAAATTTTTTCTTCAAGACCCTCGAGTGGGGTATCAAAATAAAGGGATTCAAAAGGCAAATACGAAAATGTATAAATTTATATATTTGGAAACAATTTGGAGTGATAAATCGTAGAAAATGACCGTTTCCTATGTCAGTTCGTAACTACTTAACGGCTCAACCTATTTTGATAAATTATACTTCATTAGATTTGTCTTGACAACGCAAATGTTACTGGGTACATAAAATTCATAAAAAATCAAAATGGCGAATGTTATGCACTTTAATGTGCGGGCTGAAAAAAATTTTTTTCTTCAAGACCCTCGAGTGGGGTATCAATATAAAGGGCTTTAAAAGGCGAGTACAAAAATGTACACAATCTATATGTTTTAAATCAATTTGGAGTGACAAATCATGAAAAACAAAATAAATAACAACTACACTAAGTGGTACGGTGGTAGTTTATTAATTTTTTAGTTCGTTTTTTAGCATGGCAGTCGGGTTTTTTTAATTTTTAAATTATAGCTTGTTTTAATTTTTATCTCAAAAAATAAGGGAATGGGAGGCCATCAAAGTTGTCAGTTTTAGACCATTTTTGTGACGGGGGCTATCTCAAAAACTAAACTAGTTGGGAATATGATATTTCAGTATATTATGTACTATATGCTCTATTTAAACAACAAATACTGAAAACAACGATTTATTAAATAGTTTATAAGCTGTGACCAAAATAAACGAACATTTTTTTGGGTTTTTCTTTCACGGTTTGTTGCGATGTCTAGCTCGGAAATTAAATATTTCTTAGACCCAAAATATTGTTCACTAGATGATGCCCACGGCTTCGCCCGTGTGGATTTAGATTTTTAAAAATCCTGTAGGAACTTTTGATTTTCCAGAACAAAAAGTAGCTTATCTGTAGAAACCCGTCTCCAAAACGGAAAAATCCCGTGGGATCCCCACGATTTCGGAAAACAATTCCTTACAGCATCAGGGTTGAGGAGTTGGATATGTACCTACTCGAGTTCATTCAACGATAAAGTCTTTAATTCTTACCCCCAATATCAATTTAAATAACCGAAAGTTTCTAAAACCCATTAGTTTTGGGGATCAAGTCCCCTACAGCATCAGGATTGAGGAGTTGGAATCCAAATTTTTTATAAAACAGGGTCGCAATGTTTCTCTATCGATTAAAAAAAAAATTACGCAAATCGGTTCAGAAATCGCGGAGATATCGGTGTACATAGGTAGAAAAACACAACTCCTCCTTTTTTGAAAGTCGGTTAAAAAAGTAGCCTATGTTACTCCCTGGTTAATTCTCTACTTGTATGTGAAGGTCCCGTCAAAATCGGTTCAGCCGTTCTGAAGATTAGCCCGTTCAAACAGACAGACAGACAGACAGACAGACAGACAAAAATTTTAAAAACGTGTGATTCGGTCATGGTAGCGTTCAAATAACCATATGAGCTTAATATGAGGTAGTTATTTCGATATTACAGACAGACACTTCAATTTTATTTATTATTAGTATAGATAATTATGTACCTACGGAACCCTGAAAGAGCGAGGCCCGACTCGCACTTGGCTGATTTTTCAATTTTCTAGTTTCTTACTATTATTTACTTACTATTTGTTCTTTATTTACGCACGAAGTTGCCCCAAAATTTGCCCAAAAATAGTGATTTTTCAAGCGTCATAACTTCTATACTAATAAATAAAATTGAAGTGTCTGTCTGTAATATCGAAATAACTACCTCATATTAAGCTCATATGGTTATTTGAAAGATACTATAACCGAATCACACGTTTTTAAAATTTTTGTCTGTCTGTCTGTCTGTCTGTCTGTCTGTCTGTCTGTTTGAACGGGCTAATCTTGGGAACGGCTGAACCGATTTCGACGGGACTTTCACATACAAGTAGAGAATTAACCAGGGAGTAACATAGGCTACTTTTTTAACCGACTTTCAAAAAAGGAGGAGTTGTGTTATTCTACCTATGTACACCGATATCTCCGAGATTTCTGAACCGATTTGCGTAATTTTTTTTTTAATCGATAGAGAAACACTGCGACACTGTTTTACGAAAAATTTGGATTCCAACTCCTCAATCCTGATGCTGTAGGGGATCTGATCCCCAAAACTAATGGGATTTAGGCACTGTCGGTTATTTAAATTGATATTGGGGATACCAATTAAAGACTTTATTGTTGAATGACCTCGAGTAGGTACATGTCCAACTCCTCAACCCTGATGCTATAAGGAATTGCATTCCGAAATCGTAAGGATCCCACGGAATTTTTCCGTTTTGTGGACGGGTTACTACTTACTACAGATACTAGATAGGCTACTTTTTGTTCTGGAAAATCAAAGTTCCCACGAGATTTTTACAAACCTAAATACACACGGGCGAAGCCGTGGGCATCATCTAGTTCAAAATAAATATAATTTTACTAATATTTTTATTTTATGGCATAGGTAATGGAGATATAAATTGATATCTGGCTTAACTTTAGACCTATTGCGACAAATATTAGAATAATAGGCGTAATACGTTTGTATGGAAAAGCGCGTGAAGAGGGTGGTAAAATAGGGGATGGAAGTTTGTACAGGAAAGTTTGGGGGATGGGCAAAAATGTAAAAAGGGGGTAAAATGTTGCATTTTTTTTAGTTGAAGACCTGGAGAGTGGCTACTATTTTTATCCCGGACTTTTGAAAAATCTGATACCGCAGACGAAGTCGCGGGCAACAGCTAGTTCAACGATAAAGTCTTTAATTGGTACCCCCAATATCAATTTAAATAACCGACAGTTCCTAAATCCCATTAGTTTTGGGGATCAGGTCCCCTACAGCATCAGGATTGAGGAGTTGGAATCCAAATTTTTTGTAGGACAGTATCGCAATGTTCCTCTATCGATTACAAAAAAAAAATACGCAAATCGGTTCAGAAATCTCGGAGATATCCAGGGCCGGATTAACCCTATCGGGGCCCCTAGCCAATGCAATTCCCGGGGCCCCTTTCCTTTTTACATTTGTAAGATACTTTTTACATTGAGAATTTTCTCAAAAAAAAAAAAAATTGTTAGATGCAGTTTTTTTTTTTTTCATGTTGCGTGGCCCGCATCGACTAGGGCCGCCATCGACTAGGCGCTCACGCGGCCCCCGTGGGCCCCTAGTCGGTACGGGGCCCCTAGGCAGTTGCCTAATCCGCCTTATGGATAATCCGGCCCTGGAGATATCGGTGTACATAGGTAGAAAAACACAACTCCTCCTTTTTTGAAAGTCGGTTAAAAAAGTAGCCTATGTTACTCCCTGGTTAATTCTCTACTTGTATGTGAAAGTCCCGTCAAAATCGGTTCAGCCGTTCCGAAGATTAGCCCGTTCAAACAGACAGACAGACAAAAATTTAAAAAAAATCAGCCAAGTGCGAGTCGGGCCTCGCTCTTTCAGGGTTCCGTACATAATTATGAACAATATAATATTTTGGGTCTAAGAAATATTTAATTTCCGAGCTAGACATCGCAACAAACCGTGAAAGAAAAACCCAAAAAAATGTTCGTTTATTTTGGTCACAGCTTATAAACTATTTAATAAATCGTTGTTTTCAGTATTTGTTGTTTAAATAGAGCATATAGTACATAATATACTGAAATATCATATTCCCAACTAGTTTAGTTTTTGAGATAGCCCCCGTCACAAAAATGGTCTAAAACTGACAACTTTGATGGCCTCCCATTCCCTTATTTTTTGAGATAAAAATTAAAAAAATATATATTTGTGAGCTCTAAACAATGATACCCCACAAGCTAGGGTAAAGAAAAAATTTTTTTTTCCGGCTCCTTTTTCATGTATGGGAGCCCCCCTGAAAAATAATTTAATTCAATTTCTAATTCAATATTTGATTTTGGGTTAACGTTTTACACTAAATACCAAAATTTCAGGTTTGTAACTCATTTCGTCTGCGAGCTAGAGACCTGTGACCGGCGGACAGACGGACAGACAGACAGACAGACAGACAGACAGCCGAGTGACATTAATAGGGCTCCGTTTTTACCCTTTGGGTACGAAACCCTAAAAACCGGCCAAGTGCGTGGCGGGCCACGCGCAGTGTAGGGTTCCGTAGTCACAATCCTCGAAAAACAGATATAATTCCTTAACCTGTGAACCCTACTTAGCCGTGATAGTTTTCCTTTAAAATTGATTATATACCCTACTGCTGTGAATTTTTTCAAGTTCCTATATACTGCCATTTGGCTGATAGAGGGGGGGGGGACACTTGACTCTAATAAAAATTTGCACTTTAAAACATCATATTTTACAAACGGATCTAGAAATCGAAAAATGATGTTCCCACACCCACAGTATTTTTAAAAGACCTATTCAACGATACCCCACACTATGGGGTAGACGAGAAAAAAATATTCATCCCCACTTTACATGTAGGGGAGCTACCCTAAAAAAAATATTTATCATAATTTTATTTCACCACTTTGTCGGCGTGATTGATATTTATACTCATGCCAAATTACGGATTTCTAGCACTAATAATCTCGGACGGACGGACATGGCGAAACTATAAGGGTTCCTTGTTTACTACGGAACCCTAAAAAACGTGTGATATTGGATAATATGGTATCGTTCAAATAACCATAATATGAGCTCAATATGAGGTAGTTATTTCGATATTACAGACAGACACTTCAATTTTATTTATTAGTATAGATATCTATAGTCTATACCACGGAAGAGAGAAGGCAGGGGAAGTGAAATGCACCAAAACTACTATAGGAACCGCTGTCGCCAAACTCATACAAATATACCGTTAATCATATATTGCACTACAAAGAAACAAATCGTTTGATTTGTCGTTTTAAGTTTAGTCAAAACTAGCCTACTTCACAGAACTCACAGATTTGGAAACAAACCCTGACTTTGTAGAAATAAGATTTATTTTGCTTTAACGGAAGAATGTATTTATGAGCTATAGTCACACTAGATTCGATTGTCCAATTAATTCCGCTACTTGACCATAGATGGCGCTGTATTGCTACTCATTGAATTGTCTATCGATATCGATAGATACTCGTTATTTTGTTTATTCGCAAAAAGAAAATTAAAAAAGGTAATTATAAAATTAAATAAAAGTGCTGGTATGTATGCACTGATGAGTAAATAAAAATGTTGAGTAAAAGCCATTAAAACTTTAGTGATTGACTAAAATGTAAAGTTATCGATTCTTAATTTTTTTACTATTTGGGTTTTGACAATGACTTATATATTAAGAAAAGCGATATATTATTATTATTATGAATCAAAAATAATACGATATAAAAAATGCCTACTTATATAATACGATCAATTTAGACTTCCAAGATTACAATATTCACACCTGACTGAAAATTGGTAGGATTGTTCAAAACACTATTATAAATGAAATGTGAAAAGTCCTCATCGATCTGACACCTGGAAAAAAATTACTCGGTGTCAAAGTTTTCACGGGAAATTTTTCAGCAAAACGGTAAGTCTTATCATAAAATTATTTTAAACAAAATTGTAGATCAGATAATTATCTATAAAAAATATCTGTATACTTTTTTTCCTAAGAGCCACCGTTTTTGAGATATAACGATTCAAATAAATTAATTTCGAAATAAAAATGAGGGGCTGGGTTTCTTTTTACCCAAAATTCTGTGGTGGTGGTGCAATCTTGTATTTGCATAGTGCTATTCTACTAGTCAAGCCCTTTCATTTGATACCCATATTAAGGGGGTTGTAAAAAAATATGTAATCCGCCATTTTGTAGCGGCGGCCATCTTGGACTGATTTTCTTCAAACATAGCTAACAACACTCTCGACTAATTCACCTTTCAAACAAAAAAAAACGCATTTAAATCGGTCCACCCGTTTGAGCTCCACAGGGGAACAGACAGACACACGCACACACACACACACACACACACACACACACACACACACACACAGACACGTCAAACTTATAACACCCCGTCGTTTTTGCTTCGGGGGTTAATTAATAATAACTGTATCAAAAATCATCGTTTGGTCGTTAAAATATCGATAACAATGTACTTAGCTAACATCATGACATCTCTACGACCACGACCACCCGATCGGCGTCCATACCGTGAGTCTAACGTCTTAGTGAAGGAATATATTTATATAGTACAAGTCCATTGCGTCCTAAGACCGACCGATTCAATGATTGATTTCTACTAAGCAAGCAATGGATTTTGTTCATAATGAGATATAGACTTCTCAATTTAGCACATTTTTAGCATAATGTAAATATACAAAATAATGTTTTCTTGTTTTTTATGGAAAATAACAACAATAGCTTGTACTTAAGTGTGAAATGAGATGCCATATTTTGTATGATTCACTTTTTTGCTTGATTTTTTGCAAACAACCACTGAACAACACGGCATTTTGTTAAAAATCGAGAGCGGTGAAGCGATCGTTGGACGACATTCGACTCAAGACAAAAACGGTTCTCAGGTGTATTTAACGCCAGAAGAGTTCTCAGGAACCACGCCCCCTTGCCATATCTCGTCTTATTCATTTTATCTATGGTCTATACTAATAAATAAAATTGAATAACCTCATATTAAGCTCATATTATGGTTATTTGAACGATACCATAACCGAATCACACGTTTTTAAAATTTTTGTCTGTCTGTCTGTCTGTCTGTCTGTTTGAACGGGCTAATTTTCGGAACGGCTGAACCGATTTTGACGGGACTTTCACATACAAGTAGAGAATTAACCAGGGAGTAACATAGGCTACTTTTTTAACCGACTTTCAAAAAAGGAGGAGTTGTGTTTTTCTACCTATGTACACCGATATCTCCGAGATTTCTGAACCGATTTGCGTAATTTTTTTTTTTAATCGATAGAGAAACATTGCGACACTGTCCTAGAAAAAATTTGAATTCCAACTCCTCAATCCTGATGATGTAGGGGACCTGATCCCCAAAACTAATGGGATTTAAGCACTGTCGGTTATTTAAATTGATATTGGGGATACCAATTAAAGACTTTATTGTTGAATGAACTCGAGTAGGTACATGTCCAACTCCTCAACCCTGATGCTGTTTTGGGGACGGGTTACTACAGATAGACTACTTTTTGTTCTGGAAAATCAAAAGTTCCCACGGGATTTTTAAAAACCTAAGTACACACGGGCGAAGCCGTGGGCACCATCTAGTAGATAATAATTATTCAAGATTGCGGTTTCGTGCCAACTGCCACTGAATGAATCACTGAACCAGCAGATTTTTTATATGTATACAGTTTAGTACCTACTTAAATACTTGTATATTGAAATGGCCATGTATGATGATAGTCCAACAAGATTAGTGGCGGTGTTCCCACCCCAGCGAATCCTTGTTAAAAATGTTAAACACCTGCTAAAATGTTTAACACCTGCGCACGAGAGTAGCTACCTCCATCCTACCTACTCACTAAAATTCAGTCTTAAATTGGTATAGGTAGACCAGAATCTCATGGAAAATAGGAAAATTAAATTTTGTAGTAAGCAACACTAGGTTAACTCGGCTGCCCTAGTGATAAACAAAGTAATTAACATTCAGTACAATTTTACAGGACAAGCAAAAACATTGAAAACTCTTATTTAAAGGCAACCTTTCTACAAAAAGAAACCCCCCTTCTCCCCTCAAATAACTATTTTTATTATTTTTAAGTTCAGTAGAAACATTTTAAAATTAAATAAGTAGCTGGTACCTAACAAATTTCGTCAAACATAGAAAATTCCAGTTTCTACGTTTGATCTATGTTTTCGTCAACCGTTTAAAACTTTTGACACAGGCGCGCAGCAAAACTGACAGAATAGAATAGAAAAGTTTTTTATTCAAATAAACTTTTACAAGTACTTTTGAATAGTCAAATGAATCTACCGATGGCAGAGCGATTAGTTTGGTATTGCATAAAGAAAGTAATGGTGATCTCAAACATAGACAAGTTTTACCTGGGATCGTTTCACGAAACGAAAAATCAAACAACTGCATTTTAAATACAAAAACAAAGTAATCAACATCCAATTACTTTGTTTTTGTGCTGTGCTTGTTGTTTACTTGGTTTTTGCATTTATATTCCGGGTTAGTGTGTGCAGTTACTTTGTTTGGGCAATTCAAATTTCAGTAAACGATTAAACTTATATTAAACTGTGGTAAAAAACTACTCGACATAAAACTTTTGTTAATGCAAAAAGTCAATTTCACAAAAAATGTCAGTTACTTTGTTTATCGCTAGGGCAGCCGCAGTGTGGTGCAGTAGTGTACGAAAGTTCCTGCACCCAGCAAACCAAAAGAGAGACGGAACACCGTGGGGTTTTAGTTGGTCAAGTCCAACATAACCACTGTGCTTCCCCGGGCACGGTGGTATCCATGACGGATTTCCCCACGTAAAAAACAAAAAAAAGGGCAGCCGCAGTGTTGCTAACTTTGGAATTTCATTTCCGTATTTTTCATGAGATTCTGGTCTACATTAGCTAAATAAATAATTATTAATTATTATCAATGATTTAGCTCTTGTGATAAAAACAAACACAATTTTTTATTTATTTATTTACATTGCATTCCTTTATTCACTTTAGTATGAACTTAATAGGTAATTAAGTAATTAATAAAACAGTACAAAAGAAATAGAATCTATAAAATAGAAAGCTTAAACTTTTTTATTTAGTAAGTGAACGTTTCTTAACATTGCTATTGTAACACTGCAGGCGATAAGAATCTTTGTTATAATCTCAATCGCGGCGATTAAGCCGAATTGTTATTCTTTGTGGCGCATGTAATAATGCATTTTAGCCAATTACGACAGAGTTGTTGAAAAATACTGAATAACTCCTTACTGAATGGTTCTAGGCACATAGTAGCACAGTAGACGTCGCCTTTCTAATTTGAATACAGTATACCGAACTTCCACGATTCTGATTCCATGTTAACACGCACGCTGGCTAGCCGTTCGCCGCTCGCGCAACCTTGCGCTGGCTGTTGTATCAAAGTCCATATTATGGGGTATGTCGTCGATGTTATCGGGCGACCGATGCATCGCCGCCACCACACATGCGGGTGGGCAGGTTCCCGCGTAGTTTGGTCACAGACGTTTCGCATCGTGTCGACTATCCGCCAAAACGCTGGGAGATTTTTAATAAGTAACACGAAGGTCTCGGGTTCGTACCCACTACGAGTGTCGATCTCGGCCGGGGGGCGGTTCCGCAGGGTGAGGCGTCGGCGCGGGCGCGTGGTGCGCGCGCAGGTGGCGCAGCAGGTCACGGCGCCGCGCCAGCGGCTTGCGGCACAGCGCGCACGCGTGCGGCGCGCGCGCCTCGGCGGCGTGCAGGCGCACGTGCTTGTTGAGGTTGCTGGGGTCGCCGAACGCGCGCAGGCAGTGCCGGCAGCGCAGCGGCTTGTAGCCCGTGTGCGTGCGGATGTGGATCTTGAGGCCGTACTTGCGCGAGTACAGCTTGCCGCAGTACACGCACACGTGGCCGTCGCGCGAGCGCCCCCACGCCGCCGCCAGCGCCTCGAGCCGCGCGGGGTCCGCGGGCGGCGGGCAGGGCGCGGGCGGCGGCGCGGCGGCGGCGGCTCGCAGGCGCGCCGCGCAGCGCCGCCAGAAGGCGGTGGGCTGGAAGGGCGCACACGACAGGAACAAGTGGGTCTTGAGCGGGTTGGGCTGCTCGAACTCCGCCCCACACTCGTGGCACACGTAATTTCTTTTACCTGTGAAATTAAGGAATCGGTCAGTCTTCCGTCCAGGTTCCTCCGGTCGCGAATAGGGGGTTCCGCTCACCGACGATGTTCCGCAGCGTGAGGAAGGGCATGTCGAGCAGCGCGAGCGTGTGCTCGTCGAACCACAGGCGCAGCTCGTGCAGCGGCGCCGCGTCGGCCGCCAGGCTCAGCTGCAGGCGCGGCTCGCGCGCGCGGCCAGGCGCCGCGCTCGCGCACAGCAGCGCCTCGGCGTGCGGCGCCGCGTCCGCCAGCCGCGCGGCGCGCACCGCCCGCGCCACGCCGCCGCGCGCGCACAGCTGCCCGGCCGCGTCCACGTCCACGTACACCTGCACACGGCACGAGCAGAGCGTCACAATCGACGCAGGAGCGTACCCCTAGCGTCAGAGAGCGTGCGCGACTCACGTTCTCGAGGTGCGCGTCCCGCTCGGCGTCGTCCAGCTCGCTGAGCGCGAAGGGCCGCGAGCGCGCGCCGCGCCGCAGCCCGCGCCGGCTCAGCACCTGCGCGCTCCACATGACGCGCTGCCCGCTGATGTGCCGGCTGGAGGCCGGAGATGTGCAGGTGCAGTCGGGTACGGATGCGAGTGAGGCCAGCCTCCCGCGTCCGACCTATATATACGCAGGACCCTCTCCGGAGGAGGGCGCTCGGAGGGTCGCGCGACCCACGACCGCCCTCTACTAATCGGCCAGCGATTAAACAATACCGCAGAATATTCAATAGTACAACACTTGCAAAAACGATTGGACACGCGGAGCCGGGAGCCGCCTCCCCGCACCGCACCCGCACCCGCACCCGCACCCGCACCCGCACCCGCACCCGCACCCGCACCCGCACCCGCACCCGCACCCGCACCCGCACCCGCACCCGCACCCGCACCCGCACCCGCACCCGCACCCACAGCACAGAATAACACGCACCGGGACTGAACGTAAGTATTATACCTATTACTTTACCTACCTAACCTACTGCTCGATGTTTCGCGCTCGTATAGGTACCTACTTTTTTGCTACACAGACCTACCTACTTATTCAAAAAGGATAAGCGATCTTTAATTTTATTATATTACTAGCGGTGCGCCCCGGCTTCGCCCGTGGTACATAATATACATGCACCACGGGCGATATGTATAACCTATGAAGCAACTCAAGATCACGTACATACATATCCAACGGTGAAAGAATTTTTGTAATCGGTCCAGTAGTTCCTGAGATTAGCGCGTTCAAACAAACAAACTCTTCCGCTTTATTATAGTAAGTTATAGATTTATTTACTTTTAAAATCAAGAATCAAGCTCATCTCGTAGGTTGATCGCTCGCTTCCTTTTCCTATACGAGTACCTAGGTATCATTTTATAAGGACTAAGTAGGTATATCATTTTCAAAAATGTTGCGTCATTAGGTTGGATCTACCGAGTAGATATCTGTCTATACGGACCTATTTTTTTTTTTTTTAGTTAAGTACAAGCAGAACTAAAATCATATATTATGAACTTTTGTTGTATATAATATTGATAAATTCAGACTTAACAAAGAAGACAATAACTTTATTAATTAATAAATAAATAAATAAGTAAAAGTTACACTACAAGTTTATCACTCAGAGCGCGGCGCGCGTGACGTCACTCGGCGGCGCGTGTGACGTCACTCGGCGCCATGCCCCGCGTCTTGCCATGCATGGTTTATATGAAGTTGTGAGCATTTTTTGAATAATTTTACAAATAGGTATTTCATTTCTAAAATATACTTAGTTAAGTAAGTACAGATAGGTAATTTTAAATTTATATTCCATTTCTTGTCTCTAGCACACGTAGTGCTGTAATCATCCATCATCGATTGTAAAGTTCAGCTACGAGTATCTTATTGCATGAGTGCGTTGCGCGTTGGTCGCGCACGCCGCGTGCGGTCAGTGCGCGCGTCACTGACAGCTCACTGACAGCTCACTGACAGCTCACTGACAGCTCACTGACAGCTGCTGCTGCTGCGCGGCTGACGGAGCTGACACGACCGACGACCGACGACCGACGCAGGCTCGCCCATACACTACTCTTCTAATTCTGGAAAATAGAATTGAAAGTTTTTTATTTACCTATTGGTTTATCCTTCAGTCTACGTTATTTTTAACCCCCGACGCAAAAACGACGGGGTGTTATAAGTTTGACGTGTCTGTGTGTGTGTGTGTGTGTGTGTGTGTGTGTGTGTGTGTCTGTCTGTTCCCCTGTGGCGCTCAAACGGGTGGACCGATTTGAATGCGGTTTTTTTTGTTTGAAAGGTGAATTAGTCGAGAGTGTTGTTAG
This sequence comes from Melanargia galathea, assembly GCA_920104075.1. Classification (NCBI taxonomy): domain Eukaryota; kingdom Metazoa; phylum Arthropoda; class Insecta; order Lepidoptera; family Nymphalidae; genus Melanargia; species Melanargia galathea. Next base: position 168,785 of record OV049865.1, read on the forward strand.
CTATGTTTGATGAAAATCGGTCCAAGATGGCCGCCGCTACAAAATGGCGGATTACATATATTTTCACAACTCCCTTAATATGGGTATCAAATGAAAGGGCTTGACTAGTAGAATAGCAATATTGCAAATCCAAGATGGCTGCTGCCACAAAATGGTGAATGTCGGGGGTTTTTTAAATTTCTAATTTTTGCATGGATAGGTATACCTGCCTATATCTAGGTGAGAACCTAGAGTATTTTTCATCCCGGAAAAACAAACAGTTCCCGCGGGATAGCGTGCTATTTTTCATCCATTTGTCCTGCCACAATAGAGCAACGGATCGACGTGACTTGATTTTTATAATTATACCTTACATTTTAGTTATAAAGAGAGTGCTTTTTATCCCGAGGAAACGGGGTTCCCGCAGATATTTCAAAAAATGAATTCCACGCGGATGTAATCGGGGGCAAAAAGTACCTACTTATTGTGGAAATGTTAAGTACAATAATTATTATTGTTTCCCTGCTTTCATTGCTATAAAATTTGTTTATAAAAATCAGGAAGGCTTTAATTTATTAAAGCAGGAAGGGTACCGACACCCACCGCGATCCGCGTTTTTAATGAAGTGCTCTAAACGGCAACATTTAAGCTCTTTACGTTATTGTCGTATTGTGCGGAGGCGACCGGCCGCGGCGGCGCGCGGGCGCGGTGCAGCTGCACAAACAACGGCACCGCCGCGCTCGCGGATCCGCTCCGCTGTCGACGAGTGCGACGCCAGAATAACGGCGCGGCTCCGTCCATTGCTATTAGTTTAGCGAATTTCCGCGAGTCGGTGGGTACTGGGTACTGGGTACTGGGTACTGGGTAGGTACTCGGGCAGATAGTGCAGTTCGGCGACGAGCGGGCGCGCCGCGTGTCAGCTGTGCAGTGTGCTGTTGGTCACACACCGACACCACACTCACTAATGTGCACTGAGTGCTGCGAGTTGCGACAATATTGACCTCGCGAAAACAGACCTCTGTCCGCCCCTCTCTATAAATACCTACTACCTAAACAAAATCCTATACGAATAACCATTTGTCTTAGACTTGTAGTATTAGTGATTTAGTATTTAGTATTTTCCAAAACGGCGATGTGTAGGTTAATACCCCGATTACGGAGTAGGTAGGTACCTAGATCTGTGCCTAGGTAGCGCGAGCGGCAGCAGCCGTTGACAACTTTATATTTAACTCACGTTCGTTGAGCTCACGGTTGAGCTCTAACGTTAGATGATGTTATTTTATTTCCCCTACATTGCGAACTTTAAAAAAAAAAACTGGAAATATATTTAATTTTTTTTCGCATTTTTTTGTGGTATCTTGTCAGTAGGTAATCATCACTTAGGTGCCTGTCTTAGTTTTCAATAGCAGTCCCCTTACACCCACTAGATAGTTTACATCCTGGATACAGGACATCTAGCGTTCCTACCAGGGCCGGATTAAACCCTATCAGGGCCCCTAGGCAATGCAATTCTCGAGGCCCCTTTCCTTTACCCTTTTCTTACTTTTTATCCTACTAATATTATAAATGTGAAAGTGTGGATGTTTGGATGTTTAGATGTTTGTATGTTTGGATGTTTGGATGTTTGTTACTCAATCACGCCGCAACTACTGAACCGATTTGGCTGAAATTTTGAATGGAGATAGCTTATGCCCTGACTTAAAACATAGGCTACTTTTTATCCCGGAAAAGTATTCCTGTGGGACTAAAATAGATATAATCTTCCAAAAACGCCATAGAGGGCGCTGACTGTTCTTAGGTAAATCACGTTCACATAACACATTATTGCAATAGTTTGCTGTGTTGCATGCATTGGCAACACATAGGCTACTTTTTATCCTGGAAAAAATGCACAGTTCCCATGGGATTTTGAAAAACCCGAAGTCTATATCTACAACTATAGGTAGATTATTATAGCGAACTTCCTTGATAGAAAGTATAAAGGTTGGAAAAGGGATCGGGAACGGGAACCGGGAATCAACGATTCCCTCGGGATTTGTTCAAAACCGAAATTTACGCGAGCGAAGCTGCGGGCAGAAGCTATCACACATAATCACAATACCAATCCTACTAATCCTACTATCCTACTAATCCTCCTACTATCCTACTAATATCATAAATGTGAAAGTGTGGATGTTTGGATGTTTAGATGTTTGGATGTTTGGATGTTTGGATGTTTGTTACTCAATCACGCCGCAATTACTAAACCGATTTGGCTGAAATTTTGAAAGGAGATAGATTATACCCTGACTTAAAACATAGGCTACTTTTTATCCCGGAAAAATCTACAGTTCCCACGGGATTTTGAAAAAAACCGAAATCTCTAGCTACAACTATAGGTAGATTACTATAGCAAACTTCCTTGAAAGTAGGTGTAAAGGTTAGAAAAGGGAGCGGGAATGGGAACCGGAAATCCACGACTCCCTCGGGATTTGTGAAAAACCAAAATTCTCGCGGGCGAAGCCGCGGGTATTCTCTAGTTTTAAAATATATTTTTTCTATCACAAAAGTCCAGTCGATCAGATCGACTCCTTTGGTATACTGTTATTTCAATCTCTTCTAAATTTACACTACGGCACCCCCGTGGGCCCCTGTTCGACGTGGGGCCCCTAGGCAGTTGCCTAATTCGCCTTATGGATAATCCGGCCCTGGTTCCTACAGGATCAACTGAAAACCCAAATCCTGGCGGACGATGTTGCGGGCATTATCTGGTAGACCTACCAGATGATACCTGTAGCTTTAAGTAGGTCGGGTGGCGGGTCGCGGCCGGGAGGCTGGGAGCGGTCAGGTGCGTCAGCGGCGTGACGCGCAGCGCGTAATCCGCGCTCTTATCGCACAATGATCAGCGTCGCACTCGACCATTCGACATCAAGATAAGCTTTATGCAAGCACGCATGCGACTCGCCGCCCTGTTCTAGGTTTGGCAGCTTTCATTTAGAAGGCACCTTCCTACTACAATAGGTACCTATTACTATCTACCTCTTATTAACTTGACTTTCTCTCGCGGTAAAAAGTCTAATAGGTAGGTACTCCGTTTATGAAGTGATATAATGTGGCCGATTCTGTTGTACACAATCTCTAAACCTAAACTAAAATGACAGGCCTAAATATATTCCTATCTCTTTCACAATGCTCCCTGCGGAAAAGGATAGCACTATTTTTAAACTTGTCAATTTAGTTTAGGTTTAGAGATTGTGTACAACAGAATTGGCCACAATGTCTAAGTATAAAAAATAAAAGTATTATTTTTAAGATGAGAGGTCTTTTGTGATATCGAAAAAGAGAAAATAAGTAGGAAACAAGCTATAATTTAAAAATTAAAAAAACCCGACTGCCATGCTAAAAAACGAACTAAAAAATTAATAAACTACCACCGTACCACTTACAGTGTAGTTGTTATTTATTTTGTTTTTCATGATTTGTCACTCCAAATTGATTTAAAACATATAGATTGTATACATTTTCGTACTCGCCTTTTAAAGCCCTTTATTTTGATACCCCACTCGAGGGTCTTGAAGAAAAAAATTTTTTTCAGCCCGCACATTAAAGTGCATAACATTCGCCATTTTGATTTTTTATGAATTTTATGTACCCAGTAACATTTGCGCCGTCAAGACAAATCTAATGACGTATAATTTATCAAAATAGGTTGAGCCGTTAAGTAGTTACGAACTGACATAGGAAACGGTCATTTTCTACGATTTATCACTCCAAATTGTTTCCAAATATATAAATTCATACATTTTCGTATTTGCCTTTTGAATCCCTTTATTTTGATACCCCACTCGAGGGTCTTGAAGAAAAATTTTTTTTTCAGCTCGCACATTAAAGCGCATAAAGTCCGCCATTTTGTTTTTTTTTTAAATTTAGGTACCCTATAACACTCGCGTTATTGAGACAAATCTAATTACGTATCATTTATCAAAATCCGTTGAGCCGTTGATTAGTTACAAGCGGACATAGGAATGGACATACATACACACAGGTGAAACACATATACCCAGTCGGGTAAATAAAAAAATGACAACTCCCTCGTAGGTATATTTGACATAGCGCTACGCAGTTGCGTACAAACAGATGAAAGTGTTCAATATAAAAGTTTTCTATTTAAAATTTTTCAAGATATTATACAATCAATATATAAAAGGCTTTAAAACTGGATAAAAATAAAGAAGCAAGTCCTGAAAATATCGGCTAAGTATATATTTATTAAAAACTGCACTACAACTATTCTTTGCCCGTTGTACACCCCCTGCCCCCTGGTAGGTAGGTACCTACTAAGTACCTTTTTTAATCGGACTCGGTCTGCGAAACCTGCAAATATTGTGTCTATTCCGAAAAACGGACAAAAGGATGATACGTAGTACTATTATATATTCTGTGATGATACCTACTGACTGATTAATTATACTACCTACTCATAATATTATTGATGAAATGAACAAAGGACAACAAGTGAACGTCAGTTTGGTACATAATGCTGGCTCGGTTCCGGTGTTATTTATCGGAAAAACAATAATAAGTTGTGGTTTGCGGTCATCAGTTTCAGTTAAGTACCTACTCCTTGTAAGATCCTCTGTCTGCCTCTCAAAATCCTTTCAAAATTATTACAGCCATTCCGAAGATTAGCCTGTTCAAACTGACAGACAGACATAATTCATTTGTTTAGTTAGATACCTACCTACTTGTAGGTTTTGTAATCAGTAGTCAGTAGAAACAACAAATGCACGACACGGCAGTGCACCGCGGGCGCGCACGTGCGGTGCCCCCGTGCCCCCCGTGCCCCGCGTGCCCCTCATGCCCCTCGTGCCCCCTACCACCAAATCACAAGTGTTTAATTATTATTTACTGATAATCTAATCTCCACTCTATCCGATTACCTCGCATTTCGCAAATCGTAATTTTAATTTAGGAGCTCGCCGCACAAAGATTACATTACAGGCTTGTATGGAAACTTTACTTGCATGTCTATTTTTCATATTTTGCATTTCAATATTTATATCGACATAATAATATTATAGACTTGGGTTTTTGTCCGTTATTTAGTTTGATACTTTTTCGAGAAAGTAACGACTAGGAATCCTAGTTGCGGTGCGACGCGACGCGGCCGGCGCGGCGGCGCCACACGCGTAGTAAATCTACAGAGAGGAAGGTTCCACAAGCGGCCCGCTGTAGGTATGTATACTCACACAAACACACTCACCAACGGGTCACGGACGCCCGCTCGTTCCACTAACCGGTACAGTTGGTGACAAACGTGCGCATATGTGTGAGTGTACCTACAGCAGGCCGCTTGTAGAAGCTTCCCCTCTGTAGGTACTCTGTGGCGGCGCGGTGCTGTGAATCGGCACAACAGTCGTTTCGTATGGCCAAAGTGCCCGGCCTCGGGCCTAGGAGCAAGAATTGATCTTTTGAAATTGACGTTCTTTTAGAGCACGCATTTTTTTACATTTGGAATTTGTTTGAGTTTACCGCGCTCTCGAACGTGTCTCGTCAGTTACATATTACCTACTTAAATGTCATTTAAAATATCTGCTCATAATAATTATGATGTTTTAGAGCACAACTAAACGACAAATGAGCTGTAATCGAGTGTCACAATGGTGTCGCCCTCAAATAAACGCCCAAATAAATTAGTTTGAAATACAATGACGCGACGCGACGCGGGCGCACGTGCGGCCGACCCGGCGCGGCGCGGCGGCGGGGAAGTGACATCAAAACGATATTATAATGTCATCACAGCGTATCAATCGTAATCCGCCGCGACTGCGACCGCAGCCCCGCGCCGCCCGCGCCGCGCCACGCGACCCTCGCCCCTGCGGCGCGCGCGCTGCGGGCCACAGTCGCATGCGCTCGAGAGGAGCTCGTACGGATTGTCAGCATATTGTTATTGTTGGGGCTATTGAGGTCGCAGCTAATAGGGCTGGCATATCGCAGTAATGAGCGCATTCAAGCTGTGTTCAAGCGGTGCGGCGGCGCGCGGTGCGGCGGAGGGTGCGGCGCACGTGCCGCGCGTGACGGATGCGCGCCCGACAGGTCGCACCTGTTGCGACCCGCGCCCGCGGTCCCCCGCAAACCCGTCACGCTCTCAGCGTCGAGCTCGGCGTCGGTTACGCCGGAGAGCGTCCCCCGGCTCCGCGGAGGGCCTCACCTGCCTCCTCGGGCGCGGAGGGCGGCGTGAGCGAGTCTGCGGTCGCGCGGCGCAGCGCGAGGCGCTCGCCCGCCGCGCCCAGCAGCTCCGCGCGCGCCTCCACCACGTCACGAACGATTTCTGCAACAGCAACCACCGTGTCTATTATATCGCAGGGCATACTTGCGTAGAGTGGAAGTGCATCGAAGCGAAAAACATGTTCACGGCATATTGGCATCTCTCTATAAATAGGTATATACCGGTGAGGACGTCTCTGCTCGTGATGATGGACTCCATCTCGTGCGCCACCTCGTCCACCAGCCACGGCATGAACTCTTCTTCCACACCTGCGAAATAGTTTTTAGCTGTTAAAGATATATTCTGAAGGAACGATGTGAACAAATTTTAGATCAAAAACTATCTCCTCGATGGGTGGTCTTCTGGTTTGCTTGCAATAAGTCAAGCGAGCGATCTGGTAGCTGACTCTCGATTCTGTAATATTTCAAGCTGTCTAGCCTCTAGCAATCTGCTAGCTTCTAGCACTTCTCTGAGCTTAAAGGCATTCGTATCACGGCCTGACTGACTTACTATTAAGGCCATGGAATGTGGTTCAATGAGCTATGCTTTGAAAGGGAAGGCAGATTAGTAGGCTTGCATTGACGGTGACCACCTCTCTCCATGCGGCGCAGCAGGTAGCCGCTGTCGCGCAGGCCGGCCAGCACGGCGGGCAGCAGCTCGGCCACGTAGCCCTGCACCAGCGCCGCGGCCGCCACGCGCCCGCGCGCCTGCTCGCCCGCCACGCGCCGCTCACCTCTCTCCATGCGGCGCAGCAGGTAGCCGCTGTCGCGCAGGCCGGCCAGCACGGCGGGCAGCAGCTCGGCCACGTAGCCCTGCACCAGCGCCGCGGCCGCCACGCGCCCGCGCGCCTGCTCGCCCGCCACGCGCCGCTCACCTCTCTCCATGCGGCGCAGCAGGTAGCCGCTGTCGCGCAGGCCGGCCAGCACGGCGGGCAGCAGCTCGGCCACGTAGCCCTGCACCAGCGCCGCGGCCGCCACGCGCCCGCGCGCCTGCTCGCCCGCCACGCGCCGCTCACCTCTCTCCATGCGGCGCAGCAGGTAGCCGCTGTCGCGCAGGCCGGCCAGCACGGCGGGCAGCAGCTCGGCCACGTAGCCCTGCACCAGCGCCGCGGCCGCCACGCGCCCGCGCGCCTGCTCGCCCGCCACGCGCCGCTCACCTCTCTCCATGCGGCGCAGCAGGTAGCCGCTGTCGCGCAGGCCGGCCAGCACGGCGGGCAGCAGCTCGGCCACGTAGCCCTGCACCAGCGCCGCGGCCGCCACGCGCCCGCGCGCCTGCTCGCCCGCCACGCGCCGCTCACCTCTCTCCATGCGGCGCAGCAGGTAGCCGCTGTCGCGCAGGCCGGCCAGCACGGCGGGCAGCAGCTCGGCCACGTAGCCCTGCACCAGCGCCGCGGCCGCCACGCGCCCGCGCGCCTGCTCGCCCGCCACGCGCCGCTCACCTCTCTCCATGCGGCGCAGCAGGTAGCCGCTGTCGCGCAGGCCGGCCAGCACGGCGGGCAGCAGCTCGGCCACGTAGCCCTGCACCAGCGCCGCGGCCGCCACGCGCCCGCGCGCCTGCTCGCCCGCCACGCGCCGCTCACCTCTCTCCATGCGGCGCAGCAGGTAGCCGCTGTCGCGCAGGCCGGCCAGCACGGCGGGCAGCAGCTCGGCCACGTAGCCCTGCACCAGCGCCGCGGCCGCCACGCGCCCGCGCGCCTGCTCGCCCGCCACGCGCCGCTCACCTCTCTCCATGCGGCGCAGCAGGTAGCCGCTGTCGCGCAGGCCGGCCAGCACGGCGGGCAGCAGCTCGGCCACGTAGCCCTGCACCAGCGCCGCGGCCGCCACGCGCCCGCGCGCCTGCTCGCCCGCCACGCGCCGCTCACCTCTCTCCATGCGGCGCAGCAGGTAGCCGCTGTCGCGCAGGCCGGCCAGCACGGCGGGCAGCAGCTCGGCCACGTAGCCCTGCACCAGCGCCGCGGCCGCCACGCGCCCGCGCGCCTGCTCGCCCGCCACGCGCCGCTCACCTCTCTCCATGCGGCGCAGCAGGTAGCCGCTGTCGCGCAGGCCGGCCAGCACGGCGGGCAGCAGCTCGGCCACGTAGCCCTGCACCAGCGCCGCGGCCGCCACGCGCCCGCGCGCCTGCTCGCCCGCCACGCGCCGCTCACCTCTCTCCATGCGGCGCAGCAGGTAGCCGCTGTCGCGCAGGCCGGCCAGCACGGCGGGCAGCAGCTCGGCCACGTAGCCCTGCACCAGCGCCGCGGCCGCCACGCGCCCGCGCGCCTGCTCGCCCGCCACGCGCCGCTCACCTCTCTCCATGCGGCGCAGCAGGTAGCCGCTGTCGCGCAGGCCGGCCAGCACGGCGGGCAGCAGCTCGGCCACGTAGCCCTGCACCAGCGCCGCGGCCGCCACGCGCCGCTCACCTCTCTCCATGCGGCGCAGCAGGTAGCCGCTGTCGCGCAGGCCGGCCAGCACGGCGGGCAGCAGCTCGGCCACGTAGCCCTGCACCAGCGCCGCGGCCGCCACGCGCCCGCGCGCCTGCTCGCCCGCCACGCGCCGCTCACCTCTCTCCATGCGGCGCAGCAGGTAGCCGCTGTCGCGCAGGCCGGCCAGCACGGCGGGCAGCAGCTCGGCCACGTAGCCCTGCACCAGCGCCGCGGCCGCCACGCGCCCGCGCGCCTGCTCGCCCGCCACGCGCCGCTCACCTCTCTCCATGCGGCGCAGCAGGTAGCCGCTGTCGCGCAGGCCGGCCAGCACGGCGGGCAGCAGCTCGGCCACGTAGCCCTGCACCAGCGCCGCGGCCGCCACGCGCCCGCGCGCCTGCTCGCCCGCCACGCGCCGCTCACCTCTCTCCATGCGGCGCAGCAGGTAGCCGCTGTCGCGCAGGCCGGCCAGCACGGCGGGCAGCAGCTCGGCCACGTAGCCCTGCACCAGCGCCGCGGCCGCCACGCGCCCGCGCGCCTGCTCGCCCGCCACGCGCCGCTCACCTCTCTCCATGCGGCGCAGCAGGTAGCCGCTGTCGCGCAGGCCGGCCAGCACGGCGGGCAGCAGCTCGGCCACGTAGCCCTGCACCAGCGCCGCGGCCGCCACGCGCCCGCGCGCCTGCTCGCCCGCCACGCGCCGCTCACCTCTCTCCATGCGGCGCAGCAGGTAGCCGCTGTCGCGCAGGCCGGCCAGCACGGCGGGCAGCAGCTCGGCCACGTAGCCCTGCACCAGCGCCGCGGCCGCCACGCGCCCGCGCGCCTGCTCGCCCGCCACGCGCCGCTCACCTCTCTCCATGCGGCGCAGCAGGTAGCCGCTGTCGCGCAGGCCGGCCAGCACGGCGGGCAGCAGCTCGGCCACGTAGCCCTGCACCAGCGCCGCGGCCGCCACGCGCCCGCGCGCCTGCTCGCCCGCCACGCGCCGCTCACCTCTCTCCATGCGGCGCAGCAGGTAGCCGCTGTCGCGCAGGCCGGCCAGCACGGCGGGCAGCAGCTCGGCCACGTAGCCCTGCACCAGCGCCGCGGCCGCCACGCGCCCGCGCGCCTGCTCGCCCGCCACGCGCCGCTCACCTCTCTCCATGCGGCGCAGCAGGTAGCCGCTGTCGCGCAGGCCGGCCAGCACGGCGGGCAGCAGCTCGGCCACGTAGCCCTGCACCAGCGCCGCGGCCGCCACGCGCGCGCGCGCCTGCTCGCCCGCCACGCGCCGCTCACCTCTCTCCATGCGGCGCAGCAGGTAGCCGCTGTCGCGCAGGCCGGCCAGCACGGCGGGCAGCAGCTCGGCCACGTAGCCCTGCACCAGCGCCGCGGCCGCCACGCGCCCGCGCGCCTGCTCGCCCGCCACGCGCCGCTCACCTCTCTCCATGCGGCGCAGCAGGTAGCCGCTGTCGCGCAGGCCGGCCAGCACGGCGGGCAGCAGCTCGGCCACGTAGCCCTGCACCAGCGCCGCGGCCGCCACGCGCCCGCGCGCCTGCTCGCCCGCTCGCCCGCCACGCGCCGCTCACCTCTCTCCATGCGGCGCAGCAGGTAGCCGCTGTCGCGCAGGCCGGCCAGCACGGCGGGCAGCAGCTCGGCCACGTAGCCCTGCACCAGCGCCGCGGCCGCCACGCGCCCGCGCGCCTGCTCGCCCGCTCGCCCGCCACGCGCCGCTCACCTCTCTCCATGCGGCGCAGCAGGTAGCCGCTGTCGCGCAGGCCGGCCAGCACGGCGGGCAGCAGCTCGGCCACGTAGCCCTGCACCAGCGCCGCGGCCGCCACGCGCCCGCGCGCCTGCTCGCCCGCCACGCGCCGCTCACCTCTCTCCATGCGGCGCAGCAGGTAGCCGCTGTCGCGCAGGCCGGCCAGCACGGCGGGCAGCAGCTCGGCCACGTAGCCCTGCACCAGCGCCGCGGCCGCCACGCGCCCGCGCGCCTGCTCGCCCGCCACGCGCCGCTCACCTCTCTCCATGCGGCGCAGCAGGTAGCCGCTGTCGCGCAGGCCGGCCAGCACGGCGGGCAGCAGCTCGGCCACGTAGCCCTGCACCAGCGCCGCGGCCGCCACGCGCCCGCGCGCCTGCTCGCCCGCCACGCGCCGCTCACCTCTCTCCATGCGGCGCAGCAGGTAGCCGCTGTCGCGCAGGCCGGCCAGCACGGCGGGCAGCAGCTCGGCCACGTAGCCCTGCACCAGCGCCGCGGCCGCCACGCGCCCGCGCGCCTGCTCGCCCGCCACGCGCCGCTCACCTCTCTCCATGCGGCGCAGCAGGTAGCCGCTGTCGCGCAGGCCGGCCAGCACGGCGGGCAGCAGCTCGGCCACGTAGCCCTGCACCAGCGCCGCGGCCGCCACGCGCGCGCGCGCCTGCTCGCCCGCCACGCGCCGCTCACCTCTCTCCATGCGGCGCAGCAGGTAGCCGCTGTCGCGCAGGCCGGCCAGCACGGCGGGCAGCAGCTCGGCCACGTAGCCCTGCACCAGCGCCGCGGCCGCCACGCGCCGCTCACCTCTCTCCATGCGGCGCAGCAGGTAGCCGCTGTCGCGCAGGCCGGCCAGCACGGCGGGCAGCAGCTCGGCCACGTAGCCCTGCACCAGCGCCGCGGCCGCCACGCGCCCGCGCGCCTGCTCGCCCGCCACGCGCCGCTCACCTCTCTCCATGCGGCGCAGCAGGTAGCCGCTGTCGCGCAGGCCGGCCAGCACGGCGGGCAGCAGCTCGGCCACGTAGCCCTGCACCAGCGCCGCGGCCGCCACGCGCCCGCGCGCCTGCTCGCCCGCCACGCGCCGCTCACCTCTCTCCATGCGGCGCAGCAGGTAGCCGCTGTCGCGCAGGCCGGCCAGCACGGCGGGCAGCAGCTCGGCCACGTAGCCCTGCACCAGCGCCGCGGCCGCCACGCGCCCGCGCGCCTGCTCGCCCGCCACGCGCCGCTCACCTCTCTCCATGCGGCGCAGCAGGTAGCCGCTGTCGCGCAGGCCGGCCAGCACGGCGGGCAGCAGCTCGGCCACGTAGCCCTGCACCAGCGCCGCGGCCGCCACGCGCCCGCGCGCCTGCTCGCCCGCCACGCGCCGCTCACCTCTCTCCATGCGGCGCAGCAGGTAGCCGCTGTCGCGCAGGCCGGCCAGCACGGCGGGCAGCAGCTCGGCCACGTAGCCCTGCACCAGCGCCGCGGCCGCCACGCGCCCGCGCGCCTGCTCGCCCGCCACGCGCCGCTCACCTCTCTCCATGCGGCGCAGCAGGTAGCCGCTGTCGCGCAGGCCGGCCAGCACGGCGGGCAGCAGCTCGGCCACGTAGCCCTGCACCAGCGCCGCGGCCGCCACGCGCCCGCGCGCCTGCTCGCCCGCCACGCGCCGCTCACCTCTCTCCATGCGGCGCAGCAGGTAGCCGCTGTCGCGCAGGCCGGCCAGCACGGCGGGCAGCAGCTCGGCCACGTAGCCCTGCACCAGCGCCGCGGCCGCCACGCGCCCGCGCGCCTGCTCGCCCGCCACGCGCCGCTCACCTCTCTCCATGCGGCGCAGCAGGTAGCCGCTGTCGCGCAGGCCGGCCAGCACGGCGGGCAGCAGCTCGGCCACGTAGCCCTGCACCAGCGCCGCGGCCGCCACGCGCCCGCGCGCCTGCTCGCCCGCCACGCGCCGCTCACCTCTCTCCATGCGGCGCAGCAGGTAGCCGCTGTCGCGCAGGCCGGCCAGCACGGCGGGCAGCAGCTCGGCCACGTAGCCCTGCACCAGCGCCGCGGCCGCCACGCGCCCGCGCGCCTGCTCGCCCGCCACGCGCCGCTCACCTCTCTCCATGCGGCGCAGCAGGTAGCCGCTGTCGCGCAGGCCGGCCAGCACGGCGGGCAGCAGCTCGGCCACGTAGCCCTGCACCAGCGCCGCGGCCGCCACGCGCCCGCGCGCCTGCTCGCCCGCCACGCGCCGCTCACCTCTCTCCATGCGGCGCAGCAGGTAGCCGCTGTCGCGCAGGCCGGCCAGCACGGCGGGCAGCAGCTCGGCCACGTAGCCCTGCACCAGCGCCGCGGCCGCCACGCGCCCGCGCGCCTGCTCGCCCGCCACGCGCCGCTCACCTCTCTCCATGCGGCGCAGCAGGTAGCCGCTGTCGCGCAGGCCGGCCAGCACGGCGGGCAGCAGCTCGGCCACGTAGCCCTGCACCAGCGCCGCGGCCGCCACGCGCCCGCGCGCCTGCTCGCCCGCCACGCGCCGCTCACCTCTCTCCATGCGGCGCAGCAGGTAGCCGCTGTCGCGCAGGCCGGCCAGCACGGCGGGCAGCAGCTCGGCCACGTAGCCCTGCACCAGCGCCGCGGCCGCCACGCGCCCGCGCGCCTGCTCGCCCGCCACGCGCCGCTCACCTCTCTCCATGCGGCGCAGCAGGTAGCCGCTGTCGCGCAGGCCGGCCAGCACGGCGGGCAGCAGCTCGGCCACGTAGCCCTGCACCAGCGCCGCGGCCGCCACGCGCCCGCGCGCCTGCTCGCCCGCCACGCGCCGCTCACCTCTCTCCATGCGGCGCAGCAGGTAGCCGCTGTCGCGCAGGCCGGCCAGCACGGCGGGCAGCAGCTCGGCCACGTAGCCCTGCACCAGCGCCGCGGCCGCCACGCGCCCGCGCGCCTGCTCGCCCGCCACGCGCCGCTCACCTCTCTCCATGCGGCGCAGCAGGTAGCCGCTGTCGCGCAGGCCGGCCAGCACGGCGGGCAGCAGCTCGGCCACGTAGCCCTGCACCAGCGCCGCGGCCGCCACGCGCCCGCGCGCCTGCTCGCCCGCCACGCGCCGCTCACCTCTCTCCATGCGGCGCAGCAGGTAGCCGCTGTCGCGCAGGCCGGCCAGCACGGCGGGCAGCAGCTCGGCCACGTAGCCCTGCACCAGCGCCGCGGCCGCCACGCGCCCGCGCGCCTGCTCGCCCGCCACGCGCCGCTCACCTCTCTCCATGCGGCGCAGCAGGTAGCCGCTGTCGCGCAGGCCGGCCAGCACGGCGGGCAGCAGCTCGGCCACGTAGCCCTGCACCAGCGCCGCGGCCGCCACGCGCCCGCGCGCCTGCTCGCCCGCCACGCGCCGCTCACCTCTCTCCATGCGGCGCAGCAGGTAGCCGCTGTCGCGCAGGCCGGCCAGCACGGCGGGCAGCAGCTCGGCCACGTAGCCCTGCACCAGCGCCGCGGCCGCCACGCGCCCGCGCGCCTGCTCGCCCGCCACGCGCCGCTCACCTCTCTCCATGCGGCGCAGCAGGTAGCCGCTGTCGCGCAGGCCGGCCAGCACGGCGGGCAGCAGCTCGGCCACGTAGCCCTGCACCAGCGCCGCGGCCGCCACGCGCCCGCGCGCCTGCTCGCCCGCCACGCGCCGCTCACCTCTCTCCATGCGGCGCAGCAGGTAGCCGCTGTCGCGCAGGCCGGCCAGCACGGCGGGCAGCAGCTCGGCCACGTAGCCCTGCACCAGCGCCGCGGCCGCCACGCGCCGCTCACCTCTCTCCATGCGGCGCAGCAGGTAGCCGCTGTCGCGCAGGCCGGCCAGCACGGCGGGCAGCAGCTCGGCCACGTAGCCCTGCACCAGCGCCGCGGCCGCCACGCGCGCGCGCGCCTGCTCGCCCGCCACGCGCGCCGTGCGGGCCTCCGTCACGCGCCGCTCCGTCTCGCGCTGCAGGCGGCCGTGCTGCGCGGCGAGGCGCTGCCGCTCGGCCAGCTCGGCGTCGCGCAGCTCGCGGTAGCGGCGCTGCTGCTCGCGCAGCGCGGCCAGCTCTTCCTCCTGCGCCACCTCGGCCAGCGCCTGCTCCGTCGTCTTGCCCACCAACACCTCCAGGATCGACTGCACTTCCAGGTCGAAGTCGAACAGCTGAGGACAAAACAGTCGGTGCAAAATGCTAAATAAAAAAACGTGTATCTATATCAAGTAGGCCTGCTCGAGTTGTATAGTATCGAGTACCTATACTTAAAGATGTTGCCTGATTTTTCCGGTAAATTTTGAATTTTAATTTAAGGTCCAGAAGTTCTCCCAGATTACTCAGAGTGGTGTGAGAAGCTCTGAGGTGTGAGGGATCTGTAACGCTTGTGAGTAGGTATGTATGTTTCGGGCGACTCACGTCTCCGGGGTGTATCTGCGTGGCGGCGTCGGCGCCGGTCCTGGCGGGCACGTACACCGGCGTGGCGGGCCGGTCCGCGAACAGGTCGGTCTGCACGCCCGCCTCCATGTCCACGCCCTTGTCGAACAGCTGCCGACAACGTATGCACACATAACACCACTTATCCTGTTGTACACTTCTGGTCTAGCGGTTCTGGAATAGTGTATAGACACTAGACAGTGCTCAACAAAGTTAGAAGTTTTCTAAATGGGCGCAGTTTCAAAGTCGCTGCTGACGATCTTTATCCAAAGTGAAGCACATAACTGCTGGCGTTTCACAGAACTCGGTGCTATCGCCTACATTGTTCGTACCTTCTTCATAATGTGGTTTCAGTGAAATGTTGCATAATAACACTGTCGATTAGGTACCATGTCCAAAGGAGTCAGCTTACTGGGGAGGAGTGTAGAGATCAACTTGTATCTGATACCGAGCCATTCTTCGAACAGGTAACTTAATGTTATAACGTAACGTTTACAAAACGTAGTACCACGACAACATCTCAACTCATACAAGACTATCACAAAGCTCTAGAAAAACTCTTCATCTCCAATGACCTCATGACTCCATGAATCACCTTACGGTGCATCAAAAGGCATGACTGAGACCCGCGTAACGAGGCAGCTGACGAACAAGCGGAACCTATGGACTATGGTATCTATTCCCTTCAGTGAGTACAAATCCTGGTTGCATGCACTAAGACGTAAAGAGCATTTTGCACTCTGGAAGAATGCTACTGACTGCCGTCAGACGAAGGAAGCCTTTCCTACTCTCAACCAACATCTAACTACTACTGCATTTAGATAAAGGTAAACTCAGGAAGGTGGTGGGACTTATAATAGTTGGAGATCCCGTCTTAGAAATTTATACCCTCATCTGTTATTTAAACGAATTATATGTCAAATGAAAGATTATTTTATTCCCAATCGAACTGTATTTGGTTGCCTGGTCAAAAGTGGTGCTAAATCATGGTTGTCTGGATTTAAAGATATAAAATTTTCTGTGCGAGTGTTGAAAGTGACAGAAAAGTGTTGCGCGCGCAATTCCATTTGACAGACAAAGATGCAGTGAGGCAGGCGTGCACTCGGCAGGTGCTTAGTCTATACATAGATTAAAACCATAGACTTGCTGTGCCTGTCCATTAAAGATATTGGAAAAAAAAATAAGTGAGAGACGTAAGGTATAAGTAATAAAACGTAAAAAAGCTGTTTTTGAAAATTTTGTCTGTTTGTCTGTATGTTTGTGCATGTATTACGCAAACACTACTGAATGGATTGAAATTAAACTTGGCATGATTTAAGTTCATACTACATAATAGCATATAGGATACTTTTTATCCTGAAATTCAGCACAGTTCCCTTGGGAGAGGGGATGAAAGTCAAAATGTGTACTTAGCTGTAATTCATTATCGCGTAGTCCAATTTCATTAATTTTTTTTTTGTTAGAAAGGAGATACTTTAAAAATTGTTCCGTAAATAATATATTTCAAAGTCATCAATTTTGTAGTTCAGAAATTACAAAATAATTAAAATAAAAAAAAATATTAATTCAATTTCTAATTCAATATTTGATTTTGGGTCAACGTTTTACACTAAATACCAAAATTTCAGGTTTGTAACTCATTTCGTCTGCGATCTAGAAACCTGTGACCGGCGGACAGGTGGACAGACAGACGAGTGACATTAATAGGGCTTTGTTTTTACCCTTTTGGTACGGAACCCTAAAAATGAACGAAATCGGACTACGCGATAGTGAATTACAGCTAAGTACATATTTTGACTTTCATCTTCTCTCCCAAGGGAACTCTGCTGAATTTCGGGATAAAAAGTATCCTATATGCTATTATGTAGTATGAACTTAAATCATGCCAAGTTTAATTTCAATCCATTCAGTAGTTTTTGCGTAATACATGCACAAACATACAGACAAACAGATAAAATTTTCAAAAACAGCTTTTTTACGTTTTATTACTTATCCCTTACGTCTTTCACTTATTTTTTTGTAAATATCTTTAATGGACAGGCACAGAAAGTCTATGGTTTTAATCTATGTATAGACTAAGCACCTGCCGAGTGCACGCCTGCCTCACTGCATCTTTGTCTGTCAAATGAAATTGCGCGCGCAACACTTTTCTGTCACTCGCACCGAAAATTTTATATCTTAAAATCCAGACAACCATGATTTAGCACCACTTTTGACCAGGCAACCAAATACGGTTCGATTGGGAATAAAATAATCTTTCATTTGACATATAATTCGTTTAAATAACAGATGAGGGTATACATTTCTAAGACGGGATCCCAGACCATAACAGGGCACAGCCCATTTAAACAAACACCTTTTCATTATAGGTGTCACAGACAGTCCTCTATGCAGGGCATGCATGGAGATTGGAGACGGATAAAACACGAACGCACGAGCTCCTAAAGTGGTTGAACAACCAAAATCCACCTGGGGCCACCAGCCTCACTCCAAGAATTCCTCCGCAACCTGGGTGGCCTGCTAGGCTTCTGGAGTCATCTCGGATGGCTGGAGTGAAGACTTCAACGTAAGAGGCACATCACGCACAACAGACCTCAACGGTTTATGTGCGGATACCTGCCCAGAATAAAGACGAAGATGAAAAAGACTAGGTAAGTGGCGGTGTATGTTTGAAGGTGCGTGCAGTAGGCGGGTGGTGGGTGGCCGGTGGCGGGTGGCCGGTGGCGGGTGGCGGGTGGCCGGTGGCGGGTGGCGGGTGGCGGGTGGCGGGTGGCCGGTGGCGGGTGGCCGGTGGCGGGTGGCGGGTGGCCGGTGGCGGGTGGCGGGTGGCGGTACCTCCTCGAGGTAGTGGTCGGTCTGCACGGGGCGGTGGCGGCGGCCGGGCGCGGGCGGCGGCGAGCCGGGCCGCAGCCGCGCCAGCGCCGCGCGCCGCGCCAGCGCCCGGCGCCGCGCGCGCGCCGCAGACCCGTCCGCGTCGCCCTGCAACATCCACCAAAATAATTAACTTCAATTCTTACATATTTAAAAAAATAATAGCCATTAGGTAAACATCGATGGCCATGATGAACAGGAAAGGAAATGGGAATATTGGTCATGTTCATTGAACATGACCAATACCTATTCCCATTTTCTTTAATCCTTTCCAAATAAGGAAAAGCTTGCGTTAGGAGCGGGTACGACAATAGTGTAACGGGTGGGGTTTGAACCAGCCTTTTGGTTTTCGGTCCACGCCCGATGACCCTTGCGCTATTGGGGCTATATTATGAAATTGATGGAATTTAAACATTTATTTAGCGGCACTAGATCCGTTGCAAGAGACTTGTGTCTAGCGGAGACGGTCATTCGATTGAAACGAGACGACGACGAAGTAATATTTAGATTAAGATTGACATTTGACTTTTGAACATTGAAACATTCTTGATTCTACAAAAGAGAAAGATAAGGAACTATTCGATCATCGATAAGCGCATTGTATCAATATTGTAACAGTATATCTAATGGATGACCCACTTAACCAGAGAAAGGTCCGCTTGTAGTTTTAGCACCACTGTACTCTATAAGTTCTGGTGTTAGACGTCGCTTGGAAGTACATTCAACAACAAACAAGTGAACTCGGAAAGCCGGAGTTTGATAGGTACCTATTACGTTAATATTGTTCTACATAAAATGTCAAAAGCTCCATCGATCCGAGTGCCGCTAAAATTTTTACACGAGGTCAAAGGTCACCAAAACGGTTTTCCGTGAATATCTCAGTATTGGTCACTTTTACACAAAAGTTACGCATTACTAGGGAGAAGAACGTCCCAAATAAAGTAAAACTGCCACACTTTGGCATTTCGTAAACGGTAGGTTTTTACGTGAATGTGGCGGGAATCAAGTTTGTTTATCTGTTTTTAATTTCAAGAAGTATAGTTTTTGAATAGAACTGTTTTACCAAGTTGTTGTTAACCAAGAAGACGTCGGACGAATCCGTCCATGATTCTATTCCAGACATTTTATTCAGAAACTATGCAGATTCCTGAACATGAAAAGAGAGAGTCAAAACTTTCGGCTCTCCCCGAAGTAGGAGCTCGTTGAAGGTATTTTAAATCATTATGACGATTCTTAAACACATTTTAGAAATAGATTTCCATATTTTTATAAAATAAATAGATTTTTAAAGAAGAGGTAAGTAGGTCTTTAATCTCATGTAAAATTTGTAACGCGGCACTTGGATCGATGGGGACTTTATAATTCCATGAGTCTCAATTCCGCATTTCATGAGTAGCCACTGCAGGCCTTTAACGTTCCACTGCTGGGCACAGGCACAGGCCTCCTCTCTCACAGAAGAGAGGGATTTAGAACTTACACCCGCCAGGCTGGTCCGATGCAGGTTGGCGCGCTTTAACGGTTGTAGTCTTATGATAGTGATAATAACCGGGCGACGGCAAACATGCTCTCCGAGGCACGGGGGTCAATTGCCAACTCCAGGCTGGCACTGGGAATTTTTTAAACAATACCAAAATCTTACAATGTTTAGTTCCACCCAGGAATAAAACCCCGTTGACCAACGAGGCATTATTCAGGGAGTGTATGGTACGTAATACGTATGGTCGGTTATTGGAGTTTGTGTATTTCGCTGACCTTCCTGGCGCAGTGGCACGGGTTATTCTCGGCAGGGGCAATTCGGGAATTCATAATTTCTAAATTGTCTCTGATCTGATCTGGAAGGAGGCTTCAGCCGGGGCCGGTTGCCACCTCACCGGCAAAGTTGTGCCGCGCAGAATCTGATCAGGGGTATTATAGGTTTAGCCTGAACTGCCGTACCCATTCGGGTTAGCCCGCTGCCACAGAATATATAATAGTACTACGCCGCTGCCATCTTAAACTGGATCATCACTGAATACCAAGTGAGATCACAGTCAAAAGCAAATATGTGGAAGAATTAAAAAAAATCTATCTATTGCGATTGTTAGCGTCCACCAACATATGATATAATAATATATTTTTTTATATTATCATCAGAAACAAAGAAACCAATCGGTACTCAAGTATACTCGCAGTATACTTGAGTATTTGTTATTTAGTACTTATCCAATTTTACAGCGAAAATGTATAATTATAAAGTTGGTGGTAAGTACTTGATTTTTAAAAAAATATACGTGACCTGTCGTGTGTACCTACGTCGCGATCGGTCGCGACTGGCGACTGGCGACTGGCGACTGGCGACCCGCATGCCGCGCGCGTCCCGCATGAGATACGCTTCAGTTTCATATTTTACATTCCGCATTATTAGCATACATTTGCACAAATTAAAATCCCGTTAGCGTTACAAAATATTGCCCCCTATTGAAAAAATGATAAAGGCTAATTATATTTTTAGCAGCATTCTTTGATTGTAACTTTTGATGAGTCATCTTGCAGCAGGCCTACAACTCCAAACTTCGGTGATTCCTGGGTATTTCAACTTCCGATATCTCTACCATTTAAACAAAAAATAATTTTAAACAAGAATCTAACACTGTAAATATACTCGTACATAAGATTATTTACGAGTAGTGTGTTTGGGCTCTTAACTAGCGAAAATTGAGGGCTGCGATTCAATAATCCTCTAGAACCACCCTTTAAAAGCGCGCACTAGCCATTAAAGTTTTTGAGCAATTTATTTTGACTGAAGTATTTTTAACCCCCGACGCAAAAACGACGGGGTGTTATAAGTTTGACGTGTCTGTGTGTGTGTGTGTGTCTGTTCCCCTGTGGCGCTCAAACGGGTGCACCGATTTGAATGCGGTTTTTTTGTTTGAAAGGTAATTTAGTCGAGAGTGTTGTTAGCTATGTTTGATGAAAATCGGTCTAAGATGGCCGCCGCTACAAAATGGCGGATTAGGTACATATTTTTTCACAACTCTCTTAATATGGGTATCAAATGAAAGGGCTTGACTAGTAGAATAGCATTATTGTAAATCCAAGATGGCCGCCGCCACAAAATGACGAATGTCGGGGGTTTTTAAATTTTCAATTTACACTTGTTAATTGTACCATACTACACTGTCCCAAAAGTATCCGACCTACGTTGATATTATGTTCGCGCGGAGAGACTCAGGCGACCTCTGGAGGGTACGAACGTCACCAGCAACTGCTAACATTCTCGTCAGTAGCCTGAGATACTGATGAAACGCCATAGTTCCCGCGCAGCGTGTATTTGTTTACAACGACTTTTTTGCGTTCGTCGCAATTTGCTTATTGCTAAAAATGGCAGAACGAACCGTGTTCGGCTCGAATTTGCGCATAAAATGTGTTGCACCATTGTGCTGTGCACCATGAATATGCCCCTACAAGCAATCAATAAACGTTGAAGTTTTGAAAAGATTACGTGATGCAATCAGGAGAAAACGACCGCAACTTTGGGAAACCGGTGACTGGCTTCTTCATCCCGACAATGCTACAGCACACGCATCAACTAACCTTGTGCAGCAGTATTTATTGAAACACAGTGTTGCGCAACTCCGCCAGCCTCCATACACTCCTGATATAGCTCCCTGCGACTTTTGGCTGTTTCTTCGATTGAAAAGGCGCTTGAGGGACATCGATTCGACTATAAACAGACTGTTGAAACTAATGCGACGAATGCACTAAAGGCGATTCCGAAGTCTGACTTTCAAGAGTGCTTTAATAAGTGGAAACATCGATATGAGCGTCTTGTTCAATCAAATGGGGACTACTTCGAAGGATGCCACCCCCTAGATGACGAAGAATAAGCCAAGCACCGAGAAATCGAGGCAGGTCGGATACTTTTGGGACAGACCTCGTATACATTACGTCATTTACATAAGTACCTAGGTGTCTAGCGATGGAGAATATTATATCCGATCATATGAGACCATTCTGAGGAGTTGTGAGGCCACAGACTTTCAAGTAAAATTACGTTTTATGCGCATATGTATATATTAGTGGCGAAGTCTCCATATAACACGATTCCCATCGGCTTCCCTTTCAAAAATGCCATCCATACCTACCTAGTTAGTAGTTACCTACTATCTTTTTTTCTTTTACTCACTATTTTACAAATACAATAGGTACTTATTACAAAAAAACATTCAAAACAATTCAATGAACAAAACTAATTTGTTCAGACCAGTAATAGTGCCACGGGCAGTAAGCAGGTAACGAATATGCCGGACTTGGGACGGCTTATATTCCCATAGAAAAACATCGATAGTAAGCAGTATTGTCCCCTGCATTTCCAATAAAATTTGTCAATACATCCTTCCCTGTCTAGTGTCTAGCACGCGCAAAAAAAGGCAATTGGGAAGCCGATTTTGAGCGGATTATGAGTGTTATTACAAGGAGTTAAAGTCTTGAATTTGGGAACATTATCGAAGATGCTTCATCTTCGAAAGATTTTTTTTTTTTTTTTTTTTTACGCTGGGAAATGCATTTACGCACACCTTTCGGAAGCAGCGCAGCGGACTGCGACGCTTCCGGAAGGTAGTGTGGGACTCAGGCAGGCCAAGAAGTGGCCAGAATACCCACTAAAACCCAGCGATGTTCCTCCGTGTCGCCTGGTGGCTGGGTTACGGGTACACTTGCGCAATCATCCGCGACCCAGCCGGCGCCGTCCGCCGAGGCAGACCCTCCACCGGGGGACCTAAAGGCCCCCTAACACCGTCTGAGGCGCACCAGGAACATAATGGTGCGCCTCCCGACCCGAGGCGTCTCAACGGGCGACGGATACACCATTCCATCACCCGGAGTTCCTCGCTAGAGGCAACCCTCAAGAGGGCCACACCCGCAGGCGACCCTCAAGAGGTTCACCCCTCGTGTAATTTTTTATAGAGGTTTTCTTCCTCGCGGCCCCTCGCTCAGTGCGTGGGGCCCCCGGTTCCGCTCAGTGCGGATTACGGGTTGCCCGACGGTGGCCGAAGCCAGCGCCCACCGGCCAAAAAGACCAGCGGACCCGCCGCGCAGGGCGTTTCCACCCCCTCCTGTAATTTTTTAACGAGGTTTTCTTCCTCACGGCCCGAAAGCCTCCCCCCCAATTGTCGCCGCCCGGAGTCTCCACAGTCCACTCTGATGAACAGAGAAGTACCAGGATCCTCCAAGCGGCAACCCCCTGCTGGTTTTGGTCCGCGCCGGGTTTCCCCGGTACCTCCCATATCTGGGAGGCGTTCCCCCATCCGCCACCGGGGGGACGCGCCCGATGGGGGACCAGCAACCCCACACGGGATCTTCGAAAGATAATGTGTTTTGTTTTAACATCATTTAACTTTCACAAAAAGTGTTTATGACTCGCGCGTCGTGTTTCGTGTGCTTATTATTTTTTATGTTTTTTGATTTAGTTATTGTTGGTGGAAGGTGTATTAAATTGTACTTTAAACCTTTGCTAGTAACACGGGTTTTTTCAAAGCTACAAATTATCATATTTAAAGTATTTTCAAATATCAGTGCTTAAATAAATGGTGAAGGTGGGAGCTTTTTTTTCCAGCTTGGTGTGTAGGGATTTTTTATCCCGGCTTCCCTTTTGAAAATATCCACCCTTCGCCACTGGTATATATAAATAAACCGGTCAACCAAATTTCGTAATTCTAGGCTGGAACTACCATTTAGGTTTTCGACCCAAAACCTATAAGGTACTTCCGGTTGACTTAGATTTGTCAATTTTGGTCAAAAGCAAGGTCTTACAGATCAAGTAGAGGAAAAATTCCGAAAAATAAAAAAAGTTGAAAATTAAGGGTAATTTTGGTACTTACAAGTTTTCGTGAAAATCTAAATTTGTCCATATCTTTTTATAATGTGGACTCATGACCTTAATTTTTATACACCTAATAGGTACTACAGACCTTAGTATCTGGTATAAATTTCAACTTTCTAGGTCCACCCGTTCTTGAGAAAATTGATGGTGACACACGGACGGACAGACGGACAAGAAAGTGATCATAGAGAGAGCGCTCACGGAGCGGTTCGCACCCGCGCCCGCCGCGGTTGCGGGCCCGCAATACTCGAAATTCATACAAATGTCGAGTGCAAAACTCACGACGCGATTTACTCCCGCAGAGTTGGCGGTTGCTCGCGGCTCCCGCAGAACCGGCGGGCAGCGGGCGCCCGCGAGCTTTGCGGGCGTCGCCCGCAAGCTCTGCGGTTTGTCGGCGGGTGCGATCGCATTTTTCTTATAGGAGGAGCTGGCGAACAAAACGGTATAGTTGCATCAAACTAAAGAGTAAGAGTCTTTATTTGCAAAAATGTGGTACAAATATTATGGATCTTAAAGCTTATTGTCTTCCAACACATTTAACTAATAAATTAGTGTGCAAATTGAATTATTGATTTTAAGACTAAACAAAATGACGTAAGTAGCATACATGTCACCGTTCTAAAGATATAAATATAAAATTAATTGCAATAAATAGAATTTATGTCATATATTCTTTTAAATTGTAAAAACATTTCTCCATGAGCCAGTTCTTTAGTTTTACTTTAAAAGTTTGTAGAGGCATGGGCCTGTATTGATTCAGGTAACCTATTAAATATTAATTATTAAATATTAATATTAAACTGAATGACATACTTACAGTGAGCTTTTGGCGTGGATTTTTATTTACCCATATGTAGTTTGTGACTTTATTGAACATAATAATATGTTAAATTCAGTTTGCTATCTCATATAAGTTAACGGAAGCAATCATTAATTAATATTCCAAGCAATAACTTGTTTGTGTAAACACATAACTCCAGAAGCAGACTATCAATTAATATTAAAACTAAATCAAACTAAGTATTATTAAAATATCTGCGTTTATCACCCGCACATAACTCAATTTATATCAACTCAGAGATTAGTTTAACTGAGATCTATTTGCAAATATATTTTATACTAATTAATTAATTACACTCAGCCAAGTCCAAAATGGCAGCATTTATTCGATGAGGGTGTGATTGCTATCGCAGCCCTCAATCAAATATCACGACCTAGACGCTGAAGCATCTAATAGTCGGTTGAGTCTTTGGAGGAGACTCAATTCATGGCTTCGAAGTACCCGTATTTATACGAATAATTCAAGATGGCGGTTCGGCGCCACTGAATGAATCAAATGTCAGTTAATTCTAACCTATTTCAATTATGAAATTAAGAATTCGTAAACCATTTCTAAAAATTCTAATTAATTTTCAACAATAATTTATCATTTGTAAGTCAGTCTGACATTTGTAAGTTAGTTTAGGCCAATTTCAACATAAATTGTTTAGATTTATTGCCCGTGGTCCCTTCGCGTAGTCCCTCGAAGGGACCACGGGCAATTTTTTTACCCGTGGTCCCTCCGAGAAATATAATGCTGCCGAATTTAAAATGTATCAGTCGTTCTTTTTAGGGTTCCGTACCCGAAGGGTAAAAAACGGAGCCCTATTAATGTCACTCGGCTGTCTGTCCGTCTGTCCGCCGGTCACAGGTCTCTAGCTCGCAGACGAAATGAGTTACAAACCTGAAATTTTGGTATTTAGTGTAAAACGTTAACCCAAAATCAAATATTGAATTAGAAATTGAATTAAATTATTTTTCAGGGGGGCTCCCATACATGAAAAAGGAGCCGGAAAAAAAAAATTTTTCTTTACCCTAGCTTGTGGGGTATCATTGTTTAGAGCTCATTAAGTAGAGTACAAATATATATTTTTTTAATTTTTATCTCAAAAAATAAGGGAATGGGAGGCCATCAAAGTTGTCAGTTTTAGACCATTTTTGTGACGGGGGCTATCTCAAAAACTAAACTAGTTGGGAATATGATATTTCAGTATATTATGTACTATATGCTCTATTTAAACAACAAATACTGAAAACAACGATTTATTAAATAGTTTATAAGCTGTGACCAAAATAAACGAACATTTTTTTGGGTTTTTCTTTCACGGTTTGTTGCGATGTCTAGCTCGGAAATTAAATATTTCTTAGACCCAAAATATTATATTGTTCATAATTATGTACGGAACCCTGAAAGAGCGAGGCCCGACTCGCACTTGGCTGATTTTTTTTGTTATTTTTTGTTCGCAATTAAAAACTTTAACAAAATATATTATAACTAACAAAATATATAAAACGATTTTAATTTTATGTTTTTTAGTGTAATTTTATATCAATTCAAAATCAACAGTTCCTGAAACCCTACGAATCACAATCACAATAATATTATAAAGAAGAATGTTTGTGTGTGTCTGTGTATGTGTTTGTTACTCTATAACGCCTCAACTACTGAACCGATTTGGCTGAATATTTTTGAATGGAGATAGATCATGCCCTGACTTAACACATAGGATACTTAATTCTGGAAAAGTATTCCTATGGGATTAAAATGTAGACTATAGAGGACTATGGAGGATTAAAATGTAGATTAAAATGAGATGAAAAAAATATAGACTTCAAAAAACAAGACAGATGGCGCTGAGTGTTCCTAGGTAAATCACGTTCACATAGAACATTATTACAATAGTTGCATGCATCTGTATGCGTTTGCACTTTATAATTCCTGGAAAAATTTACAGTTCCCACGGGATTTTGAAAAAACCGTAATCAATAGCTACAGATATAGATAAATTACTATAGCAAACTTCCTTGAAAGTAGGTATAAAGGTTGGAAAAGGGAGTGGGAACGGGAACCGGAAATCCACGATTCTCTCGGGATTTGTGAAAAACCGAAATTCACGCGGGCGAAGCCGTGGGCAGAAGCTAATTTAGCATAAATGTATATATGTATAATATTATATATTATGTATGGTTAAAAGTCTTTTCATACTCTGATCGCGAGCGATTATTTATTGAGAAGTACTATTCTTCATCTCCGAATATATTCATCAGATCTTCACAAAAAAATGGGACCTACCTGACAGTACGTTCTTTCAAATAAAAAAAAAATAATCGGTTCAGATTTGATGGTTATGGAGTAGGTAATATCGCCAAAAAGAAAAGTACGCATCGAATTGAGAACCTTCTTTTTTTTTAAGTAAGTTAAAAAGTATTGATTAAAAAGACTTTTTAAATTCGGCAGCATTATATTTCTCAGAGGGACCACGGGTAAAAAAATTTCCCGTGGTCCCTTCGAGGGACTACGCGAAGGGACCACGGGCAATAAACCTTAAAAACTTTATTAGTGAATAAAGTTTTTAAATGATAAACTTTTTAATTAAAAAAAAAAATTCTTAGTAAAAAAAAACAAATTTTTCTTCTGAAAAAGAAATAATCATTTTGATTGACATCTTACAAAGTATGGAAATTAATCCATTTTGAACGAAAACGTGCTCGATTATTCAAATCTTTCGAAACTTTATTGTAATTATGCCGTTATGATCGAAACCACGACCTATGGATGCAATTTTGATACAGTTGCGGGCCGTTTTAAGTAAAATTAAGTTGATATTCTTATTCGGCAAGCCAAAGACCATCGGATTAAAAAATATAACATTTTGTTCGCCAGCTCTTCATATATAAATATAACCGCCGGTCTTGCGGGCGTCGCCCGCCAACTCGGCGGGCGACGCCCGCAGCCGCGGCGGCTGCGGTCCCGCAAAAACAAGCGGGCTCGTGAGCGCGCTCTCTCTAACCTCTCTCCCGCAGCCGCGGCGGGCGCGATTCCAAACCGCTCCGTGAGCGCTCTCCGTTATAAGGGTTCCTTTTTTACCTATTGAGGTAAGGAACCCTAAAAAGCGCACATAAAATTGAAATTGTGCGATATATCAGCGGGTGGTTTTAGAGGGGTAACGATCTGTGAGCGTCCCCTTGCGTTGCGTATAGCAGTTTTGATGCAGCTGTAAGACAATCGAGAGGCTGTTTATGCAATCGGTTGTATCCTTCCTTGAAGTAAAAATATGAACCGCTAAAAGTTAAAGTTAAAGTCCTAAACTGCAAAAAATATGGAAATATCGGTTTGTCAAATACGAACGTATAAGTATCTGGTTACTTTGTACGGACTGCTACCTCGTCGCCGTCTCGCAGCTCTCGACTCTTCTTCGACACGAGCCTCCTGACACTTTTGTTCTATTTTCAAAGGGATTTTTTAGATCTATGTTGGGAAGAATTAAAGTTAATGTACTGAGGTACCGCTACTGGTGCAGCATAGACAGCGGTACTCACGGCTGCATGAGGGTGCGACGCGAAGGTGCTGCCGCGCACCACGCGCTTGTCGTGCATGAGGTTGGAGTAACCCGTCGCACCCGTCGCGCCCGTCGCGCCCCAATGGAGCATAGACAGCGGTACTCACGGCTGCATGAGGGTGCGACGCGAAGGTGCTGCCGCGCACCACGCGCTTGTCGTGCATGAGGTTGGAGTAACCCGTCGCACCCGTCGCGCCCGTCGCGCCCCAATGGAGCATAGACAGCGGTACTCACGGCTGCATGAGGGTGCGACGCGAAGGTGCTGCCGCGCACCACGCGCTTGTCGTGCATGAGGTTGGAGTAACCCGTCGCACCCGTCGCGCCCGTCGCGCCCCAATGGAGCATAGACAGCGGTACTCACGGCTGCATGAGGGTGCGACGCGAAGGTGCTGCCGCGCACCACGCGCTTGTCGTGCATGAGGTTGGAGTAACCCGTCGCACCCGTCGCGCCCGTCGCGCCCCAATGGAGCATAGACAGCGGTACTCACGGCTGCATGAGGGTGCGACGCGAAGGTGCTGCCGCGCACCACGCGCTTGTCGTGCATGAGGTTGGAGTAACCCGTCGCACCCGTCGCGCCCGTCGCGCCCCAATGGAGCATAGACAGCGGTACTCACGGCTGCATGAGGGTGCGACGCGAAGGTGCTGCCGCGCACCACGCGCTTGTCGTGCATGAGGTTGGAGTAACCCGTCGCACCCGTCGCGCCCGTCGCGCCCCAATGGAGCATAGACAGCGGTACTCACGGCTGCATGAGGGTGCGACGCGAAGGTGCTGCCGCGCACCACGCGCTTGTCGTGCATGAGGTTGGAGTAACCCGTCGCACCCGTCGCGCCCGTCGCGCCCCAATGGAGCATAGACAGCGGTACTCACGGCTGCATGAGGGTGCGACGCGAAGGTGCTGCCGCGCACCACGCGCTTGTCGTGCATGAGGTTGGAGTAACCCGTCGCACCCGTCGCGCCCGTCGCGCCCCAATGGAGCATAGACAGCGGTACTCACGGCTGCATGAGGGTGCGACGCGAAGGTGCTGCCGCGCACCACGCGCTTGTCGTGCATGAGGTTGGAGTAACCCGTCGCACCCGTCGCGCCCGTCGCGCCCCAATGGAGCATAGACAGCGGTACTCACGGCTGCATGAGGGTGCGACGCGAAGGTGCTGCCGCGCACCACGCGCTTGTCGTGCATGAGGTTGGAGTAACCCGTCGCACCCGTCGCGCCCGTCGCGCCCCAATGGAGCATAGACAGCGGTACTCACGGCTGCATGAGGGTGCGACGCGAAGGTGCTGCCGCGCACCACGCGCTTGTCGTGCATGAGGTTGGAGTAACCCGTCGCACCCGTCGCGCCCGTCGCGCCCCAATGGAGCATAGACAGCGGTACTCACGGCTGCATGAGGGTGCGACGCGAAGGTGCTGCCGCGCACCACGCGCTTGTCGTGCATGAGGTTGGAGTAACCCGTCGCACCCGTCGCGCCCGTCGCGCCCCAATGGAGCATAGACAGCGGTACTCACGGCTGCATGAGGGTGCGACGCGAAGGTGCTGCCGCGCACCACGCGCTTGTCGTGCATGAGGTTGGAGTAACCCGTCGCACCCGTCGCGCCCGTCGCGCCCCAATGGAGCATAGACAGCGGTACTCACGGCTGCATGAGGGTGCGACGCGAAGGTGCTGCCGCGCACCACGCGCTTGTCGTGCATGAGGTTGGAGTAACCCGTCGCACCCGTCGCGCCCGTCGCGCCCCAATGGAGCATAGACAGCGGTACTCACGGCTGCATGAGGGTGCGACGCGAAGGTGCTGCCGCGCACCACGCGCTTGTCGTGCATGAGGTTGGAGTAACCCGTCGCGCCCGTCGCACCCGTCGCGCCCCAATGGAGCATAGACAGCGGTACTCACGGCTGCATGAGGGTGCGACGCGAAGGTGCTGCCGCGCACCACGCGCTTGTCGTGCATGAGGTTGGAGTAACCCGTCGCACCCGTCGCGCCCGTCGCGCCCCAATGGAGCATAGACAGCGGTACTCACGGCTGCATGAGGGTGCGACGCGAAGGTGCTGCCGCGCACCACGCGCTTGTCGTGCATGAGGTTGGAGTAACCCGTCGCACCCGTCGCGCCCGTCGCGCCCCAATGGAGCATAGACAGCGGTACTCACGGCTGCATGAGGGTGCGACGCGAAGGTGCTGCCGCGCACCACGCGCTTGTCGTGCATGAGGTTGGAGTAACCCGTCGCACCCGTCGCGCCCGTCGCGCCCCAATGGAGCATAGACAGCGGTACTCACGGCTGCATGAGGGTGCGACGCGAAGGTGCTGCCGCGCACCACGCGCTTGTCGTGCATGAGGTTGGAGTAACCCGTCGCACCCGTCGCGCCCGTCGCGCCCCAATGGAGCATAGACAGCGGTACTCACGGCTGCATGAGGGTGCGACGCGAAGGTGCTGCCGCGCACCACGCGCTTGTCGTGCATGAGGTTGGAGTAACCCGTCGCACCCGTCGCGCCCGTCGCGCCCCAATGGAGCATAGACAGCGGTACTCACGGCTGCATGAGGGTGCGACGCGAAGGTGCTGCCGCGCACCACGCGCTTGTCGTGCATGAGGTTGGAGTAACCCGTCGCACCCGTCGCGCCCGTCGCGCCCCAATGGAGCATAGACAGCGGTACTCACGGCTGCATGAGGGTGCGACGCGAAGGTGCTGCCGCGCACCACGCGCTTGTCGTGCATGAGGTTGGAGTAACCCGTCGCACCCGTCGCGCCCGTCGCGCCCCAATGGAGCATAGACAGCGGTACTCACGGCTGCATGAGGGTGCGACGCGAAGGTGCTGCCGCGCACCACGCGCTTGTCGTGTATGAGGTTGGAGTAACCCGTCGCACCCGTCGCGCCCGTCGCGCCCCAATGGAGCATAGACAGCGGTACTCACGGCTGCATGAGGGTGCGACGCGAAGGTGCTGCCGCGCACCACGCGCTTGTCGTGCATGAGGTTGGAGTAACCCGTCGCACCCGTCGCGCCCGTCGCGCCCCAATGGAGCATAGACAGCGGTACTCACGGCTGCATGAGGGTGCGACGCGAAGGTGCTGCCGCGCACCACGCGCTTGTCGTGCATGAGGTTGGAGTAACCCGTCGCACCCGTCGCGCCCGTCGCGCCCCAATGGAGCATAGACAGCGGTACTCACGGCTGCATGAGGGTGCGACGCGAAGGTGCTGCCGCGCACCACGCGCTTGTCGTGCATGAGGTTGGAGTAACCCGTCGCACCCGTCGCGCCCGTCGCGCCCCAATGGAGCATAGACAGCGGTACTCACGGCTGCATGAGGGTGCGACGCGAAGGTGCTGCCGCGCACCACGCGCTTGTCGTGCATGAGGTTGGAGTAACCCGTCGCACCCGTCGCGCCCGTCGCGCCCCAATGGAGCATAGACAGCGGTACTCACGGCTGCATGAGGGTGCGACGCGAAGGTGCTGCCGCGCACCACGCGCTTGTCGTGCATGAGGTTGGAGTAACCCGTCGCACCCGTCGCGCCCGTCGCGCCCCAATGGAGCATAGACAGCGGTACTCACGGCTGCATGAGGGTGCGACGCGAAGGTGCTGCCGCGCACCACGCGCTTGTCGTGCATGAGGTTGGAGTAACCCGTCGCACCCGTCGCGCCCGTCGCGCCCCAATGGAGCATAGACAGCGGTACTCACGGCTGCATGAGGGTGCGACGCGAAGGTGCTGCCGCGCACCACGCGCTTGTCGTGCATGAGGTTGGAGTAACCCGTCGCACCCGTCGCGCCCGTCGCGCCCCAATGGAGCATAGACAGCGGTACTCACGGCTGCATGAGGGTGCGACGCGAAGGTGCTGCCGCGCACCACGCGCTTGTCGTGCATGAGGTTGGAGTAACCCGTCGCACCCGTCGCGCCCGTCGCGCCCCAATGGAGCATAGACAGCGGTACTCACGGCTGCATGAGGGTGCGACGCGAAGGTGCTGCCGCGCACCACGCGCTTGTCGTGCATGAGGTTGGAGTAACCCGTCGCACCCGTCGCGCCCGTCGCGCCCCAATGGAGCATAGACAGCGGTACTCACGGCTGCATGAGGGTGCGACGCGAAGGTGCTGCCGCGCACCACGCGCTTGTCGTGCATGAGGTTGGAGTAACCCGTCGCACCCGTCGCGCCCGTCGCGCCCCAATGGAGCATAGACAGCGGTACTCACGGCTGCATGAGGGTGCGACGCGAAGGTGCTGCCGCGCACCACGCGCTTGTCGTGCATGAGGTTGGAGTAACCCGTCGCACCCGTCGCGCCCGTCGCGCCCCAATGGAGCATAGACAGCGGTACTCACGGCTGCATGAGGGTGCGACGCGAAGGTGCTGCCGCGCACCACGCGCTTGTCGTGCATGAGGTTGGAGTAACCCGTCGCACCCGTCGCGCCCGTCGCGCCCCAATGGAGCATAGACAGCGGTACTCACGGCTGCATGAGGGTGCGACGCGAAGGTGCTGCCGCGCACCACGCGCTTGTCGTGCATGAGGTTGGAGTAACCCGTCGCACCCGTCGCGCCCGTCGCGCCCCAATGGAGCATAGACAGCGGTACTCACGGCTGCATGAGGGTGCGACGCGAAGGTGCTGCCGCGCACCACGCGCTTGTCGTGCATGAGGTTGGAGTAACCCGTCGCACCCGTCGCGCCCGTCGCGCCCCAATGGAGCATAGACAGCGGTACTCACGGCTGCATGAGGGTGCGACGCGAAGGTGCTGCCGCGCACCACGCGCTTGTCGTGCATGAGGTTGGAGTAACCCGTCGCACCCGTCGCGCCCGTCGCGCCCCAATGGAGCATAGACAGCGGTACTCACGGCTGCATGAGGGTGCGACGCGAAGGTGCTGCCGCGCACCACGCGCTTGTCGTGCATGAGGTTGGAGTAACCCGTCGCACCCGTCGCGCCCGTCGCGCCCCAATGGAGCATAGACAGCGGTACTCACGGCTGCATGAGGGTGCGACGCGAAGGTGCTGCCGCGCACCACGCGCTTGTCGTGCATGAGGTTGGAGTAACCCGTCGCACCCGTCGCGCCCGTCGCGCCCCAATGGAGCATAGACAGCGGTACTCACGGCTGCATGAGGGTGCGACGCGAAGGTGCTGCCGCGCACCACGCGCTTGTCGTGCATGAGGTTGGAGTAACCCGTCGCACCCGTCGCGCCCGTCGCGCCCCAATGGAGCATAGACAGCGGTACTCACGGCTGCATGAGGGTGCGACGCGAAGGTGCTGCCGCGCACCACGCGCTTGTCGTGCATGAGGTTGGAGTAACCCGTCGCACCCGTCGCGCCCGTCGCGCCCCAATGGAGCATAGACAGCGGTACTCACGGCTGCATGAGGGTGCGACGCGAAGGTGCTGCCGCGCACCACGCGCTTGTCGTGCATGAGGTTGGAGTAACCCGTCGCACCCGTCGCGCCCGTCGCGCCCCAATGGAGCATAGACAGCGGTACTCACGGCTGCATGAGGGTGCGACGCGAAGGTGCTGCCGCGCACCACGCGCTTGTCGTGCATGAGGTTGGAGTAACCCGTCGCACCCGTCGCGCCCGTCGCGCCCCAATGGAGCATAGACAGCGGTACTCACGGCTGCATGAGGGTGCGACGCGAAGGTGCTGCCGCGCACCACGCGCTTGTCGTGCATGAGGTTGGAGTAACCCGTCGCACCCGTCGCGCCCGTCGCGCCCCAATGGAGCATAGACAGCGGTACTCACGGCTGCATGAGGGTGCGACGCGAAGGTGCTGCCGCGCACCACGCGCTTGTCGTGCATGAGGTTGGAGTAACCCGTCGCACCCGTCGCGCCCGTCGCGCCCCAATGGAGCATAGACAGCGGTACTCACGGCTGCATGAGGGTGCGACGCGAAGGTGCTGCCGCGCACCACGCGCTTGTCGTGCATGAGGTTGGAGTAACCCGTCGCACCCGTCGCGCCCGTCGCGCCCCAATGGAGCATAGACAGCGGTACTCACGGCTGCATGAGGGTGCGACGCGAAGGTGCTGCCGCGCACCACGCGCTTGTCGTGCATGAGGTTGGAGTAACCCGTCGCACCCGTCGCGCCCGTCGCGCCCCAATGGAGCATAGACAGCGGTACTCACGGCTGCATGAGGGTGCGACGCGAAGGTGCTGCCGCGCACCACGCGCTTGTCGTGCATGAGGTTGGAGTAACCCGTCGCACCCGTCGCGCCCGTCGCGCCCCAATGGAGCATAGACAGCGGTACTCACGGCTGCATGAGGGTGCGACGCGAAGGTGCTGCCGCGCACCACGCGCTTGTCGTGCATGAGGTTGGAGTAACCCGTCGCACCCGTCGCGCCCGTCGCGCCCCAATGGAGCATAGACAGCGGTACTCACGGCTGCATGAGGGTGCGACGCGAAGGTGCTGCCGCGCACCACGCGCTTGTCGTGCATGAGGTTGGAGTAACCCGTCGCACCCGTCGCGCCCGTCGCGCCCCAATGGAGCATAGACAGCGGTACTCACGGCTGCATGAGGGTGCGACGCGAAGGTGCTGCCGCGCACCACGCGCTTGTCGTGCATGAGGTTGGAGTAACCCGTCGCACCCGTCGCGCCCGTCGCGCCCCAATGGAGCATAGACAGCGGTACTCACGGCTGCATGAGGGTGCGACGCGAAGGTGCTGCCGCGCACCACGCGCTAGTCGTGCATGAGGTTGGAGTAACCCGTCGCACCCGTCGCGCCCGTCGCGCCCCAATGGAGCATAGACAGCGGTACTCACGGCTGCATGAGGGTGCGACGCGAAGGTGCTGCCGCGCACCACGCGCTTGTCGTGCATGAGGTTGGAGTAACCCGTCGCACCCGTCGCGCCCGTCGCGCCCCAATGGAGCATAGACAGCGGTACTCACGGCTGCATGAGGGTGCGACGCGAAGGTGCTGCCGCGCACCACGCGCTTGTCGTGCATGAGGTTGGAGTAACCCGTCGCGCCCGTCGCACCCGTCGCGCCCGTCGCGCCCGTCGCGCCCGTCGCCAAGCTGCCGCTGTCGAAAAATAGGTTGAAAAGGTGAGATTACAGCGCAGCGTAGGTTCGGAACGGACACGCATCAGATGGTATCTGAAGACTGACTCATGGGCCCCGCGACGAAGTAAGTATACAGTGGTAGGTTTTCATATTTCCTTTAGGAATATCACGATGATATAATAAAATTATAAGTGATATAGCCTAGTGGTTGATGTTGCTTGATCCACGCCGGTTTTGGTATGTTTTGCACGAAAACTATTAAATGCAGCTTGTTTTCTCAATTTATTCACATTTTTACATAGAAATAATACTGCCTATATTTCTGTTAGCTAAAAACGGCTTATCGCCGCGTCGACGACTGCCTTTCTTTACCTATTTATTCTAAGCTCACCCGTTTCTACTTCAGTTTGGTTACCCGGAGAGCTAAGTCGGTGAGTCTGGATCTCCTCAATTCTGATTCAAACTGTCGTCTGTCATCATCATCACTGGCAACACGCATTCGAAGATTTTCATCTTCGACCTATAAATTCTTATTTAACGAAACCATACAATTCGTAAAACCTATTAATAATTTATTTTAACAAATATCTGAACCTGAATACGAATAATTAGGTAGGTATTATTTGTCGAGACCCAGAAAATATTAAGTTCTTAAAATCTTATCAGTAATAAGGTCAAGTCGGTCAACTCTCGGTTACTCGTAACCCTCCTATCCGTAGATACAAGCTATCGGTAACTTATTGTACGGATCGTTAGTAATTATAGGAACGGTTTTGACTTACGCCTCGTAGAAAATACTACTAGCCGCAAGCAAAACGAGTCGTTTTTTGGATATAGGAACCGGGCATTAGTCATGTTGTATGTAACTTAAACTTAATAATCTACTGATATAAAGAGGCTTGTTCTGACTGACTGATCATCAACGCACAGCTTAAACCACTGAAGTTAGAAACTTGAAAAGTTTGTATGAAAGTTCATCATTATTTAACTTATATCCATGAAAATTGCTATTGCGACTTTTGGTTAAAAATAAAGAATATTCAATTCAGGATTTTTGAAAATTCTTCCCCCAATTAGGCAAAATAGGGGATAAAGTTTGTATGAAAGTCCGTCATTTTTAAAGTTATGTGAATGAAAATCGTATTGTCGGTTAAAAGTAAAGAATTACGTGTTTCAGGAATTTTGCAAATTCCATCCCTGAGTGGGTTAAATAGGGAATGCGATTTATAAGAATCCAAGCCGACGAAGTCGCTGGCATCAGCTAGTAAATCACAGATAGGCAGTTGTCAACATTAACACAGAGTTTCTCATGCGAGTGTCATACTCACGAAAACATTATAACATCAATATTTTATTCAAAATAAAACAATTACGTTACACACCTACAGAAAGTACGTATAAAGGAAAGATTAGATAAATTAGAAAGTTGGAAGGGTGGTTGACCCTCGCCGCCGGAAGTAGGCCGCCGCGACGCTGTTCTTATACGAGTCGCTGCCCCATCGGCCCTCGCAGCTCACCCGCGCCCCGCGCCCCGCGCTCCCACTCATAGATAAGCCGTGTTACGTGTACCTACAAACTAAATCCCTTCAATACTACCTTTAGGTACTAGTTATTATTCTGTGATAATATAATACTAATAATAAGGTAAAGTCAATTTGCAAAAATTGCAAGACTTTGCAATCGTCCGTTGTGAAGTCAACATCTCCTGAAGATGCTCCGGTGTCGGAGCGAAACGATCGTCGAGTACATTTTGTGGTGAATTTGTGTGGTGTTGTGCCTACAAATTTGTCACTGTTAGCAGATTATAGCAAAGTAATTTTATATTCATTCATGGAATTCCGCAAAGTAACGCCTGCTTCTATTCAATAAGGTTCTAGATAAGTAGGTACATCACTTCGATACTATAAGTGTTTTATCATTGATCGGCAATAAGCACTAACACTATACCTGGAGTAGGTACCTAGGCTAGTGCTAACATATAATTCAATTTGATTCTTAATATTTACCTACTTTGATTCATGTAGGTAGGTACACGTTCTCAGGTACATATACCTAACTCTATCATTCGACAGAACAAGAAATCGTTTAAATTTCAAACCGACCTAATATTTACGTAGGTACCTACTCAGTTAATATTTTTACAAGGTGAAGAAGTTCAGTCGGCGGTACTAACACCCGGTCCCGCCGCTCGAGCAGATGCCTCACGCCGGCGACGCCCGCGACCAGCGCGCGGACTCCTCGGAACGCTTCCCCGGCGCGACAGCGTGCGGCGTGCGACGCGTCGGCGGGCTCGGCGCGACAGCGTGCGGCGTGCGACGCGACGGCGGGCTCGGCGCGACCGGAGCGCGACGCGACAGGCTTCGGCTTGTTCGCGTACTCGTACACGATGCGCTCCCGGTCCCGCGGCGGGCACAGCGCGGGCAGGCCCAGCAGGCGCGCCACGCCGGGCGGCGGCAGCAGGAACTGCCCCGTCTTCACCGTGGTCACGAACCGCGGCTTGTCGCCATCGCCGGCCGCCTTGTTGCGCGACGGCCGCGGCTGGCTCGCGCCGGTCCGTCGCGCGATCTCGGGGTCGGAGGCGGCGAGCGCGCCGGGGCGGCGGCGCCGGCCCGGGACGACCTCCAGGATCTCCTTCTCCTTCAGCCGGCGGAGCTTCGAGTCGAGCGCCCGCGTGAAGTCGGGGTCGAGCACGGTCTGCGGCGCGACGGCGGCGACCATCGCGGCGAGCGGGCGACGCGGCAGCGGCCGCACCACGTTGACGCTGCGCGGCGCGGAGGCCTCGCGGCTTATGACGGTGAACGCGTGCGAGTCGCGCGCGGGCTGGGGCGGCGCCGGCATCGCGGCGAGTCACATGGCGCGCGGTGGTGGCGACGGCGGTGGCGCGCGGCGGCCGGCCGAGTGTCCGGCGGCGCGGGGCAGGCCGCCGGTCAGCCGCCCCGGCGGCGCTTACGACCTTTGCCGCCCCGCGCCCGCTACTGCGGCACGCACGGTCGCGCAAGCGCCCGCGTGCTCGCGGCGCGGCGAACGCGACGGCTTCAGGGGACGAAGCACGCTCATACTACGAACGTATCGAATAGTAAAAACTGCAAACGAATCGCTCCCAAAGCGTTCCCAGGGGTTTATGTTAAAAGTACTGGTCGCTCAGCGTGCGAACCTCCTCGGTTCACTCAAGGTCCGATCTATATCGACTTCGCTCACTCCCGTCATCATATGTCTGTCACTTGATCACTATTACATTTCTACCGAGAACGCGTTTTACTACGCGTGTTACGACATACGAGTATAAAGGCTTTCTACGGAATGTTTTCACTTCCCACAAATGCAGCGCGCGAACTAATAACCGCTGTTGTTTGTTGTGGTGAGGCACTGTGGTAGGTAGTGGTAGGTGCCGCGGCCAGCGCGCGGTCGGCACACGGAGGCGGGCGGCGAGTGAGTGCGCGACTGAGGCACGAGGTGTCAACAATGTGACGTTATCTAAGTACCTGCAGCCAATTGTTATCGTGTTTTGTCGATGTGCGCCGGTTCAAATGTTACATTAGCAAAATAACGTAGTTTCCAGATGACTTAGGTACGTAGGTATAGTTTCTTAATTTAGTAACATCATATTGTACCTATGTGAGAAACAGATGAAAATAACTAAAAACATGTAGGTGTTAGGTAGTATAGTATCGGTATCTTGTACTCTGAAGTGTCTACCTCCTGTCAAACCAAATCTGACGAATGATTAACGACAATGCCCAACGCGGAGTTCGATCCTAGGACTTCCGAAAACAAAGTCCGAAATAAAAATAAATGCCGATGTGACTTGAAAGTTATCTGCTAATTTCCAAGGAGCTTTTAGCAAGTCGTGCGTTTGCGCCTCTTAAGTAGAAACATCCTTGTTGCATCCAGCATCAAATTATTATTGTCTGGAATATGGGGCCTACAGCCCGCTCATTGGTCCTTCGAACCGGATCGATGATCAGGCTGTAGGCTCCATAAGATGTGGTAGAAGGAAAATAAGTAATTAAAAATCACTTTTTCAATAAACTTTTAATGCACCACGACAACCTCGCACAAGATCATAGACAGAAGAAGGAATAGGTTCGTAGTGGTGCCAAGTATACCTACAGTTTCCATAATCTATTTTACTGTAATGTTGCTACTTGCTAAACCAAATGACTAATTGGTGTGTGTGCGTGTGTATGTGTGTGTATGTGTGTTTGTTACTCTTACTGAACCGATTTGGCTGAAATTTTGAACGCAGATAGATTGTGCCCTGACTTAACACATAGGCTTAAACTTTTTATCTTGAAAAAATCCACAGTTCCCACGGGATTTTGAAAAAACCGAAATCTATAGTACAGCTATAGGCAGATTATCATAGCAAACTTCCTTGAAAGTAGGTATAAATGTTGGAAACGGGAATCGGAAATCCACGATTCCCTCGGGATTTGTAAAAAACCGAAATTCACGCGGGCGAATCAGTGGGCAAAGCTAGCTTAGAATAATTAAAATGATTTAATTGGATGCAACACTCCTGATGAACAAACAGTACGCCTAGGTATGGGTACTTTATGCTGTGGACGCGGCACTTGATGCTGTGGACTTTGTATTGACATCTGTATTGATGGGAACAGTAATAGTACCTACCACACATGTTACGTAGAAAATGTTGTGTCCTGATAATGGGTAAGATATCGATGTGGCATATAGTCAGAAACTAGCAAATGATATAATAAAACACCCGGCGAACCAATCAGTGTATCGGTCAGATACAAAGACTGGAATACCGAGCGCAATAATGATTATAAGTCGATCAAGTGAATAAATTAGCAATTAGAATAAATTCCAAAAAATTGGAAAAATCAATTCTGTTGAAAACCTCGAGTATTCAGTGTTAGAACTATTATCGTCAAATTTCGTATTAAGAAGCCGTGGAACGGAAGTGGTCGACGGTTGCCGCGACGACGAAGACCACGCGGCTCCCCGCGCACCGCCGCCGTGCGCCCCAACACCCTGCACAATGGCCCTCTCTGACCCTTCACCCCTTCCACCCTCGGAGGCAGCCCAAGGTTAAGGGCAATGCTCCTCTCCGGCTCAGCAATATGCTAATCACAGTTAGTGGAACTGTTATCCCGAGCTGTGATCTATCACGCGATATCGACGCAAATAACAACGCGGGTCCCGTACCTACGCCGCTCGTCGGCCTGCTATTAGAGTAAAACACTCGCTTCCGAAGCGGTCAAGAAAACGCTTGCTATTAGCATACTAAAGAAGTTGGTCCCTTCAAGAGTAGCTTCATGGAAAAGGAAAAAAATTATACGATTGCTAAAAAGAAACATTTTTGTCAAGTTTAATTATGCAATAGGCAGTAATTTTCGTTTCATAAATATAATTGTAAGTTTTTGAAATTGTTATCGAGGATCATCGTCGAGCTGCCAGCTGCGAGCTGCGATACCATCGTCTGGCGACTGGCGACTGGCGAGTGGCGAGTGGCGAGTTGGCGACTGTGCGAGAGCAGCGAGAGTGACGGCCGCTCCGCACGCGAATACTAGGTATTTTATTTTAAACATTCAAAGAGTCCTTTTCATAATATTACATCATTGACTACATCAGCAAAATGAAAGTTCAGTATGGTTATTCCGAGCTTGCGCACCTCGAAAACTTTACTAAATAGTAAATACTTCAGTACATACTTCGAATATTTAGGTATTTTACAATATCTCCTCTCGGGGCGCTGGCTGTAGACGAATGGCTACATATGTATTGCCGAACTCAAACCTTAAAGAAAGCCAGTTTAGGTCCATTCCACTCTGAAGTCATTCGGTTTCGATATTCGAATTTTAGTAAAGTTTTCGAGGTGTGTAAGCTCGGAATAACCATACTGGAGTTCACTACGTAGACTCTACGAGCCTACGCCGTAGAACATATTATTATTATTTCTCTCATTTATTTGCATACTCATATTTACAATTTTATTTTTAACAATGTTTAAGTATAAAAAATAAAAAAAATATATACACATATTAAAAGTAACATTCTTAAAAATAAAATTACAAAATGGGTTCCATCGGCAGCGGTATAAAGTCCAAGCTGCCGGTGGTCAGGGCTCCAGAGTGAGGAACCTCCTCACAATGCGTGCCGTCTCGAGGAGAACTGCCTTCTGTATCCTGCTCTTGATCCAACAGTCAAGCGAAAGTTTCTTGAGATGTTGGTCGAAACTTTTCGCTATCAGACCATTTACCGAAACGACAATCGGAACAATAATCGTTGAATCAACGCTCCACATGGCGGTAATCTCGTGGGCAAGGTCTAAATATTTCATTAATTTTTCTTTCTCTGCCTTCACAAGATTATCGTCATGGGGGATGGTGACGTCAACAATTATTGCTTGGCGCGCTGACCGGTCAACTAACACTATATCAGGTCTATTGGCTACAATATACCTATCAGTGATAATTGACCGATCCCAGTAGAGCAGAGCACTACTATTTTCAAGAACTGATACTGGGCATACCTATAGTACGGTACCTCGGATTCTACAAGGCCGTATCGAAGAGCAAGTTGTTGATGGATTATCCTGGCTACTTGATTATGTCTGTGCAAGTACTCGCCGTTAGCAAGATGAGAACAACCGGAGACAATATGCCTGAGTGACTCCCCAGGACGATGACACGCTCGACATATGTCAATAGTGCCATCTTTCATAATGTGTCTCCGGTAGTTATTCGTCTTGATAACTTCGTCCATAATTGCACACACAAAACCCTCGGTTTCCCCAAAAAGGTCACCGAACTGTAACCAGGATATAGAGGCAATGGAATCTACATCAGGTCCGGTTATGGCCTTGTAGAACCTGCCATGTAACTCCTTGCTCTTCCACACTGCTATGCGATCCAAGGTACTGAGTACTATGGGCTTGTGCCAGTTCTCTTTGCCTAAGGAAAGCGGGGTAAGTCCCTTATCAACTGCAACTACATCCTTATGCACACCCGCGTTCTTCTTGAGAAAATAATCTCTAAGGTTGTAGACCACACGATTATGGAGGTTCTTGGCATTCAAAAAACCACGTCCTCCACACTTGCGTGGGATGTACAACCTCATAACAGATGAACGCGGATGATGCATGCGGTATGTTGTCAACAATTTTCGCACCTTTCGGTCCAGGGAATCCAGTTCAGTTTGAGTCCACTTTAGTATGCCAAAGGTGTATATGAGTAATGGCATGACCCAACCATTAAAGGCCAATAAAGACCTTGTTGCCACCCGATAAAAGACTACTAAGCACTTTTTTCAGGCGGCCAAAGAAACGCTCCTCTACTGCATGTTTCATAGTCCCTGCCTCAATACCAAGCGCCTCTGACATACCAAGGTATTTATATGTTTCACCTTCACAAAGAGATCTAAGAATCATATTATTTGAAATAACTAGATTCTCAGAGGTCACAACCCTTCCTCGCTCTATATTGACAACCGCACACTTATCAACACCAAACTCCATCCCTATGTCATTGCTAAAGTTCTGAGTGATCTTCAGCAATTTCACAAGGTCTTGTCGTTTTGATGCATATATCTTGAGGTCGTCCATATAAAGTAAGTGAGATATGACCTCACCTCCCCTGCGAAGGCGAAAGCCTAACCCCGAATCCTTCAGTAGTGTACTGAGTGGATTAAGGGCCAAGCAAAACCATAAAGGGCTCAAACTGTCACCCTGGAATATACCTCGCTTAATCCTTATCGGTTCAACGGAATAAGAAAATTCAGTACTCCCTGGTTGACGAAGAACTGTCATCCACTGTCTCATACATGAATCCAGAAAAGAACATAGAGTTGCATCGACCTTATACAACTTCATGATCTCCATGAGCCATGTATGAGGCACCGAATCATAGGCCTTCTTGTAGTCAATCCAAGCAGCCACTAAATTTTTCTCTTTTATTATTATTACTAGCTGACCCCCGCGACTTCGTTCGCGTGTTTATAGGTTTTATATAGAATCGGATCGGATCCCATAATTCTTTTATGTACCTAAACTAAATGTAGCCTGTTACTCCTTACAAAATTGAAAGTTCCATTAAAATCGATCCAGCCATTTCGGAGATTAGCTGGAACAAATAGACAGAACGACAAACATAAATTTAAACGCACGCCAGTTTAAAATAAGCCGTACGTACAAAGATCCGGGTCCCAAGTTATTGGAACCCAATAAATGCCTGTCATTTCTAAACTAAAAAACCTATGACCTTGAAATATTTACGGGACAATACTTAGAGTATTACCTTTCTAACAAAAAAAGAATGAGTGAAATCGAATAACGCGTTAATGAATTACAGCTAAATACACGTTTTAACTTTCATCCCCTCTCCCAAGGGAACCGTGCTGAATTTCGGGATAAAAAGTATCCTATAACCTACCTCGGAGTATAAACTCAAATCGTACCAAGTTTCATTTGAATCCATTCAGTAGTTTCGGCGTGATGCGCGGCCAAGATACAGACAGACAGACAGACAGACAGACAGACAGACAGACAGACAAAAATGAAAAAAATTGCAGTTTTGGCTTCAGTATCGATTATAGAGTGCCCTCCGATAAAAAATTTCAAAATATATTCAACTAGCTGTTGCCCGCGGCTTCGCCCGCGTGAATTTTGGTTTTTCACAAATCCTGAGGAAATCGTGGATTTCTGGTTCCTGTTCCCGCTCCCTTTTCCAATCTTTATACTTACTTTCAAGGTAGTTTGCTATATTGATCTACCTATAGCTGTAGATTTGGGTTTTTTCAAAATCCCGTGGGAACTGTGGATTTTTTCAGGATAAAAAGTTGCCTATGTATTAAGTCAAGGCATTATATATCTCCATTCAAAATTTCAGCCAAATTTGTTCAGTAGTTGCGACGTTATAGAGTAACAAACATCCAAACATCTAAACATCCAAATATCCGCATTTTCACATTTAGATAATTATTTAATAAATAAATAGCTTTACATTATTTATTTATTTATTCAGTTATTTATTTATTGATTTAGTTATTAATTTAGTATTTATTTAATTGCCTTCGGCCACCAGAGAGCGCAGCTGTCGTATCGAGATTCCGCCTGCGGCCGTCAGAGGTCATTGCAATTGCTTCGAGTTTCCAGCTCCGGCCGCAAGAGTTTTGACTATAAGAGGGCACTGCAATTGCTTCGAGTTTCCGGCTTAGGCCGCTAGAGGGCGCTGCGACCATTTTTAGTTTTTATTTTTGACCGCACGAGGGCGCTGCAATCACTTCAAGTTTCTGGCCTAGGCCGCCAGAGGGGGCTGCGATCGTTTTTTAGTTTCCAGTTTTTGCCGCAAGAGGGCACTGTGATCGTTTAAGTTTCCAGTTTTGGCTGCTAGAGGGCGCTGCTATTGCTTCAAGTTTCCGGCTTAGGCCGCCAGTGGGTGCTGTGATCGTTTTTAGTTTCCAGTTTTGACCGCACGAGGGCGCTGCAATCACTTCAAGTTTCTGGCCTAGGCCGCCAGAGGGCGCTGCGATCGTTTTTTAGTTTCCAGTTTTTGCCGCAAGAGCGCACTGTGATCGTTTTAGTTTCCAATTTTGGCTGCTAGAGGGCGCTGCTATTGCTTCAAGTTTCCGGCTTAGGCCGCCAGAGGGTGCTGTGATCGTTTTTTTAGTTTCCAGTTTTGGCCGCCAGA
The DNA here is from genome assembly GCA_920104075.1 of Melanargia galathea. Taxonomy (NCBI): domain Eukaryota; kingdom Metazoa; phylum Arthropoda; class Insecta; order Lepidoptera; family Nymphalidae; genus Melanargia; species Melanargia galathea. The sequence goes on from OV049865.1 coordinate 213,217, forward strand.
GAGCGCTGCGATCGTTTTTAGCTTCCAGTTTTGGCCGCTAGAGGGCGCTGCAATCGTTTTTTAGTTTCCAATTTTGGCTGCTAGGGGGTGCTGCTATTGCTTCAAGTTTCCGGCTTAGGCCACCAGAGGGCGATGTGATCGTTTTTTAGTTTCCAGTTTTGGCCGCCAAAGGGCGCTATGATCGCTTCAAGTTAGACCGCCAGAGAGCGCTGCTATCGTTTTTATAAAATTTCCATTTAAAATTTCATCCCCTATTTTACCACCCTTAAAAGCAGATTTTTCAAAATAAAATTTACAGAGTTTTATTATTTAAAACTCATAATCTAAATGCCGATTTTCAGGTCTATAACTTTAAAAACATAGGACTTTCATACAAATTTTCATCCCCTATTTTACCACCCTTAAGGGGAGATTTTCCAGAATAACTTATACAGGTTTTTATCATTTAAAAATTATAATTTCATATCCTATTTTCATATCTGTAACTTCAAAAACATAACCTTCCAACCCCCATTTTACCCCTTAAGGGAGGATTTTCGTGAAATATTTTCCAGGCTGATATCTAAGCCCTAGAATAAACCTACCTTCCAAATTTCAAGTTGATAATAGCAAAATTATAATTAAAACTTCCCATTAAAACTTTCATCCCCTATTTTACCACCCTTAAGGGAAGATTTTTAAAAATAAAATATACAGGGTTTTATTATTTAAAACTAATAATCTAAATGCCGATTTTCAGGTCTGTAACTTTAAAAACATAGGACTTTCATACAAACTTTCTACCCCCATTTTACCCCCTTAGGGGAGGATTTTAGGGATATTAAATAGCCTATAACCTGCCCCAAAAGTTGGACAACCAAATGCAAAAAGAATTTTTCAAATCCGATAGGTACTTCCAGAGATTAGCGCGTTCAAACAAACAAACAAACAAACAAACAAACAAACAAACAAACAAACTCTTCCGCTTTATTATATTAGTATAGATTATTATGATTTCTACATTAATTGTCAACCCATATGAAAGGGTTTTCCTAAAACAATTGCCAACTCGTTGCTTATGGACTCTGATAAAAAATGTTGATCTGAAATTTAAGTAGAAAATCGTAAGTAGACATTTTTAGACCAGAGTCGATCCCTTTAAAAATAATAAAAAGTAAAGAAAAATCACAGTAGGATGAAACCCATTGGAAAGGGAGGAGAATATAATAAGAATTAAATGAAAAATAATTTACGGGCGATCTGAGCTAGGGAAAAAAAATGGGGGGAGTTTTAAGGGTAAAAAACGGTTTATCTCGATTTCCGACAAAACTACAAGTCCTATGGAAAAAAGTCCAATGGCAAAGTTGTAGATAATAAAAAGATCAACAACTTTTGTATTTAAACTTTTTTCACTTAACCTCAAAATGTATGTGAAAAACTCAAAAAACCATGTTTTTGGTTTTTTATTATTATCTTTTACAAAAACATTTTTTTTTTCTCGAAATTTGGTGAAAACTTACCTTTTTATATCCCAAATACATTGTAATTTATTTGATTTGAAATGTTTATTATTTCTCCTTATTTTGACTTAATATCGAAAAAGCACTCTAATTTTCAATCGAAAAATCATCCGTCAAAATGTCAGCTTTTTTCAAAAAATAGGTGTGCTTTCTGTTCGTTGAAATCTCTACTTTCCGATGGTGTAAAAATATATATATGTTTCTATAGTAAATCTTCTCAGAAAATGAAAAAAACCGGAATTCGAATTTTGTACTAAAATATCATTCAATTTTAATTTTTTAGGTTATATTACGTTAAGCATGTTATTTTTTAAAGAAAATATTACTATTTTTATTTTAGAGTTGCCACTTCATTATACTTATTGCATTAATAGACCAGTGTCGATAATTTTTGAAACCAAGAAATATCACAGTAGGATGAAACCCATTGGAAAAGGAGGAGAATATTTTAAAAATAAAAGGACAAATAATTTACGGGCAATCTGAGCTCGAGAAGGGGAAGGGGGGGAGTTTTGAGGGTAAAAAACGGTTTAACCCGATTTCCGGCAAAACTACAAGTCCTATGGAAAAAAATTAATTGAAAAAGTTATCACTACATAGTATAAAACAAAGTCGCTTTCTCCGTCCCTATATCCCTATGTCCCTATGTCCCTATGTCCCTATGTATGCTTAAATCTTTAAAACTACGCAACGGTTTTTTTTAATAGATAGAGGGATTCAAGAGGAAGGTTTATATGTATAATAACATCCATTAAATAGTGGAGAAATACTGTTATTTTTGAGGTTTCTAATGTGATGTCGTAAATAATTACATTTTTTCCGCTTACATTGCAAACGCAGGCTGAACCCTACGAGATTTATCAAAATAATGTACTAAGTATTGTACACATTGAAAAGGTCTACAAAAAAGTCCGCGATGGTATATGTCTATCTCTTATGGATATCCCACAATAACATTTTTTTGTCATTTACTTTTTACGACAAATAATGGCTAATTTTCGAAGCGATTTCAACCAATACAGCATTAATCCTTATCTAATTAAATACCTTAAATACATTGTTGATTTAATATAAATCCATATGGCCCTTTACAGCATATGATTTAAATGAATACTTTCGAAGATATTACAGATTTAAAAATTGCGGCGGCGGGAGCGTGCCTATAAGCGCGTCGGTGGCCGCGCGGTTCTCCTATATAGCCCAGTGTCGATAATTTTTGAAACAAAAAAAAAATCACAGTACGTAGGATAAAACCCATTGGAAAAGGAGGAGAATATTATAAAAATACAAGGAAAAATAATTTACGGGCGATCTGAGCTCGGGAAAAAAAGGGGGGAGTTTTAAGGGTAAAAAACGGTTTATCTCGATTTCCGGCAAAACTAGAAGTCCTATGGAAAAAAATCAAATGGCAAAGTTGTAGGTAATAAAAAGATCTACAACTTTTGTATTTACACTTTTTTCACATAACCTCAAAATTTATGTGAAAAGTTCAGAAAACCAAGTTTTTGGTTTTTTATTTTTATCTTTTAAAATAAATATTTTTTTTTCACGGAATCTGGTGAAAACTTACCATTTTATGTCCCAAATACACTGTAATTTATTTGATTTGAAATATTTAGTTTTTCTCCTTATTTTTGACTTAATTCTGACAGCTGTCATTGTCATTTACAGATGAGTTATTTATATGAAGAACAAGGTTAACATCTACGAAGTACGATTTTACCCCAAACTACTTTAATTCCCTGTCAACATATAAAGCTCTAAGCCGCTTAATAATATTAATTGTTTCGCCCTAAAATAGAAATTGCTAAGAATGGAAACTAGAAAGTGCACACTAACAATAACAAAGCAATAGAAAACAAAAGAAGCACATTGAAAAAATTTATTCAAAAATGGAAGTCGAATGACATTATCACCATGAAGGTCTGTCAGGCATTTGTCATATCTACATACATGCAGCAGTTGATTTGTATTTGCATAAGTTTTAAATTTTTCATCCTTTTTGTGGAAATTGTTTTATCTCTGGTAACATTATGAAACGTCAGAATTCCACGGAATTAGTAATTCAGGTATAAGGTGAGATATAGTAAGTTCATTGTGGAAAATATCGTAAAAAGTCAAGCCGCCTGGGAGCTTTCATCGAAAACGCTGCCTAATCCCTGAGCGGGTAGTAGGTACCTACGCATAATATGCTCTACTACCCGTGCGAAGCCGGGGCGGGTCGCTAGTAGGTAATAAAAAGATCTACAACTTTTGTATTTACACTTTTTTCACATAACCTTAAAATTTATGTGAAAAGTTCAAAAAACCAAGTTTTTGGTTTTTTATTTTTATCTTTTACAATAAATATTTTTTTTTACGGAATTCGGTGAAAACTTACCTTTTTATGTCCCAAATACACTGTAATTTATTTGATTTGAAATATTTAGTTTTTCTCCTTATTTTGACTTAATATCGAAAAAGTAATATTATATTAGTATTAAAGTAATATTTTCTTTAAAAAATGACACGCTTAACGTAACATAACCTAAAAAATTAAAATTGAATGATATTTTAGTACAAGATTTAAAAAATTCGAACTCCGGTTTTTTTCATTTTCTGAGAAGATTTACTATTGCAATATATATATATTTTTACACCATCGAAAAGTAGAGAATTCAAAGAACAGAACGCACACCTACTTTTTGAAAAAAGCTGATATTTTGACGGATGAATTTTCGATTGAAAATTAGGGTGCTTTTTCGATATTGAGTCAAAAATAAGGAGAAAAACTAAATATTTCAAATCAAATAAATTATAGTGTATTGGGGACATAAAAAGGTAAGTTTTCACCAAATTCCGTGAAACAAAAATATTTATTGTAAAAGATAAAAATAAAAAACAAAAAACTTGGTTTTTTGAACTTTTCACATAAATTTTGAGGTTATGTGAAAAAAGTGTAAAAACAAAAGTTGTAGATCTTTTTATTACCTATAACTTTGCTAGTTAATTTTTTTCCCTAGGACTTGTAGTTTTGCCAGAAATCGAGATAAACCATTTTTTACCCTTAAAACTCCCCCCCTTTTTTTTCCCGAGCTCAGATCGCCCGTAAATTATTTTTCCTTTTATTTTTATAATATTCTCCTCCTTTTACAATGGGTTTCATCCTACTGTGATTTTTCTTTTTTTCAAAAATTAACGACACTGGGCTATTTAGAATTCATTGATTTTTGAAATAATTGTGAATAAGTACAACATATTTATTACTTACATATTTACATACATACGGATCGAATACAGAACATTCTTTTTTGAAGTCGGTTAAAAATTGTTACGATGCTATGATTAAATTAGGTTGAACTAGCGAGTCGCCCTGGCTTCGCACGGGTAATAATTACTCGCTAATATCCCACATTGTTTTTGTTATATTATATCTCAGGCGTTTTCCATTAAAGCTCCCAGGCGGCTCGACTTTTTCCGACATTTTCAACAATTATCATCATTTTTCAACCAATTTATACGCAACCTTATCTAACAAATTATACACCTGAATCTTTCTGATGACTTATTCTGTCTATTGGTGAAAACCGCATGAAAATCCATTAAGTAGTTTTGAGGTTATGGCGAACAGACAGCCAGACAGATGCAGCGGGTGACTTTGTTTTATAATAATGTAGTGATAATATTCTACGGTTAAATAACATGAAATAATTTAAACTGTGGTCGTGCTGTAGCTGCTGGGGCCAGGCGGCGGCGGCGCGGGCGGCGCGGGCGGCGCGGGCGGCGCGGGCGGCGCGGGCGGCGGGGGCGGCACGAGCCCTTCGTGATTCGGTTATTTTGTAACTCAAGGATTTTTCACTAATAAAAATAATCTCTTATACTAATCTAGACAAACACAATTTATGATACAAATGCGAGTGTATACGTATTTTAAATTTATAATTATACTGTTGTACTTAAGTTGTTTAACAACAACATGTAAGTATAACGATAAGTTTAATTTTAATCCCGAAAATCCCCGAAGTACCTACACATCAACGACTTATTCATACCGACAGCGTCGGTTTTGACTCGTAGATCACATAACTAACGAAATGGTTTCAAAACAGCTTTGTTAGTGATTTTTTGATGAGCTCGCAATTAATTGCGGAGGGGTGCATGTTCATGAGCCATTACATTTCCCGCTCGCCGCGCCGCGTCGTGAGCGTTCTATATGAGTTCTATATGATTCCACGAACAATTAATAAATACCGATCGATTATTATTTTGACGAAACGATGCGATGCACGCCCGCCCCGAGCCACCACCGCCGCCGCGCCGCCGCGTGGTGGGCGCGCAGCCCACGCGTGGGGTTCATGGCGTCAGCAGAAACCACTTTATGACTCGCGTGTATTTTATCCAAGTAAAATGTGTCGTGATAAAATCTTTATAATATTATGTAAAAATCCGGTGTGCGTCTGGTCGTTATTCTTTTCCTAAACGGCTTGATCCATTTTAATGAAATATTTATTTGTAGTTGGGGGTCACCAAGTTGGTTCTTAGATATAGTTGGACCCGGTAGGTGACGGTAATCGAAATACAGTTTTTTTTTTTAATTTTTCGATCATAATATAAAATATTATTTATTTCAATAAATAAATTACATAATAATATTATAATACTAGCGGTCAGCCCCGGCTTCGCCCGTGGTACATATATAGCCTATAGCACTCAAGGATCACGTAGGTAGTAGTAGGTACGTCATATCCAACGGTGAAAGAATTTTTGAAATCGCTCCTGTATTTCCTGAGATTAGCGCGTTCAAACAAACTCTTCTGCTTTATTATATATTAGTAGGTACCTATAGATTTCTGGTTGATTCACCGATGAAACTAAGTTTGAGATACCCAACCGTACCGTTCGACGTTTGCGCCGTGCGTCGTGTGAAATCCGACATCGAATGTGTGTGCCTTGTGTGTGCTCAGTGCTAACGCGACCGGTTGCGGCAGCGTTGAAATCTATTCTTAGTCTTATTTATGTCGGTATGTGTGAAAATGAACTAAGAAATTAAGACCGCTTCCGTCTTCAGCTTATACCTAATCGTGCTAGATTTATATCTAAAGGTATTTCATCTCGCTATAACGTAAGCTAGTTATATAAGCTGTCTCGCTGTGTGCTGCTCACCATGACGGGTTCCTGGTCAGCTTGGCGTTGTTGTAGAGCGCGCGCGGCGTGCTAGCATACGTGTAGGGGCCCCGCGGGCGCGCCGCATGCGGGCCCTCGACCAGCAGCGCGCGCATGGCCGCGCCGCGCCGCCCGCAGCGCGCCCGCCACCAGCACGAAGCACTCCTCGCACGCCGCCAACACCAAACAGCACATACACTACACTCGAACGCGACTAAACACCAAAACACTAATTAAAGCAACAACCACCAGCGGGTGACTCTATCGATTGAAAAGCACTATTAGATTGTAAATCACTGATTTCAGCGAGTTATATAAATAATAAATTGAGTCAATTTTAGTTTTTCGGTTTATTAAAATAACTGTCAGTGATTGTCATCCTGCCGACGACGTTGTGATGACAAACGACGACGACACATTTGAAAAAGGAATCACTGTCACTCCGTCCGTAGGACATGTGCATGTGGAACACTGGTTCTGCGACCGCAACATGTGGGCGGCGGATTCGGCTGGATATGGGCAGTGCGCCCACGTGCTGGTGCTCCGGTCGTCGCCGTCGTATCGATCATGTTGCACTGATGAGAAGTCACTGTCCTGGGCGTGAGCGCGTGGTATGCTAATGGCCGTGTTATGCGTTGTCATGACGACCGTGTGCCGAGCTTCTCCTATTATGAAACGCTATCGTGGCCGCATAGAAGCGTTATCTGTTTAGATCATAGAGAGCGAACTCGCCTTACTATCTTAGGAATTGAAATTTTTACGTTGCAAAAAGTCAACCAAACTTACAAAGAAGTGAAAGTCTGTTGAGCAAGGTCTGGGGATAATGGTAGATGAGAAAGAGTCCAGGTAGCTTTGCCTTTCTTTACAAATGTAATCATATTAGAAGGAAAACTGCCTCGTTGGTCTAGTGGTTAGCATATTCGACTGCAGATCACGAGGTCCCGGGTTCGATTCCCGGGTCGGGCAAATATTTGTTAGGTATTGGGTTTTTCTGTCAAGAAATTCTCAGTGCCAGCCCGGAGTTGGTAGTAGACGGTGTTTCACCCCCGTGCCTTGGAGAGCACGTTAAGCAGTCGGTCCCGGTTATTATCACTATCATGTGACAATAGTCGTTAAAGCCCGCCAACCCGCATTAGAGCAGCGTGGCGGGTCTATGCTCTAATCCCTCTCTCCTATGAGAGAGGAGGCCTGTGCCCAGCTGTGGGACGTTAAAAAGGCTGTAGTGGTGGTGGTGGTAGAAGGAAAATAAAGTCTAAAAACAAATGGAATAACTACCTACTTAACATGCTTCAAAAGTAAAACATTTAATTTCTAAAAATTCCAAGTGTAATCGCAAATATCCCAATTCAAAGAGACTGGTTCACAAAACGGCAATTTATTACGTAAAGCCCAGACCCAATATTAAACAAACATTTAGGTAGTTACGAGTATGTTGATACTCGTACACTGAGCTAACTTCTACATTTCTATTGGTATCAGCTCATTGTTCTAGAATAATAAGTATAGTTGATGAATTCATTGTAGCGATGCCACACATCGCTGCGACACTTCTGTGCCGCCGCTACGGCATCCTAGATGACACGACAGATGACACAGACCTATGGTGTGGTGTGTATGGCACGCGGTGCGATGGGATTGCTATTAGTTGCGGCGTTGTCGCTGCGTTGCGTCGTCCTAATTTTTTAGGTTCTCGTAGCTGTTTCGTAGCTACTCTACATCCGTAGCAAATAGAATTATTGAACTAATATTTATAGGTAGATAACTTACTTTCATATTAGTTTTTGGTAAAGTAACATTTAGAAAAAATATTTGAAAAATAAGAAAACTGACTTCAAACGTAGTTACAAAGTATAAAAATAATCTGTACCTACACTAAAGTAGGTATGTTGAAGTCGGGTAGATATAAAAAGAAACGACGAATCGCATAAGTATAGACGTGTGTTTTTATACATTTTAATTTTAACGGGCGCGGGCGTTTCAAGTCGGTTTACTTACTTTAGTCTAAGATTGGTACAGGGTCTACCAACCTACAATAAGAATCCACAATCAACAATTCCTAAAACCCCACAATTACCTGAGATAGCAATACAGAGAGAAGGGCAATACCCCTGCAGCATCAGGATTAAAGAGTTTGAGCAAGAAATTTTTATGGGACCATCTCACAAACTTCCTCTATCGATTAAAAAATCACGCGAATCGGTCAAAACGCGCCAAATTGAGAACCTTCTTGGTTAACAAGTGTCAATTAAAAATTTAAACACCCCGGACTATCGCTATTTTTTGGCAGCGGCCATCTTGGATTTGCAATAGTGCTATTCTACTAGTCAAGCCCTTTCATTTGATACCCATATTAAGGGAGTTGTGAAAAAATATTATGTAATCCGACGTTTTGTAGCGGCGGCCATCTTGGATCGCTTTTCATCAAACATAACTAACAACACTCTCGACTAATTCACCTTCCAAACCAAAGAAAAAAGCATTCAAATCGGTCCACCCGTTTGAGCCCTACAGGGGAACAGACAGACAGACACACACACACAGACACGTCAAACTTATAACACCCCGTCGTTTTTGCGTCGGGGGTTAAAAATATGAATGTCATTATTGTCCAACGTGATTACACTGTAGTGCCATCTATTGTAATGTGTTAGAACCAACAAAGGCGAGCCAGCTATGGGGTGTCGCTAAGTCATGAACTCGCAGCACGTGGCCAGTGATGGACGCCATAGCGAGAATCCCAGAGATGAAATTCAACCAAGCACCGCTAGATGGCAGACTGATAAAAAAATTCTATGCGTCTTGTATCCACAGTAGATAAACCAAGATAGACTTTACTTTTAGAATACGGAACCCTAAAAAGTAATTCGAATGCTCGATTCGTAAATATATTGTCAATGAAGGTCCAATTTTTAACAAAATATAAGGTGGGTGCACCATGGAAGGCCAGGCTCCTTTGTAGGCCAATTATTAAAAAGTAGTAGTTATTTCTATGTGATGACAAATTCCTTTTACTCACACTAACACTCATCGAACTCAAGGACACAGACGCGGCGGCGAGTCCCTCACGCTGCTATTTTGTCAGTGAGGCCCCTCACTTTGTTGACTTCGATCGTCGACGTTAAAATTGTAATTCGCGGTCACAGCAAAACGTAAATTTTCAAGTAAATAACCTATTGTTTTCTTTATTTTTTACTCTGAATTAATTTAAATAAGGATTTGCTATGATACTAAAGTAAAAAATATTACTTTTCTTTTATTTCAGTTAAAATATCGATAGTGTTCTTAGAAAAGTCAATGGTTCCTTGTAAAGCCAATCAAAAATATGACGGTTGGCCTTACTAGGGCACATGGGCCTTACTAGGAACATCTCGAAATATTAATACGAAAATATTAATACTTAGTTTTAAAATCTATTTACAACTGAAAACTAAATAGGTATTAGCATTTTCGTGATTTCTAGATTTTATAACACATTGTTTTAACTTTCCCGATATGTAGGTATAATATGTATCGGCCTTACAAGCAACGGGCCCATAAGAAGGCCATTTTAGGTCAGTTAATTTTTTTATAATTTCTTTTTATCGGTTATTGGCAACATATTTGGTATCGATATAATACTCATTATTATTATTTTTAAAACATTTCAACGAATACATTGTTAGTTATACGATTGTGTTCAAGTAATGTTCGTTGAGTATTTTATATGTGAATATATTATGGTAAGCATTTAATGTTCCGTTTTAATGAAAGAATTTTGAATGTAATGTAATGTAATGTAAGTATAAACAGATATTTCGATTTTCACAACGTTAGTTTTAAGTTAAACGACTGATTTATTATATTGGCCTTATAAGGAGCCTTGTTCCTAGCAAGGCCATTTGGAAGAGTTTAATAAAACTTAAGTTTAATAAATAGTTATTAATTCTGCAATAACAAAAAGTGTATTATATGTATCATAATAAAACAAAGTATTACTTAATAACTTGTTTGTTTCATTTATCCAGTAAATAAAAGAAAAATAACTGTTTATTCGTTAGTGTGGCCTTCCATGGTCCACCCACCTTACATAAGATTATTATTTCAAAATTACAGTGGGCCATACCTACTTACCAGTTACCGGTACGGTGTAGCCTAGCTACGTTAGCTATACGCTTTAGAAGTAACGTCAGAAGGACTAGAAAATCTAGGTTTATACAGGTTTGCTTAGAAATATTATTAATAAAACCGGCCAAGTGCGAGTCGGACTCGCGTACGATGGGGTCCATACGTCCGTATCTATAAAAACGGCAAAAAATCATGTCTGTTGTATGGGAGCCCCCCTTAAATATTTGTTTTATTTTAATTTAATTATTTATTTTTAAAGTGAATATAGGCATAACTAAATATTCTGTGAATTATTCAAGCGTCTACATGTTGCCGTTATCAATATCGAGCAAAAACGAGCAAAAAAAATCACGTTTGTTTTATGGGAGCCCCTTTAAATACTTATTTATTTTATCCTTTTTTTTGTAATAGCGGAAACAGAAAAACATTATCTGTGAAAATTTCAACTGTCTAGCTATCACGGTTCATGAGATTCAGTCTGGTGACAGACAGACAGACAGACAACGAAGTCTTAGTAATAGGGTCTCGTTTTTACCCTTTGGGTACGGAACCCTAATTAAGTAAGTCTGTGTGAAAAGTCAAGTAAATATCGAATAGTAAATTTTTATCTGGCGTTTACCCTTTTACAGCTAAAGTCTACTCAAAACAGACGGGGCTATTTCCGAATGGCCACGTCAGAGGAGTCGCTTGGTCATCCCTATAGTTGTAAAAACCCCGTTAAATACCGTTAATTTACCAAATTTACGGTTAAATACCATAAAATGCAGTTTTTAACGGTTAAATACCCGACTGCGACAACGAAAAAGGGTAAAGTTTTTCTATCTTTTCTTGTATATATATAAAGATTTCATTTAATTTTTAGATGTTATTATAAATAATATTTAAAGCGAAATATACATATAACCCAATTCTTTAATTATGAGTAATTTAACGTAAACCACAGATCACCTACTTAGATACCACATGTTGATAATTTAGTATAGTCACTACACTAGGTCATCAAAGTTAGCGGAGAGCGCGAACTGCGGGGATAGAGTCAGCGATATCTGAATGGTTTTTTCTAGAACAAACTCAAAGTTCCTAGTACAATAGTGTTGGGACAGCGATTTAATATCGACTGTCAACTGCCGATAAATAATAAAACAAGGAAAATATTTTTTTTTGTTTAGATATTATATACACATAGTACCTACCTTAGTGCCTACACATAAAATATAATAAAGGTAGGTAACTGTAACTTATAAATGGTAAGTAAGCCTGAATAGCGTTACATAATTTTATCTAGATATAAAAAGTACGTATTGACTAGAATCTGACTGAATCTGAACTGTAGAATCTGTATAATATGGTTCGCTAGGAGTGAAACAAGCAGAAAAACCGGTGCAAGCCATTCCATAGCCCTTGTTAATGGTTAAGAGAGTTGTTTTTTTTGTGATTTTCTATATAGATAGTTATAGGTTGCTAAAATTTTGTTTTTTGAACTATGTCTGTGTGTGTGTGTGTTTGTGTGTGTGTGTGTGTGTGTTTGTGTGTGTGTGTGTGTGTCAAACGGGTGAACCGATTTGAATGCGGTTTTTTTTTTGTATGAAAGATGAATTAGTCGAGAGTGTTGTTAGCTATGTTTGATAAAAATCGATCCAAGATGGCCGCCGCTACAAAATGGCAGATTACATATTTTTTCATAAATCCCTTAATATGGGTATCAAATGAAAGGGCTTGACTAGCAGAATAGCACTATGCAAATCCAAAATGGCCGCCGTCACATTTTTTAAATTTTTAATTTATACTTGTAGCTATGTAACTTCCATTATAATTTGAACTCTGCTCGACTGATTGAAAATAAATTATTTAAGTTACTTGTGGTACGGCTGCACCCTATAGTTTCGGAGATATAAGCTTTAAAAAATCTGACCATGTGAGCACATAGACATCGCAAAAATAAGAAGTTTGAGTACCAACAACATGGTGCTGCACCCTATAGTTTCGGAGATATAAGCTTTTAAAAATCTGACCACGGGAGCACATAGACATTGCAGAAATAAAAAGTTTGAGTACCAACAACATGGTACTGCAGCCTATAGTTTCGGAGATATAAGCTTTCAAAAATCTGACCACGTGAGCACATAGACATCGCAAAAATAAGAAGTTTGAGTACCAACAACATGGTGCTGCACCCTATAGTTTCGGAGATATAAGCTTTTAAAAATCTGACCACGGGAGCACATAGACATTGCAAAAATAAAAAGTTTGAGTACCAACAACATGGTACTGCAGCCTATAGTTTCGGAGATATAAGCTTTCAAAAATCTGACCACGTGAGCACATAGACATCGCGAAAATAAGAAGTTTGAGTACCAACAACATGGGGCTGCACCCTATAGTTTCGGAGATATAAGCTTTTAAAAATCTGACCACGGGAGCACATAGACATTGCAAAAATAAGAAGTTTGAGTACCAACAACATGGTGCTGCATCCTATAGTTTCGGAGATATAAGCTTTTAAAAATCTGACCACGGGAGCACATAGACATTGCAAAAATAAAAAGTTTGAGTACCAACAACATGGTACTGCAGCCTATAGTTTCGGAGATATAAGCTTTCAAAAATCTGACCACGTGAGCACATAGACATCGCGAAAATAAGAAGTTTGAGTACCAACAACATGGGGCTAGTTTAATCGTCAATCTAAATGAATAAAAAATTATTTTAAACTTTTTAGTTCGACTCGTTTGAAGTCGGTTCTTTTTTCTTTGAAAAAAATTATTATTCATTTCAAAACCGAAATGTATAGCTACAGCTATAGGTAGATTATTATAGCAAACTTCCTTGAAAGTAGGTATAAAGGTTGGAAAAAGGAGCGGCAACGGGAACCGGAAATCCATGATTCCTTCGGGATTTGTGAAAAACCGAAATTTACGCGGGCGATGCCGCGGGCAGAAGCTAGTACTTAAATAATTCAATGAAGTAGTTTACTCAGCATGAATGCTATCAATTAAACATACGTCGGCTGCCTTACTCATTCCTTCTCGCTATACTGACCGCGATCGCCCGCCGCACGGCCCGCCGTGTGTCGGCTGGGCACGCGCTACTTCGTCCCCCGCCACCGCGCCTCCCGTCCTCTTGCCGCCAGTTGAAGCTCGCATCATCGCGCAACTCGTGATACACATTTCAAGCCGCTAGCGACATCTAGCGGTGGTATTTAACCGTAATAACCATAAAATGCGGTTAAATACTCGTTAAAAACGAAAAATGCGAATTTAACCGCTCGGTTAAAATCGTTAAAAACCTGCTTCGCATCTATAGTCATCCCCTCCGTCAGCGCAGGCATTCGACCTACGTTTCACGACAGATGGCGGCGACATCGGCAACCAGCTGGCCTGTGAGGGCTGGATTCTGGCCGCAGCTCTGACGCGAGCTTCTGGCTCCGCGGTTTACAAAAACATTAGAGGTGCCGGGTGGGACGGACAAGGCTGCGCGGTCATAATACTTCATTTTGGGCCCAGTCGAATGACTGGGCCCAATTCAATTCAATTCATTATTTATATGAAGTCTAATGTTAATTTATTCTAGCGTAGCAAATAACTTATTTTCGTCACTTGAAATTACAATAATTGGGAGTTGTTTGTTAAAGTGACGAGCTTTACCAGCTTTGGATAGATCTAGGTGGACAAACGACTTGGTTTTAATTCTAAGTATTAAAACCGTATTTAAACGTAACTTTTAGTTTAATTATGTCGCTGCTTACAAACTCACACTACCTACTCCAATCTTCTATAATATAATAAGACTGTAACAGATCCAATTCTGTACATTGAAGATATTTTGAAATTTTTTATCGGAGGGCACTATGTAATCGATACTGAAGCCAAAACTGCAATTTTTTTCATTTTTGTCTGTCTGTCTGTCTGTCTGTCTGTCTGTCTGTCTGTCTGTCTGTCTGTCTGTCTGTATCTTGGCCGCGCATCACGCCGAAACTACTGAATGGATTCGAATGAAACTTGGTACGATTTGAGTTTATACTCCGAGGTAGGTTATAGGATACTTTTTATCCCGAAATTCAGCACGGTTCCCTTGGGAGAGGGGATGAAAGTTAAAACGTGTATATAGCTGTAATTCATTAACGCGTTATTCGATTTCACTCATTCTTTTTTTGTTAGAAAGGTAGTACTTTAAGTATTGTCCCGTAAATATTTCAAGGTCATACGTTTTTTAGTTTAGAAATGACAGGCATTTATTGGGTTCCAATAACTTGGGTCCCGGATCTTTGTACGTACGGCTTATTTTAAGCTGGCGTGCGTTTAAATTTATGTTTGTCGTTCTGTCTATTTGTTCCAGCTAATCTCCGAAACGGCTGGATCGATTTTAATGGAACTTTCAATGTTATAAGGAGTAACAGGCTACATTTAGTTTAGGTACATAAAAGAATTATGGGATCCGATCCGATCCTATATAAAACCTAAAAACACGCGAACGAAGTCGCGGGGGTCAGCTAGTATTAAAATAAAACAAAAGTATCGAAACGTTCAACTGAAACTCCCATCCAAATAATAACAAATCACGTTAGTTCCGACATTAATAAAGCGAACAATAACGTCATGCCGCCCTCTGCGAGTGTCTCTGCCGCATCCCGCGACCCGCCGCCGCCCGCCCGCCGTCCACCCGGCAGAGCGCGCGCCGTGACCGATGACGATGAAGACGTCATAAAATAATCACCATCCTACTTTCCACCGGATAATTCTCCCGCGTGATAGCCCTCGACAAATACAACTCCGAGCGTCATCGAACCCTGCAAACTAATTCTAAACCGGTGCGGGGTAAGTCGCGAGTCGCTCGGCGCGGCGGTCGCGCGGGGCGTCCCGAATCGCGCAACGCACCGGACAGGGTCGTCAAAGCGTACAGCGATAAATATAGTTGTATGTCGCCGTGAAGAGGAACGCGCGGTTTAATGATCTGTGCGTAATGCGCCCGAAACATAACTTCCGCACTCTTTTGTCGTAAAAAAGCGAGCGCGCGCTCGCCGCCGCTTTCCGCTCGCAGTTCTACGGCTAATGTCGCTTTTTAGCAATCGTTAATGTGTTGCTCGGGAAATGGGGATCATTACAGCAAATATAGACGTTCATCTCTGAGGGAACGGTCGTTGAATACTTTGTCTTCCGAATTTAGCGGTGGAATGCTTTAGAAACACAACAACGTTTCTTCGTTATAAATAAGGTAAACACAGAGTAGGTACATAATAAGCCTGTGAGCCGTAAAAATTCGAGGGTAGGTATAATAAAACATAATGCGAATCCTTCCATCCTTCTACTGAACCGATGCAGAAAGCCGCAGCACCCGTTGTTGTTGCGCTTCGCTCTGCTCGCGCTTGACATAATTTTAATAAATGTAGCCACTACTTGATATTTCATTTATAATATTGCTGCAAAAGTATTTAATTAGCTAAATAATTCCACTGATGGACACAGACTTCTCTAATAGGAGAGAGCAAATCAGAGTTTATAGGCTTGCCGCGCTATACTCCGATGCGGGTTTGCGGGTTTTAACGACTAGGTATTGTTGCACTAGAGAATGCCCGCGGCTTCGCCCGCGTGAGTTTTGGTTTTTCACAAATCCCGAGGGAATCGTGGAGTTCCGTTCCCGCTCCCTTTTCCAACCTTTATACCTACTTTCAAGAAAGTTTCCTATAGTAATCTATACCTATAGCTATGTAGCGATAGATTTCATATAGATAGATAGATAGAATCCCGTGGGAACTGTGGACTTTTCCAGGATAAAAAGTAGCCTATGTTTTAAGACAGAGCATAATCTACCTCCACTCAAAATTTCAGCCAAATCGGTTCAGTGCTTAGTTGCGGCGTGATTGAGTAACAAACATCCAAACATCTAAACATCCAAACAGTGGTGTCGCGGGAGATTTCGGTCTCGTTTTCGGGGAACCGAGTTCGATCCCCGGCACGCGTCTCTAGTTTTTCAGAGTTATGTGAGTTTTAAGCAATTAGGTAAATAGGTATCACTCGCTATAACGGTGAAGGAAAACATCGCGAGGAAACCTGCACGCTTGAGAATTCTCCATAATGTTCTCAAAAGGGTGTAAAGTCTACTAATCCGCACTCGGCCAGCGTGGTGGACTACGGCCTGGACCCTTCTTACTCTGGGAGGAGATCCGTGCCCCGCAGTGGGCCGATAATAGTTGATAATGATGATGATGATGAGTGATCATACTCGGGGCTCGCGGATTAACATGCTCTCCGAAGTATGCCAACTTCGGACTGGCATTGAGAATTTCTCGACAGAATAACGTACCTAATACCAAAAAAATTATGAACCGACCCAGTAATCGAACTCAGGGCTTTGTGATCAGCAGTAGAATATGCTAACCGCTAGGATAACTATAACGGAAATAATATTATCTAGAGTTTATCAAAACCTCAATAAGTACCTAGACGCAGTCACGTGAGATGACGAGTACCTCTTTAGGCAGATTCGCCAAAACGATAGTCTTAAAAACAGAAGGCAAGTTTCCGCAAAACTAAAAACACGGCTCCGTCCAATGTATTAGAGCATCATACATATGTAGTGCGACCCTCCGACGGCGAAAAACTATTCGCTAATACAATCAATTGAATTATACATTAGAAGCAGCCATTTTAGGGGATTTGGCCGGCACCGGAGCCGCGAGCCTCGGCGTGCGGCGCGCGCTCGTCGCCTCGCATCGGATTCCTCGACGTTGATATTTATGACCGTCAGGACCATTTTTACTCGTTGCCTTCTGTACTCTAAATTTCAGCTGTAACTTTTGGTACAAAAAGATTTACTTAAGGGCCAATAAATCAGCGGAAGGATTCACTCGAGACAATAGCGCCGTGTTTTGTGCCGCGCGCGTCCTCCACGGGGGGATAAAATTATTGAAATCATCTGCCAGCCCTCAGTCCAGCCCGCGGCCTCAGTCCACGTCACAATGCTCGTAAATCGCGAACCAGTTATGTGCTCAAATATTTATTTCTTATTTTTGACCATAACTAGACCTGCGATTCCAACATTTTGTTCTTTTTCTAAACGAAAGACCCGTTCGATTATGATTTCAAACGAATTAAGGTCTCGGTTTCGCCTTGACCTAACATTGACATTATTGTATAAAAATGCATTTCAGGACAGTAATTTTGTTCCTACTCTTATCAAAGTATTTGTGCCTTGCGTCGAAAGAAATGTACTTATCAGTTAAATTATAGATAGGTATATATGTTTATCATTGCCACATGAATCTACCACCAGACCAACCCAGAGACAATTTAAAAATTATGAATTCGTAAATTGCCCCTGCCGGGAATCGAACCCGGGAGTCCTGTTTATAAGACCAAAGCACTCACCACTGCGCAAAGGAGGTCGTTAAAAATTTTATTAAGAAGAGATAGATGTGTAAATGCGAAAGCATCGTCGACGGACGGAACATGAGCACGTAAGTGGGTAGGGCGTGTGGAAATAGGGCGCAGCTGTCGGGCCGGGGCTGGATCTTTATGGAATATTCTGGAAAGTGCCGCGCGGCCGCGACTGTCACTCAATTCAAATGCATGTTAATAGCTCACGTGGCTCACGCGGCCGCGGCCGCCCGCCGTTCAATTCGTTTACTGGTATTTACCGGACGCGGCTCCCACTGGCACATCTCACGCGGCAGCAGACGCCGGGCCGCGGCCGACCGCCGTTCAATTCGTTTACTGGTATTTACCGGACGCGGCTCCCACTGGCACATCTCACGCGGCAGCAGACGCCGGGCCGCGGCCGACCGCCGTTGAATTCGTTTACTGGTATCTACCGGACGCGGCTCCCACTGGCACATCTCCGCCGCCTCCGATTCAAAGAGTGGATGGTAGAAGGTAGAGTTAAATGAGCCTATGACAAAAACGTCCTCTTAGTGTGGACGTAAACGGTACTCGTAGCTTGTAAAGATCTTGCGAGCCTTCGAAACAGCCGATTTGTGCGAAACGGTCTTCTTCATGATCGAAGATCGGTTCCGTAGTCTACCTTCGTAACGCTAGTGGCTACCTACCTATAGCCTTCCTCTCTGTACGAAATTGCACAACAGTGTCTGAGACTTGTGCGAAATGGTACGTGACCCAAAAATGGTACAATGCGTGAGGTCGAGGTAATTTTTGACTCGAGATCCTCAGCGGTTCGGTGAAACAGCATATAAAGGTAAATAAGACATTAGCAGTCCGTGGTGCATGTTGCAGAGCTCACTCGGAGCCGCGCGTGATGACAATGCTTTGTACCTGTAGGTATGTCCAACGGAAGAAAGTTCCATCTTTAACTTGGTTGTCATACTTACCTATTTATCCTATATTCGGAAATGGGGCTACTTTTGTCTGCCCTTCTTAACGTGTAGAATTGTAAGCACCATTCCGAACCAGTGGTAAATTCATTTGTCGATTCAAAAGCACTTGTAAAAGTTTATCTGAATAAAAAATATGTCTTAGACTTGCCTTTACACAAGTTTAAGAACTCTATTAAAAGTATGCTCATAAAAAAAGCTTATTATACAACTAGATGATGCCCACGGCTTCGCCCGTGTGTATTTAGGTTTTGACTATAAGTACGGATGTCGATTTGTATCACGATTTGTATCATATAAAATAATACCTAACATGAGCACAATTCGGTACAATACTTATAATATAATCGAAGATTAGCGCCAACTCGACACGAGCAAATCGCGGTGCAAATATTAAAGGACAATGCTAGAATACTCTCGCTATCGGTAACAATAGCCTGTGGCGCACGCAATTCACACTCTACTGCGTTATTCAGATACGCGATTCTGTCCCTTGTCGGCGCCGCGTTAGAGAATATATTGGTGCCAACGGTTTATCGAGCGGATACGGAGAGGGTGTAGGGTGTGCAGCGGCGATGCGCGATATGCTAATCCGGGCTACCGTACACCGCGCCGAGCAGTCCGGCGCGACGCGGACCTAGTGGTGGGACACAACTCATGAACAATTATTTATTTAATAACAATCTTTGGTTCAACGCGTATGCATTGCTTTAGCAAACTTTTTTTACATAAAATATTTCGTACAGTGCACCTGAGTGCACGCAGTGAGTGTGACGCGCTGAGTGTGACGCGCTGAGTGTGACGCGCTGAGTGTGACGCGCTGAGTGTGACGCGCTGAGTGTGACGCGCTGAGTGTGACGCGCTGAGCGCCAAACTTCTGAGGATTCATTTGCGCTCGTCGCCACTTCGCGGTGGGAAGCACAGAGCACTACAGGAACTGTTGAATGACCGCAATCCTATTATTTGTATAATACTTATCGAGAATTTGCGTCGTACTACTTTAATTAACTTACGTACGTACCTTTTTATGAAACAAGTATAAATTAAAAATTTAATAAACCCCCGACATTTGCCATTTTGTGGACCGATTTTCATCAAACATAGCTAACAACACTCTCGACTAATTCACCTTTCAAACAAAAAAAACCGCATTCAAATCAGTCCACCCGTTTGAGCTCCACAGGGGAACGGACAGACATGCACACACACACACACACACACATACACACACACGTCAAACTTATAACACCCGTCGTTTTTGCGTCGGGGGTTAAAAATAATATGAATAAATTAAGTAGCACATGAATAGATCCCTAATATCTACTCATGTGGCTAGAGTTTCGAAGCGTCGTCCTATATAGAACGCAATCGGAATAACGTGACGTCGCGCATTCTGGGTGTGTTTAATTGACATTTCTAAGTCCTAACTGAATAAAATATGGTAGGTACTGGTCGGCGATTCTGCGAGGTCAGTAGTTCGTCGTCACTAGCGCGCGGCGCGAGTGTTGTTTTGTGTCGCGCACGCGCGCGTGACGTACGGCCGCGCAGCAGCGCCAGCGGCGGCACAATGGAAGCCGCTGGCGCTGGCCCTTTGTCCCGCACCGATATCGCCGATTGTTCGCTCATACCGACTCATATTTTTAAGTACCATTTCTTTATCGAAATCTTTTCCTTTCGGCTCCTTCGCTACCAATATTGAAAAAGAAAAAGTCATCGTAGCATTGAACTCGCTGGTGAATTTGTCATCCTAACTTCGTAAGGTACGCTAAAATACCTCAGTGGTGTATTTGGTAACTTTCTAGGAAAGTAGTTAAGGCACTGCTCTGATGTATAACACATTTATTCCTTATCGTAACATTAAATTAAGTAGAGAAGGACTTCATTTAGCGGTGAGGTCAGAGCAATGCGCAAGCGATGCGACCGCGCGACACGAGTCAGCCGCGCGACACGAGTCAGCCGCGCGACACGAGTCAGCCGCGCGACGAGTTAGGCGTAGCGATGGTCTAGATTCTAGGCCATCGCCACGCCTGACTCGTCGTCTAGACTCTAGAACATCGCGCAGCTTCTGGCGGCGGGTGGCGTGCCAAGTGCCTAGCGACCCCCGAACACCGACTCACAGGGCTTAGAAAGCGACGCGCGACGCGCGACGTGCCGACCTATTGTTGGTAGCGCATGGTAGCATCGCGCACAATGCTTCACACAATGCAACGCCACAAAACAAAAATAGTACCTACTTATTTGGTGGGATGATAAACCTATTAATAAAGAAACCAAGAAGAAGCACTTATTACTGCATGCAATGCATAACTGGAATAAATATCTAGCACTTTGATGTCACCCAGGTTGGCAAAGTGGCTAATCTGGAAATGTACCTACAGCTGTATCTTCTCTTTGAGTGATTGGTTAGCCACGCGTAGGTAGATATTGTGGCCGATTCTGTTGTACACAATCTCTAAATCTAAACTAAAATGACAGGTCTAAATATATTCCAGTCTCTTTCACAATCCTTCCTGCTGAAGAGGATAGCGCTATTTTTAAACCTGTCAATTTAGTTTAGGTTTAGAGATTGTGTACAACAGAATCAGCCACATTATCAGTTTTTATGGAGATACCTGGAATCTCACCAAGCACTTAGGGAGGCGTTCTAATCAGAGAATTTATATTGCAACAAGCAATGGCTCTGACCATCATTTTAAGTTACAGATAATATCTTAAAAGATTAAGATAGTGAAAGACCTACTCTTTTCTATTTCAAATTTTGTCAGGGAGTTTCACTACCTATCATCATTATTAACCCACTAGCTGACCCCCGCGACTTCATTCGCGTGTTTTTCTTTGCTATAAACCTCACGGAGCCCGAGACCTTTCCAACGAATGCAAAACCGTGGAAATCGGTTCGTGCGTTCTGGAGTTATAGCGTCAGGAAGGAAAACCCGACTTATTTTTATATAGTAGACTAGATGATACCCACGGCTTCTCCCGTGTGGATTTAGGTTTTTATAAATCCCGTGTGTACTTTTGATTTTCCAATACAAAAAGTAGCCTATCCGTCTCCAAAACGGAAAAATCCCGTGGAGTCCCCACAATTTCGGAATGTAATTCCTTACAGCATCAGGGTTGAGGAGTTGGATATGTACCTACTCGAGGTCATTCAACAATAAAGTCTTTAATTGGTATCCCCAATATCAATTTAAATAACCAACAGTGCCTAAATCCCATTAGTTTTGGGGATCAGATCCCCTACAGCATCAGGATTGAGGAGTTGGAATCCAAATTTTTTGTAGGACAGTGTTGCAATGTTTCTCTATCGATAAAAAAAAAATACGCAAATCGGTACAGAAATCTCGGAGATATCGGTGTACATAGGTAGAAAAACACAACTCCTCCTTTTTTGAAAGTCGGTTAAAAAAGTAGCCTATGTCACTCCCTGGTTAATTCTCTACTTGTATGTGAAAGTCCCGTCAAAATCGGTTCAGCCGTTCCAAAGATTAACCCGTTCAAACAGACAGACAGACAAAAATTTTAAAAACGTTTGATTAGGTTATGGTACAGTTCAAATAACCATATGAGCTTGATATGAGGTAGTTATTTCGAAATTACAGACAGACACTTCAATTTTATTTATTAGTAGTATAGATAGATATAGATTATACCGGCCCACTAATGGGTATGGCTTAGGGCACGGGTCTCCTCTCTAATGAGAAGGGTTTAGGCCGTAGTCCACCACGCTGGCCAAGTGCGGATTGGTTTTCAGGCGGAAGATTTCACACGCCTTTGAGAACAGTATGGAGAACACTCAGGCATGCAGGTTTCCTCACGATGTTTTCCTTTACTGTAAGTAAGTGATACTTATTTAATTGCTTAAATATCACTTATACTGTAACGTATAACTCGGTAGATTCAATTCACGATTCAAAAGTACTTGTTAAAGTTTATTTGAATAAAAAACTTTTCTATTCTATTCTTTTCTCGGAAAAGTTAGAGGTGTGTGCCGGGATCGAACTCGGTCCCCCAAAAGGCAGTTCGAAGTCTTAACCACTGGGCTATCACCGCCTATACCTACCTATACGGTATACTGTTAATTAATTGATGCTTTTAGCTGCTGACGTCACTTCTTGTTGACCGGTAAATAGTATTTTAGATTATGAGCAGCGCAATCGCTCAATCGATCTTGTTGTAACCCGTTGTCCGGTGAACGACAAACGCGACGCGATACGACTCCATAGAAAATGACAAACTTATCTTCGCAACAACGTAGACCACGTCAAGGCTCAGCTGCTGTTTGATATTTTTGCGTCTCGTCGTAATATTAAGTATGTCGTGTTGTCGCTTTTGTCGCTGACGTAGGACACCGTCAATAATATGACCCAGAGATAGCTCGCATCCCTGATTGAATGATATACGTGATATACGATGAATACGTGAAAACAAAACAAGTGGTTCAAAACTAAATTGAAATCATCTCTCCGCTCATCGTCAACCGCAAGGATGTCACGTATGATATTTTTTCTGTTTCACATTAATAAATCCATTTTTTCGACGGGCTTATGACAATGGAAGCGTCAAGCGTCCTCTCATCGCGTGGCGGAGATTCTCCGCGCGTACAAATGAACTCTATTATCCTCCGATACAATACTCCCGAGTCCCGCCGCAGAGCCCGAGTCCGGCGCAAAAACCTCGCGGCCGCGTATCAGATGGAGCGCAGTATCGCGATTAATCTAACAGGTAGGTACGAGTAGGTAGAGGTACCTCCGCGACTGCAACGGGACCTCGATCCCGAATTTTTTGTCCCTCCGATCCTGTTTCCCAGAAACATTGATAGGCCTCTGTTACAGCGATGACAACGGCATTTGTTTCTTTAATAACATTAATATCTCACACGTGTGCACAAAACTTATTATTCGCTTTCTAAAATAAATCTGGACAAATAAAAGGTCTGTCTGTAATTTTGGAACTTCTGCTTTTAGAGCAGTGTATTGTTCTTGTGCTTTTAGTCTGGTCGAGTTTTTTAGTTTTCCCACGGAACAATGAGTTCGATTTGCCAATTCGTTTTATATTTTCTGTCTGTCTATTAGTCAGTTTATCTGTCTGTTCGGCCAAAGTTCGGTTCAAGATTTTGATACAAGACATTTTAATAAGCGAGTGCGACTTTTGCAAGAACTTTTTTAGTGGGAAATCATCCTCCGAAAAAACATTTATTCAGCTCTAATCCACCGCGTAACTTTGTACAGCTACCTATGTACATATTATTTCAAACTATGAAATGTTTTGCCGCATATTTACCTATTGAAAGTGGCTTTTGTGATCTCAAAATTGTAAAGAGCTCATCTGCAGATATTTTGAAACAATGAAATCAACAGCCTTTACGTAATATCAGACGGCCAGTGCTGGACACGGGTCTCCTGTAAGTAGGTATCGTTCAAGAACACGACAATGTGCCACTGGAATCCAGCGGGTGAGATCACCCGTCCATCTCGTGGGGGGTCTTCCAACGCTGCTTTTGCGGTAAAAGGGTGCGGGATCGCAGTTCACCCCTCTTGGACCCCTAACCTCCATCGGTTCTTCGAGCTAGGTAGAACAAGTAGTTAAGATAGCTGGTTCTGTAATCGGTATGGCTGATGTGAGCACTGAGCAGGCGGGGCCCTGGGCACTGGGCAGTAGGCAGTGGGCAGTGGGCAGTGGGCAGTGGGCAGTGGGCATCACCAATTCAGATGACAGCGGGTCAATGTCAGCACGCGCTCTGGAGACTGAGTTTGATACTGTATCCGTTAACATACGATCGATTGGATATTCTATTAGTTAAGAGTTTAAGAGTATAAGTATAAAATAAAAACGTACCGTAACGATTTCAACAAAAATACTATCATACCACGAAACTATCTACAGTTCTAAATTTATCTATCTTCTTCTTCTATAGGTACTACCTATCAATACATATTATAATAAAATCGTAGACTTGTTGTATCTGCACATTAAATATTTTTGCAAAATAATAACTGGTGGATGTTAGGAATAAGTAATAGAACGTAAAAATGTTATTTTTGAAATTTTTGTCTGTTTGTCTGTTTGTCTGTATGTTTGTGCGCGCATCACGCAAAAACTACTGAATGGATTGAAATGAAACTTGGCTTGATTTAAGTTCATACTAAGGAGTAACATATAGGATACTTTTTATCCCGAAATTCAGCACGGTTCCGTTGGGAGAAGGGATGAAAGTCAAAATGTGTACTTAGCTGTAATTCATTAACGCGTGGTCCGATTTCATTCATTCTTTTTTTTGTTAGAAAGGAGATACTTTAAAGATTACCCGGGCAGTCTCTGAACGGCTGGATCAATTTTGATGGGACTTTCACTGGCGGATGTTTACATTTTAATCTACCTAAACATCCGCCAGTGAACTTTTAACAGTTTTTTAACCCCCGACGCAAAAACGACGGGGTGTTATAAGTTTGACGTGTCTGTGTGTGTGTGTGTGTGTGTGTGTGTGTGTGTGTGTGTCTGTCTGTTCCCCTGTGGCGCTCAAACGGGTGGACCGATTTGAATGCGGTTTTTTTTGTTTGAAAGGTGAATGAGTCGAGAGTGTTGTTAGCTATGTTTGATGAAAATCGGTCCAAGATGGCCGCCGCTACAAAATGGCGGATTACATATTTTTTCACAACTCCCTTAATATGGGTATCAAATGAAAGGGCTTGACTAGTAGAATAGCACTACTGCAAATCCAAGATGGCGGCCGTCACAAAATGGCGAATGTCGGGGGTTTTTTAAATTTTTAATTTATACTTGTAGCAAGGTATGAGCTCAAAGGAGCTTAGGAAAAACAAAATGATTCCCATAGGATTTTTAAAAACCAATATCCACGCGAACGAAGTCGCGGGTGTCCGCTTGTTCAAAATAAATATGTTTCAACTCAGGTTTCAAAAACATTAAGTTAGGTATAATTAAAAACCGGCCAAGTGCGAGTCAGACTCGCGCACCGAGGCCAGGGTTCCATCGTGTGGTTCCATACTCCAGAAGTAAAAGTAGGTATTTAACATAATTATGTTGACACAAATTCCTTCTTAATGAACCGCAAAAGTAACTTTGTTTGTAGAGGTTTGTTGTTAATTAAACAAGCTATAATTTAAAAATTAAAAAAACCCGACTGCCATGCTATACAAGTGTAAATTGAAAATTTAAAAAACCCCCGACATTCGCCATTTAGTGGCGGCGGCCATCTTGAATTTGCAATAGTGCTATTCTACTAGTCAAGCCCTTTCATTTGATACCCATATCAAGGGAGTTGTGAAAAAATATATCAATATATATTCAAAAATGCTTGCGATATTGTACTATTTGCTGACGACACGTCTTTGATTTTTAAAGTCGATAGGACTAAGGACAATTTTGACGATGTAAATAATACATTATCTCAAGTTTCACACTGGTTTACTACAAACAATCTACTTTTGAATGCAAAAAAAACCAAGTGTGTCGAGTTTCTATTGCCCAATACAAGGGTTACTAGCAAAAATTTAAAGATAAGTGGTGAGCCATTGAAAACTGAGGACACAACTGTGTTCTTGGTGTAGTGTATTATTACGGTGTCCAGCCTTTATAGTGTAGGTAGATGAATAAAGTCAGTTAGCAACCGACCGCTGAGTTTGATTCACGTATCTTACACTGGCGACGAGGATGGGATTCGAACCCACGCGTGCAAAGCACATTGGATTAGCAAGCCAGCAAAATTACAGCCAGCTGGATAAAGAGGCGTTGAGCATAATGTATGGGGTCCAAAAACATCATCAATATCTCTTGGGTCGGAAATTTATTTTAAAAACAGACCATAAACCTCTGGTGTATATTTTTGGGCCAAAAGGGGGCATTCCACAAACGGCAGCAAGTCGTCTACAACGCTGGGCGGCGAAATTGGCTGCATATGACTTTGACATACAATACGTCAAATCACAATGCAACGGCAATGCGGATGCATTGTCCCGCTTACCATTAGAGGGCCAGGGACACGACGAACAAAATGGTGAGGAGAAACATTATTTATTATATGTGGATGAAACGTTACCGGTGAGTTACAAAGACATCGCATCCGAAACAAAAAAAGATACCTTGTTGAGTCGGATTTATGGATATATTATGTTCGGATGGCCAGGAAAATGTAAGGAAGATGAACAGGCATTTTATGTGAGGCGTGCGGAGCTTTACATAGATCATGGGTGTATTTTGTACAAATATAGATTGATCATTCCACAAAGTTTACAGGAACGGGTTTTACTAGAAATGCATACAGGGCATTTAGGAATAGTAAAAATGAAGTCAATTGCCAGAAATTATGTATACTGGCCAGCCATCGATAAGGACATCGAGACCCTCGGACACAATTGTGAAGCATGTCGAAGTGTAAGGGACGCGCCCCCCAAAACCACGTTACATCCATGGGAATTTCCAACAGGACCTTGGAAGCGACTTCATGCAGATTTTGCCCAAATACACGGCAAATATTATATTGTTGCAGTCGACGCTTACAGCAAGTGGTTAGAAGTGGAACAGATACGTAGTACCTCCGCTTATGATACGATCAAGTTCTTTCGTAGCCTTTTTGCCAGATTCGGTCTTATTGAACAGCTCGTGACGGACGGAGGACCTCCTTTTCAAAGCGCGGAATTTAGGGAATTTTGCAACAAGAATGTAATCAGACATATTAGATCTTCACCATATCGGCCGCAAGGGAACGGAGCCGCAGAGAATTCGGTTAAAACGGTAAAGAAAACTATTAAAAAGGCCGTTTTAGAGGGCGTAGATATACACGCCAGCTTAAATCGATTTTTGTTACAGTACAGGAACTGTCCACACGCAACGACAGGAGTGGAACCCGCAGTGGCGTTACTGGGCCGGCGGCTGCGGAACAAGTTAGATGCGATGCGGCCGAGTACGGCCGATATAGTCCAAGAAACGCAGAGCAAGCAAGTAGGAAGAGCAGGAGGAGTCGTTAGAACATTCGGGGTCGGTGAGAAAATATTAACACGAGGTTATTCAACAAAGGACAGTAAGTGGGTTGAAGGCGATGTTATAGAAAAAACGGGACCGGTTTCGTACAAAATTTTATTGCATAAGGGAAACGTTTGTCGCAGACACACCGATCAAATAATACCACTACGGAAAAGCCGTTTCTCATGGAATCTCGAAACAGAACCGCAGTCATCCGCGAATGTGAGTGTTAATGAGGACTATGTGGACAAACGACCTCGGAAGCGGGATCGGATGCACGAAGACTCCTATTCAGAATATAAGGACGCGGAGACCTCTAATCAGTCGGATTCTCGGGAGTTCGGGGAGCCAACTTTGACGTCATCGCCACTAGCGCAGCAACCGCTGTCCCTTACCTCCTCCTCACCAATACCCGAACTGACAGTAGAATCACCCGTGGTGCCGAGGGAAAGACCCATGAGAGCTTGCCGGATGCGAGCTAAAAAGGAGTGAGAATTAGGCAACATCAATAGTCCTTATTAGTACTTAGTTTTCTTTTATTAATACATTCAAAAACTTCAATTGAGGCAGTTCATTCATGGAGCGAATTAAGAAATTCGTTTTAAGTATTTTTTTTTTACTGAACATTTTATATATTATTTTTTTACTTTAAAACAAAAAAAATAATAATAGATACTAAGGAGTTAAGTTATACCTACTGTAAGTTACTCATCTTTTGTGGTTGTTAAATTGGTGGAGGGAAAAGGGTAGACAGATTTAAAATAAGATTTAATTAGTTAAGTTTAGAGATTATACACAATGCTTTTATAGGAAAGAGATGTGTAGTGTATTATTACGGTGTCCAGCCTTTATAGTGTAGGTAGATGAATAAAGTCAGTTAGCAACCGACCGCTGAGTTTGATTCACGTATCTTACACTTGGGAATAACCCTAGATGCAAAGCTTCAATGGGGCACCCATATAGCAACACTTGCTGGCAAGCTCAGCTCTGCTGCTTACGCTGTTAGGAAGATTCGACAGATAACAGATATAGAAACTGCAAAAATTGTTTATTTTGCATATTTCCATAGTATTATGTCGTATGGACTCATACTATGGGGTAAAGCGGCTGATATTGAAAAAAATTTCGTTTTACAAAAAAGGGCAATTCGCGCAATTTATAATTTAAAACCGCGGGATTCCCTTCGAGAGAAATTTAAAGAAATGGGTATTCTTACGGTAGCTTCTCAATATATCTATAACAATATAATTTTTGTTAGGCAAAACATTCACAGTTACATTAAAAAGTGCGAATTACACGACAGGCAATTAAGAAATAGAAATAGGCTCGTGATTCCTCAGTTACGCCTCAAAAGGGTCCAAAGGTCATTTGTGGGAATGGGCGTAATGTTCTATAATAAAATTCCACAAGCAA
Source organism: Melanargia galathea (assembly GCA_920104075.1). NCBI lineage: Eukaryota > Metazoa > Arthropoda > Insecta > Lepidoptera > Nymphalidae > Melanargia > Melanargia galathea. Next base: position 242,677 of record OV049865.1, read on the forward strand.
TCTTAGACTTGCCTTTACACAAGTTTAAGAACTCTATTAAAAATATGCTCATAAAAAAAGCATATTATACAATTGAAGATTATATAAATGATAAAAAAGCATGGAGCAATTTCTCAATGACAGGTTGCTTGGAAACAATCTAAGAAAATTTAACTCATGTCTTAAAACGAGTATTTGATTATTGGTGTTCAATTCGATGCTTTGATCATGGGTAGCCTAAGTATGTCACGCTCTCTTTAAACATTTCTGTGGTGGTGTCGTGTGGTGCGGGTTGTTACGTTCCCTCGAATATGGTTGAGCGAAGCAATGGCTGGATCATGCGTCATGCTCGTGAACGGGTGCCACCGTCGGAAATGGGGCTACTTTTGTCTGCCCTTCTTCACATGTGTAGAATTGTAAGCACCATTCCGAACCTGTGGTAGATTCATTTGTCGATTCGTAAACGCTTCCGAAAGTTTATCTGAATAAAATTATGATTACTTATATAAATGATAAAAAGGCGTGGATTTGACTCGTTCCAGCAATGCGCGAGACGGCAATTCAATCATGTACTTAACATAAAATTGTTATATTGATATTGTAAATTTGGAAAAGAGCAACCGCCGAGTTTCTTGCTGGTTCTTCTCGGTTGGAACGGCATTCCGAACCAGTGGTAGATTCATCTGACTATTCAAAAGCACTTGTAAAAGTTTATTTGAATAAAAAACTTTTCTATTCTATTCTATTCTATTCTATTCATCCGCCATTTTGTAGCGGCGGCCATCTTGGACCGATTTTCATCAAACATAGCTAAGAACACTCTCGACTAATTCACCTTTCAAACAAAAAAAACCGCATTCAAATCGGTCCACCCGTTTGAGCGCCACAGGGGAACAGACAGACACACACACACACACACACACACACACACACACACACAGACACGTCAAACTTATAACACCCCGTCGTTTTTGCGTCGGGGGTTAAAAACGAACTAAAAAATTAATAAACTACCACCGTACCACTTACAGTGTAGTTGTTATTTATTTTGTTTTTCATGATTTGTCACTCCAAACTGATTTAAAACATATAGATTGTATACATTTTCGTACTGGCCTTTTAAAGCCCTTTATTTTGATACCCCACTCGAGGGTCTTGAAGAAAAAAAATTTTTTCAGGCCGCACATTAAAGTGCATAAAATCCGCCATTTTAATTTTTTATGATTTTTATGTACCCAGTAATATTTGCGCCATCAAGACAAATCTAATGACGTATAACCTATCAAAATTGGTTGAGCCGTTAAGTAGTTACGAACTGTCATAGGAAACGGTCATTTTATACGATTTATCACTCCAAATTGTTTCCAAATATATAAATTGTATACATTTTCGTATTCGCCTTTTGAATCCCTTTATTTTGATACCCCACTCAAGGGTCTTGAAGAATAATTTTTTTTTCAGCTCACACAATAAAGCGCATAAAGTCCGCCATTTTGATTTTTTTTTTAATTTAGGTACCCATTGACACTCGCGTCACCGAGGCAAATCTAATGACGTAACAAAATCCGTTGAGCCGTTGATTAGTTACAAGCGGACATAGGAATGGACATACATACACACAGGTGAAACACATATACCCAGTCAGGTAAAAAAAACATTAGAGCGTTGATTTTATTTTTCCTGTAAATCCTGTAAAATATACATAAGTTTATGTATGTATTTGTATATTGACCATAATTATTTCATACTAGATGATGCCCACGGCTTCGCCCGTGTGGTTTGTAAAAATCTCGTGGGAACTTTGATTTTCCAGAACAAAAAGTAGCCTATCTGTAGTAAGTAGTAACCCGTCCACAAAACGGAAAAATTCCTTGGGATCCTTATGATTTCGGAATGCAATTCCTTACAGCATCAGGGTTGAAGAGTTGGACATGTACCAACTCGAGGTCATTCAGCAATAAAGTCTTTAATTGGTATCCCCAATATCAATTTATATAACCGACAGTGCCTAAATCCCATTAGTGTTGAGGATCAGATCCCCTACAGCATCAGGATTGAGGAGTTGGAATCCAAATTTTTTGTAGGACAGTGTCGCAATGTTTCTCTATCGATTAAAAAAAAAATTACGCAAATCGGTTCAGAAATCTCGGAGATATCGGTGTACATAGGTAGAAAAACACAACTCCTCCTTTTTTGAAAGTCGGTTAAAAAAGTAGCCTATGTTACTCCCTGGTTAATTCTCTACTTGTATGTGAAAGTCCCGTCAAAATCGGTTCAGCCGTTCCAAAGATTAGCCCGTTCAAACAGACAGACAGACAGACAGACAGACAGACAGACAGACAGACAGACAGACAGACAGACAGACAGACAAAAATTTTAAAAACGTGTGATTCGGTTATAGTATCGTTCAAATAACCATATGAGCTTAATATGAGGTAGTTATTTCGATATTACAGACAGACACTTCAATTTTATTTATTAGTATAGATTTTTCGATTGGTAAACTTCGGAAAGGGGGGGGGATATTTTTTCGACATTTTGCACGATTAATTAAAAACTATCTATACTAATATAATAAAGCGGAAGAGTTTGTTTGTTTGTTTGTTTGTTTGAACGCGCTAATCTCTGGAAGTACCGATCGGATTTGAAAAATTCTTTTTGCATTTGGTTGTCCAACTTTTGGGGCAGGTTATAGGCTATTTAATATCCCTAAAATCCTCCCCTAAGGGGGTAAAATGGGGGTAGAAAGTTTGTATGAAAGTCCTATGTTTTTAAAGTTACAGACCTGAAAATCGGCATTTAGATTATTAGTTTTAAATAATAAAACTCTGTATATTTTATTTTGAAAAATCTTCCCTTAAGGGTGGTAAAATAGGAGATGAAAGTTTTAATGGGAAGTTTTAGTTATAATTTTGCTATTATCAACTTGAAATTTGGAAGGTAGGTTAATTCTAGGGCTTAGATATCAGCCTGGAAAATATTTCACGAAAATCCTCCCCTAAAGGGGTAACATGGGCGTTGGAAGGTTATGTTTTTGAAGTTACAGATATGAAAATAGGATATGAAATTATAATTTTTAAATGATAAAAACCTGTATAAATAATTCTGGAAAATCTCCCCTTAAGGGTGGTAAAATAGGGGATGAAAATTTTTATGAAAGTCCTATGTTATTAAAGTTACAAACCTGAAAATCGGCATTTAGATTATGAGTTTTAAATAATAAAACTCTGTAAATTTTATTTTGAAAAATCTGCTTTTAAGGGAAGTAAAATAGCGGATGAAAGTTTTAATGGGAACTAAAAACGATTGCAGCGCCCTCTGGCGGTCTAACTTGAAGCGATCATAGCGCCCTTTGGCGGCCAAAACTGGAAACTAAAAAACGATCACAGCACCTTCTGGTGGCCTAAGCCGGAAACTTGAAGCAATAGCAGCACCCCCTAGCAGCCAAAACTGGAAACTAAAAAAACGATTGCAGCGCCCTCTAGCGGCCAAAACTGGAAGCTAAAATCGATCGCAGCGCCCTCTGGCGGCCAAATCTGGAAACTAAAAACCGATCACAGCGCCCTCTAGCAGCCAAAACTGGAAACTACAAAACGATTGCAGCGCCCTCTTGCGGTCAAAACTGGAAATTAAAACGATCACAGTGCCCTCTTGCGGTAAAAACTGGAATCTAAAAAACGATCGCAGCGCCCTCTGGCGGCCTAAGCCGGAAACTCGAAGCGATTGCAGTGCCCTCTTATAGTCAAAACTCTTGCGGCCGGAGCTGGAAACTCGAAGCAATTGCAATGACCTCTGACGGTCGCAGTCGGAATCTCGATACGACAGCTGCGCCCTCTGGTGGCCGAAGGCAATTAAATAAATACTAAATTAATAACTAAATCAATAAATAAATAAATAATGTAAAGCTATTTAGTTATTAAATAATTATCTAAATGTGAAAGTGCGGATATTTGGATGTTTAGATGTTTGGATGTTTGTTACTCAATAACGTCGCAACTACTGAACAGATTTGGCTGAAATTTTGAATGGAGATAATGCCCTGACTTAAAACATAGGCAACTTTTTATCCTAAAAAAATCCACAGTTCCCACGGGATTTTGAAAAAACCCAAATCTACAGCTATAGGTAGATCAATATAGCAAACTACCTTGAAAGTAAGTATAAAGATCGGAAAAGGGAGCGGGAACAGGAACCAGAAATCCACGATTCCCTCAGGATTTGTGAAAAACCGAAATTCACGCGGGCGAAGCCGCGGGCAACAGCTAGTCATTTATAAAAATGAATAAAAATCTGTTGTAAAAAGTACAAGTAAAGCCCTTTAATAATGATACCCCATTCAGTAATAGATATCTTACTCTGAAATTTCAAACCTCCGATTTTCTCCCTTTTTTAGTCAAACTAAAAATAATTTTAAATTTTATTTTATTCCAATAAAATAAATTAGGGCCACTCTTATATACCTATTATTATAACGATTACAAATTTCATGTCCATAGCTTTAATAGTTACTGAAATAATCGACTGTAACAGATGGACAGACGGACGAAAGTCACACCATAAGGGTTCCATTTTTATCATTTTAGTATGGAACCCTAAAAACGATTAAGTACATTTAAATTGTCTGTACCTACCTACCTATACTATGATAATTTATTTAAAATCGATGTGACATGACTTGTGATGCCCGTTTATTCAACAGCGTCGGAATGATTTGACAAACAGGCATAATGATGATACAGGGGACGCGAGGGTGAGTGAGGTTAACGAGGGGGAGTGCGGGAGGGACGGGGGAGGCTGCGTAAGCGCAATGCGCATCTACAACTCAAATATGAGATCAATTATTGATGAGTTCTCGAAAACAGGCAACCGTTACCTCCTCGCATACTGTTTGCATGCATTACTGCTGTTGTTGACACGAGCCCGAGCGGCGAGCGGCGGCAGCAGCAGCAGCAGCAGCAGCAGCAGCAGCAGCAGCAGCAGCAGCAGCAGCAGCAGCAGCAGCAGCAGCAGCAGCAGCAGCAGCAGCAGCAGCAGCAGCAGCAGCAGCAGCAGCAGCAGCAGCAGCAGCAGCAGCAGCAGCAGCAGCAGCAGCAGCAGCAGCAGCAGCAGCAGCAGCAGCAGCAGCAGCAGCAGCAGCAGCAGCAGCAGCAGCAGCAGCAGCAGCAGCAGCAGCAGCAGCAGCAGCAGCAGCAGCAGCAGCAGCAGCAGCAGCAGCAGCAGCAGCAGCAGCAGCAGCAGCAGCAGCAGCAGCGGCCGAGAGCCGACATCCCACGATTGCTCGACTTATACCTACTTATTGAATTAAGTACCTATGCATTATTTCATATCTCGCTCTTATTTACTTTCCTTCCAGAAGCCCTGTAAACAGTTGACCTAAAAACGAGTTAAGGTATATCTATACTTTAACGTTATCGTCACTTTCAATATACTTAGATACTAATACATACCTATATCGTTTTACAAATTGAATATATTTAAGTACTCCTGCATTATTGATAACGACTGCGGGAACGATCAGTAGGAACAAGTAGCTACTCACATCTGTGTAATCGACATAAACAAGTGAGCTTACAGCAGCTGTGACTTGTGAGTGTAGGTTCTATGCCAATATTTTAAGAGGTCATAACTTTGATGAAGTGATCTTCGAAATGGCAAATTCTGGGTTTGCAGGATAAAGATTAACTCTCCGATCCCGATTTCCAAGTTTGTCAGTCAGTCTGCGCTGAGTGGTTGCATTAGCTGTTTAGTATTTAGGGCATCTAAAATATTTTGAACGGGCGTAACTCCATAGCACAACCGTATTTTTGGTTAGTTTTCACAAAGTAGGTATACATAAGTAGATTAGGTCGGAAAATTGGTTCAAACTTAGCTCTTCTGTTAGGTGCCATGAAGAAATACAACCACTTAGTGCAAGCAGATTGACACAATATATCTTGGCATCAGACAGTGAGACTCTTTATCCTGTGAACCTAGAAACCGCTATTTTGAAGACCGTTAGCAAAGTTATGTTTTTGAATAGGTATAAGGTATCTACAACCTAAAGGCCCGAAAAGATTAATCAAACTCTAGAACTTAAGAAAACTTAAAATGTACCCGAATCGGCATCGAACGCAGATTATGAGTAAATATTTACACTGCGCTAAAAGGGTAACGGTAAACAAAACATATTGAAAGTTACACTCGTCCGGAGGGCAGAGTCATAATGCTGGTCCCTTCGCTCGCACCCCTGGTGCGGCGTCAATCAATCAGTGATTGCGCAAAGGTCACGTGTCGAAGTAATGAGGTGCGCCGATACACCGAACAAACACACAAACAAACAAGCGGCGCGGCGCGGGACACCGCGTCAATACTCAATACCTCAGCGGGAGGCGGCGGCGAAACAAAACAACGGCGACTTATATGACTATACGCCGATACGACGCATTGTGCGGCGGCCGGGGCCGGGGTCTCCGAGACCGCAACCAATACGCTATTAATTGTTACGCGCTAATAGTGCGAAAACAATTAGGAATTGCACTATTTTATTGTTTATCACCTTCAATAGCGGCCGTAACGTGAGAAATCCTGCACACATTAATTATTATTATAAGTAGGTACCTACCATAGATTTATACGTCTGGCATTTTTATTTAATTGTTTTTCCTTTTTCCCTCCAGCTGATCGTGTTCTAGAAGCGGGTATAGATAGCTGCGGTTAAACACGTTAGGTTGAACCATTGACATTTTCCCTATATAATATAAGTACATTCAGATATCTATAGACCCTACTAACTAAACTAGTATATAGGTTAGGTAGTTTATTAGTTCTAGTTTAGCTTAGATATAAAATAATTTAAGAAGAATTAAAACTGTAAAATAAGAATTTCGAAAGTGTCGGAGTGGTTAGTCATGACGTTACTACACTCATTCGATGAATAATATTTGTTTCTAAAATCAACCCTCGCATGTAGACACCTAATTACTTTTAAAGTCTATGAGTAAACAGTTTATTAAACAAACAGCCGGGTTAATACCCGGGCGAACGTCACTTTTTAATTTGTCCATGGGACAGTGAACCGGGTCAGGCTTTAATGAAACTGTTCCCCGAGTCCTGAGTCCCGAGTCCCGGGGCGGCGCAGCGGTAGACATCTCCGCTAAATTAAACTATTGCCAATATACCAACGATCCTCGCACCGGCGACAATACCTACACGACTTATTGGTGTCTGTAATACTTAATGGACAATCCCATTAACATTATGAATAGCAAACTGTGCCTGCTCAGTTTGCAGCATCGACGCATTATCGCCTGTCTATATAAGAAAACTAGTGTTGCGCTCGGTGCGCGAGCTGCAAGCAGCTCGCGTGCCTTGTAGTCTTTTCAATATTCGTAAAATAAAGAAATGGGAGGCCATACCAAATACCAGAATATACTGGAGAGTCTCTTGAAAGATAGAAAGAAATATTGGTATCACGTTTCGTATTTTTTCTGAAAGGACACTAATCAGTTCTATGCATGCGTTTAGTGGAAAAAAAGGATCTATACAAAAATGTTCTGGAGATCCACTTGAAAATTAAAAAGAAATTTTGTATGGACACGAATTTTTTTGTTCTGTAGCTATCTTTTTTTTACTGGCTCACCAAAGGGCCTAAGGTCTTGAACATTTTTAGTTTCAGGACCATGCCTCTATGATTGATAGTTTTTGAGGGCCGTTAGGGTTCTCTGGTAATTTTTCCGCATTCACTACGTTTTGTGATTTTTGTGAAAAAAAATCTTTAAGTTCTATTTATAAGTGTAGTAGGGGGAAAATTTTTCATACAAAAATGTCTAAGAGAGCCTCTTGAGAAGAACCCAAAAAATTTGTATGGAGAGAATTTTTTTTGTTCGGCGGCCATGTTTTTTTTACCGGTTCACCCAATGGCCCAAGGTTTTTAATAACATTTGTTTGGGACCATGTCTGTATGACTGGTAGTTTTGGAGGACCCATGAGCTACTCTGGTAAAATTTCCACATTCATGACGTTTCATAATTTTCCTGAAGGAAGACCCATAAGTTCTACGCACATAAATAGTGAAGGGAAAAAGTTCCATACAAAATTGTTCTGGAGAGCCTCTTGAAAAGGACCCAAAAAATTTGTATGGAGAAAATTTTTTTTGTTCGGCGGCCATCTTTTTTTTACCGGTTCACCCAATGGCCCAAGGTCTTTAATAACATTTGTTTGGGACCATGTCTGTATGATTGGTAGTTTTGGAGGACCCATGGGGTACTCTGGTAAATTTTCCACAATCATGACGTTTCAGAATTTTTCTGAAGGAAGACCCATAAGTTCGACGTATATAAATAGTGAAGGGAAAAGGTTCAATACAAAATTGTTCTGGAGAGCCTCTTGAAAAGAACTCACTAAATTTGTATGGAGAGAATTTTTTTTTGTTCGGTGGCCATCTTTTTTTCACCGGTTCACCTAATGGCCCAAGGTCTTTAATAACATTTGTTTGGGACCATGTCTGTATGACTGGTAGTTTTGGAGGACCCATGAGGTACTCTGGTAAATTTTCCACATTCATGTCGTTTCATAATTTTCTGAAGGAAGACCTATAAGTTCTACGCACATAAATAGTGAAGGGAAAAAAGTTCCATACAAAATTGTTCTGGAGAGCCTCTTGAAAATTACCCAAAAAATTTATATGGAGAAAATTTTTTTTTGTTCGGCGGCCATCTTTTTTTTACCGGTTCACCTAATGGCCCAAGGTCTTTAATAACATTTGTTTGGGACCATGTCTGTATGACTGGTAGTTTTGGAGGACCCATGAGGTACTCTGGTAAATTTTCCACATTCATGACGTTTCATATTTTTCCTGAAGGAAGACCCATAAGTTCTACGCATATAAATAGTGAGGCGAAAAAAGTTCCATACAAAATTGTTCTGGAGAGCCTCTTGAAAATTTGCAAAATTTTTGTATGGAGACGAAATTTTTTTTTGTTTGGTGGCCATATTTTTTTCACCGGTTCACCCAATGGCCCAAGGTTTTGAACATTTTTTGTTTCGGGACGGTACCTTTCCGACTGATAGTTTTCGAGATCCCTTAGGGCACCCTAGTCAGTTTTCCACGTTCAGCTCTCTCTATAATTTTGTAGACCTTATATTTTTGAATTTTACACACATGAAAATTATGGTGAAAAAGTCCCATACAAAATTGTTCAGGAGAGGTGATCAGTACCTGACTTCAAGTAGCTTTATATATATAAAAATGCAATCATGCATTAAAAATCTACGAATGAGATAGACAAAAGTTTTCTTCCGCAAGAAGAAATATTTTAATTAATTCTACGCAAACGATGTCGCGAGCTACAGCTAACAGCTAGTCAGTATTAAACACGTATTAAATAAAAGCTCTATTTTATTTTTATTTAACACGTAAGTAGGTACAGGTTTAAGTTAAGGCGAATATTTTTACTGGAATGATAGTAATTTTATTATGGTAATTGGATAAATAATTTGAGAGCGCCTGTCACGAACAACTCGCTAAGACAAAAAGCGCTTTTGTCAGAGATAACCCTCAGCCGCGGTGTTTGAAATGTGTGTAATTAAAAGGCGGCACGCGCACGGAGGGCCCTCCGCGTCCCTCGGCCCGCGCCCTGCACCCTGCGCCCTGCGCCCTGCGCCCTGCGCCCTGAGCAGGCGCCTCCAGCCCCTCACTCCTGAGGTGCTCGAATACGCGCCGTCGCCTCCGTTGACCAATAAAGCACTTCACGTCTATAATTTCATCTCACTTTTCTATCAATTTACGCAGACCACAGTAAGGAGAATTAAAAAGTACCTATTTTTAGGGTTCCGTACCCAAAGGGTAAAACGGGACCCTATTACTAAGACTCCGCTGTCCGTCCGTCTGTCAACAGGCTGTATCTCATGAAACGTGATAGTTTGACAGTTGAAATTTTCACAGATGATGTATTTCTGTTGCCGCTATAACAACAATACTTTAAACAAGTGTAAATTGAAAATTTAAAAAACCCCCGACATTCGCCATTTAGTGGCGGCGGCCATCTTGAATTTGCAATAGTGCTATTCTACTAGTCAAGCCCTTTCATTTGATACCCATATCAAGGGAGTTGTGAAAAAATATATCATCCGCCATTTTGTAGCGGCGGCCATCTTGGACCGATTTTCATCAAACATAGCTAAGAACACTCTCGACTAATTCACCTTTCAAACAAAAAAAACCGCATTCAAATCGGTCCACCCGTTTGAGCGCCACAGGGGAACAGACAGACACACACACACACACACACACACAGACACGTCAAACTTATAACACCCCGTCGTTTTTGCGTCGGGGGTTAAAAACACTGAATACAAGTGTAAATTGAAAATTTAAAAACCCCCGACATTCGCCATTTAGTGGCGGCGGCCATCTTGAATTTGCAATAGTGCTATTCTACTAGTCAAGCCCTTTCATTTGATACCCATATCAAGGGAGTTGTGAAAAAATATATCATCCGCCATTTTGTAGCGGCGGCCATCTTGGACCGATTTTCATCAAACATAGCTAAGAACACTCTCGACTAATTCACCTTTCAAACAAAAAAAACCGCATTCAAATCGGTCCACGCGTTTGAGCGCCACAGGGGAACAGACAGACACACACACACACACACACACACACACACACACACACACACACACACACACACACCACACACACACACACACACACACACACACACACACACACACACACACACACACACACACACACACACACACACACACACACACACACACACACACACACACACACACACACACAGACACGTCAAACTTATAACACCCCGTCGTTTTTGCGTCGGGGGTTAAAAATACAGAGGTACATATTTAAGGGGACTCCAAAACAATAAACGTGATTTTGTGCCAATTTTAGAGATAAAATGGTATGGAACCCTTTGTGCGCGAGTCCGACTCGCACTCGGCCGGTTTTTACGTAATACATAGCTGATATTCGCACAGTGGTCAAATTATAGGTTGGAAGCGTTACGCACCACAGAAGGAGAGGTTGATATGTTATCTAATAAATTCGCGGGAAGGCCGGCCCCGGGCCCACGCAGCCGGCACTCGGCACTCGGCAGCCGCGCAGAATCTGCCAAAGAACAGTACCAGCAGCGCGTCGCGACACAGTATTCCAGATCGTATCGCTCTTCCATATAGAAGCCTCGCACCTGTGGCCATGTATAGAGGCGTTTTTGTCGCCGTATTGCGTCTCCTAAATCATATTCCTATTATGGTTCAGGAACCTTTCGGGCGATTCTCCACGGAGCGCGGCGGCCGTTCACACATCGCCGGGTCGTTTCCATTGTCTCGAACGTGTGATTTATGTAAGAAGATAACTGCCTCGTTCTTTTGTCTAGTGGCGGGCTTATTCGGCTGCAGTTCGTAAGAGTTCGACTCCCGGGCTGCGATAAAAAAGTTATTGGGATTTTCTGACAAAAAATTCTCAGTTTTTAACCCCCGACGCAAAAACGACAGGGTGTTATAAGTTTGACGTGTCTGTGTGTGTGTGTGTGTGTGTGTGTGTGTGTGTGTGTGTGTGTGTGTGTGTGTGTGTGTGTGTGTGTGTGTGTGTCTGTCTGTTCCCCTGTGGCGCTCAAACGGGTGGACCGATTTGAATGCGGTTTTTTTTGTTTGAAAGGTGAATTAGTCGAGAGTGTTGTTAGCTATGTTTGATGAAAATCGGTCCAAAATGGCCGCCGCTACAAAATGGCGCATAACATATTTTTTCACAACTTACTTAATATGGGTATCAAATGAAAGGGCTTGACTAGTAAAATAGCACTAAGTATTGCAAATCCAAGATGGCCGCCGCCACAAAATGGCGAATGTCGGGGGTTTTTTAAATTTTCAATTTATACATCGGAGAGCACTTTGATCACATCAACATAGTTACTCGTATTATAGGTAGGTATACCTACTTGCATCGGAGAGAATCTTTCGGTCCAGCGCCTGATATTTTTTCGTTCGAGTCGGTTGGCTCGTCCCATTGCAATATGAAAGTAAGGTGTGCATCTGTTTATGTACTCGTACCTAACTACATATTTGTGCACCACAATAGCTCCTCCATAGCTGGCTAGTGCGTCGAGATTGGCCGACGTTTACAATTCGGTCAGGATAATATGACCTACTACCACAGACATGGATTTACATTTATATTGCTGCTTACTACTTGTATGACTTATAAATACTTATTACAGAGTTGTGGTCTCAACTGATAGACGTCCACTGCTGGACCTAGGTCTCTTGCAAGGATCGTCACAGAAAATGATCTTGTAAGTACCGCTTTATTCGCTGCCAGTCGCTGTCAATCCGTCCATATAGGGGGTCTTCCAATTCTATATTTGCTTGGGTAATTTGAGCACCTCGGGACTCCATCGTCTATCGGTTTTTCGAGCTACGTCACCTGCCCATTGCTGCTGCCTATACTTATCTATGCATAGTTACAGTAGGTAATACGATTAAATAAGCGCGGATGTGGTGACGAGTGGTGACGAGTGGTGACGAGTGGTGGCGAGTGTCGCCGAGTGAGGCTGAGCCGCGGCGGAGCAGCCGCTTTGCATGTCAAAGGAGTCGCTCGTCGGCACTTGGGCACGAGCGCCGCGCGCCCGCGCCTGCTGAGTGGTGACCACGACCAACCCGCCCGGCGCGGGCGCGTCCTGGGCGGACTGCAGTGACAAAATAATCGCTCGAATTCGAGTCAGGATTTTTCGTGCTTAATGAAACGAAGAATTCGTATCTTGTTAGAAAACAATTAAATAGTTATTCGGTTAAATTAATTATTCGATCGACGCGTGATCGACGCAAAAGAATAAAGCCTTTCGTTTGTGACCGTGACTAAGACTGTTTGTAAAAAATTCAGTAGGTATTGCCAATTTCGCAAAAAAAAAAAACCGAACTAAGTAATTACTTTTAGTAAAAAGTTGTGCTAGTTACAAACATTGTTTCATTTTTCCTGTAAAATCAATTTTCTCAATCAACCTTCAAAACCGAAAATTATTTCAGATTTTTCACTTTGCAAACTCTTTGGATGATAAATGAAATGATAAATATTCGTTTTAGTAATTTTTTATGGGACCTATGAGGTTCAAAAATAAATAAAGAAAATTTAGAAGTAATTTCATATGACCTTGACATCGTTATATTTTTTTACTTTAAAATATAACGATGGCCATGGTCGCCCTGTTGGCTGGCGCGGGCGCGGCGCGGCGCGGCGCACTCGCGATCACATTCCCAGATAACTTGTTTAATTAGAGATGAGTATTTTACTCCGCAGTCCACACTCCGCTTCGTTAAAATATAACTTCAGAATTCGCTGCCGCGCGTCACACGACCGTCCTTCGCATTGCGATAAATTAATTTTTAACCCCCGACGCAAAAACGACGGGGTGTTATAAGTTTGACGTGTCTGTGTGTGTGTGTGTGTGTGTGTGTGTGTGTGTCTGTCTGTTCCCCTGTGGCGCTCAAGCGGGTGGACCAATTTGAATGCGATTTTTTTTGTTTGAAAGGTGATTTAGTCGAGAGTGTTGTTAGCTATGTTTGATGAAAATCGATCCAAAATGGCCGCCGCTACGAAATGGCGAATTACATATTTTTTTTCACAACTCCCTTAATATGGGTATCAAATGAAAGGGCTTGACTAGTAGAATAGCACTGATGCAAATTGCAAATCCAAGATGGCCACTGCCACAAAATGGCGAATGTCGAGGGTTTTTCAAATTTTTAATTTATACTTCTATTACCTAGTACCTAGTATGAAACTATGTGGTGTTTATACTTGTACTTGTGGACTATTATGGGCTCCGTGGTCTCATGCAGTTTGTGTCCAGTTCGCTCGTTCGTTGCGACGCGTTTGACGCCTTGAACTCATGGTTCAAGTTACAAATACAACCAAATATACCTATTATGATTAGATGCCCACTGCGAACAGAGGTCCCTTGCTGGGATGCTATTCATTTTAAACAAATCCCTTTCAGCGAAAGCTTGTGCGAGGAGTATGTTGGTACGATAATCCAACAGATGGGAGTTATAATTTCGCTGGCCCCGTGAACAATTGATCACGTTTCATAGGAAAGCTAAGTAAAAGAAAAATGCAGTGCTAGAATCTCGTCATGATTCGTAATATCTATCCGAGAACATCATTTCTGAATTGGTTGCGAATGGAATGCTGTTGATTTACAAACAGTAATAGGAACTTGCCAACGCGTTTGTCCAAAATAGGATTTTATGAGCAAGGTAATTTATTGCTTAAGGAACTAGCCTCACCTTTTCGGCCAAATCTAGTAGTATAGTATCTACGTGCGACTTTTTAAATTAGGTTGGCATTTGTGGGACAGCTAATCAGCGCCAGTTCATCAGCTGTTTCCAAATACAAAATATAATAAGTACCAAAAGGGAGGCTGTTTGCGCGCGTCGGATGCTGGCCACTCGTAGGGCAGGTACTCGCGAGGGCTTTGCGATATTAAGTTTGCTTTGTCTCGCGAAGGGCGTCGGCGAGTCATTTAAATGCGAAAGCCCGAGTAGCACTCGGCCGGCGCGCGGCGCGGGGCGAGAGGCTCTAGCTGGGAACGCTTTTATTTTTATTTGCACAAGAGGACGAGAGGACGAGAGGCGAGAGGCGGCTCGAGCCGGCGCAATTGACAAACATCCGACTGCTCAAAGTGGATACGCTTCGATAATTTAGGGGTAAAAGGATGTCACTCGCGAAACAAGGGTTTCTAATGACTACGGTACAAAAATACTTTCCCTAGTTGAGTTTTATATACCTAATCGTAGGTACATAAAAGGCTCACATTTTATGTAGGTAGGTTTTACCTACGTGTTGCATCCAACAGAATCCTTAGAAAGTTTGTAGATCGCTCATTTGAGTGGTTAAAACTCAGAACTATATTATGAAAAATGTGTATAAAATAGATGGTCTATACAATTAGCTTAGATTAAAGATTAATTGATTGGAGACCAATCCTTAATCTGAGACAATTAGTAAGTAGCAAAATTTTGTTAGTTAAGACCTTGGTGCTAATTCTGTTGTGCACAATATCCAAAGAAAACTCAATTGTCAGGTCTAAAAGTGGTACATTACTCAATTTCTACATAGGTACTTAGTTAAAAGCATTGTTGATCGCAAAGCATTGTAAATTCAGTTTGGTGTAGAGTTTTTGTACTTGCAGAATTAGTAACTAAGTATTATAGGTATTAACAATGAAACATGAATGTCTACAGCGTCAAATTTTTGATCAATAAAAGGAAAGCGAAGCAAAGCTTCTGAAGGAAAAATGGCAAAAGCAGCTCGCGTCGTCCACACAATGTACCAGATGCTCTCATGATACTCGTCAGTGCACCGTATCTGTGTCATCTGAGAGAAGTTTGTGAATAACGGTGGGAATCTCCATAACAGGTCGGAGTATGCTTGCGTCCCGCGGCTGTGCCCGCGGCCGCGCGCGATGCCGTGACCACATTACGGAGATAAGCGAGGAGTTCCCGCGGCGCCGCGCGCGAGGCGGCGCGCCGTGACGCAGGCGACGACGCCGCTGCCTGGGTGTTCCCAGCTCTTGACAACCTTGCCCTGTAGACCATGGCTTATATTTTAGGCGACTTCCACAAATAATGAAGTTCTTAAATAGGCGCGTATTATTATTTTCCTCTATGTATGTATGTACCTACATATTCCAATTTTTCCGTGTTTACGAGATGCTCCAATAAAAATTCTCTATCCTGATGCTACAATGGTACTTACCACCTAAACTGGAACTTAGAAGTTTTCGATTGTGAATTGATGGAGTAGGTAAGACTAGACTTCATCATTGAACTCGAGGGGGGTTATTCTGTAACTTAGTTAGCAACTGAAAATAGTTGCCAACTATTTAGTTCGATATACATTGCTGCTTTACTGTGTGAAATTATAAAGTGTTTTCATAATTTCACACAGTAAAGCAGCAATGTATATCGAACTAAATAGTTGGCAACTATTTTCAGTTGCTAACTAAGTTACAGAATAACCCAGCAGGTCCAAACTCCTCAATCTTGGCGGGAAATATACATAATACTACACCCCTAAGCCGTAAGGATTGAGGAGCTGTCAATTCTGAATTAATATTAGACTGTACCAATTATAAACTTCCTCACTAAACTAGCTCCTAACTCCCAACTCCTCAGTTCTAACGCCGCTGGGTAGCTGTAGTAGAGCTTGATAATTAATGACAGATTGCACTGAAAATCATTGATTAGTACCTACCTAGTAGAAAAATATTTGAAAATGCCAAATGATTATCGCCATATTGTATAGTGACATTCAGGCTAGTAGGTACCAGGTAGAACAATGTATACAAAAAAAATCCCATTGCTGTAGAAATTATGGGGTGTTTGGTCAAAAATTGCGACAAATACTACTTACTTATTGACAGTTGTCTCCTGAAGTTAACCTTACACTATCTAAAAAATTGTGAACAGACCGAAACAAGCGGAAATCCGAGGACGCAAGGTGAGGGCTATGTTGGATGCATTAATACTTCTCAGCCAAGCTCTTTCAATGTTGGCTGAGTGGTTAAAGAGATGTATTACCTACCTACGTACCTAGTCTGGCGGTATCATTACGAAGGACTAAACAATTTCCTTAATCTATTCCGGTCGCTTTATCTCAATTTCTTGCTCAAATCTCATCAGCTGTTGACAGTAGAGTTCAGAACCAATGGATTTTTGAAGGGCGGTAAAAGCTTATGATAAACGATGCTCTTCCAATGCCATCTACATATATCTAACACACGACATCACCTTATTGCACGTTGCTCCGGGTTTCGCATCAGTCTGAGCGCCTTGGCCACACTTTAACCATGATCCTCTTCTCTGCATATTCTTATAGTAAGTGATCCAATTCTCATCACCAGTGATCAACTAAAGATATATATACTTTACTTATGAATCACTCCATATAGACATGCAAAAGACATTCTCTCCGACGTAATGTACCTATACTAATGGGTAATGTCCACCCGACCGCATTTCAATCCCAATGGAGGCTAGCCGTCTACGCATGAGGTATTATAGTGTACAAGTGTGTGCGTAAACACGGTGCACTCTCTTTTTCTTCATTATATGAATGACTTAATTAAACACTTGCCAATTTTCAGCTAACAATTTACAACTTTATGGTGAAGGTACGCTTTTCAAAATGGAAAGCTTTCCCCAGAGCATGGAGCTCGCGAAAAGGCGCTGGGGCTTCGAGGCTCGCCGCGCTCCAGCCCGCCGCCGCCGCGCCGGCCGCCCTCGCGCGCGCCGCCAATGGCCGCCGCGCGCGCTCGCCATTGGCCGCCGCGCGAAAAAACGCGCCGCGTCAAAACAATGGCACTCACTTGCACCGCCGGTACTCGAGCTCACTCGCTGTGTGCCCGCGCCCAGCCCGCGCTGACCTCCGCGCCGACGAGCGCCGGCTGAAACAGAGGTAACTGCAGAAACCCGGTTTCGAGATACCTATCATCGACAAACGTAGGAAGAGACTAGGCGTTCAAATTCGATTTTATTTACGTCATGTAGTCCTATTTATGGCTCTTATGACAGGTCGACATTCCACTACCGGTTCGCAAAGCGAATGCTGCTGAGAAGATCTGGCAAAAAAATGAGCATCCATTGAGTTACCTGCTCTTTATATTTACATCTTGTTATAAAAGAAGAGTGCTTCAAATTTTATTATTTCAAAAGTTATTTACCTACCTTGTCAATAAAAAAAAACATAAAAGTTAAAAATACTTATTCTCCAAACCATGCAACGAGGAAAAGTGCCCTGAACACTAGCTGCGCTATCTCGCTGAATGGCTACTGTACGATTTTCTTTAAAACCATTCCTTCACTTGTGGTACACGCCCACCACTTCATACAGGCAAACCTACTACTGGCAAGGACAAGCTATGCAAATCTTTACAATGTTTAGAGATAAGAGGTCAGAGAAAAAAACGTAAAAAGGAGATTTCTGGAATATGATCATGCCTTCTACCAGAAACTTCAAATAAAATTAAATATGTATCTAAGTAAGTTTTCAAGTAGGCATAGGTATTCTTTACTTAACTATCGGAAATAATCACGTCGCAGGAACTTTAAACTAAAACAGTTCGATGAGGAATCTTGAGCTGCATAAAATATTGTAAAAAACTCAAAATGGAGCATGTATGGCTTAGGTGCGTTCTAGTCGACGACGCGACGGTGTTATAGCGTAGGCCTCCGCACACCGGCCGGCTCGATGCGACGCGGTGTTGTCGTGGGAGGTGCGAGAGGTCGCGGCGCGCTGGTCGCGGCTGCTCGTACACGGTACATCGCGTGACGTATGCGCGTACGGACGGCTGCGCGTGTGCGACTGCTGACTGCCGAGTTACTGACTGTGTGCTGGGGACTGGAGGTGCTCGCTCGGCGCTGTGGGTGAGCTGTTGTGGTATCCTTGATGAATCCTCTTTAGCTTTGAAAAGCAATAAAAAACTTTTCTATTCTATTCTATAATAAACCCAGCACCAAACCGTAACAGCTAAGATGTGCAATGTGCAGTCTTTTGCTGTTGGCTAAACTGTATTAAAAAGTCATATCAAAGGTAACAAAATTTAATCTACGATGTCAAATATGTCAGTCTGCCTGCGCTAAGCCGTTGTGTTTGTTTTTATGGCGAAAAATAAAACATGAGCAAAAACTAACCAAACATTTGGTCCCGTTATAAAGCCGCACTGCCACATGCCGGTTCAAAGTAGATATTATATAGGTATGCCAAAACACCAAAAAAAGAGAATAGTTTATGCTGCTAGATATAGTTACTTAAGTACAAAGCAAATGCCTCCTTATGAACCCAGAATCAGACGTTTCGGGTAATGAATCACTAGCTATAAAGCTATAACAAATTATACAAAATTGATTATAACAACTACAGAACATATTAAGTAGGTAGGTACCTACTCTATGTACTACTTAGTATCATGTTGTTGGTATAAACCATGTTGTATCCAATTAGATTGTTTACAAATGATAAATAAACATCACGCATTATGATTCCAAAAAAATTTTTGTGTGAAAATGTGTAACTATGTTCCTATTTATTCTTTTGGAACACATTATCACATTACACTTTCTAAATCAATTTACTTTTTATATTCGCGTGTAACCTACCTACCTAATAGTCGACAAAAGTTAACTTAATAGAAGAGTTCTTGAAGATACTTAAGTAGTTAATTTTGAATGAGCACTTTATTTATGTACTTACGTCATTTAATGATAACTATATTTGTTACACGAGTACGGTGCTACATAATACATATGTGCTATGCTATGTAACTTGTTATGAGCTATGTACCTACTCGTAACAAAAACTGGTCGTTTGGCATTTAATAAACAATGCAATCACATTGATGCAAATTCAATAACTTCCACATATTTACGTTTAATAACTATAACATAACTTCATACTTGCATTGATCTGCTATCCGAGGCTTTAAATATCTAAAGCAATAGGTAACGTTACATTAATACATATAAGCAGGTAGGTATGTATTAAATTAAATCAATTTTATTTATTTCAAAATTGGTAGATATACAAATAATTTTAATTAAATTACACTTGAACGCCGGCCTAGTAGGCCAACTTGTAGCTTTTCATAAGAGTTCAAGTTAGCCTACATCAAATAAATCATAATTATTTTAAATCTGCTAGGTACCTAGGTAGGTACCTACTTTACGTATTTACCGGAACCGATAAAGTCAAGATTATTTATAGTTAATGTCGACATTAACGAATTCCTTATTGTAGCGGTAACAGAAACACTCCGCAGACGCCTTGACGAGCACGAGAGCAGCTCGCTTTAGTATGATTAGGGACCTTTCAGACAGACCGGCGCGGAGAGCGTCGGAGAGCATTTTTTTTTTCACACAGACCGGCCGTTCAAATTTGCTCTGCTCTCCGCGCCGCACAGTGAATCGCCTAGAACAAGCTAGGTGGACAAAAATATTTTTTTGTGTTTTCTAATTATTATAGCTATGAACAATGATATTTTGTTGTTATACTGCGTAAATTATCAATAAATAATTATTTAAAGGCTTCAGGAAAATTCTAAATAAAAAATCAAGTTTGGTATAAAAAATGTACTTATTTAAATGAAAATAATATGTTTAAAATCAGTAATATAATAACAAGTTAAAGAAAAAAATACAACACAACATAAAATCCCAGTTAAAATCACTTAAAACTACCTTAAGATAAACAAAACCTAAAATTATATATACAGGATGACAGGAAACAGGATACAGAAACATAAAATATAATATACATTCCTTACAGGGGCTTAAAGTAGAGCTCATTTGCAGTAAATTTTTTCATATAATAGGTATCTTATCCGAAACGTAGTCGTTTCAGAGTTATTGAAGATTTAAGGTTTTTAACAAAACATTCCAGTTTTACAGTAAAAATTAACTGCTGAAGAAAGTCATACCAGTCTTTGTTGTTTTTTGTTGTTGTTTTCTGATATAAAAGCGTTCAGAAACTCAATTAAAATCAATATAAGCTAGAAAATACTGTTAATTTTTTAGTCAAGGCTTACAAACCACTTATTATTTTTTGAAAAAAAATCGAAATAGTTGAAAATCAATAATATTTCTAAAAAAAATGTATGGAACGTTACGTACAAATTACTGAAATAACTTCCTTGGTTCATTAGCTATTCAAAAAGGTACAGGTGTCTACATTTTTTTCTAAAACCCCGATTTTCTCAACAAAATACTGTGGACTGACGAATCTAAATTTGACCGGGACGGAGTCAAAAAGTGTCATAATTTACATTATTGGGCGGCAAAAGGAGACAACCTAAGGAAGAAAAAGAAAGGGCACATCAACGTAGGTTTTCTGTAAATGTATGGATGGGATTAATCAGTAGACATCTAATTGGCCCTCATTTTTTCAGTCAGAATTCGGACGGATAAACTACAAATTTTTCTAAGAGAACAAATGAACCTTTTATTGGAAAATTATTAGATTATAAGAAGCTTAACATGATAGTTGTCTAGCTTACTTTCGGTTCGGTGGACGCCAGTGGATGGACTTCGTAGGATTGAGCGAGGTGAACCTATTCCTTGGCCAGCAAGATCATCAGAATTAACGCCTTGTAACTTTTTCTTTGGGGCCACATGAAAGATTTGATGTACGCTTACACCATTATTACAAATGAGGTTAGCGAGGGTACTCTTCGTGTAGCTCATGAAATGCGTGAGAATTTGCCAACAAGAGTCACCAAAATGGAAATACAAAAAATTTTCGATGCAACCCACTTTTCAGCTAATTTTGACGAAAGACTTGCTATTTGTAACTGAATACTCCTCCGTTAGTTGAGAATCATATTCGTAATAGAAAATTTTTTAGTAATAAAACTCATTAGACGAGTATTTCTTTCTTCTTTGGCATGTTTCCGCCACTCTTCGAAAATTTCCATTTTAGAAATGAAATGCACGTGTTCTGAAAAAAATTCATTAAAATGAAATGGATTCGTTGTGGTATTCAAATTATATATCATTTTGAAGCTTAATGTAGTAGCTATATTATATAAAAAAATTAGACTGGATACATGTGGATACAAAAAGTTACATTCGTTGGAAGTAAAGATATTTAAAAAAATACGACATTTTTTGGACTGTTTTTTCAAAAAATTTTAGACTACACATTATCTGTTATTAGAATCTATTTGAAGTAAAAAATGAAAATGCTTACCCTCTAAAGTAAAACCCATCACAGCAGAAACTATAATATTCAGCACAAATTTTAATAGGTGCTGTCGAAAGTAATGCAAAATTGCAACTAAATTGTTTACGTAAATGGAATTACCCTATCATCAGATTTCAACTGCGCATAACTCATCGTTATGGAATGTTTGCCATAATTATTACCTGCATTAATTATCCCTGGGTTGTCGTTAGTGATAAGTGACCATCAATTTAATGATTCTTTGACTTGACTTTTGTCCACCTAGCTTGTTCTAGGCGATTCACTGTGCGCCGGTCTGTGTGAACGGACACGCGGATGCGCTCGGAGCCGAGCGTACGCTCTTGGGCCGGACGGCAGAGCATATTCGGCCTACGGTCGGCTGTGCGAGCATGAAAGAGCATGCGAACGGAGCCGGTCGGATGCTTGAGCGCGAAAGGGCACGGGCATGGAGCAGCCGACCGGCTCGACGAGTAGCCGACCGGCTGCTCTCATATATTTCACACAGAGCGTATTGGGAGCATGCTCGAGCATCCTCTTATCATAAAAGAGTTAACATGTAAAAATAAAGCCTATTTCAATGTCTTAAGATTCTATTTTAAATGCGATTAAAATTTGCTCTGCTCTCCTCGCCGGTCTGTCTGAAAGGTCCCTTAGGTAATTCCATTCCATTCCATGCTATGAACGCTGGGGCTGTAACATTATTGACAAGGAATAAGGCACTGATGAGTAAATAAGAATGAGGATACTATACTCTGAGAATTCCGTGGAATTCTGACGTTTCGTAATGTTACCAGAGATAAAACAATTCCCACAAAAAAGATAAAAAATTCAAAACTTATGTAAACAAAAATCAACACGTTATGTAGATATGACAAATGTCTGACAGACACTTCATGGTGATACTGTAATTCGACTTCCATTTTTTTTTTAATTTATTCAATGTTGTTTTCTATTGGTAGATTCAATTGACTATTCAAAAGTAAGTAGGTACTTGTAAAAGTTTATTTGAATAAAAAACTTTTCTATTCTATTCTATTCTATTCTATTGCTGTTAGTATGCACTTTCTAGTTTCCACTCTAAGCGATTTCTATTTTAGGGCGAAACGACTAATATTATAATATTAGGTACCTACGTGTCTTAGGGCTTCTTATGTTGACAGGGAATTAAAGTAGTTTGGGTTAAAATCGAACTTCGTAGATGTCAACCCTGTTATTCATACAAATAACTCATCTGTCAATGACAATGACAGCTGTCAGAACTCCACCTAATTAAAAATCAGAGTATAGTACCTACTATGTTTAGATCTGTCTGTGTGTCAATTTAGAGACTGTGTACAACAGAAGTAGTAATTAGTACCAATATCATATTTAAAATTTTTGAACTATGCCCATGTAAATTTATCCAGCCTAAGTAGCTATGCGTCTATTAGTTATGTTAGCAAAAGTTATTCTATGAACGCGAGTATTGTTCCACCGACACAACAGTGGACAGCGGCCGACAGCCGCGCAACGCAATCGTCTGTCTTCCTCTCGCTGGCGGCGGAGAGCTGCTGGGAAACCATGGAGAGGTGCTTGAATGCTTTATTTGTCCAGACTCCAGAGCCTCTACATTATATTTGCATCCATATCACTAAACTTTGCTAGCAATTTTTCCCATTCACTGACACTTTAAAATTATTGTAAGCCAAAAAAAACAATTGAAATTATAATTAGAACTAAACTGTCAAATAATTGAATAATAAATTAAATACTTATTCTAATTATTAAATGTCAATCAATTTTATAACTTTTATTTCTTGAAACTAGTAATTAAAAAAATATTTATCAGTCGGTGACGATGCCATCAAAAATTCCACCCCTGGTTGCCGCTGCGGGCCACTGTCCAAGATGACAGCGCGCTGAATGGCGATGGACGACCTTTGGATCAGGTATGAGGTAGGCCCCAGAGCGCGGATCGCAGCCTCTTTCCCTATTAGGCCACGACCGATGTCACGCACGCAACCCCTCGCTTCCTCTTTTAGCTAAAATATTATATTATCTAAAATATACAGAGTAGGACATATAGGTAGTGATGCATTTTTTCAGACCTGCCGGGTTATTCTGTAACTTAGTTAGCAACTGAAAATAGTTGTGTTTTTTTTAAAACACTTTATATTTCCCAAAATAAAGCAGCAATGTAAATTGTATAATGTATATCAAACTAATTCGTTGGCAACTATTTTCAGTTGCTAACTACGTTACAGAATAACCCCCCTGGAACGACATTCCTATTGAAACGTGTGTGTGTCAAGCAAGAATGCTACAATAACGACGGTAAATGTAAATAAATGTATGTAATAGACATTATTTTTGTGCTTCTATTCTAAAACCGTCTGACGAGCTCTCGGGACATGTGCATGTGCTCACACGCAGGTATTATACGCAGGTATGTGTGTACTCGGCTCCTATGAGCCGTGCACTGGACATTGTTACCGAAGCCACCATCAGCGAGTAGCGTCACGTACCGGTACGATAGTGGGCATTTGTTCCACGCACGAGCGTACACCGCCCGCGCCGCTTCACATGCGCACACGTGGCTCTTGTCGCGTACGACACAAGGGTTGTTTCGGTGCGGAGAGCAGCGCTCGTCGCGGCGTGTGGCGCGCTGTACGCGGCACTAGGCAACGTCGCGGTAAAAAACTCCGAGTGACATAAATATTGTATAGACGAGCGCGGAATTTGTAATGAGGACGTGCACTTCTTGTCTCCGCCCCGCAGCTCCTCAAAGCTTAGGACAGCTGAGGATACTACAAGATAGCGGGCAAAACTAGTAAACCTTGCATTAGTAGAGCAACACCACACGTCACACGTCACGCTACTTATTGTATAGTAACCACCTCCACTCTCTTTATTTAGATCATCTCAGAACTTATTCAACTTCAGCTGGGTTATTCTATAACTTAGTTAGCAACTGAAAATAGTTGCCAACGAATCAGTTCGATATACATTGCTGCTTTACTGTGTAAAATTACGAAAACACTGTATATTTCCCACAGTAAAGCAGCAATGTATACCGAACTAATTCATTGGCAACTATTTTCAGTTGCTAACTAAGTTACAGAATAACCCCCCTGATCTATGTTTTCATCTGCCGTAGGTAAAGATTCAACCTAACCACAAACGAACATTTTTTACAGTTTATAAACCTTTAAGTTACCAAAATACAACTTGCAACTATTTGGCGCAAGCATGATGATGGATAAAGGTGTATAAAACATTGAGGTAGAAAGCGACTTCTAGCAATGTGGAATTTTTGATAGCTAGAAGCCTCGAGAAAACGACTAACAAGTGTAAATTAAAAATTTAAAAAACCCCCGACAATCGCCATTTTGTGGTGGCGGCCATCTTGGATTTGCATAGTGCTATTCTACTAGTCAAGCCCTTTCATTTGATACTCATATTAAGGGAGTTGTGAAAAAATATGTAATCCGCCATTTTGTAGCGGCGGCCATCTTGGATCGATTTTCATCAAACATAGCTAACAAGACTCTCGACTAATTCACCTTTCAAACAAAAAAAACCGCATTCAAATCGGTTCACCCGTTTGAGCGCTACAGGGGAACAGACAGACACACACACACACACACACACAGACACGTCAAACTTATAACACCCCGTCGTTTTTGCGTCGGGAGTTAAAAAGGTAGCCGGTAGGACGTCACCCTGTGACATGCCGTTAAATTATTAGCACTGCGAAGCCTGATAATAATCTTATGTATCTAAAGTTAACAATGCTTCCAAAATACTTTCACGATAATATACAGAAAACAGTCCGAACTTACAAGAGTATCAAAAAGACTTTCTTTTCAATAAGACTTTTGAAGAATTGATGAAGCTGTCAGTGTTATAGTAGGTACTATTACCAGTACTACGATGATCTCGATGACGAATGAGGGTAAAGTTTGCGGAGCGGTGCGCGGCGCGCGGCCGCGGCTCCGTCGCACACACGCATTACGTACTACCATAGATAAAATGAATAAGACGAGATATGGCAAGGGGGCGTGGTTCCTGAGAACTCTTCTGGCGTTAAATACACCTGAGAACCGTTTTTGTCTTGAGTCGAATGTCGTCCAACGATCGCTTCACCGCTCTCGATTTTTAACAAAATGCCGTGTTGTTCAGTGGTTGTTTGCAAAAAATCAAGCAAAAAAGTGAATCATACAAAATATGGCATCTCATTTCACACTTAAGTACAAGCTATTGTTGTTATTTTCCATAAAAAACAAGAAAACATTATTTTGTATATTTACATTATGCTAAAAATGTGCTAAATTGAGAAGTCTATATCTCATTATGAACAAAATCCATTGCTTGCTTAGTAGAAATCAATCATTGAATCGGTCGGTCTTAGGACGCAATGGACTTGTACTATATAAATATATTCCTTCACTAAGACGTTAGACTCACGGTATGGACGCCGATCGGGTGGTCGTGGTCGTAGAGATGTCATGATGTTAGCTAAGTACATTGGTATCGATATTTTAACGACCAAACGATGATTTTTGATACAGTTATTATTAATTAACCCCCGAAGCAAAAACGACGGGGTGTTATAAGTTTGACGTGTCTGTGTGTGTGTGTGTGTGTGTGCGTGTGTCTGTCTGTTCCCCTGTGGAGCTCAAACGGGTGGACCGATTTGAATGCGTTTTTTTTTTGTTTGAAAGGTGAATTAGTCGAGAGTGTTGTTAGCTATGTTTGAAGAAAATCGGTCTAAGATGGCCGCCGCTACAAAATGGCGGATTACATATTTTTTCACAACCCCCTTAATATGGGTATCAAATGAAAGGGCTTGACTAGTAGAATAGCACTATGCAAATACAAGATTGCACCACCACCACAGAATTTCGGGTAAAAAGAAACCCAGCCCCTCATTTTTATTTCAAAATTAATTTTTTTGAATCGTTATATCTCAAAAACGGTGGCTCTTAGGAAAAAAAGTATACAGACATTTTTTATAGATAATTATCTGATCTACAATTTTGTTTAAAATAATTTTATGATAAGACTTACCGTTTTGCTGAAAAATTTCCCGTGAAAACTTTGACACCGAGTAATTTTTTTCCAGGTGTCGGATCGATGAGGACTTTTCACATTTCATTTATAATAGTGTTTTGAACAATCCTACCAATTTTCAGCCAGGTGTGAATATTGTAATCTTGGAAGTCTAAATTGATCGTATTATATAAGTAGGCATTTTTTATATCGTATTATTTTTGATTCATAATAATAATAATATATCGCTTTTCTTAATATATAAGTCATTGTCAAAACCCAAATAGTAAAAAAATTAAGAATCGATAACTTTACATTTTAGTCAATCACTAAAGTTTTAATGGCTTTTACTCAACATTTTTATTTACTCATAGCTCATAAATACATTCTTCCGTTAAAGCAAAATAAATCTTATTTCTAGAAAATCAGGGTTTGTTTCCAAATCTGTGAGTTCTGTGAAGTAGGCTAGTTTTGACTAAACTTAAAACGACAAATCAAACGATTTGTTTCTTTGTAGTGCAATATATGATTAACGGTATATTTGTATGAGTTTGGCGACAGCGGTTCCTATAGTAGTTTTGGTGCATTTCACTTCCCCTGCCTTCTCTCTTCCGTGCGTACTACTGTATGTAAGTACTCACCATTGTTTAGATAATAGAGTATTTGACTCCAAAAAGGAGGTTCTTTGTACGATGGATTATTAATTCTATGTACCTTCTTTTCTACACAAACTCACGAATAATCACGTTAGGGGGAATTACCTGAAATTAAAGAAAGTTAAGTATAGATATAATATGTAAAGCAAATAAAAAATCTCTGCAACAAAGTCTGCGAAAAACAGTGAAACAAATTCGCAAAGATTGTCTTCTTTCATCAAGATAACCCTCGGCTCTTTGGCTTTAATATGGAGCATATATTCACCAGGAAAACATCATGAGGAAACCTGCATGCCTGAGAGTTCTCCATAACGTTCTTAAAGGTGTGTGAAGTCTGCCAATCCGCTTGGCCAGCGTGGTAGACTATGGCCAAGACCCTTCTCACTCTGAGAGGAGACCCGTGCTCTGTAGTGAGCCGGTAATGGGTTGATCATGATGATGATGATGATGATATATTCACCAGACCTTGCTCCTAGTGAGTTTATCTATTTTTAACCCCCGACGCAAAAACGACGGGGTGTTATGTGTTTGATGTGTCTGTGTGTGTGTGTGTGTGTGTGTGTGTGTGTGTGTGTGTGTGTGTGTGTGTGTGTGTGTGTGTGTGTGTGTGTGTGTGTGTGTCTGTTCCCCTGTGGCGCTCAAACGGGTGGACCGATTTGAATGCGGTTTTTTTTGTTTGAAAGGTGAATTAGTCGAGAGTGTTGTTAGCTATGTTTGAAGAAAATCGGTCCAAGATGGCCGCCGCTACAAAATGGCGGATCACATATTTTTTCACAACTCCCTTAATATGGGTATCAAATGAAAGGGCTTTACTAGTAGAATAGCACTATTGCAAATCCAAGATGGCCGCTGCTACAAAATGGCGAATGTCGGGGGTTTTTTAAATTTTTAATTTATACTTGTTGAGGTTGAAGATTTGAAGATGATGAAGCAGTAGTCGCTGCAACACAGGCTGCAACATTTCTTTATCTCTCACTAGCCGACCCCCGCGACTTCGTTCGCCTTTATATAGGTTTTTATATAGAATCAGATCGGACCCCATAATTCTGTTTTGTACATAAACTAAATGTATCCTAAGTTACTCCTTAACATCACCTATCTGCCATTGAAAGTTCCATCAAAATCGATCCAGCCGTTTCGGAGATTAGCTGGAACAAATAGACAGGCCGACAAACATAAATTTAAACGCACGCCAGTTTAAAATAAGCCGTACGTATAAACATCCGCGTCCCAAGTTATTGGAACCCACTAAATGCCTGTCATTTCTGAACTAAAAAACCTATGACCTTGAAATATTTACGGGACAATACATAAAGTACAACCTTTCTAACAAAAAAAGAATGAGTGAAATCGAACAGCGCGTTAATGAATTACAGCTAAATACACGTTTTAACTTTCATCCCTTCTCCCAAGGGAACCATGTTGAGTTTCGGGATAATAAGTATCCTATAACCTACCTCGGAGTATAAACTCAAATCGTACCAAGTTTCATTCAAATCCATTCAGTAGTTTCGGCGTGATGCGCGGCCAAGATACAGACAGACAGACAGACAGACAGACAGACAGACAGACAAAAATGAAATAAATTGCAGTTTTGGCTTCAGTATCGATTATAGAGTGCCCTCCAATAAAAATTTTCAAAATATTATCTTCAATGTACAGAATTGGATCTGTTACAGTTTTATTATATTACTAGCCGACCCCCGCGACTTCGTTCGCATGGATATAGGTTTTTATATAGAATCGGATCGGACCCCATAATTCTTTTTTGTACCTAAACTAAATGTATCCTAAGTTACTCCTTAATATCACCTATCTGCCATTGAAAGTTCCATCAAAATCGATCCAGCCGTTTCGGAGATTAGCTGGAACAAATAGACAGGCCGACAAACATAAAAAACGCACGCCAGTTTAAAATAAGCCGTACGTTCAAAGATCCGGGTCCCAAGTTATTTGAACCCAATACTGAGGATTGTAATGTCTGTCATTTCTAAACTAAAAAACCTATGACCTTGAAATATTTACGGGACAATACATAAAGTACTACCTTTCTAACAAAAAAAGAATGAGTGAAATCGAACAACGCGTTAATGAATTACAGCTAAATACACGTTTTAACTTTCATCCCCTCTCCCAAGGGAACCGTGCTGAATTTCGAGATAAAAAGTATCCTATGTCCTACCTTGGAGTATAAACTCAAATCGTACCAAGTTTCATTTGAATCCATTCAGTAGTTTCGGCATGATGCGCGGCCAAGATACAGACAGACAGACAGACAGACAGACAGACAGACAGACAGACAGACAAAAATGAAACAAATTGCAGTTTTAGCTTCAGTATCGATTATAGAGTGCCCTCCAATAAAAATTTTCAAAATATCTTCAATGTACAGAATTGGATCTGTTACAGTTTTATTATATTATAGAAGATAGAAGATTATAAAGAGTTCTGTAGTACCTAAGGGAATTTTAAACTTAGCAAGAAAGATATATTCTAAATTTATTAAAGAAGCGCAGCGCATAAAAGCAATAAACTACACAGCAAACAAAAACACTTGATGATTTCGTGCAACTCGCTTGGAAGGTGCACGGAAATATCTGCAAAACATCGCGAATGGGCCATAAACATTGTGGTCGCCGAAAACTCGCGCTTAATTTAATCACCGCCATTATCAAAATTTGTTACGGGCCTATACATATATAAGTACACATTAGACCATTAGAAATTCTCAGCCGAACAAATCCTTGACTTGAAATAAAGTAGACAGGTAGGTACTTATACTACGGGAGGTCGATGACCAATTGAAAAAGTCATTTTATACCGACTGGAAATTTTAACAATAATAGTTCAGACCTAACCCATCACAGCTCCGAACGTCAGCTGCCGCACCAGTGGTGGAGTTAAGAGTGAGAGCATGTGAAAGTGCTTGAAAATCAAAGCGCTCCGAGTGATTTTATCCCGGACAAAAATGGTCTTAAATCATTGTTTCGATCATTTTTGATACAGAAACAATCGTCAGGTGCACCGTCGAGGGTGGGATAACGTCCGCTACGCGCATGAAGTGCATTAAAATTTTAACAAATAAAGTTACTTTATACCTTATGAAATTTATGCAGCAGAATTTTCACACTTTTAAAATAATAAAGAAAATCGTCAGCTGCACTTCTGGTGGGGGAAAGACCGTCAGTTAGGCTTCGTTCACACGGCATTGTCCTGCACGTTTTTTTGCAGTATACGTCTTAACGTATAAATAGTGGCCATACAACGTACATAGATCCATTCACACGTCGATTGTACTGCAAAAAAACGTGTACCGCTTATACGTTTAAACGCATACTCAACGGACTTGTCAAGCAAATCGAATGAACTTTGACGTATTCGGTTCGCAGTGGCATATGGTATAGCTTTGTCTCCTACACACGACACTATATCATACGGTTTTTATCGAATAGCAACCGAAGACATTTTTTCATCATTTCTAAGATTTCCGAATAATTTTTCAAATGTGATCGTACGCACAGATTCTTGATTAATAGGATGTACCCAAAACCGTCTGTTTTGTCGGCGGCGAGACCATTGGCGCTTGCAATATAAAAGTACAACCAAGCGTGGATCCATCAGTGACGTCTACTCACTGTGAGAACTGTGTGGAAACTGCGGCTATTCGTTTTTACACGAATGAAAATTTACCATATGAACACCCGGTTGACTATACGTTAAAAAAACGATTACAAAAAAACGTGCAGAACAATGCCGTGTGAACGAAGCCTTAGCGTGATAAACATTTTGCGCGCTGAGTGCATTTAGCCTAGTAAATCTAGGTAAAATATCCTATAGTTTTAAAAATTGGCGAAATGTATTCTTTGGGCCTTCCTCTTGCATATATCCAAAAACCCAATATGGGGGTGCGTAAGCAGCCGTCATTTTTAATTTTGTCTCTTTTTTTTGGTTTTTTTCTCATATCATGAAAATCTCTACAAATAGCATTATAATTACTTCTGACAAAAGTTTTTGTATATAATTTGTCACAAATGTGGTCTCTTGCATTTTTACTCTAAGTTTATTATTTTAGGAGATATTGGGTGTTTAAGGGTGTTCCATTCATTTTTACTCTAAGTAATAAACTTAGAGTAAAAATGAATGGCACCAAATTTGTAGAAAATTTTATACAAAAACTTTCGTCAGAAGTAAGTACAATGCTATTCGTTGAGATTTTCGAGATATGAGCATAAAACAAAAAAAACCGGCCAAGTGCGTGGCGGGCCACGCGCAATGTAGGGTTCCGTAGTCACAATCCTCGAAAAACAGATGCAACTCCTTAACCTGTGAACCCTACTTAGCCATGATAGTTTTCCTTTAAAATTGATTATATATACTACTGCTGTGAATTTTTTCAAGTTCCTTTAAACTGCCATTTGGCTGATAGAGGGGGGGGACACTTGACTCTAATAAAAATTTGCACTTTAAAACATCATATTTTACAAACGGATCTAGAAATCGAAAAATGATGTTCCCACACCCACAGTATTTTTAAAAGACCTATTCAACGATACCCCACACTATGGGGTAGACGAGAAAAAAATATTCATCCCCACTTTACATGTAGGGGAGCTACTCTAAAAAAAAATTTTTATCTAAATTTTATTTCACCACTTTATCGGCGTGACTAATATTTATACCCATGCCAAATTACAGATTTCTAGCACTAATAGTCTCTGAGATTAACCGAGGACGGACGGACAGACAGACGGACGGACATGGCGAAACTATAAGGGTTCCTTGTTTACTACGGAACCCTAAAAAGGACCTCAAATATTAATTTAAATACCCTATAGCTCCTAAAATAATAAACTTAGAGTAAAAATCCAAGAGACCATATTTGTGGCAAATTGTATACAAAAACTTTTTTCAGAAGTAATTATAATGCTATTTGTAGAGATTTTCATGATATGAGAAAAAAACCAAAAAAAAAGGGACAAATTAAAAATGGCGGCTGGTTACGCACCCCCATATTGGGTTTTTGGATATATTCAAGAGGAAAGCCCAAAGAATACATTTGGCCAATTTTTAAAACTATAGGATATTTTATCTAGATTTACTAGGCTAAATGCACTGAGCGCGCAAAATGTTTTCACGCTGATTGACGGTCTTTCCCCCACCAGAAGTGCAGCTGACGATTTTCTTTATTATTTTAGAAGTGTGAAAATTCTGCTGCATAAATTTCATAAGGTATAAAATAACTTTATTTGTTAAAATTTTAATGCACTTCATGCGCGTAGCGGACGTATAACCCACCCTCGGCGGTGCAGCTGACGATTGTTTCTGTATCAAAAATAATCGAAACAATGATTTAAGACCATTTTTGTCCGGGATAAAATCACTCGGAGCGCTTTGATTTTCAAGCACTTTCACATGCTCTCACTCTTAACTCCACCACTGGTGCGGCAGCTGACGTTCGGAGCTGTGATGGGTTAGGTCTGAACTATTAATTAATTATTGTTAAAATTTCCAGTCGGTATAAAATGACTTTTTCAATTGGTCATCGACCTCCCGTTGTATTAGGTACTTAGTAATGAAATTCGTCAAAATCATGCATGATTATTATTTACGACCAAGAAATCGAAACCCAAAGCAATGATAACTGACCTAATCATTTATTGCTATATACATACTCATACGTCTTACCTACAATCCTAGATAGAAAATTTTTCTTTTGGGCTTGTACACAAGGCTAAAACCACGCAATTATATGCCTATCTTATAAACTCATTTCACAGCATTTAAAAATGCTCTTAAATGCCATTTCAAATGGATTTAGTAATTTGTAAAGACATATATGTACAGGTACTTACATATATACAATATCTGATATAGGTGTAGGTTGTCGGTACACAACATGAGGTAGATACGTTAGAGATGACAAAAATGTTCTTCATATTAATTGAACATTCAGTTTAGTGTTCTCGAGAGCAACTAAAATTATAAAGCAATAAATATCAACAAAGTGTCCATAGCAATAAATGATATCAGATGTGGAGTGGACAAATTATATCATAACAGCTATTATGTCAGGTTCGAGCGAGGCAACGATGCCGTCACCGAGTTCGATAAAGGAGTTATCGCGAGGCATTCTGCGCGAGGCCCGAGACGTGTACGTTTGTGAGGCTCGCGCAGGAGTGCAGGAATTTGCCATCGTTAGGAGATGCTCCGAAACGAACTGTGAGATCAACAGCATAGAACCGATATTCCGATGGGCTAAAGCTTACAGTATTTTCGGAATCCGATGGAACATATTTTGCGTGGTGTCCGCACTCCGCAGGGTTCACATCGTCAAAGTTTCATATGAGCAAAAATGAAACTAAGTATTTCGTTTACAAAAAGATGTAGCATCATGTCTCGCAGTGATTCAAAAGGTATTGTAATTGCCGTTTGTTCCTTATCAGAGATTTGTCCGATTTATTACAGTTTTTAGTCTTGATGGTGACGGCCTAAATAAAATAATTATGTATCGATATAGTTGGTTTCTTATAGGATCTCTCACCGGAATCTTTATCTGGCTTTAGATCTTGTAGGACTACCTCTTTAAGTATCTACCGTGGCCTTAGCTCCGACCGTTTTATTTTCAAGTGATTTTCAATGAAACTCTACGATTGCAATCTATATAATCATAGATTGATAGATTCTTAAGATTTTCGAAGACTGATTGTCTAATTTGGAACAATTTACTAGCACAATGTTGACACAGGAATTAAGTATGTTAACAATTTGACTATTCTAACAGTGTCCAGGTTGCAGTCCCGCTTCCTAGGAAGGGTTCTCCCTGCACCGGACGTGAAGCACGGGTAAGGCAACCCTGGCGGGCTCCGCGAGGCACGGGCTCGCCGGCGCTGGGGCGAGGCGCGGCGAGGCATTCCGTCGCGCTCGTTGGTATTCCGTCCGCTTCGCTCGCGCAAAACACAATCGCTACCTATCCGACGAGCTTGACCATTGTTACGGCTCGATGCAGGACATTACCTGGACGTTCAAAATAATAGTAGGTAATCACTAAGACAATAATTAATCAATCAACTTCTTCAACTCGTGATACCGGCCACGCAAGATCTGGTGACAGTGGCCACGTTAGCTCATGACGGCATTCGGTAAAACCTGCCAATACTAGGCCAGTGTCCATCGGCTTGCATGTAACCTTAATTCTTGTTAATTTAGCTCTCATTGAGATAGTTATTGTATATTCGTTATCTACATTGCTTAGTGCCTGGCGATCTGACGCTGCGAACTACGGTCTAACACAGCAAGAGAATCCCGTCGAAAGTAAAACATATGGTCATTTATAAAAAAACATACGTCCCATTAATGTATTGATGTATCGCGACTGTCGCGTCCCTAATAATGTGCCGATTCTGAGTCGGAGAGAGGTTCCATCGATACCGTCTTGTCATTTTTTGAGTGGCATCTAAATTGGCGATCGCTGGTTTTGTATTTAAAACAAGCACTGTCGTATTGCGTACACAATGACGACAACTTGTGATTCCCAATTAATTGTATGCGTAAATTCTTACTTTTGGTACTTTCGTTGAGTTTTTGCTGAATAAGTATTACTATATCCCACAGATCAGTATACCTACTTCCCCACCAAAAAAATCATAATAGTAGAATAATTTTTGTTGATATAAATAAATAGGTACCTACGTAGTTTAATATTTTCTTCGATAGGTAGGATTTGCTCGATCAATAAGGCACCGTACTATTTTATAGTTATAAGATAAAAGATTTATGATAAACGGAATATTAGGTAGAGCTATAATAAAAACTTGCCTATCGTTAGCAGCAGAGTGAGACGACAATATCTGCTGAGACATAAGTAGCTATTTTCGATATAAGTACGGAAATAATTTTGAAAAATACAGTCGTTGTGGTGCAATTTATAATATTCAAGCCACAGACGAGGGTTTTAAATAGGGCCGAGAGTTTGGAGATTGGTTATATAGGATACATTGGTGATATATCACTACATAGTATAAAACAAAGTCGTTTTCTCTGTCCCTATGTCCCTATATCCCTTTGTACGCTTAAATCTTTAAAACTACGCAACGGATTTTGATGCGGTTTTTTTTTAATAGATAGAGTGATTCAAGAGGAAGGTTTATATGTATGATAACATCCATTAAATAGTGGAGAAATACTGTTATTTTTGAGGTTTCTAATGTGATGTCGTAAATAATTACATTTTTTCCGCTTACATTGCAAACGCAGGCTGAACTCTACGAGATTTATCAATATAATGTACTAAGTATTGTACACATTGAAAAGGTCTATAGAAAACTCCGCGATGGTATATGTCTATCTCTTATGGATATCCCACAATAACATTTTTTGTCATTTACTTTTTTACGACAAATAATGGCTAATTTTAGAAGCGATTTTAACCAATACAGCATAAATCCTTATCTAATTAAATACTTTAAGTACATTATTGATTTATTATAGATCTATATGGCCCTTTACAGCATATGATTTAAATGAATATTTTCGAAGATATTACAGATTTAAAAATTGCGGGACATAGACTTTGCGCGCGGCGCGCGGTTCCAGCCGGCCGGGGCGGGCGATGCGTAAAGTTCTCCTATAGCATTTTGAATTTAGCAGCGATCGGACGCGTATGCTATCGAGTATCGGAGCTTTCTAGCGAGGAAAATAACAATCACACTAATATTATAAAGGCGTTATTAAGTTATTAAGTTTGTGTGTATGTTTGTTCCTCTTCTCCGCCGCAACTACTGAACCGATTTGGCTAAAATTTTAAATGGAGATAGCTTATGCCCTGACTTAACACATAAAGTAACTTTTTATCCCAGAAAAGTATTCCTGTAGGACTAAAATAGATATAGACCTCCAAAACGCCACAGAGGGCGCTGACTGTTCTTAGGTAAATCACGCTCACATAACCCATTATTGCAATACTTTGCTATGTAGCATGCATTGGCAACACATAGGCTACTTTTTATCCTGGAAAAATGCACAGTTCCCACGGGATTTTGAAAAACCCGAAATCTATATCTACAGCTATAGGTAGATTACTATAGCGACCTTGCTTGATATTTTAAGTATAAAGGTAGGAAAAGGGAGCGGGAACGGGAACCGGAACTCCACGATTCCCTCGGGATTTGTTCAAAACCGAAATTCACGCGGGCGAAGCCGCGGGCAGAAGCTAGTATATTATATATATTGATTGAAATGCTTTTATATTATCGTAAAAAACTATGTATTAGCTACTTTAATGATTACAAGATAGATTCTGCAAGTAGGCACGATGCGTGAAGCATGCAGCGTGTAGGCACGATGCGTGAAGCATGCAGCGTGTAGGCACGATGCGTGAAGCATGCAGCGTGTAGGCACGATGCGTGAAGCATGCAGCGTGTAGGCACGATGCGTGAAGCATGCAGAGTGTAGGCACGATGCGTGAAGCATGCAGCGTGTAGGCACGATGCGTGAAGCATGCAGCGTGTAGGCACGATGCGTGAAGCATGCAGCGTGTAGGCACGATGCGTGAAGCATGCAGCGTGTAGGCACGATGCGTGAAGCATGCAGAGTGTAGGCACGATGCGTGAAGCATGCAGCGTGTAGGCACGATGCGTGAAGCATGCAGAGTGTAGGCACGATGCGTGAAGCATGCAGCGTGTAGGCACGATGCGTGAAGCATGCAGCGTGTAGGCACGATGCGTGAAGCATGCAGCGTGTAGGCACGATGCGTGAAGCATGCAGAGTGTAGGCACGATGCGTGAAGCATGCAGCGTGTAGGCACGATGCGTGAAGCATGCAGCGTGTAGGCACGATGCGTGAAGCATGCAGCGTGTAGGCACGATGCGTGAAGCATGCAGCGTGTAGGCACGATGCGTGAAGCATGCAGCGTGTAGGCACGATGCGTGAAGCATGCAGCGCGTAGGCAGTGCGAGTGCGACCCGCGTTCGCAAATTCCGACCCGTCAGCGCGCGTCACTCGGCCGCGAGTCGTGAGTCCTACCGACGCGCGGCGCGCAAACTCACCGTTATATTTTATGGCACTAAACAAGAATTTTGGCGCCATCCTCCATTGGTTTATTAAATAAAACAAACTTTCAAAACATAGGTACATATTATGTATGTCGGATCGGGAGGAATTTAATTACCGTAAAGTGAAATAGTTCTGGCTGTTAGTTTAAGCCAGTCCATATTAGTGGTCTGCGACAGGCTACCAATACCATATTATTATCTTTTTTATCTGTAGCTCCTTGGATGACGTACAGCCTATCAATTATAATGGTAATTTCATGTGCCACAACAACATAATGAGCGTAATTATATCACTTAGTAAATGTAGCTATAACATTTTAATTACTCGTGTATACCTACTTCGTTGAATCGGTTTTTGTGCTTGTTTTGTTCCTCTCCTTCTAGTCTCTACTCTCCAGAGTCTAGCAGGAGACATAATGTTACCGACCTAATTTCTAATTCCGTAGAATTCTGACAGCTGTCATTGTCTTTTACAAATGAGTTATTTGTATGAAGAACAGGGTTAACATCTATGAAGTACGATTTTACCCCAAATTACTTTAATTCCCTGTCATCATAAAAAGCCATATGCCGCGTAATAATATTGGTCGTTTCGCCCTAAAATAGAAAACACCAAGAGTGGAAACTAGAAAGTGCACACTAACAGCAATAGAAAACATAAGAAGCACATTGAAAAAATTTATTCAAAAATGGAAGTCGAATGACATTATCACCATGAAGTGTCTGTCAGGCATTTGTCATATCTACATGCGGCAGTTTTTTATTTACATAAGTTTTGATTTTTTTATCTCTTTTGTGGGAGCTAACTATGGGCCTCATAAGAAAGCTCAGAGTCGCTCAGAGAGCGATGGAGAGAGCTATGCTCGGAGTTTCTCTACGCGATCAAATCAGAAATGAGGAGATCTGTAGAAGAACCAAAGTCACCGACATAGCTCAACGGGTTGCGAAACTGAAGTGGCAATGGGCGGGGCACATAGTTCGGAGAACCGATGGATGTTGGGGTCCCAAGGTGCTGGAGTGGCGACCTCGCACCGGGAAGCGCAGTGTTGGTAGACCCCCCACTAGGTGGACCGACGACATCAAACAAGTCGCAGGGAGCCGCTGGATACAAGCGGCACAAGACCGTGGCAAGTGGAAGTCCCTTCAAGAGACCTATGTCCAGCAGTGGACGTCAATCGGTTGACAACGACGACGACGAGAAATCAGAGTATAAAATGCAGCACGACCGATTATGGTCAATTTATGACACTATTTTATAAAGCAATTTATTTGCCCACCGTTCTGGTAATGATAGTAAAATCGCTTGTAGTTTTTATCCATCGACGCTACAGGGATGATAAAAGTTTGACGGCCTCGTATGTCTATCTATTTGTGCCATCGTAGTACTCAAACTGATGGACCGATTTGAATGCGATTTTTTATTTGAAGACGGCTTAAAATTAAATGGTTCTTAGCTATGTTCGTTCAGCCGTGTAATGATTATCATCAGCTCTTTTTACCCGTGCACACTAAGTATACAATTTGCTCATTGATTTGGTCCCGATGAGTTAGCTGACAGTCAGTGACCATGTCTGCTGACGGCGCAGAGGCGGTGACAGGAACTGGGTTGGGTCGATCTTGACTAGCAGTTGGTAGATTTGTTCATGTTCGATGTTGACTATGGAGTAACAGGATGTTGGGTAAATCATACCTACATGTAGGTATAGCGGCCACATATACGGAATATGCCATTGAATATAGCGATAACCGTAGGTGTATCTAACCGCTTTAATGCGTAAATCTGCCATTGAAACTATACTTTGATCTGCCAAAATTTACCGCCATCCAATGCCATGCCCAATGACATATTCCGTCGTCATAATATTATGTCGCGGCCTAGGGAAGCGGTAAATTTTTAATTTACACTTGACTTTCTTATAAAGGCAACTGATTGCTTCAGGCAATCCTACTAATATTATAAATGTGAAAGTGTGGATGTTTGGATGTTTGGATGTTTAGATGTTTGTATGTTTGGATGTTTGTTACTCAATCACGCCGCAACTACTGAACCGTTTTGGCTGAAATTTTGAATGGAGATAGCTTATGCCCTGACTTAAAACATAGGCTACTTTTTATCCCGGAAAAGTATTCCTGTGGGACTAAAATAGATATAATCTTCCAAAAACGCCATAGAGGGCGCTGACTGTTCTTACGTAAATCACGTTCACATAACACATTATTGCAATAGTTTGCTGTGTTGCATGCATTGGCAACACATAGGCTACTTTTTATCCTGGAAAAAATGCACAGTTCCCATGGGATTTTGAAAACCCCGAAGTCTATATCTACAGCTATAGGTAGATTATTATAGCAAACTTCCTTGATAGAAAGTATAAAGGTTGGAAAAGGGAGCGGGAACAGGAACTGGGAATCAACGATTCCCTCGGGATTTGTTCAAAACCGAAATTCACGCGAGCGAAGCTGCGGGCAGAAGCTATCACACATAATCACAATACCAATCCTACTAATCCTACTATAATATTATAAATGTGAAAGTGTGGATGTTTGGATGTTTAGATGTTTGGATGTTTGGATGTTTGTTACTCAATCACGCCGCAACTACTGAACCGATTTGGCTGAAATTTTGAATAGAGATAACTTATGCCCTGACTTAAAACATAGGCTACTTTTTATCCCGGAAAAGTATTCCTGTGGGACTAAAATAGATATAATCTTCCAAAAACGCCATAGAGGGCGCTGACTGTTCTTAGGTAAATCACGTTCGCATAACACATTATTGCAATAGGTTGCTGTGTTGCATGCATTGGCAACACATAGGCTACTTTTTATCCTGGAAAAAATGCAC
The DNA here is from genome assembly GCA_920104075.1 of Melanargia galathea. Lineage (NCBI taxonomy): Eukaryota > Metazoa > Arthropoda > Insecta > Lepidoptera > Nymphalidae > Melanargia > Melanargia galathea. Next base: position 282,973 of record OV049865.1, read on the forward strand.
AGTTCCCATGGGATTTTGAAAAACCCGAAGTCTATATCTACAGCTATATGTAGATTATTATAGCGAACTTCCTTGATAGAAAGTATAAAGGTTGGAAAAGGGAGCGGGAACGGGAACCGGGAATCAACGATTCCCTCGGGATTTGTTCAAAACCGAAATTCACGCGAGCGAAGCTGCGGGCAGAAGCTATCACACATAATCACAATACCAATCCTACTAATCCTACTATAATATTATAAATGTGAAAGTGTGGATGTTTGGATGTTTAGATGTTGGGATGTTTGTTACTCAATCACGCCGCAACTACTGAACCGATTTGGCTGAAATTTTGAATGGAGATAGCTTATGCCCTGACTTAAAACATAGGCCTTTTATCCCGGAAAAGTATTCCTGTGGGACTAAAATAGATATAGACTTGCAAAAACGTGATAGATGGCGTTGACTGTTCTTAGGTAAATCACGCTCACATAGCACATTATTACAATAGTTGCATGCATCTGTATACGTATGTATTTTTTATCCTGGAAAATCCACAGTTCCCACGGGATTTTGATAAAACCGAAATATAATATATCTACAGCTATAGGTAGATTACTATAGCAAACTTCCTTGAAAGTGGGTATAAAGCTTGGAAAAGGGAGCGGGAACGGGAGTCGGAAATCCACGATTCCCTCGGGATTTGTGAAAAATCAAAATTCATGCGGGCGAAGCCGCGGGCAGAATCTAGTATATTATATACCTAGATATTATATATAATTTAATTCTTTACATACTTAGGTAAATAATTACATTCTATTTGAATTAAATATAGATTTACCTTTTCCGTAGATTCCAAGTTCATCGTTCATGATATCTCGTAACATGCTTTTTAGCTATTTAAGTCAACAGCAAAAAGTTGGCACGCGTATCTATATCTAGCCTGTTGATGAACGATCACAAAAAGGTATTTAATATTCCCCATTCAAACATGACATGTTTAAATGCGTTTTTGTGCACGCTTGCTAGCAGTCGTCTTATAATCATAATGGGTTGTCTTTAACGGGACAAGAGACAGGTGGAAATCGATAGTAAAAAGTTAAAACTAATAAGATATGGAGGTGTATTTAATAAGAAACATTTAAGGGCTGCTTTTCCTCCAGAAATATGCGAGTAGGTACCTACTTACCTTTGCACAGCGCGGGATATAGCGATCCGAGATTCCCGCGCAAATCGCAACTGGATCCCATCACATGTAGAGCTGATGTCGCGCTGGGGTAAAGGATTCAATGATGAATCTTTCTGGACTCTTATTGGACCATTTTTCATCAAACATAACTAACAACACTCCCGACAAATTCACCTTTCAAACAAAAAAAAAACCGCATTCAAATCGGTCCACCCGTTTGAGCGCTACGGGGGAACAGACAGACACATACACACACACACACACACACACACACACACACACACACACACACACACACAGACACGTCATTCTTATAACACCCCACCGTTTTTGCGTCGGGGGTTAAAAATAAAAAGTTCCAAGCTTTTTTTTACATTTGGCATGGATCTAATTAGAGACCTAAAGAGTGACGTGCGTACAATATTTTTTATCTCATAAAACGAAAGGTTCGTGGGTTTTTTTTTAAAACCTACTTTATGCGACGAAGTCGTGGGCAAGAGCTACTAAAGTTATGAATATGAACCGTTCCTATAAGTTCAGCCGGGTTCGTGAATGGCCGGTGGAACGGCAGCCTAGGTCAGAGCTACGGTGTCATAGACAGACACACAGACATATTATAGCGATTAAACTTATAACACCCCTCTTTTTGCGTCAGGGGTTAAAAAACATCAACAGCAAAACTTCATTAAGTATCTACAACAAAAATAGGGTAAAACCCGGATAGATGCCGCAGTTGGATAGATGCCTCAGTGTCAAAAAACCTGACTTCCCAAACTCGCGACTAAAAATTGATAGTTTAAATAAGAAGCACAGGCCCCCCAAACCTCAGGCCCCTACATACATTTGTATTAAAACAATTTGTTTCGCTTGTGCGTGTGATTATCTCCGCAGCGAACGCGGCAAATCCTTCAAAGTTTTAGAGGCGAGTATTTGCCGTTGTATAACTTTTGAAGTAGTAGTAGATTCTGTTATATTTTTTATTATGTCAATACACTGGTTCAATAAGTGTACACCTAAGTGTAAATAATCGCTCTTTAGTTTTTAGTTTATTTAATAAATAAAAGGGCATCTATCCATATCAAAAAGGATAGTTGCCTCGATTTTTCGAGGTATAGGTGCCCTTAGAGGCATCTATCCCCTAATATACCTATAGATATATCAAGTATTTTTTTTTTATATTTTTAATGTTCTTTTATATTTTTATTTCTTTTTTCAATAAATTCCTAATAGTTTTATATTCTTCGGGGCATCTATCTCTTTCAGCCCGATCTGTCCAGTGGTTTGAGCTGTGCGTTAATAGATCAGTCAGTCAGTCAGTCAGCCAGTCACCTTTTCCTTTTATATATTTAGATAATAAAACCTTATAAAACTATGTATTTTGCTTATTTTTTTCATAGGGCATCTATCCTTTTTAGTATTTTCATAGTGGGGCATCTATCCACACAGGTAGGCATCTATCCTCAAAAAAAAGGGTCTGCAAAAAGTTAAATTCTGCAAAATCTGTAATCGTTAGGACAACAAAAACAAGTCATAATGGAACCCAAAAGATTAAACTAGCTATATTCATAAATATTATTTGTGATAAATTAATATTTTAAAAGTTAGGAGGTCATTTCAAAAAGTGGGGCGTCTATCCGGGTTTTACCCTAAATAAGGTAGTAAATAGCGAATCAGCTGCGCAGCTGATTATGTTATATCAGAGGAGGATGATTGTGCACCAAATCAATTTGTAAATGCTTTATCGGTTGCCAAGTAGACTGGTCTTACCGCACGAGCAAGCGGCCGTGCGACTCATTCATAGCGCACATCGCCACGAGATCCCGCGCAGGATTGCCGTTTCTTGCACCGAACACCACCAGAATCACATGACACCTTATGCCATACCACATCAACTATGAACAGCTTCATTTTACTGGTTTTTCAGTTATTTGACGACCATTATAACTTGGCATATCTCGAAACGTAGTCTCCTACTTTGCTACTTGTATGTTACCCACTACATACGGGACCGATATTTTTTCACAGTGACTTTGCGTAAATTTTTTAAATTCCCTTTGACCATAGCAATAGATACCTAAGTGAGAAATTCAATAATTTTTTATTTAAATAAAAATACAAGCAAATTGAAGCAAAACTATAAAAGACTCTCACACTTACTCTCACATTAAACACTCTCAACCTTATGTGAATTTGATAATGCATTTCTCCGCTATTTGTTGACTTATTTAAAAATATTATATAAATATATAATAAGTAAGAATAAAAAATATGAAACGTCTACCTTGAATAATTGCAGTTTGTGATCAAAACGAGCGCTCGATGTATGGCATTATGACAAACGCGAGATGACCGACTCAGTTGCGACGCAAGTCGGGACCGAAGTCGGCGTCGTATATAGTGATTAAAGGCTGTTTGGAAGGTAAGGTTAGGCGGTGTTGGAGTCTGGACGGAGTGTTGAGTTAATAGGATTAGCGAGATCAAACTGCTTCGCAGACTCCGGCGGAGACTGCAGATGTGACTGCATGTCGTCGCGCCGAGCGGATGCTGCCTGAATGGCAAAGTTCTTTTTGTCGGTCTATTTAAATATCTTCTCTTCTCTTCAAATGTATAGAAGGTTTTCTATGTTCTAACATGTTCAATAACAATGTTCAGTGAGGAGTCGCCGCTTTTTCTTGATAAAGTAGCGAACATTTGCTAACGTGCTAAAAATATACTGTAGGTATAATAAATAATTAATCTATCTAAAAGATCTTGAAGTTTTAGGTCTGTCACACGTGTGCTTAGTCTAAATCGGAGCACTCGAAAACGAACTCGAAAACTATTGATCGATTTCAGAGTAAAATAGACCTAAAACGGCTTGTATTAAGGTTTGAGTTCGCCAATACATTCAGCATTGTTCGAATGCTGAATGTATTGGCGAACTCAAACCTTAATACAAGCCATTTTAGGTCTATTTTACTCTGAAATCGATCAATAGTTTTCGAGTTCGTTTTCGAGTGCTCCGATTTAGACTAAGCACACTAGTCTTTGATTCGTGACGCGACGAATAAGTTTTGACCATAAAAATAAGTCAAAGTTTTAGGAATTCGTACGGCGCTTTTTAGGTTCTGATTCATTTGTGTTGTTGCCACGTTTTCGAGATTTATTTTGTTTCGTTTTTAACTGGTTTGGTAACCAAATGCAGGAAACGCCGATTCATAGTGTAGTGTAGTTTGTAAACTGTGACCATAACATATGAAATGTTTTTAGTTGGTGATGCGTTTGGAATCCTTAGAGCGAGTTCCGACTCGCACTTGTCAGATTTTTAAATAAAATGGGGTAGAATCTCTTTGGAAGAAAACGTTTCGAGAGGAGTAGGTAGGTATCTACTGTAGCCGGTGGGTGAGAAATGCGTTCCGTGGTCAGCGAGGAGCGCGCGGGATTCGCGGAGGCGCTTGCAGGTCATAATTGCAATTTAGTCACGCGGCCACGACGCGCGCATTCCCACGTCGCGTCGGCGCGCGGCGTCGCGCGTCGCGTAGCGCGAACTGCACCGTTAATCACTCGCGCGGGGCCGTGGGAGAGGCGGCTCCGCGCACTGCCGCCCGCGCACCACCGCGCACGGTGCACGCACCACCACGCACGGCGCACGCACCTCCTCCGCAGCCTCACGCACGAGGGCGTCCGACGGGTTTTTTCGTCGATATCGAGCGACGATCGACGAGCCGTTTATGCGGGACGACCGGCCCGAAGTCGACGCTCGGTACGCCCGTTTTGACAGACGTCCTCCGAGAAATATTAGCTCGCGGCGACGCGGGCGCGGGCATTCTGCGCGGGCGTGAAATACGAAACAATGGCGGTTTAAAATACAATGAGTGCGACCCGAACTACATAACAGCGACATTCCCGTCACGACCGCGCGTTTACCTTTTTCGACTATTTTGTTCGTGGCGAGTGGCGAGTGGCGAGTGGCGCCCGGCGCAGGGAGGAAGCGGATCACGAGCCTCGACCTCCGCCCGCCTCGGCGACGACGTGCGGCGCATGCGACGCTCCACCGGCGTCGGCGTCGCGTCGTCTTCGACCGGTGCTGTACGCCCACCGCGCTCCCATTACGATTCTCCTTTACGGGAACGTCGCCTTCTCTCCGTCCTCCCGGTCCCTTAGTATTCAGCGCGCTCTGGAGCATCTCGAGCATACTAGATGCGGTCGTGATCGCATCAACGAGTCGTAAACGCGATGAGCACTAATTGGCGATCGCAATTCAGCGCGACGACGTGCACACGACCGCGGCCGAGCGCTCCCCGGCCTAATTGTCGCGGTGGAAGCGGTTAGCATACATTACGATGGAAATCAACCTCGCCACGACGTCTTAGTTCGCACCGGCGAGACTCGCCGCCCGCCGGCCAAAATACATCTTGTGCTGCGCCATTCCGGTCGCTTTCCGCCGAGCAGCAGGCCTCGAGAGAAAGGGCGTTCTCGAAGCGTCAGGGAGAGCGGGTACCCGCGCGTGAATAGGCAAATTGACTAATTAGTGTGATGGTCAGCGAAGGCCGCGTGCTGTTTTAATAAGAATTGTATGCAAATGTCGATTCCATGGATTGTGCTGCGGTGAGGTCGTGCGGCGCGTCGCGCGTCGTCGCGGCAGGTATTCAGTTACGGGCGATATGTATTGCGATGATGTTTCCCGATCGATGATGGCTCGCTTTATGGTTTTTATCGAGCAACTAACAAAACATATTGTTATTTTTGCAACGTAATGGCGTCGTTTGAATTCACAGACAATGCTTAATGTGTGAACGAGCTGTCGTGGTTTAATGGGTTCATTTAAATTTTCTAAAATAGAATATACACATCAAAGTTGGTAACAAAAATAAACTTTGGTAATTTCAAAGAAAAACAACATATGTAAGCATTACACCACTCAATTCATGAATGTAATGAAGCTGTGCAGGGTTACGTCTCAAAGTACCTCTTAATATTATAAATCTTGTGGTCATCACTGCATAATGTCTGTTGCCATTGTCATTTTCCAGCCAGGAGTATGTATACTGTATAGGTATTCCATCTTTGAGTTAAATAGGTGTATAATGTATTTATGTGTGGAAGCTCCAGCCGTTCAATTTGACTTACGAATAGAATCGACCCTGACAAGACGGCAGCTTGCTGTAGCACAAGCCGACTTCCGAGCGCGGTACAAGACGGAAGTCGGGGAGTACTCCTCGAGGAACACTCCCCGACTTCCATGATCCGAGATGAGCCGGATGGGCGTTGCGCACGGGAGGCACCGATGCGTTCTTATGAGACCTGGGAGCCTTCGAATATATGCGCCGAGACCGGCCACCGAGAAGGTTTTGGGTAAAAACCCTATATCGATGATGGGATAGATGATGGATTACACACACAGATTATCGACAAAACCGACACTATTTCAAAATGATTAACGGTTACAAATTAATGAATCTGTTATGTAATGCGTAATGGAGCTGTGTCAACAGCTCTGGTTCGTCTACCACCCTCGAGCTCTCGACACGCCGCGCGCCGTCGCCAGCGCGGAGCACGGAGCACGGAGCACGGAGCACGCAGCACGCAGCACGCATCCCGCACCGGAAACGTCGGGATGTGGGACGTGTCCGCGCGACGTGCCTCGACTGGGGAGCGGCGCACGTCGTGACTGCTTGTTTTAGTGTTCCTGAGGGAAACGTGTGAACGGAACAGGATTGTGTCCCCGCGCCCGCGCCAGCTCACCCGATGTTATCCCGTTCCGGAGCCCCGCGGATGCACGCCGGTGAACGCATCTCATGAGGCGCACCCACAGTCACCTCGATTGATTAAAACAAACCTATCTTATCAATGACATAATTATTATGTGCTCAGCAGCTATCAACTGAGTAATTTTTAACTAACGTTAAAAATAGATGACAACTGATAGACGTCCACTGCTGGACATAGATGTCTGCCACTCCAAATAACACGATCTTGTGCTGCTTGTATCCAGCGGCCGCCAGCGATGCGCGATGGCAATCAACAAGCAATTATCGCAGGAAATTTCTTTCGGGATCAGAATTTTGGATATAGAATGTGATTTGGTATAATTTGATTTCAAAAGAGTTTTTAAATTTGTCATTACACAGATAGAAACAATGTGTAGAAACACATTTATTAAGCTGAGATTGTATGGAAGCATTCAGCTGCCCATAAGATCATTTGAAGTAGGTACCTACCTACCATCATTTTAGATAAGTATTGTACTAATTTAATATTGAAAATTTTTGTGTTTTGAAAACGAGTTTGTTGCGAACTCTTCTCGGCAGAACCCGCTTTGCGAACCGGTGCGGTGGTAGAATCTTAACTTATCATATAGAATCACAACTCACAAGTTGACCCACATGAAATTAATAAAATATTCAATTTTTATTTTGTTACGTGTATTATATTTGTAATATTTAAATTGAAGTAACAAGCTTACAACAGTGGTGTGTGGTGAGTGGTGAGTGGTGAGTGGTGAGCAAGGCTTCCGCCTGTCGGCAGGCCGTGGTGACAACCGTGTGAGCGGTACCTACCCGTACGCTGTAGTTATGAGTGTCCGCATGACCACACTTGGTACTTTCTTTCAATTAGCTTTTTATTGTCCAGTATTTATTCATCTACACATGGACCAATAATTATGTAAATACATGTAAATATTATTTCAATTTACTTAGATAATTCTAGAAGAAACTTTTCCCAATCCAAACCAAGAAGAGTTAATACCTACTCTTCTTGGGCAATATAATATGCATATGCGAATGGACTAATTGATACCAGTAATATGGGTAGCTAATGATGGGCACCTCATTCACACAAACTAATATTATAAATGGGACTAATGTGAATAAAATAAGGTTTGCCTTTATATCTGTTACCTTTTCCCGGGTTAACCACTAAACCAATATTTGACTAGTTAGTTTTTTAGCTAGTTTACACCCTGGAGACCAATTTAGGATACTTTCTATCCCGGAAAATTTAAGACTTCCCATGAAATTTTTAAAATCATAAATCTGTGCTGGTGTAACCCCGAGCATTAGCTAGTATGTAGATACATATAATTATGCGTGCGTAAATTACTTAGTTTGATTTTTTTATGGATCAACTGAATATCTACAGGTTCTAACAGACGGATTTCGATCCAAGTTTTAGTAGTATTTAAGTCTGCATATGCCTATGTTTGCTTCATTCGGTGCAGTGTTATTTGCGTGTTGCGTGCACAAACAAATAGTAAATATGTTCTTGCCAGTATGTAAAGTGGTCGGTCGCAGTACAGCCTGCGGTACGCGACGTGGCCGCACGTACCGGACGCGGCCGCGCCAGTGGCGTGCGCTGCTCGCTCCTCAGCAACTGTCCTCACAACAGAGCTTCCCCTCCCTCCTACTGACTTTGTACTCACTAGTTTCTTTTCATTAGTACAAGATTAAGAAACCCTGTTCATATTCCAGATTAGGTGTCTTCGTGAGTTATGTTGGGCAGCAAGGTTAAAGCCACCCATACACGAAAGAGACGTACCCTCAGATATTTTCCTAGTAAATTATGAAGAAAAAATCTGCACAGTTTTGCAACATGTTATCTACTTTTCGTTTTTCTATGCAGCTTATAGTACCTACAGTAAAATCGGTATAACGTGGTTATAACTTTGTATTGGTAAATCCGGAAATGTCTACTTACATTACGGTGAATTTATACATGACATGATATTTTAATTTTATATACGTTAAGGTTGAATTTTAGGAATTTGTATCTACCTCTTACGCTACGGTCGGGACAATAATTCAAAGCGCAACAAATAAGGTTGCAGTTGAATATCCTTCGTTCCCAGCGCGAAGTCGCAGCGAGCTACGCGCTGGCTGTCAGGGACTCCATATTGATCCAATCCCGAGTTCGGCACATTAATAAACAACAGATAAAATGCAATGTGATTTTTTGCGCGACCGAGAAATGGTGTAAAAAATGGGAGCAAAATTACGAAGAGTTCGTGTCGGCCAGCTGGGTGCGCGCGCGCCGCCGCGGTGCTAGCTGCGCATTGTATTGTAATGTGTAAAGTGTGACACGGGCCGACGCTCTAGGGCTGTCGACCCTGTCGAGAAAACTAGATCTCAATTTCAGCTAGATAATTAGATACGCACTGTCTAGTTAACACGCTAGAAATGTTAACTCACGGTAGAAGCCATATTCCATTCCATTCCATCAGCCTGTACACGTCCACTGCTGAACATAGGCCTTTTCAAGTGCGCGCCACCAAACACGGTCCTCCGCCTTCCTCATCCACCCGCTTCCCGTCGCCTTCTTTAGGTCATCGGTCCAGCGGGCTGGAGGTCGTCCTACACTGCGCTTACCAGTACGTGGTCTCCACTCTAGAACGCGCCTGCCCCATCGGCTGTCGGTTCTGCGACAGACATGACCTGCCCACTGCCATTTCAGCTTGCTTATCCTCTGAGCTATGTCGGTCACTTTGGTTCTCCTACGAATCTCCTCGTTTCGGATTTTATCTCTGAGAGAAACACCCAACATAGCTCGCTCCATAGCGCGCTGAGCGACTTTTAATTTGTGGACAAGGCCAACCGTCAGTGTCCACGTTTCTGCTCCATACGTCATCACAGGTAGGACACACTCGTTATAGACTTTGGTCTTTAGGCTTTGCGGTATCGACGAATCGAAAACCCGACGTAGTTTTGCAAATGCTGCCCAACCCAGCTGAATTCTTCTGTCAGCTTCTTTATCGAAGTTGTTTCTACCAAGTTGTATAATCTGACCAAGGTAATTATATTCCTGAACAACTTCGATGCTGACATTTTCGACGGTTATGGGTCTTGAGATAATATGTTCATTGAACATTAGGGTGTCCCGAAATATTTTTTTTTGGTTTTCCTTAACGCAAGACCTCTCAAAATTTGCGTAATTGATCGTAGATTACCAAAATAATTTTAAAAATAAAATAAAATAATGTCTTTAGGGCTCTACCCATCTTTAAAATTTTTGAAAAATTATCAATTCTTTGGCAATTTTTCTTTATCTTTAATTTCGGCTCCTGAACTAAATATAAAGAAAATATTAATTATTTGTTCTATTTATGTGTAAACATTGACGATTTTTCGATTTGCATGCAGCAACACGTTACCGGCGACTTCGAATTCGAGGTTTCAACTTGCTTCGAGGATTTTGTTGACTCTCGAGTGTTTTCTTCGTAGTCAAAGCAATTTTTATGCTATAAAAATATATTTGCGATTATTACAGTGTTAAAAGCAGATTTTGTGATTCTTTAAGAATGAGTTCGAGGCGTAGTGAGACTACTTGTGCTATATTGGGACCATACAAAGAACTTGACGATTGGCAGCTACCAATAATAAAAGACTTCGATCACAACTTTATTAGAGGGTCAAGGTTGGAATTTAGATGAGGTGATTTGCGTTGGATGTGACGGAACTGCAACTAACACCGGTTGGAAGGGTGGCGTGATTAAATATTTAGAGGAGTATTTGGAGAGACCATTACAATGGTGTGTATGTATGCTTCATGCCAATGAGTTACCCCTTCGTCATTTGTTCTTGACCTTAGATGGCTGCACTTCAGGTCCTAGAGAATATTCCGGACCTATTGGAAAACAATTAGCTGGTTGCGAAAATAAAACCGCGATGTTTTTTTGTGCGATAGCTGTTAATTTGTCTGCCTTGCCGAAAAGTGTGGTCGATGAACTAAGTACGGATCAAAAATATCTTTATGAGATTTGTCAAGCTGTATCAACTGGTTCCTGTACTCCTGAGCTGGCAAACCGTCACCCTGGAAAAATGGCGCACTCGAGATGGCTTACTTCTGCTAATCGTATACTGAGACTTTACATAAGTACTCTTAATCCTTCAGAAAATTTGCAATTGCTTGTCAAATAGGTACGTGGTTAAAGTATACGCTCCGATTTGGTTCCTAATAAAGCAAAAGACATCTTTTAAGGACGGAGCCAAACATATTTTTCAACTTATTATATACTCTCGATTCTTACCCGAAAATCTGAGATCTGTTGTGGATTCTGTCATTGAGAGAAATGCTTTTTTCGCCCACCCCGAAAACCTACTCGTCAGTATGTTGTTTGACAATAGAGACCACATTCGTGAGCTGGCATTGAGAAGAATAGTAAATGCTAGAGAAGCTGGAAGTAGCACCAAACGTAGGATATTTAAGCCACCAAAAATTAACTTCTCTGCTATAGATTACACCGACATTATTATTTGGCACGAGTGTCAGATTACACCACCACCGGTTCTTCGACATATTTCTAATGAGGACCTTGAAATCATGGCAAGAGTTAAGAGCTTAGAAATTCTTGATTTTCCTTGTCACACACAATCAGTGGAAAGATGCGTTAAACTGGTAACAGAGGTCTCACAAAGTGTTACTGACGCAACTTCGAGAGATGGCTTTATTAGGACCAGGGTTGCAATCTCGAGCAGAAATGCCAAATTTTTGACACAAGAATAAGTTTAAATTCTAAGTTTCTGTAATTTAATATAAATTATTTTTGTTTATTTTGTTTTATTGTATATTGTTTCATTAATTTCAGTAATAAATTAGCCTTTAAACATGATTTTCGTATTATTTTAGGTAATACGGTTTAGATCTGTACAAACGTAAAACTTAAAAACTTCACATTGTGGTAGAGCCCTAAAGATGATACACAGTTCTAGTTTTTTTATATTTTCTGTAATTTGGGTAAAATTATGCAAATTTTGATACCTCTTGCGATAGTATAGCTGGATTTTTTTTTTTCTCATACATGAACGGGACACCCTATTGAACATGACTTTTGTTTTGTCTGTGTTCATCTTAAGACCCACTCGTCTGGAAGAACCGCTAAGATCGGTCAACATTTCTTCCAGGTCCTGCAACGACTCTGCCAATATAACTATGTCGTCAGCAAATCGCAAGTGCGAGATGTATTCGCCATTTACATTTATCCCTCGACCTCTCCAGTCCAATTCCTTAAATACGTCTTCCAGAGCGCAAGTAAACAGTTTCGGGGATATAACATCTCCCTGTCTTACTCCTCTTCGTATCGGAATCGGTTTAGTTTGATGGTCTTGGACCTGAATGGTCATCGTGGCGGCATCGTACAAACATCTCAGCACTTGAATATAATGCCAATCGACTTGGCATCGTTGCAGTGAATCCAGAACAGCCCAGGTTTCGATTGAATCGAAGGCTTTCTCGTAGTCCACAAACGCTAGACATAGAGTGTTTAGTTATCTATACGTATAATAAAATCGTAGAATTGCCGTATCTGTACATTGAAGATTTTTGCAAAATAATAACTGGGGGATGTTAGGGATAAGTAATAGTAAGTAATAAACGGGTGGTCCGATTTCATTCATTCTTTTTTTGTTAGAAAGTAGATACTTTAAAGACTACTGGCTAATCTCCGAAAGGCTGGACCGATTTTGATGGGACTTTCACTGGCGGATGATTACATTTTGATGTACCTAAACATCCGCCAGTGAACTTTTAACAGTTTTTAGCAAGGTTTAAGCTCAAAGGAGCATAGGAAAAACAAAATGATTCCCACGGGATTATTAAAATCAATATCCACGCGAACGAAGTCGCGGGTATCCGCTCGTTTTAAATATTTGTTTAAGTACAAATAATTTTTCATAGGTACTTATACACTTCACATCAAAATTTACAAATTAGAGCGTGAATTTAAAAAGATTCCAATATGTCTCATTCTTCTTTTACTACATAATAGGTATTACTTGTATATACATACCTAAATACATACACACACAACGAATCTTAAATCAAATTAAATTAGCGATAGACCTCAGGAAAACCAAGGTGAAAATCAGCCTCCGGCCGTGTTCCCATTAGGCGAACAGTGAACGGCTAAGTGCTTGCTACCAGTTGTAATGTTCGCAGTTTGCGGAGTTTCGCTTGCCGACTTATTCAGTGAGTTCAGTGAGCGGCTGATTCGCGTCCAAATGCTGACAAAACTACGAGAGATCCAGAGCTACGAGTTAGCGACCGATGCGCCTCTCGGAGTCAGCCAGTGACAGTCAGCTTCTCACTGGTGGGATAACACACTGAGTGCTTAGTCTAAGATCGGAGCACTCGAAAACGAACTCGAAAACTATTGATCGATTTCAGAGTAAAATAGACCTAAAATGGCTTGTATTAAGGTTTGAGTTCGCCAATACATTCAGCATTCGAACACAACGAGCGCCCCAAGCAGAAATGTTGTAAAATACATATTCGAACTATGGAATTACGACTTTATAATACGAGTATTTGAGTTCATTTTGCTCTGAATTCACTTGTGATTCGATCAATAGTTTTCGAGTTCGTTTTCGAGTGCTCCGATCTTAGACTAAGCACACTGCTGGCTGTTGGCGGGCGGCTCGGCGCGAGGCAGTAGGTACGCCCAGCGGCGAGCACGTTGCTCGGACACGTAGCTCCGGACACGTACAACGTTTTCTAACACTGCCTGCTTGCGTATGCGCACCGGCCGCGCCGTCCGCGGAATCACAATCGACACTAGAGGTAATAACTCGTGGAACGAGCGCCGACGAATCCTCAAGTACCCCGTGCCTCGGTGCAAGTAGGTATCGCTGCCAGGTCGAGCGTGTAGCAGTTCAAGCTCTGGCAGAAAACCTTGGAGATCGTGCCTGTTTCTGCAAGAGCACTCTGCATCTTTAAACTCGGCATGGCTGAATTAGTTTTCAAAAACAGAGTGATATTTAATACCACCTTTAAATACTATAGATGGTATAGAACTGCGATTTTTTATTTTAATAAATACAAATAAATAACTAGCATGATATTGAAAAACAAACTGCCAACGTAAGGCGAAATAAGTGAGAAATCGAGAAGTTGACCGAGATTTTTAAATCCTAAAACACGCAAACGAAGACACGAGCATCAAAATAGTCTTTAATTAAAATGTATCCATAGGTAATTAGCTGCTCATTAATAAGTACACAAAACATAACTTTTGAGGCAAAACGGAGTTTCAGGCCTGCACAGTGCACAAGTACCTACACAACGTCTCCACCAGCATCAGATTCAGATTTCGGCCACGGCGGACAATCTCAACCGAGGCGGAGACTGACCATCTACGCAGAAGATATTATAGTGCACAAGTGTGTGCGCATAATTCACAGGTGCACTCTCTATTCCCTCACTCTCATAGTGGGACGCCAATGCGACACAACCGGAGAGAGATCAGCCGCAGGAAGGACGGCTTTATTACGTGCTCTCCGAGGCACGGGGGTGTATAAAAAAATCCATATGATGTTGACCAATGATCGGTCGCAGGCGGGTCGGTGCCACGCCGGGCCCGGCTGATGCGCTCCACACGGACTGGCCGAAGATACAATCTGCGCTCAAATGAGCTCCTAACTGTTCGTCCGCTATCCGCCGCCGTATCTCCTCAACCCAACCACACGGCGCTCATGTGTGCCACTTAGATAAAATTAAAAGCCTGCCGCGGATACAGCAGCGGAATCACAAACATGAATTACATTAAAAATGCCTTGTTTTTTGAGTTAACCGCAAAATAAAAAAAACAAGTAAGTACCTACTTACATTTTTAAATCCTAGACAGACATAGATTCCTGTCTACCTACTTTTCTACATTTAAAATCATTTGTTTCTATTTAAAACCATAATTAACCCCCGACGCAAAAACGACGGGGTGTTATATTCAAAAATTCAAAATCATTTATTTCATGTAGGCCAACTTGTGGCTCTTATGACATGTCAAGAATCTACCACCGGTTCGGAATGCTGATTCTGCTGAGAAGAGCCGGCAAGAAACTCAGCAGTTGCTCTTTTCAAAACAAAATTGTTACAAGTAGCTCAACTATCTTGTGGACAGCTGAAGCAAAGCCGAATAGAATAGACATATTTTTTATTCAGATAAACTTTTACAAATGCTTTCGAATCGACAAATGAATTTACCACTGGTTCGGAATGGTGCTTACAATTCTACACATGTTAAGATGGGCAGACAAAAGTAGCCCCATTTCCGACGGTGGCACCCGTTCACGAGCATGACGCATGATCCAGCCATTCTACACATAATTTATACACATCTGAATAGAAAATATGTCTTAGACTTGCCTTTACACAAGTTTAAGAACTTTATTAAAAGTATGCTCATAAAAAAAGCTTATTATACAATTGAAGATTATATAAACGATAAAAAAGCTTGGATTTAACTCGTTCCAGCAATGCGCGAGACGGCATTTCAATCATGTACATTAATAATAATAATTGTTATAATGTTATTTTTAAAAAAGAGCAACCGCCGAGTTTCTTGCAGGTTCTTCTCGGCTGGAACTGCATTCCGAACCTGTGGTAGATTCAATTGACGATTCAAAAGCACTTGTAAAAGTTTATTTGAATAAAAAACTTTTCTATTCTATTCTATTCTATTGCTTCGCTCAACCTGCATATTCGAGGGAACGTAACAACAAATAAATTTGACGTGTCTGTGTGTGTGTGTGTGTGTGTGTGTGTGTGTGTGTGTGTGTGTGTGTGTGTGTGTGTGTGTGTGTGTCTCTGTCTGTTCCCCTGTGGCGCTCAAACAGATGGACCGATTTGAATGCGGTTTTTTTGAAAGGTGAATTAGTCGAGAGTGTTGTTAGCTATGTTTGATGAAAATCGATTCAAGATGGCCGCCGCTACAAAATGGTGGATTACATATATTTTCAAAACTCCCTCAATATGGGTATCAAATGGAAGGGCTTGACTAGGGCTGAGTAGAATAGCACTATGCAAATCTAAAATGGCCGCCGCTACAAAATGGCGTGTGTCGGGGGTTTTTTAAATTTTTAATTTATACTTGTTTCGAGTGGTAAGTAACTAAAAATGAACAAGTGAATACACAGATAAATAAATAGTACAGTAGTGTAGGTAGATAGGTATCTACCTACCTATTTCCTGCACATAGAAATAACTAGATATTATGAGTTTGATTAATATGGGTAATAAACGTATTTTTATAATCACATAATAGGTATTAAAGCTCATAAGATATTAAAGTGCTCTCTACTTATGAGAGCGCTTTCAGTGTAATACGAGCCTGTGTAGCACTGAAGGCTCCGGAAGTGCTCTCACACGACACCAGCTTCCGTGCAAGCTCGTCCGCAATGCGCGCTGCGTGGACATGACACGCTCTTCCAAACAATATTCTTCGCGACAATCTTTCTCTCAATAAGAGGCACACCCCACATTTTTATCTGAATAAAAAATATGTCTTAGACTTGCCTTTACACAAGTTTAAGAACTCTATTAAAAGTATGCTCATAAAAAAAGCTTATTATACAATTGAAAATTATATAAACTATAAAAAAGCTTGGATTTAACTCGTTCCAGCAATGCGCGAGACGGCATTTCTATCATGTACATTAATAATAATAATTGTTATAATGTTATTTTTAAAAAAGAGCAACCGCCGAGTTTCTTGCAGGTTCTTCTCGGCTGGAACTGCATTCCGAACCTGTGGTAGATTCAATTGACGATTCAAAAGTAGGTACTTGTAAAAGTTTATTTGAATAAAAAACTTTTCTATTCTATTCTATTCTATTAGGGCTACCAGGACAAACCTCAGTAGAGATAAGCTGTTATCCTTTGTGCAAGTCCTGTTCATTGTACCTACCTAGGTACTTATAATACCTAATAATAAATAATTGCACGCTTAAACGGAAAAGGAATTATACCAGGTTGATAAAGCAGATGTATGTAGATACCTATTACAGATATCTACACATAGCTACTTAGCAGGTGAAATTATTTAAAGACATGCAATGCATCTAAGTATACCTACTTAGATGCATTGCATGTCTTTAGTAGGTAGCTATGATGTAAAAAATAACAAACACTAAAATATAGAAAACATAAGTAGGTATGCTAAAATAGTCACTTCTAATACAGGTAGAGTTTTTACTGTGGACAAACTTTATAGGCGATTAGTATGCGCGTACGCAGTGCGAGGCGAGAGCGGGTGGGGGGAAGGGGGGGGATAGAGCTGTCATCGGCTATGGTCATCACGTCAGCGGTCAGCTATCTCGCCACTGTTTCCCTTTACTTAGCAAGAATAGCTGTTTTTACACAGAAATGTTAAATATAGCTTACTAGCTTCTGCCCGCGGCTTCAACCGCGTGTTTTTCGGTTTTTCACAAATCCCGAGGGAATTGTGGATTTCCGGTTCCCGTTCCCACTCCCTTTTTCAACCTTTATACCTACTTTCAAGAAAGTTTGCTATAGTAATCTACCTACAGTTGTAGCTATAAGTAGATTTCGGTTTTTTCAAAATCCCGATGGAACTGTGGATTTTTCCAGGATAAAAAGTGCAAACGCATACAGATGCATGCAACTATTGTGATAATATATGAGCGTAATTTACCTAAGAACAGTCAGCGCCATCTATCACGTTTTTGGAAGTCTGTATCTATTTTAGTCCCACAGGAATACTTTTCCAGAATGAAAAATAGCCTGTATTAACCCTCTATTGCATGAATTATGAAGGAGATGAAATAAAAATTTTTTAATAGTGAAAACATCTTTTATTTGGTCTTACTAAGCAGTTTTAATCAGCAAAATAAAAAAAAGTTATTTATTTTAGAAATTGCTATACGAAGCCATATATGGCTTCATATGCATTCTAGTAAAATCATATAAGATCCATATTTGGCTTCGTATGCATTTAGCGAAAAACAAAATTATGCTTTATGAAAATGTGTGAAGCAGTTTCTTTTGTCATTGTAGCATAAATAAACTTGTCATTTTTCACACTTTTTGAATGAGCGAAATTTCGTAGAATTCTGGTATATTTGACGATTTTTTGCTCAGTTAGGAAAATGAACCAAGTTATCACAATGAACAGTATCTAAAGGCAGATCTTGATGCCTAGTTAGCGCTTTTGGTGCCTTTTTATTAGGTATCGGTAATCGGTGAATCAGGTAAGCTGGATGGAGTGTCAATTCAGCTTGAGGTTGGTGTTCCCATAATACTACGTGGACGGCCACGTTTTCTGGCAGTAACATCTAGTGGAGTATTGAATTGGCTTGATGGTGTATCGGCTCGACTTGTGGACGGTGTTCCGAGAATACTAGCTGGACGACCACGTTTTCTAGCCATAGTGAAATGGAATATTTAATCAGGAACATAGTAAAAAAAAGCCCAATAGCACCATAAAAGCGAGCAGGATCCATTTCTGCAAACAAAAGAAAGCAAGCGTGAATGCATACGAAGCCATATTTGATCGACAGTACTTTGACGGGAATGCATACGAAGCCAAATATGGCAATTAAAAAAATTGGCTAAAAAATAAAGAAAAGCAAGAAAAATCACAACAAACGCAACAAACCCACATTTTTAGATATTCAGAGAGCAAATATAAAAAATATCAGATTTTTCACTTACCGCTTTAAATATTTTTTCAAGCGATGAAATTTGTACAAAGTTTAATCACACCACACGCATCAAACAGTCTCCACATAACATCAAATAGATTGACAGTTTATTCTTACCATAGGCAGCAAAAAATGCGAATCGTTACAGGAAGCCTTGCTTAATAAGATTTTATATTTGGTTATTAAAAATTAATATTTCTGTAAACTAAAAAACTAATTTAAAAATTTTGAATCCATATTTGGATTCCCATGCGGTAAAGGGTTAAATCAGGGCATAATCTATCTCCATTCAAAATTTCAGTCAAATCGGTTCAGTAGTTGCGGCGTTAAAGAGGAACAAACACACACACACACAAACTTTCGCCTTTATAATATTAGTGTGATACGTTCATGTAATAAAAAGTTACTTTGATTGCATGTAATTTATTTATGTAGTTGCAAACCTACTCTGTCGACAGATCACTATTTGCTGCGATTCTGGTAGATACCTACCGTTGCGCGCGATTCCTACGCTATAAGGTAAATGTTTATTGGTAATGGATTGTGTTTAGGTATCATAACAATAGCGCTAGCGGTCTCCTTATACCCTATATAATCATGGTTAACCTACCTTTAAAGTTAGTTCATAGCCTAGGTAAGTACCTACCTATACAGTGTGTCCGGGATCGAATTAGCGATATTTTAGGGACATATTCTACAACTCATTACCTCTCTGAAAATACCTCTTATTAGGGCCTGCCCCTCTCCCCCTCCCAGGGACAGCCATTTCAATTTGGTGTGCGTTTTTGTGGGTATGTGCGCACAAAAAATTTAATAACTCGAAAGTCTGCTGATGCACAGGTCTTCAAATGACTGTATTCGATTGGATACAATATTCTCCATCACTAAATACCAAACAATAGAATAAAATGTTAAAATAACTCAACCAAAAATGCTTCGGAAAAAAATTATTTTTTCAAAAATATTGAAAACTACAAGTTTTTGCTGCATTTTGCAAAAACGAGGTCGTTAAGATTACATTGTTAAGTATTAAATCGACAGTTTTTGAGATAAGCAACAAAACGACATAAAAAAATTTACTGTAAGTTATTTACTTTTGGAGATATTATTGTTTAAACATAACTTAACCGCGAGCGCGTAAGTTCTTATGTTATTCGAATGTGGGTTTCCATCGCATACCTCGGGCGATCAGGTAATAATAATATTGTTTTTGATTAGTCAGCGAATGAGGTTAAAACTAAGGATCGGACCCCTGAGGGGAAGTTATTATGATACAAAACGACCGTTCGTAGTGGGATACATTTTATTACTCTCTTCTTATCCTAAGTGGTACATCTTATATACTAATCTTAACTACGTCATACGCTGGGTACTCATTACACCTCACCTCGGGGGTGAGTGAAAAAAAAAAACAATACATATATCTGTTTTTTTTTTTTTTTTGTACAAGATAATATTAGTTAAGTAACAAACGGTTTAGTTCTATTCTTATGCAATATATAATCCTTATTATTTTTTAAAATTTTAACATTAACTCCTAAATCTTCGGAAACAACATATGGACCATTCCATTGTGGATCTAACTTACTAGCTGTTTCATTCTTGACAAATATCAATTGTCCATTTTTATATGAAATATTATTTTGATTCTTATCATAAGATTTTTTACGCTTATGTTTACTTAAAAGTAAATTCTTACGAGCATCCTGATGTGCTACTTGTAACCTATACTTAAGATCTAAAGCATAATTTTCTGGATTATATAATGGTTCTATATATTGACTTACTCTAGATGGTATTACACTAGGTCTTCCAAATACTAGTTCAAACGGTGTGTATTTTGTTTCTGTATGGACAGTATTGTTAAAACTGTAACACCAAAATGGTAGCCATTGACTCCATGTATGTTTTTGACCATTACACAGTATTCGTAAGAATGCACCTAAATTATTGTGTGTATTTTCAAGTGCACCAGTAGATTGATGGTGATACGATGTAGATGTCAATTTATTTATACCTAAAAGTTTACAAACTTGTTCCATTACAGAAGATACGAATTCAGTTCCACGATCAGTTGCGATAGTATCTGGTATTGAGTATCTTAAAATAAAATTAGAAACAAATGATTTTGCTATACTTACTGTTTCCTTGTTTTTCAAAGGATATGCTTCAACGAATTTTGTGAGCTCACACTGCAGTGTTAAAATATAACGATTACCTTCAATGTCTTCTTCTAAAGGACCTACGACGTCAAAATAGACCTTTTCAAAAGAATGTGAAGCCGTTGTAGTTATCTCCATGGGCGCCTTGACATATCTACAATGCTTCATCTTCTGACATTTTGTACATTTGCCAACGAATTCCTTTATATCATTGTCTAAGCCTGGCCAGTAAAATTTCCTCTTAATATTATTGGTCATCCTACGCACACCTGCATGTCCTGCAGTGGGTAGTAAATGAAAATCATGTAAAATATAGTTTCTTTCTTCATCACTATCAATCGTTTTTACTCCTCTTAATACATAAATACGGGGACCGGTCCAATCCTTACGATTTTTTATTTCCTTTAATACATCTTTAATAAAACTTTCATATTCTTTATTTCTTACTATGCATAGTTCATTAATATTTATATTTTTACAAAATTCTCCTAACTTAGTCACAAATTCGGCTCGCGTAAAGTGTGTCCTAAAGTTGAGATTAATAAATATCGTTTTTCTTCGCTTGCTATAAATAAAACATTCCTTTTCCGCGTCAACATCATTTTGTCTTTTTAGTTTATTAAGTTCGTTATTTTCAATAAACGTCATTTCTACTGAATCACTTGGTACTTTTAGCACTTCAACTACTGGTGGTTGATCAGGCCACGTTTCGGTTGCATTACTAAAAGTACTAGGTGTATTTTTATTTAATTGATTATCCAAATCTAATAGCCGTTTTTGACGTCTAGTCATGACTAACATAATATCATCATTCATTTGTTTTAACGTATCTGATGTTATACTAATTCTAGACAATGCATCTGCAACACTATTGTCCTTTCCTTTCACATAATTAATTTTAAAATTATACTCTTCTAATGCTAGTCTAAATTTAAGAAGTCTGCTTGATGGATCTCTCATTGAGAATAAATATATTAAAGGTTTGTGGTCCGTTAATATTGTGAATGTTTTACCGTAGACATAAGGTCTAAAGTACTTCACAGCCCACACGATAGCAACTAACTCTTTCTGGATAGTTGGGTAGTTAAGTTCTGCTTTATTGAGTGGTCTACTAGCATAAGCTACTGGTTTCATATTTTTATTGCACAAGACAGCTCCAATGGCTGTTCCTGAAGCGTCTGTTTGAATGACAAATTCGTTATTTTCTGAAAAATCTGGGAATTCCAATATAGGTGGAGTAATCAAAGCATGTTTCAATGTATCGAATGCCTTTTGACACTCGTCCGTCCAAATAAATGGTTCATGTTTCCTAGTTAATTTGTTTAAAGGGTAAGTTATACCTGCAAAATTTTTAACAAATTTTCTATAATAATTACAAAATGCTATGAACCTTTTAACTTCATCTGTATTCGTTGGCACAGGATATTTTTGTAATATTTCAACTTTAGCTGGGTCGGGTAGAACACCATTTTCTGATACCAAATGTCCTAAATAAAGAATTTCTTTTTTCAAAAAATTACATTTTTCTGGATTTAATTTTAAATTAATTTTTCTAAGTCTTTCTAAAACATCTGTTAAGTTTTTATTGTGAATATCTAAATTTCTTCCAAAAACGACTAAATCATCTAGATATATAAAGCATTTATCGTATGTTAACCCAGACATAGCTACTGACATAACTCTACTAAAAGCGCTTGGACTTGTTTTGAGTCCCATCGGTAACCTTTTCATCTGATACTGACCAGTATTTGTAGTAAACGCAGTATATTCCCTACTCTTTTTATCTAAAGCCACTTGGTAATATCCTTGATTAAGATCTAAATGTGAGAAGTAGATTGAACCACAGAGAGAGTCCAAAATTTCTGTAATATTTGGTAAAGAGAATTTATCATCCACTATACAGTCATTAAGTTTCCTATAGTCAACTACTAATCGCCATTTCTTGTCGCTTTCACTCTTTTTTGGTACCAATAAAATTGGACTTGACCATTCACTCTTTGCTTCTTCTATAATATCGCTGTCAATCATTTTTTGAATTTGCTTATTAACTTCATTTTTCAAAGAATGAGGCAACCTATACTGCTTTACATAAACCGGACTTGTATTTGGTTTCAAGGTTATGGATTGTTCATAAATGTTTGTAGTTGTTAATTTGTCGCCGGGTAAAAAGAAAACATCTGAATACTTAGCACATAAATCTTGAATAGATTTTCGCTCTTCCGAATTTAAATGATTTAATTTTAAAATATTTAATAGAAGTTTTGCTCGTTCTAAGCTGTTATTGTTAGATTCAAAATTGCATAAATGATAATTTTCAAGTGAATATGTCTCAGGTTGAAACATTGGTAAATAAACATCGTGCTCATTAGTGTTTAAAATTTTAACAGGCAATCTATTATTTTTTATTCTTCCTATACATCCCGCTAGAAAAACATTTTCCGCCAATTGCTTGCTATGGATAACGCAATCTTTCACGTTGTCAATATTTAAAAGTAAATAGTGAATAGACTCACTTCGCGCTGGAATATGTAACATTTCAGTTGAATAATCTATGCTGTCAAGAAGTTCTAAATAATATTCCACTCCATATTTAGATAGGGTAATGATATTCGTCTTCAAGTTTATATTCGATCCATAGTGACACAGAAAGTCTAAACCTAAAATTCCATCCGCCTTAAATGGTATGTTATCGAAAACATAGAGCTTGATATTAAAGTTTACAAAACATTTGTCATTGCGATGAGCTAAACTAGTTTCGATGAACCCTGATGACTGAATCTGACCTGCAATACCATTTATGGTAGTCTCATCTCTTATAAGTGTACTGTTACTGGGTAATGCATCTCTCTTTATTACGGACAAACTTGCTCCCGTATCTATCAAAAAATAATGTTTTCTATTGCCAAAGTACAAAACTAAAAATTTTGCTTTGCCGTTTAATGCTAAAATGTTATGTTTAAGATCGAAAAAACTGCATTTCGTTTGTATTTGAATTTATCGTTTCGTTCCTATCAGATTCATTAGTACAAAATACTCGATGCTGATTACCACTACCACGAGTTTTATAGCTCGATCGATTCTCGTTCGAAACTTGGTACTTTCGTCCACGTGTCGAGTTATTATAATATGAACCATTGCCACGAGAATGATGGAAGGGCCTACTACGGGAGTAGCCTACATTTACTCTGCCGGAATTATTTGAATAATTATTAGAATAATTACCTTTATAATTTTGATGATTGTACCCTCGATGACCTCGCTGATTGTAGACTCGTCCTGACCTTGCAAAATTATTTTGATACCTACCTTTACCACGTCGAGAAAATTGCATGATATTTTCACCTGCCGAAGAAGATGCTAATGATGATAATTCCTCGTCCTTGGCAGCTTGAATTGCTTCGTTCAAGTGCTCATAGTTTCGTGCTGAAATTATAGTACTTAGTATTGTATTTCGAAGACCATCAGCAAAACGTTTTATGGCTAGTTTCTCATTAATCGGTTTTAGAATGGCATAGTTCTGAGTATTATTACCTGCCTGTGATATTGTTAAGTCGGAAAATAATTTTTCGATTTCGGTTCCGTATTGATCTATAGTACGGTAACCTTGTGAAATGGTTTGTAGCCGCGATTGTATGGCCGTAGCAGATTTTTTAATTAATAAATTGCTTTTTAAATCTTTTATGAGGTCGTTCACAGAGGTGTAGTCGGATGACATACGTAGCTTTGAATTCTGTGTTAACCGACTTTTCAAAATAAATTTAATGAGCAACTTTTGACCGGATTCAGACAACATATCCGAGTACATTTCTATAGAGTCAATTATGTGGTTGATGGTTTGCTGGTCACCATCCAACACTGGAATTAAATTACATGCCGTTTTTAGTTCGAACTCCATGGTTGATTCTAAAGTCAAGCTAGCTTCACTATTAGATTCACTGCTACTGCTACTACTACTATCTGGTCTGTCAGTACATAAATTTAAAATTTGTGAATAACAAGATTTTATTTCTTCGTTTGCTGCATGCAAAGATTTCAAAAAATCAGACTTTAGTCCTTGCTTTGTAGATAATATTTTAATTAACTTTTTACTTTTCTCATAAATAATTTCAGTCTCGGCTAATTTATTTTTTAAAACATTACCTTTATATCGAGATTTTCCTTTCTTAATTAAATATTTTCTTATTAATTTAATATCTTCTAAGCATTGCAATAACTCATTTTCCATTCCTTAATACAAAAAAAAAATAAGACTATATTAAAATACATACCATCTCGCAGAAAGTTACCTTGGTAGGGGCTACAGGGCGTAAATCGATACAATGTGGTAATACGATCAACTCATAACAATACAAACTTATACTACTTAATTAGTTATTATAAAAATAGTCTATTTTCACATATATGAGTTTTTATAGTTCCATATTACACTATTACATTAGTCACTTGTCTTCACTTCTATCACATATAACGCTTCTTATATAGTCTTCAGTCACCAATAACGCCTATTTCATCGCGATGCTCACTTCTTCTCTGGCAGCGCGGCGGTTAACAGATCTTCGCAGGCTGTTCTGCATAATTTGATCTCTTATCCATGTGTGGTGGCATTTTTTGTATTGTTTCCACAAAAAATAGCAACCTCCAATAGCCAATATTATACATATTATGATCAGCAGTATGCTTATTGTGGACATGTGCATTTTCATCTCTTCCAAGTGAGCCTGATTAGAACCTGCGGCATTTTGGTTTAAAAAAACTGTTTCCTTCTCTACGTTTGAGCGACACATTTTCAATATTAGTTCAGTCAACATTCATTTTCACACAAAGTTTAAATTAATCTACATGTTCTATTTATTTTATTTTTCTTGTTTTGGAACCGAACACTACACGTTTGAATCGCGTGCCCCAAATATGGCATGGGTCGCCATGAGGGGAAGTTATTATGATACAAAACGACCGTTCGTAGTGGGATACATTTTATTACTCTCTTCTTATCCTAAGTGGTACATCTTATATACTAATCTTAACTACGTCATACGCTGGGTACTCATTACACCTCACCCCCTACTTCAACTGATTAAAAATTCGTATAAAAAATTGAAATATCTGAAATTTTATTTTGTTGTTCCTGGCGAGGAGGCGTTATGATCGCTACTTAAGTTATTACTCATTTTTGTTTGTAATTCAGGTTTGTGATGTTTGCTAAGTTTAAAGACATGCCTACTCGGTATTATTATAGCCATAAGAGAGCATTTAGATGTCAACTATTCGCCTTGGATCGGACGTGGCAGCAATTCAATGGAATGGCCACCTCATTCTCCAGACCTTACACCTTTGGACTTCTTTTTATGAGGACCTATGAAGCAGAAGGTCTTTTATATGGTACCAAATACCAGAAAAGAATTATTGGAGACGATCTTGTCCGTTGCAGATAAAATAAGTTGTATTTGGACATGATCCAACGATCCTCCCAACATGAAGCAACTAGCTAACAGAACAGAGATGGTAATTTCGGTTTGTGGCGGAAATAACCTAGTTTTTAGGATATCTTTAGAGTTATTGAGTTTATAACTAACAAAAATTAAATTATAAAGTTAAGATTTTTTTACCTTATTTGCAGTAAAAAAATGATGAATCTTAAATTTGGGTTCAATACTCGTAATTCATGCTTGGGGACGAAGTACTTACAATTACCAATATCTCCAGAAGTAAGTAACTTACAGTCAAATTTTTTATGTCGTTTTGTTGCTTATCTCAAAAGCTGTCGATTTAATACTTAATAATGTGGTCTTAATGACCTCGTTTTTGCAAAATGCAGCAAAAACTTGTAGTTTTCAATATTTTTGAAAAAATATTTTTTTTCCGAAGCATTTTTGATCGAGTTATTTTAACATTTTATTCTATTGTTTGGTATTTAATGATGGAGAATATTGTATCCAATCGAATAAGGTCATTTGAAGACCTGTGCATCAGCAGACTTTCGAGTTATTACATTTTTTGTGCGCACATACCCACAAAAACGCACACCAAATTGAAATGGCTGTCCCTGGGAGGGGGAGGGGGGCAGGCCCTAATAAGTGGTATTTTCAGAGAGGTAATGAGTTGTAGAATATGTCCCTAAAATATCGCTAATTCGATCCCGGACACACTGTATATCTACTTAGGTATTATATTTTCAAAAAAATTGTAAATAGTAACAAGAATAGGTAGATATTCGTACAAAAAGAGCAACAGCTGCAAGTTGCATTCAAGCTTGCACAATATGGACGATGGTTTTTGCTAGTTGACATAATTATAGTTCTCATTATCAATTACCTACCAACCTACCGGTATTAATTAATAACCTAGTGTGTTGTTGTAGGCACACTGTGCAATTACGTAGGTACTATAAGTAGGTATACCAACAGCCAACAGTTCAAATAAATGTTGTCGTTAAAACATTTTGTAAGATAGTTATGGTTGGTGAATGGTTATGGGTTCTTCTCAGACCACAGCGCCTTTGGAACCCTCGTGGTTTTAGTTAACGCCAAGGGTATGAGTATCTTAGATTTTATTTAAACCATCGTGAGTGATATCCACTCACCTATACGTGTATATTAAAATCGTAGACTTGCCGTATCTGTACATTAAAGATTTTTGAAAAATAATAACTGGGGTCGTTAAAGATAAGTAATAGGAAATTTTTGTCTGTCTGTCCCAAAAGAAACTCTACCATTGTATGACTAATGGTAAGGGGTTACGACCCTCAGCAATGAAGGATACGGCGTCGAGGAAGACAGTAACGCGACGCGGCGCGGCGGCGCGGCGGCGGCGGCGGCTCGCTCGGCAGCGCACGTCGCTATCAGGCATCGCGCTGGCGCCGTCACCGCCTCACATGCAAATCGAGAGCTTAGCAGTTAGCTTATCCACTCCGTGTTCCGTACCTACCTATCTAGTCGTGCATGTGCTCAGCGAGATAGTATTAAATGGAGGATCAAACCTTAGGTATACACGAACAATAAATACCCAAAACATAATAATCACGGTCTATACACTATCGGAAGCCTTCACCGATGACACTGTATACGTAACGTAGATAAACGTTACGTAATGGTGGCAAACGTAGACCAATCAAGATGCACGAGGGGAAATGTTGCGACTGGTTACAAAAAAGAATATGGAACGAAGTGGGACAGGCAAAAGAGACGGCGCTAAGAAGACAATCAGAATATGTCCAAACTGTTGCAGGCAGGAAGACCGTGAGAATTGCCGAATTGGGCGGTTAATTTTTTGCGATTTTTGCTTTCATTTTTTGAGGTTTCATCGATGAGTCATCGAAAATGAACCGTCAAAATACCGACCGTACACCATTCACGGGCACTGTGCCATAGCATATATAGTATCACTAGCGGACCCGGCAGACGTCGTCCTGCCCGCTATTAGCGCCATCTGCCGGGTCCAATTTTTCTACTTACAAACCTTCCTCTTGAATCACTCTATCTATTAAAAAAACCGCATCAAAATCCGTTGCGTAGTTTTAAAGATTTAAGCATACATAGGGACATAGGGACATAGGGATAGAGAAAGCGACTTTGTTTTATACTATGTAGTGATGATGCAATGTTCATCGCAAAAATGAACGATGAACAGGGCACCGTCTAATTTGAGCTTAAGATTAAAATAAGAATAATGATAGCAATATTATTGACAGGAGTGAAAGCAGATCGAGCGCCAATTTACTGATCGAAACCACGATTGTGTTCTTGTATGGAAGACATTAGGTGACGCCGCGCCGCCGCGCCGTTTTGCGACTTGCGAGCCATATTGCAGCCTCTAGTAACATCACATCGTTGCCTGAGCTCGACCGCAGCACGGCTCTCTCAGGATCTACGTGTAATCTTTGCAACATCTCCACGTGCGTTCCTGCTCCAAGTTTTTGATTTCATTCAAGCAAACAAAAAAAAAACATAACATTCAAAACATTAAGTTTTTTTTAAACTTCCATAAATATTGTACCTACTTACCTATCTTACATCGTCCATTTTATTCGAGTCGAGTGTGATAAATTATGGTACAAATGTATTATGTTGGTGATTACCGCTGAGGCGCCATACCCGAGCATAACGGCTCGGGTGAGGGTCCTTTTGTTCCCAACCCTGGACTCGAACCCGGGACCGCATTATCCACAGCTGAACAAGTACTAGATCAGCGAGGCAACCTTCGTCTGTGACCTTTTAGGGCCCAACCACTGCACAATTTTGACGAAACTTGGAAAACGAAACTCCCTGGAGACTGACATATTATACCTAATACTTTTCATAGCGCAAAATCAAAATATTGTATCAGAATTCAGAACGTATGTGTTTTGGTATGTGACGCGTGTTTCGGCGAGGGCCGGGGCCTGCATGCCGCTCGCCGCGCCTACTATGACAAGTATGCGCATTCGCCATAACCACCTACCACATAAGTCTAACAATACGCAATTTGCAAATTCTCTTGACTGCATTCATTTTATTTCTTAATAACTATACCTGCAATACCTGCATATTTAGTTCAGTTCAGAGCCCCTGATAAATATCTAGTCATTGTATAATGCGACGATCGTATTTAAACAAACAACCTATTAATAATTTTGTGAATAATTAATTAATGTTTTGTAGCGAACCGGCGACTCAGTACGCGTGGAATGTCCATTTTTCCGCGTTGATCGCTCGTCTAAAAACCACGATCAGTCAGCTGCAGTGTGACGATCGCGTTCACCTCTGATTGGTCGATACTCTCTCACAAGTTTTTTACCATGTAATTGTATGAGTAGCTATCTATTTCTAAGGTAGGTATAATCCAGGCACCTCCTAAATTATAATGTTTAAGAGTTAACAAAATTAATACTGTAAACCCGTCAATTAACCGTGTTTTCTTTCAGACAGAACATTACTAAGTCTCCGGCACATATTCCACGCAGAATATTTTGTACCTGCTCTTCCAAGCATATGATATGGAGCAATATCGAGCTTATTGTGAACAATTAGCGATTAAAATGGCGAATGGCAATTTAATCGGCGATGTTGGTGTGTCGTACACACGCGACCAACTTACAGGCTTACAGCAGCTGCAACTCTCATAAGTTTATCAGTAGGTACATATAATATTAACCATATCAGCGTCTCGTTTTGAGGACTTAGCTACTTGCTTATAATATTGCTACGCCTCTAGTCAATTATTTCGTCAGTTTTAACATAAGTAATACATAAGAGTGCAAGTTGGCGAAGACTTTTCGGCGATTTGGTATATTATTTGAGAGCGCTTTGCATCATTTTTCACAACCAAATTTTTGGTTAGGTTTTACAAAATACACACTAGGTACTTTATCAGCATAAGGGTCACGATAACTCGTTTTTCAGGCGCTGCGCCTCCAAAAGAAACACAGCCACTCAGTGTTGACAGTATTGCATACTTGGCATCAGGAGAGTCGCTGTTAACGTATCATGTGAGCCCAGAAACAGCCTATGTTTCGATGCTTTTTGCCAAAATGACCTCTAAGAATACGAAGCTGGTACGAGGAATCATTTAGCTCCGTCGAAACCTCGCGCTACACGAGACGCTTAAGTCACTCGTCGGAATGGAAGTTAGTCCCGTGTGTGAGACAATGTGGCCACACAATTATGCTTGGCGTAGGCAGAGGCAGGTTAATATTCGTAAATCATAGCGCGGGTAAGACGGGAGCAGCAATTTAGCGCGACATGGCCGCCCGCCGCC
Organism: Melanargia galathea; assembly: GCA_920104075.1. Classification (NCBI taxonomy): domain Eukaryota; kingdom Metazoa; phylum Arthropoda; class Insecta; order Lepidoptera; family Nymphalidae; genus Melanargia; species Melanargia galathea. The sequence continues at coordinate 313,440 of OV049865.1, forward strand.
GGCCGGCTGCTGCTCGCGCGAGGGTTGCTACCTTGCAATTGAAAGTCTCGACTACAAAACATTCACGATTTCGACTGTTTCAATATGAAGTCGCGGCTCCGACTAGTGCGTAGTACTTAGTGGCCAATTTTGCGCCCTAATAGAATGTCTACGGTAGAGTTTTTTTATGCGATGACAAGTTAGCCCGTGACAGCAATCTTACCTGGCCTGGTGGTAAGTGCCGATGCAGTCTGAGATGGAAGCGGGCTAATCAGATTCTACTTGGTATCGTACCGGAACGCTGAATAATTTCGCTGTACGTCTTCGCCGGTAGGACGGCAACTAGCCATGGCCTCCAATCAGGTCAAACTAGAAACTATTTAGAAATTTTTAATTTCCAAATTGCCCTTGCCGAGAATCGAATGGTATAATACCACAGGGTTGAAATTACCTACTGAAATCCTTTTCACAGTGATCTTTAATAAAAAAAACTCTCTCCAAAACCAACAAACTTGGAAGCTAACTATAGCTAACTTGGAAGTTTATGATCATGTTTATATCGCTAAAGCAGTAACAATTTATCAGATTAATCATTATAGCAAAGTTAAGCCATTGAAATACAAATAAGGCAACAGTATAAATTAGAGTTAAATATAATAAAGTTGGTGTATGTTTTTAAAATCGTAGAGACTAAGTTAAATCTTTTCCGATAAATGAAGTGATTTTGAGATTGTCTGATTTAATCTATCGTTAGAATCGACAAACATAGGTCTACAATTTTAACTAGCGAATAGGACTTAGATTACAAGTTACAATTAGTGTAAATTGAAAATTTAAAAAACCCCCGACATTCGCCATTTTGTGGTGGCGGCCATCTTGGATTTGCAATAGTGCTATTCTACTAGTCAAGCCCTTTCATTTGATACCCATATTAAGGGAGTTGTGAAAAAATATGTAATCCGCCATTTTGTAGCGGCGGCCATCTTGAACCGATTTTCATCAAACATAGCTAACAACACTCTCGACTAAATCACCTTTCAAACAAAAAAACCGCATTCAAATCGGTCCATCCGTTTGAGCACCACAGGGGAACAGACAGACACACACACACAGACACGTCAAACTTATAACACCCCGTCTTTTTTGCGTCGGGGGTTAAAAATGGGTCCATAGGTCCTATAACAGTCGATTCTGTCAATCATGAGTGATGAATGACTGGAGGGATGGTCCCGGTCTAAAGTTGTAGATCCTCCCTTAGTAGAAATTCGACTCTCGCCCCGCCCGACGCCGCTGTACATCCCTAGGTAGTAATCAGAGTAATCAACGTCGGGCGATTATCGGCCTGTTCGCAGCGTCCTCTACTCACCCTCAACGATATATCTTGGCTCAGTCTATAGGTATCAACCGTAAACTGTCATTTAACGACAAATATAACGAAATAAAATTCAACTTAAATCAAACTTAAGAAGTAGCATACTTGCGATTCATTTAGGCACTTAGAGCTGCTGCTTTGCTGAGATTTTCATTCGCAGATAATCAGATAAAGGATTATGTAACCTAGGTAGGTAGTTTTAATAGAACAAATATCAAAAAACTACAACGGAAATTTTGAAAGCCTCAATCTACGTGGACGGAGTCATCTTAAATTGCCCATGCAGATGTCTATTGTTTTGGGTGACTAGTGGTAGGTAGTACGGCAGCCCTGGAGCAAAATTTTTTGTGATTAAAAACAAGCTGAATTTTCCTGAGTAAGTTCGTTTCGACGAGACGAACAAGTTTTTTATCTATGAAAATTCTCGATGGAGGTAGCTGTTAAACATTTTGATTCGCTCGGGTAGGAAATCGTTCCACTAAATTTGTAGCACTATGTAGCCATTTCATTATACAAGTATTTACTAAGCTGCATACAAAAAATCAGCTAGTTATTAATAATATTCTACAGCGTCCTCCACTCCGAATATTTCCAAATAATGAGGTTATAAAAATGGTTACAAATTATTGGAAACTTTCCCCTTGCCATTTCGGGATAAAAACTAGCGCAAGTGACTCTTGCAACTTCTGTTTGGGTCAATTATACTATACTAGTGGACCCGGCAGACTTAGTCCTGCCCGGTGACATACCGACATCGGCGCCACCTACTGAGACCCGGTAGGTTACCTGTACTTACCCGGTAATTGTGTTTTCAAACCAACCAGGAACCCATTGAAATATAGACACAAAATTTTATACAAATCGGTTCAGCTGTTTAGGAGGAGTTGACAAACACACGTACAGAAGAATTATAATGATACGTAAGGGTGTAAGGAGAGAGTTTATCGTATCGACGGGATGAACATTAAATGTTTGATAGTTGCCAAACCAATGAACATTTGTATGGGAAAATGTTTTTCTTTTATTTCTGCTATTCAGGACGGTCCCAATTATAACAAATCAAAAATCATGAAAATCGGGCCAGCCGTTCTCGAGTTATGAGTGTTCGAACTATAGTCCAGTAACTTTAGTAATCTGACCTTGCGTTAAATCGGGTAGTTCTGATTTTTTGCAGACTTGTTTATGATGTTAGCCCAATGATTAATCCAAGTTTGTGACCTCGAGCGACGAACGCAACTTTGTCAAAAATCGAAGAAACCGCGAAAATTTTGAATTTTTGTCTGATTTTGGCGATTATAACCCAAAAGGGTTATACACTAGTTCTTGTTACTACCTTTTCAGGGCGTTTTTAAAGTAGAATAAAATTGCTACAATTTAACTAGTCCTTTTGGGTTATAATCGCCAAAATCTGAAAAAAATCCCAAATTTTCGCGGTTTTTTCGATTTTTGACAAAGTTGCGTTCGTCGCTCGAGGTCACAAACTTGGGTTAATCATTAGGCCAACATCATAAATAAGTCTGCAAAAAATCAGAACTACCCGATTTAACGCAAGGTACCCCATACTAGCAAATCCTAAAGTTACTGGACTACTAACACGACTTTGTTTTATACATATAGATTCAAATAATAATAGAGGCAGTTTAAATGTCTAAACTCAACTCACAGATAGTTACTTCAATTTCATTTATTTGTAAAGATATAATATTTTAATTAAATAATTATGTAAATGCTCAAATGGAGTTTGTGCACGGACGCAGCGCGCAGCGGTACCATTTCCTACTCAGTAATCATCTTGAATATCAAAGTTTTTTTTAAATCTATTGCATTCTTTGATCCCAGTTGCATTGTCTTCGATACAGTAATTTATTTTGATTTTAGTGTTTTGATTTAGATTGATTTTAGTGACTTTCTTACAAGCCAAGCTGTGCGTAAAAAGGTCCAGAAAGCTCGACTTTACTTATTGTTAGTATGAATTTACATTAGGTAATGTAACCTAACCAAGGACGAAACTATAGGTAATATATATATTTTAATTGCTTGTCACTTTGGAGTAGGTACATATATAAGGTAGGTATATAGATAGGACAAGTGATTTAAGGCTTATTTCGTGGTTTATCGACATAGTCTAATATAAAATTACATTTTTATCGTGGTATGTACCTACCCGTAATTTTACATTAGACTATATTATAGGACTATATTATTTGGTCAAGCGCAAACCTGTTAGCAAAAAGCTGTGTATTTTGTCGAGATGGAAAGTGGATTCACTCCGCGCCGGGAGCGAGACCGGGAGCCGCACAACTGTTCGATTCAACTCCTCCCACTAATTATATTCTTATGATATAAACTGTGCTTTTAACCTTGCCACCGCGAAATACTACAAGACGTAACTGCCTCGTCCCCACATCTTATTCACGACGCTAAATATAAAGTTACAAGGTTGAAATTCGTGCTGCTGATGGTGAAATAAATTCGATTTCGCACAAAACCCGAACATGATACAGTAGCCTACAGGTGAGGAGGAATTCCAGCGTCTAAAACCGATTAATATTGAACATGCTTCTTAAATTGCGATGGGAATGTTGTGGAGAATTATTATTATAAAAGTTAATAACCATATTTATCCCTGTAGCTTTGTGAATGGGAACGATATTTTACCTATTAGACATGCGTTTCCATTAAGAAGGCCATCGCGCCGCATTCGGGAGTCGGGACAGCTACTCGTACCTATTGACTTCTAACTCGCATCCAAATTTAATAAATTTTAGAAAAACTTACATTTTATGGTACAGACGTTCAGGTACAGACTGATGCTGCCGATGGTGTTCATATGTGAAATGCATTTTGTTTTATTGATCATCTAAAACTGACAGTCGTAACCACAGTAACTTAATGACCTGTGTTCATTTAACTTGTCAAGAGAATTTAAAGTGTTGACAATAGGTAGTTAAGAGTATATAAAATTGTTGAAATTATCGCTTATTTAGTACTTACCTACATATTAAGTATCTTTTCCTAAAATTTTTTAACAGCCAATGAAAATCGTTGGCTGTTTAATCGTTGGCTCGTTAATGTCTCGGGATTTAAAATCTATAATATAATAAAACTGTAACAGATCCAATTCTGTACATTGAAGATATTTTGAAATTTTTTATTGGAGGGCTCGCTATAATCGATACTGAAGCCAAAACTGCAATTTTTTTAATTTTTGTCTGTCTGTCTGTCTGTCTGTCTGTCTGTCTGTCTGTCTGTCTGTCTGTCTGTCTGTATCTTGGCCGCGCATCACGCCGAAACTACTGAATGGATTCGAATGAAACTTGGTACGATTTGAGTTTATACTCCGAGGTAGGACATAGGATACTTTTTATCCCGAAATTCAGCACGGTTCCCTTGGGAGAGGGGATGAAAGTTAAAACATGTATTTAGCTGTAATTCATTAACGCGTTGTTCGATTTCCCTCATTCTTTTTTTGTTAGAAAGGTAGTACTTTATATATAGTCCCGTAAACATTTCAAGGTCATAGGTTTTTTAGTTCAGAAATGACAGCTATTACAACCCTCAGTATTGGGTTCAAATAACTTGGGACCCGGATCTTTGAACGTACGGCTTATTTTAAACTGGTGTGCGTTTAAATTTATGTTTGTCGGTCTGTCTATTTGTTCCAGCTAATCTCCGAAACGGCTGGATCGATTTTAATGGAACTTTCAATGTTTTAAGGAGTAACAGGCTAAATTTAGTTTAGGTACATAAAAGAATTATGGGATCCGATCCGATCCTATAAACACGCGAACGAAGTCGCAGGGGTCAGCTAGTCAGACTATAAAATTGATTGTTTACTGTAGGACTGCAGTTGCTGTGATATTGATTCGCGTTGTTTTGACGCGTGACAGTCTTAATCCGTACTTTCGGTTTCCATTGTCTATAATTCATAAACTTTATAAGTATACTTAATATGTTAATGCCAGTACGCTGCTTGGGTGATAAATTTTTTAATTGTTTAAATGCTAACTACCTACTTCATCATGATCAATCCATTACCGGCTCACTACAGAGCACGGGTCTCCTCTCAGAGTGAGAAGGGTTTTGGCCATAGTCTACCACGCTGGCCAAGCGGATTGGCAGACTCACGGAAGAGAGAAGGCAGGCAGACTTCACACACCTTTGAGAACGTTATGGAGAACTCTCAGGCATGCAGGTTTCCTCACGATGTTTTCCTTCACCGTTAAAGCAAGTGATATTTAAATACTTAAAACGCACATAACTCCGAAAAGTTAGAGGTGCGTGCCCGGGATCGAACCCACGACCTCCGATTAGAAGTCGGTCGTCCTAACCACTAGGCTATCACAGCTTATTACTACCTACTTACACTTATTTAAATAATAATTTTTCTATGTAAAGACTAGGTCTTCACAGTGTTGGTAATTGGTATGTCTATCTTATGATAATAATAAAAATATAATGCTTAAGATTGTTGTTTTTAATTAAACAACTTTACCTACTGCAAAAATTAAAACAGAATAGAAAACATTCTTTATTTGTTTAAAAAAATCCTGTTTTTTTACTGTCTATAAGTAGATCGTACGTACATATTATGTTATACGTAATGTCAAGTAGGTAGGTACAACAGGACAATGTTACAAGTAGGTAGAAAAGTATCTACCTAAGTTTTGGCTTCTTAGTTAGATCGAATGTTCAGGAGCTCGAATATTATTCAATTCGCTTCTCACCACTCATTTCCAATTCTACCTAAATAAGGTAGGCTAAATAAAACGCTTGTGACAGAATGTAAAGTTTCAAATTCGTGTCCCACAAAAAATATTAAAATTGTAAAATGTCAGTTGTCACAAAATGTATATTGATGAGTGAGGATTGGAGTGGGGGGGGAGAGGGGAGTGGGCTCACGTGGCTTTTTGTGTGTCTGTCAGTCTTAAGAATTAATACCGAAACCGATCCGAGCCGCATTTGAAAGTCAATTGTCAGTTTTTGCGTGTCCCGGGAGCGCAGAGGTCAGGCGCGGAGTTTGCTGGTCGCCCGCGCGCGGTCGGCCGCGACTCGCGAGCGGCGACCAGCTAGGCCCGCACTTCGTGACGTTGCTAGTTTTTTGTTACTTGGATTAAGTATTTATAGTTTCCTGTTTGTCGATGTGTCCTTTTTGTTTTTTTAACGTTTTTTATTTCAAAATCGCTTTACATTTATTGACATCCTACGATTTGATTAAAAAAAGATGGCTAAAGACGCAAGAGTAGGTACTTACCTATTTGCTTACAGGTTTTAGGGTTCTGTACCCAAAGAGTAAAACGGGACCCTATTACTAAGACTCCGCTGTCCGTCTGTGTGTCCGTCTGTGTGTCCGTCTGTCACCAGGCTGTATCTCATGAACCATGATAGTTAGACAGTTGAAATTTTCATAGATGATGTACCTATTTCTGTTGCTGTTATAACAACAAATAGGTAGGTACTAAAAAACAGAATGAAATAAAAATATAGTAATATAAGTAATATGAATTGAAAGTATTGAATAAATTGATTTGATTTGATATGCCTATCTAAATGTAAGTTTTATCACTTTCTTGCTTTATGTCAAGTGACAAAGACTTTGTAAATAAGCTATCCGACACTTATCAGAAGGTGGTGAAACAGGCCCTAAGTCTCTTTAGATACTTATTTTCCATGTAAATACTTACCTAAGTCATGTTGATTAATTATTATCGATCTCCAACCTAGGTATTGTGTAACAAACAGTATCATTATAATATTATTCAAAATCGTTTAAAACTGGCTTAGCGTTAGCGCATTATACGCTTAAAGATGTTATCACAAGACATCGGCGCGGAACCGATCGATTCACCGCGCGCGCTGCAAATTGAAAATTACGTTTTACGCAACCAAATCGGACTTTCTAGGTACACCGCCAATTTATAGTAGGTAATAATAATGTCCTCCCGATTGAAATGTCGCCACGACTCGGACGATCAAACTCAACGGAGGCGAAAACTTACCAACTACTTACGCAGGAGATAACAATATTAGAGATAACATTCATCATCATCATGATCAACCCATTACCGGCTCACTACAAAGCACGGGTCTCCTCTCAGAGTGAGAAGGGTTTTGGCCATAGTCTACCACGCTGGCCAGGCGGATTGGCAGACTTCACACACCTTTGAGAACGTTATGGAGAACTCTCAGGCATGCAGGTTTCCTCACGATGTTTTCCTTCACCGTTAAAGCAAGTGATATTTAAATACCTACTTATAAAACGCACATAACTCCGAAAAGTTAGAGGTGCGTGCGCGGCATCGAACCCACGACCTCCGATTAGAAGTCGGTCGTCCTAACCACTAGGCTATCACAGCTTTTTGCAGAGATAACATTATAATAGTGCATATAAGTAGTTATGTGGGCAAGCTGGAACCGCAGGTGCAGTCTTTACATCTCCACTCTCATAGACCATAGACCGATAGGACGCCAATGCGGCAAGATCGCAGAGAAATCAGGCACAGGACCGACGGCCTTACTTACTCTCCGAGGCGCTGTATCTAACACCACCGAATCAGACAGAATAGCTATATCGGACTTAAGCAACAGGTCTGGCAATCTCAGAGAACATATTAATGACATATTATGTGTACATTTACGTTTAAAACTTCGTATATAAGAATGATAACTCGATGTGTTACACTCTAAAAAAAGTACGATAGTGAAAAAATTATCAAAATCGGTTCATTAGTTGCGGAGATAATCGCGAACATACTAACATACATACATACATACTTACATACATACATACGGGTCGAATACAGAACCTCCTTTTTTTGAAGTCGGTTAAAAATGACTTTTTCGTTATACTACGACATTACAAAATATGTATAACAAGCGGACATCCGCGACTTCGTTCGCGTGGATATCTATTGGTTTTTAAAAATCCCGTAGGAATCATTTTGTTTTACCTAAGCTCCTTTGAGCTCATATCATGCTAAAAACTGTTAAAAGTTCACTGGCGGATGTTTAGGTAGATCAAAAAGTAAACATCCGCCAGTGAAAGTCCCATCAAAATCGATCCAGCCTTTTAGAGATTAGTCGGTAATCTTCAAAGTATCTACTTTCTAACAAAAAAAGAATGAATGAAATCGGACCACGCGTTATTGAATTACTGCTAAATACACGTTTTGACTTTCATCCCCACTCCCTAGGGAACCGTGCTGAATTTTGGGATAAAAAGTACCCTATATGTTACTGCGTACTATGAACTTAAATCGTACCAAGTTTCGTTTCAATCCATTCAGTAGTTTTTGCGTGATGCGCGCACAAACATATAGACAAACAGAAAAACAGATAAACAGACAATAATTTCAAAAATAGCTTTTTTACGTTCTATTACTTATCCCTAACATCCCCCAGTTATTATTTTGCAAAAATCTTCAATGTACAGATACGGCAAGTCTAACTACGATTTTATTATATGTATAGATATAGTATGTACCTATAGATTTTTTTTAAATTTCAGCCTTGTCTAGTGGTAACTTAAACAAGTATAAATTAAAAATTTAAAAACCCCCGACATTCGCCATTTTGTGGCGGCAGCCATCTTGAATTTGCAATAGTGCTATTCTACTAGTCAAGCCCTTTCATTTGATACCCATTTTAAGGGAGTTGTAAAAAAAAATGTAATCCGCCATTTTGTAGCGGCAGCCATCTTGGACCGATTTTCATCAAACATAGCTAAAAACACTCTCGACTAATTCTCCTTTCAAACAAAAAAAACCGCATTCAAATCGGTCTACTAGTTTGAGCGCCACAGGGGAACCAGGGGAACAGACAGACACACACACACACACACACACACACACACACACACACACACACACAGACACGTCAAACTTATAACACCCCGTCGTTTTTGCGTCGGGGGTTAAAAATAAAGGGTTCGAGGTGCGCCGTAGACCGCGTCGTAGCAGAGCTTTGGTTTACTTGGTATTACTACGCGACGCTAGATGGCGGTAGAAGGCCTTTCGTAAACAATGGAAAATAATGTTAATGCAACGATTGTGTTTTAGAACTACTATTTAATTTATTAAATAGTCATTTAGAATGTTTAATAAATAAATACAATTTGATTCCTCAATATACTTACGCAATTACTATCAAATAAAAGTTTTTTTTAAATAATAAAAAAATTCATTAATGTTATTACTGTCCCAATACCAAATGTATGTATGTTTCATTATTTTAAAATGAATTTATTTCGCTTTAAATGGATTACTAGAATGTAAATAATTATGATAAAGTTCATGTCACTTTTCCAAACTTTTCAGAAGTTAGTCTACTCAAGGACAGATGGCGGTAAAAGGCCCTATTTAAAAAAGATATGATGTTTCGTGAATTTTAAATTTTGTTATTCTTTGTGAAATATATAATTTTCAAAATTAAAAAAATAATGTCATGTAATTTTCTATGGGTTTTTAAACGACTCTCTTTCGTGCGAGTAACTTTTGACTTATTAAATTTTATTTTAGATCAATTTAGTTTTAAATACCTAGTAGGTAACTAATTAGGTACATAAAATAGTAAGAAATTACGAACTTTTTGATGACAGCTATCTGGTTAAATAGGTAGGTATTATGTACCTACCTATAGATATATTCCGGTAAAAGTTAGTCGGGGGTTTTTAAAGATAATTTGTTCGGAAGATAGGTATGTAGATGTAGATGAATTATAACATAATTAGGTAGGTATCCCTTTATACAAAATTTCATCTGGAATAGAGACCCATACCCATACGTCGTAAGTTGTAACCCCATGGTTCAATGCAACCTGTAATTTTACTTTTGCTTTTGTAACCTAGGTAGGTACCTATCTACTAACAAGAAATAAATTTAATAGGTACCTATACCAATTCTATTGAATTGAAAAATATTAAAATAAACTCTACAAGTGCTCGCAATAGTCAGTCATCAGTATCAAAGTAGGTAAATAAAGTGGTTAGATAAAAATGTACCTACCTAGTTAGGGTCATACTTTTTTTAATTTTATTTAATGTAGGTACCTACTACCTACTGTAGAGACACCTTTTTAATTTAATATTATTATCTATTTATATCTATTGTTTAATATGCTGTGACACCTTTAATAAGTTGTAGGTACATCTAATTAAGTGTAGGTACCTATACCTATTTGTATAGGTTTTTAAGTATTTTATTGATAACAATTTTTTGGTTGTTCAAATAAATAAACTAATAAATAAATAAATAAATATACCTACCTACTACTTACCTACCTAGCTAAATGTAAAAGTTTTGATACCATTTTCCTACCTATATCTATACATCATCATCAGACAGCTAAAAGCAAAAAAAAATCCAAATAGTTAAGTAAAGCGGAACAACAGAATGTAACATAGGTAGGTAGATAAAGCAGTTAGTTATTATTAAAACAGTGAATTTAGTAGGTAGTGGTACAATTGATGGTAAATAAGTGGGGAAATGAAATCTCTAAGAAGTAGGTAGGCACATTCCAGTAGGTGTTATTATTTAGGTACCTAATAGAATGATATTTATAAAGATTTTAACATAAGATATAAGATATTTTTATATAAGATATCTAATAATAGATATTAAAGATCGATTAAAATTAAGAATTTTAAATTAAGCAATCAATAAAATAATTAAATAACCGTATCATAACCGTAAAAATTTAGAATTAAAAAATTTAGAATTAATATTAAAAATTTAGAATTTCGTTGGTATCCTAGTAGGTATAGGTAGTACTTATTAAACTAATTTAAACACACCTAAGTAGTTATACTTTACTTTTTAAAACTTGAATTTTTACCTTTAGGTAGGTATCTAAGTACCTATAGGTTGATAGGCTGCTTCTTAGTTTCCAAAATGTTTATCGAATAATAGATAATCTAACTTAGGTACCTATATAATAATAGATAATCGAATAATAGATAGTCTAACTTAATAAGAAATTGTTCGTAAAAGAATTTCATTTTTAAATTGTATACTTGGTTATCTAAATCTTTACTTTTTAAGCTCTACTAAGTTCTACCTAAGTACCTACCTATCTAGTTTTAAAAATTCTAAAATATGTTTCCTTAAAAGATTTTTATTGGGATTCTTAATTATATGTATATTAGCAAGATTTCAAATTAAAATGAATTCAATAGTAGACAAAATTACATCGAACGAATATGAATACCCTGCCTATTTGATGGTAATGAGTAATGACTGACGCTTATCAAATATCGCTACGGACTCCGTAGACTCGGAAAAATCGTAGAGTGATTATGTTTGTAAATAGTAAGGTGTGAATGATGGAGCCGGGAGCGGGCGGCGGCGCGTAGCGGTGTGTGGGGGACGGGGGGCGGGCGGCGGGCGGCGGGCGGCGGCGCTGGGCGGGGCCGCCCCTCCAGGCGGCGCGGCGCGGCGCGCGCGGCCGAGCGCCAGTCCGACCCGTGCTGCCGCCGCGCACGCACGCGCATGTCGCCCAGTGATACCGGTGGTGATGTGAGGTGGCCCCCGCCGCTCCCGCAGCGCCGCGCGACTCCCGCGCCAGTTTCGCGAACAGTGTGCCAGTGGAGGCTCGCGAGCCTTCTGCGGCAAGACGCCGTCCACCGTGGACCTCAGGTACGGCGCCATGGCGGCGACCACGTACATGCCGGGCGGCGAGCTGGACCTGCTGGCGGGCGGGTACCACGCCGCGTCGCCGCGCAGCGCCGAGCCCGCCGACATGAAGTACGCGCACCACCTGCACGCGGGCGGGTCGCCCTCGCCCGGCGCGCCCGTGGGCCTCAACCCGTGGGCGAGCCTGCCGCCCGCCGACCCGTGGGCGGTGCACCAGCACCACCACCACGCGCACCAGCCCGACGTGAAGCCGCCGCCCGCGCCGCACGAGCACCGCCACCTGCAGTCGCACGGCTGGCACGCGCCCGTGGGCTACGGCGCCGCGTCCCCCGTGCTGCACGGCGGGTACATGCACCACCAGCACCTGATGCGCGACGTGCCGCCCAGCCCGCACCTGCACCACCACCACGCGCTGGAGCGCGACGCGCCCGAGGAGGACACGCCCACCAGCGACGACCTGGAGGCGTTCGCCAAGCAGTTCAAGCAGCGCCGCATCAAGCTCGGCTTCACGCAGGCGGACGTGGGGCTCGCGCTGGGCACGCTCTACGGCAACGTGTTCTCGCAGACCACCATCTGCCGCTTCGAGGCGCTGCAGCTCAGCTTCAAGAACATGTGCAAGCTGAAGCCGTTGCTGCAGAAGTGGCTCGAGGAGGCCGACTCCACCACGGGCAGCCCCACCAGCATCGACAAGATCGCGGCGCAGGGCCGCAAGCGCAAGAAGCGCACCTCCATCGAGGTGTCGGTGAAGGGCGCGCTCGAGCAGCACTTCCACAAGCAGCCCAAGCCGTCCGCGCAGGAGATCACCTCGCTGGCCGACAGCCTGCAGCTCGAGAAGGAGGTGGTGCGCGTGTGGTTCTGCAACCGGCGCCAGAAGGAGAAGCGCATGACGCCGCCCAACACGCTCGGCGGCGACGGCATGCTGGACGGCCTGGGCCACGCGCACTACGCGCACGACATGCACGGCTCGCCGCCGCTGCACGCGCACTCGCCCGCGCTGTCGCCGCCGCACCCCGCGCACGCGCCGCACGCGCAGCACGCGCCGCACGCGCAGCACGCGCCGCACGCGCAGCACGGCGGCCACACGCTGGCGGCGCACTAACAGTTCGCCCCGTGGGCGCCGCCGCGGCCCTACTACGCGGAGCCGCACTAGCGCCCGCGGGACTGCTGAGAGAGCGCGCGCCGCCGCCGGGACGTGCCGCGGCGCGCTCGCCGTGTACATAGTGGCAGTGCGCCAGTGACTGTACGGTGTAGGTAGTGAGTGCCTCGTAAGCGTAGTCGTAGCGGCCGCGGGACACTTCCGGTAAGTACCGCCGCGCGCCGCGAGGGCCCGCGCAGCCCGCGCTCCTCGCGAGGACGATGTCAGCGAATTTACTTATCTAATACATATTACGATGTTCATACGTGCCTGCCCAGTGCCCGGTGCCCGCCGGGAGCGCCACGAGCGCCGAGCGGACGCTCCGAATCGGGTCTAGCTTCGTTAAGTGAGGGAATACGATCGAGTCGATAGGTGCAATTTTTATTTTAAGTGCTAGACGAAGCGAGGCGGCGCGGTGCGACGCGCTAGGGCGCGCCCGCCGCGCCGGCGACTCGCGCCGCGCCGCCCGAGCCCGCTCCGGTAATTTATTGAAAATTAAGCAGATACGATGCCAAAATGGTTTTATTCCTGTTTTTGATTGTTTTGTTGTTTTTCGTTTATTATATAATTGTGGCCAATTTCGGTACTTAATTCTTGTATAAATAGGTATTTTTTTATATAAAAGTAATGTTACTGCAACGTATATAATGATATATATTAAAATGTTCTTTATATAAAGTCCGGGTGGCGTCCCGGCGGCGCCCGAAGCCGGCGGGACGCGCGAGTAGCTAGTGCGCGAGGGCCGTCTCGACCACCGGCGTGTCGGCGGGTCGCGTGTCGTGCGAGTGCGCGCGGAGACGCATCGCGTCGCACGGCGCAGTGCGTCCTCGCCCGATTCGAACCAAACACAATGTTGTAAATGTAATTACTATTTCGTTATTCTCAACGAAGTTGACGAGTTGATATGTATATAACTGTATAAAACTATAAATAGGCGATAAGACGGCAGTGGTAGTGCGAGCCTCTCGTAGGTGAATAATGAATAATTAGTCTTAAAATGTTTTATATTATTATCTAAGTATTTAAATAAACCAGAGTAAATATTTTATTTGGTCGTATTATTGACAAATCCCGGACGGTAGGGCGAGGTAGGGTGGCGGTTTTTTATCTGTCGCAGGTAGAGCAGGCCAACAGGTCAGTGATGAAGTGTTGCTCGCTTGCGGCTCGCGAGTGTAGCTGGCTATATACAGACGTTCCTGGCGGCTTGTCGGTCCGTGCTGCCCGCAAGGCGGCTTGCACGACATCTCTCTCTCAGATCAATCAAGCAGCCAGCTTAACATACATTCCTAGTCGATTTTGCGTTCATCAAACACCTAATTTAGTGACAGAGTGCTTTGGCTTAAGCTTTTTGTGTGGTTTTTTCCACTCCTAGCAGAAAATAGCTCGGTCTGTATGTTATATGTTTATCTATTTACATATATCTACGTATCTTGATATTTTTTTTGATGCAAGTGATGTCTTATGTCAATGCTTAGGTACGTCTACATTAGGCTCAGAAAACCATTCAGGTACCTACCTACTTAACATTATGAAATATGTGTTAAATTTACTGGAGGTAGGTATATCAGACCTATAAACTTAACTAACCCAGTGGCGGAAGGATATTTGACACATTGATATACCTAACTTATTATAATAGATTAAAACAATATAAGTTATTATTATTATTAAACATACCTAGGTAGGTAGGTACCTATTACAATGCTAAAATAAAATTTTATCTATTTACCTTTTTAAATAATCGATGGAAGAACATTGCTATTAGCAGAAATTAAAATAACTTGGGTAAAATGTTAAAAGATTTCAATTTTCAACTATAATGTCTATAATATTATTAACACTTTACGTTTAAACCTGCCGTGCGGAATATGTTTTGAAATTTCATAGTATTTTCCTTACTAGGTATGCTATGTATCTCACGTGAATTAAGAAAAAATTAAATATTCAAATTGATCTCAATACAATTTTATCAAAAACAATTGCTGATTTTATCTTTTATCTAAGTTTATCAGTATATTTTCATCTATTTTGTACTATTTTACTTTTTGTGTACCTACATATTTTACGGTCTTTCGATTTGAAAAGCTGTGAAAGTCATGTGGAAAGCGCACATGAAAATTAGATTAACGTTTTCGATTAACGTTCTAGGTATTAAATAGTGGAAACTCTATAATATGGCTCTACTTTAAATTATTGTAATGTAGCTAAAATTATATATAATAATTATTAGCGTTACACTAATTTATTTCTTAGTTAATTTTAAATTATTGTTGCCATCGCAGCACGGCGCCGACAGTTTTGAGATTTTCTCATCCAAGTTTTGCATCCGGGATATCAGCTAATATTATACCTATCAATGAAACTATTAATGACTTAACTTTTTGTCGATCGTCCAGTAGATAACTTTGTTGCCTTTACCCACAGTGTAAGGCTCTACCTATGCTAGTTTAGATCGATTCGATTGATCCGGTAATGTGAACTTAGTATACTTTACTAGTGGATAGGTTGGTATGGGCCTAAACGGGTTTAAAAGCAATCAATTTCACGAGAACTTCTCCCGAGAATACAATAAATATTATTAACGATCAATGTTATAATCGTAAACAGCCTGTAACAGTGATATTTGAGTGTGCACATCCATCACTGATACGTTACCGCGCGCTCGCTACCTGCGCCTCACCGCGCCGCGCCGCGCCGCGCTCGCGGTGATTTATCCCACTAAAAAATCGACCTTTAATTCGAATTACGTTAAATTTTATTTTTTACTCCCATATATCTTGAGTATTTTATATTGCAACGGTACTCGACTGTTCTTGTTACATGATTGATTTGTTTTAGGTAGGTAGGTACGATTGTTTATTAAAGTTACTTAACTAGGTATAACGCGCAGGTAACTTTGACGATAAAATTATAAAAATATAGTCTCTACCCATAGTATACATCTATCTAGTTACTGTAATCGAAATTATAGTATGTGTAACAAAAGATGATAATGCTTGTTTTATAAATCTACTTATCTACCTATTAATTACTTTGTCCTTTATATTAGGTACCTAATTACATACCTATTCTACATAGTTATTTATTATTATTATTTTCCGGTTTAATTGTTAAAGTCTATTAAAATAAACGACTAATTACCGTTTATTGACCTTTATTCCGACAAAATAATATATTTTTATATGACACTATAATTTGTATGTACCTATCTACCTATATATCTCTACATTAATTTTTTTATTTTAACTTTATTTTTAAAACCTAATGTAGGTATCTACCTACCTACGCCGCAATCTCAATGATAACTTAAAATTACTTAGGGCAAAAACAGTGCTTATTTTTATAATATCCGTTGATGGGTAGATAGGTAGATAATAATATGAGTACGGTCGAATTATTTCAAGACGAATTTTACTGTAGAATTTATTTATTGCCTATTATACCTAGCTGCCTGCGTTTCAAGTAAAAATAAAAAGGTAGTAACTAGGTGGTAGGTAGGATAAAGCGAGTGTGAAGAGACAAATACAAGGAAAATTGTAGGTGTAAGTAATTAAATGTTTTATTGCGCACTTTATTACGGTTTTAATAACTATACCTACCTATTTGATTACGTTTGATTTATTAACGAATGCATCAGCTGATCACTTCTGCGATCGAGAAAATATTATATTAATAAATAATGACCAAGGGTAACACGTGTCCAACGATATAGAATAGAATAGAATAGAATAGAAAATCTTAATTTGTAGAAGAGCACTTGTACAAAACTTAAAATAAAATATAACAATTAAAACATAATTATTAATGTAACATTAGTCTTGTACAGCAGTGCAATCTGTGCAATGCCACAAACAGGTAAGTCACTCAGCTTGTGTTGGAGCACAGGGCCTCTCAAATAAAAAGAAAGTGCAAAGCATAAATGGAACAAAAATAAAAGTTAAATATAGTAAATATTTAAATACATGTATAAAAGTGTATTTACACAATGGTTGTAAAAGGATGGGTGGTAAAAGCATAAATTATTAAATATTAAATAATAATAAAAGGTTCTCGAGGTCCGTCTAAATTAAATTAAATAAAAAATAATCATCCAAATTAAAACTTAATTTTTTACAATTAAAATAAAAACAAAATAAAAGTTATTGTTAAAATAAAAATAAGTTAAATCATAATCATATCAATAATGTTATTCTCGTTTTTGTATGTTTAAGAGAAACTTTTTAAAATTACTTATGAAGTTATGCTTAAAACAGTTGATCGTTATTCCTATATAGGTATATATAGGTATTCCTGTACCTCCTGTATTTATTTATAGTTACATAGGTACATATAAATATAACCTTTACAAGCTTATAACTACTATTAGGTACCTATTTTAAAGCTAACTCGATAGGCGGTGTTCTGTCTCAATAGGTATATCTATCTACCTAGTTTGTGATCGTTTTGTGAATTTGTGAAATGTTTGTTGGAAATGTGTAAAAATAAAAAAAACGTAGTTTTAGCTGCTATTAACTGAGTTCATACCAAAATCCCATAGAAAAAAGCACTTTCAGTTTTGCCGGAATTTTCCGGGGAAGTTTCCAAATCAAATCAAATAAACTTTATTCAAAATTGGTGCACTGTACACTTTTTGAACGACAATTTAAGAACAGGCAATGGTGATAATTACTTACGGAAACTTAAAACTAAAACTACGAGGGTTCCAAACGCGCCCTGGTTCGAATTTTTAAAAACTAAAAACCGACTATTATGAAAATGTATTTAAAAGATTTAGCCAAATCGATTCAGCCAGTCTCAAGTGATACTTATCAACTAACAACATTTAATCCGGTCTAGGTATATAGAATCTAGATTATAGATATAGTTTTCTTCAATACCTACAATAAATTATAGTAATAGGTACATATATTTTCAGTACATATTTAAATTAATAGAAAATTAATATTAAATCATAGAAATAATCATATTATGTATGGTCAGGGAAGCTATTGGACAATAATATCTAATATTATAATGATTACCACAGATGTTTCTATATACCTACTTGACTAGCTGTTGCCCGTGATTTCGTCCGCGGTATTAGATTTTTTTCTTTGTTTTCCCGGAATAAAAATATAGTAGTCTGTCACTCTCCAGGTCCTCGACTAAAAAAAATACTGCATGAGGCTACGTAGTCAGGCCTACCTACGGGTTTAATAAAAACTGCCATAGGTACCTCTTCCAGGTTAGCCCGCTTCCATCTTAGACTGCTTACTTACCACCACGTGAAATCGCAGTTAAGGGCTAAATTGATGAATAAAAAAAATCAGCAGGTCGTAGACTCTATACATATTAATATAAAGCTACGCCGTATTTACCCGGTCGATAGTTTCGTGTTTTCTCGCCTCTTTATAATGTCACCGTCTGTTTATCGACGCACCGCTCCGATGAGCCGAATAGGTTTCACCTGTCATCGCTGAAGAGGCAGAAAAAATGCCAGGAGTAAAATGGCGCTGCCACGACTCGCTGAAAATACTAGATACAGATACCTACGTCTACGTACGAGATCTTTTGCTCCAGCGTCATATCACTCATTTAGTTCTATCGGTTCAGTAGTGAACGATAGAAAGTGTAATAACTTCACGATCGTCTGTCAAACTCAAACATCTACGTCTGATACGCAGACTTGCAATTCAATTGACGGGCGAAAGTCAAAAGCTTATAGCACAACAAGGGCAAAATGCATTTTGTGAATATGTTACATAGGTAAATTGTATGGAATGACGTTTGTTTGAGTTAGATTGGCGTGCCTGTAAACGTCACTTCGTACAATTTTATCTCGGACGTTTTCTTAGAAACTAGATTTTGAGTCGGTTGTGATCCGTTAAATAAGAAAATCGTGTTTGTATACCTACATATTGATGCTAGAAAGTGAGCTGTTTTTGTTCAATGTGTGAACAAGAGATTTAGACTTTAGAGATATATATAACATAGTGAAGTGATGTAGTTCATTTATATCTTTCGTTGGTGCGCTACTCGAGTGAATACAAGTGCTAATCGTAGACAAAAACCATTCCGTGCGCGTAATGTAGGTAGGTAGTTGCCAGCCAGGGGCCAAATGACATTCCAGCCGAGTAATGAAGCGTTGTGCTAGTCGGTAGGTAGGTAGGTGGGTACTCGTGTGGCTGGTGGCAGTGAAACGCTGCGAATCGTGGAAAAAACACAACAATTCTTAAAACACACGTCGGAGTTTTTCTCGCCTTTTGTTTATGCGATTGTGGTGGTAATGAGTAGCGGTTAAACTGAGTTTAACTGCTTCTTAGCTGTCGGCGAACAATTTATCGTGGCCGTGACGCTTGAATGGCTTCTTGAGGAGGTCTTACTTCGAAGCGAATTATTGCTATTTCTACATTTTTTAACCCCCGACGCAAAAACGACGGGGTGTTATAAGTTTGACGTGTCTGTGTGTGTGTGTGTGCGTCTATCTGTTCCCCTGGCGCCAAAACGGGTGGACCGATTTGAATGCGGTTTTTTTGTTTAAAAGGTGAATTAGTCGAGAGTGTTGTTAGCTATGTTTGATGAAAATCGATCCAAGATGGCCGCCGCTACAAAATGGCGGATTAAATATTTTTCACTACTCCCTTAATATGGGTATCAAATTAAAGGGCTTGACTAGTAGAATAGCACTATTGCAAATCCAAGATGGCTGCCAAAAAATGGCGAATGTCGGGGTTTTTTTTTAATTTTTAATTTAGGTATACTTGTTTTCAGGTTACAATAACTTTTTCTTGCTAATGTAACAAACATACGCCGTATGGCGCACATCGTCGTATAAAACTTATACATGAAATCCAACAGATATTTAACGGACAAAATATATATAACTAGCTTCTGCCCGCGGCTTCGCCCGCGTGAATTTCGGTTTTGAACAAATCCCGAGGGAATCGTGGAGTTCCGGTTCCCGTTCCCGCTCCCTTTTCCTACCTTTATACTTAAAATATCAAGCAAGGTCACTATAGTAATCTACCTATAGCTGTAGATATAGATTTCGGGTTTTTCAAAATCCCGTGGGAACTGTGCATTTTTCCAGGATAAAAAGTAGCCTATGTGTTGCCAATGCATGCTACACAGCAAAGTATTGCAATAATGGGTTATGTGAGCGTGATTTACCTAAGAACAGTCAGCGCCCTCTGTGGCGTTTTGGAGGTCTATATCTATTTTAGGGACCTTTCAGACAGACCGGCGCGGAGAGCAGAGCAAATTTTAATCGCATTTAAAATAGAATCGTAAGACATTGAAATAGGCTTTATTTTTACATGTTAACTCTTTTATGATAAGAGGATGCTCGAGCATGCTCCCAATACGCTCTGTGTGAAATATATGAGAGCAGCCGGTCGGCTACTCGTCGAGCCGGTCGGCTGCTCCATGCCCGTGCCCTTTCGCGCTCGAGCATCCGACCGGCTCCGTTCGCGTGCTCTTTCATGCTCGCACAGCCGACCGTAGGCCGAATATGCTCTGCCGTCCGGCCCAAGAGCGTACGCTCGGCTCCGAGCGCATCCGCGTGTCCGTTCACACAGACCGGCGCGGAGAGCAGAGCAAATTTGAACGGCCGGTCTGTGTGAAAAAAAAAATGCTCTCCGACGCTCTCCGCGCCGGTCTGTCTGAAAGGTCCCTTAGTCCTACAGGATTACTTTTCTTTTACTTTATGTGTTAAGTCAGGGCATAAGCTATCTCCATTTAAAATTTCAGCCAAATCGGTTCAGTAGTTGCGGCGGAGAAGAGGAACAAACATACACACAAACTTAATAACTTAATAACGCCTTTATAATATTAGTGTGATTGTTATTTTCCTCGCTAGAAAGCTCCGATACTCGATAGCATACGCGTCCGATCGCTGCTAAATTCAAAATGCTATAGGAGAACTTTACGCATCGCCGCGGCCGCCCCGGCCGGCTGGAACCGCGCGCCGCGCGCAAATTCTATGTCCCGCAATTTTTAAATCTGTAATATCTTCGAAAATATTCATTTAAATCATATGCTGTAAAGGGCCATATAGATCTATAATAAATCAACAATGTACTTAAGGTATTTAATTAGATAAGGATTTATGCTGTATTGGTTAAAATCGCTTCTAAAATTAGCCATTATTTGTCGTAAAAAAGTAAATGACAAAAAATGTTATTGTGGGATATCCATAAGAGATAGACATATACCATCGCGGAGTTTTCTATAGATCTTTTCAATGTGTACATTATATTAGTACATTATATTGATAAATCTCGTAGGGTTCAGCCTGCGTTTGCAATGTAAGCGGAAAAAATGTAATTATTTACGACATCACATTAGAAACCTCAAAAATAACAGTATTTCTCCACTATTTAATGGATGTTATCATACATATAAACCTTCCTCTTGAATCACTCTATCTATTAAAAAAAACCACATCAAAATCCGTTGCGTAGTTTTAAAGATTTAAGCGTACAAAGGGATATAGGGACATAGGGACAGAGAAAACGACTTTGTTTTATACTATGTAGTGATAAATATTTGCCTTATGAAGGGTTATGTTTTTGTAATAAGTATTATTTATTACCTTGTATCATGCGAACGGGTGGACGGATTTTTACAATTATGGTATCGTTGGATTTGGCCTGGCATCCCACGTATCCTAGGATAGGTGATGTCGAAAAAAAAATGTCGTATTTTGGGCGCCATAATGTGCGTTTCGAAAAAATTTGTTTCTTTCAAACCAATCGAGTGGGTTAGAAAAATGAAGGGATTTGAAAGATGATCATTAAATGTGTTTATGTAATTAACCTATGTGAGTAGCAGTCGGGTTCTAGTTTTTAAACTTTATATTGTTTATTGTTTTTTTACCAATAGAGCTTTTGGTAGTGGTGGCTAGCTCTGGCACAATTCAAACCATCAAAATATATTCTAAATTTTCCAAGTTAGATTTGATAAGGTTTCACATATTTTCACGATAGGTACTTACAATACTCATCAGATAATACACCAGTCGCCTATCTATTTTACTTGTAGTAGGAGATATATTTGATTTTGCAATCGATTTTACTTGTATTTCACTAATTCTGGGTTGGCCGGTAGATATTGCTGCTAAGCTATTAGGATGCCTATCATATCATACCTACCTACTGTGTAATTGGTACGGCAGCCCTGGAACAAATTTTTTTGTGATTAATAACAAGTTGAATTTTCGTGAGCAGGTTCGTTTCAACGAAACGAACAACTTTTTTATTTATGAAAATTCTCGATGGAGGTAGCTACTCGAGTGGGGAGGTGTTAAAAATTTCGATTCGCTCGGGTGGGAAATCGTTCCACTAAATTTGTAGGACTATATGGCTATTTCATTATACAAGTATTTATTAGGCTGCATACAAAAAATCAGCTGGTTATTAATAATATTCTACAGCGTCCTCCACTCCGAATATTTCCAATAATGAGGTTATAAGAATAATTAAACATTATTAATAACTAGCTGATTTTTTGTAAGTATGTAGCTTAGTAAATACTTGTATAATGAAATGGCTACATAGTCCTACAAAAGTGGAACGATTTCCCACCCGAGCGAATCGAAATTTTTAACACCTCCCCACTCGATTAGCTACCTCCATCGAGAATTTTCATAGATAAAAAAGTTGTTCATCTCATCAAAACGAACCTGCTCACGAAAATTCAGCTTGTTATTAATCACTAAAAATTTTGTTCCAGGGTTGCTGTACCTACTATAAACTTTCGTCTTTATAATAGGTACTAGTGTGATTTGATAGTTAGGCCTGTCTTTTTAGTTTAGTTCAAACATTGTTAGTACAGAATTAGTACAAATATGAAGCTACGTTATGGCAAAATCGTTTTTTTTTCAGAGAACACGCTGAAACACAATTTTTAGCGATAGGTATCGGTACCCGTCCATTAGTACTGAATATGAATAGTTTAGATTTGCATAACATGCGGCAACAACTCAAACAAATAAATCCATACCAGGAAGAAAACCGACAAACAAACTCACTTTTACATATAATATTATCTAGTATTATTATTAGTAGGGATTCAGCAGATGAATAATAATTGTAGACATGATACAATTTAAGATTACTACAATAACTAAGTACTCAAACAGTAGGTAAGTACTTTGCTGATGGCACAACATGTACCATCAGCAAAGTACCTACTTACCTACTGCTAGCACGAATTATATGTGAAAAGCCTTTCTATCCAAAGCCGCTTCTCATAATTTTGAGCCGCCAAGCGCGTCCCACCCCCTTATGTCGTCCGACCACTTGCGTCTC
Source organism: Melanargia galathea (assembly GCA_920104075.1). Lineage (NCBI taxonomy): Eukaryota > Metazoa > Arthropoda > Insecta > Lepidoptera > Nymphalidae > Melanargia > Melanargia galathea. The sequence continues at coordinate 336,843 of OV049865.1, forward strand.
TTTTGACCAAGAAAAATCTCAAAAGATCAAAATGTAAACATCCGCCAGTGAAAGTCCCATCAAAATCGATCCAGCCTTTCAGAGTATCTCCTTTCTAACAAAAAATAATGAATGAAATTGGGCCACGCGTTATAATGAATTACTTATTACAGCTAAGTACACATTTTGACTTTCATCCCCTCTCCCAAGGGAACCATGCTGAATTTCGGGATAAAATGTATTCTATATGTTACTCCGTAAGTCCGTAGTATGAACTTAAATCATGCTAAGTTTCATTTGAATCCATTCAGTAGTTTTTGCTTGATACGCGCACAAACAAACAGACAAACAGATAAACTGACAAACAGGCAAAAACTTCAAAAATAGCTTTTATACGTTCTGTTACTTATCCCTAACATCCCTTAGATATTATTTTGCAAAAATCTTTAATATACAGATAGGTACGGTAAGTGTACGATTTTATTATCTATATATGTATAGATTTGAGTAAAGTGACCTTAGGTTCAACTTTCTGACCCAATACTTTCTTCAGTAAGTAAGTAGGTACCGATCTAACTTTTGTTACTTACTAAAGTCTCTACATTCAGGTGAAAACTTACTTTACTGCTTTACATAAACACAATTACATTCTACTTGAATAAATGAATTCATTAACTTCTACTTGCTATTTGTTATGAACTATTAATAGGTACCTACTAACTTCAGTCCAGTTATTTGTTATTAAGAAACTACTTTAATATTATTTAAGAGTGGTGATTAATAAAAAAAAAATAAGTGGCAGCAGTTAATACTGCAGCAATTAAAGTTTATTATAAGCTCAGTGTAGAACTTTTTCTAATAAAGTTCCTTCATGCGAGCAAATGTCAGTTTTTGTTGGAGGTACCGTGGCGTGGTCTGCCTGTGGCCTGTGGCCACTGGCCTGGCGACCCTTTAGGCCTTTTAACAATAACGTGTGGCGAAATTCTGATATTAATTAACTTAATATTGGCTGAAGTAAGCCTATACTTAATTAATTGTAAATGTTTCAGTAAACTCGACGGCTAACAAGAGTCTCAAACTACGGTAAATAATTTTCAGTTAATTTAGAGATTAACTGAACAATTATTTATTTATGCATATAATAAAATCGTAGACTTGCCGTATCTGTACATTAAAGATTTTTGCAATAATTAACTGGGGGATGTTAGGGATAAGTAATAGAACGTGAAAAGGTATTTTTGAAATTTTTGTCTGTTTGTCTATTTATGTTTGTGCGCGCATCACGCCAAAACTACTGGATGGATTGAAATGAAAGGCATGATTTAAATTCATACTATGGTATGATTTAATTTCATACTATTGAGTAATATACTTTGATGGGACTTTCAATGGCGGATGTTTACATTTTGATCTACCTAAACATCCGCCAGTGAACTTTTGACGGTTTTTAGCAAGGTATGAGCTTAAAGGAACTTCGGAAAAACAAAATGATTCCCACGAGATTTTAAAAATCCAATATCCTCGCGAACAAAGTCGCGGGTATCCGCTTGTATTACAATAAACGGCGTCCACACTCCACAGTCTAACCGTTATATATACGTATAAGGCTCTATCACCCGATGTTGTCAACTTGAATTGACATTTTACAGTTATCTACCACTATAGCTTTTGCCCAACAAGTTCGTCGGAATTTGCCTTTGTTTTGTTGGGATAAGTATCCTAAACCACTCTCTAAATGCAGCGAAAAATTGCCATACAAAATGTTTAACCATTTCATATTGAATTCAAATGTTCTCTTAGCTATGCCTGGGAAACTGTATCGCGTTATAGATACCTACATATTATGTATACCTTAGCTTTAAATACAAAAAAATAAAATAAAATAGAAAAAGTTCAAAGTTTCTTATAGTCTTCGTCCGTGTAGATTTTTATAGAATTAAAGCTTGAAGTTTAATAAAGAGCTTTTTAAAAAATATCGTGAGTACCTACTTAGTTTTCCCAGGCTAAAAAGCAGCCTGTCGTTCTCCACTCCAGGTATCCACAACTGTACCCATTAGCCGTGCAAAAAAATTACGTCGATCTGTAGCTCTGTCTGTCTGTAAAAAATAACGTGCTATCCCGCGGAAACTGTTGTGTTTAAAAACTTATCACTTGCAATATTCCATTTATAAGAGCAGCGACCAATAGTTCTAGGTACCTTGTAAGTAACTTACATTATATTTGACTTTAGAACAACCTGCCTAAGGTGAAACATAACTAAATTTTTTATTAAACACCTGACTAATAAGGTGAACTGGATTTAAGTTTCGGCCGTCAGTTTTTCTGTGTTCGCGGTAAGGTCGCGTCGGCAGGTGCGAGAGTGGCAAAGAGCGCGGGTTCGATGCCTGCGAGGGGCAATTTATGTGTGCGGCGCGGCTCCCCGTCGCGTCCTATCTCAGATGAGGCTTTGATTCTTTTTTTCTTCGTAGGTGTTGAACATGTGAACAGTTAAGGTCAGATATTGTGTGGAATATTTTTTGGGATGTGGACGATTTGTTGAAAATGATATTTTGTGATAAAAAATTAAGGGCGTATTAAATACCTAACACTAAACAAGTAGAGATATTATCATGTCTCCATAAACATTCTAGTTATTAAGGGTTTTATTAGGATATCATAGGGCTCATAGTTATGAAGTAGGTATGTAGGTAAAGTAGACATTTTACTGGACTGCGCGACGCGACGGTAAAAAAATGATTTTTACGGTCAGCATCCCATCGGTTGCAAGGATTTTAATCAATGAGATTTCTATCTAAAATAAAGACGCACCGCAGATTCATTTTGTGATTTTTCAAGCCTTATTTAAACAACAAAATATAGTTAATAAGGTAGGCACTACAACGGTTAGGTAGGTAGGTATACAGCTAAGTGCCTATCTAATAGTTTATCTCCGGTTATTATTATTATTGTTTACAGTACGTACCTACTTACATAACGTAGGTACAAGTAATAACCATTGAGCTATTATACACCGGCAACCTTAGGAATGTTGCATTTGGAAACGCCTGCAGTTTACCAGTTACTTACCAGCTATTTAGTAAAAGGGTTAGGTTAGGTTAGTAAACGCATTGAGCAGGTAATATAGTATATCTCTGCTTGTTTTTGGTTTTGGCATATCACAAGTCCGATTTTAATTAAGACTTGATTTTAGACAGATTTTATTGACAGTAATATAAGCTTAATATAGGTACCTACTTGATTTTTGTTAGATTTTTACCACTATGTTTTTTCGTAACCAAGATCATGCAGTCTTGGATGTAAAAACTAGCTGATGTCTTAGACTTCGTCCGCATGAATTTAGGTTTTTTGAAAATCCCATGAGAATTCTTCGATTTCCCGGAATATAAAGTAAGTTAAGTCTATCTCTGGGATGCGAGCTATCTCTGTTCCAAATATAATCAAAATTATCTACCTACCTGCATGTGAGAGTCCCTTAGAAATCGGTTCAGCTATTCCGAAGATCAGCCCGGACAGACGGACAGGCAAACGACTTAAAATATGCGTTTGGGTTATGCTGTCGCTCAAATAATCGTATGAGCTCATAGAAGTAGTTATTACGGAATCACAGATGGATGCTTCCATTAAGATTCATTAGTAAATCAAAAATTTCGAATTTCAATGTGGAGAGGTATTCACGGAGTGGGTACCTTCTGGGTAGTGGGTATTGGGTAGTGGGTAGGCGGGATAGGTATCACACGTGCTGGTGTCGTTCCAGTCGACGGGCGCTGGTCGGGTTCAAGGCTCCCGGCATAGGGGCCCGCTATCGCGTCTCGTCAAACGCGAGTCGCGACGCGGCTTTCACTATATCTACCCATTACCTTTTATTTTGATCATTAAAACTATAGGTTTTTAATATTCTATTTGTTATTTTGGTCATTAACACTAGGTTTTTCACATTCCATTCGAAGGTTTTCTTTTTCGCAGAATTTTCCCCAGCCTTTTCGTAAGGTTTTCCTTTCGTACCTACTTGTGATTTGTCAAGAGATCTGTCAAGTACCAATAACATACAGTCTAATTTAAACTGAAGCAATCTTCAATCCCTATTACTTTAGGCATCGTAAAAACTAATCAAGTTTTCTTATATAAGAAAGACGCTTTTTAATTAATTTTATAACTATCTACCACTGGCTTTTGCCCGTAACTTCGTCTGAGTTTCCCTTTTTTCCCGGTTAAAAAAGTATCCTAATTAACTCTATGTACCTACCTAAGTCTTTAACTATGTACATCCATGCGAAAAATCAAGTCAGCATTGTTCAGTATCGCATTGATATATTTTTTTTTGATATTTTTTTTACTTTAAAATAAAAATTACAAATCAAAAAAATCATCCAAATCACTGTATTGAGGCAAGGTGCCCAGAACGCTGGCCGCGTGGTCCTTAAAAAAGGACCTAGCATCCTCGCACCACGAGCCCATGGTCTCCACCTGAAAAGACACTAATATGAAATTATAAATAACTAGCTTTTGCCCGCACAAATCCTGCGGGAATCGTGGATTTCCGGTTCCCGTTCCCACACCCTTTTCTAACTTTTTTACCTATAGCTGTAGCTATAGATTTCGGTTTTTTTTTCAAAATCTAGTGCGAACTGTGGATTTCTCTACAGTAAAAAGTAGCCTATGTGTTAAATCAGGGCATAATCTATCCATTCAAAATTACAGGCAAAACGGTTTAGTAGTTGCGACGTTAAATAGTAACAAACATACATAGACACACACACACACACAAAGTTACTTTCGCTTTTATAATACTAGTGTGATTAACTATCTAACATTAGTAAGGAATTAAAATAGCAAACACCTACCAATACTTCACATTGTCCTGTCTAGGTCTAAATTTTTGTAAAGCTATTTCTCGGAAGCTCATGTTCTGATCGGACATGAGTGACACATCGTGTTAAGAGCCCTCTCCATAGATGCGACAAATCGTTGGTGAGTGGAGTCTAAAACAGTGATTTCTGCATTTAGAGAGCAAGACGTCTTCAGTAAAGAAGAGTAATAAAAATATATACATAAATAAATAATAAATTAATTAAATAAATAAATGCGACAAATATTAGAATAATAGGTGTAATACGTTTGTATGGAAAAGCGCGTGAAGAGAGCGGCCTTAAGTATCCATCAGAAGGGATCGTTTACAATGATGTACTTACTACTTAAGTGCATAATGAATAGTTTATCATTGTAATGAGCACAATCTAGTAATATTTATGAACACCGGCTACATAATTATTATAATTTAATCAAAGACCAATAAAATCACAAACAGGAAATAATGTAGACGAGGTACGTACTTCCAAAATGTAAACATTTTTTTTGTCGCTAATCATAAATAGGTATAGAGAATTAAGTAAAATTATCTATATATCTACCTACCTATTATTAGACAGGTTACATTAACGCAAATAACTATAAGTAAGTAGGTACCACATAAACTTTAAGTAGTCTAATAATTAGGTTACAATCTACCTGTTAGCTTCGATCACATTAAAAGCCATTGAAAAATAATTCTGGTCTTCGATTTATGGATAGGTATATGTAAATATATGCGGGCCCGGCAGACGTCGTCCTGCCCGGTGACATACCGACATCAGAGCCACCTACCGACCCGGTAATTGTGTTTTCAAACCATCCAGGAACACACACAATTTCGTCCAAATCGGTCCAGCCGTTTAGAAGGAGTTAGGCGACAAACACACATACAGAAGAATTATATAGGGTGAGAGTTTACCGTATCGACGGGATGAACATTAAATGTTTGACAGTTACGAAACCCATGAACATTTTGTATGGGAAAATGTTTTTTCTTTTCTTTTATTTTTTCGTCAATTTTCCAATGTTAGTTATTCTACTATTCGTGACGGAGACATATGTAACAACAAATCAAAAACTATGAAAATCGGTCCGGCCGTTCTCGAGTTATAAGTGTTCGAACAAACACGACTTTGTTTTATATATTAAAGATATATATAATACTAGCTGTTGCCCGCGGCTTCGCCCGCGTCAATTTCGGTTTTTCACAAATCCTGAGGGAATCGTGGATTTCTGGTTCCCGTTCCAGCTCCCTTTTCCAACCTTTATACTTACTTTCAAGGTAGTTTGCTATATTGATCTGTAGATTTGGGTTTTTTCGAAATCCCTTGGGAACTGTGGATTTTTCCAGAATAAAAAATTGCCTATTTCAGTTCCTATTTAAATCAGGGCATTATCTATCTCCATTCAAAATTTCAGCCAAATCTGTTCAGTAGTTGCGACGTTATAGAGTAACAAACATCCAAACATCTAAACATCCAAACATCCAAATATCCACACTTTCACATTTAATTATTTACTAAATAGCTTTAAATTATTTATTTATTTATTGATATAGTTATTAATTTAGTATTTATTTAATTGCCTTCGGCCACCAGAGGGCCCTGCGATCGTTTTTTAGTTTCCAGTTTTAGCCGCAAGAGGGCGCTGCAATCACTTCAAGTTTCTGGCCTAGGCCGCCAGAGGGCGTTGCAATCGTTTTTAGTTTCCAGTTTTGGCCGCTAGAGGGCACTGCAATCATTTTTTTAGTTTCCAGTTTTGGCTGCTAGAGAGTGCTGCTATTGCTTCAAGTTTCCGGCTTAGGCCGCCAGAGGGCGCTGTGATCGTTTTTTAGTTTCCAGTTTTGGCCGCCAAAGGGCGCTGTGATCACTTCAAGTTAGGCCGCCAGAGGGCGCTGCGATCGTTCTTAGTTCCCTTTAAACTTTCATCCCCTATTTTACCACCCTTAAAAGAAGATTTTTCAAAATAAAATATACAGAGTTTTATTATTTAAAACTCATAATATAAAAATGCCGATTTTCAGGTCTGTAACTTTAAAAACATAGGACTTTCATAAAAACTTTCATCCCCTATTTTACCACCCTTAAGGGGAGATTTTCCAGAATAACTTATACAGGTTTTTATCATTTAAAAATTATAATCTAAATGCCTATTTTCATATCTGTTACTTCAAAAACATAACCTTCCTACCCCCATTTTACCCCCTTAGGGGAGGATTTTTGTGAAACATTTTCTAGGCTGATATCTAAGCCGTAGAATTAACCTACCTTCCAAATTTCAAGTTGATAATAGCAAAATTATAATTAAAACTTCCCATTAAAACTTTCATCCCCTATTTTACCACCCTTAAGGGAAGATTTTTCAAAATAAAATATACAGAGTTTTATTATTTAAAACTAATAATCTAAATGCCGATTTTCAGGTCTGTAACTTTAAAAACATAGGACTTTCATACAAACTTCCTACCCCCATTTTACCCCCTTAGGGGAGGATTTTAGGAATATTAAATAGCCTATAACCTGCCCCAAAAGTTGGACTATCAAATGCAAAAAGAATTTTTCAAATCCGATAGGTACTTCCAGAGATTAGCGCGTTCAAACAAACAAACAAACAAACAAACAAACAAACAAACAAACTCTTCCGCTTTATTATATTAGTATAGATATAGATATAGAATATAGGTACATAGAAGATGTATATAATATATATTAGGTATAATAAATATTATTTTAGTCTTCATCATTGGGTAATAAAGAATTACCGTGAAACTGGTCTACATAATATTATCAAAATTAGAATTATTCACACGGCGATGTACCCACTACCCACACATAAAAGGGTTATTTATGCCTTATCTAGTTCTAGTAATGACCCGGTTGATGATGGACGCTCCGATCTTTCGATCCTTGTTTTGACAGAGCAACTTCATAAAAGCGTGTTAACTCATAAAAGTTCAATTCAACTTGATATTATGAAAACTTGGTAAGAATCATAAGCGTGCCTATTTAGGTAGTGTAGGAGGATTAGTTGAAAATATGTATATAAATAATGCAGTACCTATCTTCAATTATTGGGCAAGCGTTACTAATGTGGCTAATTCTGTTGTACACAATCTCTAAAACTAAACTAAATTGACAGGTTTAAAAATAGTGCTATCCTTTTCCGCAGGTATCATTGTGAAAGAGATAAGAATATATTTGGGCCTGTCGTTTTAGTTTAGGTTTAGAGAGTGTGTACAACAGAATTAGCCACAATGTCTGTCGTTATTAATATGTGCATGCGTAGTTAAATTACCTACTCATAAAATCTTCTTAGGACCGGGATTGACCCGGCGGTGGAGGTACATAGAGATTCGGAGGAAATTCCTTTAGTGCCCTAGAGTTGCATTTAGGAGGGATTTTTAGAAAATCCATTCTTAAAAGAGTGGTAAGGAGTTTGTATAAATTTTGAATGAAGAACCATTTTTTTAAACCTAAATCAACGCGGACGAAGTTGTGTGCATCAGTTAGATTCGGAATGTTTTACGCGAGGCGAACCTCCAAATGTACAAGTGTTTAAGTAGACCTAGGTAATCTTAGCCCAAATGATTTCTCGGTTTTTAGGGCATAGGCATACCCATAAGACATGCCATAATGTTATATTAAGTTTATACCACATACCTACCTAGTACCTAGGTACCTTAAGCGAATAATTCTAATTATTACTGCGTAATATTGATGTACACAGCAATATAGCGTTGTTCTTATCAGTATTTCTGTGTGAAGTGTCGGGGGTGTGCCCCAAGATCCAAAACATGCCAATTTCTAATTCCAATTCGAGTCGCCAGATAAATCTGGAAAAACTTCCCCTGATTTATTATTATTTTAGTCGGAACGTAACCTTGATGAGACGATCCAACTTGTTGGCGCATCTGCAGACAAAGATCACTTCTATTCTAGGTACTTTAGCTATACGTACTTTGATAGGAAAATTTATCCATCGTTTTGCATTAATGTACCGATTAGCTCAGTATTTAATATACTCGGAGAGTACTTACCTATGTATTAGTGGTGAGCACTTAGCTGGTAGCGCGCACGGGCCATACATCAGAGTGACAGTTATTGTCGTTGGATCAACACGAGCGACTGTGACGTCACGCATTAGCGCGATGAATAATTGCCGGTTGATTATCTCGAGACGATCGACTCCACGCCGCGTATCGCTAACTACAGCCATCTACGCTACGAGTAGCATACGAGTAGGTACTTGCAGCGGGTATGTGGTGCATTATGAACTCTGAAGCCTGGTAATGTGATGTCAGACACAAGCAGTATAATGAAGTTCTCAATGCCATGATCTAGGTACCTACTTAAAGTTTACCACGTTGCCTCGTTGCATAGCTACTAACACATGCCTAGCTACTAGCACATGCCTAGCTACTAGCACATGCCTAGCTACTAGCACATGTCTAGCTACTAGCACATGCCTAGCTACTAGCACATGCTAACCGCTAGACAAACCCTCGTTTGGTCTCGTTGGTCGAGCGGTTAGCATGTTCGACTGTGGATAACGAGGTCCTGGGATCGATTCCCGGTCGGGCCAAAAAAATAAATACCTATATGTATGTATTGGGTTTTTCTGTCAAGAAGTTCTCAGTGCCAGCCCGGAGTTGGAAATTGGCGGTGTTAGATAGGTAGGTACATCCCCGTGCCTCGCAGAGCGCGTAAAGCCGTCGGTCCTGCACCTGATCTCTCTCCGGTAGTATCGCATTGGCGTCCCATCGGACTACGAGAGTGAGGGAATAGAGAGTGCACCTGTGTGCTCCACACACACTTGTGCACTATAATATCTCCTGCGTAGATGGCTAGTCTCCTCTTCAGTTGAGACTGGCCACCTGCACCGTGGCCGATTTTCGGTCGGGAGGACATTATTATTACTTACTCTAGCGGCACGCTATGATGGCCGGTTTGACGTTTGTCCGCTCATGAAGTTCCGTATTAATTGATAACGACTTTGAAGGAAATAATTGTATTACTTTATTGACGATAGTGATGTGCAGAGATTCATAAATTTTATCGAATGTAGTTTTAGGTTTAGGACTCAAAATTTATTTATTAAATTGATTTCTTAAATGTATACAAGTGTAGAAAAATCAGTTTGCACCATTTAAGGGGTGAATGTACTTGTGAATATGAACAATTTTCACTATGTGGACAAACCTCTGAAATCGCAAAAAAATATCAATAAATTTTTAAAAATGGAATCTAATACGATCGTCACATAGGATCGCTGGCTAGCACAACTACTACCTCCGGCAAACTCGCGTCAATGCTCAATGCAAAACAAAGCAGTTTCGAATTGACGTTGCTTCGAAAAGTATAAACTGTCAGTGCAATGCGATTGTGATATAGTTTTGACCTGGCTTTGGATTTCAAATATTGATACTGCATTACTGTTGACCCTTGCTCGTTAATTTGGACTCTGTTCAAGCCCTTTGTTGTGGATTTCGTCGATATGACCGAACGTACGCAGAGAACTGTTCTAAATAGTCAGACACGTGAGTTCGTAATACGCCTTCGTAACTATTTCGATCGTGAAGCTCAAAATGGAGGGCCAATTTTACCTATAACGTCAGTGGTTGAACGCGTAGCTGATGCGCTTAATATTGGACAACGAACTGTTAGACGGATAACTAAAAAAAAATATGGCGAGACTGGCACAGAAGAAAATAAACTTCACACACCAAAAAAGAGAAAACGAGCAAAACCAGTCGTAGGCATCGATAGCTTTGATGCCGATGCTATCCGAAGACATGTTTACGGCTACTATTTACAGAAGGAGTATCCAACAAGAAAAAAGTTGGTGCATTCACTGAAGGAAGCTGGATTATTCTTCGGTGGGGAAAGTTCTTTAACGAAGATTTTGAAGACCATTGGATTTCGATACAAAAAATGTAACAAACGCAAAATATTGATGGAAAGATTTGATATAGCGATGGCAAGGTATACTTTTTTACGGCAAGTGAAAGAAATCAAAAATTGGCAAAATGTTGTGTTCTTGGATGAAACATGGCTTAATGCTAACCATACTGTAGGCCGTTCTTGGAACGATGACACAGCAGCATCTACTTCCAAAGTTCCTGTAGGAAAAGGATCGCGACTTATAATTTGTCACGCCGGAACCATCAACGGGTTTGTCGAAGGTTCTCTCATGGCTTTTGCGTCAAAAACCACTGGAGACTATCATGAAGACATGAATGGAGAAAAGTTTACTGAATGGTTTACCTCAATGTTGTGTAGCCTCCCTGAACCATCTATTATAATTATGGACAACGCCCCATACCACTCGATGCAAATTGACAAGCCACCTGCCCAATCCCAAAAGAAAGCTGATATCGTCGCATGGCTTCGTAAAAATGGCGTAGATGCAAACATGAATATGTTAAAAGCGGAATTAGTACGTCTTTTAAAAGAAAACAAACCAACCAAGATCCGATACGTCATTGACGAAATAGCATTAGAACATGGGCACAGAGTTATACGGTTACCGCCTTACCATTGTGAGTATAATGCGATTGAGTTGGTGTGGGCTCAAATTAAGGGATATGCTGCAAGACACAATACAGAACCCCCATTTACCACAAAAAAAATGCTAAAATTATTAGAAGAAGCTTGTGAACATGTGACTAAAGGAGACTGGGAAAAGGTTGTGAATAGAACTGTTAAATTAATAAGGGAAGATTATGAAAGAGATGTGAAAATAGATAATATTATAGAAAACGAACATATAATTATTAATGTATGTGATGATAGCAGTGACGACAGTGAAAATAGTAGTATGGACGAATCTGATTAATTATGGCCTTTTGTGGCACCTTTTTTGGTATCTTTTGTATTCATATGTTTCTTGTGTGCATATAAAGTATGTATATTCATTTTCGTTCAAATATTCAGTTCGTTCAAATAAATTAAATAAACATATACATTTTTGTTTTATTAAACCTATTTAATCAGGTACAAAAACAAAACTTAATTGTTTTTTGTTCGAGAATAAATTGACATTCCACATCACTATTGTAATGTGTCAAACCGGCCATCATAGCGTGCCGCTAGTGTAACGTTTAGATACCCATAGATATTATAGTGAGCTAGAAATCCGACGGCGATGTGCTATTAGTAGGTCAGCGGTGGAGAAACTAAATAAAATCTGGAGGGACAGGAGGATCACCAAAAGAACTAAGGTCCGACTAATGAGGTGCCTCGTGTTCCCAATATTCCTCTACGGAGCGGAAACCTGGTCCCTCAGATTACAAGACCGACGTAAAATTGATGCCTTGGAGATGTGGTGCTGGAGGCGCCTTTTAAGAATACCTTGGACGGCCTTTCGAACAAATAATTCCATCCTGAAAGAACTTAAGATAAAAGAAAGGCTCTCGTCGACTGTGCAACTACGAATTCTAAAGTTCTTCGGCCACATCTCTAGGAATGAGGGCTCAATTGAGCGTTTGGTGGTACAGGGTCAGGTGGAAGGAAAACGTACTAGAGGACGTTCACCTACTCGATGGACGGACTTGATAAAAACTGTGACCCAGAAAACTGTGGTGGAATGCTCCCGCAACGCCTTAAGTAGACACAAGTGGAGAAGCATCGCGCGGGAGGCGGTGCGCCCCAAAACCAAGAAGACCGATGACGACTCATGTGCCTAACATCCTAGCAGCCACGACCACTCTGTCAAGAGTGCACGATTAAGAAGAAGAGATATTATTACCCATAGATACTAGAAACATCTAGCGTCCTACATTATTAGATACATGATACATTTAATTATTTTATTAAATATTACAACACTTATTACATAAAATTGCATGTTCGTATTAATATTGAGGTGTTTGCCTGTGAAATCGAAATAACTGCCTCTTATTAAGTGCATTTATTAATAATTATTTTAACGATGCCATAACCCAAACTGACGTTTTTAGGGTTCCGTATCCGAAGGGTAAAAAACGAAGCCCTATTAATGTCACTCGGCTGTCTGTCTGTCCGTCTGTCCGCCGGTCACAGGTCTCTAGCTCGCAGACGAAATGAGTTACAAACCTGAAATTTTGGTATTTAGTGTAAAACGTTAACCCAAAATCAAATATTGAATTAGAAATTGAATTAAATTATTTTTTTTTTATACATGAAAAAGGAGCCAGAAAAAAAAATTTTTTCTTTACCCTAGCTTGTGGGGTATCATTGTTTAGAGCTCATTAAGTAGAGTACAAATATATATTTTTTTAATTTTTATCTCAAAAAATAAGGGAATGGGAGGCCATCAAAGTTGTCAGTTTTAGACCATTTTTGTGACGGGGGCTATCTCAAAAACTAAACTAGTTGGGAATATGATGTTTCAGTATATTATGTACTATATGCTCTATTTAAACAACAAATACTGAAAACAACGATTTATTAAATAGTTTATAAGCTGTGACCAAAATAAACGAACATTTTTTTGGGTTTTTCTTTCACGGTTTGTTGCGATGTCTAGCTCGGAAATTAAATATTTCTTAGACCCAAAATATTATATTGTTCATAATTATGTACGGAACCCTGAAAGAGCGAGGCCCGACTCGCACTTGGCTGATTTTTTAAATTTTTGTCTAACTGTCTGTCCGTTTGAACGGATCAATCTTAGGAACGGTTGAACCGATTTTGACGCGATTTTCACAGGCAGGTAGAGTAGGCAGTAGATTATATAGGGCGTAACTATGACTACTTTTTAACCCCGAAATATTAAGGGTTTCTGCGAAAAAAAATAAAAACAAGAAATTATATCGCAGGCACAACATAGGTAATATAGGCCTAACCCGAACGGATCTTCAGGCAAGGAACAGAGATAGTTTGCATCCTGAATAGACACTTGGGGTATAGTTTATCTCAGGGAATTAAAGAGTTCCCAGGGGACTTAAAAACCTAAATCGTGTTAAATAAGTAGATAAACCCTACTTACTATAATACATAAGATCAGCCCGTGCTGCCCGACCTGCGCCATGGCTCCATAGTCCATGCAATGAAAGTTCCCATGGAATATTCATGTTTTCATTCGATACGAATGCAAAAACAAATATCTATTTTGAAATAGACATCATGATGATACATCATGATATTGATTGTGTGCATTATTAACCCCCGACGCAAAAACGACGGGGTGTTATAAGTTTGACGTGTCTGTGTGTGTGTGTATGTGTCTCTGTCTGTCTGTTCCCCTGTAGCGCTAAAACGGGTGGACCGATTTGAATGCGGTTTTTTTTGTTTGAAAGGTGAATTAGTCGAGAGTGTTGTTAGCTATGTTTGATGAAAATCGGTCCAAGATGGCCGCCACTACAAAATGGCGGATTACATATTTTTTCACAACTCCCTTGATATGGGTATCAAATGAAAGGGCTTGACTAGTAGAATAGCACTATTGCAAATCCAAGATGGCCGCCGCGACAAAATGGCGAATGTCGGGGGTTTTTTAAATTTTCAATTTATACTTGTAATGCAAAAAAATCTTGCAGGTAACTTTTCAGTCATAAAAAGTTATATTGGTTACATCCAGTATTTTTCAAAATCTTGTGTCGCTTATATCCAGCGGCTGTCGGTGACTCGCTTGAGATAGTCCATCCACCTCGTCTTCCACCGGTGCGAGGTCGCCATCCACTTCAGGACCCCATCGTCTATCAGTACCTAACTCAAGTTCTCCTGCGGATCTCCTCACATCTGATTTGATCTGATTAACTGTAGATATGTACCTACGTTTTCTGTACAGTTAATCTCAAAGGCATTAATTGTATTTTTTCCTGTGAGCGATCGACACAAGCCTCAGAGGGCACTTGTCGAGGTGTCAGCGCGACGCGACGCGCGCGTGGAGTCAATTGGCTCTCAATTAAGAGCGTTGGGTCAGTGGGTTCCGACCCCGGGAAACCAATGTTCCAGATCTGTTTTGTTTTTGAATGAATGGATATACTTTTAATTGATACCACATAACATAGAGAACAAACATAATTAAATCAGCCAAGTGCGAGTAAATTTTTCGTAAAATACCTATTCAAAGAACCTATTAAACAAAAATTTTTGCAATTTTTCAAGACTTAGATTATAGGAGTAGAAGACTAGGGTATTAGGTTTTCATGAAAATAAAAAGTCAAAATTTTAACGTTAAAAATCAGCAAAGTTACCTTGGCACGTGGTACCTATCTGTTCTCTTGGTCTTTAAACCATTGTAACTTTGACACAATTACAAATGCCGCTATAGTCAATATGGGAAAACTCATAGTTACGTAACTTCGATATCTATATACACTACCTAATTCAGATTCTTTATTCAAAATTGGTATACTGCACACTTCTTGAATGTCAATAATTTTACAATTATACCATTACACAATTCACTAATTGTGTAAAAGTTAATGGTGATACATAAAATTTAATCATTATTATCATAAATATTATCAACCGATTACCGGCCCACTACAGGGCACGGGTCTTCGCTCATAATGAGAAGGGTTTAGGTCGTAGTCCACCACGCTGGCCATATGCGGATAGACTTCACACGTCTTTGAGAACATTTTAAAACAAGCTTCTTTCAGAAGACAAAAATCTGTACCTACATACCGTAGTAGGTAAAATCTCATAATATGAGTGTTAAACTTTAGATATCTATGACCTAATAAAAATAACAATTGTGAATATTATATTAAGTTATCCTCCGATAAGTTATACTCCGAAAAGCATATTTATTTGCGTTAAATTCGTAATACCTATTGGATTGGAAACAATATTATAAAATGCTAAATTTTTGAGTTCCCAGAGTGATCGTTCGTGCAAACATTGCAAAGAATTGGTATCGCGTGTATAAATAAACGTTATTTTGTTCCACGCAACTTAGATTAATTATGTTATTTGGGATAACATCAAAGCTATTAAAAATTTAAGGATGTAGGGTATATAGGTTTTGAGTGAACAAATTTTACAGTGGAGTTGGGAGTACCTAAGTCTGTCAACTTTTATGGACTCCGATTATTTTGATTTGACAACGCCTTTATTTTGTCAGTTTAACGAACTATGTTTGTCTGTATCTACCTCTCATCTACTTCTATTTATGGCAATGTCAAATTCTCATTCACCATATTCACATATTATATGCGGTAATAAAGATATCTATTATATTGTATTACATACCGTACCTACCTAAATAATGAAGTATGATTATAATTATTTAAACTGTATCTGTACAGCTGTAACTAGAGAAAATATTACTCTACTTCGAATTTATATATTTTCAAATTTTTCTGTTTTTCCGTTACCTACAGATCTTTTTTTCACAGAAAAAGTACAGTAGCCTATGTCCAGGAGGCCATCTATCTCTGTGCAAAATTTTATCTAAATCGGTTTAACAGTGGAGTCGTGAAAAGATAACAGACTGACATAATATTCTTAGATATTATAAATATCGAGATTCATGTCAATGTTAATGACCACAGTGAGTGTGATGGGCGCAGGTCGCGCGGGCCGTCAGTCAGTCAGTTTACGACGCGTTTCTACCTCTAGCCATAAATTCCTCCAGCGGCGCCCTCTATCTACTCTATTGATTCGTAGTTCCGGATGTAGTGGCAACTCATTATTTTCAGCGTCAATTACTAGCTTTATAATAACCTATTACCTATATACATATATCAATTACAAACCATACTCTGACTATTCAAAACATATTTCAAGACATAATATTACAATGGCGTCAATTTTCACTGTTTATCCAATTTAAGTTGAATTAACTTGATGATATATTTTAGTGTTTGTCGGAGTATTTAAAAGAAAGTACCTACCTAGACACCTCAATTTCAAGCTAAGTAGGTCGAATGTGAACTTGGCTAAATGGCTTTGCCGGTAGAGTGGTAACTAGCCACGGCGCGCCAGACCAGACCAGAGATAATTTATAAACTACAAATTGCCCCTGCCGAGAATCGAATCCGGGACCTCCCATTTATAAGATCACAATGATTACCACTGCGCCAGAATGGTCGTCAAAAACCTAGAAATGGAACAAAATCATAATTTTCTTTACATACTTCCTACGTCTTTAATTGAATTAATATTTACCTACTCCAAAAACTGTTAATAGGTATGTATATTTAAAATAATTATATGTATGTAATTAGTAACTTAGGTAGGTACTATATATATAGGTTTTATTATACAATTTAAATGAGGTGCTTACCTAGGTGGTGAAAACTTGTTAATTGCTAACTAATCCGTAAGTACTTAACGGATTTGTATTAACAAATTAGTTTATTTAATACATTTAATAAGAACAACCAATTAAAAAGTTTTTGTTGAAAAAGCATATTAATTATTCTCCAAAAGGCAAGGTTGAGTCGCAGTTTTCCTCCCCCGCCGCTAGATGTCACTGTAAGGTACAAATCATTTAGGTTTTGAACAAGAGCTGCTGATGGGCAAGGGGGGGGGGGGGGGCAAGTTTGTATGTGGAGGATGGAAAAAATATGAAATTTACATAGGTTTAGTCGAGAGGTTATGGAGCTATAAAGCAAGTGTAGCTCTTGGCAGGACTTGACGTTATTAAAATAAGTCAAATGAGAGAATGTAGAACTTTGGTTGCATTTGGATCTAATACAATATCTTAGATTTGGATATATTTTTTCAAACCTTTAGGCGGGGGGGGGGGGGGGCAGCTGCAGCAGGGGGCAGATGGAAGCTGCTTAACCTGAAAGACTTGCGACAGTTACATTTGAACCCATAGGTATCCTTATCAGTTTCTATGTGGCATCGTACAGGAACGCTGACGAATCTTTCATTATTTAAGATTACAAAAGGCAACTATAGTTATAGGTATTCATTCAGTATTTATATCTACGGCTCAAGAACGTAGGTTTCTGCAATGGATCCCACGGGATGTCTCAAAGCCTTATAAATATTAAATCAGTAAATAGTTTCCTGCGAGGAATTGGGGCGCCGTGTCCACTCGATTATGATTGATCGGCGATGCCAGGCTTCCTGCGATTTGTCTATGGGCTACAGTCTCCAGTCTAGACAGACAATGAGCAATAAAAGCGCTAAGTGTGTAAGCGCGACGCCAGCTTGACAATTCACTCACTGTGCCGATGTTAGGTACGACTACTTACTGGGTTTAGTTTGTGTTGTAAAGCCTTAAAACTGATTTTTATATTTTAAAAATATTGTGGTACACGAATCACTAACAGATTCTGTATTATCGGATATATCTTTTTAAAAACAAAAAAGAAATATTTTAAACTAGCTGATCCCCGCGACTCGCTCTGTGTCGATTTGGGTTTTTTAAAAGTCTTGTTGAAACTCTTCACTGTGTCAATCTCCAGGATAACGTTATCTTTGTGTTTCAATTAAGTTTGGTTTGTCAGTAGATTCGCAAACAGACCTAACACACAGATAAACACGTCTACAATAATTCACACTAATATTGATTGTGATTGCGATCACAATATTATATGAATTATTGTAGGTAATTTGTATTTAAATAGTCTCATACCCGTAGATATCTAGATTTACTTCTTGTGGCACAAATAATGTTACAAATAAATATTAGTTTCAGATCATTCGAAATCAATATTAATTAAAACATACTAGGTACCTAGGTTTACAAACCAAAAAACTTATTTCTAAATGAACATCTCTGTGAACCAATTCATTAGGGGTCAGTTAATCTAGAATTTGGCTACTTTTTTAATATTATAAAAAGTAAGACAAATAATATTAATTATTTAAATATTATTATGTAGTCAGCAATAGCAGTCTCTGATATATTGATTAATTATCGGCAAGTTGTTTGAGTTTAATGTGTAGCTTTTGAGATTTTTTTTTAATTTAATTTTACTGACTTTTTTACACGCACTTTTAAACCGTTCCTACTGATGAATGGAGAAAAACAGCAGGTGGCAGTATTAGACTGAAATGATAAGATAAATGCCGATGAAAAACTATGTGCAACAATTACAATAAATTAAGTAGGAAAACATTTAAAAAACAAACATATCGCGTGACTGCGTATAACGTCCTATATAAATGCATAACAATTAATAAACAATAAAGATGTTTAATTTTTTAGGGTTCCCAACTAAAAAATATTAGTTTTTTTAGTCACTGGCAATAGCTTACAAACTACTTAAGAATCGGTGTTTTCACTTTTTTGTTGTTTAATTACAGTAGGTAGTATAGGTACAACAATAAATAATATACCTATAGAAATTCCTGTATTTACCTATACTGAAAATTTTTAGCTGGTTTGGTTTTTGAGATAGCCCCCGTAACAAAAATCCCTACAATATCTACCCTAAATCTGATTATTTAAACGGCCCCCATTTCTTTTTTTGAAAATAATAAAATTGTACCTACTCTGAAAACGACTCTCGAAAAAAAAACGACTAAAAAAATTATACTTACTCTTCTCGATGAGCGCTAGACTCTAGCTCATCGAGAAGAGTACAAATTTTTTAGTCGTTTTTTTTCGCGAGTCATTTCTTTTGTCTAGAGTCCAGACAATGGCATCCCATATACCTACTCGTATCTACTAGGATAAGAAAAAAAATTTTTTTTTCGGCTCTTTTTTCTTGAAAAAGAATTAATTTAAGTTCTAATTCAAAATTCCGGCTCATTACATGCACAAGCGTTTTAATATTCAGCGTTGATTAATTACCGCCGCTAATTATCCCAACACAGAACCGAGCAATTATCCGGTCAGACGTCGATCTCGGTTCACTCTCGATATCGATGCAGTACAATTTGCATAATGACATTGTTAGCGAAATAAACGAGTTAACTTGTATTCTCATAGAACCGCGCAGCGCCAGAGACTCGGCCGAGCCGCGATCTGGATAGCGATATCTACGCAGATACACTCTTTGCGCTGGGCCACTAAGTGACATCTGGCGGAGGTGCATTCAGTCGCTTCCTTGCATCCGAATATGCCTGTGGAATTTGTGCTTACGACCTATCTAAATGGGCGTTGTCGAAAGGTTTCAGCGGTTTTTGGACCAGTTCTGTAGCTTAAACCAATACTAATTCGGATGTAAAGTGTAAATAAAGAATTCGACAAGGTCATTCGGGTATGAATGTTAGCTGACGACGGTATATAATTTTGCCGGATGTCACATAAAATGTAATAGCCGCCTTAGGCTTCGTTCACACGGCATTGTCCTGCACGTTTTTTTGCAGTATACGTCTTAACGTATAAATAGTGACCATACAACGTACATAGATCCATTCACACGTCGATTGTACTGCAAAAAAACGTGTACCGCTTATACGTTTAAACGCATACTCAACGGACTTGTCAAGCAAATCGAATGAACTTTGACGTATTCGGTTCGCAGTGGCATATGGTATAGCTTTGTCTCCTTCACACGACACGATGTCATACGGTTTTTATCGAATAGCAACCGAAGACATATTTTCATCATTTCTAAGATTTTCGAATATTTTTTTAAATGTGATCGTACGCACAGATTATTGATTAATAGGATGTACCCAAAACCGTCTGTTTTGTCGGCGGCGAGACCGTTGGCGCTTGCGATACCAATATAAAAATACAACCAAGCGTGGATCCATCAGTGACGTCTACTCACTGTGACAACTGTGTGGAAACTGCGGCTATTCGTTTTTACACGAATGAAAATTTACCATATGAACACCCGGTTGACTATACGTTAAAAAAACGATTACAAAAAAACGTGCAGGACAATGCCGTGTGAACGAAGCCTTAGACGTTCAATCTGGCATCAGTTCAATCCGTGACTTTGTTATGATTGATGGATCGATACGTCGGATCACACAATTCTAAAGTTTCGGTGCGATGTCATCAATCCAAGGATTGTACTGATGCCAGATTGATCCCGGTCCGACCACGTTTCTGGCTTTTCACAGCGCGTTATATCGAAATCACATTCGATTTTATTGAATACAGTATATAGCAGCTAACCGATCAGCCGTCGATCTTGATTCACAGTCGATGTCGATTGATTGAGTCGTTGGGTATGATCTGTACATAATGACATTGTTACTTCACTTGTTAGCGGATGCAAAATAAACGAGTTATGGCCGGGCCGGCATTATGGCAACTAGCGGGTAGGGTGACCAAGCACAGGAATTTTCCTAACATGCCCGGAATTTTTCTTTAACGGTTTATCAGTGTAACTTTTCATATCAATTATCAACACGCATGTCTGTGCATAAATTTATGTTTTTGACAACGTCGTAGTCATATTATACTCTTTGGCGACTTAACGAAATTCTGGAGAGTGGTATCAAGTTTTCTCAACTTGAAAACTTACGCTCAGAGTTAGAAATTTTTCTGGTGCCGTCAAAAATCTGGTAGTGCTTAATTTTTTATAATATAAGATTAATAAAGATACATATATAATGTAATGATTCTGTAGAACTTGCTTTTACAAAATGGCGGGGTCTGACGTAGACAAAATTGGTTGTCACGCGAACTAAAAAATGTTATCTGTGTAGATTACATTGTTGTCTGCAAATCTGTGATGTTAAAACAAAAAAGGGATTTTCGGTATAATCTCTTGTTCGTGATGGCGTGATTATATTGTGAGCAAAAAATTCATAGTGAATTGATTGATTGTTGAAATTGAAAAATTTACGTTGGCCCAGAAATTTTCTATGAAAGAGATAAACTCAAATTAAATTCGTCAATCAATCGTAATTAGTGAAACAATTATTGAAGTATCGCAGATTTTACATTTAACAAAGTCAGAAAATGACCTGAAAATAGAGAATTAGTCACTTATCTGGTGACCCTACTGTCGAGACTCGATACATACTAATTGGATCAAATCGATTCCGGGGAGACCATTGTTGGGGGTTCGTTTACCAAATAATGACTCCTCATAGTTATACATTGTTTTTTGTGGGGAGACTGGGGAGCCTCCAAGCGAGGCATATGAATTTCTTTGTATCTAGAGGATACGGTAGCGATCGAGCTTTACTGTTATTATGATAATACGATTCCTGCCGACATAAAATGTCCGGCCTAGTCCGATTTTCTTGGTCTTATTTTTTTGCGGGCACTTAAACATATACGACTGTAAGTACCTAAAGCAGAGTTAGCTATTGACATTATCTGGTTCATCTACGAATCTCATAATTTCTGATTGGATCACAAAGGAATACTCTGAGCTTTTTCATTACACACTCAGTGACCCTGAGCCTTCTTATGAGACCCTTTAGTTAGCGACCACAAGCGAGCCAAAGCACATATAAGTAGATATAATTTGGAAAACTATTTGGAACACGCGCCGCAAGTCGACTTGTGCTAAATATATGTTCGTTCTTTGATGTCAGCCTTAAACTCAATCACCACAGAGTAACGCTGTGGAAATTTGAGTTTAAGGACTTATGAATTGGACTTTCGCTCCTATCTGCTAATACGGAGCTGTGTTCGGGAGACCAGTCAGATTGGTCTGCTCAGCACCTCTCCGCTCCGCTCATCTCCACTCACTGAGTCTCAAGACACCATGCAGGATATAGTCAAAGTGAGGCGATGGACGCAAGTGAGGCGATGCGTCAAGTCTAAAATGTTACAAACTCTACTATGAAAATAGTAGAGTAATAGGTGCAACTGGTACATACATACTGTTAGAAGCAGAAAAAAATGAAACAGAAGCACGAATGCTCGTCGGTTTCTTTTGTTTTGTTAAATTTGGTCGTACCCCAGGTCAGGTCAGGTCAGATCGTATACAGCTTTGTAACACGTTAGAAAATACGCCTCGCGTCACTTCGACTTTCTCGCAATGAGCCTGAGGAAGAATTTGAAATCTGCAGAGATTATGGCCAACTTGAGCGTTCTGAAATCCGGTCAAACTACGACCAACTGGATTGATCGATCGTATACCTACTCTGATTTTTAATTCTGTGGAATTCTGCTATTTTGTAATGTTACCAGAGATAAAACAGTTCCCATAAAGAAGACAGTAAATTCAAAACTTACATATAAATAAAAATCAATTGCATACAAGTAAATATCACAAACGCCTGACAAATACTTCAGGTAAGTACTTTAGTTGGGGTAAAATCGAACTTCAGATTCAGGTGGTAACCCTGTTTTTCATATACAAATAACTCATTCTATTTTTCAATGACAACTGTCAGAATTCCATCGAATTAAAAATCAGACTAAGTATAGATAGATTGGACTGCCAGAAGTTCCAAACTTAGCTTAATAACATGCATACCTGGACATTGGGAGCAGTCACCGCTACTTCAAACCTTTGTGGCGGCTTCAAAAGGCGACAGTGGCAGCTGACTCAAGGAGTTGGATTCATTCCTGTGAGGTAAGTACGAAGGTAAGTCAAGAAGACATGAATCGCCAAGTCAGTTTTGGCCTATTACCTAAAATGTGTTACGCTAGAGTAGGTATACCTGACTAGTTTCAAACCTATTCAGAACCCTTAACCATTAGCATGTTTACGCAGATCACAGATGTGTGAGAGGGATTGGGGCCAACTTCGCTGGCACAGTCGACGTATCCTGGCCGCACCGATACTAGATCCACTACACCTACTAAGTAGTCAAGCATATTCTAGCGTACCCACATCCACGTGACTTCAGCCGATATTATGTAGTTACGAGCGGATACCCGCGACTTCGTTCGCGTGGATATTGATTTTAATAATCCCGTGGGAATCATTTTGTTTTTCCTATGCTCCTTTGAGCTTAAACCTTGCTAAAACTGTTAAAAGTTCACTGGCGGATGTTTCGGTACATCAAAATGTAAACATCCGCCAGTGAAAGTCCCATCAAAATTGGTCCAGCCTTTCGGAGATTAGCCAGTAGTCTTTAAAGTATCTACTTTCTAACAAAAAAAGAATGAATGAAATCGGACCACCCGTTAACGAATTACAGCTAAGTACACATTTTGCCTTTCATCCCCTCTCCCAAGGGAACCGTGCTGAATTTCGGGATAAAAAGTATCCTATATGTTACTCCATAGTATTAACTTAAATCATGCCGAGTTTCATTTCAATCCATTCAGTAGTTTTTACGTGATGCGCGCACAAACATACAGACAAACAGACAAACAGATAAACAGACAAACAAATAAACAGATAAACAGACAAACAGACAAAAATTTAAAAAATAGCTTTTTTACGTTCTATTACTTATCCCTAACATCCCCCAGTTATTATTTTGCAAAAATCTTCAATGTACAGATACGGCAATTCTACGATTTTATTATATGTATAGATAATGGATGTCACCTGGATGTCACTCATGATATTTTGAACATTTAATATTTAGGTTACATACTAAATTACTGATTTACACTTGGAGGCTCTAGTGTAACTTTTTGTATAGGTGGTATAAAAATTCACTTTCAGAAAACGTCATGACTTTTCATCTTAAAATTTAATACTTTAAATGATTCATTTCATTTTAAGGTAGGCCAATTTATGGACTCTGACTGTACCTACCATTGAGTCCAAACTCTCTCAATACTAAAATTTTACGTTAACTTGAAAAGTTGCAAGGCCGCAGAGGTGTGTTGGCAGAATTAGAGCATGTGACGAAGTCGTAGGGCTGCACGGGCACAGACACTGGACTAAAGCTAAGTGTCGGTAATAAAATTAAAGTGGAACCTTGACAGGCAGCTGCCGTAGCCGCGGTACTGTCAACACTTTTTTCCCTCGTCTCAGCCGGACAGTTCAATGCAAGGTGCGCCTCGTTTATTACACCCTAGTAAGTGTTAAAATACTCACCAAAATCGAAATTGCTCTTTTTATCAGAATAAGCGATTTCGTCTTATTTATCATTGCTGAAAGTTGCGACACCTACCATTACATACTTAATACTTATAAGTAGGATTCACAGATCCTTCTGCATTTAAAAATATGATTTCGACTGTTAGATGACTACACGTTTGTGATAATAATCGGCACCGATGCCTTAACGTATTCTCCGAAGAACGGAGGAAGGGTTAAGGCCTTAGAATACTCGATGGGTAAGGCTCAATTCGTACTTCCAAAGTCATTCACCCATACAGTTACCGACTTAGGTCAACGTTGCTAAGCCAGCACAATAAATGATAAATAGAACCCTGCAGAATAAATTAACTTGTCTGACCCTAATTTTACGTAAGCAAAGTCTTGTCTACAAGCTGGTTTAGGTACATCCACGCAAAGTTTGTGTACGCGACTTTGTATGTACGTATCTACCTACGTGCTTTTACATTTGAGGTTATTCCGCGGAAACCCTTTTTTTTCCCCGAAATAAAAACTATACCTAAGTCGTTGGCTATATAAAACTTATGCGCTTGTTGAGGAAAGTTTTTTTGTAGCATTATGTAAGTAAAATTTAGATAAATGTAGATTAATTGAGGCGTATAAAAAAGTAACAAACAGGCAATTATTAACAAACAAAAAGACCTTCAGACTTAAAGTGTAATTGTCAATTTTCATAGCTTCCATCTTTCTGACTATACAGACTGAATTTACAAAATAGGTAAGGATAGAGCAAACACTTAATTAAAATGTGATAAGGCACATAATATTGTTTTGTGTCGCCGCATAGCCTCATAGCGGAGGAGCTGCTATCTGTGGCTAGCTGTGTCTGTGTGTGTGTGTTCATATCGACAGGTCTTAATTACGAGGCGGAAGGACATCGCGACCGGTTCTTAATTGACACCCACGCAACAAACACCTCGCCTCACCTCTCAATGCCGAAATATTTTTTTTTGTGTCTGTCTGAACGAGTGTTGATATTATTTGATTCGCATTTGAATACGAAAATGTGTCGAATGACATTCATTCATTAATTGGACATTCTATTATGGTAGGGGAGCCGACGATGCTAAATGTGGATTTACTACTACTAGAAATGTAATTATTAAGACTTTGAAATCATACCACTATAATGTTCCAAAATTTTTTAATATCTAAGACCGGCCTGAATGTTTTCTTTTATTTAATTTGAATGTTTTATTTTATTTAATTTATATTTTTAATTTGACTGTTTTATTTAATTTGACTTACTTAATTTATAATTTTAAATTCTTAATTTAAGTATATTAATTCTGTTTTTGATTGATTGATTTTCTTTTCTTTTTTACTGAGTGTAAAAAATGAATTATGGACAATTTTTGTCTGAAATAAAATTATTTTATTTATTTATTTATTTAAAGGCTCAACCTATTGAATGAATGCAGGTAGGTACTTTTCTTTTATCTACTACTTTTACTTTTATTTATTTATTTATCTTTCACGAGGATATACTTAATCTTTTATTAACAATTTCTGAATTTATTATCTGTGTGACAAGCCTTTACCCTGCACCCTTCTAATGATAAAATCTAGGTCAAAATTAGAGTGGTAAAGCTTTCGGCGTAGCAGTTGGTAATTAATGAGCTGAGATGAAAGACTACCGTTTTAAAAATAAGTCACCTGACTAAAGATTCAAACCCGTAATTTGTTGTTTGTGCAACACTGGCAAGTAACGAGAAGATAGATTATTGTTCAATTGTTAGATGTCAAAATGCAGGAGAAGGTTAACAACAATTTCGACAGCATTATATTTTCGAGAAAGCTCTGGCACCGTGAAACATGGCAATATGTTGAAGCATCAAAACATAAGGAACAACTAGCGAACTTTGTATAATGGAAGGATTCATGAAGTTAGTATGAGGTACTAACTTCAAGAATCCTTCCAAAGTAATAGATAAGATGAAACTTCATGAAAATTTTCATTCTTGAAACAGAATTTAAAAAATTAATCTTATTTAAAAAATACTTTATGAGAAAATGACAGACTTAACTCGCTATTTAGTTTTTAATTAATTTTATTTTAGTTTATTATTATATTAGTGACAGCTAAAAATAAAATTTTAAATTAATATTTTACGATTTAAGTACATTGATTAATATACAACAATCAACGACACTCCACAAATCCCTACGGAAAACTTCGTTGATATAATATTGTACTTAATTGATTTTATATATTACTTAGGTTAATAGAATTTTCCATTATATAAAATGTTTTTTGATTGCTATCTAAGTATACACCTACCTAATTATAGCGCATAAAGTACAAAAATTAGCATTCTTTATCAGCTGACAAAAAGTGTGAGTAGTTTGTTGGCACAAAACACGAAATGCAGAACAAAATTCAGGTAAAAACATATTATATTCCTTAACTAAATGTTGGTCACTACTAAAATATAGGGTACACCTACCTACTCGTAACTTGTATTAAATAATTACAGCTTGCAATTTTTTTCAAAAAAATTCAAAAGGGGTATTACTCGTGGGTCGGTAGGTGGAGGCAGCTACCAGGGCGGCAGATTTGCGAGGTGTTATTACAGGGCACGTGCTACCGGCGCTGATTTACGGTCTAAGATGTACGCCTCCGAGGCCGAAAGAGCGCACGCGATACATGCATGCCGCCGCTTGTAAATAGCTGAATTCTGACGTTATGTACCTCTGTACTTACGTAGAAAAAATGTCTGATGTACTGCAGCTGTAATGTACTTTTGTGATCTGTTAAAAATTAAATATTTAAAAAGTTATAATTGGTTTTATTTGCCTACAGGTACCTTTACATAGAACCATAATAATATAGAACTTAATATCAAATAGAAATCTAGCGGAAAATCGCGGAATTTCACTGCAGTGTCACATATTGTGTAACTACTTCGTTGGTCTAGTTACTACGTTCTGGGTTCGATTCTCAAGTCGGACAAAAATTTTAAGGTATTGCTAGCAAGAAACTCTACAAAGTTCTAACAAAGAGTATGGTGATAGATAACGGTGTATCTTCCCTGTGTCTCGGAGGCTGTCCGCGTCGTTCTGCGCTCCTATAAGAGAGGAGCCCTATACCCAGCACTGGGACGTGAGAGCAGATCACGTTTGCATATCGAAATATTAGGGAAACACTATACTGTAT
Organism: Melanargia galathea; assembly: GCA_920104075.1. NCBI lineage: Eukaryota > Metazoa > Arthropoda > Insecta > Lepidoptera > Nymphalidae > Melanargia > Melanargia galathea. The sequence goes on from OV049865.1 coordinate 364,607, forward strand.
ACAGAAAACCGCCAAACATAGGTATTTTCCACGTGTAGAACTCCGTGCGCGAATTTCCGCTAGATTTTCATTTAACACTAAAATATGCATCTTTTTGAGAGGTTCAAATGAGATCTTACCTATATGAGATGCCGCAGTCTAAGATGGAAACGCGATAACTCAAAGTATACTAGATTATAGATTTAAACTCCTATTGTATAATAGGTAACTAAGTAGGTAAGCTAAATCGCTTGATGGTAGACGTTTCCTAAGAGTGTGGTAACTAGCTTGTAGCGAAGCCTAACCATATCAGAACTAATAATAAGAATTAATTTAGGAAAATAAATTCCAAATCTAACGCTACTAGTAGGTAACTGATCCCAGGGCCTTTTGACGCAAAGCAAGCTGTTACTCCGCTACTGTACCAAAGAGATCGTCCATTATTGTAATATTTGTAATTTGATTGTCCATAAGCTTGCATACTAAGTACCTATCACATGAAGTGTTTCGCGTTTCCATTTTATCAGCTATAGCGACTCAAGAAAAAGCTAGAGCTTATCAACTATACATTATACAAGCTCTACAAAAGTTCTTACAAAAAGCTTCCGTACGGACGCTCGGGCTGAATCAGACGCTCAGATGTTGAAAAGAAAAGTTTTTTTTTGCAAAATCATTTTCAGTCGCATATTAGTTGTGTTGTGTTTCGGTACAGTCAAATTAGGGCCACTATCTGATACTAAATTGTCATACATAATGAGGTGAAGGTTAGGGCAGGTGCACACTCGGCCGGTCCGCGCGAAGGGCGCGCGTCGATTTCGACAGAGATAAGGCATCCTTCACGGCTGCTGTTTCACGGGCGCGTGTCTTCGCGGTGACGCCGTGTTATCGTGCGCACGCTTTGACTACGAACAATTACCCGCTTCCCGTCGCACTGATAAGCACAGCACCGAATCAAAAGTGCAATTAACTTTTTATTACACTATAGTAATATGGTGTTCCTCGTTTAAAGTGAAGAGTAGGTTAACAGTATTTCAGTTAAGCCCACAAGTGAATAGGTAAACACATTTTGACGTACCTATATCGTGATTTTCATTTTGTTAAAAAACGACGTACCTACCTACCTCTACACAGGTCATAAAGCCCAAATTAGACGGTGCCCCGTTCATCGTTCATTTTTGTGATGAACGATGCGCGATACGATATTTGCTTTGGCACAGTTCTTGTGTCTAATGAACGGTCGGTGTTTACACGGTTCATTATGTTCATCGATGACTCATCGATGAAGCCTCGAAAATGAAAACAAAAGTCCCGAAAAATGAACCGTCTAATTTGGGCTTAATTAAACGGATCTTCAGAATGATACTTAAGAAGGGAGTTAGTAAGGATGAAGATTTTACATTCATTCTTTATTCAATCTATTTATATATTCTATAGATCAAATAGCATGCAAATGATGGCAGTTTTTTTTTACGCATACACACACGGTCGTCTGTTCCTAAAGTAGGCAACTTAATGCCTGTGTTATAGGTAACAGCCGACTGATAGACATATTCACATATAAATACATGTATATATTTTAATAAAGGTATACATACATACATATTATAAATACACCCAGACTCAGGGCGGGAATCGAACCCGCGACCCCGGAGCGGAAGGCAGGGTCACTGCCAACCACGCCAACGGGCCAGTCAGTTACTCAGAGCACCTGGCAATACTGAAACTGGTGGCGACGCGATGTAGCGCGACATATGTGCCGCCGCGACCCGCGACCCCGCGATTGTCGCACTAATTTATGTATCCGGTTAACCTCTTAACTGAAGTAGGTAGGTTCATAGGTACCTAACTACCTATGGTACCTATACCTCACCTCTAAACCGATGAACCTCTAAATATAAAAGAGCACCGCTCTCATAACTATAGACAGTAATGAGAGCGGTGCTCTTTTATATGGGTTAGATTCTCACAAGGAATTAAAACTCTCAAAACCCTGGTTGGTTATGCTGGTAGGTTTCATTCGTTCATCGGTTTATAAGACGTTATCACGTCAAAAAATCAGGCTGATTTTATAAATAAACGCGTAAAATTCCAGTACCAAGTCACTGCAATTATTTTTAATTTAAAATTATAGTTATGTACCTGCATATACTCGTAGATAGGTAGATCTGTTGACTGCTCATCGACATGTAATCTTGTAGTAGGTACCTACACTCCATATTGATATCGGCTATAAATCGTAGAGTCGCCGCCGGCGATCAACGACCGATCTCGACAGAGCTTCGACACACAGATGGCGCTGCTACGAGCCGTTTGCGTTTGACAGTCGATGCACGGTGCTCTGCCCTCTAAAGGGGACACGCGAGGGCCTTCCAAGTTTTATGGAAGTTTATTGTACGTTTCCGGTGTCATTTTTTAAAGTTTTTATGTTGTAAGGCTGTCCCGTGAACGGCTGTATTTTTCTCGAACCTGCTTCGGCTTAAATGAGACATTTTTTGTAGGGAATTTACAAGGATCGATCGGCGACTGCAATTCACGATATTATTGGTAAGTTTATTTTGTCGATAACAGCATTTAACGCTTCTCTGAGGCCATACCTGACAGGCTAGAAGATGATTCAACCTAAGATGAAACTTACTCTTACTTACAAGTTACGGCAAATAAGTCTACCGTTGACCTTCAATGCGTAGAAGTCGAAAATGAGGGTATCTCGGGATGTGAGGTGGTCGCGGGGAGGGCGTGGGGATCGTTTGTAAGCACTGATAGCTCTCGCGGATCCCTCGTAAGCGCTGATTGGCTCTCCAATCGTATTGTACTTATCCCGCTCACTCGTACGACGCTGCGCGCACTTGAAGGTCACCGGTCGACTTACGTGCCGGGGGTTATACTAACCTAAAGGAAATAGATATGATCTGAAATCCCAATGTGCTGAAATTGTAATTTCATACCGGTAAGCGCAGCGTCAGCAAACCCCCCACTTGGTGGACCGACCATCATCATCAAACGAGTCACAGGGATCCGCTGGTTATAAGCGGCGCAAGACGGTGTTCCGTCGCGATTCTAGAATATAATTTTTATTCAAATAAACTTTTACAAGCACTTTTGAATCGTCAATTGAATCTACCACTGGTTCGGAATGCCGTTCCTACCGAGAAGAACCAGCAAGGGACTCAGTGGTTGCTCTTTTTTAAAATAACAAAATAATTATAACAATTTTATGTTATGTACCTATGTACCTACACGATTGAATTGTCGTCTCGCGTATTGTTTGAGAGCTGTATCTGCAGTGGAGTTTATCGGTTGTTGACGAAGATAAAGACGAGCAAATCGCTGTAAAGGGACCTTACCAGGAATCGAATTTGAGACCCATACTTACCTAGCGTGGATTAACTCCCCTAATCGTTTAGTTTTTCAAAAGGCTGAAGAGTTAATGCTCAAATTAGCGAACATCGCATCGCTAAAGTCGATGCGCACGCGATGTGTCAGCGAGTCGTCAAACCCCGACCCGTGGCGATCCGCGTCAATTAGCCGGCAATTTCCCGCTCAGCCATCGGCCACGCCAGGAATGCTATACATGCACACCCAGGGTTACCAGGCTACGGGAATTCCTTGACATGTCCGGTTAAATTGTTATCGTGAGCATCAACCGATAGACGTCTACGGCTGATAGGTCTCTTGTAGGGACTTCCACATGACGAATTCTTGTGCCATTTGTATCCAAGCAGCTCCTTGCGACTCGTCTCATGTCGTCTGTCCATTTAGTTGGGAGCCTGCCAACACTGTGTTTTCCGGTGCGAGTTCGCCATTCCAACACCTCCCGGATTCGATTCCCGGCAGGGGCAATTTGGAATTTTATAATTTCTAAATTGTCTCTGGTCTGGTCTGGTGGGAGGCTTCAGCCGTGGCTGGTTACTACCCTACCGGCAAAGCCGTGCCGCCAAGCGATTTAGTGTTCCGGTACGATGCCGTTTAGAAACCGATCAGGGGTATGCATACCTCTTCCAAGTTAGCTCGCTTCCATATTAGACTGCATGATCACTTAACATCAGGTGAGATTGCAGTCAAGGGGTAACTTGTACTTGAATTAAAAAAAACCTCGAAAACGCAACGTCTATCGGTTCTTCGAGCAAGGTGGACACCAAACCAAAAATCTCAACACTTCTATAGCAACGGGGTTTAACCTATTAGAAAAATTCTCACTAAATGCCACAAAATTTTCTAAAATAAATTAAGGAATGAACTCGTCAGGAGTTCTCACATTTTGTTCTGGTAACCCTCCTGCATGCGCGATGCACATCCAGTAAAGGTACCTATTAAGTAGGTACATACACGCAGCTACGTGCGTCGTGCGTGGCACGCGTCGCCGCGACACGCTGACACTCCTGCGATGCCCCAAATTAAATCATTTCGAGCAATTTAACCAATTTGGCAAGTGCTTAATAAACTTGTAAGTCACGCATCAGTGTGGATATTTTTACTCTCGAATAAAATTATTAAGAAAGAACTTGAGTGGTTTTTAAGCATGCTTATTTGAAATAGTTTTTCTGTCTTTTCGTCCGTATGTCACGGATCTCTAGCTCCTCTTGGATAGAATTTGTTCTAGTTCTAAAAAGCTTCTATAGATATCAAGTGCACTTGCAGCATTCATGACTGTGTGATTGTTCCCCTCCCCGGGAATGGGGGGCGTGCCCCGGGTCAGCGCTGGCGCTGCCCACGCTATTTTTACCCACCAGCCAGTCGCTTCACACTGAAAGAAGTGCAGTAGATAACTAGGTATGCATATGCAGATATACTACGATGTATGGGGTGAATCAATGAAATGCCAACTGTTTTCATTAGCGTTCGAATCGATAAAATATTATTCATTTATTTACTTACAAGCTTTAGCCCGTGATTTCGTTCGCGTGGTTTGTTTTGCCGGCACAAAACGTATCTTTTGTCAGCGCCAAAATAGCGATATTGAAGTTCGTTCGTTTCGATGTCACCATATTATTACAGCCTATCCAGCGTACCTAATCGTAGTGATTGGTCGGTGGGCAATACGTACGAGTACTTACGTTACCAGGTAAGTCCGTGGGAGCACAATTAGGGTCGATATTAGGAGCGCACGGCGAGAGGGCGCGCGCGTCGCGCTCCAGTATTGATGGGGTATATTTATCACGCGCGGCGCGGGAACACCTGCTGTTACCACGGATGAGCGGTATCTGTCAAATTAATACTATTCCTCGCCCCGTGGACTTTTGGGACCGTCGATCCAGGGCCATGAACTTGTCGTATAGGGCTGGGTCCTCATCGGCTACTATCGTCTGACACGTCTGCATCTAGCACCCATTCTGTGTGGTGCCACAGAAGAGCAACATTGTTATGTTAGTAAATGTTAACACCTATAGTCCGTTTCAATAGAGTTGAGCTAAAATGTAAACTAACACACCTTTTTGCTAAAAAACTACAGAATGGATTGAAATTAAACTTGGCACGATTTAAGTTTATACCTACTACAAACTTAAATCGTGCCAAATTTCATTTCAATCCATTCTGTAGTTTTTTAGCAAAAAGGTGTGTTAGTTTACATTTTAGCTCAACTCTATTGAAACGGACCATATGTGTCTGTGGCACCATTAATAAATAAAACATGTTTTGTTTCTTCTCTCTTTCTGTTCCTATTTCGAATATCAGCTCAAGCTACCTTACCGCAGCATGAAATACATTAATTAAATGCCCAAAGCGTCACGGTGGGAAGTCTAAGTCGCTAAAAATCAGCCGCTTATGGTAAGGCAAGGATAGCGGTTACTGCCACTGCTTTTCACGATCAATGAATTTAATCGTTATAAGTTTGCCTTAACTGTTAACAATAACAGCTACCTATTTTGGCTATCAAAAACACGGCTAAAACCAGCGGGAAGAGGAGACATCTAAACATAATGTACAGAAATGGTTTATCTTCACCAAGTCTGGCTATCACCTGCTTCATACATTTCTATACATTAATTGTTCTTGTCGCTTGTCGCGTCTCACTCGGCCATCGCTGTTACACCGGGGCCGTGGCTCCACAGTAATGTTGGTCGCGCCGTAGAACCCGTGGTTGAATAGTTCTGGCCCGTCTAATGTTCTATTTGGTCGTCTGCGGTCGCCCGGAATGCCTTCTAAATATTTCTATTGAATGCTCATGTTGACTTTGTGTGATTGAAATTAGGGTAAGGTTCATCAACTGACAGCATGTTTATTATTACCTGTTTTTTTTTTCAATGTTAAACATTTTTTGTTCGTCTCAGCTGTGAATATAACATCAACCTTTTGATTTCTCTATAATAATTACTGTAGTTATTTTATGTTGTATTGACTTGACATTATTGTAAGTAATAACATACTTTTATTAATCCTTTGGTATGCATCTACAAATAATGTCCTTCCGTTGGGTCCGAATTTTAGCCATGGTGACGCCAATGTAAGACGACTTGGGAGAGATGAGGCGCAGGACTAACGGTTTTACGTGCTCTGCAAGGAATGACGCTGTCTAACACCGCGAATAACCCAACTCCAAGCTGCTGCTGAGATTGTTGACAGAAAATCACAATAACGTTTGCTCTTTTCTCCAGCCCGGGACTCAAATCCAGGTCATGATCCGGAGCCGAACAAAGTTAGCCACTAAACTAATGAGGCAATTAACAAAGATATTAAAAGAGAAAAGAGAATTTCATTTAAAAATGTTTATCAAAATAATATAAAATGTTAATCTGACATGCAGCTAACAATAAGAGATATAATCACCGATGAAAGGTCGTCGTGAAGATCTGGTGAAATGACCGATAACACTGAGGTTGACAGTTATGCGGTCACCGCGGTCAGGCTGTCCGGAATGAAGTCACTAATATAGAATGTTAAATCTATACTTACTTCACATGACCGAGCGAATCGCTGTCTCTAATGGAATGTTAATTTCCAAAAAGTCGTTATACATAAACTTAGTGGCACTAACATCGTTCACGCTTTCATATCGAACGATATCGATACTGCATAGATAATTATGTATGAAAGTAAGAGTGAAAAATTGATATTGGAATCATAAGATTATATTTTGAGATCATTTCCAAAATTGTGTACATACAAATTCACAAGTACCAGATAGATAGATGGATATATGTATATAATATCTATACTGGAACAAGCTCGTTTCCACAAAGGGCACGAATGACAATGATTACAACGTAAAGTTTGGGACGTTATCAAGTACCTACCTATTAAGATACCTTTTAGCATTCGAGCATTATGCTATGTTTTTAATAGATCCACACATGAATATCATAACAATATTAAAAGCTATACCTGCTGACCACTGAGTGGTACCAGCAATGATACATAATTTACGGCAACGGGATTTTCTAATCCGCGCCAGTCGCGCCGCGCTGTGAACGCGCACAGCGCCCGCGCCAGTGTGAGCGCGCCCGCACGCGCAGGCTGCTTCGATCGTCAAAAAGTGTCCAGGAAATATAAGTTCTCACCCACGTTTGAGAACCTACTTTCAAAAAGCTTCAAGAACCTTTTGCTTTAAAAAGTTGTTTAAATAGGTATAATCAAGAAATATATGACATTTAAAGAACTTTAAAAGATAGACAGTACGATTCATGTGACTTACTTAAGTGATCTATTATGGCATGGCGTGAGTTAGCGCGCAAGCGTAGACATTATTTAAGCCACGAGTATCGTGTAAAACTTTATAGCACGTGTGACCTAAGCCCGCACTTAAGCAACGCTTATACCTACGTGTAAAACGTGTACCTTCTTACATGGGAAAGCGTTCCTCGAGTTAAGGTCAGTTCTCGTAGTTGAGAACTTATTTTTCATACTTTTTCAATTAGACTTAGTACAAGAGCGATCTACAGCGTACACTATTGATCTACGGCACGCAGCCATAGATCCCACGCGCGCGCCGAACTGGTAGAGCGACTCTTGCGCAACGCGGAGACTACAGTTGGTTTCCAATTTTATGTTGACCGGTTTCAAAGTTGTCTTAGCCTTCTAATTTCGGCTCGTTTAGATTGGAAAATGCGTCGTCGTCGAAGATATCCAGTCGAAGTTGCGCCAGGTGAGACCGCGCCGCGTCGTAAACATATCTCACAGAATGTGGATCTCACTAATTAACGCCACTAATCAGCGGATACTGGATCGCGGGCGACTCCTCCGCTCCGGTACAAGCTCTCACATTTAAACTTTAAATTAATTTTCTCCGTGGACGATTAATATCTATTTGAGCAACTTCACATTTAATTTACAAATTAAAATTCTACGCGTATACCTACCTACTATCTAAGTTCATTTCAAGATTAATATCTAGGTTACTTGAAGTCTTCTTTATCGCCATGTAAGGAACAAATATTCATTTACAGTTTTTATTTGTACTTATTTTTCCTTAAAAATGCTTCGGAACATTTTGGTGTCGTGTTTGCGGATCGACAAAAGAGCATTGTTCGTGGAACTTTTGCTTGCCAATCGCCAGCTCAACTGCTGCCAGGCACCAAGAAAGATTCTCTTAATTCTTAGAATTTATGTTCGTAATAATCTTGGTATTAGGTACAATATTATTTTAGAATGTCACTCATCAAACTGAAATGTTTCATATTTCAAAGCTAAGGAACACACCATGAACACACCTTGCTAGATGTTTTTTCACAAACTTTGTGGAAATAGGCGTACAGTATATTCAGTGCAATCAGTTCAGAGGATGAACTTTTCTAAACTACTTATCTATACTAATAAATAAAATTGAAGTGTCTGTCTGTAATATCGAAATAACTACCTCATATTAAGCTCATATGGTTATTTGAACGATACTATAACCGAATCACACATTTTTAAAATTTTTGTCTGTCTGTCTGTCTGTCTGTCTGTCTGTCTGTCTGTCTGTCTGTTTGAACGGGCTAATCTTTGGAACGGCTGAACCGATTTTGACGGGACTTTCACATACAAGTAGAGAATTAACCAGGGAGTAACATAGGCTACTTTTTTAACCGACTTTCAAAAAAGGAGGAGTTGTGTTTTTCTACCTATGTACACCGATATCTCCGAGATTTCTGAACCGATTTGCGTATTTTTTTTTTAATCGATAGAGAAACATTGCAACACTGTCCTACAAAAAATTTGGATTCCAACTCCTCAATCCTGATGCTGTAGGGGATCTGATCCCCAACACTAATGGGATTTAGGCACTATCGGTTATTTAAATTGATATTGGGGATACCAATTAAAGACTTTATTGTTGAATGACCTCGAGTAGGTACATGTCCAACTCCTCAACCCTGATGCTGTAAGGAATTGTATTCCGAAATCGTGGGAAATTGGGATCCTCCCACGGAATTTTTCCGTTTTGTGGACGAGTTACTACTTACTTACTACAGATAGGCTACTTTTTGTTCTGGAAAATCAAAGTTCCCACGAGATTTTTACGAACCACACGGGCGAAGCCGTGGGCATCATCTAGTAATTAATAAACTCCTGCATGGTCTATCAGTACGTAGATCTGTCTTCTTTGTTATAAAGACGTAGGTAATCGAATCTATAAATATACTTACCTATCGGCTATCTATAAAGTGGCAAAAGGTAGACCGTAGAATAGAAAATTTTAAAGAACATTTTTATAAACAAAGTATCTGGTTAATAGATAGGTTCGCGTCTTGTTTTCCTGTGTGATACATTGCCGCCGTTGTTCCTACCTGTCCTCTGCTGGGCGCTAGAACAGCGTGTGTGTGAAGATTGACAGCGCTGTACGAGCAACAGCGGCTCAGCGGCTCGCCGGCAGGGCTGTCGCTGGCGTGGGCGCGTGGACAAATACTGCCGGCGGGGGAGCGCGCACAAATCAGCGCGCTCGGACGCGCGCCGGACCCCCGGAGCCTGGCCAGTGCAGGGCTGCCCGGCCCGATGTTGACTCCAACCCGACTTAATACAGGCGCACTCTCTACGCTCTCACTCTCATAGTCCAATGGGACGCTAATGCGACACCACCAAGGCGATATTAGGCGCCGAAGCGACGACTTTACGTGCCCTCCGAGGCGAAGGGGGTTTAACATTGCCAACTGGGCTGCTCCGAGCTGCTACTGAGAGTGTCTTAACAGAAAACGCAACTAACTGTTTATTACTCAACCCGGGACAGTACAATTGCATACTTTATTATATAGGGTGAAGTATAAGTGTCTCAATTCTGACAACTTCAAAACACTAATCCTCGCAAAACTTTGTCGTCGTCAATCCACCGCTGGACATATGTACCTACATATATCTCTGGTAAGTATTTCATACGCTGCTTGGATCCAACGGTTTCCTGAAATTCGTTCGATGTTGTCTCTCCACCTTGTTTGCTTGATGTTTACATCTTAAAGCAAATCTCAAAGCGTACTGAACAGATTTTATTCAAGTTTTTCACATTAGATGCCCCTAGGAAAAAGCTTCTTATATACAAAACTTATCTGTTTAGGAGATATCTTTGCTCTTTTCGTATCCAACATTTCGAGTATAATTTTCAGTGAATGTTGTAATGTTGTATGTCACCAGGAGTAGGGCTGCTCGTGTGTGGGGCAGCCCTGCGGCCGGCGGGCGTCCCGCCGCGCTCTCAGCGCCAACATCTCTCACCTCCGCCGAGCAATGGACGATATGGCCGCGCTGTTTGCGCCGCACTCGCTCTCTACACTCTAACTAATAATAATCAACTTTATAGGTATTTCAAAATCGAAAGAATACCACTGGAAAACTGAAAGTCTTCAAAATTCGAAGCATTTAAATTTTACCTCGATGTCATAAGTTTTGGGCTCAGCATCTCAACATTATTTCGATAAGTATTGTCGAAGGAAGTAACGAATCGAATTACTTAGCACATTTTAAATTGGATTAATTTAGGAGTTCAACATAGGAATAAATTATGTTATGTTTTAAGGACAAAAAATCTAATGCTCTGCTTCGAACTTCCGCCGTAAAGGTATAAAAAAACAACTATAAACAAAACCACTAATCGAGTCTCGAGGAACTATAAATCGCGTCTATAATAAAGAGCGATAAAATTGTTACACATGCTTACGATAATTCCTTAAACGACTGCAACGTTTCATCGCCCATTAACTCTTACGAAAATTGTCCTTTAGGAACTTTTTCTTCGGAAGGGCTGTGACAGGACCATTATGAAATTAGGATCGTTTCGGTAATGATAGGGCCGGGGCCCGGAGTACGCGACCTCGCATCGCCGGGAGGGCTAATCGCGGACGCCACAAAAAACTCGGCCCACTTCATTATAGTTGTATCCTCGCGTTATTAAAAGTCCGTTTCGGGCGGCGGCGGACAGCTGACCGCGCATTCCATCGCGCTGACTGCACACTGCACAGTTCTGCGCGGCCGAGCCTCGGCGACGATGACGATGTCGTGTGAATCGAACCCCACTTCGCCAGCACGGGGCTCGACGGAGCGCCGAAGGGCACCCGCCATCTCGGAATACAGAAACACAAATCCCGGCTAAACAGACAATAGTGGTGGCAAAAAATGAAATCGAAAGCGAGCCCGGAGGAATTTGGAAACGAAATTCGCGGATCGCATTTTGCGAATAGTCTCGCGTGTTACTGCATTATTATTTAAGTTAGGGTCTTTAAAAAATGGCTGCGATGGGCCGGTGCGGCGGTGGTTTTTTTGGAGGCGCGTGCGCGGCGCATAATTGGCGCGCCGGACGCGCGGGAGCGCGGGTTTTTGCGCGCTCGCCATTTGATACTCTGCCTATAACGGATTTCGCTCGTTACTCGACACCGACCTATTATACCGTATCGGAAGCTATAGCTTTCAATTAATGTCTTTAAACTTATTTTAAAGTAGTTTATTCTCTGAGAATATTCTAAAATCCTCAAAATCAAGAACTTCAGGAACGACTATTAGCAAGCCTGACGTTCAGTTTCGTTTTGAGAGTGTACAATCCAGCCGAGTTGGTAATCTTAATGTTTTCAAAATATTGAGCATTTTTGATAGCGATAAAAACAAACCGAAATCTCGATCATCAACGAGAGCCGAAATCGTCCGTGCAGGTAAGAATAAGGGGTACGAAGCCCTTAAAACATTCGGTCAAGTGTCGCTCCGAGCGATGGTCGACCGCCGCGCCGGCGCGTCTCGTTCCTTTTGCGTCGCGTAAAAACTAATTTAGACGACGGGATCCAATATGATAACAGGAATCCCGTTGCGTAGCCCCCGGTGCCGGGGCAAGGAGGCGGATTATTATTTTTGGCTCGTCCGTGGTCTCCGCGGCCTCGCGACGGAGCCGGCGACGGCTCGTCAGTCACGTGTCATTCCGTCCGCGAACACAATGGAATAGACTCCGCAAAAATGGTACGCATGTCGCAGCCGCGACGGACCCAACAATGGATCGAAAAAACAAACAATCGAATAGAAATCGAAAACAGAGCTCCTTTCGAATGCGACCGAACGGGATTTTGGAAATCCGGTTTTGATTTTGTTCGGTTTGTTTTCCCGGGCCCGGAGCCGCCTCCTCCGCGCCATTGTCAGCGTGTCACGCTCCGGGGACAGACTTATACGAATGCACGGAAAAAACATTCAAAATCTAATTCTCCTTACCGAACATTCGGTTGATGTTTGTCAATCCCGCTTTATCGTATGCAGCTGACATCGTTCTGAAGTACTTTTGTCATCTATTTGAATTGTCTTTTGCCCTTACCTAATAAAATATCTAAGCCTTGCCTCACCGCTGCCAAACGCGTAACCCGGGGTTTAGGCCTTTGTAGGCCTAGGGTTATTAGGCCAAAGGGTTACGCCTTTGTTGTATTCGATATCATCTCTAAATAGATGAAAATTTTGAGAACACCGAATAATTTACCGCCAAGAGAGTTTTGAACCCATCAATGTTAGAGCACGCTCTATCTTTACATGTCAGAGGGAATAATCCGTAGTAATACTTATTTCAATGTTCAATTTAAAAACAGTAATAAAGTGGACCACCACCATCATTACCTACAGCCTTTTTAACGTCCCACTTTCCCACTGCTGGGCACAGGCCTGCTCTCTCATAGGAAAGAGGGATTTAGCTTTGATCCGCCACGATGCTCCAATGCGGGTTGGCGGGCTTTAGCGACTATTGCCACATGATAGTGATAATAACCGGGACCGACTACCTACTTAACGTGCTGTCCGAGGCACGGGGGTGAAACACCACCAACTACCAAATAGCTGGCACTGAGAATTTCTTGACAGAAAAACCCAACACCTAACAATTATCATCCCGACCCGAGAATCGAACCCGGGTCCTCGTATTCTGCAATCGAATATGCTAACCGTAAGTTAGCATATTAATAAAAAATAGACATTTATTGAGAAATTTACCAAAATGTTTTACCAAAAAGCTGGTAATAATGCACAATACGGTGCCACTGAGGTGAGGTGTAAACGTGGTAAGTGCCCTTGTGCGGCGCGGCGCGGCGTGCAGGCAGCAGTGCGCGGGTCAGAGGCCGGCGTCGCCCGTGACGTCTGCCATTGTTAATGTTGACGCAGCGCTATTTACACAAGTAGCCACTTACGTCCTACCTATAACATTGGCCAGTGCAGGTAAGCGTGAGTGAGCTGTAATTTAAAAATTCAAAATTATTTAATTCATTTAGGCAACTTGTGGCTTTTATGATAAATCAATACCTACTCTACCACAAACAGGTTCAGAAAGCTTTCTCAGATTATTCTGAGAAGAATCGGCAAGAAACTTAAAAGTTGCTCTTTTCCAAACAAATTACAATATTCAACTAGGTATAGAACAAATCACTCTATCTGTGGGCAGCTGCATGCAAAGCCGATTGCTTGTATGCTTTGTCATTAAAAATAATATTAACTTAATAAATGTGTATGTGACACATTGTTTATAGTCTAATTGGAAATCTAAAAAAAAATTGTATTGTAATTGGTACCTAATTATAAAAGGGTAGATACTTATACTCAACCACACAAATGATTTTTATACTTTGAGCAGATGATACAATGTTGTAGGTACTAGTTTATTATGATTCCTAGTAAGTTGACTGTGTGCATCACTTATCTTTATTCTAAGTGACAAGTTTTCTCAAGTTTTTATCTTCTGCGACAATCTTATAACGCAAAAGCAAACTTTGAATAATAATATACAAATAAGACTGATTTTTCTCTATAGATCTGAAGTTTTGTCTAGAATCGACGATCTTTTGGATTTAAGTCTATTTCCTTAGAAGTTGACCTACTGCGTTAAAATTTTAAATAACATGTATATTGAATTCAACTCATGAATGTATTATAAATTATAAAAAATCTCTTATATGCAGTTAAACTTCCTGACCTTATATTTTTTGCTTATAATTATACTAACATTCCAAACTAAAAATCCCTATTTAATGCGAAAGTGTGTTTGTTTGTTGATTTGTCGGTTTATCCTTCAATCGTGCAACATTGGAGCGACGGATCAATTTGATTTCTGCATGGATACAATATTTAGACTTAAGACCTAGAATGTAATATAGAATATTTTTTATCAGGTTCCTGTGGAATTTATAACTCCACGCGTAGTTACAAAGTTGCGGGATAAAGCTACTAAGTAATACATAAATAATTTTAAAAGCAACACAAAAAAATGCTTGTCGTTAAAATCCTGACATCTTTGAAAAAATCGCCTAAAAACTCCCCACGTCTCGATACAAAATCACTAATGCAAAGTCAGCAAAAAATTAATCTTTGGCAAAGGTGAGAAAATCGGCTAATTAGCACGTCGCACACCGCCCCACGGTGGCGAAATTGCTGCAACCATTGTCGGCGCGCCTTTATGAAAGTATAATTACCATTTGTTCAGGTGTATTACTTTGTGCCGATGTTCGGTCGAGCCACTATTCAGTTGCAAAACAGGGAAGCTCGTGTTTACGTTCCGATGAACGCTAATCATTATCGAAAAAACGTTGTGCAACATTTTGTCACCCTCGAACACCGAGTCACGATTTGTAATTGCCGAGTTTCCTAACGAACACGTGAAACGGAACGACTCGAAGGTGTACCGTTTAGAAATCCAAAAACCGCAAGGAATACCCACGAAATGCATATCGTAGAGTTAAGTAGGCAAAAAATTGCAGAAATGGCAATCCCTTTTGTGCGGGCGCGCGTGCCCCGGGCGCTTGCGACGCTTGTATAATTAATGCGAGCGACAGAGAGCAGATACCTGCCCGTTTCTATTGCAAACAAACAATCCGGCGCATGCCTCGCTCAGGTGTATAATCTTTATTTACACTTTTTGCCTCCACTTCCCCTTTGCATACATTAACATTTTTGCAATTGTTGACACTAAACAGATTAGTCCTCGATCTTTGCGGTCAATTTTGTTTAGCATAACATCATTCTTATTAATTCATATCGATAGATTTCATTATAATACATCTATAACCCTCGTTATAAATCGGTAGTCGTACAAACAAAAGTGCGATATAATAATTTCTATTTTAGACTAGTTACAGATCACCGAGCACTTTGTTATCTATTGCAATCATCTTAACGACCTATTCACTACACTGTAAAATAATGCTTGGAACGAAGGGATTGGGTTTAATTTTTGGATGTTCAAAATGCTCAGGAGCATTTCTGTCTTGAGACTCGTCGCTACGATTTTTGACTGTATCACCCGTGTCGTACGGTTTGTTTTTGAGTGTGGGTAGTAGCGAGTCTCACCTGGTCTGATGGGCCGGCAGCTGGGCCGCATTGTCTGCTCATCACTCGGCCGGGGAACGGGCCGCGGCGCCGCGTCATGTGAACTAACGGAATCCTGGGAATGGATGCTCCTGCAGATAATGCGCGTGCTCCTTCAATGGGACAATGGTAACAGGATAGGTTTCTTGCGTAACTGCGACCTACAAAACTGCATCACGTGTTGTACACGACGATGCTAAAATAGAGCATAGAATTTATTTATCGTTGCTAAGAGACTGCTATCTATAAACGGCAAACGGTATTCGTTATCGAGCATTTACCGAAAACTATTTTTGAGCATATCTAAATCACAATAAAACTCTAAGTTATGAAGAAGGTTAGCCGGTTCCGAGAAGGGCGAAATCTTAATTGAGCAAATTTAGATAAACTCGGGAGGTTGCGCAACACACGAGACGCATCAAAAAGTAAACATCTCGGGCTAAAGTATTTTAAAGCAGATGTAAAACTTTATTCCCCAATATCTTATGCAAATGAGGCGTATTCGCTGTTGTCAACTATGTTTTTTCAAGCGCTCGATTTGACGGGAAAAGAAATTATCATAAAAAAAGATATATGTTACAAAGCCGGCCACGGCTATCCGTTTCGAATGTCTTTGGCGATTTTCTAATAGATCACAGACATTAATATGCTCGGGACTGGTTCTCGTGAGATCCGTTAGTGGTTTTATGTAAATTTTTAGTTATGGCAGCTTCTAGTTTACATTCGAATGCTTTGCCCAAAACTTGCACTGAAGACGCGCTGGCTAGGAGTACTTATAAACCTGATAAGATAACGCGCCGGCTTATGCTGTAGAAAGTACCATTTATCACGGATTATAAAAAAAAATATCTCTATGTAATTTGTAGATTGACTTATATGGGAAAAGGTCATGAGTGCCGTCGTGTTTGGAGTCTTTGTTCATAATAGGTGAGAACTTCTTCCTTTTGCCTAAATATAGATGTTTAATCATATTTCTTAATTAATAATCCTTATTATCATGTTATTTCATGATGTTATGTTCATTATGTTATAGATGGAACATTTATCAGATTTTATCTTTAATAATGCACTTTCGCTACTCAAAAAAGTTTCTAATTAATTCTTGTAAATCAAATTCAAATACCATTAGAAAATCTTGATTCTGGAAACAATCGATGTCATAAGGCAACATTTTTTGTGGGTACATGTCACTAATTCAAAATGGCAAGGAGAGCCATGCAACATCTATTTGCAGTCAGTAACAGTTTTTGAAATCGGAAAGTCCATCAAAAATATTTCAATACAAAAATTATTATGAGTAACGAAACATTTTAATCTATTTATACAAATAAATAAAATTGAGGTGTCTGTCTGTATTTTCGAAAGAACTGCTTTATGATTATTTGAGCGATACCATATTATGCCAAACACATACGTTAAAATTTTTGTCTGTTTGGTCGGGCTGATCGTCGAAACGACTGAACAGATGATGTTCACAGGACTTTTACAAGCAGGTGTGATGTACAGTATTATACAGCGAGTGATCTAGACTGCTACTTTTTACTTCGGTAAAATTTTCAAATTATAAAATTAAAATCAACGTGTATATATGACAACGTAACAGACGGTATATTATGTAAACTACATTTTGTCCCAGGAATTCAAGTTCGACAATTTAAATTTTTAAAAACTTCAATGAACCCAATAAATTTTTAAGAACCTTAAGCTCAACCGAACGAAGTCACGAGCATTGGCTAGTATTATATATTTTCTACTTTTAATAATATTGAATTTTTAATTTCTCCGGCAACAAGCAGCAGATGTCCACCTGTGGGAAACACGTCTAGTCGCGTATGACCGTTACTGGTAGACGTGTCCGTTCAATAAACATGATTGTTGCTATAAAGGAATTCGATTACTATGCACCATCTCATCTCGGCGTTAGTTATTGTATCGGGGAAACCTCGCCCAAAGTCCAAACTAGTTTGTGTCCAAACGGCCGGCGACATAGAGACGCATTGTCGAGAGCGATGCGCAGAACCGGATGCTGCGTCTCGATAAAACGGTCACAAACGCTATAAAACGGGCCGTGGGACCTGTTTTTTCATAACAACTCTGACTCTAGAATTGACCACCCTTTTGAATCCTTCTCGCGCGTCGTTCATCACGCGGAGATGAAAGGATCGCGGCGATCAGCTGATCGCACCGAGCGCGTCTAACGGTCCATCTTCTGGTCAATTATCCGATCGACCACCCTTCCCCACGAAACCGACGCATTTTTATTTCATAGAAATGGAAAGCTAACCTGTTTTAGTAACGAACGCTTACAATAATAGCGCGATATGTTAAATCCATCGTTAAATATTATTGACTAGCTAGCTAATGCCCTCGACTGCATCCGCGTGGGTTAACGTTTATTTACTGGGATTAAATGTAGTATGTCCGTCTCTGCAATGCAAACTCATATTCTGTGTGCCGTCAAGATAGGAAAGGAAATGCAGTAACTTATATAATGTTTCTTTAGGCAGGAAACAAATATTCCCGAGATAAAAAGTATAGTTAAGTTATAGGTGAGAGGCAGAGCTCTGTTTAATTCTCTATATGCCTGTATAAAGACTCTTCAAAATCGGTGTAGCCGTTCTTAAGATTAGCAGGTACAAACAGACATATATACAAAAATGTTAAAAGCGTGTGTTTGGTTTATGATATCGTCCAAACAATCTTAGGAACTCGATAAGAGGCAGTTATTTCGAAGTCGCAGACGGACACTTCAATTTCATTTATGCGTAGGGATATAAACAGGTAACCGTCTCGGCGGAAGATCTTTCGGAGGGCGTCGATAGTATCGCGTTTCGTGAACTCTTCGATATCTATAATTTCGAACACAATGGGCGTAAAAAACTGGGTTAAAATAAACGTGTCGCAGTGCCACCCTCGGGCGCAGACAATGCACAAAGGACGCTGCGCACCGCGCGGCCCACAATGCTGCGCCCACGCGGTTTTTGTCGCGCTTTGTGGGACACAATCGCGAAGGAAGATCGATCTCGGCGCGCCTAGACACGTGTGCTCCTCACCGACATGTAAATCACTATTCAGCAGAGGTGAAAGTTGAACAAGAAAAGTAAAAGTCGCGACGCATCTGCTGGCGGTATCAAATTATGTTAATTCGAGCCGGCAGCGTCGCGCGGTGCGAGGGAGGCAGTGCGGGAGGCTGGGGAAGGGTCCTGGCGATTGTTGCTCCTTGTCGTCTCCTCGCACAATAGACGCGATTGTGCTCTATGACTATGAGTCAAGATATAATAGCTGGTCGAGTACGTGTCGGAACACGCAAGGTAGGGTTCCGCATGCTGATGAAAAACCTCTTATCGTAAATTATATACAAGAATTATGAGCAACAACGATAGACTCGTGAATGCTGCATTGTAACCTCTATCACTGTATTACAGTGGGCCAGCTACACATTACCATGGTCGACTGTAGCTCATGAATCGTTTATTTCACGATAGTGGTGCTAATTTTGAAAAATTCTACTAAACCACATCATGTTTCGAAGGATACTTGAATTTTTTTCAGGTTACCTCCCAACAATATCTATAATAATTCAGTCAAATTTCATCTTTGTAGCTTTTGATACTTAGTTTATGAATAAAATAGCTGTGGAACTCAAACAGACAGCTAGAGGGACTAACAAAGTGGACGCAAATACATGGGTTCCTTGTTTTACAAAGTAACCCTAAAAAATGGGTCGTCTCCTAAAAACGCATTCATTTCGGGCTCTACAATAATCTACAACAAATCGGCCAATCTTTTTGTCATGTCACAGATTGTTATGAGGTGGTATTATTTATTTGACACCATTTTTACAGAATCCTTTAATGCGAGTGATTTATGATTTCTCCTTTGAGTATATCGGCTTTATCAAAACACAATTTGACGATCTGTATTCTGTTTCTTGCGATGAACTTTCCATTTTACAATTCAGTTGTTAGAGCTTCTGCATTATTAATCTGTTATTGTATTGTTGATCCCTATCAAATCACGTATTTCGTTCCAAAATAAAAGTGTACACGTATAAATTAAAAATTTAAAAACCCCCGACATTCGCCATTTTGTGGTGGCGGCCATCTTGGATTTGCATAGTGCTATTCTACTAGTCAAGCCCTTTCATTTGATACCCATATTAAGTGAGTTGTGAAGAAATATGTAATCCACCATTTTGTAGCGGCGGCCATCTTGGATCGATTTTCATCAAACATAGCTAACAACACTCTCGACTGATTCACCTTTCAAACAAAAAAACCGCATTCAAATCGGTTCATCCGTTTGAGCGCTACAGGGGAACAGACAGACACACACACACACACAGACACGTCAAACTTATAACACCCCGTCGTTTTTGCGTCGGGGGTTAAAAACTGAAAGTACAAAATCTTTGAGAAAATTACGGACAGTGTAAATTTCGGTTTTCAATTTAAAGTTTATAAAGCAAATAAGTTCTGAAAATCTGGCAAATATCTGAATTATTAAAAGTTCATTGTCCTAAAGTGAAAACAGCAACGATTACAAAACTAAAATCTAGGTAACTATAACGTTTAAGAAAATAACTCTGTCGGACCCCAATATAGGTACATAATTTAATTTTAATGCATCGCAATTATAAAAGGTGTAATGGAACACGGAAGTTTTTGCCAATCACCGAAAAATTTCGAGTTTCAGCAGAATTAAGGTTAGACCGCACTAGAGGCTTTTTGTTTTAATACTTTGTGCTATTTCGCCTTCCAGCGATGGTGCTTATATTGACTATTATTATGGTTCTCTCAAAATAAATGGAAGAATAGCCTGTCAGCCAAATGTAAGGATGCTGATTATCGCTCGTATTGCTCGTTACTCGTATGTAAAATGAAAACAGTATTTAGTGGTTATGGTGGTGGCACTCATCTTAACTTTTGTGATAGTATAATTATTTGACTGTTATCTATATTTTATACTTACTACAACATACATTTTGCATGCCTGTTCACTGTTGCGTATACTTATTACAAGTTTCGAGTAGTTTTCGTGGAATGTGGTCTAGATAGTGGAATGTGATCTAGTAGGTGCTCATGACACTTAAGTTGAAGTCATGTCGAAATTCTTTATACAAAATTGGTACATTGTACACTTATTCAATCACAATAGTTTTATACAAGTCATGTAATGGAGATAATTATTAACGATAGCTTAAAACTTAAGCTATGAGGGTGGTTAGAGAGGGAGGGTAGGAGGTTTCAACGTGCCCTGGTCTGAGAAGAGCCCACAATAAAGTCAAAACTTATTAATATTATCATCTCACAATGAGCATCAGACTAGGTAGATCAAAGTTTGTTATCCTCGAACGACAAGCTGTCGCTCGTGTGGTACCTAGCTGTACACCAGCGGTCAGAGCTCGGCATGCGGCGCGGCGGCGGCGGGCGCACTAAACGGTGGTAATCGCGTCTTTGATTGGATTGACGCAGATAATGATCTTCGATTAGCGCCCGCCGCTCGTAACTCAAGCGCCGCGCCGTCGCGAGCCGCACAACCGGACCGGTGCGCGGTGGAAAGTGACGGCGCCTTTCTCTTAAGGACACGAAGGACGAAAATATACTGATGCTATCATTCAGTTATCAATAACACATTTCAAATCTGACCACATTAGCTGTATTGCTAATGGTAATCCGTATCTATGTTTCAATTCATGTCATCTGTCGTTAAAAATAGTACCTAACTAAATGCGTTTCATATCCTTTGACATAGACACCTATAGATAGACCTATACATAGATAGACCTAAAGGCCAAATTAGACGGTTCATTTTTCGAGATTTTTGCTTTCATTTTCGAGGCTTCATCGGTGAATCATCGAAAATGAACCGTCTAAACACCGACCGTTTATCGTTCACAGGCACTTTGTCATAGTAAATATCGTATCGTGCATCGTTCCCCGCAAAAATGAACGATGAACGGGGCACCGTCTAATTTGGCCTTAACTGAAAGATTTTAACCGATTTAGGACAAAAGGATATCGTGACCTGGCCATATACTGCCAGGGCTTCAGAGACTAAGATTGCGGAAACTACTACATCCAGTCGTGTTCGTGCTCATAGCCTTGCGTAGTGTGTGAGGTATACTTTGGAAATAATCCCAATAGCTCAACACTATAGGGTACGAGTGGTACCTATCAATGTCAGCAGTAGTCGGTCGAAATCCTACGTTCACACTGGTTTGTCGTGTCGTAGCTACTAGTTGAACCTACTTGTTTAGTTTACATATTAAATAATATTATGTTATTCGAAAAATAAATGCGAAATTTTGGAAATCATTTATACTTACCTAATATTGACACGCTAATACATCAAGGCAACAACGACGTGCGGGTTATTATTGTAACCCCCTCTACCCGCTGACCCCCGCAATCGGGAATGAATCACAAGCCGCGGTGTGACACTAAATAACGCCATTTGTCCCAAATGGATTGGACACTTTGTACAGTATTGATGGCGATCTCTTAAACACTAATTTGGCGAGGGTCGGCCGCCATATGCCGCGGCACCGCGGGTTACAGAGTGTGCGGATTTGACTCCACGAGCGTTTGCGGATGAACGCGCGTTTTAATTGTTCTGTTGCGCGGCGAGGGAGCACGCGGCGACACCGCAATATGTCAACATTACGCCACCACTAATAATACTTCTGATTGTATTCAGATACATCTCTAATATTACAGTTCGACTAACTGTGAGTTTGTACTCAACCAGCTTTGTATGATTTGATCGAAAGGTTTAATAAAATAAATAACTGTTATCGTTCTACGACTAAGTATAGTGTTGCTGAGCTTTGCAGTGCATCTAACTCGAATCTCCAAAAAAGGTCCATCCATCCAGTGACCGACTTGGGTTAACGTTGGTTAACCATTGCAATCGACTGATTTGCACTGTCGCAACTATGCTACATGTCCCCTCATAATCTACCCTAGATGAGGAATGATATTATTTATTTAATGTAAGTTCTACAATTTACCAATGGGTAAGTAGAGAGGTCGCATAAAATTATTATACAACATTCCTCATGAAACCTTTGTTTTTGTACTTATTTCTATAAAAATATAAATTCTCGCAAACTCAGAATTGGATAGCAGTAGCACATCGGTGTCGGTCAGCCGGAGACGGTCGTAAAAGTAAACGTATGTAGTTCTAAACTAGATATTCCGCGTTCGCCAACTCGCTCCGTTGCCAAAGCTAAAAGCTAAAGGTCATTCAGTATTTTGTCCATAAAAAGCGAGGGCGCCTCGCCGGCCCGCTCCCGGCCCGGCCGCCGGTCGACGGGACCTTCCATTGTAAACTCTGTCCGATTCGCCGCGCCTATTGTGCCGCAGTTTGGAGCCAAAACGTAAATAAAGGCAGATGTTACCGCACTCCAAAATATTGCCACACGATCTAGCGAATCGCATATTTTTGTATCCTCACCCAAAACTCAACCTTAACCGCCGACAGTAAAGTTAAAATAGCAATATAGTGTTAAGTTACTTGTGATGTTCTAGCTCAGGGGAATCTCCACACATCTAAGCGGTGCGCGGGCTGTGTGGGTAGTTTTACAAAACCGAAATTGTAGTGGCGAAGTTTAATAAAACTCATATTAAAGCGGAGCATGTCATTGACAGCGGTGACGTATCGGAGCCGAGTGTCGCGGTCGGTGCCGCTGACTTCGGCTTGGTGATATCAAATGACAAACTTAATGTGTGCTGCTGAAGTAATATTGGTCGCCCAGAAAATGTTTATAATTTATAAACCTAAAATTGATGGTTGTTAGGTATGTTTGCATGGCAAATTTTTTTATCATCATCACATCGTAAATTATAAACTTAAATCATACATAATAATATGATATTATACATAGTTACATTGTTTAGAAAGCCAAACTGTGGCGGCCGGCAAAAAAACCGCATTCAAATCGGTTCATCAGTTTGAGCCACAGAATAGAGTTCATACTTGCAACACTCCTTCTTTTGCGTCGAGCAGGAATTAAAAAAAAATTGCTCGACTGCAAACAATTATGATGATTGAATTAATAAATGTGACCATCAAAATTTCCCCTAAATTATTTCCAGAATCAAGTATTTTATATTGAAAAGAAAAGCACGTTGCTACTTGTTTTAAGTTTACAATAGACCAATAAATAATTCTTACACTTGCGACATGTCGTTCAGAACATAGAGAAGATAGAATAGATTAAGAGCCTGGGAGATATCGTAATGACACGACAATGGTTTTCATGAGGTTTCAAAGTAAAATTGGCGCTCGCTTTTCGTACTCTTTCTTTTTTTGATTCCCTTGTTGCACTACAGTTAAATGTCAAATGACAGCTAAATGTGGAACGGCGACAGGACCAAAAGTTTCGAAACCAAAAGTCGCTACCGTGACTTTCCTCTAAGTATCAAGACCATAAATCGCGGTATAGTTATTGCAAGTGCGCGGTGGATCTGGTGAAGCGGAATGGATTAATTCGCCGCTGTTTATTGCGCGGAACAAACAGTGGAATATTTCGCTTGCTCATACCCACTGTAGCTATCTACTGATGCACTATCCCCTCATTGTTTACTTTGCTGAGGGCGGACTGGACAAAACTTGTTGTATTTTAGACATGGATTTAAATGAACCATTAGTAACTACTGTAAAAATGCCTCAAATGTGCAAGTTTACCTATTTCGGAATGACGGAGTTACATCTTACGGCATCCGTTACCCGCTTATTAAAACCATCTTACATTCTAGTGCCTCGTTGGCTAGATAAGGGATTCGGATTGTTACCTTTTCATGTCTCTTCACACGTAGATACTTTTGATTATTAACATTTTATGTATTCCAGTAAAGCGGGTAGCTACATATTAATAATGTCCTCTTGACCGAATTTCGGCCACATTGACCAATCTCAACAAAGAATAGCCAGATACGTAGGAGATATTATAATGTAGCTACAGGTGTGTGCTGTGTGTAAGCTGACATGACCAGAGAGACATTACGCGCAGGACTGACGACTTTAAGTGGTCTCCTAGGCACTTAGGTGTTTACATAGCTGACTTCCGAATTCTGGGCAGCTCATGAGCTGAATCCCAATAATTTTTTTGGTCCGACCCAGGACTCGAACCTTGGAGCTCTTAAGCCACTAGATCAATGAGACATTTAACATAGCAATTACGCAACAATTAATGCAATTGTGTTGACAGCGAAATAATTTTCTAGTCGATAATTTGATTAGATTACCTGCCGCTGTCGGCCGGCAGGTATTTTATCTGAACAACAAAAATCCAAGGCGACCGAGGCGTAGCATTGACACACTGTGGCGGGCGCCGGTGGTGGTGGTGACAAGCGGTTGACATTTGCACAACTGCTTCTTGGCTCCATAGGCCGTTTATTAGACGGCTACTTTGTTAATCAATAACATAGCCGCGACATTTTATAACCTATTTTTCGTGACTTGAATTAATATAAAACCAGATTGAAGAATACTTGGAGAAACGGGTAACGCCGCATTAGGCCAGAGAGAAATGAAACAGAAAAACGTGACCAAAACGAAGAATTTTTCGACAGCGCCAAATTTTCTAGACTAAGTTTTTTGTGATTAAGAATAACAACCATACAGTCCAAGTCTCACAACCACACAGAAGTCTATCCCAGATGTGGTGAGCAATGGAGTGCATCTTTTTTACGTTTATGAACAATATGTATTGTTTCACCTCATCCCCCGCGGTAGACGCGTGGTTCCCTCTTTAAAGAATAGCTCATCAGCGCGAGCCACAAGTGACGGATTTAGGCGCAAATTCCGGGGGCCCTAATGTTGTTACACGTAACTTGATTTGCGAGCTTGTTCCGAGGGAACGCAAAAGAGGTGTTTTTTCGAACCACTCTTGTTTTTGGCGTGCGTATTTTGTATAACTCTTGAAATAAATTTAAATAGTGTCTCTAAGTATAATTACATAGTACAAATATGTATATTCATTCCCTATTCAATCTTTGTCTTGAGGGGTGGTTCTTCCAGAAATCATTAACTTGTAATCTCAATTATTTTCAACGCAAAGTCCAAATAGGTACAAATTTTTATAGATATCTTGAAAAACGACGGATTTTCATATAAATTTCCATCCCCTACCCTTGTCCCTATTTCAAATTGTGTTTTTGCGAAAAAAGATCCTGACCTTCTCCTAAAATCAATGTATTTCTATACAGTCAAATAATGTATAAAAAATCACCAAAATTGGTTCAGCGATTATTGGGTTAGCATTTTAAATAATATTGGATTAGATTATCACATTTTGAACTTTGAAAAGAACAACTACTGAGATTCTTGTCATCTTTTCTCAGCAGAATCCGCTTTCCGAATCGCCGTTAGACTTATCATAAGAGCCTTGTACAAGGTTGGCCTACTGCTTACATGAAATAAATAATGTTGAATTAATGAATGACTTAAATTTAGAGATTTGACATAATTGATTACGAGACACTCAAGTTAAAACAAATATAAATCAAACCGCAATCAAGATTATACAAATACATACATAAACTATATAGTCGGAGAGCTCACAAGAAGTATAATTAATGGTCGGTCTAAATGATCTGTCAGCGGGTACACACAGTGTATAGGCGTATGAGTGCAACATTCAACATAGCGGTGCGTGAACTGAGACGCTCGCCGGACGGCGGCCGCTAATTGATTTGATTATGACCCCGCATTTCGTGTCACTGCAGATCAAACTTATACTTGTTTTTATCTATGTCCAGCTGTGGACAGCTGTGTTTATCGCTTGACGACGACAGCGACACGATGGAACAGAATTTTAAACTGACTCTTTAACTCTTGGTCGAGTTCATAACTCGGGCTGAACCGACTTTGATCACCCGTAGAAATATTGTTATAAATAATAGTTGCTCCCTGAGAGAAAAGAGATCCTTTATCATCATCATCATGATCAACCCATTACCGGCTCACTACAGAGCACGGGTCTCCTCTCAGAGTGAGAAGGGTTTTGGCCATAGTCTACCACGCTGGCCAAGCGGATTGGCAGACTTCACACACCTTTGAGAACGTTATGGAGAACTCTCAGGCGTGCAGGTTTCCTCACGATGTTTTCCTTCACCGTTAAAGCAAGTGATATTTAAATACTTAAAACGCACATAACTCCGAAAAGTTAGAGGTGCGTGCCCCGGGATCGAACCCACGACCTCCGATTAGCAGTCAGTCGTCCTAACCACTAGGCTATCACAGCTTTTAAGAGATCCTTAGAGTGTTGTAAAATCTGGCCGTATTCAGCCTTTGTAGCAATTTATCGTTTCGGTACGATGAATCAAAGAATAGACACTATCAGCAGAGTTTTCATTTATCACTACGAGAATAGTAGGAGCACTTGTTGAAAAAAAGTTTTTGCGATAGGCAATTAACATGTCGGCAAACAACGCTACAAGTTAAATGGAGGCATTAAGTCCAACAAAACAAGTCAATCATAAAGCGCTTGTGGTTAATATGACATAAGGAGAGTCGTAACAAGCGCTATCGAACAATAAAAACACGAATTATAAATTCAAATCTCGAGTGGATCAGTAGCGCCATCTGCTAAGGCTGATCGCACATTAGTACACACCGCACACGTCGCATGCATCGATTTTTACACTACCGGGCATACACGGATATACAACACCGCAAGGTTTAAACCGTTAAGGTATTTATTATTCTTGGCCTCTCAAGCCAAAATGTTATACTGGCTAGTCTCACCCTTGAGGCTCGCACCCGATTGACTTAGGTCAATTGTTAAGATCCTCCGTCATCCTATCGAATTTAGCCAAATCTCACGCACATTTGTCAGCAGCGTACGTCAATAATAAATTAAAATACGTTTTATTTATACAGATAAAGTTCAGCAGCTATAATTCGTATAAGTGTATACGTCATCAATAAGTGACAACCCACTGCGTACAATGCAGTTTTGATATTCATTGCTGCCGTTACCGAATATTGTAATGACGTCTTTGGGATTTAATTGAGATGATAATGGAGAATAGAGTTTGTAAGTAGTTGCGGCGCGTTTGACGCGTTCAGATGATGTGCGACCGGCTCGAAGCGGTCAGCGACTCTGGATCGCGGGTATCGCGGGTACAATGCGTAATAAAATTATAATACCATTATTTGTTTATCAATAAACGATTTGCATGTGTTAAGTGCACCCAAGTCGAGGCGAGTGTTTAGTGCCAGTGGAATGGTGGACCACGTCTGGTAGGATAACCCTCAGTACCAAAATCAAACACGGATAAAATTTTATTTTCAAAAATAAAACTAAAGAACTATTATCTATTTATGTAGGTGAACTATATTATACTTGAGTCAGCAATACATACGTTGTAGGTATATTCTTTTAAGTGTTATGTAATAGTAAACAAGTATAAATTGAAAATTTAAAAACCCCCGGCATTCGCCATTTTGTGGCGGCGGCCATCTTGAATTTGCAATAGTGCTATTCTACTAGTCAAGCCCTTTTATTTGATACCCATATCAAGGGAGTTGTGAAAAAGTATGTAATCCGCTATTTTGTGGCGGCGGCCATCTTGGACCGATTTTCATCAAACATAGCTAACAACACTCTCGACAAATTCACCTTTACACACACACACACACACACACACACACACACACACACACACACACACACACACACACACACACACGTCAAACTTATAACACCCAGTCGTTTTTGCGTTGGGGGTTAAATAGAAGTTTTCCATTAGAAATCATTCCTAGGCATAGACTAGAACTCCATTTAACTACTTGATACTAGAACACAAATCAAAAATCAGGACATCTCTGTTGAATCCCAGTGGTGTGGTTGGCCTAGTGGTGGTGCATTAGCATGAGAATGCGCGCGCGCCTCGCTTGCGAGTGGGAGGGAGAGGGGTCACGATGACGATCATTGTGACCGACGTCAAACTGCGATTATGATCATAGCTCTTAACTGGGTTGACACTTTTATAGCGCTCAATTATGTTCTGATGAATGACATGTTAATTTTCGCAAATCTGCAATTAGTTCCAGGACAGTTTCTTTCAACAAACGAGCTTAAGGTGGGATGTTGTGTAGAAGGTAATTCATGGGACTATTGTAACTGTCCTGGTCAAGTATCCGTTTTTGTTTCAGGTGCCTCGGGCGGTCTTCGCTGACGCATTCGGATGTTTTGTAGTTTTGCTCTAGCTCCCTTATTGTAAGAATTTTCTCCTTTATTGGAAGAAAGGTTTGATGTTTTTTATTTATCACGCCATTATGTGTGTTAATGTTAATGAAAAAGAAAAAAAGAAAACCTCCCTACTTAAAACAGATTTTTTGATTGGTTGACGGATTCAAAAGTAATCTCTGCAATTATTAATTGAAGACTTCAGCAGAAGTTTTTATTGTTAGGAACTATAATATAGACTTACTTATAGTTGCAAAGCTGCGGCAAGTCACTGTGAGTCAGTGGACCCTGAGGGCTATTCGGGATCAGGAGATAAATGAGCGGAGGGTGCAATCGGTGCGCGAGGTTGGTGCGAGTACAAACAAAGGTGAAGTGCTGCACCTGCGGCGAGCGGCGGGTGGCGGGTGGCGGGCGCGCACGTCTCGCGATGTTTCTTTACGATGCCAAGGGCTCGAGCACACTGGTACTGCAGTAAGACCTGCCACGGTAACAGGCCACACTATGTAATATTTATAGTTGAAATCGAAGTGCAAAAGACATGGCCGGAATTTGCCTGATTAGTCGAAAAAAAACTTACTTAAATAAACATTAATGGAGGTTAATTATTCATATGTGAAAATTGCTTTTAAAATAAACTAAAATATATCGCGGAAATTACATTTCTCCATAACATGCGTGGAAAAAACACAAAAAATAAGAATGTTAACTGTTATTTGTTTTTCTAACTTTGCTAAGGTCATATCCAAGAAGGTTATATACTCTATGTAGACACTGGAGTCTGCGCCTGAAACATTGTAGTTAAGACAAATTAGTCATTCAGCTAGGCTATTTTTTCTTTCTATACCTCACACACTTTATTTAAGTAGTTGAAATAAACCACATAATTTTCTAATACATAGTACAGCCTCCTTAAAAAATATTATAACTTAATTAGTGAAAGCTGTTCCTATTCACCCATAAGTCGTTCCTATTCACCTCATTCTCATCCCTATTAACCCCTCTTTCGTCCCAATTCAGTCACTGAGCCGTCCTGAAAAACAAATAACAGTTATAACATTATTATTTTTTGTGTTTTTTCCACGCATGTGATGGAGAAATGTAATTACCGCGATATGTTTTAGTTTATTTTAAAAAGAATTTTCACATATGAATAATTAACCTCCATTTATGTTTATTTAAGTAAGTTTTTTTCGATTAATCAAGCAAATGTCCGAGGACACAGCTCCATACAAATTCCGGCCATGTCCTTTTTCCAGTTGTGGTGATTACATGCGCCGACACAGTCTCTCCTGTATATTTTTTCAAGTAAATGGGGGGGCAAAAACTACATATGTTTTGGTTTCACATAGGTTTGTATATATGTAGGGGTATCGTTGAAAATAACTTTTTAAATGGAACTGAAAAATATATATTTTTAGAGTTCCGTACCCAAAGGGTAAAACGGGACCCTATTACTAAGACTCCGCTGTCCGTCTGTCCGTCTGTCACCAGGCTGTACCTCATGAACCGTGATCGTTTTATCAAATAGAAATAAAATTCTTACACTTTTTCCTTGCAAAAGTTTCTCTATAAAGTTTTATGATAGTCATGATAGATAACATCAACAAATTGAAAATCTATTTTAATATCTACCTACTTACTCTATACCTATTGAAAGTTTGGTGTAATTTATGTATGCAAGTTATTAAGTTTAACACCTAAAAACTGGCCTGTTTTCCTATTCAATTTTTTTTTTCTGTGAATAACGTTCGAAACTTTCAAAAATATCTTTTACTCAGACAAAGAAATGATAAGAAAGTATCTTCTTTCGAGCAGTGTGTACACGCCCCTTCACCCCTTTTATAAAAATATAGTTTCATTTCCGCTCGCAGTTGTATTTTGTAAAAAAAATAATTTGAATAGGTAGTGGGTTCGATTTCGTTTCGCGCCGCGCATACATTTGAATGAATTACGGAAGACTAGGTAACGCAAGGACGAATTTTGCATAAGTGTGTTTGTTGCTGGAATATTTTATTAATGTTGCCGTTGATATAAAATTAGGTAATATGCCATTTGTCATTGACATTAGTCAATCCTTCACGATAAACTAAAACTAATAATCAGTATTTTTTTAGTGTAACGGAGGCCGCAAGCACGAAAACGCATGACTCATTTTCACATACTGCCTAGCCGAGTGTGCAAGCCAGAGCGCGGAACTAGCGATAGAGAGGCAATGTTTTCTTATGACGTTATCACGTAAAATAATCGTCTAAAACCGACTTTATAGAGAACCAATGTTTTTATTATTATTTTGATCTTACCTCCTAATCCTTAACCTTATCCTAATTATCCTACTCCTTCTAAACCTTATTCTAATAAGTGCCCTGTTAACGATCTATGTTTGTCAAACTGTATATTGTTTTTATCAAACAATAGTGCAAACAATCAAACAAATGATCAAACACATTTAGCCAAACTTGCTCGTTAGTCGTAGACTTGTTCGTTTATCTCCTTCTCGTGACGGGACGTTATCGTGCCGTATTTCAATGAGTAATAATAATAATAATGGTAGCAATAATGAGTATAATGTGTATAATGGTAACACATATGTGGCGACTGAATCTTTTTCCGTCAAAAACGCCTGCAAACCGTCAAATTTGTTTGTCAAATACCCCGTCAATCAAGATTTCCATTAGTATTTTATGTCGTACCTACTCGTAGATTGTTTGACAAATACATCACACAAAGCTATCAAACAATTTGAGAAGCATGTTTTGACAAAGAAATTTGATCGTTTGCAGGGCGTTTTTCAGACAGCTTCAAGTCCATACATAATCAGTTTTAACTCGACTATACGGCAAAGCCAAAAGGAAGGGTTATGATTTGAGCAGTCTATGTATGTATGTATGTATGTATGTTTGTGGCCGATTTTTGTATATGAGATTCTGTGTGTACCACCGTAGCGCCTAAACTACTAGGCCGATTTTGATGAATGAGGTGTCAATTTATTCTTTGTTATGCTCCGGGTGACATTGGCTACATTTTATATACGAAAAAAATCGAGAAGCGACGTCCAAGCGGCAAAAGTGAAATATTATTTAGTTTCGGATATACATACATATACATAATAGATAGCGCCACTAGCTGCTTGCCTCGCGTTATGCATACTAAATTATTATTTTATATTAAATTAAATTATTAGGCGTAGTCGTATTTGTAAAATGTGGAAATGTTGAATTAAAACACAATACTCGCGGGGCAAGTAGGTACGAGCATTGTCAAGTATTGTGTAAGAATTGTGAGCGGAGTATAAGGTAAAGGCATTTCCAGAGGTCCCCAACAAGGGGCGGGCATTGTGCTGGTTTTGGGCACAATGCGGACGGAGCCGCGGCACGCCGGCTATGCGGGGACAACCGTCTGAGGCGCCGAGTTGGTGTACTTTACAAATACTTCTACAAATTAATCTTATGCTAATTATATAGATGTACATATAGCCTACCTACGTAGTACAAATAGAATTAAATTCAGTTCAACTTACATAATTTTGTATTAAATTTAAGAAGAATTAAAATATTTATAGTTAATCAACGTAGGTATACCGTACCGTATAAGTACATCCTTCCGTGTCTGCTGTCACTCGAGGACCTTCAAGCCAAGCGTGAATAGGCATCTTCTAGCCAAGCGCGCCCCAACATAGGCCTCATCAGTGCTTTCCTTCAAGCATGATCGTCATCAAACGCAATCCCATCTTGTACAACTTGAACAAAAATGTCTATTATATGTATATTATGCGCCTGCTCAAGTGCTAAAATATTTTTTTTTGCGCTTTTTATGATTAAAGCGTCAAACAGACTAACCCGGCGAGCTGATTTTACTTTGCATAAAATTTTATAAAGGAGAATGCCCAAAAATCTATGGGCGTGTAACCCAGTCGTTTACAAGCGTGTTGTATGCAGCATTTATTGCAGGTTTATTCCTGATAACCAAACACACCATTTTAATACCTCTAGGACTTGTAGTAAATCCAAGTTTAAGTTTGAAAATGATTCTAGGTTATGTGTAGTTTATAATTGTTAAAGTAGTAAGGAAAGCCGTGTATCTTTCGTGCCGATTTGAACTATTTGTTTGGCGCGCACTATACTTAACATACCTGTCCAACGATATCCAATACAAAAACAATAAACCAAATTAATATTGGTCTCCGCTGTGCTACAATAAACATTCAAAATGTAAACAGAGTAGACGTCACTAGCGTCACACACAACTAAAACAATGACATGTCACATTGACATCTTGAAATAAGTTTCGTTACACAAAATTAAAAAGGTTGTACTTATATTATATTCCATTGCACAAAACGCAACGAAGTTAAAACAATATTAAGTATTAAAAAAAAATATATTAATTATTACATAATTACTTTAAGCATATATTGTACGATTTACAACAAATAACAAATAAAATACTGTATTAATTAAATAATTAATATCCGTTCTATTTTAAATGAAATTATTTTTTTAAAAATAACAAACCTCTTTTTATTTGGGCAATGTACCTATGCGTAGAATGTAATGCAAATGGCCGTCAGACTTAAACGGGAAGTTGAAAAGACGGTTTAATTCCTTTTTTATTACATTTTTTTATCGTGAAGTGTAGCATTAATAATTATTAATTTTCAAATTGTCATATATTCGTAAGATAATTTTTAATAAATTACATTTTGTGTAAATGTTTGGGTCAGGGGTGATCATTCTCCTTTAATTTCAATTTATACGTACCTATTGTACCTATGTGATTTATCCGTAGTCAAAATGTCCAGATGGGCCGGCTGCAGCGCGGAGGCTGCCCGAGGGCCGCGCCCACGGCACCGGCCCGGAGCGATCCCGGACCGAGCGCGGCACAAACAGGTTTCCCGCAAGTACACTAATTTACATAAATTCCCACACTCGCAAGTGCGCATTTAAATATTTTTCAAAGCTTGCATTTTAATGAGAACTCCGTACACAAAAAATGCCGTGACATAACATTATTGATATTGAAATTTATTGTAATTTTCTCGTAATCCGGTAGGACGTGCGTCGCATTTTATTTTTTAATACATTTAGTATTTTTGCATTTTATTTTAATTGTAAATTTAATTTTATATTAGAAGTGGTTGACATTATTAGTAGTGCATTTTAGAATAGACATCTAGTTTACCTCTTCATTTCGAAAGTAAAAAATCCCGAGTTCTATTCCCGGACCGCCAATGTAGAAAAATATTTTATTTTTATTTTACTCGGGTGTAGTATTCAATTGCAAGTAGGATTTTTTTCCAGGTTCCAGGTTTACGGGTTTTTTATATAAAGTCACGAAAAAAATAAACGAAAAAGTCAAAAAATAAACGCCAATATAATACTTATAATAAAAAATACCTGTATGTTAATTATGTGGCTGCGTGTACTTTCACAAGTTTTAAAGGGTTTAAAGTAGATGCAGTACAACAAAAAACAGTCGCTTTGCTTCCATATCCATACAAGTAATAACAATAACTGATATGTTCAGCGGCAATGGGGTGGCAGGGTGGTCGCATTGACAATAGACCATGTTTGACCATTACGGATGTACATGTCCCTAAAAAGTTGATAAATACAATTCGAGGTCTTAAAAATTAGGTATACTTGTTTTGAATCTTTGACAAGTTTTTATCTTGCGCACTAACTAATTATACTGATGAGTGACGATGTACT
This sequence comes from Melanargia galathea, assembly GCA_920104075.1. Taxonomy (NCBI): domain Eukaryota; kingdom Metazoa; phylum Arthropoda; class Insecta; order Lepidoptera; family Nymphalidae; genus Melanargia; species Melanargia galathea. Next base: position 399,206 of record OV049865.1, read on the forward strand.
CGTTTATTTTTATTTTATTTTTATTTATAAGGTTCGCTAGTGACTTTTACACATTGTGCAAAGTCGCTTAAAAGCAAACACTGCATGTACAAATTCACTTAAATAAACACAAAAAGTAACACAAAAAATTGAGTTAATAACAACAGAAATAACAGTGTACAATATATATAAATACCTACATACAATGCTTATAGAATAGTGGTTATTTTTAAACATGATAGAAAGATAAAAAAGGGAGTTATGTTAATTAAGCGAAGTTTAACTAATTCTTATTATTAAATTTTAATTAATATAAACAAAATAGTTATACCTCAAACTATTATAAAAATAACAGAGAAAGTATAATTAAATTACATAAAGAATAATGTAGAAAAGAATATGGCTTATCGCGTTCAGTTCAATTGGCTAATTAGGTCACTGATGACTAGCTTGCGAAAAGTGCTAGGTGAATTTATGTTGACATCAATGGACTGACTAAATTTATTATATAATTTACATAATCGAGGGATGGTGGAATTAGCGCCGAAGACTGTTCTAGTGCGCGGTGGTACAAGAGGAGTATTGATGTTTATGATGGAAATTGGAAATGTGGTAACCAGGAAGTAAATCAATTTTAAGTTTGTTAAAAGTTTATCAGCATCACTAGTCGATAGTTTAACTTTTTTATTTTTTTGTTTTTTGACTTTAATAGTTTTGATGAAAAGTCAAAATTATTTTGCTATAATCCGCAAAACAGTCAAATGTGTACGGTATAACATGCAGAATGTGCTATGCCCTGTCAGCTCTCCTGCTGTAAAATTTGCAGGAAAAACAAGCAACCATACGGACCCCAAGTACCACCACACAAATCCACCACCAAAACAAACTCGACGATCGTTTCACTCCGACACCGGAGCATCCTCAGGAGACTCTACAATGCACAATTGCAAAGTCAAAAGTTGATAAGTAGTTGAAACGCATAACTGAAGCTGAACTGAAGAAGCTGAAGGCTTCTCAACTGAACTCGTTAGCCAATTTGGATGATTTTACTAACCGATTTTACCTAATAGTTTTAGAGCGCTTTATTTTTGCCGCCGCCCTGATGTTGTTATGGAATCTATTGGTATCTTATTATAGTGTAGAAGAATTTGTGTATGTGGTGCTGCAAAATCCGTCGTTCACGAGTCTGACTCACACTTTGCCCGTTTTTTTTTTCTTTTCCCTTCCTCTCTCAGACAGTAAAGCACAAAACATAACGGTTAGTACAATCATGTTGCACAGCTACTCGGTATCAATCTTCTGCCTGTACCTATACGGTTCTGGGAAACCTTGACGCTCGGTTGCGGAGATCACGCGAAATCGCAAACGAACAGCGCGGTCAAGGCTCGCCGCCGTCACGCCAGCGACGCCTGATAACCGACAACTGATAACGACTGTTGTGATGCACGCGCTAGGAACGCCCTGCTTACTATGCCACTAATTACCCTTTATTAGTGAGCACGATACTGATTATAAGTGATTGGATAACTCTTTTTTTTCGTGGAGAATACCGTCATGGTTATCGGATTGTCGGACTGTAACCGACTAAACCCTATGGCGATCCACGCATCGCCTGGTGGCTACCCTTGCGTTCTCGCAACCTACAGACCCTCCTCTAGGACCAGGACGTTACAGACGTACCGAAAACACCTAGGTGCCCCTCCCGACTCGAGGACCACTGTCTGTTAGGTGACAGACTCCCCGAGTCGATCGCCCACAGGCCCTTCTCAAATGGTCAAGCTGCAAGCTGTGATCGTGAGAGGTTTGTTGACGGTAAAATATTTTATTAATAAGCATGTATGCAGTGCGTTGTACGAATGTCTAATGAACTATATTAGTGACTAGAACTTGGCGCTTATGTAGTTTCAAAAATTGTCTGAGTGCAGCTTCGTAGATACTAGATAGGTATGTATGTGTTCTATTTTGTAATGAATTTCATACTTAAAGCAAGTCACTAATTGATACATAGTTATAAATCAGGATTGTTTGATCCGAAATCTTTGTACCCAGAATCAATCCCAGTAAAACATTACACGCAATCATTAAGATTTAAAGATGAACAATGAGCGCAGCGCCGCGCCGCTCGGAGTGCTCGTGATCAGCGTAAAATTCCGGCTCAGCGCACGTCACTTTATGAAAAATGATCACAAACCGAAATCGCTCAAAATCCACAAAGACACGGCGCGTTACGCGGCTTTGTTCGCTTGTCGGACGGCGTGATTTATCGCCCGCGCGGGAATCGAACGCCGCGCAAAACGTTGCGTCACCGCCCTTGCCTACTGTGACTACCGTATCTGAAATAACGGCCACAGCCTACATAATTTGGCCGAGACTCGTCGGTATACTGAACATATTCGATGTTATCTCTGGAGTGGTTTCATAGGCTACGGTTCCAAAAGTGTAAGAAATGGTTGCGCGATACAAGTGTAATAAATCGGACGAATGAGACGTCATTCCGATTCGATACGAATCGGCCGCGTGGGGGACTTAATGTTAGATCCGCCGTTGATTAAGTATAGCTATTTAGTTTGGGGATTAAGTATTTTTGTATTAGGTAATATCACGGGCGCATTTATTATGGACAATATTCCAGGATGTTGTCTGAATGAGTGTGATTAATTGTGTAAGATGATCTTGGCTTTTTGCGAGCCGGTATTTCAAGTTGGTAGGCAATAAATTACCCATTAGCTTATTTTTGTATGCCGTTGGTAATTCTACATCTAGCTGAACTGTTTTGCTCTTTCTTACGTACCACGAAGGCTTAACACGATCGATTTCATTGCTCTCGACTGCATTCTTTTACAAACGCGATTCTCGTCCACCCATCCAAAACTCGTTGCCAAATCAGTTGAATTTTATCATTCATTACAAATTGGTTAAAATTATATTAATAATTTAAATATATTTTTCTTATTAGGACATGCAAAAATTTTAAAAATAATAAAGCTACTTATAAATTATGTACAACTTACAATAAGATGTCACAACGTTTACCAATAATTTAAAAGATTGCAGTGTTAATAGATTTACCAAAAATAAAAAATTACGTTAGTAATAACTTTGGACGGTATACTTTTAATCAGGTACTCAGGTACTTAAAGATGCCTCCTATCATTTAAATGCGAAACGGCATCGTGCGGAAGAGATAGAGACATAGTCAAATGCTTGCATTAGAACAGACAGTTTTGAGATCGGTACTAAATAAGCTCACTCGCCCCCACCAATGTATCGTGTCCCGTCGTCTGCAATGTAGAAGTGCGCCTATGTGACGCCTATGTGTTACCGCCCTTAGTGTAATTTTTTTTGTTTTGTATTGTAACTCTGAGCAGTATTCGAACCCGAGCTCTAAACGCCGCCACTTGACAATGGGACACGTACCGGCACCGTATCTGAAGTGAGGTACCTACTGCCACCATACAATGACGGTTACAAAGTTCTGTCTGTACATCACCATGAGGACTTACCTTCCTCAATCTCTGACGACCTCTCTAACGCAGCGGTGCACGCTGTGTCCACACTCAGCACACTTCATACAAGCATGCTTACATACTACTGACGAAATACACGGTGCAATTTTTATCGTCTTCCACAAGCAAACCAGTTAATGTATCCAGTGCCTACTATCTATTAGTATAATAATAATAAAAAATAAATAACATTCGAATGACTAATATTCAAAAAAAATAAACGAAAACGTTTCATTTAAAAACACCCTATGGCGAACATAATAACTACAGACCGCGGCGCGGCGACTCCGATATTTGAGGTCATTCACATCAAGTATACCTACCTATAGACTGTCTATTTTATTATTAGTTTTTAACAGCTCACGCCCATAAAGTTTCGTATTGTTTAAGTTAAAATTTCATACAAATAATATTGTACTTCATGGACGGGTACCGCCCCCTTAGTGATGTGCCACACATAAAGATTACTACGGTTGTGCCACAGATTACAAATAATTGGTAGAAATAAGTAAATGCTAAGATGTAAGTAAGGTGTAATAATATGTTATTTAATCAGGAAGACAGCAAAAAGTCTTCTTGACTAGATAACATACTTACTACAGTTTTATTAAAGTTTTTCTTCTTAGTATAAGGCATACAAATAAAATAACTAAGTAAAATAGCTTAAATTTTTTTATCACACGAGTCGTCAGAATCGTCATTTACCTATACTAGATTCGTCCGATGAGGAGTCTTCAGTAATTAATGATTAGCTCTTGTGTGCATAAATTATCAAATGCAATATCACGGTTCAAATCAAACTTTATGACTCTTTTAGTTCTCTCCACCACACTTGCCCAGTTCTCAGCCGTCACGTCACGTCACAAGCATTTTTGAGTACCTAATTGCAACATTTTATTCGCTGTGAACCGGGGGCTTGTATTGTTTCTTGCAGCATGCCTTTTTACTTGTGCCCATATAAGTTCTATGGCGTTGTATTGTCAGTGATATGGAGGAATCCTAAGCACGATATGACCATATTATGCTGCCATTTCATCGATCACATACCGATATCGATATCAATTATTAGGTCCTTTAGGACATCACTATAACTTATAAGCGGCATAAAGCGGCCGGCTAGACGGGGCGGGGCATATTACATAACAAAGAACACCGCGTGCGCATCGTTGGCTGTCGGTTTCCATCAAAGAAAAGCGCGAGCGTCGACATTGGTTGACGGTCCACGTGGACTTTTACAAAATACGCTTCGCTATTGGTTGGCTATAATTTCACTTGTATGATAAATCTTTCCTTGAACTTGTATCCAAGTTCAATGGCTTGACCTAGTTTCTAAAACATTAAACAGGCTGTTTCATAAATGCTTTAAATTTTAATAATTTTTTATCACTAATATGTGTATTGTCCGGAACTAATTTTGAATATTACCTAAAGATTTCTTACATCGGATACCTAACTGGGGCCGCTCTTGATCGACGATGGAAAAAACACCGTGTATTTAAATCGAGCAGGAAAAGGACAGCGCTATGCGTAAATCGAGTGGAACAAAGATATAGCTATATATATGTAGGCTTACAGTCGTTGGGGGCGGGTATGTCGCTTCTTTACGTAGTAATATTTTTATTATTATATTGTTAGTATTATTTGCTGTGGCGACTGGCGATGCAATCGAGAGATGTTGAGTTCGATTCTTGCCTGAGTCAATCTGGGAAAATTTACACAAATAAATAAAAAAGTGATCAAGACAGGAATAGAAAATGGCCGTTTAACATTCCATTCTTATTCTGTTCGCATTATAAAATATCCTAGTAGTGTAGTACTGTCGCGTATACCGCATGAAGCGCATGCGACTTATGTCAGCGGCCCGCACGCACGGGATAATGAATACAAATACACACCATTTGACTTCCCTTCCCTTCCTTTCCTCAGACGATTAGTAATATCCACGCAATCCCTTGCACGACACGACAAGTCCCTGAGGACACGGTTAAATTAAACCTTCAATATGAATCTTAAAGTTGGTTCCTGATAACTATGAACTTAGTAAAGTATGCGAGAGAGGTTTTTCTTTGACAAGTTGTAAAACTCTCACATCTGCTTATCTGCTTTGACATGCCTTACATTTCCTCCTCTCGTCAATCTTCGCACCCCGTGTCTCGCAAAGTAGAAGTACGGCTAGTAGTAGATATACTACGCCTATTACGTATATCGCTGTTTGAGTCCCGCTCGCATTACGTATGTTCCTTGTCAGTAGTAGGTTTGATTGTACGAAGTGTCGGGGTTGTGCTAGTAGGTAGATTCCAAAGTTGAAAAGAACCAGCTATACTAATAAGATCGTTGACCAGACTCTTTTAGATTGTACCGCTGCTCTATTCATAAATAGACTCTATTACTCTATGTTCTATTCATAGATTAAAAAAAAGAAAATTTGTTAAGTTAACATGCATTCAATGCCCAATTGTAAGGCCCCCCGCACACCAGCGGAGACGCGGCGGCAGTGCTGCGCGTGACCGGCATACGGTGGTCGTGTCATTGTGTAGGCCGCGCGGCTAATGACCGGTGAAGACAAACAGTCAGTGTCACACACCAAACTTTTGTTATCATCCTGTTTTCAATTATATCTTAGTGCACAGTGCACTCTGTGGAGAAGAAACATATTTGCAACACTATCGTAGAACAAAGTTGCATCTGTAAAGTAGCATTGTGGAACAAAGTCGCATCTGGAATTAGCATTTTTGTAGATGTGACTTTGTTCTACAACAGTGTCGTTTTGTATTATGTTATACGAGTTAGAAGATTGAGTAAAACTCAGATGTCGATTCAGAGGTAAAGCCGTAAATAATTATTATAAACTATACAACGTTAGTTTTACTTTACGCAAAACCTGACAGTAGTTTGTTCAGAATCAGTAACAAAATCGAATCCAACCATTTTTATATAGTATTATATTTTTGTCCAAAAATATTTTGAAATCCTACAAGCTTAGACACAACGATTTACCGCGCATCAGCTGACGGTCGGCACACAGCGGCGGTCATTCAACTCGCGTCGATCGCAAGTCGCTGCGGCGACGGCTTACGGTGACCATTTTTTTCGAGGACAACGACGCAACATAACAAGCTTATAACTTCGTTACTTTTCATTATATTTCTTTGAAATTTTGTATAAATATTGTTAATGTTAAAATATTTGACACGTGTTTCGGTTTTTGCGCAAAGTAAAACTAACGTTGTATATAGGTTTAGGTTTAATTATAATTTTTTTACGGCTTTACCTCTGAATCGACTCGAATCGACTATAATTTTTTTACGAAGGAAGCCTAAATATTTCCGGGATAATAAGTAGCTTTTATCACATACCTGTACAATACTCTACCTGCCTGTAAAAGTTCCGTAGAAATTAGTTTAGCCGTTCCCGAGATTAGCTCGAACAAAAAGAGAGACAGAAAAATTAAAAAAAAAACGTGTTTGTTGGGGTTGAAATAATCATAAGAGGCAGTTAATTTGAAATTATAGACAGACAATTCAATTTTAATTATTTCTTAAACATACACCAAATTAAAATATAACATTAATAGCTGTTATGAAAAAATTGATTTATTCTAAGCAAAAAAAAAACGTAAGTACTTTATGAAAACAACAACAATCACGAAGTGTGTCAATTAATCACTTAATCTACAATAGAATTGTCAGTTATTTTATCCAATTACTGATAAACCTTATAAAATTGTGAAGAGGTAATGAACGATATGACATTTTGAAGGAATCCGTCATCAGCGCACGCGAGGCGCTCGCGGTTTTCTCACGCTTCTTGCGGCTTTTCTCGCGGTGTTGTGTTCAAATGACATTGTCTATCGAGGGCGTAGTCGGTACACTGGAGGGGTCCCACGCTTTGTCCTTGTGGACCTCACGCGAAACTCTGCGCCACAGATTAAATAATTAGACACCATAGTTTTAATTCCAGTAAATCTAATTTAGAACTAGAGTTCTGGGCACACTTTTAGATGGCCTTTTCTTTTTGCAAGTGTTTATGAAAAGATCGGCTATGATACCTGCGACTTCGTTCGCGTGGATTTATTAAAAAAAAATCCGTACAAACTTTACCACCCCCTTTCGTTTTTCTTGCTTAGTACCTCACCTCAAAGGTAATCAAAGAATATTTCCTCCCTTCTACATCCATTGGTTTAGGCATTTTCAGGCATTTTCAGGAGAAAATAATTACATTAAACGCGAGCTATGACGTGAGTTTGCCTAAATTCCAAAGCTTGCTCTGAATGCTCACGGATTATAATATTGATATCTATAATTATTTACGAAAACTTAAAACTAAAGAGGGGTTCCAAACGCACCCTAGTCTGAGAATAATGCACAACAATCTCAGCCAGGTATTCTCTTTTGAGTGGTTACACTGATGTAATTGGTAGGCTGTGTGCTGTCGTGATGAATCCTCTGCCAGCAATAATAGCGCAATTAGCAGCCGCTGCGCCAATAAACAACATTTCCGCGGATTATTTCATATTTACATTAAAATTTTGAGTACGTAACAGAATTTTAAATGAATGTAACAGTGTGACAATAGTAGTTTATGAAACGGTTGCATAATAGAGGTTATTAAAACACGAGTGTTAGTTTAAAAAACGAGCCGCAGGCGAGTTTTTTAATAGTATTACACGAGTGTTTTAATAACTAATTATGTAGAGTTTCATACACTACTTTATCTAAGCTCATCAATAGGTATCTTACGTATAAAAGAAAAGACTAAGAAATTAACAAAATTATTTATTATAATAAGTATTCATGTTTTGGATATTGCAATTTATAAATGTACTCAATTCTTCAGGGGAGAACGTTTTTGCATTTTTTCCCTTAAAGCCGATTTTCTTTTTAAAACAGCAATCAGTCTTGTGTATTTAATAATATCGATTTGGTTGTAGATACTCAATATACTTTTGAGCATTGAGTATTTAGCCCATAAGGACAAAGACTTAAATTTATTTGATAATTCTTGGAAATATGCTAGCATTACATTTTCTGAAAATGAAGTGGTTTTTTTCAAAATTTTCCAACTCATAAAATCTTGGTAACATTTATCGTAAATTTTCTTTGATTTTGCTGGCAAAAGATTATTTGTCATTCCCGATGCTATTTCCAGAATGTCTGGTGGAGTTAAATTCTCTTCAGTATCACTGCTAGACATTTTTCCGCGCAACAAAAATCACTTGCAAAATTTTGAGTTACAAAAACTGAATAGTAAATAAATAATAAATTAAAAATTTAAATAATAGGCGCCAAAATTCAATTGTCAATTTCGAATGTGCGGTGCGTGCAGTGCGTCTATGGTCAATTATGGTAGCACTACACTCTGTCCTCTGGCCGCATCTTGCTACCGCCACACTTTCGCAGTAGTAGTAATAGGGTAACTTTGATAGCGGGATAATCATTGTAAGTAACAAAATTAAACTAACTAACTATTGTAAACTAACTATTGTACCTATTTCTTTTAAAATGTTTCTTTTGTTTAATTTATGTTTTTTTGGTGTACAATAAAGTATTAAATAATAATAATAATAAACACCCGGCATGGCTCAAAAATACCAGAACACAGTGCCTGTACTATAATGTAGAAAAAATTATTTTTTAACATTGTTTTGCAATAATTTCCTAACAAAGTAGTGTTATAATGAACTTTTTTAATTTTTTTTTTAAATATTATAGATGTATGTGAATAAAGTAGTCCAATATATGACACATTTTGATTTCATATTCGGAATTTTATGATATGAGAGTAGATAAAAATCATTATAAAATTATCCTTTACAATTCTATCGAGTATAAAACTCTGTATAATCGTCGGCAGCTTTGTGCGATGTTTTCGCTTCTGCGGAATTTCAAAGTGAAATTTCTAATAAAAAATCTCTAGCTATAGTAGGTAGTATTTTTTAAAGATGCTATTAGCTAGGATGGTTTTAGCACGCGTCCGAAGCGAGTCAGCGACCACCAATTATCTCTTAATGGTGTAACATAACTTGCAACAGTGTACCGATTGCTACAATAAGCGCGGCATTAAACACTCAACAGATGTTATCGCTATCGAATTTCGTTTTAATCATAGACGTCTTTCTTTTTGACTTAATTTTAACACCATTTCTGTAGGAAAGTGTACCATGAAAGTTCGTTCACGAAATACCCAGGCGTGGTCAGAACTTTCGACAATAATTACGGTTCCTGTAACAGATTGCGTCCTATCTCTCACGTCATTCTTTTTACGTAATAAAAAAATAAAAAGTGTATTCCAGGCCGAGACGTGTGCGATCATGGAGTGTGCTATTAGCTAGATGGATACTGTAAGCAATGACGCCAAAGAAGTCATATTATACAGTGACAGCAAAGCTGCTTTAAAAGCTTTAGGAAAACAGGATACCCACTTCGGTCCTAGTGGAAAAACGCAGACAAGCATTGAACTCACTTGCTGAAAGCACAAAAGTGACGATTGCCTGGATTCCTGGAAAGAAAATTATGGCAATGAAAAAGTAGATAAATTAGCAAATTAGAATGGGAGCAAGTATTCAATTCTACAGACCTGAACCTTGCCTACTACATCGATATAAAAATATCCTCGTTGCAACATGCTGCTTTAAAGTCACGGTAGAGATAGCTCCTGGAACAAAAATAAATCGATTTTAGGTACGTTTCGCTTTTAAATACCAGTACATGATGTACAGAGCGGTGCGGTCGTTACCCGAATTCGGCGGCCGGCACAGAAACATCACAAGACAAAGAAAGTGCATTTTCCTCCGCTGTAATCGTATATTATTTAGAGCGGGATACATTATTCATGAGAGTATGATACGTGGAGTAAGGTTCACGGCATACGGACAGCAAAAACACGACGTAAACATGATAGCGTTAACTTGAAAAACTTTAGACTTACCGCGGAATAATGATACTGACGTTTTTACACGTAAACTGTATAGGTATCATTAAATTTTTTGTGCATTTTGGATGCTACACGTGATCGCCACAGTAGAGGATGTAGGTATTTCAACAATAATTAATTCAGTCAAGATTTTAATGTCATAGGTAATAAAGGTAAAAGTAAGGTACCTATGTGTTGTCAATATAATATTTAGTCATCATTTAATTCGATGTTTAAATTTTTGTTTCGATGTTTAGTTTAAACTATTGCTAAATCAGTTGATGAAAAAGCAATAAAATTCTGTCATTGTGCATTCGCTTATTTATGTATTTGCCATTTAAAGTTGCATTCAATATCGTGGTGTTAATTTTTAAAGCCACTGTTGCGTTGCGCAACGAACACCCATTGATAATAATAGTTATTTGTGTAATTATATACATATATTCGCAATTAACATGACTGCGCTGTGAGTTACGATCACGGCGCGGGAGCATCTGGCATTTTGATCGCTAAAAAATATCAAACAGAACTTATAAAATAATAGGTAACACCAAAAAAATTTAATTATAAAAAAACGACTAGGTAGGTACAAACCAAAAAATAAATGCCGTTGCAAAGTAAAAACATGGATGTTGTCTAACTTCGAAAGCGAAGCGGGTCTAGATGAAAACACGCAGACCAACGAGTAGATATGAAGTTCCGACGTCGAATGGAATCGTATCGTCCGACTTTGAAATACGTACTCGTTGTCGTCTAAACAGATAGACGTCCAAGCTGGACATAGGTTCTTGCAACGATGATCTCAAAACGCGATCTTGTACCGCTTGTATCCAGCGGTTGCTAGCGACTCGCTTGAGATCGTCCGCCCCGACCAGTGCCACTTCAGATTTTTTATTTTAGCTAATTAGAATTTGTTTGAGTTTTAGTTTGTGCTACTTACTTGCATGCATGATCAACCCATTACCGGCTCACTACAGAGCACGGGTCTCCTCTCAGAGTGAGAAGGGTTGTGGCCATAGTCTACCACGTTGGCCAAGCGGATTGGCAGACTTCACACACCTTTGAGAACGTTATGGAGAATTCTCAGGCGTGCAGGTTTCCTCACGATATTTTCCTTCACCGTTAAAGCAAGTGATATTTAAATACTTAAAACGCACATAACTCCGAAGAGTTAGAGGTGCGTGCCCGGGATCGAACCCACGACCTCCGATTAGAAGTCGGTCGTCCTAACCACTAGGCTATCACAGCTTTTTTTCTACTACTTACTTACTTCACTTAAAAATACCCATATAGAATCATAACCTTATTTTCTGCAGTCGGTTAATAAGTATCTACTAATTACACAGTGCTAGGTAACATGCCTTTGTTATAGAAATAATAAATGCGATGTTTTTAAATGTTAGCGAACATAATCGGAAATTCCTCGGAATGTTGATCGCTAACAAGCACTGAATAGCAATCCGTCATCATCATTAACATTTTTAGAATTTCCTTGATTGCGTTTCGAAATTCAATGGCATTTTTATATAGAAAAAAATATATAGAAATAAATTATTATCTAGATACATAGCCCATATCATGTTACACTATACCTACGAAAAATATTATTATCTAAGTGTACTTCTACGTCGCGGTTGACGATTGGCGGGAGAAGTGAGTATCGATTCTTTACGCAACTTAATAGTAGTATTCTTTGTCATAGGTCATAATATTATGAAGTCGGTTTAATTTTTTTCTAACATAGCTTATTTCAGAAAAAAACTGACTTCAATCCAGCAATCTCAGAGAAATCGGTGTACCAATCAAAAATATTAGTGACATTTATGGGTATATTATGCGTGTAACTTCGTACTTATGAATGATAACACGGTGTGCTATATACCGAAGTCTTTCTAAAAATACTTATGTAGATTACGATAGTGAAAAAAATCATCAAATTAGGTTCATTGGCTTTTAAAATAATAACAAACATACATACTTACATACATATGGGTTGAATACAGAACCTCCTTTTTTGAAGTCGGTTACAAATAAGAAAAAAGTGCACTGAATATATTTTTGCTTTTGCTGGATGTATGTATGTTTTTGCTGTCGGTGGGCGCGGTATCTCACGGCAGAGGTTGCAGCGGGCGCGGCGGCGCGGCGGCGCGGCGGCGGTTATCGCGGTTATTGTTGCTAAGTGTTTATTTGAATACTGCCCTCCGCTCCGCTTCGCTCCATCGCGCTATCTGCTCATCTCGTGGCCTGCTCTATGTCGCTGTTTGCCTATTTATGTTTTGTGTATTCTAATTTTGTTTCTAAAGCTTATCCTTGATTCTAATAGGGAGTGTACAAAAACACCCTGGATGCTCCGCAGGAACCAGTATTTAGAATGACTGAAATACGTTTTCAGTCACTCTGCATATTTACTTGTTTTTCTGAGCATAGTTCAGAATCACTCAGCGGGTAGTAATGGAGAGCTCTCATAAGAGGCCCATTATAATGGGCCTAATAATTATTATTAGCGACCATGTTTTTAGGTCCATAAGTCATCATTCATTCAGTCATCGTTTTCAGACACAGAGGAACTTTGCACGAGAAGACATCTTGAATCTTCCTGAAAGGGATCCCGACGAGTTGGATTCGGCGGTTGACTTCTTTCTGAAATCTTTTTTCTCAAAGCCAAATTAAAATAAACATTATTCATAATTTAAAAAAAGATTGTGAGGTCTTTGGCTAATGTCAATGTGGGTTATTTATTTTTTATATATCATCTGGTACCCTGGAGCGGGATGTTACAAGGCTGTTATTTGATTTATGTAACAGATAACCAGTATTTTGAATATTTTAATTGATAAAAGAGAACGAAATTAATGAATTGAGTAATGGCCAATTTAGTTGATTTTCGGCCTCTAGCGCGATGTTGGCGAGAGTGCAATAAAGTGATTATTAGAAGAATTGGGTTAAGGCCGGCGTCGAATGGCGCAACTTGGATTCACTAGGTGATGCCCGCGACTTCGTCCACGTCAATTTAGGTTTTAGAAAATTCCGTGGAAATTTTTTGATCTCCCGGGATGAAAAGTTGCCCAGGTATATCTTCAGGGTAGCGCTCGATGAGCGTCGCTTAGTGCTATGGTTACTAGAGCTAATCATAAATTTATAATTTGGTGAAAATCGAACCCGAGACCATATACCTACTCGGTAGCCGGTATTGCAAGTGCCGGTATACCATATATGTTTTTTTACTTATCCTTGAGGCAGTGAACAGTTACAAAAGTACTGTTGCAATAAATGAGGTGCTTGGTTGCGGGCGGGCGGGCGGCGCGCCGAGGGCGGGCGCGAGGCGCCGATGTGCCGCACTTATTAAATTTCCAAAAGAAAATTTAATTAAGAGAGTTTTTCCTTTTTATTTCACACCCCAGATTTCATTATTGGTGCCGAACGCGAAAGGGTTTATTTGTAGTTCGCAGACTTACGCATTCAAAGACGTTGCTTTTTTAACCGACTTCAAAAGACTTTGTGCTTTCGCCGAGTGGTGAACCTTGTAGTCTTATAAGAGAAAGTCTCGGCAGGGGTGATTTGGCAGTTTATTTCTAAATTAGCTCAGGTCTGCTCTAAGTTGGTCCAGTTCCATCTGAGACTGGATTTTCAGTTATCATCAGGTGAGGTCGCAGGCCCATTACTCCTCATTTTAATCTCACTATTCGACGTTTCTTTTAACGTAATATTTTAACTTAATAACAAAGCTATATTTCGTGAGAATTCAGGGGCAGGCATTCACACTAGCGAGACGTGTATAATTATAACTTTATGCAAAAATTTACAGTATCTCAATTAATATAGACTCTATAATTAAAAATATTTCTACACGTAACATTTTTTGTATTCGATCGAAATTCAACGTTCAAAGTCAACACCAGTTAATTGATTTGGGGCAAATATATAAATTACATGTGAATGTTAATAATAATTAATTATTTATTTATGAAGATGCGAGGTCTTTTGGTGTTATTTTTATAACATACATTTCAAAAGCATTTTATATATTGGATAAATATGTAGATATTTTGCAAAGTACGAATATAATGTTTCTTAAGCTTATTTGGCATTTTTCAGTAAGTAGTAGGTACTATAACTCTATAATATATATCTAGGTTTAAAATTTTAATTAAGTAGGTAGGTATTTCATAAAATAAATCTATAAAAATATAGGTAGGTTGTAAAAATAATTTGGCCAGGTAATATAATAACATCATATCAATATCTTTTTATATCTTTTTATCTGAGTTTTATTACAACGGCACACTTTTAACTTATTGTCCATTAGTATAATTTATGGCCTGTGCAGTGATAGTGGCAACTCAGAATTACACCACTCTGAAGTATTTATGTGCTAAGCAGCTTAAGCATGGCAACACATAGCGAAAATGAGCGTAATATATTATTTTGAACTCAAATCCGTAATTAGACGCCGTCGGGGATCAAGTCAGCGTAAATCATATTTTTTTATTGTGATTCTTTGATTTATCATCTCATTTTCGTGGAATGGTCATTAGCTACATACTAGTCATTTTTAAGTACAAATCGGAGTCAGCCATGTTTTATTGCCCGTGACTTTGTAAAGTTCTTGCTGTAGAAAGGGTTTAAAATAGAACGGCTTCTGGTATTATTTCATTACGTTGTTTTTAAGTATTGTTTTAAAAACACGCAACATTTATTGTTTTTTTATACCTATTTATCATTTAAATTGTCATGTTAATTAAAATTTTCATTTAATATTATATAAGTATTTAATCCAATTTGGTCTAACTGCACTGTGTTTCTTTCCTAAGCCTTTCAGAATTATTGTAAGGTTAATTATTACTGCTACTTTATTATTATTAATGTAAACTGTAAATATTTAACTATTTTTAAATTATGTATATTTAATCATTGATCTATATTTGAATCCCAATAAGATTAAAAAATTAACCACAAAAGTTGTGGCTGGGGTGTATATTTAATTTGCGGTTAAGTCTTGCCGGGTTACTGGACAACTCGACCGCAATAAAATCGACCGAATGGTAGAGTTGTCCACATTCAATTTTATTAATATTTTTTGATGGTTAACTCGACCGCACGTACAAAGTACAGTCATTTACAGTAGCAGATAGGTTGGGTTGAGGTATAAAAGTGCAGTACAGGTATAAAAAGAAAGAGATAGCAAATCTCATTTTCGTTTAGAGACGTACCTATTATTATCTCTTGTATTCAGGAGAAAGAGACGGCTATTGGTGACATTTAAAAAAATTACCTCGTGGGAGCGCCGTATTACCCAACGTGTTTTAGTTGTTAAACTGTCAGTTGATTGGTGACGTGCATGCAGGTGCTACTGTGAGTTTAGTGGAAAATGTGGAAAATTTTATACATATACATGTATATGTATATGTATAAAATTTTCCACATTTTCACACATTCAAATTCTAAAAAATATATGTATATATATAAATACTTTTATTTTATATTTATAACCTTTTTAATTTTTGTGATGTTAATTTTTACTGATGCTACTTATAATTTGTTTTTTTCTTTTTGTTTTATTTGTTATGAAAATCATTCATAACAAAAATATCCTGATGTGTGATTTTCTCCTAAGATGACCTGTTTGATATTATAGATAATAAGAGGTCATCACTTTCATGTACTTTATATATTGACGTTCAAAAAGTGTACAGTGTACCTACTTTAAATTTGAATTTGAATTTGTCAAAAGCTACTAATAATTTGTTTTTGTTTATTGATATAAGTGGTATTTTTTTAAACTGACTGACTGACACAATCCATGGAAATAGAAATTGTTAAGGTTTTTAATATCGATAGCAATTATACAAATCTGTGATTTTATAAAGACATAGGCCATTGATAATATAAGACAAGTGATATTTTAACCAAAGAAATTGATAAGGTTTGTAATATCAATATTAATTAAACAATAATCTGTGATTTTATAAATAAGACTTAGTTTTTTATATATTTTTTGTTGTACATAACATGCTGTTTTAAATTTATACAATATACTTACTTACCTATTTTATTGTTTACATTTTTTTTTTATAGTCAAAATTCAAAGAATACCTAAATTTTGCTCTTTCAAAAAATACCATTTATACATCTTGATCTTGATAATAATTGATGATAATTAATAAAACGCTGATAAATTATAAGTAATTTCATATAAGAGTTAATCAAAATATTTGATACGTGAAACACTTTTTGTATTCGACTGTACATAAACAACTCAGTATTCTGCTATTGGCCGAGTTGACCATCAAAAAATTGGATGTGGACAACTCGACCATTCGGTCGATTTTATTGCGGTCGAGTTGTCCAGTAACCCGTCTTGCCAACCACATAGATATTAATGACTAGCTGTTGCCCGCGACTTCGTCCGCGTTAAAAATTTTTAAACGGGAACCCTTTGTTTCCCCGGGATAAAATAGTAGCCTGTCACTTTCTAGGTCCTCAACTAAAAAAATGCAACTGCAAAAAATCACGTCAATCTGTAGTTAAATGTCCGATGATAATAATATGTCGAAAGGAAACCATTTTACCCCCCTTGGGGTGGATTTTCGTCAAATTTTTTTTAGCTTATGCCTACCCCCTAGAAAGAACCTAACTTCCAAATTTCAAGTTAATAATAACAATAACTAAAACTTCACATAAAAAGTTTCATCCCCTTTTTTACCACCCTTAAGGGAAGATTTTCCAGAACAACTTATATAGGTTTTTATTATTTAAAATTTATATTCTCAATGCTTATTTTCATATCTGTAACTTCAAAAACATAAACTTCATATAACCTTCCTACCCCCATTTTACCCCCTTTGGGGAGGATTTTCGTGAAATATTTTCTAGGCTGATATCTAAGCCCTAGAATGAACCTACCTTCCAAATTTCAAGTTGATAATAACAATAATTAAAACTTAACATAAAAACTTTCAACCCCTATTTTACCACCCTTAAGGGAAGATTTTTCAGAATAAAATACACAGGTTTATATTATTTAAAACTAATAATCTAAATGCCGATTTTCAGGTCTGTAACTTTAAAAACATAGGACTTTCATACAAACTTTCTACCCCCATTTTACCCCCTTAGGGGAGGATTTTAGGGATACTAAATAGCCTATAACCTTCCCAGGAATTTGTACTACCAAATGCAAAAAGAATTTTTCAAATCCGACTGGTACTTCCAGAGATTAGCGCGTTCAAACAAACAAACTCTTCCGCTTTATTATATTATAGTATAGTATAGATGTGAACCATTTTTACGTAAGTAGGTAGATATAAGTAAATATTTTTCTATTTTATCAAAAGAAAACTGACGGAGGGACATGCAATTTGCAGGAAGAACATTTACAAAAACGAGACATAAGTATCTACATAAAACTGGAAGTTTAAACTTTCAACCAAAACCATGAAGACCAACTATTTTGATGTCAACTTGTTACGAAGTCGCGGGTAAAAAGTGTTGCAAGTCTGCGTCGCGCGATGCGGCCGCGGGTAAAAAGTGGAAAGTGAAATATAAAAAGTTATAACTGGTCGGGGGAAATGCGGAATCTGTTGTTAACTACAATTTACGAGCGAGCTTATTAAGGGCTCCGCATTTATGAATTCGTACTTAGCCTTTTCACGAAAACTCTCGGAATGCCCCTGACATCGGAAGAAGAATTTTTTTTTACATAGAAAACGAATCTGAATCTCGCAATATGCGAGAAAATAATATTTTGTAAGTAACAGTATGTAATATTAATATCTACTAGAGGAGGAGCGTTGGATTATGACAATACGATATTAAAGAACACCACAAGTATAAATTAAAAATTTAAAAAACCCCCGACATTCGCCATTTTGTGGCGGCGGCCATCTTGGATTTGCATAGAGCTATTCTACTAGTCAAGCCCTTTCATTTGATACCCAAATTAAGGGAGTTGTGAAAAAATATGTAATCCGCCATTTTGTAGCGGCGGCCATCTTGGATCGATTTTCATCAAACATAGCTAACAACACTCTCGACTAATTCACCTTTCAAACAAAAAAAAACCGCATTCAAATTGGTCCACCCGTTTGAGCGCCACAGGGGAACAGACAGACACACACACACACACAGACACGTCAAACTTATAACACCCGTCGTTTTTGCGTCGGGGGTTAAAAATGGCGGCGATTAAATCATCCCAACCTGTTTTATGTAAGTAATAGATTATGATTTTTCATGATTGATACTTTCTATGCGATGTAAATAATCCGTTAAAATAGAATAAATACATGCATAAATACCCTATTACAATTGAAATATCGAACCGATAATTATTTATTTATCGCACCGATTCGAGACAGAACAGAGGTTCATTAGTGAGTAATTATAGGAGTAGATATTTCCAATGGGTGATTCTCCCGCGGTTCCCGAGCCACGTGTGAAATTCCACACGTAACCAACTATTTGGGCCGCGGCGTGTAACTATTTACTGCCTCATTCACCGCGGAGGGCAAACTCTGGACGTTAACTTTTGTTTTAACTATCGTCTATATCAACTCTATTGACAGATTCTAAAGAAAACCGAATCTCTAACACCAGGTTAACTTCAATAGCGTAGCGGTTACGATCTGAACTGAAAACCGAATGTCCGAGGGTTCAAATCCCACCCGTAGCACTATTGTCGAAGTTACTCCCTAGCACAGGCTTTAAGTATGTTTAGTTGTACTTAGAGTAATTTTCATGGTAAGCATGGCTAAGTTGAAACTTGGAGTAGATCCCAGAAACACTTGTATCTACATAAAGTTAGTTCTTGTATTACTGGGACCTGGGACGGTTAAACCATCAAAGTTTTTTCTATTGCATAGATAATCAAAATCGCGGTTGGAAAGTAGGTAAATCTACAATGTAATAATTACAATGGTTAGTGTTGCTTTTCAACCTAAAGCTTTTCTATCTTATCAATTATATAGTTAAAGTAACTCAAAAAAGCTCAATGTTAAAAAAAGTAAAAAAAAATATTTGAATAGCGTATTAAAATAGCTTTTAATTGTAAATTACTTTATTTATACATACGTAAAAGAGCGGCTGTCCTTTAACGTATAAAAATACTACGTCATAATAACTTTATATCTTAGTATAACTAGGCAAGCCTACCTAACAACTTTTATGGTTATAGTATGTAACCTTAGAACAGTGCAACATTAGATATTGAAATTATGTGCAGCTTAGAAATGGCAGCGGGCCGTAATGAAGTTGTAATGTAAGTAACTGGTTATTCAAATGCTCATTAATTAAAACGTGTTAATTGTGGAGGCAGCTTCTAATTGTGGATTCTGCGTAATGTACTTTACATTATCAACAAGAACTGAGGCGTCACTGTTAAAATACTGAGTACAAAAATAGTACTGTTTATAACTGCAAATGTGCCTACGCAAATAGGAAATAGCGACGCTTGTGATAATAAATTGATAAAGGGTTAATTTTAAAATTAATTTAATGGAATCGATATGTTAAAATTAGTATTTTTTGACATAATATCGTTATACCGAATAGTGCACCTAATACTGCGTCACTGGTACTTTACCATCATATTGGTATACCTACTTGGTATTTAATTAAGTATGGTACGACTCTATTACCTAAGGTGCAACAAGCTAACCATTCGGGCGTAACATTGCAAGTATGAAACAGACAATCATGCATATTGTAATCAAGTTGATACTTTATTGGTACAAAACCTGAAAAACTACCCAGCGTTACGTACCAAGTGGATAGTATATTGTGTAAAGAAAAGCTTACCGCGGCTTGTTGCTACGGAAAACTGATCTCCCTAAAGCACCGCAACAAGAGATCTGGGCTCAATTTATGATTCGATCTGATGGTTATTTTAGAATGGATGCTTGTAAAAACAACCGTCATAATATTATTAAGAAAAACAACGAGGTACCTACATCCATATAAACCAAGAAACTTATATCGTAAGGACAGAATGTAAATTTCTTGTACTTTTCCACCTGCGATTCATTGTTTTTATTATGCCTATCGTTCAAATAAAATCACTTGAGTTTAATAAGCTGCAACCATTTTGAAGTAACAAACAGACACTTCAATTTGGTTTATTTCTCTAGATAGGTGTACACCTATCAGGTAAGCTTATTTTCAAGTGTTTACTTAACATCGACGTAAATCATCGATAAGATAATTCGCTGTGTTAAGCTGTACTTGTAAAGACGACGAAAGATTTAACGTGCTGTATAACATACGAAGTCACGGACACCTGCCGGTCGTAAAAAAGCTAACTAAACATGTACCTACACCATCAAATTTACGATTCGATCGATATGAGATCTAAATTTCTAATTACGTGATATCCCATATGCCGGTAAGATGAGTTTACGGCTCGGATACGACGCCAGTAAATCACGAATAGCATAATTTACTCGAATAATATACAGTTACACGAGAGCGGCGACGAAAATCGATGTCTCTCAATAATTCAATAAACTCACCGATCAAATAGGGAGGAAATCGATAAGATAAATCGTGTGCGTGAGCGATAAATGGCGTGTGACTGCGACTTTCATAATACTAATAACCCAAACCCAAACAGTTGTTAACCCTAGTCTAA
The DNA here is from genome assembly GCA_920104075.1 of Melanargia galathea. NCBI lineage: Eukaryota > Metazoa > Arthropoda > Insecta > Lepidoptera > Nymphalidae > Melanargia > Melanargia galathea. Next base: position 420,227 of record OV049865.1, read on the forward strand.
TGTAAATTACGGGTATATACCACGATAAAAAAAATTGTTTGTTTGTTGATATTTCGATCTCCTGTTTCATGGACCGTGGTTACGATGAGACTCAATCAGTCAGAGATCAGTCTCGTCGTTCTTTCGATCCATGGATCGAAATATCGACAAACAAATAAATATTTTTATCGTGGTATGTACCCATAATTTACATTAGGCTATGACGATAAACCACGAAATAAGCCTTAAATCACTAGTTGTTAACCCTCTCTTGCAACTTTTAGTCAATAAAAAATCCATTGGAGATAACATATCTTACGATGTTAAATATAGTGATTAATTGTATATTAAGCCTACTGGTCTGATAGTCATTTAAAAATATAATTTAATATTAATCTAGACAGGAATCGAAGCCAGAACCTTGCTTATGGTACAAGTCGGCAACGCATCGCCAAAGCACTCGTCGAACCATCACTCGATAACAGTTACACGAACACCACCGTCGAAAATCGATATCGCTCAATAATTCAATAACGTTGCCAATAAAATAGGGAGGAAATCATAGAGCGTCGATAGTAAATCGTGTGCGTAAGCAATCGCACCTGACTGCGATTGGGAAAATTCATAGTTTATGAAACTCTGCGGCGAGGGTGCGGGGGTGAGGGGTGCGGGTGCGAGGTGCGGGGGGGAGGAGGGGGTGTCGTAAAGCATATATCCGCGGATGATGCATCCCCAGCGGGTCGTACAGCAGCCGCGGCTCAATATTTGATGCGCCGCAAATCGATGCGAGGAACATCTCTAATCTGTATTTACGGTCGGTGAGAGTCATGGTTCTTGTTTCCGGGACCTATAATCGCAAGTGACATGTTCCTTTCGGAGATTTCTTTGTTTAGGTATAGGTACATAGGAAAACAAACATCCAGGAGCACTTCTTCATGCCAAATCCGTGAATCCCTTGGTGGGGGATGTTATTTGTTAATCACTTTCCGGCATGGCAGGGTGAATTGCAACCAGGCGCTTTAGTTTAATTATTGCGTTAAGTTACGTTTACTGAACAGTATTAGAAGAAATACTTGGGCTTGTGTATAATTATTGTATAATAGACTCACTTTACAGATTACTGCATATCTGGATTAAATTTTTGACCTTCAATCTGTAGAATTTGAATAAGTTTTAATTTCGGTTGTTAATAAGTGCTGAATAATTTTCTTTAATCGCCAAATAGGTAATTTTTAACCAATAATTACGTTTTGACATGTTTTGTATGGGGAATCTATCTAGTCTAACGTTATCCAACGATTAAAAATAACCTTGAATAAAATGAAGATAGAAGATAGAATCTGCCTAGATTTTTAGAAGTTTTTCCATAAACTGGTAGTTTCTTATTCTTGCTGGAATTTAATAATTAAAACAAGTTAAAAACAATTATTGTAAATTAAACTTTGTACATTTCTAACCATTTATAAACACCTACAAATAAAACAATATAGACCATAGAACAGTGTAGTTATACAAAATGCAAAAATATTTATCGGTAGTGACCGGAGAGTGGTAATGCTAAAAAACAAAATAAATAAATGATAATTTCTCGCATTACTCCTAGCGAACCACTAGTGATTAATGTAGATGACACGCAGTATTAATCTCGCCGTCGCCTCTTGTGTACATTAAAATTAATCTAGATTCATTACCGAGCTAAGATTAATTAGCACTGTATTACTTGTGTAGTTTATGTGTAGTGCCTCGGACTAAACAAAAAAGATATACAGGAAATGCGGCTGCAAATAAATGAAACACGGCCGCAGATATCGATTTGATAATAAAAGATACGTATCGAATTGAGAATGTCGTTTTTTATAAATCGGTTAATACTAACTTTAGAAATAATGATAAGGTTAGAGTAGGGCCGAAGTTTAATTGTATGTGAATCGGGCCAATTAATAAATTGTTTAGTATGTGTACATCCCTAGAACATCACACCTTTACAACCGATTAATCATTTGTTGGAAAATCTGTACTTTTTATAATATGTTGCCAGAGGACATTTTGGATATGTCTCTCAATAAGTTCAAGGTTTTTATGAAACGCAAATTATTTGAAAAATCTTACTGTAGCTTAAAATATTTTTTATGGTTAAAAATCCATGGACATGAATTGCTCTAAATGCCAACACTTAAAATCATTTTATGGCTATACTATATCGTAAGATGGTGATAATAAAAAAAATAAACTCGGCTAAGTTTGTGTGAGCTCTACTCAGACCAAGGCGCGTTTGGAACCCTCGCAGTTTTATTTTTAAGTTTCCGTAAGTAATTATCATCATTACCTGTTCTTAAATTGACGTTCAAAAAGTGTACAGTCTACCAATTTTGAATAAAGTTAGAATAGAAAGAATATGAATTTTGAATTTAAACTATCGATTCACGTAAAGGTTGTAATTATGTTAATACACTTTAAATGTGATGCAATGTATGACATGTAGATACATAATCGGCTTCATTTTTGGAAAACGTTCGTTTTACTCCTTTAGTCTCTGGTGCGCGCGTTAATTGGTCGAGGGACGTATTGAAACGAAAAACAATCGTTTATGAACATGATGAAGATATTACACACATTTGTCTGCAGCTCGTAATAAATGTAAATTACATACGAATTAATACAAATACAAATAATGTAAGTGAATTAATACAAAAAAAACATCATGTTCATGTTAAGAAGGCTTAGCGTCAATCAGCCAGCGATGGAGAGAGCTATGCTGGAAGAAAATTGCATCGGGAAGTGCAAATTAGGAGATACGTCGAAGAACCAGAGCCACCGACATACATAGCTAATCGAGTCGCGAAACTGAAGCAGCATTGGATGGCCACCTAGCTTGAAGAACCGATAGAAGTTGAGAGTGTGAAAAGCGCTCTTATAGGAGTGTGAAAAGTGCTCTTATAAGATAGTGCTCTTGTATCTTATATCTTACCTCACACTGGCAAACGCAACGTTGGAAGATCCCCCACTAGGCAGACAGATAATCTCGAGTCGCTGGCAGTTGCTCGACACAAGCGATACAAGACCGCGTGTGTTCTGCGGCGATCCTTGCAAGAGACCTATGTCCAGCGGTGGACGTCTATAATTGGTTGAGATGAAAACGAAATGCAAATTAATTTTAAAATTTCTATCGTCACGTTACAGGCGGAACGATTCTCATACAATTTAAATATCGACTGAGCTCAATACTTGGGTAGTCTTAATGGGCTTTTAAACTATATCGCACCTTAAAGTGAATAAAAAATAGCCATTAATTAAACTTGCGGACTCAAATTGGAAATTATTGGTCAGATACAAATATTTCAAGTATGTCTAATGTCTATCTACAATCTATGTCTATAGGTATCAGTCTATATACGCATAAATAAAATCTGTCTTTGATTCAGAAGTAACTGCTTCGTATTAAGCTCGTAATAATATGAGTATTCGAACGATAGCATAACCCATACAAACACGTATCTTAAAATTTTCGTCTGTTCGTCGGTCAGTCTATCTGTTTGTCCGTGTTAATATTTGGAATAACTGAGCCGATTTTGATGGTACAGAAAATCAAACAAGGATTTTAACCCGGAATTATTGAGATTCCTGCAAATAAAAATATTTTTTTTTTATATTATTTTGATAAATTTTCATGATCTAACCGTTCAACAGAGATATAGTTTGTATCCAAAAAAATGATAAAGGCTATTTTTAACCGACTTCAAAAAAAGGAGGTTCTGTATTCGACCCGTATGTATGTATGTAAGTATGTATGTAAGTATGTATGTATGTATGTATGTAAGTATGTTCGCGATTATCTCCGCAACTAATGAACCGATTTTGATGATTGTTTCACTATCGTTATCTACATACTTTCAAGAAGGTTTTAGTATATAACAAATCGAGTTATCATTCTTACGTACGAAGTTATAAGCATAAATGTACACATATGTCACTAATATGTTCTCTGAGATTGCCAGACCTATTGCTGAAGTCTGATATAGCTATTCTGTCCAAAGACTTCACTCTGCTACGCCTACGTAATATTGACCTTTTGCAAAAAGTTTTGGGCCGAAGTCAGTACAGTTGCATATAGAATGATTCCTTGGAGTTTGTGCATGGTTACGTGTATTTCAATTCTATACAAAGCCAAACCGCAAGGGTGTGAAACTAGTCGCGTATAGATTGTAAATTACGGTCTATCCAAATTATACAAGAGTTGTACGCATACAAACTAATCTTGTATAGATCAGAAGTTAGGTTAGGTTGGGTTAGAACATAATAAAACCACTCACCTATAGTATGACACATAAAATGTATATGTCACAGGATATTTAATAATAATTAATAATATATAGGTCATAATCTATTTTACATAGTTCTCATTTATATTATTATTATTATTACCTAATATAAAGAAAACAAATCACTAAAAAGCATAAAATAATTTTTTTCAAAGAAAAATGAACCGACTTCAAACGAATCGAACTAAAATGTTTAAAATAATTTTTTATTCATTTAGATTGACGATTAAACTACCTATCTCAAATGATATATAATTTTTTGAAGTCGGCGCCAAACCACATTTAATTCGTGTAAGTAAAATCAGAATATCCACTTTTGAATGCGAGCGCGGTGAACCTAGTCGCGGAGGGTGAGTCTGGGACCCGGGGGGCACATTTTCGACTTGAAGTGAACTTGAAGTCATTTGGCGCCGACTTCAAAAAATTATATATCATTTGAGATAGGTAGTTTAATCGTCAATCTAAATGAATAAAAAATTATTTTAAACATTTTAGTTCGATTCGTTTGAAGTCGGTTCATTTTTCTTTGAAAAAAATTATTTATTTCGAAAAATCCAAGAGTTCCTTTTAAAAAACTAAACCTACGGATGAAATCGCGGGCATCGCTAGATAAGATTAGCTACCGCTTACAGGTCTTTAGGCAACAGGTCGATACCTGTTTGCCATAAAAAAAGAATGCAAGCGAACGCAACCCGACATTTTAACATAAATAATAAAGTGATTATGTCTAATTAAAAGTTTTCGATCGCTAATGAGTTTTTTCCGAGGCTCCATTTTGGGTGCTACGAGTATCTAACGATATCTAAAACCGAATGGCACGGCGCGTAAAAATACCGAGCGGGAGCAAAACCGCTCATTAAGATTCAAGACTAACGCAAGGATTACTGCTCTATAAATAGTGATTAGGACACTGCCCGGCTGATAGGAACCGCGGACCTTGCGAGTTGCGCGCACAGCTTCCAGCTTCTAATGTTGTGGTTCAAGAGATGGTGGCAGGTTTCCAGGAGGTACTAAAGTTTCAAATAATGCTGTACCTCTACTAAAGATAACCACTGAACCATTTATTGCGTTTACGCAGTAAAAACCAACTCCCACTCTCTCTTAGGCATTTTTAAACGACTTCCAAAAAGGAGAACATTCTCACTTCGGTGTGTATTTTTTAATATTTTGTTACTGAGCTGGTCAGCCCTTAAACATTATGAAACATTTGTCACCGTTCGATTAAATATGGCAGAGATAGTATAAAAAACTTAAAAAAAAAAATTAATCATTTTGTGTAGGCGAATCTTGCGGCAGTTGAATGCAAAGCCGATTGGTTCCTGCAACTTAGTTTTATCAAAAATCTTCCCTCTACCAGCTCGCCGGCTATTATAATGAACACACATGAATGCTTAAATTAAAAATAAGAGTAATATATCACGACTAAATTGAACCTGTCACCGAGATAGCGCCATGAGTCGCGCTACTGCCACTGCGCACTGCGGAGCTTTGTTAGGGCTCGCCACTTGCTGGTTAGTAGTTACTGTAACTACTAACCAGCAAGTGGTAATGGAACATTTTTTGTACCGTTACGAGGTGTCGCATAAATATTTGAATGAATACTCGTTAATAATTTATAAACATTGTTTTAATGAAAGCCGATAAAGCGTAGATTATATCTTCTCGAAGAGAAGAAGAAAAGGGACAATAGTTCTTGGCAAATGTCGCTGTAAATGGAACAGGTAGCGGGTCGGATAGTTTCCCGCGAGTTGGTCGCGAGTCGCTTACGCAATCTGCCGACAGCGAGTGGCAACATAGCGACACTCCTACGCGACGTTCGTTTAATTCCTCCAACATTTTCCAACATCTTATCTTTAATTTGGACTGGTTTTGGTTTTTTATTAGAATAGTTTCGCCTCGATACCGGTCCGGCTCCTAGCTGAAGGTTGTTTATAGATAACAGTAAAGCGTATATTTATCGGCCGCCGCGGCCGCGTCGACTGCGCAACGCTAAGGTCGCCGCTTGCCGCTCGCACGGACGGCGAGGCGACTTCGAATATCACAGTTTCGTGTTTCATAACGAGCGGAACACGTTCTCGCGGGTTACGAGTGCGGTGGAGCGGCCGCCCGCGAGCGAGTGGCGAAAAAAATGTGGAACGAATCGAAAATCGGTCGACGCGGGGACGTCTGGGGCGGTGCCGCCGCGCGCCGCGAGGAGGCGCTGCAGCGCGACGCTAGCGATGGCCGCGCTCGATCGCGCGGAACGATCCGCTTCATTGTGTTCGATGCTGATGATATTTTGCGCGCAATTCCTTTTTCGTCTTGCCGTTTTTTCTTGGGAAAACGACTGCTATGAAATATGGCTCGATACTTTAGTCGAGCGAATCCCGCCCGGTACTCGCTAACGGTTCTGCGGCTCTAACCCTCGCGAGCGCCGCGCAAAAAGGTTCCACTTCCATACGAGCTAGCTGTAAATATCCAACTGATATAATATGTACGCGAGCTTTGCGCTATGCATTCAATTTAATTATGTTTATTTGATAGATCTCTTGTTTATATGTCTAACGAGTCACATTATAAAACAACAGATAGGTAAACACAATCTCCCCTATTTAATTGTTTTATCGTTTTTGTAATCATACTTAGGAATGATAAAACTTTTTGGCTACGCAGACAGTGCGTATTTATACGCACACGTTAGATAATTGAAATATTTGGAGCGCTCGCTACTCCACCCCACCCGTGTGCACGTTGTAAAGATTTCACTAAACACGGCGCGTCCAAAACGCGGACTCGCGCCGTGAACTGTGATATACTGATATGGCCGTTTTAGTGCGCGCTCGTTAGCCCAATAGCAAAACTTCTACACTATCAATATTAAAATTTATAGTGACAATCCGAAACCGGTATATTAATCGTATATATTTTTTACTGGCGTGATTTATGCGGAATCATTCACGGCCGGTGACACGTTTCCACTTCGATTTCGCAAAATGAATGCCTTAAACTTTGGCCTTATTGGGTCATCTCATCATTTAGAAGTGACCATTTTCGATAAGGTATGCTAATTTTGGCGACGGGCTAATTAGGGAAAATCGTTAAACGCATTAGCTAAGCGGATTTAGAAACCTAACGTTCGAGATCAAATGTCACCTAACTTTGTATCTTTCCTACAGTTCTCGTAAATAACCAAAATGATGTCTACCCGCGCGGCCAATCTCCACGAAGGCGGAGACCAGCCATCTGCGCAGGAGATATTATAGTGCACAAGTGTGTGCGCAAACCCAGGTGCACTCTCTATTCCTTTACTCTCATATTCCGTGGGATGGCAATGCGACACGACTGTAATGAGATCAGACGCAAGACTAATGTGCTCTTTGAGGCACGGAGATGTATCTAACACTACCAACTTTACAATTCTTTGCTATTCCTAGGAATTTATTAACAAAAAAAACCTCAATAACTGTTTATTTTTGAACCGACCCGGAACTCGAACCCAGGACCTTCATGGTCATGATCCGCAGCCGAGCAAGCCAGCCACTAGACTGAAGAGGTTTTGTAACTAAATAGTGCTCAAAATGATATATGATATCCTACTCTCAAAACAAAATGATTGTTAGTTCCTATACCATAGCATTATTTATTATAATGACATAATCAGCTTTCGTTAAATTTAAATGCCATCTAACTTTTTATTTTATTTGGTTGTAAATATAATAATGTAGTTCTATATTTGTTTGAAAGCACTCGACAAACTGGAGCTACAAAAGAGCATAATTGTTTTTTTTTTACGCTAAAGCTGACTCTATAATTAGTATTCGGTCGTTGTAAAATGTGGTTAAAATTTAATAACTTAATATTACTTAAATTAATAATTTTAACTTTTGTTCGTGATCTTTATTGATGGCGTGAAAAAAAGTTTTGTTCTTGAGTTCATACAAACATCCTTTAGAATAAAGCACTCTCTGTTCTCCCGAATTTTCCTATCTTCTGGACAAATTTTCAAAATTTTCTTCAAGCGACAACGACACATAAAGTACAAGCTAATTTTTTACTGCTCTCCAAATTAATAATTTTAAATAAAGACTTTCTAATTAGTGAAAAACTAACCGCGTAATTGTAGGTGTAGAACATACATACATATTTATTAATAGTGGTTTGTTTCTTACGCGGGTACTTGAGTCATCGATCGGCGAAGTCGGTATGAGCGCATTAATATTTAATGAGGATTTTTTATGACATGCATTACTACGGAATTTATTCCAACATATCGCGTAATTTGTAGCAAAAAACATATATCAGTTACTAATATTAATCCGTTTAAATCCTACGCTTACAAATAATACCTTATTACTGTGTTGAAGGGTAAATGCATAAGCTAAACTGACTTCGAATTAGACAGCCTATTGTGAAATCATCGTCAGACTTACATTTCTCTGTTAGGTAAGTGGTAAGACTGGCAGGTAAGTGAACATACTGTAGTTTCAAATATCACTTTCCCCTCTGGACCACAAGTTCTGATCTATTTGCCCTTTGTATACTTAAAAGAAATCGCAGAACATTTTCCAGAAAATCACGTAAGCAACGCTCTTTGTCCGGCACTTGAAATTTTCTAAAGTTTTTCGCTTGTACGTTTTTAATGTTAGGTCGCAGTAACCACTCCTATGCGAAAAACTTACCTCTTAAGTTAGGCAAGGAAAATCAATCGTAGTTTTTTTTAGTAGCATTTGCTACACACATTCTAAGTGAGCCCATAAGGCAAAGGCACACAAAACAATATATATTATATTTTCACAAAGATGGCACCTGTCTTCCTAAGAAAATTACTAATCCTTTAATTAGCACGTTTATGGACCATCGATTTAATGTTAGTGTATTCAGTGAGGCGCGTGTAACATGTTTGTTTACTGAAACTTCACAACAGCTTATATCGATTAACAGATTTCGCTCAAATCGGAAGCCTTCCCTTATATTATGTCCCATTTACATAATATTATGTGACTACTAGTATAAAATGTCGGGCAATGAGATACAACACATTGAATGTACGTCTCTTTTCACGAACATTAAACATAATATAAATAATTTAAAGTAACATAAGTAATATCGAGGTATAGTCTGTTCATTTTCTTAGTGTCGCTCTTTGTGTCTAGCCGCCTCCGCCGCGCGGTGTTTTATCAAAGACGCCGCCGCGACTTCAAAGCATGCCGCGCGCGGTGTACAGGCACAAGGGGTTATACCGTTTTATACCTACTCATATTTTTTTATTAAAATTCTCTTTCCTTTTTCTATTTTTTTATATTCGTATTTTATTACAATATACTTATTACTACAATATACTATATTGACAACTTGTGCAACAAAATCAATAAATTTGTCTTTGCTTTACGTAGAATATCTAAAATTGCTGACCGAAGCACGGCTCTTTCGGCATATCATGGCTATGTTGTTTCCAATATTTTGTACGGAGTTTTAATTTGGGGTAATGCTTCCGAAATGAATAGTCTTTTTAATTCAGAAAAAGTGTATCCGGGCAATTTGTAACAAAGATCCAATGCAATCATGTAAGCCACTTTTTAAAACGCTGAAATTATTAACATTACCATGTAGGTATATATATATCTACGAAGTGGCGTGTTTCGTAAAGAAATTCAAAAATGAATATTTTCAAACACGTCAAAATGTTGTATCATTTAATGCCAGATATCTGAACAAAATTTCCTATCCACAATGTAAAACTGCTCTGAGCTCAAAAAGTTGTTTTTATATGATGATTAAAATTTATAATAAGCTACCCTCTATAATAAAAGATTTACCATTTACAAGATTTAAAACAAAACTGCATCTTCAACTCTGTAAAAGAGTTCCTTAATGAATAAATTAAAATTCTTATAAAAATTGTATGACTTCTGTAGCATAAGAATTAGACTAATTTTGTATGTTATTCACAACTGTAAAATCTAATTATTGCACGCCATTATAATGTATAGCTGATTGTAACATGCCAAATCATGCAATAAAATCTATTCTATTCTATTCTATAACCATAAACATAAAATATAATATTATCATGAACATGGGTCTTCTCTCAAAATGAGAAGGATTTTAACCATAATCTACCACGCTGGCCATGTGTGGATTGGCAGACTATTCGGAGATTCTGTTAGAATAGAAAAAAAATTACAAACAGAAAAAAAAAAAATAAAAATAAAAGCAGAATAGTAAGAGCACCTGCGCCTGTACCGACACTAAGTTACTGAACGGACTATATTCATTAAATTTTTATAATTCCAATATTTTGACATAGTTAATTTCCTATTCTTTCAAAATTACCTTCAATTTGATGAAAGAAAAGTTTATACAAATAAATAAAATTGAAGTACCTTCGCTGCCGCAGGAAATGATACTCGTTTTTAGGGTTCCGCAGCTAAATGGCAAAAAACGGAACCCTTATGAATTCGTCATGTCTGTCTGTCTATCTGTCTGTCCGTCCGTATGTCACAGCTACTTTTTTCCGAAACTATAAGAACTATACTGTTGAAACTTGGTAAGTACCTAGATGTATTCTGTGAACCGCATTAAGATTTTTACACAAAAATAGAAGAAAAAAATAAACAATAAATTTTGAGGGTTCCCCATACTTAGAACTGTTTCATGGGGAACCCCCAAAATTCGTACCATGAACCATGCAAACTTCCACCGAAAATTGGTTTGAACGAGTTCTAGGAAGTAGTATTTTTTAATTATAGATAATGGTAAAGAACTCTTCGTGCACGAGTCCGACTCGCATTTGGCCGGTTTTATTTTTTCTAAATTGTCTCGTTCATTAAGGTTAATTTAGCGATTTGGCCCCTGCAGTCAAAGCTCTAAACAATTTTATTTAATCCAACAATTTAAAACAGGTGCAAGTTTTTAATTCGCTGGGATATGAAGTCATTTATAAATGTCTGTCAAGAATACCTGGCCTAAATATTTGTGTATGTAGGCAGGTACATTTCACAGCGATATCAAAGTTCGGCAGGTATGCTATGTCGACGCTACCCGCATAATGGCACACATAGCTCTGTCCAACTGACAACACAGATACCTCTATAAAAATATCTTAATAAGTTATTTTTTAACCACATTGAAATTAAAGATTCGATTTTATTCTGTTGCGTTAAAGGCAATGCTTTAATATTATTAAAAGCCGTTTGGGTATTAAAAATTATACCTACATGTGTCACAGAAATAGAGCGAGTAAAGAACATTTCATTTATTTTGAGGTCTGCTTTAAAATAATTCAATTTTCAAGTGATTCCAATTTGTGGGGTGATATTTGAAGACACTTCTTCATCCATTCATCTGTTTGAGTTTTGTATTTTGCACGATAGGCCAAAATTTCCTTCAGCTCATTTTTAGGGTTCGGTTAGGGTTTAGGTTGGGGATATAGTTATATCTGTTTTTCGAGGATTGTGACTACGGAACCCTACACTGCGCGTGGCCCGCCACGCACTTGGCCGGTTTTTTGAAATATAATTTTTCACATTTTTTTTAATCTAATCACTTTTTCGCATAACATCTTGAATATCAATGTAACACATTTATTAAACGTTGTCAAGTATTAAAGAAAAATGTTAGAATGGAACTAAATCTAAGCGGTAAGTATAATATGGAGTAATGTACGTATGTATATACCCACGATGCGGGTGTAGGTAGGTGCACTCGCAGGTTCGTAGCCACCGCGTAATGTAGGCATTTTATGTTAATTGACACCGCTATCGAGCAGTCTATTTCATTCCTCAGGATATCTGCACTTGTCCGCACATTCCAGTCGCATAGGAATCTCCAAACTTGTAAATAAATTCCTAACCTATCGGAATTTTTACCACCCGCCTTTTAATACCTTGAAAGGTTTGTTTTAGGTGTATTTATTACTCATAAAATCTATTAGCGGACGATGGAGATAGCTTCGCTCGGAATATCCATGGAACCAAAGTTACTGACATAGCTCATACAGTCGTGAAACCAAAGTGGCAATGGGCGGGGCGCGTTCAAAGAACTGGTGGATTTTGGGATCTCAAGGTGCTTGACGGTTATCCCGCACCACCCTCCCTCCAGTAGCCAGCAGCCGCTGGATATAAACAGCACAAGATCGTGTTCTGTGGCGATTGAAGCTTTTCCAGCAGTCTATGGGTTGAGACGACGACGAAACCTTTTTTCCTGTTTGGAATTTTCTATGCGAGCAGTGCGCAATGTTGTTTGTGTGTCAGCGAAGCATTTTATTGCGCGGATTGAACTGAGTGCGTTTTGTACTTAAGTGCTTATGTTACATGTGTTTTACAGCCCTGAGGCGAGATAGGTAATATCATTGCTTTGAAATCATCATTTATTTACTAAGTAGGTATATGATATTTTTGATACTTATGTCATGAACTCGTGTATATTTTCGTTTCCTCCGTGGTGTTTTTTATTCGACGTTTCCTTTCTTAGTCAAAGTCAAAGTCAAAGTTTTATTCAAATTACTTACGAAAACTAAAACTACGAGGGTTCCAAACACGCCCTGGTCTGAGAAGAACCCGCAACAAACTCAGCCGGTTTTTTAGGGTTCCGTACCCGAAAGGTAAAAACGGAGCCCTATTAATGTCACTCGGCTGTGTCTGTCTGTCTGTCTGTCCGTCTGTCCGCCGGTCACAGGTCTCTAGCTCGCAGACGAAATCAGTTACAAACCTGAAATTTTGGTATTTAGTGTAAAACGTTAACCCAAAATCAAATATTGAATTAGAAATTGAATTAAATTATTTTTCAGGGGGGCTCCCATACATGAAAAAGGAGCCGGAAAAAAAAATTTTTCTTTACCCTAGCTTGTGGAGTATCATTGTTTAGAGCTCATTAAGTAGAGTACAAATATATATTTTTTTAATTTTATTTATTTATCTCCATCTCACAATATATCTTAAGTAATGTTTGATATGTTTCCTTTAGGGTCCTGCTTCCCTGGTGGCCGCGGGTGCAGCGCGACCGTGGCGCGGCCGTCGACCTTGCCGGGAAATCGTGTCAGGGAAATGCTTTCCTCCTTGTTTGCGAGGCGCACGCCGCGTTTGGGGCTCTACTTTACTTTCGAAAACTATTTTTTTTTGCTAATATAAATTTTATAATCACATAGATATTATTTATTTAAAGACAAACATATCGAGAGTTATTGTTGATCAAGATATACTTACGTTGACCGATAGGCGTTGGTGTTCCAAAGTGCTCGAGTGGCCATCTCAATCTAGTCGCAAACAACCGCATATTTATTACAATAAACCATTTTTAATGAAACTCGGTAGATTTAATTTAGATTTTAAGTTTCTATTCTAATAAAAAAACCGATAGAATAGATGCACCATAATGCAAACACAGAAGGGCTTGTAAAATGTGCATAAAAAATTAAAAAACCCCCGACGTTCGCCATTTTGTGGCGGTGGCCATCTTGGATTTGCAAAGTGCTATTCTACTAGTCAAGCCCTTTCATTTGATACCCATATTATGGGAGTTGTGAAAAAATATGTAATCCGCTATTTTGTAGCGGCGGCCATCTTGGATCAATTTTCATCAAACATAGCTAAGAACACTCTCGACTAATTCACCTTTCAAACAAAAAAAACCGCATTCAAATCGGTCCACCCGTTTGAGCGCCACAGGGGAACAGACAGACACACACACACACACAGACACGTCAAACTTATAACACCCCGTCGTTTTTGCGTCGGGGGTTAAAAATAGGTTTGAGCTTCGATGACGGTGTGAAGGTAATGTGATTGCGATACGATTCACCATAACCATCCGAGTGTAACTACATACAGGGAACAAAATCAAAGGCTACCTACCAAACGAGCGTCGCTGACAGCTCACTCGCGGGATGCACGTAGACGCGCTGTCGTCAGCAGACGTCCGGCGTGGTCCGGCGCCGTACAAGGCGACGGCGTGCCCAAATAGAGCCTACGCCGTGCGGGCGCACAGCGCGAGCGGCCGGAATACTAAACGCGTAGCCGGTGAATCGATACCGGACAAATCCTCCCGACAATGTTGGGCTTCCAACCACCTCATGATCAACCCATTACCGGCTCACTACAGAGCACGGGTCTCCTCTCAGAGTGAGAAGGGTTTTGGCCATAGTCTACCACGCTGGCCAAGCGGATTGGCAGACTTCACACACCTTTGAGAACGTTATGGAGAACTCTCAGGCATGCAGGTTTCCTCACGATGTTTTCCGTCACCGTTAAAGCAAGTGATATTTAAATACTTAAAACGTACATAACTCCGAAAAGTTAGAGGTGCGTGCCCGGGATCGAACCCACGACCTCCGATTAGAAGTCGGTCGTCCTAACCACTAGGCTATTACAGCTTTAGTCGGTCGTCCAACCACCTACTGCGACAATAAACTGCCTCGCTGGTCTAGTGGTTAGCATAATCGACTGCAGATCACGAGGTCCCGGGTACGATTCCGGTCCGATCGGGTCCCCGGGTCGGGCAAATAATTGTTAGGTGTTAAGGTTTTCTGTCAAGAAATTTTCAGTACCAGCCTGGAGTTGGAAGTTGGTGGTGTTTCACCCCGTGCCTCTGTAGTGCAGTAGCTTGCTTAAAGAGTTACGAATGAAACGAAACCATCAGGAACGAACCCGCGGGCAGCAGATATAGTCTCTACATATCGTAAAGTTTACAAAATATAGCCTAGCAATAAGAACAGCATAATATTAAACTGCATCATAAAAAATATATTTATTTAACAAATAGATAAAATAAAAACTCAGAATAAAAGTGTGACAGCATCGTAATAAGTTGTTAATTTATGTTATGGCGCTAGATGACATTTTTTTGTGAAGACTAGCTGTTAAAACTGTGACTAAGGTTACCAATTGAAAATCCTGAACTTCGTAAGTATACGGCGACCATTCTGCGGAGGCGGAAACTTGCCATTTATGCAGGAGATATTAAAGTGCACAAGTGTGTGCACAAACGCAGGTGCACTCTCTATTCCTTCACTCTAGTAGTCCAACGGGACGCCAATTAAGACCGGAGAACCGACGGCTTTAGGTGCTCTCCGGAGTGTTAGATACACCGCCAAATGCACCACTACGGGCTGAGAAGTTCTTGACTGAAAACAATTTTTCTTTTTTTTTGCCCGACCCTAGATTCGAATCCAAGACGATCTTAAGATCCGCGGGTGATCTAGCTACTAGCTGAATGAGGCAATTTTTGGTCACTACAATAATTCGAAAACGTGGATCTTACAAGAAAACAGTTAGTCAGGACCGATCGATATTTCACTGTTACACTCATGGTCACCCTAACCGCGAATGAATATTAATTAAATAATGTGTATAATATATTGATCTTGAATGGCTCGCAACTCGCATAATTATACATTTAGAACATCAGCGGCGATAACGATCTGTGTCTTAGAGTTTCATCAGTTTATAGCGATAATGTATACTCACGGACATTTCGGCTAAGCTCCAAATTTTATTTTATTGATTTAATAAACCACGTAATATTTAACAAATTTTGCTTTAAAAACATTAGTCCAGTAACTTTAGGATTTGCTAGTATGGGGTACCTTGCGTTAAATCGGGTAGTTCTGATTTTTTGCAGACTTGTTTATGATGTTGGCCCAATGATTAATCCAAGTTTGTGACCTCGAGCGACGAACGCAACTTTGTCAAAAATCGAAAAAACCGCGGTAATTTGGGGTTTTTTCAGATTTTGGCGATTATAACCCAAAAGGACTAGTTCTTGACACTACCTTTTCAGGGCGTTTTAAAAGTAGAATAAAATTGCTACAATTTAAGACCAGAACCAGCTCTGTAGGTACATTACTTACTGAGATGCTCGAGACTTCACTTGCGTGAATTCTTAATCTCATACAAACTTCCATCTCCCATTGTACCAACTTAAGGGTAGTTTTTACAAAATTCCTTCAACACGTAATTCTTAATTTTTAACCGAAAATCTAAATCCCAATTTTCATAGATATAACTTGATAAATGACGAAAACGTGACGGGGTCTCATTTAAACTTTCATCCCCTACTTAACCCACTTGCGGATAGAAATTTCAATAATCCTGAAATTTTTATTTTTTATTTTTTATGGAAAGCCCAAATACCAATTTTCATGGATGTAACTAGAAAAATGACAGACTTTCATACAAACTTTCATCCCCTATTTAATCCCCTTAGTGGTGGAATTTCCAATAATCCTTTTTAATCTAATTGATGCTTGAAAATATATTTATTAGAAAAATAATATTCTATAGGAATTTTAAACAATTCCGGATAAAGGAAACGCTTTATGATGTCACGTCCGTTTCAATTACTTCCGTTTCACATGCGTTTCATATAGTAGGTAACTATTTTATCTTTTTTATATTGTGTTCACAACAAATAAATAAAATAATCAATATTTGGCCGGATTCCAGTTTTACCACGAATGCAGCGATTGCCATCTATTCCCTGCGACCGACTAAAGTTAACTAGCATCTGAAATAGTTATTTATGTTTAGTAATTAAGCCTTTTTAGAGCCAGACGTGTAACGAGCGAGGTAATGGGTGTAGTAACTTCGCGACAAACAGCATGTTTTTTAGCTCAGCACACTTCAGATAAACTAACAAGTTGAGTTATCTATGTAATAGATAAGATAAATAAACCGCCTGCATTATTTATATTCTCCTTATAAGCCCGCCCCGAGATGCTAGTGATATATTTGATATCGGGGAATGTCGCCCGCAATCCGGCTCAATAAAATATTGTAAATATTGTGAATACCGCCAATATTAAAAACATGGGCAAAAAAAATTAGCGTAGCCGACGATAATTAATATTAATTTATAATTTATAGTCGCGGTACGTCGGGAATTTAATATTTATATGAAATCTCCTAAAATGAGTTGTATGTAATATATTGCTATGCGGATGACGGTTCTTAAGGTCCAATTCCATTAGAGTCCATTGAGGATATACTTTCATAATTATTATCAATAAGATTATTGAAGATATCAATATTAATTTTATAACCTAATTAAACAATACTGTCTGGTCAATTTAGCAAACTACCTATACCTAAGGTGTTGTAACTTTTTGAATTTTTCATAAAGTTAAATTATCTGATAAGTTAATACGATTACTCGTAATGGTCAATGTAAACACATTATCTGATTTTTAACGAAAGTAAAATTAATTGTTTACTTTCACAAGAGGCCAAAGATAAAGTTAGTTTAGAAAATGGCTTGGTTATGGGTGCTTACTGAGTTAAGCTCAAGTCGTTTAATATGTGTCTTCTAGATAATCGCCATTATCTTTCAGGTGTAATAACTGAATAACTGAACAAGTGTAAATTGAAAATTTAAAAAACCCCCGACATTCGCCATTTAGTGGCGGCGGCCATCTTGAATTTGCAATAGTGCTATTCTACTAGTCAAGCCCTTTCATTTGATACCCATATCAAGGGAGTTGTGAAAAAATATATCATCCGCCATTTTGTAGCGGCGGCCATCTTGGACCGATTTTCATCAAACATAGCTAAGAACACTCTCGACTAATTCACCTTTCAAACAAAAAAAACCGCATTCAAATCGGTCCACCCGTTTGAGCGCCACAGGGGAACAGACAGACACACACACACACACACACACACACACACACACACACACACACACACACACACACACACACAGACACGTCAAACTTATAACACCCCGTCGTTTTTGCGTCGGGGGTTAAAAAAAGCAAAAACTCAATTCAAGTTACAACAAAAGAGTCTTATTAATAAGACTCGAGGCTGTGAGTGTTTGATAGAAATATAATTTTTTCATCGCATTCCCGCCTCCATTGCGCATAAGGGCCCTCGCAGACTCGGCAAAGGGCAATACTTTGAAGCGACAGCTCGAAAGCGACAAAGTAACTTGCTTACTACTTATGAGTTCGATTCGCATCCTTGAAATAAATATGCAAAAGAAGTCTAATGCTATCTCATTTGTTCTGTTTTAATTACTCTACTAGGTCTGTTTAACTCTTTGTATAGTTCGTTCGGTAACTTAGTGTCGGTACAGGCGCAGGTGCTCTTAGTATTCTGGTTTTATTTTTATTACTTTTTTTCTGTTTGTAATTTTTTTCTATTCTAACAGAATCTTCGAATAGTCTGCCAATCCGCACTTGGCCAGCGTGGTAGACTATGGTGAAAATCCTTCTCATTTTGAGAGAAGACCCGTGTTCATGAGAATATTATATTTTATGTTTATGGTTATATTGTAATAAAATACGAATATAAAAAAATATAAAAAGGAAAGAGAATTTTAATGAAAAAATATGAGTAGGTATAAAACGCCAAAACCCCTTGTGCCTGTACACCCCTCGCGGCATGTTTTGAAGTCACGGCGGTGTCTTTGGCAAAATACCGCGCGGCGGAGGCGGCTAGACACAAAAGGCAACCGTAAGAAAACGAACAGACTATAGATGCAAACCCCGCGAGAAAATGTTGTCGAACTGATTGTGCTACGTCTCCTGGGATTTGCAGCAACAACGCGTTTATATAAAAAAAATAAAATAAAAATAAAATATTGAATGGAAGCAGGCGTTACTTTGCGGAATTCCATGATATACAATGAATATAAAATTATTTTGCTATAATCCGCTAACAGTGACAAATTTGTAGGCACAACACCACACAATCTTGTAGGCACAACACCACACAAATTCACCACAAAACAAACTCGACGATCGTTTCGCTCCGACACCGGAGCATCTTCAGGAGATGTCGACTTCACAACGGACGATTGCAAAGTGAGTTCGTGTCGAATGAGCGGTCTTATATATACTATCCCCGCTTAGTCATCTACCCTCCTTTCTCTTTCTCTCTGGCCACGCCCCCTAAATATGTTGAGCAACGGTGAAGATGACACATTTATTTGCTCATTCAGCAATTCGACACTTCTACCGCTGTGCCCAACTATTTCCAATTGTTCCAACACGCACAGTCTTAAACTTTTACAGCATGTGTGTAAAATTTCAAATGTATGACCCTCGTCTATCCTATGTCCACTATCCAAAAGATGTTTTGCGAAATGAGATCTTTGAGGCTGGTTGTTTCTAAAGGCAGCCATATGTTCTTTATATCGAGTTACAAAACTGGGCGCAATTTTGTAACTCGATATAAAGAACATATGGCTGCCTTTAGAAACAACCAGCCTCAAAGATCTCATTTCGCAAAACATCTTTTGGATAGTGGACATAGGATAGACGAGGGTCATACATTTGAAATTTTACACACATGCTGTAAAAGTTTAAGACTGTGCGTGTTGGAACAATTGGAAATAGTTGGGCACAGCGGTAGAAGTGTCGAATTGCTGAATGAGCAAATAAATGTGTCATCTTCACCGTTGCTCAACATATTTAGGGGGCGTGGCCAGAGAGAAAGAGAAAGGAGGGTAGATGACTAAGCGGGGATAGTATATATAAGACCGCTCATTCGACACGAACTCACTTTGCAATCGTCCGTTGTGAAGTCGACATCTCCTGAAGATGCTCCGGTGTCGGAGCGAAACGATCGTCGAGTTTGTTTTGTGGTGAATTTGTGTGGTGTTGTGCCTACAAGATTGTGTGGTGTTGTGCCTACAAATTTGTCACTGTTAGCGGATTATAGCAAAATAATTTTATATTCATTGTATAAAAATAAAATAATTTTATTTCAGACAAAAATTGTTCATAATTCATTTTTACACTCAGTAAAAAATAAAATCAATTAAAAACAGAATTAATATAGGTAAAATAAGAATTCATCATCATCATCATGATCAACCCATTACCGGCTCACTACAGAGCACGGGTCTCCTCTCAGAGTGAGAAGGGTTTTGGCCATAGTCTACCACGCTGGCCAAGCGGATTGGCAGACTTCACACACCTTTGAGAACGTTATGGAGAACTCTCAGGCATGCAGGTTTCCTCACGATGTTTTCCTTCACCGTTAAAGCAAGTGATATTTAAATACTTAAAACGCACATAACTCCGAAAAGTTAGAGGTGCGTGCCCCGGGATCGAACCCACGACCTCCGATTAGAAGTCGGTTGTCCTAACCACTAGGCTATCACAGCTTGTTAATAAGAATTAAATATAATAAATTAAGTGAAATTAAATGAATTAAATAAAACATTCAAATTATATGTAATCTCTTTAAGAAAACGTTGTGGTCAGTCTTAGATATTAAAAAATTTTGGAATATTACCTGTAGTGATATGATTTCAGAGTCTTTATTATATAACCACCATTTATATAATCCCTATTAGCACACCGAGGTATCGCATATATTATAGAATTGATTAACGTCTTCATATGCCATTTTCGTTAAGGTGTTGACGTTTCGCTAACGCATGCGAAATACGTTTAAACGCTAAATATATCCACCACCACTAACACTGTCTTTGGACGTCCCACTGCTAGGCCATTTCAGGAGAAAGGGATTTAGAGCTTAGACCCGCCACGCTGCTCCAATGCGGGTTGGCGTGGTAAATATGTCGGTCGGTGTCGTGTCTTTAGTTCGTAGGAGCCCTAAGTGATCAGCAGTGCGATCACGTAGGGCGCGTAAGTAATCACAAGTATATCTAGCTACCGGACTTGCAGCCTCCGGGCGGAGCGCTGTCACACGAGTACATAAGTACAGAGAGGAAGCTTCATACAAACGGCCCGCTGTAGGTACACTCACACAAACACACTCACCAACGATTCACGGACACCCGCTCGTTCCACTAACCGGTACAGTTGGTGACAAACGTGCGCATATGTGTGAGTGTACCTACAGCGGGCCGCTTGTAGAAGCTTCCCCTCTGTACTTATCTACTCGTGTGGCTGTGCGCTGTGCACGCACACACGCACACACGCGCGGGCACGAACACGGCGCCGATATCATCCCAATCGCTAATCAGAGCTTTACATACCTATGAATAAAAATAAAATTAGAAAAACAGAGTGCATAATATTGCTGGTAAGTTGAATGAATTAAGAAAAAGGTAATGTTTAATTGTACGAATAAGCTGAACTGACTGTTGGAGGTGTTGGAATGGTGCTCATATTGACACTAGAACTTATAGAATTAACTACCAGTATCAGACGATATTAGAGGTAAGTAGGTAAATTAGGTAAGGTTATTCTGGAAAATTTAATGGAAAACGTTACGCTGTGTGCTATAATCGCGTTGTGTTGCTATAATGTAGATACTTAGTTATGATATTTCGTTTTTAAAAGACTTCCAAAAAAGGCGGAAGGAGGTTGTCAATGGGCACACATATTTTTTTTACTTATTTAAATTCTTTAACATTTTTTCATTTTCATCATATTTTAAATTTACAATTCAAAATACAGCTAATTGGGCACAAGTAAAGCCTCAGTATATTACCTATACATATGTCAATATGTATTTAAATAATTGCACAAATAGCACTTTCCACTATAGCCTTTTTTTGCGTTGCAATAAAAACGTATCGCGATCGTTTATCTGTCTGTCACTTTTCATTATATTTTAATCCAATCGTAACTCATTGAACAAATTATTTTTTTATATTTTTTGTCTATTTGAATTATAATATTATCATGTTTACAAATGCAATGTGTCATTTCAATTAGTTTTAAAACTAACTTTTTCTCATTATCCTGGCCGTTGTGACGTCACAAGGTGGTTCCAGTACGGTGTGCATAAAAATATAGAGAATACTGAATGACCTGAAGTACCTATCACATTTCTATGGTCATTTTTCTGCCTCAGATTTTAAGGAATAGTTTAACTAACAAAATAACTAAGGTAAATACTGCAACCGTAAGCACAAGTAAAAAAATAATATCTTAACTAAAAAACAACGATTTAGCAAAGTTATCACAGAAATAATGTTTGACAATGTGGTATTTGACACTAATAATAACCGGCCAAGTGCGTGGCGGGCCACGCGCAGTGTAGGGTTCCGTAGTCACAATCCTCGAAAAACAGATATAACTCCTTAACCTGTGAACCCTACTTAGCCATGATAGTTTTCCTTTAAAATTGATTATATATACTACTGCTGTGAATTTTTTCAAGTTCCTATATACTGCCATTTGGCTGATAGAGGGGGGGGACACTTGACTCTAATAAAAATTTACACTTTAAAACATCATATTTTACAAACCGGTCTAGAAATCGAAAAATGATGTTCCCATACCCACAGTATTTTTAAAAGACCTATTCAACGATACCCCACACTATGGGGTAGACGAGAAAAAAAATTATCATCCCCACTTTACATGTACGGGAGCTACCCTAAAAAAAAATAATTATCAAAATTTTATTTCACCACTTTGTCGACGTGATTAATATTTATACCCATGCCAAATTACAGATTTCTAGCACTAATAGTCTCTGAGATTAACCGAGGACGGACGGACAGACAGACGGACGGACATGGCGAAACTATAAGGGTTCCTTGTTTACTACGGAACCCTAAAAATGTTGTTTTTTATCAAGATAATGCGATAGGTATTTGCATTCATTTTCATTGAAGAATATTTATAACTTTGAAGATCAATCACTGAAGTCTTTACTACTAATGCACGTGGAATCCGAACCTGTGGTAGATTCATTTGACTATTCAAAAGTACTTGTAAAAGTTTATTTGAATAAAAACTTTTCTATTCTATTCTATTCTGAATATTATGAACACCTCTTATGGTCTAGGATCCCACCTCAGAAATTTCTACCCTCATCTGTTATTTAAACGAATTATATGTCAAATGAAAGATTATTTTATTCTTAATCGAACCGTATTTGGTTGCCTGGTCAAAAGTGGTGCTAAATCATGGTTGCCTGGATTTTAAGATATAAAATGTTCGGTGCGAGTGTTGAAAGTGACAGAAAAGTGTTGCGCGCGCAATTTCATTTGACAGACAAAGATGCAGTGAGGCAGGCGTGCACTCGGCAGGTGCTTAGTCTATACATAGATTAAAACCATAGACTTTCTGTGCCTGTCCATTAAAGATATTTACAAAAAAATAAGCGAGTGACGTAAGGGATAAGTAATAAAACGTAAAAAAGCTGTTTTTGAAAATTTTGTCTGTTTGTCTGTATGTTTGTGCATGTATTACGCAAAAACTACTGAATGGATTGAAATGAAACTTGGCATGATTTAAGTTCATACTACATAATAGCATATAGGATACCTTTTATCCCGAAATTCAGCAGAGTTCCCTTGGGAGAGAGGATGAAAGTCAAAATACACATTTTGACTTTCATCCCCTCTTCCAAGGGAACTGTGCTGAATTTCGGGATAAGAAGTATCCTATATGCTATTATGTAGTATGAACTTAAATCATGCCAAGTTTCATTTCAATCCATTCAGTAGTTTTTGCGTAATACATGCACAAACATACAGACAAACAGACAAAATTTTCAAAAACAGCTTTTTACGTTTTATTACTTATCCCTTACGTCACTCACTTATTTTTTTGTAAATATCTTTAATGGACAGGCACAGAAAGTCTATGGTTTTAATCTATGTATAGACTAAGCACCTGCCGAGTGCACGCCTGCCTCACTGCATCTTTGTCTGTCAAATGAAATTGCGCGCGCAACACTTTTCTGTCACTTTCAACACTCGCACCGAACATTTTATATCTTAAAATCCAGGCAACCATGATTTAGCACCACTTTTGACCAGGCAACCAAATACGGTTCGATTAAGAATAAAATAATCTTTCATTTGACATATAATTCGTTTAAATAACAGATGAGGGTAGAAATTTCTAAGGTGGGATCTCCTACTATTAAGTCAATCTGTCGTCTAGTTTAGTCTACAAATATTAACGCATTAGTTAGATATTTCGCAAATATGGGCGAACAAGTTTTTTGTTCGACGTAGGTACCTATATTATTGTGCTTAACTAAGAAATATTTTTTATAAATATTAAATAAATACTAGATTGTGCATGTACTTACCTACTCGTTCTTAGTTTCCGTTAGTAATAAAATAGTACGCGTACACTATTTTAATTACAAATCACAAAAAGGAATTATGTGCGAACACAAGAGTCGGTGGCAGTAATTCATTTTGACTTTTTAGGGTTCCGTACCCGAAGGGTAAAAAACGGAGCCCTATTAATGTCACTCGGCTGTCTGTCTGTCTGTCTGTCTGTCTGTCTGTCTGTCCGTCTGTCCGCCGGTCACAGGTCTCTAGCTCGCAGACGAAATGAGTTACAAACCTGAAATTTTGGTATTTAGTGTAAAACGTTAACCCAAAATCAAATATTGAATTAGAAATTGAATTAAATTATTTTTCAGGGGGGCTCCCATACATGAAAAAGGAGCCGGAAAAAAAAATTTTTTCTTTACCCTAGCTTGTGGGGTATCATTGTTTAGAGCTCATTAAGTAGAGTACAAATATATACTTTTTTAATTTTTATCTCAAAAAATAAGGGAATGGGAGGCCATCAAAGTTGTCAGTTTTAGACCATTTTTGTGACGGGGGCTATCTCAAAAACTAAACTAGTTGGGAATATGATATTTCAGTATATTATGTACTATATGCTCTATTTAAACAACAAATACTGAAAACAACGATTTATTAAATAGTTTATAAGCTGTGACCAAAATAAACGAACATTTTTTTGGGTTTTTCTTTCACGGTTTGTTGCGATGTCTAGCTCGGAAATTAAATATTTCTTAGACCCAAAATATTATATTGTTCATAATTATGTACGGAACCCTGAAAGAGCGAGGCCCGACTCGCACTTGGCTGATTTTTTGCTTACACTACAGTTTTCTTGAAAACTCCATGTTTCTCAATTAAAGGATTTACTTGGACTTACCTTGAAAGGTAGCTTTGCAGTAAGAATGTATTCATGTCTGATAAAAATCAATCTAATTAGAATTACAACTTAGTTCAACTAGTTTGTACTACTAATTTACCTTTTCAATATAGTAGATAATACTTACGTATTAAAATTCGCGTAAATAATTATATGCAGATTGCAGGCCAACTTGTGGCTCTTACGATAAGTCAAGACTACCACTGGTTTGGAAAGCTAGTATATCTAACAATGCAACAAATTAATTGACACTTTAGATCACAATATGCTGTGGTTAGCTGAATACTATTGCCCCGTGCAACTGTGTCATTAAAATTTCATTAATTTTGTAAATAATCTCAACTTGAAAAATATGAAATAATAAAAAATTATTCTGTGAAGTGTAAAGTGTCCACTGTCCACTGTCCAGGTTGGTAGGTATTGCATTGTGTCATGGAGTAAAGTATATAGTGGTAAGTGAACTGCAGAAAGACAATGGCAGTAAATAGAGCAGGCATGTGAAACGCAGGTGCAGTGAAAATGTCCGCATCGGGCACGCGGCCGCCGCGCGCAGTGAAAACGAACAGACACATAAACACACACACCCGGATGTGCGGACGTCGTTGCGTATGTGCGGCCCGTCGCGCGTAGAAAGTGTCGTGAGAGACGGTTAGTGCGCACGACGCGACCACGAGACGACGTATCGTAGACAACTTACTACAATGTTCCTTAAATAACGTTAATAAAATCAAATTAACGTTAATAAAATATTTATATGTTAATATTATAATTGGTTCATCTACTGATAATTTAGCTACTGTTTTGCACAAAGTGCGAGCCTAAATATTCGACGCAGGAGTGCAGACTTCTTGGCACCATATTGTACCTATAGGGCAAGACTTTTACAGTAATGAGATTAAGCTTGCTGTAAGTTTTATTAAACAGCAGCCATAGAAAGGTGTCTATGAAGTTTTAATTACACAGCAGGTGTAACTTCACAAAAATACTACATTTCGTGTAGTTTTTTTTAAACAAAATTAGAATGAAAGATGTAAATATAAGCTCAAACCCTTTCTCAACCTCCGGCGCGGCGAGGAATCCTTCTGCAGAGACTCGCAGACCAGTAAACACCTAGATATATATTTTAGAAAGTAAATATCAAGGTATCAGAGTAGGTAGGCATGTTAATAGCTAGGTAAGTTTTGAAAATCGTTTTCCCATGTCCACTCCGTCTGGTTGTAAATAGTTTGCGTGCCCGCGTGGCCGACCGCGTGCCTGACCGCGCCGAGCGTTGTATATTACCATCGCGAGACGTGGCCGATGCCACCGAATACCTAATTATGTCCGATTTCTACACAGCTCTGATCTACGACGCACACGGTCCTTGCAAATTGAGCTGGTCAAAACAAAATAATACGCGCGTAAGTTGCAATAAAAAAGAACAATAAAATATATTCTTTTTGGCGAAATTCCTAATGAGTAATAACGCTGCCTACGAGTACGAGTGCCCTTTCTTCTAATAATAATTAGATAATTTTAAAGAGGCGGACTACAGCTGATATAGGTACTTTTTAATCCCAAAATAAGATTTCACCAGGGAATGAAGTATTGGGCATCATGAAGTCCTCACAATTTTGTATATAAATAATCTCTACTTTGGCTGAGAGAAGAAAAGAGTTTTGGAGAAAAGAAAATTTACTTAAAATCCGAGTAAATAAATAAATAATTATAATTATTGTTAAAAAAAACACTCATTAGATTTCTATTGCTAGGAGCAATAAAACCTAGCAAAGTACTTATTATATCGATTTCCTTTTACCAATAAGTAGGTACGAGTATATACTGGTACGAGTATATACTGCATGGTAGACATCTATTGCCATAATGTTGATACATTCGTATAGCCATCTATAAAAACAATGTGTAACAAAGCGGTGGATAAGTAGGTATCCTATTTATAATTACTTAGGAGCGCGTACAGTCAGCGAGTAGGTAATGCATTTCCTTTTAAAATAACAAACACATTTTGCGCGCGGGCAATGCGTCTTAGGTAATGCGCAGGATACGTGCCTCTAATGGTAACGACCATTCCATTCATTTAGTACTTACTGACCAGAGCTACCTCGTCGTCGCTTGTCGGACAAACCGAGCAAAGAGGAAAAATTCCTAAGCGACGGGGACGAGAAACGTCAAAACGCTCAACGCTTTGTCTCGGGAAACCGAGCGAAACGGGAGCGACAGACCTGCCAACTTCGAACGCCAACTAAGATCGTCAGCAAGTCGGACTCAGAAGCCCCGATGGCCATCTGTACTTGTAAAACAGTACCGTGACTGATTAACAGGCAACGCACAACCTAAAACTGGACCTAGAGATTCGTTTAGAGGAAATATTTCTTACAAACACTAATGTTCTTAAGTGCACTAAGGAGGGATTCTTTGAAATTCCATCCCTAAAGGGGTTTGGATGTGTGAAGAATTTCCTTTTAAATCCAAGAGATCTAAGTTGTGGGAAATTGCGTATAAACTAATCCTTCATCTTGGGCAGGAACTTCTGAGTAGGTACTTCATCTACAAAAACTTAAACTTTACACCTACATATATACTGTTCTTGCTTTCCTATGAGAGAAGAAACCCACGTTTAGCATAATTGTTATCGTATTTTGCTGGTTGGTACGTTTCTCACCCGAAACCCGAACCCGAAAACCCGAAAACGTACCAACCAAACTGGTTGGTACGTTTTCGGGTTTTCGGGTTATGTTTGTTGGCATGTCTGTAAATCCTTATTGTCTGAAACCTAACAAAAGATGAGACGTTCGCTAAAAAGAGGCGAGTTACGAGACGTGCCTGCAAAAACCTTCAGTGACCGCAATAACTCAAAACTGAGTACGCAGCGAGTGGAGAGATACGGGGCCTGGTCGCAGAAGGTAAGTTACGGCGTTTTTACTGATGGTTGTCACCCGTCAAACAGTCGTCGGGCTCATGATGGGCTGCATTCGATGGACGCCTGCCAACCTCCATCTAGAGCCAATAAAGTCCTATAATCTATACTCGTCGGCGTAGTTACGACTTTATTCCAATAGTTATATGTTGGTGTTTCGATAAACGTGTGGCGGGGTTAGTGCGTTGCGGGTTCAGGCCGAGAGGCAGTGGTAGTGTTTTTTTGCCCTCGACGACCTGGCGGGCGCAACGGAACTGACTGGCCTATTGTATGTTAATACTCGGCCGGATTTTGTTCGGGCTCAATTATATTATGAAGCTTAACCACACGACGAAAGTCAAAAGTCACCCGGGTGTCTTTGTTGGTGTATGGCGCGTGTGTTGCCCCCCTCCCCTGCCCCCTCCCCCACTACCCCCCGCGGCCCGTTACACGCGGACCTTGCCACGGCGCCCTCGGTGAATCGGCACAAATCATTATTAATACCTACACTAAGTGTTAATTCCTGCGACTCCATTCAAAAAACATACATTTTTAAACAGCCGCAGAGCCCATAGAGTGTTTGATCGTTATCATCAACAGGCTATGTCTCACTCGTGGGCAAAACATCATTATCATCACGATCTTAATTGATAGACATCTACAGCTAGACATACGTCTCTTGCAAGGATCTTGTGCCGCTCGTATACAGCAGCTGACAGCGACTTTTTGAGATCGTCCGTTTTATTGGTGGGGGGGGGTCTTTCAGCAGCAATTCCAACAGCTTAATTGGAACCTTAACGTCTATCTCTCCTATGCATTTCCTTATTTCTGATTTGATCCCGGCATACCTCTCTCTATATCGCCCTCCAAG
Source organism: Melanargia galathea (assembly GCA_920104075.1). Taxonomy (NCBI): domain Eukaryota; kingdom Metazoa; phylum Arthropoda; class Insecta; order Lepidoptera; family Nymphalidae; genus Melanargia; species Melanargia galathea. The sequence continues at coordinate 449,110 of OV049865.1, forward strand.
CAAACCTCAGAAGAGCGTAAGGACTCAATACCCCGATAGCTTGTTAAGGATCCACATCTTCTAACTACGAGGCCATCGCTGTTTACTATATGATATTTACTTTAGTTAAGTATTTATCAATATTTCAGATAGATTTATTATTCTTTGCTTCTAAGGCGCTCGAATGGTGACCCGCGGACTAGAAAGTGTAGCGTTGGCAGACCCTCCACTAGATGGACGATCTCAAGCGAGTCGCTGGAAGCCTCTGGACACAAGCGGCACAAGATCTGAAGGAAGAGACTTATATCCAGCTGTGGGCGTCTATCAATTAAGATCATGATGATGGTGATGTTTTTGCCCAGGAGTGAGACATAGTCTGTTTGATGATAGCGGTCGAACACTGTGACTGATTAAAAATGTGTTTTTTATTTTGTATACCTATTAGTTTTTATTTTGGTTCCGATTAAGTAAATTTTCTTTTTTTATATTTTATTTACAAACGATATCACAAAATGAATACCTAATAATAATTTATTTTATAATGAATTTAAAACACGCGTCTTTATATAGCATGGATCTAAGTTTTTGCATGAAAAAGTAATTAAATTTTATTACCCTTATATTTTTACGCAAACTTCGCAAAAACTGGAAATTTTGTTAATTTTGTAGATAAGTTTCAAAATCGTTTTATTTATAAAAATAAATTAACTACGCTTAGATAAAAACCGTAAGACACAAACAATGTTTAAAAATAATAATCAAGTAATTAAAATATTCCGTTACGCAAAACAGTTTCTAAGACCTTGAATTATTAAGATACCTACTCGTATAAAAGTTTTTTTTTTTCAGTAATTTATTCCTATTCCAACTATGTATATGATAATTAGACCAAACGATGTCCTTAGTAAAGGGCAATTCTTTGCCTTTTTTCACAACGATTTCCTGGAAGTACCTACTCAGAAAAAGTGCTCAGGCAGAACTCTCAAGGATTGAATCTATGACTTGTGGTATAGTTAAAATGATCCACGCATTTTAACTACGACCACTATAGCTTCCGATGACGCAAAAACATTGGCCAATGACGTACAAAGCTTAATCTTCTTACATATTTTGGCCTCATATTATATATTATTTTGTTTTATATTAATTAAATATTTAATGGTTTATTTTAACAAAAATACAATTATCGCAATTTTATTGTACATAATTATATAAATCAAAGAAAAAAATCATTGTTTGTAGATAACTTAAAACTGGACTTGATTAATGCATTTGTTATTTATGTTAATTGTCGAAGATGATCGTAGCATGTAACCCATCACTTAAGGAAGGCGATGTAAACAAGTGTAAATTGAAAATTTAAAAAACCCCCGACATTCGCCATTTTGTGGAGGCGGCCATCTTGGATTTGCAATTGTACTAGTCAAGCCCTTTCATTTGATACCCATATTAAGGGAGTTGTGAAAAAATATGTAATCCGCCATTTTGTAGCGGCGGCCATCTTGGACCGATTTTCATCAAACATAGCTAACAACACTCTCGACTAAATCACCTTTCAAACAAAAAAAACCACATTCAGCGTCGGGGGTTAAAAATAGCGTTGCCCATACTGAGACGTAACCATACTCTGCAATTGCGTGGATGAGGGTTCCGTACTTTTGGCTATATGTAATTTTCTCGCGATATTATTGTTAATAATTTTTAATTATGAATTATTATTTCCCTTGCGAAAACAAAGGTTTTCTTATCATGAGAACGGTCACGGGTAGGTAGTTCTTCGTACAATTATTGTAACAACAAAGTTTGAGAACGATTAATAATAAGTTATCAATACTCGTAAGTACCAAGCGGTGATAGTCTAGTGGTGCCGATTCACACGTACCTATACCTATATCAATGAAGCATCAGTGATGGCACAGTTCCGCCACAGTGAAAAATATTCTTTCGTACATTCTCTATATGAACTCGTTCACACCTGTCCATATCAGTGACGACGCAGTGTTTCAGTGTCACTTCATAGAGAATGAGATATTTTTCACTGTGCCGGAACTGCGCCGGCCGCGGCACTGATGCTTCACTGATATTATGTGCGAATCGGTCTTTAGACTTCAACCTTTCTTTCGAGGAGTCTGAATTCGATCACCAGCACGCCTCAACTTTTTGGAAGTTCAAGTCTACCAACCAGCACTTGGACAGAGTGCTGGACTACGGCCTAAACCCTTCTCATTCTGAGTAGAGAACCGTGGCTTGTGGGCCGGTAATGAGTTGATAGTCATAAGTATGTACCAATGTCACATCAAAGATAAAAGTAAAAAGACATGTTCGTGTGAGACAACTGATTAGGAAAAGGTAATCAAAATATATACCTACTTAAATTCTCCACAGCTAGCGTTTACTTCAAACTGTAGCTTTATGTGCGGAACCCGAGAAACGAATTCGTATATTTTAAAGTCCACATCCTTGACATAGAAGTTGTTAATGGACATTATCGGTGTCGTAAATAAATTATGCATACTAGCTAATTAATTAGCTATCCGGAGACACTGGCGGAATATTATTGATTTTTTATAGAATAGAATAAATTATATCGATATTTTATCTTTAACGAGTCAAGCTCATCTAAGGATCTGTCTGGTCTCGTAATGAAGTCTGTGGCTTTGTCAGCAAGAGATCCAGGTTCGACCTCTTGTGGTAGGTATATACTCATAAAAATTGTGGCTAAATTACCACGTTTCTGGTTTCACGAGAGGTTTTGACTGCTGCTGGTTACAACTCTGGAACTGATAGAGAAGCAGTGTCAAGAAATTTGGCGACCAGTAAGAAGGTGAGAGTTCAGAAAAACAGGCCTATAAAGGGGTCTGTTCACTACGCTTAATACGTTTTCTTAAATCTATGCTAGAGAACAGAAAAAGAGAGAGTGACAAAGGAATAAAAAGTACCTAATATCCCGGGAAAAGGTTTTCGCGAGTTTAAAAAACCTGAATCTATGCAGACGAAGATGCGGGCATCAGCTAATCATTAAATACAAAAAATATCTGTTATGCAATATTTTACATAAGATACGGCGCTCCCCGTGAGAGGCGTCAGGCGGGTAATGTACATCCAAGTTTATGTCACGTGTGAAAGTTATTCACTCGCTTCTAAACTTAATCGAGTATAAATAAACCCGATAGTGACATATTAGTGATAGTCTGAGAGACGACCATCATAACTCATGAGGTACTTATACGACTTACTTACCTTGTCGTTACACCTACAATGTGGCTAATTCTGTTGTAAACAATCTCTAAACTAAACTAAATTGACAGGTTTAAAAATAGTGCTATCCTTTTCCGCGGGTTTAACTGTGAAAGAGATAAGAATAATAAATTTAGCCCTATCATTTTAGTTTAGGTTTAGAGATTGTGTACAACAGAATTAGCCACATTAAGTATTATTATTAGATTAGATTATAATTCTGTCACTTTGGAAAGTATGCCTTTTCATTTACTATCAAGTTTCAGCATCCACTATGTTAACTGTTGACTAAGCAAATCCTACTGTCGCGTCGCTTCATAGGCGTAAAGACAAAGGTCGAAAGAAATTCCCTCTTAGTTCTTTTGTGATTACAAATATTTGCTTAGTAATTATTATTTCAGGAATTTTTATTACGTTCCGCAGATGCTTAGAGAAGATAAAATTGGCTATACTTTTAGATTAGGTTATTTTGCAGTCTCGAAAACTCAACAAGTTATAGGTTCAAACTCCACGCGTTGCTTTATTGGAAAGCCTCACTAAGTCAGAGAAGAAAGTAAAAACAATGGAAATGTAGACACAATGTAGTGTCTTACAGTCGTCTCTTGGTTTAAGTCTGGACAGTCGCCTTGATAAGGCCCTCTGGCCGGCCTACGCCACTCGACTCGGCCCGTATACGAGAACCCCAAAAATTTGTAGCAATCGGGATGTAACACATCAAAGCCGACCGCGGCCATAAGTTCCGATATTTATCGCCTCGCTCCTACACCGAGCCCCGTCAAAAAATATCTACACACGGCACCAACTTCCAACTTAGATATAATCCTATCGCAGTTAACTTCAATGGTGTAGCAACCAATAGACGAACCACTTACCACTTCTAAACTGCGTAAAATTGACAATTAGTATTTGTTGGTAATTGTGTACGTTTTGTATAATAAACTAGCTGCGATGAATAAACTAGCGGATTCATATAAATCTCATACAAACTTTGAACCTCTATTTAACCCTATTAGGGGTTGAATTTTCAAAAATCCTTTCTTAGCCTACGTCAGCTATCTGCATGACAAATTTCAGCCCGATCCATTCAGTGCTTTGAGCTGTGCGTTGATAGATCAGTCAGTCAGTCACCTTTTAGTTTTATATATTTAGATTGACTACCTGCTGCTCTATCAGCAACTTAGCATGTTTTGTGGTTTTCAGAGGATGTCGTTGAACTTACCGACACACAAAGTTTAAAGTGAAATCGCCCCAACTTGTCCTGTTATGTACAGTTAATTTACTGCCGACGAGGTAAGAATGTAAGTCAGCATGAAGTTCCGTGTGTAGAGGGTTATAAGGTTGCCCTGTGATTGAAAAAGGAAATGTTTCCCACACAAAAAGTGGGCAGGCACTAGCCGTGCCCGACTCGCGCTCGCATCGTCTTTATGAACTATTCTGACCACGGAACGGTTGGCTTTATTGAAAACTCTTTACAGCATCTCCGGAGATTCGACACGGATTAGTCTCAGATATTTGGCTACTGTTACTATTACTGTTGATTCTAATATATTGGTCGTTAGTTTAGAGTCGAGAGTCGGTGTACTGGTATGCGTAATACTTGACTTTGCCCTCGGCTTCGTTGCGTGTTATTCAGTTTAAAGAATGTTTCGGGTTATAGTTGACTGATTTTGATCTTTGCCGCAATATTTAAAGGCTTGGACGGATGAAACGTATGATGGTAGTGGTACGAAACCTGTGTACTGAACTCGTGATTTGTATGAAGTACAAGCGAAATGCAATGCTGCGGGAGGGCAGCAACATGGCACCTGTTGCTGCCCTCCCACAGCATTGCATTTCGTTGTGAATATAGGTAGCTTCACACTATGAAATTCTGGATACGCGCTGTGCAGCTTACCCCCGACACTTCATACACTACTACTGACAAGGACAACGCTATTATGTAACACTGCTAGGTGTACTTCTACTCGTACATTTTGAGTAAAAATGAGTGAAAATTATCGGAGGAGTGAGTGTCGCTTATTTACCTAGCAATAGTTGGTATTCTTTGCCTTTAAATGCTTTTCAACTGTGAATGTTTCGCTTCCATCGATCCGTGGTCGCTCAATATGCACATAAACAAACTGACAGACAAACTGTTACAACTTAATAATGGTAAGGGATACGTACTGCTGTAGAGCAAGCATTTACTGAGCTACTCAAGCTCCCAATTCGGTTTCGAGACTGTATTAAGCGATACAAACGTAAGCATTTGAATATGATTTGCGTAAATATGTCACTTATGATGGAATAATGCGACAGCGGCTTGTAAGGTTGATATATCTATCGTTGCTGGGCTCTGAGCCGCTCGACCGAACAAATGGCCCGAATTGGTCATCTGGGAGATTGTGATTCAAATATTGATTACTCTTTATTACGCTATAAATTATGAAAATCTTGGCAGTAATGTAATTATTTGGATGGAGGCGCCTCAAATTATAGTTTTTTTTAAGTACTACTACTCATTGGTCTAGTAAATATAGCTTGTTTAACTGTGCATAATGAGGTCTTTGGTTCGAATTCCAGACCGGGCCAAAAAAAGAAAATCAAGGTATTGAGTTTTCTGTCAAGAAATTCTCAGCCCGGAATCGGGAAGTCAGTGGTGTTAGATAAGCCCCTGTATTTCGGAGAGCACATAAAACCGTCTGCCCTCTTCTCTATTGTGTCGCATTTGTGTCTTATTGGACTATGAGAGTGAGGGAATATAAAGTGCACGTGTCACCTGACACAGTGACTCTCCATGCCACCTTGGCCGAAATTCCGTCATATGTTTAGTTATATTTATTCCTCATTTCACTATACCTACGCATAAGGTATATTATGAAGTCTTTGAATCCATAGTACAACTTCATACTGCAACTTTCCTTGTACGAAAATGATAATTTGAAATTAGGAATTAGTATCAACATGACCTTTTCTAGGAATTGAAGATGGATAAGACGATTGAGCTGAGCACTAATGAAACGGCGAATTTGTTTATGATTTAGAGACCTGAGAGCTCAATTATAATATAGTCTCAGGAGATAATCTAATCAATAGAGATATTTCCGTGGAATCGGCCGCGGAGCAATCAATTAACAGCGTCGGTCGGAGAGGTCGGGTGGCGAGCGATACGGGCTCTACACGGGTGACTGTAGCCGCACAACTTTCGCCGCACGGCAAAAATCGCCTGTTTAAATGGTTGCGGCTAGGCTGCAGGTGACTAAAATCACCAGTTCCAAATCAGACGACTTTAATCGTGCGAGCGGCCGCGGCGGGCCGCGTGCGGCTTATGACTATGCAATGCTGTCGCTTTGCAAATTTTTTCCCTTTCTTGGATTTAATTTTTTTCGGGTAATCTAATCTAAATATATATAAAAAGGAAAGGTGACTGACTGATTGATCTATCAACGCACAGCTCAAATCACTGGACGGATCGGGTTAAAATTTGGCATACAGATAGCTATTATGACGTAGGCATCAGCTAAGAAATTATTTTTGAAAATTCAACATCTGAGGGGGTTAAATAGGAGTTGAAAGTTTGTATGAGATTTATATGGTTCCACGCGGACGAAGTCGCGGGCATCGGCTAGTTCCTAAATAATGGCTTGTCGAACAATTCCCATACTAGTAGGTACGCAGCGTGACTGTTCTGCTTGACATTTTGATGCATAATGAACCAGTTGCCTGCGATTTTTGTCGACCGTGTAGGTAATAATGTGGCGATTCGGTTTTTAACAAGCGATGCGACAAGTGACTCGCCGCACGACTTTAGTCACCCGTGTAAAGCCCGTCTAACGGCCGACGGCATCACGCTGTGTCTGACCGGGGTTTACGAGCGGGCAGCGCGCGCCGACGCAGCCTAGATCGCCCCGACACGCCACGAACTGGACCCCATTACGAGACATTATAGATTTCGTTGTTTGTTCAATTTATTGCCACTAAAACGGTTAAACGCTCTAAAATATTGTTCGAACCGAAACTTAATTTCTTATCATATGAGAAATTTTTATTAGACGCTTATTTATAAATTCTTAGGATGTGAGCGTGTAGCTAATCCGAATTTAGCATCGGGATTTCCTGTTTTTGTATTAGCATATATTTGTTCATTTTCTAATGCACAGTAAATGATTTGATTCGAAAATAAATATTGGAACACAATAGCGTTCTAGACGCCCTTAGCAGTGACCCCGCGTCCCCTATGTGTTCATCGAACGTCGATTACAATTCAAATTAATTCGATTCACACGATCGACAATGACCACTAGCCGGTACCTGAACGTAACGGTCGGCTCTCATAGCTCTCGAGTTTACCGCGTTACTTCTTACAAGCATCGATAGGCCCAATAAATTTCACATCGACTCACGACATATGGGTAATTTGATAGCCCCGCTGACCGGTGGTCACCGTTTCCACCTGCTCACTCATCTCGTACTGTGTACGAGCCTCGTGGTCAGTTCAACCCTCTCGCTCTTGCGTGAACGAATGTAAGACGGAGAACTCCGATGAAAGGAGCGAATTTCTTTGTGAGATACCGTAGCGGCGTAGGGTTGAAACTTGATAGTTTTGTGCAAGTTATGGGCCCAGTTTGATCGCTCAATTACGGATGTTTTGTCGCCGGCGAGGAAGTCGTAAATACATCGGATGCACGCACCGAGAAGTGCTGGGAAATTTATTTGCATGTACGCACCGATCGCGGCGATAACAAATGATATGGAATAACACCGTTTCCGGCTACATTCTTGTGTTAGATACTTTATCGATGATGTACATTTTGTAATCGTTTATGAAGAAACGAATTTTCATCTTACTATTATAATTTAGATAGTGCATAAGGACACGCAAGATAAAATAAAAATCATAGAATTATATTTATTTAATTTTATATAGATCCTATTGATAGATAGATAGATAGATATTTGATATTTGATGATATTTGAATTTTTAAATTACATTCCAAATGGTAGATTCATCATTCAGTTGTATAACAGACTAGTTGCTCGGTGCGCGAGCTGCTAAAGCAGCTCGCGGGGGGGCTTTCGACATTTGATATTCATCTTCCAAACCCTCAATCATCATGTCTGCCCATATTTTACTTGAGAGTTCTGTAAAGAACCGCATCAAAGCGTTGCATAGTCAATATTCGCCATACATTTTCAATTGAAAAATCAATTCCGCCATTTTGATTTTTTTTCTATTTGTTGAGTAGACCTTCGGATCCTGATCATCTTAAGCAAAGAAACCACTCTTCCATCTTTTATACCCTCTGAGATGGACACCGACGAAATTTGTATGGCGGCCATTAATTTCTCACCGTTTTGAATTTTTTTTCAGCTCACTGCCGATCGGATGACATTTCGAGTGACATTTGCTTGAGCACTCCCTACGTATCTTCAATACCTTAAGCGTGTTCTTCACCCGTCTCCGAATTTCTCAATCATCAGTTCTTTCCATATTTTTATTAAAATAATTAATTTTTGTCTTCTATGTGAATCTAAGCTTCAAAAGTATCCAAGGTCTTACAAAACATTTGTTTTGATACCATGCCTATATGACTGATAGTTTTTGGAGTCGTTAGGGTACTCTGGTAATATTTCCACATTGACTACGTTTTGTAAGTTTTGTAGAAAAAAAACCTTTAAATTCTATATATGTATACGTGTAGTGGGGGGGAAAAGTTTCACACAAAAATGTCCAGGAGAGCCTCATGAGGAAAACTACGAGTTTTCCTGAAAGGACACTCATGAGTTCTATGCATTGCTTTTAGTAGGAACAAAAAAGTTCTACACAAAAATGTACTTCGGAGATATAAGATTTTAAAATTCTGACCATGTAAGCACATAGACATCACGAAAATAAGAAGTTTGCATACCAACAACATGAGGTTGCACCCTATAGTTTCGTAGACATAAGCTGTTAAAATTTGACCGCGTAAGCACACAGACATCGCGAAAATAAGAAGTTCGAGTACCAACAACATGGGGCTGCACTTTATACTTCCATAGATATAAGCTTTTAAAAATTTGATCACGTAAGCACATAGACATCGCAAAAATAAGATATCTGAGTACAAACAACATGGAGCTGCACTCTATAGTTTCGGAGATATAAGCTTTTAAGAATTTGATCACGTGAGCATACAGACATCGCAAAAATAAAAATTTTGCGTACCTACCAACAACATGGGGCTGTACCCTATAGTTTCGGATATATAAGCTTTTAAAAATCTGACCACGTGAGCATAAAGACATCGCGAAAATAAGAAGTTTGAGTACCAACAACATGGAGCTGTACCCTATAGTTTCGGAGATATAGGCTTTCAAAAATCTGACCACGTAAGCAAATAAACATCGCGAAAATAAGAAGTTTGAGTACCAACAACATGGGGCTGCATCCTATAATTTTGGAGACATAAGGTTTTAAAAATCTAACCACGTGAGCATATAGACATCGCAAAAATAAGAAGTTTGAGTACCAACAACATGGGGCTGCACCCTATAGTTTTGAAAATACATATAATCTTTTAAAACTTTGACTACGTAATCACACAGCCATCGCAAAAATAAGAAGTTTAAGCACCAACAACATGGGGCTGCACCCTATAGTTTCGGAGATATAAGCTTTTAAAAATCTGACCACGTGAACATATAGACATCGCGAAAATAAGAAGTTTGAGTACCTACAACATGGGGCTGCATCCTATAATTTTGAAGATATAAGCTTTTAAAAATCTGACCACGTGAACATATAGACATCGCGAAAATAAGAAGTTTGAATACATACAACATGGGGCTGCACCCTATAGTTTTGGAGATATAAGCTTTTAAAAATCTGACCACGTGAACATATAGACATTGCGAAAATAAGAAGTTTGAATACCAACAACATGGGGCTGCACCCTATAGTTTTGAAAATATAAGCTTTTAAAAATCTGACCACGTGAGCATATAGACATCGCGAAAATAAGAAGTTTGAATACCAACAACATGGGGCTGCACCCTATAATTTTGGAGATATAAGCTTTTAAAAATCTGACTACGTGGGCTTATAGACATCGCGAAAATAAGAAGTTTGAGTACCAACAACATGGAGCTGTACCCTATAGTTTCAGAGATATAGGCTTTCAAAAATCTGACCACGTAAGCAAACAAACATCGCGAAAATAAGAAGTTTGAGTACCAACAACATGGGGCTGCATCTTATAATTTTGGAGACATAGATTTTAAAAATCTGACCACGTGAGCATATAGACATCGCAATAATAAGAAGTTTGAGTACCAACAACATGGGGCTGCACCCTATAGTTTCGGAGATATCAGCTCTGAAAAATCTGACCACGTAACCAAACAGACCTCGCGAAAATAAGAAGTTTGAGTACCAACAACATGGGGCTGCACCCTATAGTTTTGGAGATATAAGCTTTTAAAAATCTGACCACGTGAGCATATAGACATCGCGAAAATAAGAAGTTTGAATACATACAACATGGGGCTGCACCCTATAGTTTTGGAGATATAAGCTTTTAAAAATCTACCACGTGAACATATAGACATCGCGAAACTAAGAAGTTTGAATACCAACAACATGGGGCTGCACCCTATAGTTTTGAAAATATAAGCTTTTAAAAATCTGACCACGTGAGCATATATACATCGCGAAAATAAGAAGTTTGAATACCAACAACATGGGGCTGCACCCTATAGTTTTGGAGATATAAGCTTTTAAAAATCTGACCACGTGAGCATATAGACATTGCGAAAATAAGAAGTTTGAGTACCAACAACATGGGGCTGCATCCTATAGTTTCGGAAATATCAGCTTTGAAAAATCAGACCACGTAAGCAAACAGACATCGCAAAAATAAGAAGTTTGAGTACCAACAACATGGGGCTGCACCCTATAATTTTAGAGATATAAGCTTTTAAAAATCTGACTACGTGGGCTTATAGAAATCGCGGAAATAAGAAGTTTGAGTACTAACAACATGGGGCTGCACCCTATAGTTTCGGAGATATAAGCTTTTAAAAATCTGACTACGTGAAAGTATAGACATCGCGAAAATATGAAGTTTGAGTACCAACAACATGCAGCTGCACCCTTTAGTTTCGGAGATATTCACCCGTCTCCGAAATCCTCAATCATCAGCTCTCTCCATATTTTTCTCCTAATAAATTTTATCTTCTATGTGAAACCATTTGTGAAAAAAAAATTCTTACAAAATTTTACAGGAGGAAATTTTTAGGAAAAATCTCGAAAACTACCCCAAACATGGCAACACTGTTTACATTACTCGACATTACCGGTCAAGTTACACAATCGATTCATACATGTCAACTTTCCAAAATGTTGCCAACTGCCTCAGAAATATGATCAAAATTTTCAAAAACACCGAACAACAATATAAAATGGCCGCCAACTCGTTTTACAGTAACATTTCACATAGTTTTATAATATTTCCATTGAGTACGGGATATACCGCTTTTGATGAAATTCAAAATTTTACATCTCGCTCGCATCCCGGCGAAATGATTGCCCCTGAGAATGTCCATGTCTGACCATGTCAAGAAAATCTCTTTTTCTTTGATAAATCCCAGTGTTGCCAGTACTCGATGACAAAAATACCCAAATCTCATTTGTACAAGTAAAATACGTGTTCGCCTATACTCGGATTTTGCAAAAAGTCCGAATTTCGATTTTTTAATTTTTGGGGTAAATCTTGAAATTTCCCCAAAAATGGGGTATTTTTTTGCACCAATCTATACTTCGAATCTATACATACAATCGCTTCATAGAAGTCGAAACGCTCCGATGTTGGCAACTCTAAGAAAGAATTTTAAAATTGGGTTTCTTCGTACCTCAAACCGAATGGCCGCAACGACAGCCGCCATCTTGAATTTTATTTTTTTTCACATTTTCTTTGAATCGTCTACTAATTTCTTCAATAATTGCGAGTTGTAACGAAATCGGTTTGAAAACATAAAAGTTACAAAAATCACGGCGGCCGCCATCTTGTTTTTTCAATTTTTTCCACATTTTCTATGACTTGTCTACTAATTTCTTCAATAGTTGAGAGTTGTAACGAAATCGGTTGAGAAACAAAATAGTTACAAAAATCACGTCAGCCGCCATCTTCTTTTTCTGAAATGTCATAATTTTTCCCTGCTCCTGCACTTAAACTTAACATGTCTTCCCATATTTTACTTGAGAGTTCTCCAAAGAATCAAAGCCTTGCATACTCAATATTCGCCATACATTTTCTATGGAAAAATAAATTCCGCCATTTTGAATTTTTTTTCTATTCATCGAGTAGACCTTTGGATCCTAATCATCTTTAGCTAAGAAACCACTCTTCCATCTTTTATACCCTTCGAGATGGACACCGACGAAATTTGTATGGCGGCCATCTTTTTTTCGCCTTTTTGAATTTTTTTTCAACTCACTCCCAATTGGACCATGTTTTGAATGACATTTGCTCGAGCACCCCCCACCTATCTTCAATACCTTCCGCGTGCCCTTCACCCGTCTCCGAAACCCTCAATCATCAGCTCTCTCCATATTTTTCGTAAAATAATTTTTTGTCTTCTATGTGACATCATTTGCGAAAAAAAATATTTTCATACAAAATTTTACAGAAGGAAATTTTTGGGGAAATCTCGAAAACTACCCTAAATGTGGCAACACTGTGTATATACCTCGATACTGCCGGTCAAGTTGCACAATGGATTCATACATGTCAACTTTCTAAAATGTTGCCAACTGCCTCAAAAACATGATAAAAATTTTCAAAAACACTCAACAACAATACAAAATGGCCGCTAACTCCTTTTATAGAAATAATTCACATAGTTTTATAACTTTACCATTAACTACAGGATATACCGCTCCTGATAACGTTTAAATGTTCCATCTCGCTCGCACCCAGGCGAAATAATTGCCCCTGAAAAAGAACCATGTCGCGAAAATCACTTTTTCTTTGATAAATTCCAGTGTTGCCAGTGCCCGATGACAAAAATACCCAAATGTCATTTGTACAAGTATAACACGTGGTCGCTCATACTCGGATTTTGCAAAAAGTCCGTATTTCGATTTTTTAATTTTTGGGGTAAATCTTGAAATTTCCCCAAAAGTGGGGTATTTTTTTTATCACCAATTTATACCTCGAGTCTATGCAAACAAACGCTTCATAGAAGTCGAAACGCTCCGATGTTGCCAACTGTGAGAAATTTGAATTTTAAAATTGCGTTTTTTCGTACCTCAAACCGAATGGCCGCCACGACAGCCGCCATCTTGAATTTTTAAAAACCACTCTCGTTCTGTCAAAATTAAGGGTAATTTTGGGCGGAAACAGAAAAAAATATTATCGTCAATTACCCCGTTTCGGAGCTGTGGTGCCGCGGTTTGGGGTCGAAAAATCAAAAATTTTAAAAATCTAAATCTCGGCCGCCATCTTGTTTTTCCAATTTTTTTCACTTTTTCTATTAATTGTTTACTATTTTTTTTCAATTGTTGTGAGTTTTAACGAAATCGGTTGGAAAACAAAAAAGTTACAAAAATCACGTCAGCCGCCATCTTGTTTTTCTGAAATGTCATAATTTTTCCCTACTCGACTCCCCCATCCGAACACATCTCCCATACATGATTATATCGTTTTCTGTCTCTTTCTAGGAGAACAATTATGTCAATGAGTGAGTGAGTGAGTGAGTGGTAATCGAGCTATATATAGTATAATGTAAATGAATAATATTTTAAATATGTATTTATATTGTTAAAATTAAGGCTCTTTTAGAGTATATAATATGCACATCAACAATGTCTAGGGATATTTTGTATAAAGTTCTGAAACTCGAAAAATATTAATCGGTTTTAAATTATTTTAATGAAAGCTTATTTTGTAGACCATATTAAATGATTCTAAATTTGAATTTGAAAAAATAAATTGAAAACAAATGATTTGTGCGGCATAATTGTAGCGAAGTTCGAAAGTTTCAATTGACCTAACCCAGTTTTTGGTATATTTTTGTATCAAATGAAAGTTTCAATGAAAATTATTGGTTAATTTCTAATTTATGCAACTGTATGCATCATGCAGAGGCGCCATTTAACAAGAGACGAAATGTAAGGGCAGTAGGTACGCTCCAAACTGGGGCTCCTCAACGAAGTATTGCCGAGGCGATTGAAACAAGAAAAAACGTGATATCAAGGTTGTGGTCACGTTATTGCACCACTGGTGAAGTGGCTGAACGGCACCCAGGCGAGAAGCGCATAACCGCCCGAAGACAGGACCGATTTTCGCAAATGACCGCGAGAAGATAACCAAATGCTACAGCCATGCAGTTGGTTTAAAGGCTCCAGTCAGACCACCATTTGCTTGTCAGTGACGAAACTGTGAGGAGAAGACTGCACGAGGCTAACCTTCATGCTCGCAGGCCGCTTCGTACTCCAGCACTACGCAGAGGAAATCGTGGACGAAGATTACAGTGGGCTCGCGAACATTTGCTCTAGGAAGATAACTAGTGGTCTGTAGTGCTGTTTACCGATGAGTCCCGATTCGGATTTCATCCTGATTTACGAAGAGTACGTGTATGGCGAGCTCCTGGTCGTGACAACCGTCTGCGACACCGTCAGGAAGTCCAGCCATACCACGACAAAACAATTATGGTTTGGGCGGGAATTCGTATCGATGGAAGAACAGATCTCGTTTGGATCAGAAACACCATGACTTCTGAAAAATACCGTAATCAGGTGCTAGCACCAATAATCTATCCCCATCGACTGCAAATGGACCAAGTTTTCACGCTCATGCACGACAAAGCCCGGTCGCACACTGCGCGAGTGGTGACCAGCTGGCTACAAGAGCACGATGTGTCGATCTTAGACTGGCCCGCTGAATCACCAGACCTAAACCCCATAGAGCACGCATGGGACATGCTCCAAAGAAGGGCTTTGAGGAGTTTTCCTCCGAACATTGCGACTGCAAAGCAACTTTTTTTGCATCTTAGCAGGACCTGGGACAATATCCCACAGCAAGACTTTGATAACTTGATTCAAAGCATGAAAAGCCGTTGTAGGACCGTGGTTAACGTCCATGGGTGGTTTACTGACTACTAATTTTAAATAATTTTTCACGTAACTGCAAAAAACCTGATAATTTTGCTAAAATTATATTTTTTCTTAAAAAGACATTCATCCTTAAGTTTACCATCATTTCACTTTTTGTCTTTATTTCAATAAAAAAATATTTACACAAAAAAACTAATTCTGTTTTATTCTAAAAGATAGTCTGATAAATAGGTTTTACAAAAATATATACATATTGTATGTTAGTTATAACCAATTTTGAATAAATTGAGAAAATCAGAATATCCCTAGACAGTGTTGATGTGTGTATTATGTGCATACGATGAATAATATGTTCTGTTGTCAGTAACAGCTCCGACTAGGTTGACGTGAAAAATTGTGCATTTAAATAACATAACGATCTAATGGTGACTTTTTTTCTGCCTCGTATGACTTGAGTGTCTTTAGAGCAAGAGTGAGAAGTATTCGAGGCATGCGTGTTCAAGCTGTTGAGGCTTGATTGTGTTTAAGCGCAAAATAAACGTTACAGTTGACAAACTGTAGCCAACACGGTAACAGTGTAACAGTGAGAAGTGAGACAAACACGCGAGACTGGTGCGAGGTAGCGCGGCGGTGGCGGCGAGCGTTCCGGGAAGCGCCGCCGGGCCGGTGGACACAGGGGCTAATTAAACATTCTTTGTCTTCGCTCTGCTTGTTGACTCATTGACGACAGACTAGGCAGCTCCAGATGATGCATGTGACACGAAATTTAAAATAACACCTTTTTGAGTTTATGAGAGCCTGTTTCACCACCTGTCGGATATCTTATTCAGAACTTTTGTCTTTATAACTTGACATAAAGTAAGAAAGTGACAAAACTTACGTTTAGGGCATCCGATAATTATCAGAAGGTTTTGAAACAGGCCCTTAATCTCCTAAAAGTGGAGACCGAGTTATGATTCCGGAATTCCTACTCTCTAAGACCCTCTACCCTAAGACTTTATGACACAATATTATTATTATTATAGAAACTCACTCTGTGGTCATTTAAGTATAAATAATAAGTACCTATATATGAATGCTGTGGGATAGTGAAAGAAGAGTGGAATAACTGTTCTCACCAATTTTATTCTAAGAGATATCTAAGAGATAAAATCGAATTTGATAACGATCTCCTAAATGGCTAATTCTGAATTCAAGAGATAAAGAACAACTCTCTGATACCAAATATACCTATCAATTGGTTTGCATTAAGATGTTGCCTTTATCTATACGACGTCTGAAGTTATTTGAACGGACACTGCTCCATAGCGCAACCGAATATTTCGTCCGTTTTGAAACTAAGTACTAATCAAGAGTACAACTGGTTCTTATATTACGTACCAGTGTCAATCATTTCTCTTTTAATTTCTTTTTGGTCACGATCACTCGTTTGTGAATCTCCATAGAGAGAAACGCAACCTAAGTGGTTGCGTTTCAGGGTTTGCAGGGTTGCTCTTTGTACTGTGAATCTAGAATCACTAATTTTGGATATTGTTACTAAAGTAACGATCGACCTCTTGAAAACCTCTACCTTTAGAACCTCTTGGAATATTTAGTATCAAAGATAGATTAACAAAGACAAGCATAATTTGAAAATTTAAAAAACCCCCGACATTCTCCATTTTGTGGCGGCGGCCATCTTGGATTTGCAATAATGCTAATCTACTAGTCAAGCCCTTTCATTTGATACCCATATTAAGGGAGTTGTGAAAAAATATGTAATTCGCCATTTTGTAGCGGCGGCCATCTTGGTCCAATTTTCATCAAACATAGCTAACAACACTCTCGACTAATTCATCTTTCAAACAAAAAAAACCGCATTCAAATCAGTCCACTCGTTTGAGCGCTACAGGGGAACAGACGGAGACACACACACACAGAGACATGTCAAACTTATAACACCCCGTCGTTTTTGCGTCGGGGGTTAATAAAATGATCTACAGCAAGATTGAAGAGAAGAAAATAAATAAACAGGAGACACTTCTTGTACCTCATAATGCTTGATCCTTATAATGGCTTGATGAATGACATAATAAATAAGTCGGTAAGCAGGTAGGTGTATTGTATAGTCTCTGACGTCCCGGCAGCACCGGCAGCTCAAAGCCGCGCGCTGTTCGGTCCGGTGCTGTGTTTGTCCTCGTATCACAGTACAATGTTATTTGTCATAGTCTCACCGCCATGCCTTCCTCATCGCCATGTGAGACAACATCAAAGCGAGTATAACTAACTGCGAGCATACGTATACCAACAAATGAAGCTTTGTCCACTGTTTGTAAAGAATATTTCATTATTGGGTTCGAAAATATCGGCTTCTTACGGTTGGAATTGACTTTCGGGTTTTTAATTTTTAAGTTAACTAACGGGCCGTTTTAAGATTTAGCGGTATTTTTTATCAGTATGCTAGGGTGAGTTTAATCATTATTAGAGAGAGACATTCACAATTAGCAAAAAGACATATAATTACTATATTATGTATTTATGTTAAAGAAACTTTGAAAAAATTTGCAAAGCTAAAGTCAAATACTCAAGTTACAACATTACCATGTTTGTGTACCAAAGTAGTTAATCTGTTTTTAAAAATAATATGCAAAATCAACCTGCCTTTACTTAGTACGAGTAAGTTAAGTACAGTGGTACGAAATCGTTAAGTAGCGTTGACAAGACGATCCTTAAAAAGTCAAATACAAGTGTGCAAGTAGAGTTCTTTCTTCAAACACTCGAGTAACCTCCGTGCGTGCAAACACTTCGCTTCTGAGCCAAATGGCAGCCATGTTAGATAGAACATTAGCCCTCGGACGAACGGCAAATAAAATTAAATTTTAACACACATTTACTTCGGCATATACATACATGCATACTTACTTATCAATCCAAAATGAAAACAGCTGGCAACTTATAGGCATATAGCAGATCTGCACCGCTAACTGAATATAGCTCCGGCATGAGTTATTCGTTGCATGGTATGCGAATCTGAAGAACAAGTATAAATTAAAAATTAAAAAAAAACCCCGACATCCGGCATTTTGTAGCGGCAGCCATCTTGGTTTTGCATAGTGTTATTCGACTAGTCAAGCCCTTTCATTTGATACCCATATTGAGGGATTTGTGAAAAAATATGCAATCCGCCATTTTGTAGCGGCGGCCATCTTGGACCCATTTTCATCAAACATAGCTAACAATACTCCCGACTAGCTCACCTTTCAAACAAAAAAAACCGCATTCAAATCGGTTCACCCGTTTGAACGCTACGGGGGAACAGACACACACACACACAGACATGTCAAACTTATAATACCCCGTCGTTTTTGCGTCGGAGTTAAAAACTGCCTGTTTTAAGATGTGAAAGACGTCTAACTTCTAAGTAATTTGATTCACATGGGAGAATGTCTGCGTAAAACACGCAGTTTCTCTTCAGGGCCAGGGTGTGCCTGACAATTTACTGAAGTACGTCGACGGTACCAGCGAAGGAGACCAGCAGCTACCTACGTCGGGAGTTGAGGTATGTAGATTGTAGATGCAACCCTTAACCTACCTCATGGCAGTTCGTGCTGCACATAGTGTGATATTCACTGCGACCAGCGGCGGATGTTCAATAGAAGCCGAAAAGCCCGGCTTGCGTATAAATATTCGATGCAGCTTATAAGTCATAATTAACTCATACACAAAAATAAAATCAATCATATTAACACACTAATAAAATTATTCTATCAAGTTCAAATTCCGCGCGTCTGCGATGTCAGATTTCGCTTAAAGGTCATTGACGCGATCACCGACGCGCGAGTCGCCCCATCTCGCTCTGATTTATTGGCTTTATATGGGGCTTTTTCTGCGCTCCTCTACTACTGGTAATTATTTCTGTTTGACATCTATGTATATAAATAATAGTATAGCGTTTTGTTTAGAATAATAAGCCCGGCTTCTAACTTTAAAGGATCGCTATTGGTTGATCATACAGTGCACGGCATTGGATATAATCTAGTACTTAGCAGTTGTTTGTTTTGTTTTGGTTAGCGTGAGTGTAATTATAGGTTACTTGTAAAATAATCGCAAAATGTACAAAATGAGTGTTGATTTAATAAAATATGTTGTTTCTTGTGACAATTTAAAGTGGGTACAAAGATTGATGGCCGAAAACAAGGTAGGTAATTGCTGTTTTTTGTCTCAAAATACAATTTAGCAGGTCTGCGTAAAAAACTCAATATGAGTTCTGTTATTTCTTTTCATAATTTCGGTAAACAAGTTAACTGTTAAAGAAACTTCTTTGTAGTGTTTTTCAGAAGTTAATTGATATTGTTTGTCATTTATCACAGCAAAAACTGTCTTCTTATCTTCGAGAACGGCTGGAGCGATTTTCATGGTTTTTGATTTGTTGTACCTATTTGCTGCCTCGTTGGTCTAGTGGTTAGCATATTCGACTGCAGATCACGAGGTCCCGGGACGATTCCCAGATCGGGCAAATAATTGTTAGGTATTGGGTTTTTCTGTCAAGAAATTCTCAGTGCCAGCCGGGAGTTGGAAGTTAGCGGTGTTTCACCCCCGTGCCTCGGAGAGCACGTTAAGCAGTTGGTGCCGGTTATTATCACTATCATATTGTGGCAATAGTCGTTAAAGCCCGCCAACCCGCATTGGAGCAGCGTGACGGGTCTAAGCTCTAAATCCCTCTCTCCAATGAGAGGAGACCTGTGCCCAGCAGTGGGACGATAAAAGGCTGTAGTGGTGGTGGTAGTGGTACCTATTTGTCGGCATGCATGGACAATAAGCTCTAGGAACGCCACTGACTGCGACGTATGAACATGCCATCGATGAACATGCTCATGAATAAGGGCTCCGAATGGTTTCTAAACTAGGAATATTCCAACGGAAATCCACGTGAGTCACGCGATTTTAGATGACTGTACAGTGTTAATACTGTTGTTAAGTACAATTAAATTCGAGTGATTTGAACACATGAATGGAATTCTGCGTGTGCAAGCGCGCGACCTTGGCCGCTCCCGCGACAATATTTGCGTACACACATCCGCGAGAATCGTTTACACCTTACCTACAATACAACCAGAGATCAAGTACAATGAACTATTAGAAACTTTTTCTACCTCCTACCTCCTACCTACTCGATGCAATGATGCGTTAAACATTACTCAAACAGTTTTATCGTTTCCGCGGCGCTAGTACCTACTTAACCTCCAAGACCACTTTTAGCCTCAAGTAGGTAAACAGTTGGCATATCTTACTATTTTTTACAAAGAACAAATGCTACGACTTAGTTGGATATCGATTTTTCAACTCGATGTTAGTTTTTTCTACAAAAATGTGTTAATTCACTGTTTCTAATTGCAGCTTATTCTAATTTCTATTTTATGGTAACTTAGAATTTGGATTACTTGCAGTTTTCACAGCTCTAAGGTCAGATAAATTAGGGCATTCGAAACATAGTGGGAAATTGATTACCAACGAATATCTGAGTCATCTGATGATGCAAAAATATACGGTTACCAGAAAACGAAACACGCAGTAAAACTCTGATAAATTAATAATTTACTTAGGGCCTGTCTCACCACCTTCTGATAAGTGTCAGATAGCCTAAACGTAAGTTTTGTCACTTTCTTACTTTAAGTGGCAAAGACTAAAGTTGTAGATAGCTAACCGACACATCAGAAAGCGGTGAAACAGGTCCTTATAATCTTTGACAATAATTAAAAAAAACTGGTTAAAAAGTTATGAGTAATTTTCCTACATATAATAAAATATAAAATATAGAATCTAAACTGTTTCCTTATTTTGTGTTCGTGTAGTTTCAAATGAAGATCATCTGCGCATGATCTTGCTTGTTTGGGACCTGTTTTTTATCTCTACGCGATTGGTCTTCCATTCAGTTGACATAATTTATTTGATAGCAACTAATGTGTTCCTGTTTCACTGGATTTATATTTGTTTTATGTCATTTATGTAATTCAATACGAATCGGGGCCATAAATATCGTTTGATGTCTGTGAGAAATATTTCCTCATGTTGGAGTGATAATGTCAATTCCGGAACTTAGACGTCACATAACAAGCAGTCCTATTTGGATCAAGGTTGTTAAACGTATTGTGACGCTGTTCCGAAACAACATAGTTACAATAATAATATGTTACTACGAGCTACGATGTTAATTTTCTCATCATTGAAATAAAGCGTATCTTCAAGAAGCAAAACTAATATTCTGGAGAACGAAGTTATCTTTATAGTAATAATAACATTATATATTTTTGTGAATTAACATACATATCTATTAGTGTTATGTATGTATCTAAATCCATATTTTACCTAAGCCAAATTCTCTGTGTGTGTAAGAAAATTTTATTCCGAGGATTTGACATTATTAAATTTAAAATGTAGGTTATATCTTTTGAATATATTACCTATCTAATAATTAATTTATTAATATCCGAATCAGTTTGGCGTTTATAGCAATTTATCTCACGTGGCACTGTTAGGAGCCATATCTACGTAGTATAGAGGAGTAACGATTCGGTTATCTACACTAGGTATGTTCATAAATATCACGAATGTCTCGAAACCGTGACAGCTCCGACATGACCATATTTAATGGTAATATAATACCCGCTGTGCGTATAGCAATAAAAATATAATAAATATACGCATTCGCCAAAACCAGTAGGTGGAGTTCAATCAATTAGATACTTGTACTCTGTGAAACTCTAAGGCATTCATTAATCAGGCAATAACGCTGCTCATTATGTAGAAATCGCCGCAACCTTGGAGGTGACATTAAATTTTACGAGTCATCCGTAGACTGGCGTTATTGCCAAATTTTGTGAAGATCCACTAGTTTTAAACGTTAAAGAAATGTTAACTTCTTCATAAATAATATTAATGTGTGCAACTTACCTACTATTATTATTGGTGCTGTATTCCACATACGAAATAATGTTATCGTAGATGATATGATCAGAATTTGTACCTATAAAAATATATTTAACTAAAAATAAATTTTAGCACCGTGCTTGAAGCAATCTTTTAAAAGTTTGTTGAAATCTTTTTGTGTACATATATTTTTTTTTAATGCCGTAAATTGTCGTAAATTAAATAAAAAAATAATAATAGTGGTAGTTGGTAGGTACGTAAACACCCAAAAAAGTCTAAAAAAAATATTAAAAAAATAACTAGGTACCTATATCGTAGTAGAGTTTTATTACTAAGTAGGTAGTGTGTAAATGTGTACCTAGTAAGAATCTCAGCAAATAAGTTAAAAATTATTCTAATTTCTTTGTTAAATCAATACATAAAAGAAAAGATTAATCCTATTCGGTGTGGGATATTAACTTGTTAATAATTATTTGAGCCACATTTTGACATCATAATCTCTATCGTAAAATTTAAACCAAACAAAAAATTTCACAACGGGTTTGAAACTAGTCGAGCTTGTGACGCGGACACGCCGATAATAACGTGAGTTCAGGCGTTTTCTTTTATGGAAATAATGAAAAAAATAAAGTATGAACCAACGTAATATGAAATAATAAATAATCTTATATTGTCCATGTTATATTCCCGATATGTATAGCAAAAACCTGGGCAGCAATGTGCGGAGCTGTCGGCGCGGTCCGCGCGGAGCGGTCAGGCCGGCTCGCCGACACCTGCTGGCAGCAACTGCGGCCTGCGAGCGTGGGTGTGGCTCCAACTACTTTGATTTACACCCTGCTACACTCGTAAGAAAACATTTGTGTTAAAGACAATATACGGTCAATGCATTCAAATTGGGTCGGGTCGGGTCAAATTCGGGTCAAAAACTGGTTCGCGACATTTGACCATGTATCCTATCCCTTTCGTTCTGGTGCTTCTGGTTTCGCGGCGCAGATAGGCGGATGATATTATTATCTATCTATCTTAGGTCCACATGTTCCATTTTAACAATTCCTATATCTGCCCTTTTCTTGTCAACCCTGTAATTAACTTGTTAAAAGTGACAGCATTATTAAAAACTTAACATTATTTTAAATAGGTAGTATAGTATATCACGCTTGACCAAAATCAGACTTGAATGAAAATGATGATGTGGCCTAAGACGGAATGCTTTTATCTAGAAGACTTCCTTTTAACCCAGATTAAGCAGTTTGCTAAATATTTCTTTTTATTTGTATCGTTATTATAAATCGATTTTATATAAATCTATCAGGTATTTTATTTTTTCTGAATTTATCCTGGAAAAACTTGAATTTAAAAAGAAAATTCTAATTTTCTGATAAGTGTGACTAATAGATATCTGGTAGATACAAGTTCTGATCCGATAGTCGCACAACCAGGTTCATACCAGGATATACATACCTGTTGGCGACCTCCTTGGCGCAGTGGTCTTATAAATGGGAGCTCCAGGTTCCATTCCTGGTCCTCAATTTGGAATCTTATAATTTCTAAATTTTCCTTAGTGGAAGGCGCTACCAGTAAAACCGTGCCAACAGGCGATTTAGAGATCTTAGGGTGAGATTTATAGAGCTTTCTCTGACTCTACTCAGACTCAAGACAGAGTTAAAACGAGACATAAATGTGTACCTGACTTAAATCTGATTTGCGTTAACTCTGTCTGAAGTCTGAATAGACTCAGAGAGTATACGCTCTATATAATTATAGATCTCAACCTAAGACCGCATCGTCACTTACCAGGTAAGATTGAAGGACTAACTTGTAGATATAAAACAGCCACTGGAAACAAGATACTCAAATCCGTGGTATACGAAACTTGAGACTTACGTAAATATCCTTAATAAATTAATTATTTATCTTTTAGATATTATCTTAGCTGTGAACACTCGTCTTTCGAGAAGACGAATCTAACAAAAATAAGGTAGGTTAAACATAGAGATTCAGGAAGTAGAAGAAAGAAAATATGAGTGTTGTTAAAGCTATGATTGTCCAAATTATTTTCCAGTCAGTTTGCGTCGTAATTAAGTGAACGGTACCCGCGCCGCTCCGTCACGCCGGTCGCGCGGGCTCCGCACCGCGGACCATAGGTTACGAGTTACGACTTACGTTAGAACCGCCCCGACTTTCCTTTCTGTACCAACCGAAATCTTGGTACGTACATATTATTACTTATGTAACTGTTTAAAAAAATGTATTTCGATTTTTCATCGAATTTAAAATTGAAATGCATTACAGAAAGCTATGCTCATCCATGGAACTACATACCTAAGATAAGCTATACTAAGCCGAGAAAATGAAGCGAGTAAATTCAATACACTTCCTCATCTTTCTGTTATTTATCTACTCGCTTACGTGTACTTGTAGAAGTTGACATTTAAAAAGTAGGTACCTACCTACTTAGCAATGTACAGTGTACCAATTTTGAAAAAATAAAATACCTAATCTGAAATCTGGTGAAAGTCAGCCTGCATTGGGCAGCATCTGCTGCTTCATATTGAAAATAAAATAAATTAAAAAAAGTTTAATTTGCTCTTCGTGCCGGATTGACTTATCAGTATTGTTAATAACAGCTAATTAATAGGCACGTGAATCAATTTCTCACTTCCCCGTGTTTAACTATTTTCAAAAAAACGGTGATAAATTGATATTGCCACAACCGTTTTATAGTTGTTCAATCGAATGGAAATTATTTATTTTTCTGATAGGTACGCAGATGAGAAAAACTGCACGGTTAAATGGGATTACGCGACCGAGCGTGGCTAATTAGAAATAATAATAATTATTAAAATACGATTATGATTCAAAGTGATCACTGATCGAGAGCCGATTTGAGAGGCTTAGAATGCTTAGATCATATCTAATCAAAACTAAAGGCATATACTTACTTAAATAATAACGTGCGTGCATTAGGTAGCAGGATTTCTATAAAGCTACTTACATAGTTAACAAAAAAATATTCTCGACACTATAGTAATTTTTATGCAGTTGAAACTGCAAGTTTCTGCCTTCCATACATACTATAGTCTAATCAGTGTCAACTTTCAAGTACATTAACCATATTAAGAAGCTCTAGAACTTCAGTAAAAATAAATATTGTTACTATTTATTTAATAGAGTTTCATAAGAATACAGAGTTTCAATTTGATACTAGAATTAGGAATGCTTAAAAATAAGTACCTACTTGATATATTTTTAGATTCCACTACATTGTAACTATACGAAGTCACAGACGAAACAAAGGCATTTCTTTTTATTATGATTTTTATTATTCTGCCTGTCAATTATAACGGCTTAAATGTGTCCATATCTGGACATTAGCGGATACAAGTCTTACATGCTAAGACATAAGTATCCGTGGGCGACAAAAAATCTAGATTTATCTCATTTGAAAGTGCACAGGAAGGGAACGCGAAACAAGGTGACTGTTTCCTTGCAAACAATTGCGCTGTTGCAGTCGCCGTGAAGAAAGAAGAAAGGATTGGCTCATGACATGACAAGGCATGGGATTTATTTGAACAGGATGTATGTAATTTAAATCCATTACAGATATTAGATATTCTAATTAATTATTATACAGACACCTTGATTGTTGGTCTTTTTGGTGCTATGGCGAGTTCTCTCGATTGGCAAAGTAAAGCTCCTACGCAAGCTTGACGGTCGATAGATACAGCCACACCATACATCATAATTACCATAATTATACCATAATTTCATTACATTACATAGATACCAATATGTGTCCCTATGCTAGATTAGATATGGTAGCATTAATGCTACATCATAATATCTTAACCACATGTAGTCGGGCGAAAAGCTAACACTAACAAAAAGTAGTCAGATTGATTAAATATTATTTATACTGTGTTAAATTGTATGTAAGGACGAATAATTGAATAGATTAATACAAAAGGAGTAGGTACAACAATCGTTACACTTGTACTGTACAGTAGGCATAATAGATTCCTCGGCGTGGATTTAGAATTCCCGACGTCATGCTCGTTCACAATTTGCATGCGCACGATTTATGCTAATTTATTTAAAAGATTTTGATACACTCGTTGCAGTTATATTCATTTGTATTATGAATTTAGCGCATGTTTCCTCGCAGAAACATTGTATAAGTTAACCTGGGCGGTTAGCGATACAATTGAGATGGATTAGATAAACTAAACGTATTTGCTTGTCATTTCAATTTCGCGTATTACCAGATAGTTTGTTGCGGAACATGCTCACGAACACAAAAATAACATAGCTAGACGAACCGATACACGTTGGGGTCCTAAGGTGCTGGAAAGGCGATTTTGTACCAGCAATCACAGCATTTTAAGACTCACCTAGGTGGAGTGTTAATCTCAGGCAGCCGCTGGATACAAGCCACGCAAGAACTGCGGCGCGTGGCTGATATCGTCCGTGAACTTATAGTATAAGGTTTGCGCTAACACTTCGCTTTCCAGTGCGAGATCTCTATTCCAGCACCTTGGGACACCAAAGTCTACCATTTCTACAA
Source organism: Melanargia galathea (assembly GCA_920104075.1). NCBI lineage: Eukaryota > Metazoa > Arthropoda > Insecta > Lepidoptera > Nymphalidae > Melanargia > Melanargia galathea. The sequence continues at coordinate 475,872 of OV049865.1, forward strand.
ACTTTGTAATTACAGCTTCGCATCCCGTTGAGTTATTTTGGTGAGTCCGGTTTTTTTACGGATCTCTTCATTTCTGAATTGATCACGTAGAGAAACTCTAAGCATAGCTCCATCTATCGCCCGCCGAGTGTCTCTGAGCTTTCTAATGAGGCTCAAAGTTAGCAACTGCCTCTCAGGGCTGTATGCCATCACTGTTTGAAGACTTCAGTTTGGGCTTCAGGCATCGAGGGTCTCTGAACGAGAAGACATCTTGAATGCATCCCGTACGCTGCCCAGTACATGCAGTGCTGCAACAGACAAATGAGGTAATCTTACAATGGTTATTATATTTTGAGCGTCGTCTTCAGTCATCAATCCTTGCGTCAATCTATCAGGTTCCCAGCATTCAACAGCAGAGTGTACTTATTATTCTAAGCCCATACTCGTTAGATGTATCAAAGTATATTTAATAGTATCTATCGCTGGTGGACAGATTGAAAGTAGTGGGCCCTGCACCGGGGCATGCGGCATGCGGCAGGCGCAACGCAAGGTGCGTTTCGGAGCGGACACCGACCTCGGACTCCAACTGTGTGCTCCACTGTCGGCAGTTCACTTTATTAGGACCTTGATTTGAGGCTCTATATTATTGAAAATCCTCAATTAAATCCATAAAAATATTGATTTTTGAAACGATTTTGTCGTAGGACTAAGGCGAACGTTTTCGACACTCGATCTAATCAAACATAATATTATGAATCCCCAGAGTGTCCTGATTGAAGCTCGCAAGTCATCCCGCGATCTCAGTACTAATTTTCATCATGCAACGAAATTTCATTGTTTGGTCGTACGATCGTTAACCAATTAGAACGATATCACAACGTGCAAGGAAAACACATCTATATTATATCAAATAGAAAATGATAAGGAACTCACCACGCCATTGAGTAATCTTATATCAATATGCCCGACGATTTTAAGTTCCCTCAAGAGAAAGTCGTATGGTTGTCGAGCATGTCCGTGCTCTATGTGAAGCTTACTTACATGAGCATGTATTTATCTGAGCGGAGATGCAGCTTTTAAGGAGTAAAAAGGTAATAAATGTAAAAATGGTAATAAAGGCTAACTGTTTGCTTCCAGTTAGTCTCCCTATAGTTCTTAAATGGAGTGTCCACACAGCGCGTAGTGTACGCAGTTTGCGGCGTTTCGCTTGCTTATTTATTCAGTGAGTTCAGTGAGTAGCTGTTTTGCCTCCAAATGTTTCCAAAACTATAAGAGATCTAGAGCTATGAATCACGACCGATACGTCGCTCAGAGTCAGCCAACGGATACTGTTCGCCTAATATTTTCGTAGCTGGAATTATAACTGAAAACGTTGTTGAGTGTACCGATGTACCGTTTGTGAGGCTGGTGAAGGCAAGTGGAAGTTTGCGGCTTAATTTCACCTCACGTTCGCTATCACGCGCGCTGCCCGGCTTAATGCGTGCTGCGAACTGTTTAATATCACTTTAACAATTTTAAACCCAAAATTACAATTAAGATATCAATCGCGAGAGTTGGCTATAGAAAAAAACCAGTAGGTAAATAAAAAAATGCGGCCCGTCCCCTGCACTGATGCCACTAGCGTAAATGAAGTAAGTAGTCCCTGCGCGCTAAATGTATGGATGAATAAAAATGTTTTTCTGTAAAATATTTAGGTTCGCCGCCGCACCGCCCACATGCTCAATTAATGTGCAAGTTTTAAAACAATTTTTTTTTCGATCTACAGACAGTATTATGATGTGTGTGAAAGAAAATCATTTGTATTGGACAAACAGAAAGCGAAAAATAGTTATTAGGTTACAATATATTTCTACGGATTGATACCCAAATCTAACTACGATAACATGTAGGTACTTAACATCAGTTTTATTTAAATATGAAATATTTAATTGATAACTTATGTTTACCTTGTTGTACACCTGTGCAAATATATTTTAGTGGAAAATCTTGGAAAATTTAATTAATTATCACAAAATTATCCAAATTCGTTGATATTGTCTCAACAGATAGACTTTCACTGCTGGACACTGTCTCTTTCAAGGATCTTGTACCACTTATATCCATCACTTTATATCTGAATTCAACCCGACAAAATTACGCTCATTTTGTTATCCGTGAAACAGCTAGTAGCTGAAACATCCTTCTAACAGAATAGGTTTCTATCCTAGAATTGACCCTTCCTGTTTATTCAAAGTTCAACCAGAGATGTATAATTATAGTAAGGTAGATAAAGTAAAAAGTTGAGGTAGTAAGCTGATCTTTGTACCAACTTACTATAACTTTTTATAGCCTTCGGTGCAATAACTACTGAGCTGGTATACGGATTGACCAAACATATTAACGAGCAGCCGTCGGTAAATATTAACTGACAAACGATCGTTTTAGGCTTAACCAAACAGTGAGCGCTCGCAAATACTGATCCGACTTCAAAAGAAGTGGCACAACTATATTGTGTTTACTTAACGCACTCAAATAATGTCGATCAAGGTACATGAGTTTACTTTACACCGAGATTTTTGACAGAAGAGAGCATAAAAATTTGTCAGCTACTTCTGTATTATCTAGTCTAAGAAATATAAATGTAAGCCTATTGATTGTTTTATGAGGTCTCATAGATGTATTCAAGAGAATTACATGATAAGTTGTTTAATCTGTGCCCGAATATTTGAATTAGGTAGATACATCTATGATAATAATATAGTCTATGGATATATAGAGGCATGGCCTACTCGATTAGCATGTAACATGGCGATAGCCATTTAATAAAATATTGTAAAAGTTTGAAATAAATGAATGTATAAAAATCAGCCAAGTGCGAGTCGGGCCTCGCTCTTTCAGGGTTCCGTACATAATTATGAACAATATAATATTTTGGGTCTAAGAAATATTTAATTTCCGAGTTAGACATCGCAAGAAACCGTGAAAGAAAAACGCAAAATAAGCTCGTTTGCTTATAAACTATTTTATGAATCGTTGTTTTCAGTATTTGTTGTACAAATAGAGCATATAGTACATAATATACCGAAATATCATATTCCTAACTAGTTTAGTTTTTTAGATAGCCCCCGTCACAAAAATGGTCTAAAACTGACAATTTTGATGACCCCCCATTTCCTGACTTTTTAAGCAAAAAATTAAAAAAATATATATTCGTACTCTACTCAATGAGCTCTAAACAATGATATCCCACAAGAAAAGGGTAAGAAAAAATTTTTTTTTTCCGGCTCCTTTCTCTTGTAGGGGCCCCCCTGAAAAATAATTTAATTCAATTTTTAATTCAATATTTGATTTTGGGTCAACGTTTTACACCAAATACCAAAATTTCATGTTTGTAACTCATTTCGTCTGCGAGCTAGAGACCTGTGACCGGCGGACAGACGGACAGACAGACAGACAGACAGACAGACAGACAGACAGCCGCGTGACATTAATAGGGCTCCGTTTTTACCCTTTGGGTACGGAACCCTAAAAATATAAGAACATTATAAATATTATATACAGTACAATATAGGTAGACATTTAAAAAGAAAATAAATGTTTGTCTTCGTATACCGTTCATCATATTGAGCTGAAACTTGCACAGAGATAGCTTGAATCCTGGAAACCGTTCGTGGATACTTTTCACACCAGAAAAAAATTACCTCGGGGACAAAGTTGCGGACAAGTAGCACTATAAAAATTATTCAGATATGGATAAAATCTACTTAGACAAATATTTTATAGTACCTAGACGAAATTTAGAAAACAATTTTGCATTTAGGTTTAAACGAGAAACAGAGAAATACCTCATTTACGGCCTGTTTCACCACCTTCTGATAAGTGTCTGATAGCCTAAACGTATGTTTTGTCACTTTCTTACTTTATGTCGAGTGACAAAGACAAAAGTTGTAGATAGCTATCTAATACATATCAGAAGGTGGTGAAACAGGCACTTAATGTTGTATTTTGCACTAGGTACTCCTCTTGTAAGCGTAATCTACGTTGAGTGTACCTAGGTATGCAGGATTGTGAGCATATTCTCGTAGGTACTAACCGAACATAGCATGTAGTGCAGTAGTAGACCTACTGTGCTTATTCCTTAAAATTACTTGAACACACAACAATATTATTATAACTTTTCAAAAAAGTTTAGTTGCTTTCCACCGCCACCACTACAGCCTTTTAACGTCCCACTGCTGGATACAGGCCTCCTCTCTCATAAGAGACAGGGATTTAGAGCTTAGACCCGCCACGCTGTTCCAATGCAGGTTGGCGAGCTGTTTAATTGCAATTTAGTTGCTTTACTTTGCCCTAATGCTACTTAATTTAATTAAGAAAAGTTAAAAATGTTCCTTTCGACTTAAGAACTTAATGGCTATTGTAAAATCATAATTAAGTTATTATACAAGTATAGTAAATTTTTACTTATCTTTATGGCGAGTTGTATTGCATAATACAATATATATGTTGAGATGAGAATCACAATCATAAACGCGAGCCCGTATTTCATAACATCAAAATACCTTATTTTTTCTATTACGACCTCGAAATTAGTTCGACAATAAAGATTTAATTACGATAACATATCAACAGAACAACATGCTCACATGTGTCCTAGAAAACGGCTTACAATGTAATTTATCCTAACAATAAGCTGGAGAGGACCTCGAGGTGACATGATGCTGGCGACGGCCTTCCTGTCCTGACGAAAGTAAGCAGAGGTCAGTCACATTTTCTATTCACATTGAAAACACTTCCGCGCGAAAATAACAATTGTTAACGCTTATCTTTTTTCTCATTATTCTGTGTTGAGTGTGTTAGTTGATTTCAATGGTGCAGAAGTATTCACTGTAGCCATACATTCAGGTTATCGCTGTAGGTTTGATTCCTGTCCACGTCCGTTTCAAAATTTATATTTCCTCGGCTCAATTATTGTGATCTCACGTGATAGTGACGATGCAGTCTAAGATGGAAGCGAGCTACACGGACAAAACAAGGACCTGGTACTTTGAGGAATTATTATGACCTGGTAGAGGCATGGTAGATTTTGTACTAGGACGCTAAATCGTTTGGCGGTATGGGTTTGCTGGTAGAGTGGTAACTAGCTAGAGCTGAAGCCAGACCAGACTAGACCAGCGATAATTTAGAAATTATAAATTCTATTATAAATTCACATATTGTTGGGCCCAAGACTCGATGAAACGTAAAAGTTCCAAATTAAATTGCCCTTGCTAGGAATCGAACTCGGTACCTCCCACTTATTATATAAAAGTTCGTAAAAATGTGTTCAAATTGGCGCGGGTAAGTAGTCACATACATACAATCCTGATTCGCGTTTCACGTTCTGCGCGGTATTCGCCTTTGTTCCACTTAAGTTGTATACAAATCTGTGGGCGATAGCCTCTCGGAAGTTGGAGCTCACCTGCGTGCATTAGCTCCCGTTAGATATACTGAACTTTGTGACCGACCATGTATTACACTAATGTAGAAGAGGCCACGCAAATTCTACAGCTGCCAAACTGTCAACAAAACGTGGTCGTATTACGGAAGCATTGCCAGCAGCCGTGCGTGTGTGCACAAGTGTGCGTGCGTGGAGGACGCGGCCCGGCCTCCGACGGTGTTTGCTCTCATATCACGGCAGTTGTTGATGTGCCAGGGAACCATGGACACTCAAGGTCTGTCTAGTAATCTTGCTTGCACAACGGGACTTTGTGAGTTCCATCCTGGACGGGTCATTTGGATACCAAGCTAATCAAGTCCAAACACAGCACCGCTGTAACAAAGTACCAGTTTGTTGTACTTGTGTGTTTGGACATTCGACATCGGCCGTACCTAAGTACTCTTGCTGGTGTGATTGGAAAGTACATGTACAAAGCAAGCAACTAGACCCATATATATTTGCAATTTAGTAATTTAAGAGTTATGGCGCAGAACATTCAACTCTTATTTAATTGAAACACCGGCTTTAACTCACGTGTATTTTGTCGGAGTGTGCCCGACTAGTTTCGAGCCCATCCGGGGCCCTTAGTCATGAGCATGTTCGCGCGGCGCGGCGCAAATCAAACTGCGAGCCGATCGCGCTGCCGCGCGGAGGGCGCGCTGTGAGGGGGGCTGAGGTTGGGGGGAAGCTGGCTCCGTCACAGCTTCCGACTGTTCATGCTGGTCTTCATCGCTGACACCGTCGTCGTATTGGAGGCACGGTGTCAGCGATGAAGACCAGCATGAACCGTCGGAAGCTGTGACGGAGCCAGCTTCCCCCCAACCTCAGCCCCCCTCACAGCGCGCCCTCCGCGCGGCAGCGCGATCGGCTCGCAGTTTGATTTGCGCCGCGCCGCGCGAACATGCTCATGACTAAGGGCCCCGGATGGGCTCGAAACTAGTCGGGCACACTCCGACAAAATACACGTGAGTTAAAGCCGGTGTTTCAATTAAATAAAAATGAATATCACTCACGATAGTTTAAATGTTAAAACATTCAACTCACTCATCCAAAACTGATATTTTGGCACTTACTTCGCAAACGGTAGTTTTTTTAACTGTTTTATAAACCTCATAATGATTTTAGAATATCTGTTCAACGATGCTGTACGTAAAATATTTAACAAGTTTGAGAGATACCTTGAAAACTTTTTTACCAGTCGCAGTAAAAATAGCGGTAACTGTAACAAATTTCCACTTTTTGCTTTAATATAGTTTCGAAATTAAAAAGGTATAAGGGTTCCTTATTACACTACGGGACCGTAAAAGACGAGTTATTAACATTGTAACTTCCATCGTTCACAAGTAAACTATACCTAGCTGGACATTAATCACAGATGTCACAGGAATCCTGTAGTACAAGACCAAAAATAGCTCTGCAGTGGTCTCACGCTGTTAACGGTGGTGGCCACGAGCGCAGCGAGCGTCCGCCGCCTGTTGAAACAGCCTAAGATACAGCTCGCCTCGAGCCAAGTTAATTAGACGAAACACGCACGGGAGCTAGCCCCATAACATATTTCACCCGCGACGCGAGAGCCTGCGGGAACTGCGACTTGCTGCCCACCACACTAAACCGTGTTTGACATCGTTTTTTTGCTATTCGATGACAAGTTCGATGCTATCTCTGCTGGTGAGATGCAGTCACAGGTCTGAGATAGAATCGGGCTTGGAAGTGGCATGTTCGATTTGGCTATGAGATCTGTACACTGAATTTGCCAATGTGTACTCAACATCGTGCCGTCTGCGCTTAGTACAGAAATTGATCTTTGTGGGGTCGAGTATATGCTTTAATAACATGATTCAGAAAGAATTTTTAGATCTCCCATTACACAAATACCTGTCTAATAATCGCTTAAGACATTAATTAACTATTTTTTGTATAGAGAAAAAAAGCAGATGTTAATACCAGAAACATAAAACACTAAGTGGAACTAACGGACTGCTAACTGGATATTTGGAATCGGCTCAATAAAAATAGAAATCTACGACACGTGCTTGTATTTTATTGTTATCAGCTTCAAATTTGATTAGCCATTAACGTTGTCATCGTTTTCACTGTTGGCGAAATGCTAAGTGAAATTTTGCAACTGACCACTAAAGGCGTGTATTACAAAATACATAGAGAGCGATCGATACGATAGTTTTTACAGTTTCATAGAAAATACACTTTTATTTTTGTTTTTATATTTTTGATTCACAATGAAAGCTTTGTAGCTCCTGCAGTTGGAATTAATGCGGAAGATATCTAATTTTTAATGGTGCATTTAAGGTTCCTCCTGATAAGCTGACACATAAGTTAATAACTTTTTGTTGTCTTGAATGGCTGAGACTCGAACTTAAAATGGCTATATGGAGTCACGAGGTCCTGTCTCATGAGTCATGACTCACAGCCGAAAGCTAGCCACTAGCTCATCGAGGCAGGATGCGAATTATGCCGAAGTCGAATGTTCATTTTGAGCGGAACAAAATGGAACGAGTAGCGCACGCGTGACGGGTTTTTAAAAAGCGAACGTTAAATACATGACGATAGAGATATTATAATGTAATATATTATATGAGTTCAGTGTTTATAATTTAATTAGTCATGTCTCCGAAGGCTGCAATCTAAAATCTCAACAGGTTTCTAAGAGCCTCGGTCGCGGACAAGTGCGCTGCCCCAAAACGCCGCGTAATTAAAAACGTCGTTACGCCAATTAATTCCTCAAAGTCAAAAGTGTTGCTCGCGCGCACACATCTTCCGCACAGTGAGCGTAAACGTGACACAGTGCCAGCACACTTCGGTACTGCGACTACGAGTGTAGGCGAACACAGAGCCGTAGTTGGAAAACAAATCAACAATTTTTCGGAGTCTCGATATGGTTTGGAGGCTTAACGACCCGGCGGACCAGTGACGGCTAATTAATTCTGACCGACTAACTCTAACTAGCCACAGATTTATATTGCGAGCGGTTTCTCTCCAGTCCGTACTGTCTTTTTAATTAGAGTTTATAGCGTAATAGGCGAACGGGTTTGGCGCGCGGAAACGTTCGAGATAAATGTAAAAAATGTTATCCTCTCAATAAATCTCCGCGTAAATTGTAACTGGGTAATATAACAAGCAGGAAGTTTGACTTATTTCTTTGTCCAAATAATAATATTGAGACTGTTGCATGAATGATTCGATGTCGTATTCAAAAAAAATTAAAGACGCATATATTTTTTGTAAAAAAAGTTGTAACTATATTTAAACAAATAGGTGCGTCAATAAAAATTACATTTTTGAACTAAAGTTTTTGTAATATTTTTATAATAATTTCAGTTTAACATACACTAATTACTCGTAGTGCATGTGTGTGTGTATGTATTACTTTATTATTGCTAAAATAAACAAAATTATTGTAACAAAAACATATTTTATCATAATAAATTTAAAATAATTGTTAGTATGAATAAAAAATTGCGTTAAAACCAAATAAAAGCAGGTTTTATATGGGGAACCGGCTTACACTTAATCTATTTACAACTATATGTTGTATCTTAGTGGTTAAATATTCATTATTAACTAATTTAAAATTATTTTTAATTTATAAATATAAAAATACAAAGTATAAAAAAATTATTGTCAAATTATTCTTTTAATGTTGTGAAGAAAAAAATACAAATTAAGTATGTACCAACATAGTATAAACATCGGTACGTAGATCGAACACTGAAGGAAAGTGGAGAGGGTAAGCTATTGTATTACATGCGTGACAGTTCCCATACGCAGCTATCCCCTCCACGTTTAGTTCAGTGTTTGATCTACGTGCCGATGTTTATATGTAGAATTTTCAGATTTTAAAAAAATCTTGGTTTTACACTAAATAAATAAACAATATCAAGCTGCTATACTATGCTTTTAATGACTGGAATCTAGTTGGCTGGTAGGTTTTATGGCATCGTATCAGTTGCCCTTGGCTTGTCTCGTGTTGCAGTCTGGAGGTGCAAGTCGTCGTCGTCGGCGTAGTGATCGACCAATTGATGTCCACTGCTGGACATATTACAAGTATCGGCACAGATCACGATCTTTGGCCGCTCGTGTCCAGCGGCTTAAAAGCGCTTGCTGGAATAGTCCATCCAACTAATGGGAGGTCAATTAACGGTGCATTTCTCGATGCAAGGTGTTTATCAGATTTTTGTGCTTATTGGCTAATCATCATTGTTTAGATATACTTCACTAACACACGCACGCACGCAAGCACTTACACACATACACACACACACACACACACACATCACACACCTGTATATGTAATTACTTTTTGAGATTATTTGATTTTTAGATAAACGTACTATGCAGATTTATGTACCTATGTTTCTTGTGCAAATAAAGAATTTATTTATTTATTAGTTACATCAAAATCAGCTGAGTAGAAGCTGAGGCCTAAAATTTGATATTGAAGTAACTAAAAAAATAACGACATACACATGTTAAACATGCCCGATGCGCCTGACCACTAGATCGATGATAGCGCGGCAATCGACACCGGACGACAAAAGTACCACGGAGTCGCACTCGTACAATTAATAAGTTGTATTTACCTTCCAATACTACTTTGTTAACAGATCGTGTTACCAACGGAGGAAGCTAACGGCTTTTTGCAAGGAAGCATAAAAAGTAACATGAGAACGTCCTATCTGCTCGTATCAAATAATTGGTCCATCTAGACCAGAGGCTGTCAAACTTTTTGCACCGTAGATACTCTGGTCGCTTTGTGGGAAATTTCCTGAGTGAACTTAGTCATATACTAGTCATAGTCATATCCTTACTTTTTAATATTATAAATGCATAATGTGTTTGTTTGTTGTTTTGTCCTTCAATTACGCGACAATAGAGTTACAATAGAGAGCGAATAAGCTACAGTTTGCTAACCAAGTAAGTGTTGGCCTCAATTGTTTTTTCTTATCAAGAAATTCTCAGTGGCAGCCCAGAGTCGGTATTGGGCGGTGTTCCACTCCGTACATGGTGGATACATTTCCATGGGAACTTGTATTATTCGTGAGGGTTGCAAACACACACACTTTGGGAGCCAGTGGTAGTAAAGCCATCGGAAAGGCTTGTAGGAAGTTGCGGAATGACATTGTCACTGAGCTTCATTCTACTCGACTGCTTCGCTACAAGTTCGCCACTCGCCGCGCGGCCACGACCGTCTCGCATGAGCGGCAGCGTAGAGCGGGTAGACAGGATGAGCATGCTTGATGCAGGATGAACTTGCTCATGGTTTTTTTATGTAATACTAGTTTTATTTTATATTTATTTTTTATAAATAATAGTTAGAAATATGAATTATTCGACCGTCTCAAAAAAAGTCAGTTTTATTTGAGAACGCATAACATACAAATAAACAACAACATAAAAATAAACTTAAACACACTTAGTTTAAGTTTATTTTTATTATTGCTGATTCCTAAAAAAACTAGTGCTAGTTAGAGACATGATTTTATGTTTCTTGTAATAACTTCATGAAACTTTGTCAACCCTAATTATTTTAGATTTTTCGCTTTACAAACTACGGGGTAATAAGAGAGATGATTGCGTGCGGTCATCGGTATGTTTGTCGTCTATCACACCACAATAAGTTGTCGCTTATGCGCTAAAGCTGTGGCCCCGCGGTCGCACGTCGGTATCGATTTCGGAACGAGTGTGTTTAAGCATGTCGTTGAAATCGACAAAACTTTCTATTCACTAATCAGTGCGTTGGTTTTTTGTCTCGATGATTTATTGACCGAATCGATTTTGTGGACAGATTGCTTATTGATTATATCGACGTTTGTCGTAATAGGTAGGTAATTGATAGATAAAAAAAAAACAAACTAGTGTTTCGCGCACACACTTATTTTGACGCACCAATAATTCTTAACTAAAAAATATAGGTAAATTGTAATTGAAATACATATAGGTAACAATAGAACAATATTCTGTAGACTCACAGAACAAAAAAATCTTGTTTTAATTGGCTCCGCTATATTGCAGGATATACCCGTAATATAGTTTTAACTGTGTCAGTAGTCAAGTGGGTAGCATGTTCGGATCATGAAGTAATATAAGTATTGGGTTCGAATCCCGGGTCGGACCCAAAGTAAAAGAAAAGTTATTGCGTTATTTTGTCAAGTAATTCCCTGTAGTAACACGGTGTTGGGAAGTTGGCGATGTTGGATACGCCACCGTACCCTGCAGAGCACGTAAAGCCGTCGGTCTGCGTCTGATCTCTCCGCGGTCACATTGGCATCGGACATTAAGCTGAAATTCGGTCGGGAGGAGGACATTATTATATCCAAGCTATTGTTATAGTTGATCTAAATTAGTTCTTTTTAAAGAACTAATTTAGAAATTGTGTACTGCATATTGTCGGGTCCTAGAGTAGTTTCCCAGCCCAAGGTTGCGCCATAAGGCTTCCAAGCACAATTTGTGCACCTCGAGCCATTGCCACTTCAGATTCGCAACACGATGAGCTACGTTAGTAACTATGACTTATGAGCCACACTTAGAAAGTCCCAAAATGACCCGGCAACAAACGAACCCGGAGACCTTCCTATAGAAACATACCGCTCATTGCGCCAGGGAGGTCTTTAATTTAGTTTTTACTACATCCGCCATGAAATTGTCCGATAGGTGATTTGTATGCACCGTGCCCGAAAACACGCACGATAACGATTGAAAACTGCAAATGAGTAAGAAACGAGCATCGAGATCACAATCGCGCCGTGTGCATCATTCATCGCATTACAAACACGATTAAGCGTTATAAATATTTAATTGTTCCGTAAATAATGTATGATCGCATTAAATTAAACTGCTGTGAGTGCAGCGCCGGCGCCCGGCGGCGAGCGCGGGACAACTGGCGCGGCGGCACAGCCCCGATTATTCTGAAATTATAACAAAGGTAATCACCGTACTGGCTGATTCTGGGTTCGCAAGATAAAGAGCAACACTCTGATGCCAAATATGTCGGTCTAACTGCGCTCTGTCTAAATTATTGCGCTCAAATTATATTAATTCCGCAAGTCAGATAAAAACTTGCTTACTGGCACTAGAGTTAAGTAATAGAATAATGATTTGGATTCCTTGTTGTGAGTTTCATATCTCGAGAGTAGGTAAGCTTAATTAGTGTGTGCGGACACTTTATACTTTACTAACTTCTAACTTGAGTAAACAAACAGTTATTTTCGTATTAATAATATTAGTATGGATGAGACGAGTCGTGGAGGCTGGTTAGGTCCGTGGGTCAATGTCACCCATGCAGTGAGGTGGCAGTGTGTCGCGGCCTAATATTTGCGCAGCCAAGGAGAGCCTCTCACGCCTACCTAAGGAAGCCGTGGCGACACCGGCAGTGCCGCAACTTAGCTACCATACAGTCGCCTGGCGACCATTCTTACTTCTCTACTAAGTATGTGTTAGAGATTAGGTAAATAATGATGAATAATGTAAATGAATTGTACACTAATATAGATAATTAACAGAGTTTATGAAATATTATATTAAGAAAACATATTGATTGAATGTATAACATTGTATTAATGCTTAAGTCAACCATTCAATCAAATGCGTAACCGTAAAATGTATAATAATTTAATTTAATATAATTATTAAGATCGATAATAGTTGAAATTCCGTAAAATGTTTATCAAAGTAGTATTTTAGTTTGCTTGGTTATATTTTAAATAATTAAGTTGTTCCAATGATGAATTTTAATGAATGAACTAATATCATGACATTGTTATGAAATAGCTTAGTTTTATCCATGACGAGATTATATAAAGCACGGTAGTTGTAAAGAGGGAATCAGTCTTCCCACGAAAATTGGTGAATAAACTTGTGAAATAAGTCTACGTGTTGTTATTCTACGAAGTCTTCTAACAATCAGAAGCGGGATTCGCTGAACGCAGGTAACAAGTGATTTATTCATTTATTTATGTATTATTTTGCTGTGTTTGTGTAAATTCTAAAGTGATTTAAAATCTAAGTGCTTGTGGTACTTATCATGAAAGTACACAGAAATATATTATCGATGGAAACGTGTGCCAAACTTATTTACACTTGTACATAAGTTTTCAAAATAACATTCGTTACACATATATATTTCGATGTAATTAATAGTTTTAGTGCATAAAAATAATCGTACAAGTGTCATCTTGCACTATTTTGAACTGTAAACACAGAAGTTTAGAAATAAATCTCAAAACAGGAGGTTATTTGGTATCATACGTAACCGTTTTTTTTGGCACGCGTGAATTATTATTAGTAAAAAGTGGTAATCGCCGATCTACCCTATATATGTCTGTGATAAAAGCAGAGAATCAAATTAAAATAATTTTAATAAATAATGCAATAATAATTCGTAATCTTAATTTACCATGATAAATATTTTTTATCTACCCGCATTAAATCGATTTCCAAGTACTTTTAGTAGTTCAAATTCTAACCATAAACCATTTTATTTTTGCACACCACGGCCTGACGAGAGACTACAAGCTGCAGAGGGTGAGTGCGCTTACGGTGCACTGACCAGCCCTCATCACAGTCGCGGCTGCCTACAAGATCGACGCAGCCGAGAGTGCATGTGACGATGCAGCCGGGAGTGGCCTATCAGTCAACGACACAGCCAGGATTCCACACGTAATGCTCAAGTCTGGTATGTTGAATAGTTATGTTAAAGTTTCTGGATTTACGAGTTTAGTAAGTGTGCTAAGACGTATAGTTAGAATGATCAACAGACGTCCCATATTGCACTTCTCAGATTAAAAAAGGTCCTACTAAAAATGGTATGAAGGTACAATCGATAATCGAACTATGTTAGTAGCAGAGTAATCTTAAAACGAGCCTTTCATTTAGAAAGTAATGAATATTATTACAAAATGGTTATATGGCTAAATGCTTGTAACATTTCCGATAAAACAGGTGATAGTTTTTATAAGTTAGTTAGAAGTTACTGCAAAGACTCGGAATTGTTAACGGTTATTTTTCTGTGACATTGGCAAGACTTATAGAGATTTTACCTAAATGAATTGAAATACATATATATAGCTTCACAATGTATATTTGACAACAGTTTGAAAATTTGAAAATTGTATTTTCGCACATACATATTACATATTACGCAAACTAATTGAAAAATCTTATTAAATCTTAATGATAAAGATAGTGCGTGAGGGATATTATTTTAACGACAAAAAAAAGCCAGGGACTTAGATAGTTCTAAATAAGCCAATAGTTCAAATCATTTATACTGAACCATATTGTGAGGTGGTGATAATCTCGTAGTTTTAATTTTATTAAATTGATGATACAAAAGAACCAGTTTTGTGACAGTAGATCAATTTTGAATGAAGTTTCTCTGACTTTGTGTTGACGGTTTTACTACGGTTTTACATCATTGAGTTTGAAACATTTTGTAATATTTCACATATTTAAAACATTGTTGAATGCGGTTGCTATGTTTAGATCCCAAAGGACAGGTGAAGCATTATAACCGAATAATATTTGATGCTCAATGCTCCTAAATAGGTAAAATAAGAAACTGTTAAGTCTATTCAGGGCCTTATAAAGATATAAGAAAATGATATATGAAGTGTCATTGCAATACATTGCTTGTAGATCAGATACAAACTTGGATTGGTACATTTATTGACCGTGATAGTTCGAAATATAAACATCAATTTAAATAAAATAATAAAAAAAAAATATATAAACGACAATTGATATAAACTGTAGTTGTGTTAGGTTCGTTGTGAATTTAATATTGCAATATGACCTCCTTTTGTTGAATTAAGGTATTTTTATGATTATTGATCTGACAATTCGAAAAAAAAGAGCTTTAGATAGGAATTGAAATGGCAGACATGAGATGTAAAGAAAAAAAGGGAATGTTTGGAAAGATTATAAGAGAATGAAATAATAATAATTAAAGGAAATTATATACTTCGCCCACGTGAATTTCGATTTTTCACAAATCCTGAAGGAATCGTGGATATCTGGTTTATCTGTAATATCTTCGAAAATATTCATTTAAATCATATGCTGTGAAGGGCCATATAAATCTATATTAAATAAACAATGTATTTAAGGTATTTAATTAGATAAGGATTAATGTTGTATTGGTTAAAATCGCTTCGAAAATTAGCCATTATTTGTTGTAAAAAGTAAATGACAAAAAAAAATTTTATTGTGGGGTATCCATAAGAGATAGACATATACCATAGTGCAGTTTTCTGTAGACCTTTTCAATATGTACAATACTTAGTACATTATTTTGATAAATCTCGTAGGGTTCAGCCTGCGTTTGCAATGTAAGCGGAAAAAATGTAATTATTTACGACATCACATTAGAATCTTCATAAATAACAGTATTTCTCCACTAAGTATTTAATGGATGTTATTAAAAAAAAAAACAGCATCAAAATCCGTTGTGTAGTTTTAAAGATTTAAGCATACATAGAGATATAGGGACAGAGAAAACGACTTTGTTTTATAACTATGTAGTGAAGTGGATTTTTATTATAATTGACATAAACGAAAATTAACATAAACGATAATTGACTTGACATTAAAGATAAATAACAAATAATAATTGAAATTAAAGATAAATGATAAATGATAATTGACATTAACTATAAAAGACATATATGAATAAACGACATAAACAATAAACGATTTAAAACGATAAACAATATGAACAATAAACGATAAACCATATACGTACAAATTATATAAACGACAATCCTAACTGTGGGCTTAATAAATTAAAACTAACAAAGATGAAAGAAATAATTCAAGTAATAGATAACTTACATACTAACACTAGTTCAGGTATCGATAGCATAAACATTAGAAGGTAATAAAGTTCATCAAAAACTCCATAGCTGAGGAACTAACTCTATGTATAAATTCCTGTTTAGAAAATGGTACTTTTCTTGCGTCTCTAAAAATAGCTAAAGTAACGCCTATCTGTAATTTTGGAACAAAATCGGACCCGAGCAATTATCGAAAAAAAAAAAAAATAATTATTTATAATCGACTTGAATCGACTTGAATCCTACTTCATTTCTATTGATTTTCTGTATCAAAAACAATATGGATTTAGAGCAAAATTAAATACGTTATCAGCAACTGTTGACCTAGTATCTAAAATAAAATAAAATAAACAATATAGACGAAAAAAAATTGTTCTTGGAATATTCATAAATCAAAAAAAAAAGCGTTTGATACGGTTAGCCACAAGATACTTAATTTTTGAATCTTATTTGAATAATCAGCAGTCCTAAACTAATAACTTACGGAGTTCCTCAAGCCTCGATACTTCGATTCATAATTTTTCTGATCTATACTATAAATAATATGAATAAAACATGAACTAAAAGACGAATTATCACCATATTATGCTGATGCTACCACCTTATTTTATCATGGGAATAAAATTGAAAACCTAATTAAAGATGCCCAAAATGATCTTAATTTACTTAATATCTGGTTTCAATGTAACTTGCTAACCCTCAACGTAAATAAAACTCATTATGTAATATTTGCAGCTAAAAATATAAAAAAAAAAATTAATGATTTTGAACCACCAAAAATTAATAGCATTATCATCAATAGGTCAGATTGCGAGAAGTATTTAGGTTTAACAATCGACAATAAAGTCACATGGAAATCACATATTTTAAATATCAGAAATAAGCTAGTATCTTTAACAGTAGCTCTCCACAGCATAGTCCGTTGGCTACCACAAGTCTGCTACATAATCTACAACTGCCTGGCTAAACCACGGCTAAACTAAACGGCTCAAAATAAATTAATAAAAGTACTATTTCATTATGATTTTTTTTAACATCAACAGAAAAAAATGTATAAAGAAAAAAAAATTGAATATAACAAATACTTACAAATATTACACTTGCATTTTAATACGAAAAATTTTGTCAAAAGAAATACATTCAAACATAACCTTTACCAGAAAAAACAAATATCCGCATTTACTAATTTTGAGAAGTGCTAATAACATAATCTTACGCCCACCAAGAATTACTAACTATGGTAAGAGAAATATTACGTTTGTTAAGTGCTCAGATATATAATAAACTGCCTAAAAATATAAAAGAATGTAAAAGTGTACATCCTTTTTAAAAAATGCTTAAAAACTATTTTGTGAAACTTAAAACATACTTAATACATAATATTTTTTTTACGAATTAAGAATATTGAATTTACTTTATTGGGTCACATCTAGTTATGAGCTATCTATGAATTGACGTGACGATTCAGTAACATAGCCGCGGCTTGAATCGATTCTGTTGTGATGGTACCAAGTATTTGAAACCTACCCACTTTTATTACAAATTGTTTTACGCTCCGTATTGCAATAATTTAATTTTGTAAAATCTGTTTGCCTTTGTCTCGTCTTCTAAGTGAATATATTTGTATAATATTCTTTTGAGACAGTAAATTTATTTAAACCGAAACTGTATAGACGATATGCTGTATAGACGATAAGCTGTATAGATGATAAATTATATAAAAGAGAAATGATAAAAGAGAAATGATAAAAAAAAAACATGAGAAATGATTTTTACATTAGAGATAAATGAATTTAGATTAAGATTAGTTTAATCTAAATGATAAAAGAGACATGATAAATGATTTTTACATAAGAGATAAATGCATTAAGATTAAGATTAGTTTATTCTAAAATCGAATGATTGATACTAAAACCTATGATGATGTAATTGATACACATACCGCAATGATGTAACTTATAATGTTAAATGAATGCGATATTCTAGTTATCGATTAATAATGCCTTTTTTTATATGTATTTAAGTTTGCGGACAAACTATAGTTGTCAGGAAGGCCGAATGTTAGAAATTAGATTGATACACATACCGCAATGATGTAACTTATAATGTTTTTAAATGAATGTGATATTCAAGTTATCGATTAATAATGCCTTCTTTATATGTATTTAAGTTTGAGGACAAACTATAGTTGTCAGGAAGGCCGAATGTTAGAGATTAGGTAAATAATGATGAATAATGTAAATGAATTGTACACTAATATAGATAATTAACAGAGTTTATGAAATATTATATTAAGAAAACATATTGATTGAATGTATAACATTGTATTAATGCTTAAGTCAACCATTCAATCAAATGCGTAACCGTAAAATGTATAATAATTTAATTTAATATAATTATTAAGATCGATAATAGTTGAAATTCCGTAAAATGTTTATCAAAGTAGTATTTTAGTTTGCTTGGTTATATTTTAAATAATTAAGTTGTTCCAATGATGAATTTTAATGAATGAACTAATATCATGACATTGTTATGAAATAGCTTAGTTTTATCCATGACGAGATTATATAAAGCACGGTAGTTGTAAAGAGGGAATCAGTCTTCCCACGAAAATTGGTGAATAAACTTGTGAAATAAGTCTACGTGTTGTTATTCTACGAAGTCTTCTAACATATGTTAATTCGTCTTTCAATCACGCTACTATACAGAACAACGGATCGACATGATTACCTATTGCATGAGTTATGAGGATCTGGAGAGTGATAAAGGCTTTTTTATTCACGGAAAACAAATAGTTCCTGTGGGATAACATTTATCACACGGTATTTTTAAAACATCTAACTCCACGCAGACAAAGTCGCGGGCAAAAGTTGTTAAGTATATTAGTAAACGAGGAAGAATTTATCTCCCTCTATCTAGTGTTTTTCTCGTGCAAGAGTGTGATCTTTTGCAATATCGCGAACTCATGTTTCGCTATCACTCAACTACAAAGGACACGTTTTTTTACTACTTACCAGTCTAACTTTTATGGATAACACTCACACATTCAACTTATTCAAACTGTAAGATAGTTAAACTGCCATGGTACTCAAGGTACTCTGTTGGCACACGGCACAATATAAGACAAAGCCGGTTCTAGCGCCAACATAACGGCCATTAAGCAAATTAAAAATAAGTTTTAAAAAAGTTGGAAATTTTTATGGGCCGTTGACGACGAATTCAAACAACCGTCCGAATAGTTTTCATTTCAAACTTTCTTCTTAGACCCAGAGCCGGCTGCAAATTCTTATTAATAAATACTATATGGGCGTAATAAATACTAAGATCGATATAGCGTACCGTCTCGATTCAGACTCAAGACAAAGTTAAAACGAGACAGATTTATGTCACGGATATATTTCTATCCCGTTTTAACTCTGTCTTGAGTTTGAGAAGTGTCACAGCACGCTCTATAGATCTCAGCCTATAAGTATTAACTACTGCAGAAAGGCAAGACACTACTCTCGACTGTCACCTGTATAGTGTTGTCCTTGTGGGTTGTAATTGTCAGCAATAGGTTCATTGTCAGCAATCCTAGTATTTCTTTACGACACCTGACAACACGAGTGGTGGGAGTGTAGGGTGGTTGTCTCAAATATCAGGTACCTTTCCCGGACTATTAGTGTAATTTTTAATTACAATCCAGTATGCTTAGTCTCACTTTGTACAGCTCAAAAACATTACTAAATACTACTGATCGAAACAAAATGACTTCAGAGTAAAATGGACCTAAACAGGCTTATTTTAAGGTTTAAGTTCGCCAATATATTCAGCATTCGAAAACAGCCAGCGCCCCATGCCGAAAGGTTGTAAAATAAATATTCGAAGTATTGAATCACGACTTTCAAATAAAAATAAAAATAAATAAATAAATAAATAAATAATCATTTATTCGTTTATAATAATTCATTTATAATAAGAGTCTTTGGGTTCATTTTGCATTAAATATTACAGTTTCTCGATACGTAGTATTTGGTAAAGTTTTGGAGGTGCGCAAACTCAGAATACCTATACAGGTAGTGGTGGTCTCTTTGCGTATAAAATTTTCCTTCGCCTGTGCGTTAGAGCGTTCAAATGAGACATTAACGGCGCGATCCGAATGTTACTCATTAGCATGTCGAGCTGTCATCTCAATTTCTCCGCGCTTACACAACAAGCACGCGCCCAAATTTCATCTAAAGTTGAGCGCACATCTAGCAAGTGTAAATTAAAATTTTAATCACACGCGAATTAATCGAATTAATATATCAGACTTATGTGAGCGTTATTATTTAATTAATTAATTAGTATTATACAGATCCGAGAGGACATTTCAGCTAAATGGATCTTTGATAATTATCAATTATAATAACTATTATAATAGTTAAAACATCAGGTTTTTTTTATAGGAATAGCGGGCAACCGAGTAAGCGGGTCACCTGATGTTAAGTGATTACCGCCGCCCATGAACATTAGCAGCACCTGAGGAACCACTAATGCGTTGCCGGCTTTTGAGGAAGGGGACTGGTTCTTCAGCTCGCTGCCGGAACACACGGATGCTTTGCGGCAGATTACGGCTGAAGTGTGGTCCTAGCGACCACACTTCGCGGGGCGGATTCGGGGAAGAATCCTACCACATAACATCTGGTTCTGTAATCTGTATTAATTGTAAGTGGGTGGTAAATGCAGATATTTAATTAATAGTTTCAGCTATAATTTAAATGTTTATCTTTTTTTTTCACTAATTATGATTTATGAGTCAACACTCAACACGTTGCAAGTATTAAAACAATTCCTGCTTCTAAAATTGTGTTAACAATATCAGTGATGAAATATTATTATAATAATGCTAATAACATCATTCTATTAACTGTCCGTTGAAGTTTTTTGCTTTGGTTTATGTGTAGGGTAAGTAACACACTGCTTGATGAAAAAGTTAAATAATATTCATGACATGTTAATTTGACGGCATGTAGGTGTTAAAGGCGCATAATTGAAAGCGCGCTGTGTTCAAACTTCGAGATTAACCAGTTACTGGTGCATTTTGTTTGTGGCGTACATTGAGGAGGGGGGAGGGACGCATGGAGCTGGGCGGTAGATTTTAGGTGGTAGCATTTCAGAAAATAAAGTCAGGGTGGAAGGACCAATCAGCCTCGGGCGTGAAAATGTAATGAGTTCTACATAAGAATCGGTTCTGTAAATAAAAAAAAAAGTTTTGGCACTTGCTTCGCTCATGCTTGTATTCTGTCTTTACATAAAATATCTTGAGAAAATCGCACTAGCTTCTCTCTCGCTCCATAAAAATACCCGTAGATTGACCCGTACATTGGAGGCCGCATGCAGTAATGCTAGTCCTATAAATGATACTCATTCTTTATATTTGTAAGGTTAATTTATTACACCGTGATTAATCGTGCCTATGGTTAAGAATTTGAGCGTCATGAAATTATGGTGCTTTTAGCTCCAGCCGCGGGAATGCTACGCCAGTTTTAGTTTTTACCTTAGACTGCAGAAAAAAGTATTCAAATGAAATATTTCTTCGACTTTATCAACCGATTGTTAAAGTATAAGTAAGTTAGTCTAATATGGCAATGGCGGGACATATAGCACCAAGAATTGCTAGAGGTTATGCTACTAAGATGCTGGACTGGAATGGAAACCTACCACTGAAAAGCACAGTTGGCAGATATTTTTCTACTGCTCTATACGTTTTACGAGTAAATTATTGTGATTGCGTTTAGAATTGTAGTTCATCGCCGGAAGGTTTCTGATCGCTTAGTAGTACTAGTACTTACTGTAACTGGTTATATCTATACTAATAAATAAAATTGAAGTGTCTGTCTGTAATTTCGAAATAACTACCACATATTAAGCTCATATGGTTATTTGAACGATACCATAAGCGAATCACACGTTTTTAAAATTTTTGTCTGTCTGTCTGTCTGTTTGAACGGGCTAATCTTCGGAACGGCTGAACCGATTTTGACGGGACTTTCACAGACAAGTAGAGGATTAACCAAGGAGTAACATAGGCTACTTTTTTAACCGACTTTCAAAAAAGGAGTTGTGTTGAAATCGGTAAGTACCTATGTTAAAAAACGCCCTGATAGGTATTTTCGCTGCGCGCGACGGCCGACGCTCGCGCTGCACGGAACTCCCCGCGCCGCGCCGCGCGCCCCTGCGCCCTGCGCCCGCCGTACGCGGTACCGCGGTACGCCGCCGCGCGGCGGGGGCCAGGTGGCCCAGAAATCTATTTATCCCTCAGGATTTGTGAAAAACCGAAATTCACGCGGGCGAAGCCGCGGGCAAAAGCTAGTATATGTATATAACCAGTTACAGTGAGTACTGGTTATATGTATAAATAGGTGTATTTGAGGAATATTTATTTTTACATTTATATTGTAGAGAAGTTTATTTGCAATTGAGTTTGTGTGCCTATATCTTTCGACACGCTATTACACACCAATAGGTACTTACATGCTCCGACAGTACACGGTCGTTTCGCCTACAACGCCATTAAAACGGGCTCAGTGACAAATTATGCGTAGCCCCACGCAGCGCCCGCGCCGCTCACTGATCGATACGATTATTCTGTATTACCCGGGCATGCTATTTAGTGTTACTATCGATAACATGCAAGATTATATTATAATTTGTGGGTCGTGATCCTACGTGTTTTACGACGAGGTGTTATAAGTTTGACGTATCTGTGTGTGTGTGTGTGTGTGTGTGTGTGTCTGTTCCCCTGTGGCGGTCAAACGGGTGGACCGATTTGAATGCGGTTTTTTTTGCTTAAAAGGTGAATTAGTCGAGAGTGTTGTTAGCTATGATTGATGAAAATCGATCCAAGATGGCCGCCGCTACAAAATGGCGGATTACATATTTTTTCACAGCTTCCTTAATATGGGTATCAAATGAAATGGCTTGACTGGTAGAATAGCACTATGCAAATCCAAGATGGCCGCCGCCACAAAGTGGCGAATGTTGGGGGTTTTTTAAATTTCTAATTTATACTTGTCATTCTACAAGTTAGCCCTTGACTGCGATCTCACCTGATGGTAAGTGACGATGCAGTCTAAGGTGGATGCGGGTTAACATGGAAGAGGTATCGCAGTACCTATACATCTGATCGGTTTCTACGCGGCATTGTACCGGAACGCTAAATCGCTTAGCGGCTTTGACGGTAGTGTGTTAACTATCCACGGCCGAAGCCTTCTACCAGCCAGACCAGAGACAATTTAGAAATTATAAAATCCCAAATGATCACTGTCGGGAATCGAACCCCGGAACTCGCCCTTATAAGACCACTGCGCCAGGGGAGTCGTCAAAAAGTACTAATCACAAGATTAGATAGGGTTTTCTCGGAATAATAACGCGTTGGTTTCCACATCCCTCCGCATACGACTTTACTAAAGTACTGGACTGAGGAATTCCGTAGCGAAACAAGGTACCCTAATACTAGTCAAAAGCCGTAACAATGCAAATGAGCTGCAAATAATCGAGTATCGGTCGAGCGTCGGGCGCAGTATCGAGAACCAGTAGTGGGCACCGGGCACCGGGCACCGGGCGGTGGGCAGTGGGCAGGCTATGCTAATGGCGGCTCCCGCGTTACGTGGCTAATGTAGCCGCTCCACTCATTTCCACTTCGTTCCAGACCATTTTATATTTATAGTTTATACCCCGAGAGCCTGCGCCCGCGCCGGTAGCTCGCTATTTTATTTATGAATGAAATTGTTGTTTTCTATTAAGTAGATTAAAGGCCTGTTTCACCACCTTCTGATAAGTGTTGGATAGCTACTTTCTACTTTTGTCTTTGTCACTCGACATAAAGTAAGAAAGTGACAAAACTTACGTTTAGGCTATCCGGCACTTATCGGTGGTGAAACAGGGCCTAAATGTTTTTTTTTGTCGTGATAACGTCTTATAAATCGACGAACGCCGGCCGCACGCACGAAAAGGTATGACTCACTGTCACGTACCACGTGCAAGCGAGAGCGCGAAACAAGCGATAGAGAAGGCACGATCAACCGGCATAGTCGATCGTGCAAGCGAGAGCGCGGAACAAGCTATAGAGAGGCAATGTTTTCTTATGACGTTATCACGTAAAATTATCGTCCGAAAACAGACTTTAGAGACCAGCAATTTTTTTATCGTCTTAAAACTTCTACTGCTAGACTATTTTAGGGATTTCCACTCGGGGTCTTGTGCGTCCGTCCTTGTCTGGGGACGCCAACATCTATCGGTTTTTCTAAGTGCCTCGTCTATTACCACTTCCTAGCATCTCCTTGAACTATGTCAGTAACTCTCTTCTTCTACGGGAAATCACGTCATTTCTTGATTTGCTGATGTGGTTTGGTGGAAGACTTTGGCCGTGGCTAACTACCCTACCAGAAAATCCTCAAATTGTTCGTTACAGGAATATCTCGTTAGAAAAACACTAACGGATGGAAACATCTATTGTAAACCCACGTACGTATTATAACGCTATTTCAACGCGCGTTAGAAGGCTAACTTTCAAATTACAATATGCTGTGCCATAAATCATAATTAGACGCCATAAAAGCTACGATTGTAATCTAGATTATCTAGCATTCTTAATTCAAAATCGTTTGGAATGTAAATTCAAACAAATGTGAAGGTTCGCTATGTGTTAAGGCTGAATCAAACAGAACGCGTGACGTTGTTTGCACAACAAGACGTCTCACCGAAGGCGTGGCGATGATTATGATTTGTAGTATAAGCTCGCTTTCAGAATGAGATGAAATCTTGTTGAAGAGAATTGAAAATTACAGTTACAAACCAAAATAAGATTAGCAAAAAATCTATCTATAATATAATAAAACTGTAACAGATCCAATTCTGTACATTGAAGATATTTTGAAATTTTTTATTGGATGGCACTCTATAATCAATACTGAAGCCAAAACTGCAATTTTTTTCATTTTTGTCTGTCTGTCTGTCTGTCTGTCTGTATCTTGGCCGCGCATCACGCCGAAACTACTGAATGGATTCGAATGAAACTTGGTACGATTTGAGTTTATACTCCGAGGTAGGACATAGGATACTTTTTATCCCGAAATTCAGCACGGTTCCCTTGGGAGAGGGAAAGAAAGTTAAAACGTGTATTTAGCTGTAATTCATTAACGGGTAGTTCGATTTAACTCATTCTTTTTTTGTTAGAAAGGTAATACTTTAAGTATTGCCCCGTAAATATGTCAAGGTCATAGGTTTTTTAGTTTAGAAATGACAGACATTTATTGGGTTCCAATAACTTGGGACCCGGATCTTTGTATGTACGGCTTATTTTAAACTGGCGTGCGTTTAAATTTATGTTTGTCTATTTGTTCCAGCTAATCTCCGAAACGGCTGGATCGATTTTAATGGAACTTTCAATGTTATAAGGAGTAACAGGCTACATTTAGTTTAGGTACATAAAAGAATTATGGGATCCGATCCGATCCTATATAAAACTTATAAACACGCGAACGAAGTTGCGGGGGTCAGCTAGTTTTAAATATATTTTAACATTTATTAATTTGTATGATAACTTATATAATATTTTCTCTTAGGGTTTACGAAAATATACAAAAATGTTTAAGATTTGTATCATAAGACAGTTATTTTAATTGCTGACTCTCATATTTACTCCCTTTGTTGAATACCCACTTTGCAGTGTGATTGCCTTCATTACAGTTCCTCATGTAACAACTTCCATGAGCCGCATTAGACCCGCTCTCGTCCCGCGTTTTGTGTGTTTCAACCTTAAAGTTCACTAATGTATACATGTGTGTGTGTTTGTGTTGTCCATTCACTAAGTTAGTTTTAGTTTTAGTGTCGGTGTCTTTGTCGAGACATACGCTGCCGTAAGGATTATATTTGATCTGACGTGCGCCCGACGCGTGCCAACTTAAGGTTTTGTCTAAAGGTATTAAATACAAACAAATAATATGTTTCGACGTATAATAAATAGTTAAAGTTGTTTCCTGCTGCACGTAGATAGACGACGTTAATGTTGAATTAAATTAAAGTAAAAAATTGGTTGTCTGTAAAGTCGGTTTACGGACGATAATCTTACATGATAACGTCATAAGAAAATATTGCCTCTCTATCGCTTGTTCCGTGCTCTCGCTTGCATACGGTATGTGGCAATGAGTCATGCTTTTTCAGGCGGTAAAGCGGTAACGTCTTATAAATCGATGAGCGGCGCTCATCGATTTATAAGACGTTATTATGTCAAAAATAGTTTTCATGTAGGCCAACTTGTGGCTCGTATGTGACTGGTTTAGAAAGCCGATTCTGCTGATAAGAGCCAACAAAAAACTCAACAATTGCTCCTTTTTACAACTCAAAGGGCCTGTTTTACCACCTTCTGATAAGTGTCGGATAGTTTATTCAAAACTTTTGTCTTTGTCACTTGACAAGGAAGTGAGTATTAATGTAAGTAGCACATTTTGTACATACGTATGTAGAAATCAAAAATCCGCGATGGCTTGATTTTTGATCAATAAAGCTATATTTTAGGAAAAATTAAACCGACCTCAATATAACATTAAATTTGAAGAGTTCTCTCGATTTATCCAGGATTCCATCAACAGATCTGGACCTGACGACCACGGGACCACCTCGGAAGTATAACTTTTCAAACAAAAGAAGAATTTTCCAAATCAATCCAGGCGCATTTGAGTAATTGGGGAACATACATAAAAAAAGATTCCCAAAAATTTAGAACCTCTTCCTTTTTTGAAGTCGGTTAATAAAGTTGGTAAACGTGTCAATGTTTATCTCAAACAATATGTTAATAGATACCTACTGTAGATAACTGCCATACCCACTTCTCGCTCGCTGTAATCTTGCATCATTTACATACAACTAATTAATAATAATAATCAGTTTCAACAACAAAATCAATATTTTCCGCATTAATATACACTTCATTTCATTACAACATAATATAAATCATTGCTCGATTCACACTTCTAATGATTATAACAGACTTTAAATTACATTTGAATCTAGGTATAGTACTCAAGTATTTAAATAAAATAAAATATACAGATTTATTCGCATATTAAACGGTGCACGTGTAAATGAATTCATCGGATTTAAATAACAAACAAACAAACATAGTGCCTACTTGTTAATACATGAGCGTGAACAATCATTACTGTGTTAGTGTTCAGTTGACTCGGCATGGACATTGGACGGTGGACAGTCCACTGAAGCGCGTTGATGTCCTTTGTATGGTGAAATGCATCGGGCTACTACCGGACTAGCGATGGGACGAGTACATTATTTTTACCCGACTACGGCAAAGCTAAAAGGAAGGGTTATGATTTTAGCAGTCTATGTATGTATGTATGTATGTATGTATGTTAGAAGTTGGCGGTGTTAGATACACCCCCGTGCCTCGGAGAGCACGTAAAGCCGTCGGTCCTGCGCCTAATCTCTCTCCGGTCGTGTCGCATTGGCGTCCCATCGGACTATGAGAGTGAGGGAATAGAGCGTGCACCTGTGTATGCGCACACACTTGTGCACTATAATATCTCCTGCGCAGATGGCTAGTCTCTGCCTCGGTTGAGATTGGCCGCCGTGGCCGAAATTCGGTCAGGAGGACATTATGTATGTATGTATGTATGTATGTATGTATGTATGTATGTATGTATGTATGTATGTATGTATGTATGTATGTATGTATGTATGTATGTATGTATGTATGTATGTATGTATGTATGTGGCCGATTTTTGTATGAGATTCTGTGTGTACCACCGTAGCGCGTAAACTACTGGACCGATTTTGATGAATGAGGTGTCTATTGATTCGTTGTAATGGTCCGGATGACATAGGCTACTTTTTATTTACTTAAAATCGAGAAGTGACTTTCACGCGGCTTGCTAAATTATTAATTATTAGTTTCGGATAGACATAACAGATGGCGCCAATAGCTGCTTGCCCCGCGCTTTTGCACACTAAATTATTATTAAATTATTAAGCGTAGTCGGGTTTTAGTTTACGAACTTTATCATTATTATCGAGCAAAACAAACATGGCTTGGGTTTGGAATACGCTTCCTGATACCTATAACCTAGGTATATAATGCGTTAACGCATTTAATCTATAACGTTTTTGCCTATTCAATCTTTAAAAAATAGACAAACGGATGGGATGGTACGCCTATGCCACATCATTATTTTCCATCAGGAGTGATTGTGGTCAAGCATGTGTCTATAATGAATTAAAAAAAAAATTGAAGGTGTTTTACTTTCATGTATTGTTGGGATGTTTAGCCCGAACGCGATATAAATACATTTCATGTAAATCTGTTCGCCAGACTTCCATGCCTCTGCGTTAGAGACAGTTACTTTTAAAGCTTATAACAATTAAACATTTTTTTAGTCAGCAGGAAGTGGTCGCGCACACGAGTTCGCGTCTTAATTGCTGTTGCCGATAAGCCTTCAAAACTGTTGAGATAGTGGCGGCGATACGACAGGCTGTTTCGGCTCGGCCAACTACGCTCGTTTGGACTCAAATAGCCAGATTAACTCACAGATAGCCACAAATTATATAGATAATAGATATAAATCTTTTGTGTTACGCCACCACAGACACTAGACAATACTGTCTTGAGTGAGCTAACGCGATCGTCGACTGAGCGACTGACGATAGAGATATACACGTAATTTTAAATTTAGATTAATTGAAATCCTGTCATTGTTACATAAAGGTGCAGGAATTTCTGTGTAACTTATTTTATATTGTATTTATGAATGGTAAATCCGTAACGCCTAAAACAGCGTTGGAATACCCTCTACTAGCTGGATAATCGATTTCAAGCAAGTCACTGCAAACGGCACATAATCTTTGCGAGTATTCTATGTCCAGCAGTGGCTTTCTATCGGCTATAATAAAGAAAATAATATTATAATCACGAAACAGAAAAATTCATTTATCTATGATTATAACAAAGCATTTCTTATACTATGCATTTTTTATTTAGATTTTTGTTTGTAAATAATACCTATGAATCTCTTTCGAAGTCATCGCATGGATAAAATCGATATTATACATAGATTATATTTTAAATTCTTGTTATTATTTGTCTTGTCTAAAGGCTGCGCTAGCCTGTATTTTTTCCGTATATAGTTAATATGTTTATCCGGCATAAAAAGTACACGAAAATATTTTATTATTTATTAAATTGCAAGCGGAATTTTCAGATTTACATCAGCTATTTCATTCCTTTGTGTTTTGTAAACAAGGTTATGATTATTTTTATGACGTTTCTAAATAGTGGTCGCAACTATGTAAAGCGCAAATAAGGTATTTCCGACAGGTTTATACTAGTTATTTAACGTTAATATGTTATGTTACTTTATTAACCTAACCTAACCTAACCAGTATAGAGTTGGTAGATAATATTTATTGTGTTGAATTTTAAATCGTTTGGAAATTAAACTATAAAATGTTTTAGTACAAAACATGTTTACTTAAGTTTGAATTGAATGTCAAATAAAATCAAACCTTTTGTATATGTATAAGTAAGTATTCAAAAAATAATATTGAAGATATAGGTAGATGCTTTTTTTTTATAGGAATAGCGGGCAACCGAGCAAGCGGGTCACCTGATATTAAGTGATTACCGCCGCCCATGAACATTAGCAGCACCTGAGGAACCACTAATGCGTTGCCGGCTTTTGAGGAAGGGGGCTGGCTCTTCAGCTCGCTGCCGGAACACACGGATGCTTTGCGGCAGATTACGGCTGAAGTGTGGTCGCTAGCCAGGCGGATTCGGGGTAGAATCCTACCACAAAGCAAATGCTTTTACATTGAAGCTATTTTTTTGCAAACGCTTGATTTTAACAGGAAAGTTGAACTTTTATGGTAACTTTACTATAACCTGGATCTTTCGGGCATATTATAGCTAAACTAAGCTCTTATCCTGCAGTTCAACGTGAAGGAACAAATAGTTACGACAATAGTTCAACGAAATTAGTAGAGTAGAAATTATCGCACAGACTAGATGTGATGCTATATATAAATACGCGTCAATGTTATACCAAAGAGTATCAACTGGGATAAGGAATCTATAGTTAACTTAACTATACTTAACTAATGAATAATTAACTAAGGAACTGGGTTAAAATTAGGACATCACCAAAAATAACGTAAGTATACAATATAATGTTGTGCATCATTAACAGTTCAACTTTTGTGTAAAATCTCATCCGTTAATCCGATAAAAATGTATGTACAGTAAAAAATCAACGGGGGATGAATAATAATAAATATAAATAAATAACTAATTAAATAAAAAAATATAAATATATAATAGTCTTGTTTTGAATTTTCCACTAAATAAAAGCACTGGGTTGTTGAACGAATGGCATATAATCGTTGTTAATTTGCATCGGCGAGAAGATGTTGATTAATTTCACGCTCACGGTGCCGCGGGTGTCGTAAATATGTGAGGTTTTAATACCGGAGACTGCGCTCGCCTTACATATTGAGGGTTCCCTAGTAAAACAAAGAACCCCTATAGTTTCGTAATATCTGTCCATGTATAACAATATGTAGAATATATTTTTATATGGATAGATTTAAAACTATAAGTACATTACTTATCGGCATAACTATACGTATGCGACGAGCAATTGGTGAAAAAAATTATAGAATGCCTACTTTCCTACCATTATCACGAGTATAAATTCGAAAGTGTGTCTGTTTATTTTTATTGGTTTGTTGGTTCGTTCTTCAGTCACGCTGCAACGGAGCAAAGGGTTGACTCGATGCATAGATATATTTACGAACCTAGGTTTTTGTTCCCGTCAAAGAATTTATATTCCGAATAGACTTTTAACAAAGTATGAAATATTCTAAACTGCTATAAAAAATATTGCTTTTTATAAGTAAACTGGTTAAATAAAAATAAAAAAACACTGCCTTGGCTTTCTTGGTTAATTTCACGTTATTTTGAAGTCCAGCCAACGTAAACGGGTGTTGGCTCATTGCCATCCATATATGGGTGTTAAAAAACGGTGATAGAGAACAAAAAAACAGCTAATTACATATCTTCATTTGACCGTGATGCGATGGCGTTTTTTGCGCGTTCCGGACGACTTGGCACACGACGCTGGGAAACCGCGGCGAAAACCGCGCGAACAGCTACACGCCAAGCAGACCGCTCGAGTTGGAGACAAGAAGCTATACAGGATATAAGGGGACCGTTACCGAAAACTTAGCGCTATTATTATACTACCTAAACACAATCCAATACCAATAATCATCTATCTGTCTTCTACTTGTCGTATTAGTAGGTAGGTAGGTATATATATTTTTCAATGTACATCGTGCAAACCGCGGCGACAACTTTAGGTAAGCTCAGGCTTCATAGTAAGTGGCATGATTCTTGAAGCATGCCGCATGAGCGAAATGCCTACCAAGGGTATTACACTCGCCCTACAAAGGATTCTTGGGTATGTAGCAGGCGATACGAAGACAGCGGTAACCAATGCGGGAGGCGAATTATGACGTGATATGACAGTGAACCAATCACGGACCCTGCGCCCCGCTTCGCCCCGCCAGACAGACCCAATAAACGACTTCTGGACTTTCAAGGTCATGCCTCTTTATCCGTGCCAAAGTTAAGTATATTAAATCTTACATCCGTTTCATTTGACGCATTGACTCCCGCCTTTATAATCTTACTAGTTGATGACCGCAACTTCATCCGCGTGGATTTTAACCGTTGGGGTTTCTGGGATGAAAAGTAGCCCATGTCCTTTTCCAAGGTGTATTCTATCTCTGTACCAAATTTAGTTAAAATCAGTTTAGCGGTTTAGCCAATAAAGCGTAATAAACACACATTTATAATATTAGTTAGAATATATCATCTATGATATTGACCCAGTAGTCGTATACTTTTGCAGAAGAAAACGTTGCACATAGTGTCTCCCCTCTGGGAGGGAGAGCGCTTCTTTCAGTAGTCATAGAATAGAATAGAATAGAATAGAAAAGTTTTTTATTCAAATAAACTTTTACAAGTGCTTTTGAATCGTCGATTGAGTCTACCACAGGTTCGGAATGCAGTTCCAGCCGAGAAGAACCTGTAAGAAACTCGGCGGTTGCTCTTTTTTAAAAAATAACATTATAACAATTATTATTATTAATGTACATGATTGAAATGCCGTCTCGCGCATTGCTGGAACGAGTTAAATCCAAGCTTTTTTATCGTTTATATAATCTTCAATTGTATAATAAGCTTTTTTTATGAGCATACTTTTAATAGAGTTCTTAAACTTGTGTAAAGGCAAGTCTAAGACATATTTTTTATTCAGATAAACTTTTACAATAGTGGTTTTGAATCGACAAATGAATCTACCACTGGTTCGGAATGGTGCTTACAATTCTACACGTTAAGAAGGGCAGACAAAAGTAGCCCCATTTCCGACGGCGGCACCCGTTCACGAGCATGACGCATGATCCAGCCATTGCTTCGCTCAACCATATTTGAGGGAACGTAACAACCCGCACCACACGACACCACCACAGAAATGTTTAAGGAGAGCGTGACATACTTAGGCTACCCATGATTAAAGCATCGAATTAAACACCAATAATCGAATACTCCTCAAGTTATAATAGCGTATAAAGCGAATAAATTAAATCCATGCTTTTTTATCATTTATATAATCTTCAATTGTATAATATGCTTTTTTCATGAGCACACTTTTAATAGAATTCTTAAACTTGTGTAAAGGCAAATCTAAGATTTGTTGTGGAATTTTATTATAGAACGTTACGCCCATTCCCACAAACGACTTTTGGACCTTTTTGAGGCGTAATCGAGGAATCACGAGTCTATTTCTATTTCTTAATTGCCTATCGTGTAATTCACACTTTTTATTGTAACTGTGAATGTTTTGCTTAACAAAAATTATGTTGTTATAAATATATTGAGAAGCTACTGTAAGAATACCTATTTCTTTAAATTTCTCTCGAAGGGAATCCCGCGGTTTTAAATTATAAATTGCACGAATTGCCCTTTTTTGTAAAACGAAAATTTTTTCAATATCAGCTGCTTTACCCCATAGTAAGATTCCATACGACATGATACTATGGAAATATGCAAAGTAAACAATTTTTGCAGTTTCAACATCTGTTAACTGTCGAATCTTTCTAACAGCGTAAGCAGCAGAGCTAAGCTTGCCAGCAAGCGTTGCTATATGGGTGCCCCATTGAAGCTTTGCATCCAGGGTTATTCCCAAGAACACAGTTGTGTCCTCAGTTTTCAATGGCTCACCACTTATCTTTAAATTATTACAAGTAACCCTTGTATTGGGCAATAGAAACTCGACACACTTGGTTTTTTTTGCATTTAAAAGTAGATTGTTTATAGTAAACCAGTGTGAAACTTGAGATAAAGTATTATTTACATCGTCAAAATTGTCTTTGGTTCTATTGACTTTAAAAATCAAAGACGTATCATCAGCAAATAGTACAATATCGCAAGCATAAATAACTGATATGGTCCAGCCTGGTATCGCCATTGCCATATATGGCCGCGTACGGCGCCTGCACAGATTATGATTATGTACAGCCCTCCACATTAATCACTGGCTCAGCTATTGATTACCTTGCAATCTATTTTTATTCTATACCTTATAGTAAAGAATTCGAATTTTTCCTGGGCATCGTTACAGACAATTTTTTGGAAAAAAAAAGAAGAACTTTTTTTGTAGTTTTATCAAAGTACCAGTTTTGATTAATTAATTATCGCAGTTACTTTAGAAAATGATCTGTTAAATAAGTGGGTAATCGGGTTTACAATTTGTATTCCTAAACTATAGTAAATAATTTCATCATTAATTAAAAGTTTTTATTAATTTAAGTTGTTAATGCTAAATGATAACTGTAGAGTTAAGACCAAATTAGACGATTCATTTTTCGAGATTTTTGCTTTCATTTTCGCAAAGTGCCTGTGAACGATGAACGGTCGGTGTTTAGACGGTTCATTTTCGATAATTCACCGATGAAGCCTCAAAAATGAATGCAAATATCTCGAAAAATGAATCGTCTAATTTGGGCTTTAATAGTTTCATTTATCTGATAGATTTTCGAGGAATTTCAAGTAAATATCGATCTA
Source organism: Melanargia galathea (assembly GCA_920104075.1). Taxonomy (NCBI): domain Eukaryota; kingdom Metazoa; phylum Arthropoda; class Insecta; order Lepidoptera; family Nymphalidae; genus Melanargia; species Melanargia galathea. Next base: position 510,314 of record OV049865.1, read on the forward strand.
ACAACAATAATAACGAATGCAAAAAAAAAACATGGACGTCACGCTACAAGCTTCGTATACAAGCGACTAGCGATTTACTCAACTATTTACTTTTTTATGTCTATTTATAACTAACTAACTAACTTAACTAACTTTTGTATTAACTTTGGCAGTAAATTCCAAATAGGTTATTTCATGTGACAGATATTTTATCATAATTATAATGTATTTGATTTGTGGTTTTATAAGCATTGTTATTTTTAACTAGCTGACCCCCGCGACTTCGTCCGCGTGGTATATAGGTTTTTATATAGGATCGGATTGGATCCCATAATCCTTTTTTGTACCTAAACTAAATGTAGCCTAAGTTACTCCATATAACATCACCTATCTGCCATTGAAAGTTCCATCAAAATCGATCCAGTCGTTTCGGAAATTAGCTGGAACAAATAGACAGGCCGACAAACATAACTCTAAATGCACACCAGTTTAAAATAAGCCGTACGTTCAAAGATCCGGGTCCCAAGTTATTTGAACCCAATAAATGTCTGTCATTTCTGAACTAAAAAACTTATGACCTTGAAATATTTACGGGACAATACTTAAAGTACTACCTTTTTAACAAAAAAAGAATGAGTTAAATCGAACTACGCGTTATTGAATTAGAGCTAAATACACGTTTTAACTTTCTTCCCCTCTCCCAAGGGAACCGTGCTGAATTTCGGGATAAAAAGTATCCTATGTCCTACCTCGGAGTATAAACTCAAATCATACCAAGTTTCATTCGAATCCATTCAGTAGTTTCGGCGTGATGCGCGGCCAAGATACAGACAGACAGACAGACAGACAGACAGACAGACAGACAGACAGACAAAAATGAAAAAAATTGCAGTTTTGGCTTCAGTATCGATTATAGAGTGCCCTCCAATAAAAATTTTCAAAATATCTTCAATGTACAGAATTGGATCTGTTACAGTTTTATTATATTATAGATAGATAGAAGATAGATGTAGCAAAATATTATGTGAGGTGCAATTTATATCGTCGTCGTCGTCCTCAACCGATAGACGTCCACTGCTGGACATAGGTCTCTTGTAAGGACTTCCACACGGCGCGGTCTTGTGCCGCCTGTATCCAGCGACTCCCTGCGACTCTTTTGATGTCGTCGGTCCACCTAGTGGGGGGTCTGGAGGGTAACACTTCAAAGGTCAGTTTGTGTCACGTACTTCATAGTAAAAACAAATAAGAGGCGCCACTAATTTAGCGCTTTGTTTTTATCGCCTTGATGTTTTTATAACATCTATCTTGTTATTAACTAAAATAATTAATAATGTGTGTAGGTAGTGGTAAGGAACTTGCGTATGAGTAGACTAGTTTTTTTCTAACTTAAAATATAATGGACAAAAATGTCATTCTCCTTAAAAGAGTCCAGAACTAAGTTCCTCTAAAAATATTCCACTGTGAAAATAACTTAAAATTAAGTTAAGCTAAATGCTCGTAAGAAAAGTGTATTTTTGTAAACATTTCTCACGGAACAGCCGCGGTATCTTGATCTGATGGTAACATGATCACAGGTGTATTCAAGCTACGAGTGTACATGTATGAATGTGTATGTTTGTATGTTCGTGGTTTTATTGAAGTCAATAAATATATCGGGCTATCGCGGCTGATGGTCCTACGCACTAGACGCAACGGTACATGCCGGAGTGCTGTAGACGAGCGTTTGTGACGCAGCTTTTAAACGTCTATTTTATTTCATTTATTCATTTAAGATTTTTAAGTTACATCGGTCTTGACTAACTTAATTTATGAAGAATGATCTGGTAAATTCTCTATTCTGAAGGAAATAGGAATACCTAGTAGGAAAATTGAAAAATTCTATTCCAACTTTCCTACGTTAACAGAGTAGAACTTTCGTCATTATCAAAAGTAATTTAAGAATGTTGGAGAATGTAAAAACTTGCAGGTAATGTTTATGTCACTCAGTGTACTGCATACCAGTGATTCTTAATAAAAAATCCATAGTCTATTAAGGAATCCATATTCTCTATTAAGACGTTTCTATCTCAGGCTGCATTTACCTAATTTATCCGGCGATCAGATAAAACCACTATCCTGTCGCGTTTCCTGGAAGAATTTGTGTGTGTGCTAATATGACATTTTAATTAAAACACACCAAAATTTATTATTTACTTTAAATAGAAGGTACAATGACACGCCACCTAAATGTTATGTCTACCATTCACGGGCGCACCAATCCGCCGGATTTGTCGCTGACGACATGTCGCAAGACGCAACAGCGGTTGGTCCGCCCGTCTACGCGTCTCACGTAAACACGTCCACGTTATTATGAAAGAGCGGGCGCGACATAATTACACAACTCCGGGACGCCCATGAAAAGCCTTCTTTACGACCGCGGTCGATAACCACCCGGCACCGGCCGGCAGATAACAAACATGTGTCCACTCCGAGATTGTGGCTTGTCTAATGCATTTTAAATATTAAAACTTTCTCAATGGAAAAAACTTAAGTCGAGGATAAATCTTGCGGAAAATCACTCGCATTGTAACATATTAAAATCTTAAGCTAGGTCTCCACCAATTGATCTACCATTGAGCTAGCTATAGGGTAGTACCATATATGCACGAAACTCTGAATAGAGTTTATCCTCGCTCGATTTTAAGCAAAGTTTGTCCGTGGCCTAGAGAGAATCACACACTTCCGTATAAAATCTTCCGGAAGCAGTGGGTTTTCAACGAGAATTTTTGAACTTTGAATTTTGAGAATGAAAACTATTCCGCTACTGTCTCACTTTACTAAACCAGGTTGTATGTATTTTAAATGAATCAGAGAGCGGAGGCATGCTCAGCAAATCAATAAAATTATTAAGCGATAACGTGATAACATTTTTACGTAAGTACGTCATAATCTGATTAGTCTACTCCTTCACGTCTCAGCTCCGCTTGTCTACGCTTCAATGGAGTTGAACCCTAATGCGTAAATCTCTCTCCGGCTATCCGTTATTTTCTCTAAAGAAAGCTAACAAAAGTCTATTAACGTAATAATCGCTATTATATCTCTAGTAGAAATTGTGATTATTAAGTATGTACTTACAATCAGCTAATCACATCCCCGTAAATAATATACCTCTTCATATTATTGGACAAATATCGTCTAACTAAGAACCTCATCTAGAAAATCATTTGGACGATTGTATCTTGCTTTTGACAAGTCTAAAAAAATTACAGGCGAGAAAGTTGCCATATTGACCGTCGATTGAGATTATTACCCCCATTTTGCATATTATACTGCCAGTTACAAACACATTCCGTCCATAAAGGCCACTCATACACACGGATGCAACTTAAATATCCTGATTATTTTTCCAATCTAGTTAGTAGCAATAATAGCGATAATAATCCGCGATAAAGTTGGTCTCAATATCAGCACCAGGTTTACTGATGACGATTATCCGTATCAAACAGTGTTCCGACGCTGACACTACCGCCAACTTAGTACTCAACGCACATGCCATATTGGTACCATATCATTGGTGATCAGCAAATTTGTGAAAGTATCGATGCAGCAACACGTTTTCGATAATCGTTTATTCTTCTTCTTGTAATACCACCTATTTTGCCGAAGGTTGTCAACAAAAACGGTTATCTGCACTTTGGACATTACGGCACATGATGCGAACAGGGATCAGGTAATTTTTCCATACCATTGGCGTTAGTTATTCAGCCAAGATGTTCTCGAATTCAATCAAATCAAATCAAATAAACTTTATTCAAAATTGGTACCTACACTGTATACTTTTTGAACGTCAATTTAGAAACAGGCATACAGGCAAGGAAACTTAAAACTAAAACTACGAAGGTTCCAAACGCGCCCTGTTCTGAGAAAAGCTCACAACAAACTCTGGGTTTTTTTTTATTATCACCATCTTACAATAATCATCAATCAAAATTCTCTACTCAGACTAGGTTGGAACGTGAATTGGAATAGAAGTTGGTCCGGTGTGTAGAGGCTTATAATAGTGATAGTCTCGATAGCGAAACACGTTAAAAGAAACTAATAAAACGATTTATGGCAATTGGCAACTCGTTTGACACAATTTTTGATAATGGTCGAGGTTAAAGGCCCGCGTATATTCCGATGGCAGCTTGGCAACGGGAAAATACGTCTTTAATTTGTTACACGCATTCACCGTGAACTAGCAAAGTGTATTGGAATGTAGCTGTTATTATAAAAAAGTCCTGCGCTGTAATTTGAGATGGGTCACTGAGCGGCATACGAGCAAGCTCTAAAAGTATTCTTACCAAATATTGAAGCCGTACAGCCAAAATATCTGTGTGTAATTATTAACTATTTTGGTAAATAGCTCTCACCAGAACCTCTCGGAAACCAAACCTGAACCACAGCCTGAACCAACCATAAATGAACTTACCTGACCTGTGATAGCGCAGCCTTACGCCAGAGAAACGGACAACATAATTAGTTCACTAATTAAGTAGTAAAATCGGGAATTGAATTCAGAATTTTTTGCTCATAGTGACGATTTTAATCTTTAAGCAATGGCGGCTAATATAGGTGTTGGATAAAGTTAAGCCCAAGATATCGAGGGTCGTAGACTTAGGTCTTAGATACTAGTTTTTGCGCCTAGTTCTGCCCCACGGAACCGCGCTTCGGTGAGTCCGAATGACCTTTAGGCTTCACACGATACGTCGGAACGCTTCTGTAAAATATGCTTCCATTGACCCCTACACACTCCTATTATGGTAGGTATAGCAATACTAGCTCTTGCCTACAACTCCTCTTGAGATACTTGTAACAAAGTACGTGGCGAAATTTTTTCTTACCAATACCGAGAGTAATTGTTTGTTGTTGAGCATGAAAATATTTTGAACTTGTATTCCCATATTTAAGTATACTGTTTTGTTATGAAATATGGATATTGACTTCATAATTTAAATACGTTTGGGTAATTTTTTTTACAACAGAGATCTTTTTGCGCGGAACTCTGCTCATAGATAAAACTACTAGGTAACGTAATTAAAATTAATTAGCGTTGGTAAAACAAATAATGAAACAATTATATTAAAGTTTATTATACTCGTTATCATAGACGGAAAACATTCAGGGCCAATTTTTTTATAATTATTTTGAGGAGTTAACAAGGAGCCTTGTGCGTTGCTTTCATCGTTTCTTTTTATGTTCGCCATAATATTATGAATTCATAATCGACATTTCCTTTAGCTAAGTGCAGTACCCTGGAGCATCAGGATTGAGGAGTTGAGACCTGGAATTCCAAGATGAAATTTTTATTTGGTAGGTACCTATCTAGTATCTATACTAAATCGCAATCAACAGTCGACCGTTCCTAAATGCCCACAATGAAGATGTATATAGTAGGTACCCTAGTAGCATCAGGATGGAGGAGTTGAAACTTGAAATTTGTATGGCACCATCTCGCAAACTTCCTTTAGCGATTCAAGAGAAACACGCAAATCTGTATTTATATATTTTTTTGTATATTTTATTTCGGCCCAGGCTGGCTTTGGGATATGACAAATGAGATCTTCTCAGGGTTTGGTCGAGGGCTCCTAAAATCCCTGGAATCAGAGGGCCGAGGTACTAGCCTATCGCCTAATAAGTTAATCAGCCACAGGCGTGGTGTTACCTATTAGCTATTAGCAGCGAAACATAAACAAACGTAAATAAGTAGGAAGATGCAATCGTTTTCGGAAGTGACGTACGCAACGCGAACAAAGAGGCTGGCTCGGCCCGCGCCGCGCCGCAGGCTCCATTCAAATCGGTAAAAAATCTCGCACGTTACAATTACGACGGGAGGAATAATGCCAAGAATTTATTTGAATTACAAATTGAACACACGCCAGACGGTTTTAGCGAGCGGCGAATAAATAATTTGATATTATGCAAAGCGATGATACCGCACTTAGCGGCGTGACCTTGACATAGAACCATAAATAAGAATATCTCAGCCGCTCATACATATGGACGGCTCGCACACTCGAATATGGTAAGTGCCGGCTTATGAATAAATTTTATTATTTAAAACTCGGAATGTTCATTACTAAAACAAATACTCGTAAACGTAGTAATACAGGCTGCTCCGTTCCCGACCCCGAATACTTTTGTTGTTTTCGTCGATTCACGTAACGGAGGATAACATCGGTTGTTGCGGCAGTGTCGAGTATTGGATATGAGTTTTTAGTAAAAACTTTTTACATCGATTGGATTGGAGCTAAATAAAACGTTCAAGGTGAGCGAGGCGAGGCGGGCTGGGTGCGCCCACGCTCGTCCCGCGCGCCTTACGTCACGCCGCGGCGCTGTGTACCCTCAGTGCCAGTTCACACGTCTCGACAGCGCAGCGTTGATAGATATCGATATCGAATCACTATACCACTGGTCTAGTACGCAGCTAATTTGATCGCAGCTCATAAGGTCCTAGGTTAGAGTCCCGGGTCGGTCTATCACGAAATTATCAGTAACAAATGTTGGAAAGTGTCCATTAGGTACACCCCCTGTTGGCAGCATTGCACGTGGTTGGTACTACCGCGCGATATTTGAGCGATTGGTTGGTGGTGGTGACGTCAGTGCCCCACCATGGAGTCGGAAAAATATAGCGAGGTAACGACAGTGTGGCGGCGACGGGGAGCTGCAGTTTTAAAGTAAAATTATGGTTTGAGTAACATAGCACGCGATTAAGAAGTATACAGTATCGCATTTCTTTTCTTTGGGGGGTAGTCGTTTATACCCCCTATTTCGAAAAACACTTAAAGCCGTCGTGCGTGATCTCTCTTCGGTCGTATCGCATTAGCGTCCCATTGGACTATGCGAGTGAAGGAATATAAACTGAACCTGTGTCTGTGTACACACTTTTACATTATAAAATCTCTGCGTTTTTATGATTGAAGACCGGATAGCATCGAATTTCTTAGTAGTACCGCAGTAGCAATAGTAGTTTCGCAGCTTCATCTATGAGCCTTAGCAGCAGACGTATGGGCCAATGGGAACCGTCAAAAAGGCAGTTTAGGTTCAATTTACTTTGATGTTGTGGAGTTTCAATAATAATTGAAATCTGTCAACGTAATCGACTTATCGAGTTGTGAAAACTCATACTAAGCCTAAGTATACCTACAGAACAATACCTTACTCTATTGAAATTACGCGTTACACAATATTAGCACCTACTATACCTTTACATTTCACATAGTATTATAGCATTACAATTTAAAATCACAACATAAATATAACGTTGCCACTTCTTTTGATTTAAGCTGGAATAAAAATCAATCAGTAACACGAAAATCTTAATAGAACACGAATGATATTTGCTTATCGTGTGTTAGTTTGAAACAAATTCCGCATTCCAGTTTTGATCATTAATTTTTCTATATACTTATAAAGATTGTAGAACTTGTTTACCATCGAAATTGGGTTCTTATTTATTGAAATAAAAAAAATGTCGTTACATTTTTAGATTGTAACCTTGAATGTTTAAACAAATGCCTTTATGTTATCAATTTCGTGTTAAATAAACAAGAACAGGTAGTATCACAAAATATATACCTGTTCCTAAAGTATAACAAATACACAGAATGACATCATGACTTGCCTATGGCAGTTATTCTGCCATATTTACGCAAATATATAAGAGAACATGAATTGATATACAGCTAAGCACATTTTTTTATAACTGTTAATATCAAAATTGGTCTGCAAAGCCATTAAGAAGAACTGTTTTTATCATGTCCGCCATCTTTGATTTTTTATGATTTCGTATTAAAACACACGAAACTTTTGTACCAATCTAATGTCACCTCTTATAGAAATCAAATGGGAAGTTTTGTAGTAAAATAGAGCACTCTTATCATACGTTTATTCCTTCCACAATGGCGCTAAAATATCCTTCTGTTAAGGTCACATCCTCCGATGGTACAGCTTTTCCGTACACCCTGTGTAACTCACATGACCCGAGGCAAATCGCACGGCAATTCAGTCTCGGACAATAAAAACAAGACAACAATTGAGTGTTGCCATTAAACAAATTCGTGAATACGTAATGCAGCTCAATGCTCGATATTAATATTTATACAGCGATTTGAATAGATCGCTGATACCGCTCGTTAGTGCTCGGCGCTGCTCACATTTCACGACACGACACCTATGCTAATAACTGTGGCTTGCATTAACTTGCATTAAGGCGGTGCAATAGCTGGTATAATAACAAAACATTTGCTGATATAATCTATGAATTTATACATAATTTGTTACCCCTCTTTAATTCAATTAACTTTTATATAAGGAGGTGTATTAAAAGGTAATTTATCATTATTTAAATTTTAATATACACGAGATCATAATTATATTTGTGCGTGAATGAATATTTTCATAACTATTGAAATAGCTAAATTATAGCTAATAACGTAGCTTATACGTTTTATAATTTTAACAACGAACCTTCCATTTTCTACGTGAAAAAATATAATAAATTTACGAGTTGGATATATTGCGTTTTCACGTAGCCCTTTGTCGTAAACCTATCGTCAGATGTAAAACACCCTTCTCGGGTGTGAAACCGTCGATTCTATCTCTATTCTATCTGTTTGTAAGTTTTGTTGTTCGCAATTAGCTTATCAATGGTTATATTATTTTTTGTACAGGCTATTAGCTTGCTATGATACCTCGAGTAGGCGGTCATAGGATATACCTACCTACTTACTTACTTTAGTGACTCCACGCGCGCGCACGATTCGAATATTAATCATTTTAATTATGTTTATTAGCACATAATACTTGAATAATTAAATTTAAATTATTAATAAAATTAATGTTATGATAATAATTATTACGTGAAACAAATACATAAGGTATCTGGCGTTAATAGTTTTTTATCGATCCAATGATTTTGCGTAAACAAATTTTTTATATCTTTTCCTGCCTTAATTGTACAGGTATTGATCGCTTATGTAAATTAGGTATAATCTATACCTACCTATAAAACAGTAGCGTGACTGACTGACTGACCCTCAACCACAGTCTCAAGCAATCTGGAGACTTGAAAGAAGGAAATATTCCTTGAGTGCACTTAGGAAGAGATATTCCAAATTCAATCCATTGAGGGGTGAAAAGGAATCCTAAGATTTGTATGAAGACATTTTTTTAACCTAAATTTGGGCGGATGAAGCCGTATCAGCTTGTCATATTTTACATAAGTATACCATTAACAATTGATATCCTAAAGGCCAGTTACAAGTCAGGCTGTCAAACTTAAAGTTAATAATAAAGTCCTTTAAACCAAAATTTGACCTTAAACAATGCCGATACGATACAAATCCTGAATTGTGCTAACCTAAGTAAATTGTGGCTAAAATTAAATAATAAGTCAAATTTAACCTAAACCGGCCCTCAGTGTTAAATAAATGTTGACTCAACTGAATAAACTCGATGTTTCGATTTATTTGTAAAAATAAAAACCTTAAAATTAAACCAATTTAATTAATTCATACAGCCTCTGCACCTCCTCTGAACACATACTCTTAAAAGCTATTATAATAAGTGCCTACCTACCTATTAAAATAAACAATTCAGTTTAGCTTCCTAAATTGAATAGCGTCGGAACAGAATCGATCAATTTCCTATTCATTTACGTCAATAACCAACGACATTTCTATGTTAAAGAAGGCATTAAAAGGGCCAATACGAGATTTAATTAAACCGCCGTAGAATAGGACGCGGGGCATGAATGGCGCCTGTGACGTCACCCGCGCGTAGAACAGCGCCGCACATGCGTGCGCCTTCACGCACACAAGCCCGCGTTCATTGAAGATGTGACATGCATCTCGATTCCACTCACGAGGTATGATGGGCCTAAGTGTAGTTTTATATGCTTTGTTTTTTTTAGTTTCTTCCTGCTCGGGTTGACTATTGTGAAATATGTCGTTATGTTGTAGGTACGCATGCGCTGTCTCGTTTGTATTCTTCAAGATACCTCACATCGCGGTAGGTGTTTTTGTTTGAAAAGTTAACTCAATTATTTGATTAAAGTCAGATATACTATTCTATTCAACATAATATACAATGTTTTACATAATGTAGTGGTAAACCCACCGATGTGACGCGAGCATTCTATTGGATTAGTTCTCGTATCTATGCTAAATTTGTAGTTTATTACCAAATCATATTTGTGTGAAAAAGTGTCGAATAATAAATATTATTATATCAGTAACCTAAAGAGGATATTGGCCTCGTACGGAATTGGATATGGAATTTGACCATAATATCACAACGATAGACTTTGATTTTAAACAATCGAGCACATTAAATTTACACGACCTCACAGCGTATTTGGATATCCTCACACTTGAGTAGAAAGAGAGGAGGTGATGGCGATCATGTAGGTACATAAATAATGTTGTATTGTTATTTTTAAAAAGGGCAACCGCCGAGTTTCTTACTGGTTCTTCTCGGTTGGAACGTCATTCCGAACCAGTGGTAGATTCAATTGACGATTCAAAAGTACTTGTAAAAGTTTATTTGAATAAAAAACTTTTCTATTCTATTCCATGGTTGTTCTGGGGCATTCCTGAAGAGTTCAATAGGCAAACGGTGGATCGACAAGGCTTCTGAAGAGTCATCACCATCATCATCCAAAATGCATTCACTATGCATCCACTGACAGTTGGACATAACCCCCTTTTTGATAGAATAAGCTTTTTTTTATCCTTGGCATTTCGCATCCAATCGATGCTTGCCACTTTCCTGATGGCATCGCTCCAACTAGCCGCGGCCTCCATTCGAAGATCTCACTACCGCTAAATACAATCCTATTCGATACGAAGTCAGGTCAATGAAATTAAAAAGCTGGTAATACAAAGGCTAAATGCGTTTCGTAGCTATCTTGATTGTGAAACACAACAGGAGCATGGGACAATCTTTGTTCCAATATAAACCCACACGTACCGGCGCGGCGGTATGAGGCATAAAGTAAAAAAGCCGGGATAATATCATCACCGGCTTTGTGCGGCACGTACGCGTATCCTTCCTTTTGTAGCACCGGGGACGGGGGACAGGGTTGGGGGAACGGGGGGAGGACTTTATAATCTACCCTTATGACGTTATTTGACATGTTGTGGCACCGAGCTTTTTGCGTGATGCAGTTAGTTCATAAAAAAGTGACTTGATTGCTTTCCATATTATGACTGACCTCATGTTCCAAGTAGAATACTTGGGGCCAGAAATGTCAGGATGGTTAAAGTAAAGTTACATTTAAAAGTTAAGCTTGCCCCTAAAATATACCCTATTAACTTAGCACTTAGGTACCTATTATTCGAAAAGTCTCCGATCGCTATGACGAAAGAATCGAAGGAACTATAAAAAAATGAATCTTCATATTACATGAGAGGCGGATAAGGCCGGCCACACAGCCGGAATGAACGCCTGAATCTGAATTCAGAAAGCCCAGAAATGCATACAATTTCACTGTTCCCCACACACATTCTGATTTTTTCAGATTCTTAATTTTTCAGACCGATCTGACAAAATGTGTCTGAGCCCAGCCTCACACAGCCGGAATTCAGAATCTGAAAATTTCAGACTCTGAATCATTCCGTATGTGTGAGGCCGGCCTTATACAATCATAATAACATTTTCCTTTTACAGTCGTTTATAGAGATTTTTCGATTACACTATTAGACGCGTGTAAATAACATAATGGTGGTTAGCGCTACATAAAACTTATATAGGAAAACAAGCCTAGAAAAGATCCGATAGTTACAAAATAATATGCAGCAAGTAAATATTATATTCGTAGACTATAGTTATTCGCACATAAACAACATTTAGTGCTTTATAACAAGTGTAAATTGAAAATTTAAAAAACCCCCGACATTCGCCATTTAGTGGCGGCGGCCATCTTGAATTTGCAATAGTGCTATTCTACTAGTCAAGCCCTTTCATTTGATACCCATATCAAGGGAGTTGTGAAAAAATATATCATCCGCCATTTTGTAGCGGCGGCCATCTTGGACCGATTTTCATCAAAAATAGCTAAGAACACTCTCGACTAATTCACCTTTCAAACAAAAAAAACCGCATTCAAATCGGTCCACCCGTTTGAGCGCCACAGGGGAACAGACAGACACACACACACACACACACACACACACACACACACACACACACACACACACACACACACACACACACACACAGACACGTCAAACTTATAACACCCCGTCGTTTTTGCGTCGGGGGTCAAAAATGAAATTCCTCGCACCAATTTTAGCCGGTTGACATTTGATGATCTCGTAGACAATAAAGAAGTTACACAAACGCCGCCAAGGCTCCGAGTGCAACCTGTTCGGATGGCTCTCGATTGCTCAACGCTCTAGTTTCGGAGCTATGTCGTGGGCTGGACACTTGGACACAGTGAAACTGTATCAAGGCCAGACGCGAATTTCACATAATTTATCTAATAGTAGGATCTAGTTGTGGCCATTATAGTTACGGACTATGGTACCTAGTTGTTTCACTAATCTCGTCTAAAATATAGTAAACTAGTAAAAATTTATTTTTTTTTGGTTTTGGTTAAACAAAACTTTCACAGTGCCAAGAATATATTATGCTTGATTCATGTATTTATATTAGGATTCTCAGATCATGTTTACCTACCTACTTTGTAATCGACTACAATGCTGTTTCTAGATTGATGCTGACCGCGCATGCAGTATTTTCAACGAAGTCAAATAACGTTTAGAGCTGTTGTCAAGGCCTATTTACAGATTATTTTGAAAAAATCGAGTATGTCTGCTGAGTTATACTGAGTTATACTAAGTCTACTCTGTCGGGGATCCCCCTTGCTCCTGAGTTTAACAGGACAGTAAGAATCTGTATACGACTCAAAATACTGTCAAGATGTTATCTATATGACTTAACACAAATTTTGAACAGTCAACTTGTGTAACACAATCAGCATCTGGTTCATTTCTGGATGCTGCAGACAAATCCTTGTGTCACAGACCACGGTAATACAAATATATTATGTAACAATGTAACGTATGCCTTTTAACCATATAAATAAGTCTTAAAATTACTCGAACCATACTGCATTGAAAAATATATTAATGTGTGTTTTCATTATAACTCTTCAGACGGCTACTGGTTCTAACTTCTAATATTATACTCGTATCATGATCTGTAAGAAAAATCGGTGGAATTAAAACACCAAAGTTGGGGCTAATCAGCGTTAAAATTTGAGCACACATCCAACCTTAATCTTAATCCAGATTTTCCTGGCCGCTATTCTTAATAAACAGTTGTCAATTTATCTTTTTCAGCAAAGATGACAGGAATTCCTTCGGGATATTAGCCTACTCCGATGCACTTTGCGTTCAGCTTTTTCAGAGCCTGTTTTGAGGAGGCCTCGTTTATCAAGTCGAGGTCAAACATCTAGATTGACTATCAGCGATCGCTATATTTCTTTTTGGTTCTTCTAGGTAAGAGGGGCTTTCCGACCCTAATGATTGAAATATTTAAAATCGCTTTTAACAAACGATTTGCGAGAAGTGATTTATATCCGTTTTTTTATAAAAAACTCGGTCCGGGAAAACAGTCTGAGTGTTGTAATGGGAACTCATCCTTAGTTGTTAGATCCGATTATGGTGGATGTGATAAGGCGGAGTAAATCGAGCGACGATCTCTGCGTAGGTACTCACTATGAGATCGACAGTGTCTGCGTATCGGACAGATCTCGGTTGACAATGCTCTGTAAATACAGCGGGTTATTGTGGAAGCCGAGATTAGAGATTCGGTTGAGAGGATTTAGCTCGTCGCGCGGCGAGGGCGACGGGACGCTATTCTCGAAATGTCATAGCGTATTTATTAGTGATCGTTCGTCAATCAGCCGCACCCAAACACACCAAACAAAATTGATTATTGTTAGTGTAATTCTGGGTTTAAAAGATGCAGGTGGAAAGCGGTCATAAGAACTTACCCCGGTAAACGTAGGTTCACTAAGTTCGTACGTAACTTATTGTTACTTTGTACTCGCGTTTCAATGACGTTTTGGTGGAAATATCGCAATAAAGGTCTGATGTTGGAGCAGGTTGGGCGATATAATTTTTTTATTTACACTTTTAACAATAGTATCTACCTCAGCACAACATATCATAAAAGTGGTATGTGCCCGCTAATCAATCATCTAATTGTAGAGCCAAGATCATTAAATATATCTACTATTTGTCGACGTACATACATATATGTGTAAGAAAACGGAAGTAACTTTGAGCTCCTGTCATTCGGAAACCGAATAGGTATGAATGAACAAAAACAAAGGTCACCCGCGAAGGTCGGCGGCCGAAATCTAGATAACTTGAGAGACATGTCCCAAACCGTGGGACACGGGAACAATGGAGGCCGTAACGTAAGTACGAGTATAACTTATACTCGTACTCACCTTACATAATTGTGGCAATTAAAAGTTTAACGGCAATATACGGTAGGTATGTACCTACTATGATTTTTTGATAATATTATAATAATTAAAATTATCGTTTATGTTTTTTAAAACTTAAGGTTTTTCGTTTTAATATAATATTTTTTCTGGTTGTTTTCTGGTTACCAAACAAATACAAGCCAACGAGAAAGTTTTATATAGAGCAAAGTATTGTTTGACGTTACCTCTTCACAATCGCAAAAAACTTCCAAGTTATAGACATATAAATTTAGTACGAGAACAAAATCCAACGTTTTGCATTTAGATGGTAGCTTATTTTGAATAGTACCTATCCTAATAATACAACTCTACCTTCAAAATTGTCCGCATGTAGATGTAACAGCATAGCATTAGGAGTACGGAATTTATTTTTCGACTCGTATTTCTAAAGTATCTGGCGCTGATAATAATTAACCAGACAAGTTGAGGCCGTTGCACCTCGTTTATTCCTTCCTACCTAACAAACAAAACGTACAAAGACACAAATTAATTAAAATTAATTATCTTGCCTTTATCGCAATAAATCAAGTTAATTTTTCGAATAGCTTCATAATTTCGAAATATCCACCTAAAATATGAGCGTACTTACGGGGCGTTATCTCATCGTAATCGGCCTATTGTTTTGATATCGTTTCCCACGTGCCATTCAGTAGTAATGACCTCACAGACGGACACACAACCGCCGCGGTGATGTTAAACGACCCGAGAGATAACACTGAGATATTTTTTGTGAAAAGTTTCCTGTGTAAATAAACCTTTTGTTGTGACGTCTACGGCGAGAAACAACCTTTGCTCGCAAGTGAAACCTGTGGTGAAACTACAGAAATTGAATTTAGAAGACATAATATCTAAACCGGGACATAGTCGCTAATTAATGCGCCTCATAAGAGAGTTCGAAGTCACTCAGCTGACGACAGAGAGAGCTATGCACGGAGCATCTCTACGCGATCAAATCAGAAATAAGGAGATACGTAGTGCAGAGTTCCGAGTAGAACCTAAATCGCTGATATAACGATAACAACGGGTTAACGCTGATATAACGATAACGCTGATGACAACGGGATACAAGATGGTGATATAATATGACAAGCTCACAACGAAGATTGAAATGATGGCACTAGATGGAGCCATTTAGTCTTTGAGGTTTAAAAGTTGTTATAATAACAATATTAATAGTTTGACTATGCATCTTTTAATTTGAAGGAAGCTGGTTGCAGAGCTTATTGCCTCTGTCATTACATGGGTGATATGTGTCGTACAGTATATAGGTAAACAATGAATCACATTACAATGCCAGATGATGGGTAGCAACATTCACATCCTGGCTGACCAACGACCGTCCCGAGGCCGTCAGGAAACGGAAGAGCAAGCGTGGAGGAAGGAAATACTTGGTACGTTTGAAGACATGACGTCCTATCGCTCTTTCTAAACAATTTATACTTTAACGTACGCATATTCTAAAAGGTCATAAAAATTTGGTAACATAGGATAAAACGCTACTCTTCGATTCCAAAGATATTAGTCTGCCTGCGGAGACTAGGTATGTTGATCTCTTAGAATATTACGTCTAATTTTTGTGTCGAAGAAATTGACAATAAAGACAACTCGCCGTTTTTTCAATTTTCGACAGTTTTGTAGACTATAAAAACTCGAGTTTCTCAAAGCAGGTAGGTATATAATTTAGTATTATTTTTATTCAAATGCTTGATTTATGTTTGAACTAATGATACAAGTGGCACCAATTATCCAATTATAGGTATCTGACAATTTTAAGTCATAAAACTTAGAAGACCCAAATGTTCAAGGTATGAAATTATTTATTGAACGATTTTTCGAAATTATACAATGATTGATCAAAACTCAACAAAAAGTAAAACTCAAAAAGGTATTGCAAATAGGACTTTTTAGCATTAGAGAAAAAATAGTTCTGCAACTTGTTAGGTAAAGATTTATAGCTTGGTTGTCTTAACAAACATCCTCATAGAGACATTTATATGCTAATTTATTGAAATTGCCATTTCTTATTAATTGCCACAAATGCCTTAAAACGCGCGTAATCTGCATTTAGCTACATATAGGATGTCCTTGCGTATATCAGAGGCTCTGACGTCACACAAGGTGTTTCCTTTGAATATCCACTAAAGATTACAGTAAGTCCCGTTCGATTATCAACCTTGTTGCTTTGGACGTAAGGTTGTAACGTTGTAGTACTTGGCATTGGTACGAACGACAGGAAAGCCGTTTATACGGGCCTTCCGCGTTATTATCCGGTTTTTTAGAGACTAATTAAATAATACCTTATTGTGAGTGCAGGACACAAGAAAAGAGTTGATTCAATGTAAATAGCAACTGCTTAGTGTTAAATAATGGGGACGCGAGGCCTGTAAATAGCGACATCGCATGGCGGTCGATTGTGCTGGTCAAGCAATGTTGACCCGAGTCGGTCAATGGATGGGTGACCAACTATCAATAACATCGGATAATAAATAATCGTTGATACGAAGAGTGAAATCCCGTACATTTTGTTGAGTCGTATGCGGAAGGAACCCTAATTTATATTATTAATGAAATGGGATCACCCTTGGCAATAAGGATACGTATGTATTGTCATCGTCCACACACTATTTTGCGTAGGTTCTAAGTAAGTAAAATGCGGAAGTAGGTACCTACTTGTCTAATTAAATGATTCTAAGTTAGAATGATTTTTTTATTACTTAGAATCACTCATGATTCAAATATAGAATCCTGATAAATTCATCATTTTATGTATTCAGCACTAACGACTAAAATGAACTTTATTCTTTTGTTGCACGAACAACTAAAATATTTGAACATCGAACACCAAAATACACCACAAATAATTCGTGAACTCTGATAGATAACCGGCGTAGACATCTATTCCTTCGCCAGACGTTTGAAATAAAACATAACTTAGTACCAATAAATTTCGGAGATAATGAACTAGTAATTAGCGACGTGTACGTATAATTGGAATTAAGGCATTAAACTTGTCCGTCAAGTTTGACGACTGCAGCCTTATCGCTTCCGTTCCACGGCATTCCTAACGAACACCTATTTGGCGCCGTGGCATTAGCGAGAAGTTTCAGGTTTGACTCCCGAGTAGGTTTAGTTAGACAACTGTAGGTATGCTGCGTACCATAATACCGGTACCTTTATGGCGTGGCAGATTGGTTGATGATTTTGCTTACAACTAGGGCCGCATATATTAAGGTTTTTAAAAATTCCTTTGGAAAGTATTCGTTTTATCGGTAACGGCTTTTAAAAAATCAATCCCGTTGAATCTATACTAATATAATAAAGCGGAAGAGTTTGTTTGTTTGAACGCGCTAATCTCAGGAACTACTGGACCGATTTCAAAAATTCTTTCACCGTTGGATATGTACGTGATCCCTGAGTGCTATAGGCTATATATTATGTACCGCGGGCAAAGCCGGGGCGGACCGCTAGTTTTAAATAAATAAGTTCTACTAGCAAAAGGGTTTCAATTAAAATTCTAAAGGTGCCTTTTCAGAATCCAAAACCACGATACTTTGTTGAGAACCCAAAAGTTGTAATCACTAGGCTATCAGGACTTCATAGTTTACAATTTATAAATGGTCAACCCTAATACTCTCCTTGGTTGGTCGCCTTGTATTACTACTAATATAAGGAGTCCAACGATCAAAATTAAATAAGATGGGTATATCGATATAGTGTCGGTAATCCGCGGCCATCAATCGCGCGACTGTCGCCCGACACAATGGCGGATCCGCGCGGCTTTACCTCGCGACGCGACGCATGGACGCGTGCTCTGGAGTAGCGACGCGATATGGATACGGCATTATTATTTTTGGATTAGGGTATTATTTATCTCATCGTCGTCATCGTTGTCATCAACCGATAGACGTCCACTGCTGGACATAGGTATCTTATAGGGACTTCCACACGCCGCGGTCTTGTGCCGCTTGTATCCAGCGGCTCCCTGTGACCCTTCTGATGTCATCGTCCACTTAGTTGGGGGTCTACCAACACTGCGCTTTCCGGTGCGAGGTCACCATTCCAGCACCTTGGGACCCCAACGTCTATCGGTTCTTTGAACTATGTAGGATATGTGCACTACCGCTAATTGCTTTAATCCGTGCGCATTACGAATGTTATGCGACGTTTTGGAATTGAGGCACGCACTTTCTGTCTTAAGCTACGTCTGCAAACTCATGTCAAAGATCGCGACACTAACTAAATTAGTGTGTATACCGACAGAGCTAATGATATTTTTAACAGCAGTTTTTTGAATTGAATTCAGTAAGTATATTACTGTGTATGTACTTATTTGAAAGAGCAAATAGAGGTATAGCTAGTTTGCGATCTGTTTACAATTCGGTTAACGTTATTTGATGACTAATTTACCCCCCTGAATCACACACGACCTCCAAGGTTCTGTTCGAAGTCTTCCAACGTAAAACCTGCCCACTAATTAAGGAGAATATGCCTATTTCTGTCAACAATTAAGTGTTAACGCATGTAAAATCTATTCATCATACATGTATTAACTTAATTCAGTGATTTAAATGGCGATTAATCAACTATTAGTGCCTTATTCATGACCACGTGATGAGTCAAGAATCAGGTACCTACTTACCATGTTAATGATATTAATCCAAAAAAAAATAAAGACACGTCAGCTCTTATTTTTTATCGATAATCATATTTTTGAAATGATTTTATGCTGTTAAACCTTCTGTATTTCAATAAAAATATATAATTTTGTGTAAAAACTAATTAGCATCACAGTCATCTTTATTGAGAGGCTTTGCATATGGTGATATATTTTGCAAAATGTGTATGCAAAGGCTCTTAATTTATACTAATGCGTGCTAATTAGCCAGCCCCCTTTAGCGATGATACTTTTAGACTTTTAGAGGTTGTATAACCTGTCTATGTTAACAATATCATCGTCGTAAAGTATGAAAGTGGTGCTTCATGTTATTATGACGGCTATTTGCATGTATTACGCTAATGTCGGTATAAACATAAATCTTTGTCTTTACGAGACATTCACTGTTATGCGATTGTTTATTTTATTTTTTTACTGTTTTATGGATGTTTAATTGTATACTTAACGCGTTATGTATCTCCTATGAATTAAATATACCTAGTGTGTTACAGTTTAACATTACATGCGGTAGGGATGTTCGTTATTCTAATTTTAACAATAAGGGATTTTTTTTTTCTAAAGGCAGGGATAATATTTTTTGAGAAATTAAAAAAAATGTCTTTAAACCGAATATTAAAAAAAAATAAGAATTGGCATATCCGCATTATGATATCATGAGAAATTGCACCATCAATTCCGATCATTGTATTATTAGGTACGCCATACAGATGTTTAAAAAATATTTGTATGGAAAATTTTGAAGCGGTAACATTTAAATCGAAATAAGTAAATAAGTAAACAATATTTCATACGTACGTCAATGACCAAGTTATTATTTATGGAAATTTTTGAGAAATATATAGCCTACGTTCTTGAAGCAGTTAAAGATAAAATTAATAAAAATAATAGGTATGTACATATTACCTACTTATTACATATTATACAAGACTGCATTTGTTTTTCGTATCAAAATTAAAAGTCATATCTTTTAATCAGAGTCGCACATAATATAAGTATTCTTGTGCATAAATCATAAAATAAATTAAATAATTTAACTATGCTCTCCGTAGAAAATATACCTAGTTGCTGCTTTTAGATTGTTTTATTTATTTTACGAGTAGTTTGAATTTTCACCAAAGTAAAATAAATAAAGAAAAATATTGTAAGCTCATTTCGTAGCTCTACTTTTTTGAAATATCTAACCCTCCATAACCCCAACAATGCGTAGAATCCAGCCGCTGTCATAATAGTGATCGATCAGGCCTGATGAGCCCACCACCAACCCACCGCGTTACCCCGACACATAATATTGTATACCTCTGTACAAAGGGGTCGAGCCGTGCCATGAGCATGGTTATTACTATCTGGATGGATGACATCAAACTAGTCGCAGGGAGCCGCTGGATATAAGCGGTACAAAACCGTGAAGTGTGGAAATCCCTTGAATAGCCCGTCCGGTACACGATCAGTGTGCTTAGTCTAAGATCGGAGCACTCGAAAACGAACTCGAAAACTATTGATCGAATCACAAGTGAATTCAGAGCAAAATGAACTCAAATACTCGTATTTTAAAGTCGTAATTCCATAGTTCGAATATGTATTTTACAACATTCCTGCTTGGGGCGCTCATTGTGTTCGAATGCTGAATGTATTGGCGAACTCAAACCTTAATACAAGCCATTTTAGGTCTATTTTACTCTGAAATCGATCAATAGTTTTCGAGTTCGTTTTCGAGTGCTCCGATCTTAGACTAAGCACTCAGAAAAGCACCGTGATGGAGTGTGGAAATCCCTAGAGGAAATCGTCCGTCAGTAAAGACGAAGGCGCCTTATATTAACCGTAGTATATCAACCATACACTTCCTTTTTGATCTAATGGTTAGCTTGTTCATCTACGGATTATGAGATCCTGGGTTCTATTCTCGAATTCCGGGCTAAATAAGAAGTTATTGGGTTTTCCCAATTTAGTTTAAAAATATCCAGCGTAGTTGGATGTCTTCGCCTATTGGCCGCCGTTGCCGAAATTCAGTCCGGGAGGATATTATTATTGTATGACCTTGAATAATACAGGTTTTAGGACCTTCAAAGTGCTGTTCCCCATCCAGTTACAAATGAGGGTCAATGCTGCAATTTGCGATCAACCAAACCAAATTACGAATAGCATTGAAATATTTTTATTAGTTTTTTAATGGCTTCAAACTAGCGTAATTGAAATTATTAATTATTGACTGCGTATTGATATTCTTCCATTATACACTACCTTGCCCGGGGCTAAGTAGATAATTAATGTGATATTTCTTTCACCGCGCTTTGGCTGTAGGTCAACAAGTTACACGACTAGGAGTAGACCGTAGCGCTTTCGTCTGAGAAAAATTTTTAAGATGTATTTACTTCACTTTCGTTGGCGTGCTGAATTTTGTGAGTTTGGATCTTGGCATGATTCGTAAACAGCCCAAATTACTACAAATTGGCCCTTGTACACTTCTTCATTTGCCGTGCCGAGTGCATTGAGCCATTTCTTATTGCACCCTGCATTGTATTGCTCTTTTATGCATGAAGAAATTTAATAAATTCATATACGTGGACCATGGCACTAACCAATAACCATGGCCTAGTATCTCATTGATATAAAGGTTCGTTGGCCATATATCTGATTGAGAATCCAGCCTAACAAAAGGCAATCCATTGCTAGGACGTATCATATAATATTATAGAACCATCAAACATTCACCCATACTTCGATGACACCTGTTTAGTTTCTGGCCCAAGTGGTCCTAAACTTTGGCAGAATGGGAACATTGGGAACTTGAACGCAGCAACTCTTCTTTGAGGGAAGGGTCACGTTGCTTTTATAAGTGCGTCGGAGATGTTAAAACATTGACAGCTCAATCTGTCAAAATTTGATTTATTATTTGAAAGGCGTACAAAGAGCGATGACGCTGGAATGAGATAATTTGTGAGGGGGCAAGAAGGGGCAACTTTTTTCTATTAAACACGCATGCTCACTAGATAGTAGGTAGTAGGTAATGTAGGTGCGTTATCTAATGCCCGTCCATATTTTTTGAAGTTGTTACGATTAAAGGTCAATTTGCACATTTCTCTCTATGAACGCGTTCACACCTGTCCGTATCAGTGACGACAACGAAACGAACGAGACGAAACGCGTAAGTAAATTTAACCGGTTTAAAGTTAACCGTTAAGTAAATGTAGAGACGGCTCTACTGGATAGTGCTACAAGCAAGCAAAACAAGCACTGAATAGCGTATTACTTAACACGAAATAAGGGCAACAGACACAACAATAAGTGCAAGTATTTAGGCTAAGCAACTCGCCGATACAAGTACACCTTTCTAAGGACAGCCTTGAGCAATCATCGCGGGATTAGCGCCGACTCGCGACACTTCGCAGATTATATCTCGACTTGAGATATATAAACATGTTCGTACGTAGACGGGATAAAAGGACAGAGCCATCGGTCAAAAGTAGTAAATTTAGCGCCTTTACACTTTAGTTCGAAGAACCGTTAGACGTGGAGATCCCAAGGTGATGGAATGGTGAGCGTAACAGTAAGCGTAATGCGATATCAGATGAGTCTTATATTCTCGTAGGGTGCCGTTGGCCATAAGCGCCGCAAACTGAGGCGTGTGGAGCGGTTGATGATGGTGACGATGTCACGTCCCCTTCTTGCCTGAAAGACTTTCACATAAGTATCATCATCATCAAGGCCTCTACCTCACTCAATATAGCAACTAAGTAGTTGTAAAGACGCACCCAACTATACATCCACAGAACTCAGAAGATGATTTAGTCCAAATGTAATTTTCTGATTTAAGATTGTATAATAGTTGACATAGCGTTGAGTGTGACGTTTTTATTAACTTAAAATGAACAACGACTTTGACGAACCTATATTATATTATTAGGTATATGGTGTGGAACCTATAATATATTATATAGAAATCTGACAAACTACGGACAGATGTTATACAGAGAGATTCTACGTCTTAGTTTTTAGAGCGTGTTTAAAAAACATACCTACTTAATTGTGTTTGAATTAGTATATTGGAGAATATATGGGGAGGTTAACCCTGAATCTTGCAAACCATCAGGGGTGGTGTTTATAAAAAAATTGACAACGCCGCGGAGTGCGCCCGCACTTTTGTATGTCGCTCTATGTTTTGAACGTCTTGTCGATTTGGACTCCCGGCCTACTCGCGCCTACTTGGCCCCGTTGTCCGAGCAACAGGTGCGGCTCGCACTAAAACACTAAATATCTCCCGGTAGATATTCATTATTTTGCCAATTAAATAATCAAAATAACAGCCTGGTATAATTTGTGTTCCATTAAACCATTGCAGGACAATGGTCTTCTTTTTTAACCCCCGACGAAAAAACGACGGGGTGTTATAAGTTTCACGTGTCTGTGTGTGTGTGTGTGTGTGTGTGTGTGTGTGTGTCTGTCTGTTCCCCTGTGGCGCTCAAACGCGTGGACCGATTTGAATGCGGTTTTTTTTGTTTGAAAGGTGAATTAGTCGTAAGAGTGTTGTTAGCTATGTTTGATGAAAATCGATCCAAGATGGCCGCCGCTACAAAATGGCGGATTACATATTTTATCACAACACCCTCAATATGGGTATCAAATGAAAGGGCTTGACTAGCAGAATAGCACTATTGCAAATTCAAGATGGCCGCCGCCACAAAATGGCGAATGTCGGGGGTTTTTTAAATTTTCAATTTATATTATTATATAAAGTAGGTATTTTCTTTAATAACAAAGGTACTGAAACTGTGACATCATCATCGTTAAGTCGTCACACGCGGGTGAAGTCGCGGGCAGAAGCTAGTTTTATATATAAATGCTAAGTATTCCAATTTGACAGCTCTAATTTTGCAAGATAATTTTTATCGAGCTGTGTTTATTCAATATTTTCTGTTGCGTTTAAATGCAAAAATATGACTGTTTGTTTGCCGAATTGATCCCGGAACCCCATATAAGGCCCGCCGCCGACTGCAGGAGGTGGCGTCATGCGAGGACTAGATTAAGATCTAACGAGCGTCTAATACGCGCAGCTACCCACCGACACGTCACGTCAATAGTCGACATGATTGATACGAATAAAATATACTATGTAATATAACATTTTATTATGACAATTAAACTAGGTGTCTGAACTAGAACTAGTTAATTCTTATTAATGTAATCTATCGTTGAAACAATTTATGACTGCAATAATCAGAGTGCTTAGTCTAAGATCGGAGCACTCGAAAACGAACTCGAAAACTATTGATCGATTTCAGAGTAAAATAGACCTAAAATGGCTTGTATTAAGGTTTGAGTTCGCCAATACATTCAGCATTCGAACACAACGAGCGCCCCAAGCAGAAATGTTGTAAAATAGGTACATATTCGAACTATGGAATTATACGACTTTAAAATACGAGTATTTGAGTTCATTTTGCTCTGAATTCACTTGTGATTCGATCAATAGTTTTCGAGTTCGTTTTCGAGTGCTCCGATCTTAGACTAAGCACTCTGCTGTATTAAAATAAAACTACCAAGTGCGAGTTGGTAGGATATGGTACCTATACTAGCTATATGGTGGAGAATGCATTCTGTGATTTCAACTAGCTACCTGTCACGACTGAAGTTGTATATGCCTATGACAGACAGACGGACAGATAGCCGAGGCTTAGTATATAGTAATAAGATACCGTCTCAGGTCTTAGTAATTTTTGCATGGGTAGGTATAGGCTGCTTTAAATTCCGGGAAAATAAAGGATTCTCACGGGATTTTTACCAACCTAAATTGACCCGGACGAAGTCGCAGGCATCAGCTATTAGCAAAATAATTAGTTGCTCTTTGTGTATCACTATTACCCGTATATCGAAAAATATTCTCGCGCATTCATGATCAATGATCAAAAATGTATTGAAGTGTGCGTGATGATGATGATGATGATATATTTTGCGCATGCGGGCCGCGGGGGGACCTCGAAAAGTGGTAGAAAATATCATAAAAATTACACGCAAAGTAAACTCAATTACTTAACAACTGACTACTTAGCCATTTTATCTTACTTTCACTGCCAACTTTGAATTTTTAACTTTGATTTTATCTAGGAATTTCATAAAGTATTCTTATATTGTACCTACTCTAATTTTCCGCCCGATTTGAATTTAACTGGTGATCTCTTGTTATTGAAATCGCTCGAGGCATTCAAATCGTTGAGCTCAGAGCGTAATGCACAGCTTCCGCGGATTGTAGGTGTGTGTGTCTCGGTTGTAATCTCATCTCAAATCGTGACAATCGAGTCGGATGTCTGTGGGCAATAAATCACCGTGTCACAGCTGAAGCATCAGCCTCTCACACACGCGTCGTACGGCAGAACGACAGTAACTGACGGACGTACAAATGAGCTGTGAGTAAAAACTTGGATTAGTTCGAGTTTGCATATTGCGACAACGTTGATCGATTTCGAGTATCGAAACAATTACTTTAAAGTAAAATGGACCTAGACTGGTTTGTTTGAGGTTTGAGTTAGTCCATACATGTACAGAATATCTATATAGATAAGTTGCATATGTACATCTTTTAGCAAAATAGTTTGGGTAGAGTCGATAGAGATTGCCATAATTGGTATTTGTTTGCGGTACCTCGTTGTGGGCAACGGTTGATTATTCAAATATTAAAATATAATTGTTATCAGTGCACCGTCAATCAAACGGTTCAATAAGCAATCAAACAATATAATCCACGACTTGAGACATTTCAATGCGATCAGGCCGTAACAAGGCAATGTTGCTCGTAGGATCATAAAACAAGGTGTCAATTCTGTGGGATATGAATATACAGTGTGTTTTATTTTATTGAATGGGGAAAGGGGGTGTTTGTCCACTGTTTGGGGACAGTATGGGAAACTCATAAAGAAAATAATACACACGATAACTGCTCATATTTTGTGGAAAATTACGATTTTTATTGTATATCAATTTGAATTTTACTATGAAGAATTTTGGAGAATTCACAGAACACAGAAAAACTTAAACTTAATAATCGCCTATGTATGCGTGATACTTATATTGCAAGCTTGCAAGCGAAAGTAAGCTTTAGATGCAATGCAACATGACTACATGCGCATAGAGTTTATAATTTTAATATCCAAAATTTGAATCACCCAAAATTGGGACACTTGGCGTCCCGAACATGAGTAAATCGGAACGTGTCCACCTGGAAATCGGGACCTCCCGCGCAAATCGGGACTACTGGCAACGGTTGTAGTAGGGACAATTATTACTAACGGTAGTACATAGTAGGTTCCTTCCTCCGAAATTATATTATGTTTTGATTAATTTAGGGTTACATGACTTATGCCTAAGGAATATAAAGTCAAACATCCTGTATTTTATGAATTTTATGTACAGCGTGTTAGAATGTACGTCGGATCTTGTGGTAGTTCAAATGAGCTAGGTGTTTGTTGTTGTTATTTAGGAGTCGGGGATTTCCATTAGCGACCACTGTTGGTAGCTGATCCGATAGGATCGCGGGACGTTTCACATAAACCACCACTCGCGATGATAAACCCTGCATAATCAGGGCCCTTATTAACTCGTACCCAATTGGCAAAGCAGGAGTAATAAAACGGCATAGAGAATCAGATGTCCAATTACAGGTCTAATGTCTAGAAACTTCATCGATCATTCCTATAATGTTAATTGTGGTTTTCAGCTTAATTTATACTATAAATTTTATAGTATTCTCTTTGCAACAACTCATTTTTAACCCCCGACGCAAAAACGACGGGGTGTTATAAGTTTGACGTGTCTGTGTGTGTGTGTGTGTGTGTGTGTGTCTGTCTGTTCCCCTGTGGCGTTCAAACGGGTGGACCGATTTGAATGCGGTTTTTTTTGTTTGAAAGGTGAATTAGTCGAGAGTGTTCTTAGTTATGTTTGATGAAAATCGGTCCAAGATGGCCGCCGCTACAAAATGGCGGATGATATATTTTTTCACAACTCCCTTGATATGGGTATCAAATGAAAGGGCTTGACTAGTAGAATAGCACTATTGCAAATTCAAGATGGCCGCCGCCACTAAATGGCGAATGTCGGGGGTTTTTTAAATTTTCAATTTACACTTGTAGCTAATAGCGAGAGAGTATCGGCCAATCAGAGTCATTTTTAGACGATAAAGTTGATTGCTAGCAGATTAGTCTGCATTTATCACTGCTGCGTCATTTTTAACGGAATAATTCACTAGTGACATGTTTAGATTAAGGAAGTACATAGTAATAACTTGGTATGTATTACTTATAATAATTTGATAAATTTTCCTCGTACTATGAATTTTTTTTTTAAATTAAAAGTTGATCGCAAACAAACAGGCGCGCGATCGGCGAGCTGGTCAGTGTGACGCGACCGGGTGTCGATGTTTACAAGATAGTTTATGGAGTAGTAAGCCGGTCGCCTTGACGCTGCGCCCGCGCGCCGCGCGCCGCGCCGCGGGAATGTGGCCCGCTGCGCTGCGCGAACGCTTGCGTAACCGTCGCGACGAACCGCGCACACCCGCGGCCGCGCCACAGACACCCGTCATACCGATGTTATAGGCTACAATACAATATTAAGGCCTCAATAGCTACAATATTTAGGCCCCAATAGCTACAAAAAAGCTGTGATAGCCTAGTAGTTAGGACGACCGACTTCTAATCGGAGGTCGTGGGTTCGATCCCGGGGCACGCACCTCTAACTTTTCGGAGTTATGTGCGTTTTAAGTATTTAAATATCACTTGCTTTAATGGTGAAGGAAAACATCGTGAGGAAACCTGCACGCCTGAGAGTTCTCCATAACGTTCTCAAAGGTGTGTGAAGTCTGCCAATCCGCTTGGCCAGCGTGGTAGACTATGGCCAAAATCCTTCTCACTCTGAGAGGAGACCCGTGCTCTGTAGTGAGCCGTTAATGGGTTGATCATGATGATGATGATGAATAGCTACAATATTTAGGGGCGCGGATTGAAAAACGTAAGTTCGTCGGTTCAAACATCACCTCCTCCTCACCTCACATCCCACTTCACGGAAGGGAAAAGGGGAATTCATATTCATCATGGTTAATATTCTTAAAAAAAAAAAAACAAACAACAAAGCACACAAGCGAAAGGACCTCGAACTCGAATTATAAAAAAAAGACAGTACAAATACAATCCTACAATCGAATTTAAGTAATTATTACAGGTTTTTCATAAATTTTGGGTTTTATTTTGTTTTTTTTTTTTTTATGTAATCGTAGACTGCATCCCGTTGAAGTCTTTAACAGGAGCATTATTTTGCTCTGGGCTCTGGCTACTGCGGGCTACGCGCAACGAACGGAAACACTTAAGTACTTCTTTATATTGTAGTAATAGCGATTCATATTTTCTGAGAGAGTAGATTCAAAAATTTTTTTTTTTAAATTTCTAATTAGGTGTAGAGTTTTGTCGGGAAAATTGTAGGAATTGCATATAGCTCTCGTTTTATTAACTTACTTCAAAAAAGGAGGTTCTGTATTCGACCCGTATGTATGTATGTATGTATGTAAGTATGTTCGCGATTATCTCCGCAACTAATGAACCGATTTTGATGATTGTTTCACTATCGTAATCTACATACTTTCAGGAAGGTTTTAGTATATAACACATTGAGTTATCATTCTTACGTACGAAGTTATAACCATAAATGTATACATATGTCACTAATATGTTCTCTGATATTGCCAGACCTATTGCTGAAGTCTAATATACCTATTCTGTCAAAAGACTTCACTCTGCTATGGCGACGTAACATTGACCTTTTGCAAAAACTTTTGAGCCGAAGTCAGTACAGTACAGCTGTACTATAGAGTGATTCCTTGGAGTTTGTGCACGGTTACGTGTATTTCCATTCTATACAAAGCCAAACCGCAAGTGTGTGAAACTGGTCGCGTATATATTGTAAATTACTTTTTAATCAAGGTCTTCCAAATTATACAAGAGTAAGTAGTACGCATACAAACTAATCTTGTATAGATCGGAAGTTAGGTTAGGTTGGGTTAGAACATTATAAAACCATTCACCTATACTTAGTATGACACATAAAATGTATGTAATATGTCACAGGATATTTAATAATAATTAATAATATATAGGTCATAATCTATTTTACATAGTTTTCATTTATATTACTTATTATTAATATAAAGAAAACAAATCACTAAAAAGCATAAAATAATTTTTTTCAAAGAAAAATGAACTGACTTCAAACCATTCGAACTAAAAAGTTTAAAATAATTTTTTATTCATTTAGATTGACGATTAAACTACCTAACTTAAATAATATATAATTTTTTGGAGTCGGCGCCAAACCACATTCAATTCATCTTAGTAAAATCAGAGTAACTATCCACTTTTGAATACGAGCGCGGTGAACCATAACAGTCACGGAGGGTGAGGCTGTCCGGGACGCGGGGAGCATATTTTCGACTTGAAAAGTATGAGTCATTTGGCGCCGACTTCAAAAAATTATATATCATTTGAGTTAGGTAGTTTAATCGTCAATCTAAATGAATAAAAAATTATTTTAAACTTTTTAGTTCGAATGGTTTGAAGTCGGTTCATTTTTCTTTGAAAAAAATTATTTTCAATAATTTGCTGCATTTGAGAGTTTTATTGAATAAAGTAGAAACTATTTTTATTCAATATACCTAGTTCTGTAAAGGTGTATAAGTGAAGTGGAGATTAAGCAAGAGTGTTTTAAGGTTGCCCTTCTTACGCGCTTCTCCATACAAACGTATTACGCCTATTATTCTAATACGAGCGGATACCCGCGACTTCGTTCGCGTGGATATTGATTTTAATAATCCCGTGGGAATTGCTCCTTTGAGCTTAAACCTTGCTAAAAACTGTTAAAAGTTCACTGGCGGATGTTTAGGTACATCAAAATGTAAACATCCGCCAGTGAAAGTCCCATCAAAATTGGTCCAGCCTTTCGGAGATTAGCCAGTAGTCTTTAAAGTATCTACTTTCTAACAAAAAAAGAATGAATGAAATCGGACCACCCGTTAACGAATTACAGCTAAGTACACATTTTGCCTTTAATCCCCTCTCCCAAGGGAACCGTGCAGAATTTCGGGATAAAAAGTATCCTATATGTTACTCCATAGTATTAACTTAAATCATGCCAAGTTTCATTTCAATCCATTCAGTAGTTTTTACGTGATGCGCGCACAAACATACAGACAAACAGACAAACAGATAAACAGATAAACAGACAAACAGACAAACAGACAAAAATTTCAAAAATAGCTTTTTTACGTTCTATTACTTATCCCTAACATCCCCCAGTTATTATTTTGCAAAAATCTTCAATGTACAGATACGGCAATTCTACGATTTTATTATATGTATATAGATTTGTCGCAACAGATCTAAAATTAAGCCAGATATCAATTTACATGTCCATTATCTATGCTATAAAATAAAAAAAATTGTAAAATTATATTTATTTTGAAAGTTATAACGCTTGAAAATTCACTATTTTAGGGCAAATTTTGAGGCAACTTCGTGCGTAAATAAACTATATAAACTAGAAAATTGAAAAATGACCAAAGTCATATCATACGTTATTTCATAATAATTTCAAATGTCTTTAAGTAGTTTATGTAAAAAATTTCAAATATTTGCTAAAATAGGCGTAATACCAAACCTAGATTTGCATCTTTTTACTTTGCCGTTTTTCACTAAAAATCATGATATATCTCAAGCAAAATTTATTTATTTAATTAATTTATTATTTATTTTTAGTACTCTTCTTTACTGAAAACGTCTCGCTCTCTAAATGCAGAAATCACTGTTTTAGACTCCACCCACCAACGATTTGTCGCTCCCATGGAGAGGGCTCTTAAGGCCACTCTCTTCACGCGCTTTTCCATACAAACGTATTACGCCTATCATTCTAATATTTGTCGCAATAGGTCTAAAGTTAAGCCAGATATCAATTTATATCTCCATTATCTATGCCATAAAATAAAAATATTAGTAAAATTATATTTATTTTGAAAGTTATGACGCTTGAAAAATCACTATTTTTGGGCAAATTTTGGGGCAACTTCGTGCGTAAATAAACTATATAAGAAACTAGAAAATTGAAAAACGACCGAAGTATTATCATAGGTTACTTCATAATAATTACAAATGTCTTTAGTTCATGTAAAAAATTGCCAAATATTTGCTAAAATAGGCGAAATACCAAACCTAGATTTGCATCTTTTTACTTTGCCGTTTTTCATTAAAAATCATGATATCTCAAGCAAAATTTATTTATTTAATTAATTTATTATTTATTTATGTATATATTTTTAGTACTCTTCTTTACTGAAGACGTCTCGCTCTCTAAATGCAGAAATCACTGTTTTAGACTCCACTCACCAACGATTTTTCGATGCCATGGAGAGGGCTCTTAAGTGATTAATTCAATTTTCTCGCAGGACTCTATCAAAAGTTTTGGTAAGGTTGTCGTCCGCGTCGCTTTCTAACGCATGACATGACGACTTAGGACCGACTGACGGACAATGACGGACGATAAACTATATTTGACCACTTTAGCCCAAATTGGGCAAATTATTTGATAAACATTATTACTTGAGGACTGGCTATATGCACAAAACATGCGAAGCTATAATGGAAACAAAAAAAAAGGTATTGTACACTTTTCGAATGAGTATCTATTTTACGAGTATAGTAGGTTATATGAGAATGATATAACGACGGTAAATAACGACGACGATATATTGTAAGATAAAAACATGACCTTTAGAGAAGATTACAATACCCCCGTGTCTTGAAAAGAACTTTAAGCCATCGGTCCCGGTTATTATTACTACTATATCAGCCTTACTCACAATCCTATTTACACATCGTTTATTTCTGTTTTGTAACTACAATAATTTGGTACATGAATAATAAATAAATAAATACATAAATAGTCGTTAAAGCCCGCCCACCTACATAAGAGCAGCGTGGCGGGTCTTAGCTCCATATCCATTGTTTCTATGAAAGAGGAGATCTGTGAGCAGTAGGACGTTCACGGGCTGTATGGTAATGGTGAAGAATTTACACAGTGGAAGTGACGTGCCAGAGCCAACCTCTGCAAGTAATAGTGCCAGTGGATACTTGGCAAAATCATCACAATTCTGTAGGAAGGTACTTACAAACTATTTAATAGATAAATATTCGATTTTATTTTTCTTAAAATAGAGATTATCTTTAAGATCGCATGATAATAGAATTCAAACACGAGTCTCAAATCTATGCAATAATTGCCGTTTATATGATAATCGTTGCGGGCGTACCCTTGCGAGATTATACAAAACCAGCTTACTAGGTATGGTGTCGTATACATTGCATCTTTTCTATATAGACCGTCGACAATCTTCTGACAAGAAAACGCAATGTATCCAGTACAAAGTCGATTTTGCGCGTACTGAATGAAACGCTCTTTGTTTTGTTGAATTGACTTTAATTGCGTTATGCGATTACAGTTATTTATTTATGCATGTTTTGCACTTAGGTATTTATCTTCTTACCGGTGATATAATTAAAAATAGATTTGCTGTAAACAAAGATTTTGAGATATAGTACATAATATGGAAAATCTCGATCATCAATTATTAGCTATGAGCATGGTATTCTAGAATAAGAGTTGTCTGTTTTTATTATTAGTAAGTAGGTACTTAAAAACTTTGATTAAAGTGGATGAAGTCATTGACGTCAGCTAGTTATGATTATATAGGTTAATTACAATAAAAAAGGCTACAATACGTGTATGCAGACTTTCGACGATAAATCATAAACGTACTTTTCAATTTCATGCGTAAGATATGCGATAACCATAATTTCCCTCAAAAACAGTTTTCATTTAATAAAAAAAATATATAAATATGTTTAATTAACATAATGAATTAGCATAAAGATACTCTCTAATTATTACAATATCAGTCACCATTAAACAAATTATTCGCATTAATTTAATAAAAACACAGCTGAATGTGTCCAAAAAAAATTATTCGTACCGACTGCCGTTAAAGTTAAGTTTACATACCTCAAAACATCACTCAATAATCGGCTTAAAGTTCTAAGCTCCAAAAGCTAAAATAGCGTGAAAGTTTTCTTCTTCTGATTAGTGAGTGTACTGACATGTATGTAGATGTGTCTTGGACGTAAGTGAGATGCACATCGGGGTCGCACGTGTCAAGACACTACATTTCACCTCTTCATGAGAGTGGTTTTAATCTGGCGATAACTGGATCATACATAGCTTTGTACTTTTTTTACTTAGGTACTGTGGTAATTTTCCATAATAATGTGAACAAACTTTTTTTTTTGAGCAACCACTTATTTATTTCCAACTTGTATGTAGTATATCAAGTTGTAGTGCTGTTAACTGTTTTGTGTGATAAACTCGGGTTAAGTTTAAGCACTATTTTTTTTAGCATTGTCATCAGAGTTTCACACTAAGTAGGTACAGCCTATATATTATTATTTATATAGTAAAGGTTACTTACTAAGTTTATTTGTAACTAAGTAATTTTATAATTTTAAATTGCCGCCCTTGTCTAAAGAGCAATCTTCTATAATTTCATAAAAACATTTGAATTCTGTTTTTGTTGTTCATTAAATTTTATCGAGCAGTATGCTTAGTCTCAGTTTGCACAGCTCAAAAACTACTAAATACTACGTAATTTTACTTCAGAGTAAAATGGACCTAAGCTGAATTATTTTAAGGTTTGAGTTCGCCAATACAATCAGCATATTATATTTACAGTAGAATTTACAGTAAAGTTTTGGAGGAGTACAAACTCAGAATACCTAAACAGGTAAAAATACTCTATAGAAATTGTCTTCAGTTATTGACTCAATAAAATTCAATAAGCAATATCAGTATTATACAATGAAAGTTCTGAGAACTTTAAACTGCAAAATAAATCTCCCGACCCGTCCGAAGATATGAGATACAAGGTAAATTCATGAACGTGTTTAGAAAGCAGCAGTCAGCACTGAGGCGAGTCAAAGTGTCACCAAGTATGCGCGGCGTAAGTAATTAAAAGCTAATCGGCCATTAGACGCCAATCTCGCGATGCGTAAGAGCTTGTTATTATAGCCAACTAGCTGACCCCCGCAACTTCGTTCGCGTGGTTAGGTTAGATAGGTTTTTATATAGGATCGGATCGGATCCCATAATTCTTTTATGTACCTAAACTAAATTTAGCCTAAGTTACTCCTTATAACATTGAAAGTTCCATTAAAATCGATCCAGCCGTTTCGGAGATTAGCTGGAACAAATAGACAGACCGACAAACATAAATTTAAACGCACACCAGTTTATAATAAGCCGTACGTTCAAAGATCCGGGTCCCAAGTTATTTGAACCCAATACTCAGGGTTGTAATGTCTGTCATTTCTGAACTAAAAAACCTATGACCTTGAAATATTTACGGGACAATACTTAAAGTATTACCTTTCTAACAAAAAAAGAATGAGTTAAATCGAAGTACCCGTTATTGAATTAGAGCTAAATAAACGTTTTAACTTTCTTCCCCTCTCCCAAGGGAACCGTGCTGAATTTCGGGATAAAAAGTATCCTATGTCCTACCTCGGAGTATAAACTCATATCGTACCAAGTTTCATTCGAATCCGTTCAGTAGTTTCGGCGTGATGCGCGGCCAAGATACAGACAGACAGACAGACAGACAGACAGACAGAAAGACAGACAGACAGACAGACAGACAGACAAAAATGAAACAAATTGCATTTTTGGCTTCAGTATCGATTATAGAGTGCCCTCCAATAAAAAATTTCAAAATATCTTCAATGTACAGAATTGGATCTGTTACAGTTTTATTATATTACTAGCTATTGCCCGCGGCTTCGCCCGCGTGAATTTCGATTTTTCACAAATCCTGAGGGATAAGTAGATTTCTGGTCCACCCGCCCCCCGCCGCGCGGCGGCGTACCGCGGTACCGCGTACGGCGGGCGCAGGGCACAGGGGCGCGTGGCGCGGCGCGGGGAGCGCGAGCGTCCGCGTCGGCCGTCGCGATCGCGCGCAGCGAAAATACCTATCAGGGCGTTTTTAACATCTGTATTTACCGATTTCAACACAACTCCTTTTTTGAAAGTCGGTTAAAAAAGTAGCCTATGTTACTCCTTGGTTAATCCTCTACTTGTCTGTGAAAGTCCCGTCAAAATCGGTTCAGCCGTTCCGAAGATTAGCCCGTTCAAACAGACAGACAGACAGACAAAAATTTTAAAAACGTGTGATTCGCTTATGGTATCGAACAAATAACCATATGAGCTTAATATGTGGTAGTTATTTCGAAATTACAGACAGACACTTCAATTTTATTTATTAGTATAGATTAGCACGTGCTGGCGGTGTAAGTAATTGTAGTATTCAGTATTGCATATAAATATTTGGTTAGTTGGAACAAAGCAAATAAATTTTGGCCTAGTGTCATATAATAGTAAGAATGATTTATGCTTGATCGTAGATGATAGGAGAACCAGAGTTACTGACATAGCTCATCACATCGCGAAACTGAAGTGACATATTGGGCGGAGCACATAGTTCGTAGTACTTATAGGACCATGGGGTTTCAAGGTGCAACTAGCGACCTCATTCCGGTGAACGCGGCGTTCTAAGACCCCTCACAACACGGTCGAAATATCTCAAGCAAGTTCCTGACAGCCGCTGGATACACACGGCACAAGATTTTACTCTGTAACGATCTTTGCGTGCGACCTATGTCCAGCAGTGGACATCTATTGGCTGAGAGGAAGACGATGCTAGACAATAGGGAGTGTGCAGTATCCCGTACGTGGCGGCGAGACACGGATTTAAAGCTTTGCTAACATTTAATAAAAAGCACGTCATGTTACACCATCAGGCGTGATCGAACCCATTGGGAATCGAACCCGGACCCCTCTTTCTAATGCACGACTCTACGCCAGAGAAATCAACAAATCTTATTAATTTTACAACCAACAGTTTGTACAAAAGGGAATATTTTATTAAGCTGCTTTTAGAAATCAAATGCCGCACGATATAATTCCAATGGAGAGCTTCTAGTTGTCCAACTTAAGCATTTTAAACTGCCACAGAATTCAATACAATATATCCTCGACACAAGACAATAGGTATTGAAAGTTGGAGCCGAGGCGACGGAGCGTCGCTGCTCGTTGCCAAGTAGGAAACTGAGGCACGTCGCGCCCATCAATCTGCTTCGATGTGAACGACCTCCCATCCTGCGTGACGTCACAGCGAGCCTGCCACGTATGACATCTGTAGACAAGCTGACTTCAAAATCCGACAGGAATCACGAGCCGACAAATAAAATATGTTAAGAAAAATCAAAATTTTGAAAACAGTAGATAATTTTCAAAATGTTTTATAAAATTACTCAGTTTTTTCTTTGCTTTGACTTCTAACTCTAAGCTTTGACGTTGCAGAATCTAAAATATCCTGTAGCTGACGTACTTTTCACTTTGAAATATACTGTTTTTATATCTAATTAGTTGTGGATTCTTCTTCTTCTTTATAATTTCTATATTCTTCTAATAAAGTGGTGTCAACCAACAACAATATAACTAGTTAAGAGCAGACAAGTCAGCTAGTCTGTGGGTACTATAAGGCCTGTCACCAAGTCAAGTCGACTAATGTGGCACAATGAAGCGATCGATTTGGACACAATTGGTGGACATATATGATCGGTTACATGTTCGTTACTGGGTTGTGGCAACCACTGAGCGGCTATGAGCTAATTTTGTACTCAACGACCCCGTGACACCAGGGTCAAGTTCGAATCTTTAAAATATTATTAGAATAAATTAAATTCATTCTAAAAATATTGGCATTATTATATAGATATTATTATACATACAAACCTAAATATTTTTAATAAGTCATAAACCATTTTTAGGGTTCCGTAGTAAACAAGGAACCCTTATAGTTTCGCCATGTCCGTCCGTCTGTCTGTCTGTCTGTCCGTCCGTCCGTCCGTCCTCGGTTAATCTCAGAGACTATTAGTGCTAGAAATCTGTAATTTGGCATGGGTATAAATATTAATCACGCCGACAAAGTGGTGAAATAAAATTTTGATAAAAATTTTTTTTAGGGTAGGTAGCTCCCCTACATGTAAAGTGGGGATGAATATTTTTTTTCTCGTCTACCCCATAGTGTGGGGTATCGTTGAATAGGTCTTTTAACCCGTAGAACGTCCGGCCTTGAGAAACCCAAAATACCGTTGAGTGTCCAACGATTTTGTTCATATTTTTTTTTTTCACACCTACGCATAGAAAAAGCTTTATTACGGGATTGTTTTTGAAAGTTAAGGGATAAACTATATACCATTAGAAACTAGATAATATTTGCTGTGCTCTATAAATAACAATTAATTTATAAATCCACTAACCTCATTATATATAGACGTTTGAATGTGCAACTTTGTTTGAAACTTTACATAAATTCATTACTTTGTTGTCATTCTACCGCGTACACTCTACAATACACAATTGTTTTGATACTAATAGTTAGACTAACTCTTCCACTAATAAATTATCACAAGATAAACTCATATCACTCACTCTTTTCTTTATTTCGTCACAAAAACAAAAGATTCGTAACGCGGTTCGCGCCATTTTTACGCGACATGCCCGCGCGCGCCTGACTCATAATTTTATGCGTGGTCCGTGGATTACCAAGTAGAGATAACAAAAAAAAAAATTTAAATAGAAATATCCACAATACCATTGTGGAATAATATTAATAATAATAATGATTAATTTGGTTAATATATTACAATTGTAAAATATCATCAAAGAATTACTAATTCATGGTTTACATACGTAAGTATCAAACTACTAAAGTTGATACTGTTTCGTACGTAATAATAATCACAATAATAATATTATAAAGGCAAAAGGTAAAAGATTGTTTGTGTATATGTGTATGTGTGTTTGTGTGTGTGTATGTGTGTGTGTGTGTGTGTGTGTATGTGGGGTTTTGAAAAACCGAAATGTATAGCTACAGCTATGATTACTATAGCAAACTTGCTTGAAAGTAGGTATAAAGGTAGGAAAAGGGAGCGGGAACGGGATCCACGATTCCCTCGGAATTTGTGAAAAACCGAAATTCACGCGAGTGAAGCCGCGGGCAGAAGCTAGTTTTACAATATATAAATAAGCTACTCATATTCACTCCTGAATAGTTTTGTATGGGAATTTTCGTCAAAATTTCTATATGTAGGTAGTTACTCGTATGAGTACAAGTCAAACATTATAAATCTAAAAATGTAGTTGGGAGCTGAATGTGAAAAATTCTAGAGTATAGCCACGAAAGTTTGTGTGTACATATGTATGTATGTATGTGTTTGTTATTCTATAACGTCGCAACTACGAAAAAAGCCGCAAAAAGGTTGGAAAAAGGAGCGGGAACAGGAATCGGAAATCCACGATTCCCTCAGGATTTGCGAAAAACCGTAATACACGCGAGCGAAGTCACGGACAGAAACTAGTTATTTAAATAAAATTTCTATTTCAATATTTATTTTTGGGTCAACATTCTTCACACCAAATATCCAAATTTCAGATTTCTAATTCATTTCATCTGCGACCTAGATATGCCTGACGTACTGGGAGGGGAGAGTGTAGGGGGCGCTGATAATAATTAAACTTGTAGTCAGTTTATAGAATTAAAATAAAATATTATATACCTAGTTTACGTCCAACTATCACACTAATATTATAAAGACGAAAGTTTGTGTGTATGTATGTATGTCTGTATGTTTGTTACTCTATAGCGCTGCAACTACTGAACCGATTTGGCTGAAATTTGGAATGTAGATAGATTATACCCTGGATTAACATATTATAAGGCTACTTTTTATCCCGGAAAATCCTAGATTTTACCAAGGGATTTTTAAAAAACTGAAATCCACGCGGACGAAGTCGCGAGCATCAGCTAGTTATCTCATATAAAAAGTTAGCTATGTACTATACTATTTTACCCACTACTAGTTCACACCACTATTTTACATTACTTAATTTTGAAAACAAACTTTTTTTTGTGACGCTACAAGACGTCGTAATTTCTTGAAATATTCTATTTTTAGAATGGCCTCGGGTCTCGTGACATTTTAGTTTTGCTTTTGGTTTATCGTTATTATAATATATTATCTGCCTATTATATACTAAAATAATTATGTAATAATACTCCTATATATATGTACTACAAAGTTATCTATATCTTAAGATACTATCGCTTTTTAGTGAATAATAATTACGTAAACAAAATAAAACATAGTTTACAAATATTTCCATAAAAAAAGTTTTATACTTTTTCTGCTATGTTATGTCTTTTATTACATAAATTTAACACTCCAAATATATTCTTTGTCTTATTCCCAGTAATTTGGTACATAAAACATATATATTACTTACAATCATTACCTAAATCTAATTTAATTTGTTTGCATAAGCAGTGCTCGAATTGAAGTTGAAAGAGACAAAATGGCGGAAACGAAATTTTAATTCTCAAGTTCTAACATTTAATTTTTGGTCATTTCATTTTACGTTCAATTTAACTCCGATATATTTTATTCTTTAGGTAGTAAGATACAGAATCGAGTAATATTTTTTGTTTATTTATGACTTTTGTATCTGCGTCATAAACCAGCGACCAATGGGCGCGCTATTTTTATGAACACCAATGTGATCGGTGGACGCTACAGACCGTGCGAATTTCACGAACACCTATGTGTTCGAGGGACACGTGACGGGTTAAAAATACTGTGGGTGTGGGAATATCATTTTTCGATTTCTAGATCCGTTTGTAAAATATGATGTTTTAAAGTGCTAATTTTTATTAGAGTCAAGTGTCCCCCCCCCCCCTCTATCAGCCAAATGGCAGTATATAGGAACTTGAAAAAATTCACAGCACTAGTAGATATAATCAATTTTAAAGGAAAACTATCATGGCTAAGTAGGGTTCACAGGTTAAGGAGTTATATCTGTTTTTCGAGGATTGTGACTACGGAACCCTACACTGCGCGTGGCCCGCCACGCACTTGGCCGGTTTTTTCCATAAACCATTGAACATAAACCATTTTTAATAAATCATTACCATTGAGATTTTGCCATTACAAGTGTATGCATGAAATTCGATTTGGGAACGGGAACATTGAACTCAGTAATTAGTTTAATACTAACATGTAAATAGAACTAACATGTAAATAGACAAACACTTTCCCGATATTATGAATGTTTGGAACAATATACACGATGGGTGCACGATTGATAGATATGGGATGGGTTTGGAACAAAAAATATCATATTAGTTAAATCTGAAAATGTTGTTACTAATTAAATTCTACATTTATTTTTGCTAAACGTTTCATGCTTGATTGATCAATCGCAATGTTATTCACTATCAAGTACACCTTAAAGGCGTGTTTAGATTTTACTGAAAAACGTTTACAATTTCGTTCTGTCTAGCAGGTAGCTAATTCCGTTCTTATGTCTGCCAAAAACTTTATACATTCGACCGAAATTCGGACACGGCGGCAATCTGAATGGAGACTATATTAAAAATTAACTTATGTGATTTTTTTTTACCTCACTAGCTCTACAAGTGCATTGTTGCTTAGTACCTACCAGTAAGTAAAAGTCGATTGTGCTCACATAGTGAAAAAAAAGAAACTTTTTTAAAACGCTATTTTCATTGGTGCACGAAACTTTCAAAAATTTCGTTAACACTTATACAATACTTGAACTTTTATTCATTTATATATTTTTAAAGACATTAATTACTAACTTTTTCTTGTATTTTCTCGCCAGTGAGATGAAAAACTGTATGTGTTACAACTTACAAGAAAGAAAAGTGATTTGATTCCCTCACTACGACCTGGGTTTTAACATTTTAGCATTATTCAATCGCAACGCTCGTAATTCAATCATGGAATCCTTCGTATTCTCGGGATTCACACTCGGCACTCGCAACAGATACGAACTTTGCTCTCTTGTTTCACAAGTAACATATTACTCATCCACACGGGTCAGTTTCACTGAACATGTTTTAGTACTAGGGTTATGTTTTACGAAATAACCGACTATATGTACTTATGCCGTAATTTTCCGCGAGGCGACGCTTTTAATTATTGTGCACTCACCTTAACATTTCATGTTTCATGTACAAAGCAAACAATGCTTGAGACCTATATAGTCGGAAAGTTGACGGAAGATATTGAGGACGCACTCGGTAAAAGGTCCTTGACTGATACATTGAGAAAGTGTAAGGGAGAAACATAAATCAAACTAAACGACGCACGGTCATCTTCATCTTGGAAGCGCAGAAGATTGGCCTTGTTTAAATCCTGAGCGTAGTGAGGGATAAGACACAAGAAACAAATTACTTTGCGCTATTGTGACACGTACAACTTATAAACTTACTAGTAAGAAAATGCAACATGTAAGAAACGGTATTATCGAAT
Organism: Melanargia galathea; assembly: GCA_920104075.1. Taxonomy (NCBI): domain Eukaryota; kingdom Metazoa; phylum Arthropoda; class Insecta; order Lepidoptera; family Nymphalidae; genus Melanargia; species Melanargia galathea. Next base: position 552,009 of record OV049865.1, read on the forward strand.
AAGTTAAGACTTACAAACACCAATTAACCAAAAATTCAGTTGTTGTCTAAAAACAATGCAGCTTATAAAATATTGCTTAAGACATAAAATGTTACAGTATACAGAGTTTCTGAATTTTTTTTGTAGCAAATTAAATTAAAAATGCCAATTCGCAGCGTTCCTTTGAAACACTATTTTTTACTGAGTGAGCAACTTTCGCTCAATGATTTATTGTAGCCAAGGCGCACTTTTTGAGTTAAGTATTGAAGTAAAATATTTTTATTTTCTTTTATTAAGGTTCTCATTAAAATTTCCCACGAGCTCTCGGGCCGATAGAAAAACGAGCCGCTCAGTCGAAACGCATAAGTTCCATATTAGGTAGTGGTTGTGATAATAACGAAAGTGTAGCCCGTACGGCGTACCTCTCCCTCACGCAGCACGCAACCCAACCTGCAAAAACGTGACGTCGCGAATCCGTGACGGCACGGCTTTTTTCTTTGAGAAAATAGGCTAAGGTATAGTGGATACTGGTTTCACAGAAGGATGGGTTAGTAATTATTTTTTCCTGACTGAATCAAGTATACCAAGTTCTGGTAATAAAGAGAGAATTCATGTCCACCTTTTTGCGGCGAAAACTTACTTTCTTTGTTGAATAGAAGCAGGCGTTACTTTGCGGAATTCCATGATATACAATTAAAACAAAATTACTTTGCTATAATTCACTAACAGTGACAAATTTGTAGGCACAACACCACACAAATTCGCCACAAAATTAACTCGACGATAGTTTCGCTCCGACACCGGAGCATCTTCAGGAGATGTCGACTTCACAACGGACGATTGCAAACGAACAATCTACTGACATAGGCTACATTTTATTTCCGAAAACAAATCGAGAAATGACCTTCGCGCGGCTTTCTAGATTATTAGTTTCGGATAGACATAACAGATGGCGCAACTAGCTGCTTGCCCACACTTTCTGCACACTAAATTAAATTAAATTATTAAGCGTAGTCGGATTTTAGTTTACGAACTTTATTCTTGTGGACAGAAAACCCAATAACTTAACCCGATCAGAGACTTGAATCCACAGCCGTACGCTACTGTCGTAACTATACCTACCTAGCAAAAGCTTTAGCAGATAGAGGGAAAAGGAGAATAGATATTAACAATTTTTAGACATGCCAGATCTAAATAAGTACTTCCTATCTACAAAACCAAATAAATGCTATCTGTTGCGTAGCCTCGTATTTAATACCTAATGGTAATTCGTTATTTTCAAATAATTACTGAAAAGTTTTTATTCAATTAGTGCTATTTTTATCTCTTGTTACCAAAATTTTTGAGTTTTTTATAGGCATGCCACCAGAGCGTGTATGAAATATTCTGCCGTTAAGTAATATGATCTTATCTGTTCCTCTGATTAACATCAACGTTATGATGGCCGTAATGTGGCCGAAATTCGGGTGAAATAGTTGAAACTTAAATTTTTGTACCTGTTTAATAATGATAACTTAGGTTCACTTAGGGATACGGAACCTTAAACTAAAACAAGGAAGTCTAATATTTTCTTTCAGTTGGTATGTCTTTCCGTTTCAAGCATAGAGATAATAATAATAAGTAGAGTAGGCATACCTACCTTAAAAACGTGCCAAAAATACACTCACACACGCACAATCCTACATCTAAAATGGCGCGTGTTCATTGTGATGTCTCAAGTTGTGCGTGTGTGAGTGTTCATGTATACATTTTAGGGAGGCCATCTTAAAAGAAGTGCAATAAAATTTCTGCCACGATCTGTTTTATTGTTATGTTTAAAAATGTAGTGTTGTCTCTTACACACTTATGAAAATTTTGATAAGCTTAAGCTATTTTCCGATCCACTATTTTCTATAGGACATTATGCCAAGTCCACTTCTATAGGTTCATGGTTTCAAGTAAACGGCTTTTTGTTGTCCTATATACTTCTTGTTGGAGTTTTTCTATTTTCTCTACCATAAGCGTCATTATTTGGGAAAGTATTACTGTTTCATTAATATATAACATGTATTTTTTATACAGAGGAACACAGTCATTTAAATAGATAGAATTTTAGTAGAAAAAAAATGTTTTTTCTGCAGAATTTCACATTCAAAATAATGTTTTTACGAATAGAAAGTTTTATAAATTGTCGAATATTTTTTCGCGTTATAAATACAAAAGTGTTTCCGTTTGTAGCTGTTTTACAAATACTGTTAGAGCTAAATCTGAATATAATAAATTCGAACTTAATTCATTTGTATAAAAACCTTTAAGAAATTGAAAGGACCACCAACAATCAGATGCCTTGCAACAGCTTACATTGTAAAGATGCAGTTAGCATAATAAAATAAAAGTCTCTATCGCTGTTACTTTGTGAGATTGTAAGGTGCCGTTCATTAAGGTGTTCTTATGGCGCGTTAATTAGTGCAGAGGTTTTAAGCCACGCGGACACCACGAGCGATCAGATCGAGTTTTTATCGATTCTTATTAGGTACTAGCAAAATTAGTTGTTAAAGCAGACTGCAGAAGATCTATTTACCTGAAATTAAGCCCTGAAATTATAAATTGAAGAGAAAGGGGAGATAATGTTTATAATAGGTCACATAATACGTATTGGTATCTAATAGGTGAGTAAGTAAACAGTAATGAGATGATAATAAAAATAATTGTGTAATATTGAAAAGTAATTACTCTAGCGGCACGCTATGATGGCCGGTTTGACGTTTGTCCGCTCATGAAGTTCCGTATTAATTGATAACGACTTTGAAGGAAATAATTGTATTACTTTATTGACGATAGTGATGTGCAGAGATTCATAAATTTTATCGAATGTAGTTTTAGGTTTAGGACTCAAAATTTATTTATTAAATTGATTTCTTAAATGTATACAAGTGTAGAAAAATCAGTTTGCACCATTTAAGGGGTGAATGTACTTGTGAATATGAACAATTTTCACTATGTGGACAAACCTCTGAAATCGCAAAAAAATATCAATAAATTTTTAAAAATGGAATCTAATACGATCGTCACATAGGATCGCTGGCTAGCACAACTACTACCTCCGGCAAACTCGCGTCAATGCTCAATGCAAAACAAAGCAGTTTCGAATTGACGTTGCTTCGAAAAGTATAAACTGTCAGTGCAATGCGATTGTGATATAGTTTTGACCTGGCTTTGGATTTCAAATATTGATACTGCATTACTGTTGACCCTTGCTCGTTAATTTGGACTCTGTTCAAGCCCTTTGTTGTGGATTTCGTCGATATGACCGAACGTACGCAGAGAACTGTTCTAAATAGTCAGACACGTGAGTTCGTAATACGCCTTCGTAACTATTTCGATCGTGAAGCTCAAAATGGAGGGCCAATTTTACCTATAACGTCAGTGGTTGAACGCGTAGCTGATGCGCTTAATATTGGACAACGAACTGTTAGACGGATAACTAAAAAAAAATATGGCGAGACTGGCACAGAAGAAAATAAACTTCACACACCAAAAAAGAGAAAACGAGCAAAACCAGTCGTAGGCATCGATAGCTTTGATGCCGATGCTATCCGAAGACATGTTTACGGCTACTATTTACAGAAGGAGTATCCAACAAGAAAAAAGTTGGTGCATTCACTGAAGGAAGCTGGATTATTCTTCGGTGGGGAAAGTTCTTTAACGAAGATTTTGAAGACCATTGGATTTCGATACAAAAAATGTAACAAACGCAAAATATTGATGGAAAGATTTGATATAGCGATGGCAAGGTATACTTTTTTACGGCAAGTGAAAGAAATCAAAAATTGGCAAAATGTTGTGTTCTTGGATGAAACATGGCTTAATGCTAACCATACTGTAGGCCGTTCTTGGAACGATGACACAGCAGCATCTACTTCCAAAGTTCCTGTAGGAAAAGGATCGCGACTTATAATTTGTCACGCCGGAACCATCAACGGGTTTGTCGAAGGTTCTCTCATGGCTTTTGCGTCAAAAACCACTGGAGACTATCATGAAGACATGAATGGAGAAAAGTTTACTGAATGGTTTACCTCAATGTTGTGTAGCCTCCCTGAACCATCTATTATAATTATGGACAACGCCCCATACCACTCGATGCAAATTGACAAGCCACCTGCCCAATCCCAAAAGAAAGCTGATATCGTCGCATGGCTTCGTAAAAATGGCGTAGATGCAAACATGAATATGTTAAAAGCGGAATTAGTACGTCTTTTAAAAGAAAACAAACCAACCAAGATCCGATACGTCATTGACGAAATAGCATTAGAACATGGGCACAGAGTTATACGGTTACCGCCTTACCATTGTGAGTATAATGCGATTGAGTTGGTGTGGGCTCAAATTAAGGGATATGCTGCAAGACACAATACAGAACCCCCATTTACCACAAAAAAAATGCTAAAATTATTAGAAGAAGCTTGTGAACATGTGACTAAAGGAGACTGGGAAAAGGTTGTGAATAGAACTGTTAAATTAATAAGGGAAGATTATGAAAGAGATGTGAAAATAGATAATATTATAGAAAACGAACATATAATTATTAATGTATGTGATGATAGCAGTGACGACAGTGAAAATAGTAGTATGGACGAATCTGATTAATTATGGCCTTTTGTGGCACCTTTTTTGGTATCTTTTGTATTCATATGTTTCTTGTGTGCATATAAAGTATGTATATTCATTTTCGTTCAAATATTCAGTTCGTTCAAATAAATTAAATAAACATATACATTTTTGTTTTATTAAACCTATTTAATCAGGTACAAAAACAAAACTTAATTGTTTTTTGTTCGAGAATAAATTGACATTCCACATCACTATTGTAATGTGTCAAACCGGCCATCATAGCGTGCCGCTAGTGTAATTAGGATAATTGACTGATAATAATAATTATTGACCTCACTTTCTAATTGTTAGCTTGATCGACCGTAATCATGTGGTCCTGAGTCCTAGTCCCGGTTCAGATCAAATAAAAAGTTAATTCAAGAAATTGTTAGTGGCAGCTCGGAGTTGGCGGTGTTGGACGCCTGCTCGTGCCTCATAGAGCATGTAAAGCTGTTGGTTCTGTGCCTGATCTCTTTCCAGTTTGGATTGCCATCCTTACGAAATATGTGAGAGAGTAGGTACTTGTGTGGGCACATATTTGTGTACCTAATGTCATGTCTAGTTAGCTAGGCTTACTATGTTACTTTTACTATATTAATAACTAGCGGTCCACCCCGGCTTCGCCCGTGGTACATAATATAGGTATAGCCTATAGCACTCAAGGATCACGTACATATCCAACGGTGAAAGAATTTTTGAAATCAATCCAGTAGTTCCTGAGATTAGCGCGTTCAAACAAACAAACTCTTCCGCTTTATTATATTAAAAAGTAATTATAGATAGATATTATGTTATATTTTAATTTTCATCATAAATACTTTGATAATAGTGCAAATTATTGCCGCGTAAATAACGAAATAGAGTGAAAGAGCACACTATTGGGTGGCTACGGCCGCGGCTAGTTTACATCCCGGTGGAATGAAGATTGAACTTCGATGCGATGCTGAAAAAGTCAACCCCTTTGAGTTCATACAAGTATCTAAACAAAAAGAAAAAGATCGTGTCGAATGCAGTGGTTGGGTGCCTTTCGAAACGCACTGGACCGTACGCCATGCAGTGCTTCAAATTTAAAACTTGGTCACTGCCACGAAATAATTAGAAGTATCTTTGTAATTTATAGCTAGTTGTTCAGTTTCAAGGTGTATTAAGATTGATATGTCTAATTTATTTAAAAAAAGCTTGATGAAAACCTTTTGAAATTGTAATAAATATGCTGGTATGTAGACACGCGTAAAACTTAAAGATCCAGTTATGTAGATTTGATACCTACTTAAAATTATTCTCGCACCTACTTTAAAATAATTATAATATCAAGATTGATTGTCTTATTTGTACCTTTCATATGCCCATATTATTATGATGCTATCTGATAATATTTTAAGATGTGAAGTTTTTTATTCACTTGTGTATCTTCTGTGTAGTAACTATATTAAGTGTTAATCGAATTTGCTCATTTTTCAAATCCAAATACAGACTTTTTATTTGTATTTCAAAGAAATATAATATTAGATATATTTTTACCGTCGTCCGTCCCACTACAGAACTTCGAGAAGTCATGAGTGTATTTGAGCCCTTTGTATTTGACGTCCTATCACTCGCACACATCGTTTTCGTACCGCTAGGGTATGGAACGCCCTTCCGACGTCCGTGTTTTCTTCAGTACGTTCAAAGCTAGGGTGAGTACCTAGGCATTTTCTAGGCAAGCGCGTACCAACTTACACTTCATCATTGCTGTCGTCCAGTGTAAACCTGTCATGCAATAATGCAATGATTTTACCTCCGTGTACTTAACATCTAACTTTTTTTCTCTGATTTTAAAAATCATATTTCTTTATAGCTATACTGTTAGTTAATTAAATAAATAGTTAAATAAATAAATAACGCATTACGGCATAAAATAAATGTCCCACCGACGGGAGTCCACGGGTCACCGACCAGTCGCGAAAGTTGACAGAGAGAGCTTGACCACGGTTTGATGACCATCATTAATATTATCACCCAAATGATATTATGATGATTTTAGTATGTTATCTAATCGCTTGCATAAGTGGCCCGCATTTTATGACATCGCGATCTTTACCTAATCTATGTAATCACTACATAGTATAAAACAAAGTCGTTTTCTCTGTCCCTATATCCCTTTGTACGCTTAAATCTTTAAAACTACGCAACGGATTTTGATGCGGTTTTTTTTAATAGATAGAGTGATTCAAGAGGAAGGTTTATATGTATGACGAGCGGATACCCGCGACTTCGTTCGCGTGGATATTGATTTTAATAATCCCGTGTGAATCATTTTGTTTTTCCTAAGCTCCTTTGAGCTTATACCTTGCTAAAAACTGTAAAAAGTTCACTGGCGGATGTTTAGGTACATCAAAATGTAAACACCCGCCAGTGAAAGTCCCATCAAAATCGGTCCAGCCTTTCAGAGATTAGCCAGTAGTCTATAAAGTATCTACTTTCTAACAAAAAAAGAATGAATGAAATCGGACCACCCGTTAACGAATTACAGCTATGTACACATTTTGCCTTTCATCCCCTCTCCCAAGGGAACCGTGTTCAATTTCGGGATAAAAAGTATCCTATATGTTACTCCATAGTATGAACTTAAATCATGCCGAGTTTCATTTCAATCCATTCAGTAGTTTTTACGTGATGCGCGCACAAACATACAGACAAACAGATAAACAGACAAACAGATAAACAGACAAACAGACAAACAGACAAAAATTTCAAAAATACCTTTTTTACGTTCTATTACTTATCCCTAACATCCCCCAGTTATTATTTTGCAAAAATCTTCAATGTACAGATACGGCAATTCTACGATTTTATTATATGTATAGATAACATCCATTAAATAGTGGAGAAATACTGTTATTTTTGAGGTTTCTAATGTGATGTCGTAAATAATTACATTTTTTCCGCTTACATTGCAAACGCAGGCTGAAACCTACGAGATTTATCAATATAATGTACTAAGTATTGTACACATTGAAAAGGTCTATAGAAAACTCCGCGATGGTATATGTCTATCTCTTATGGATATCCCACAATAACATTTTTTGTCATTTACTTTTTTACGACAAATAATGGCTAATTTTAGAAGCGATTTTAACCAATACAGCATAAATCCTTATCTAATTAAATACCTTAAGTACATTGGTGATTTATTATAGATCTATATGGCCCTTTACAGCATATGATTTAAATGAATATTTTCGAAGATATTACAGATTTAAAAATTGCGGGACATAGACTTTGCGCGCGGCGCGCGGTTCCAGCCGGCCGGGGCGGCGATGCGTAAAGTTCTCCTATAGCATTTTGAATTTAGCAGCGATCGGACGCGTATGCTATCGAGTATCGGTAGCTTTCTAGCGAGGAAAATAACAATCACAAATATTATAAAGGCGTTATTAAGTTATTAAGTTTGTGTGTATGTTTGTTCCTCTTCTCCGCCGCAACTACTGAACCGATTTGGCTGAAATTTTAAATGGAGATAGCTTATGCCCTGACTTAACACATAAAGTAACTTTTTATCCCAGAAAAGTATTCCTGTAGGACTAAAATAGATATAGACCTCCAAAACGTCACAGAGGGCGCTGACTGTTCTTAGGTAAATCACGCTCACATAACCCATTATTGCAATACTTTGCTGTGTAGCATGCATTGGCAACACATAGGCTACTTTTTATCCTGGAAAAATGCACAGTTCCCACGGGATTTTGAAAAACCCGAAATCTATATCTACAGCTATAGGTAGATTACTATAGCGACCTTGCTTGATATTTTAAGTATAAAGGTAGGAAAAGGGAGCGGGAACGGGAACCGGAACTCCACGATTCCCTCGGGATTTGTTCAAAACCGAAATTCACGTGGGCGAAGCCGCGGGCAGAAGCTAGTAGCTTATATAGCAAGGAAGGGTTCAGTAGAGAATATCCATTAACATACTGATTTATTTAAACAAACTTTTTTAACTTTCCTACCTAGTATTTGGTAGATATAATTATACATACATGCTAATAAGTATGTATACATACTTAAGCGAATATTTCGAAATCCTAAAATCTCTTTAATTTCAGTCAACGCTGGAAAGAGTTGTCTTGTTGTATTACCTATTGGTTGCAGAAACAGTTGTCATAGAATTAAAGATGTTCCATAAGTTTTTTATTCGTATTATTCAAAAATTGTTAATTCATAAAGTACCAACCAATTTTTTGTATAATCTATAAAATATTATAGGTTATGTCTCTGTGTTATGTCCCCATATTTAAAAGCATAATAATTCATACCGCCAATTGCACGTTACAAAAATTACCTAATATACAACGTTAGTTTTACTTTGCGCAAAAACCGAAACACGTATCAAATATTTTTACATGAAAAATATTTATACAAAATTTCAAAAAATATAATGAAAAGTAACGAAGTTATAAGCTTGTTATGTTGCGTCATTGTCCTCGAAAAAAATGGTCACCGCAAGCCGTCGCCGCAGCGACGTGCGATCGACGCGAGTTGAATGACCGCCGCTGTGTGCCGACCGTCAGCTGATACGCGGTAAACCATTGTGCCTAAGCTTGTAGGATTTCAAAATATTTTTGGACAAAAATATAACATATATATATAAATGGTATATAAATGGTATATAAATGGTATATAAATGGTTGGATTAGATTTTGTTACTTATTCTGAACAAACTACTTTCAGGTTTTGCGTAAAGTAAAACTAACGTTGTATACAAAGATGAAGAATGAAGAATCGGCATACGAACATCATGTACATACATACCTACCTATCTACAGACGTAGCCAGTGAAGATTTATTTTTTGTGATTTTTCACAAAATTGAGCCAGTCTCGTAAATCACGTTACAGCTTTAATGCCTACAATAAAAATCAATTCTAGTCAAGTGACCGCCGGCCGCCGGCTTTCTCTCGCGGTCATTAATCAATAATTAAGATTCCCGGCTTATTGATTTTCTACACGATTGCCATTTGACCGAGCCCAAAATCTACGAAGATTAATGGCGAGACAAATTAAAAAAATATATATTGTGTTTGATTGAACAATTCACAATCAAATTAGTTTCTGTAGATGTGTCTGTAACACGACTTCAAAACTTCAACAAGATCTTTTAACTGTTGTTACCTTGGTATTTCTCTTAGAAATCAATTCATTTATCAACTACTTTATCACTTATTGGTAGACTTAACTGATAAAGCGATCAAAGCAAAGGTTAACCCTAGGTCGGTCGCGCTAGTTTTTGTAACTTCGTCGGTCGCATGGGGTCTTTGAAAGCCCCGTTTTATATTATATTTTTTTATATAATTACTTCGTATATTCAGATTTTTTATTTATGTATTAATAAGGTACTAAGATGTATTTTAAAATAAAAGTATTACAATCTTTTAAATCTTTATAAGATTACGTCAGTCTCAGTCCCACTAGAGAAAAACATTTTTGACTCATTTTCGGCAACTTTAGTTTAAATTAATATAAAACCAATCATTTATTATATTTTCTTTCTAAAATCAACACAAACTATCAAAATAAGACTTATTTTAACGAAATCACAAAAAACAACATGAATGAATTCATAAACATTAGTAAATTTTTACACCTCATTTTGCAATTTCAAACAGCTTGCGCAATTTGATGCTGCATGCCTCGGGTATATATTCTGGCGACATGAAAAGCATCCTGTCGAATATTTTCTATCAAATATATCGTGGACAATATGTGCATCTCTTTCTGGACATTTGTGGCTGATTTTCACATCGATTTTGCAGGACATCAGGACCAAAAAGCGCTTCATATGCTGCCACACCGGAGCGTTCTCGGGAGGGTGTTTATAATCATCAAAAAGATGAAATGCATGTGTTTTGAAATAGTATTCGCGTATCTTGGTCCTATTTGGCTAATTATATTCCAATATTGTCTCTGACTGAAGGATTAGGAGCAGTTTTTTTCCAGCTAAATATCGTTTCAGTATTTTGATGGCGTAGTTTTCCGACTAATGACATAATACGTGGTTGATGCTAAATACATAAATAAATGTTATTTGTCGAGCGAGTGGAACCTTATCCTCATCATCATTGTCTGAATCCAGTTATTCGGGCAGCTCAGGATGCCTCAGAATCAGTTTCAAGATAACTTTTTTCAATTAGGTACGTCAGGTCCAAAATCAAAATGTTTACCAATGTTTCATCGATCGTAACATCTACATCATCTTTGGACTGTTCTTCTAGCCTTCGGACAATCTGCTGTTTTTTAAAATATTCCATTTTCTGTTAAATTTAACATAATGTAAGTGTCTGCCTTCAAACAAAAAATGTTACACGTTTGGTCGCGTGGGGTCTTTTGAAGCCCGCGCGCAAAACAAACGTTTATCATGCGCAAACGCAGTGCGCTAAATCAGTGATAACTGCTCTATTTTATACTTAATTATATTTCAGGAAGCTACTATAAATTACAAGTTCGTATCATAACTATTAAAAAGAATATGACAGTTTTTGCAAACCCCGGGCTTTGCGACCGACCTAGGGTTAAATGAGTTTGGTATGCTTTTTATACATTTGAAAGTCGAGGTAATGTGTAAATAAGATTCTCTTTAGAATACCATAACCTATACCTCTGTAGCGACTCTGAAGCTCAGGCTGGGGCTGAGTTACGTATATAGGTACAGGCTAAGTATAGTATAGGTAGGTACATAATATATAGAAATAATACCTAACATTGAAGACGTGATAAACTCGGCCTACACATATTATGTATCTTCACTCTTTCAGCGTCTCACTTGACATTTTATGAACGCTCTTTTGTTTTACCCCACCACTTTACCTAGACCGCCCCCGCCTCTCGAACAGCGTGCTACGAGCTACGAACGAGGGGCTCTGTAGAGGCGTGTTGGAGGCCATGTTGTGTCGGTCGACTCAGGTAGGACACAATACAAGTGAGACAATAAGAGCGATGAATATGCATGGTGGCATCGGTCGTTGCAATTTGGCCGGAACCGTCTTGTAATGACAGTGTGACGAAAATAACGCGGCGGCCGCTCACGCGATGTGACGCTGGTGTTTGACAAAACGACGCAGATTTCAAATTAAAAACTAAAACAGCTGAATGATAATAATTGTCAATTCTTGCCATTTAATAGCTCAAGAGGTGATAAAGGGCATAAGATTCCACGTGTGATGTAGACCGAAATTATTATTATTTTCATTTTTGATACCATTGTAACAGTATATTGCTCATTATCGAAAGAAGCACGCCTATCTAACTGTACATTTAGTATAATACCACTGTTACTTAGAGATACATGTAAATTGTAAGTATTTTATAACAATCCAAATAACTTATATCTTTGCAAAAAATGTGATTTCTTTTCATTAACATCGTCACACACGCATGAAGCGTTCTATTATTTGGAACAATCTGTCCTTCTTGATTTTAGGACAGTAGGTACTTATAGGAGAGTTGAAAACGCCGCGTTTTTTGAGTGCAGTGCATGTTGCGCAGACGCCATACGACCAACATACGACAGAATCCAACCAAGTGGATGACATAACTGCGCGTGCAGTCGCGCTCTGCGGTTAGCCACACACCTCATACTCATACAATACCTCCGCTAACTGCTTTCATATTTTGAACTGGTATTTATTTAATACAAATACGTTAATATTCAAATAAGTAAGACTCAAACGTCATGTGAGATAAACTCATCTAAACTGTTCAAAAGCTTAATTAAATGAAAAAAAAAAATTCTACTCTACTGTCGTCTGTCACCGAAATAAGTAGGTATCAGTACCAGCATAATCTTTTGTAAGTTTAAAATGAAACCTTATGAATTACTGATAGGTAATGATTATGTAAAAAAATTGTGGAACCCGTGCTGCCATCTATTGGTAGTTTTTCGTAAAATCGATAACCCTTTGGCATCTGCCCGATTACTCGGCGAAATCGCACAAAAGTCAAAGACACTCCATCATCGCTTGTCAATACGGGGCGACGGATATTCTATACCTATACGTAGGTAGTTGCCGAGCTGATCTGCATTGCAAATCAGTTCGATTCCAATGTCATGTGGAAAAAAAGCTGTTAAGGGCGACTCAGCGACTAAAAGGGCTCCGTATGATTTTTTATTTATTTATTTATTTGTACATTGTACTAACCTTGTTGCCCCTTATGTCAAAGTAAGCCAAAATTACGAGTAGACTGAAATAAAATTTAAATTCAGATTTGATAGAGATTGATAAATTAGATGGCGCATTAACTAGATACTTTTTTTAATCTTTTATTTGAAGGCGTTTGCCTACACGTCATGGCAGCCTTATCATATCACGCTACATAGGTATATACCACCACAACTGACTGGTAGCAGACTATTTCCTTAGAAACAATCTGAACAGACTCCAAGCTGCATTAGATACTTAGGGCTACGAGTACCTACCTATCTAGTTAACCAAAAATCTGTTATGTTTGTTATGGGTCTAGCCAGCAAGCTATCAACTCACATCATCTCTTCCATGTTTTGTTATAGGTATATCATTGCCTGTGCAGTTGGGTACCGGGTTTTGAAAGCAGGTAGGTATTTGTTTGCGGAACCCTGGGAGCCACCACCCGATACTGCTAACCCCGCGGGTTACGCAATTAACATATAAATAACAAGTGATTCTCAACAATTGACGGAACCCAATAGATTTATTTATGGCTCCACATTTGCATACCGCGACGTTGACTAAAGGTTCAGAACAGCTGCTGAAAGTCAGCACGAAACATTGTTACTTTGACTAAGTACAATAATTCTATAATAATATACTTACATAATATTTAACTAGGTACCTATAGAAAATTCCCTGCAACATACACGTGAAAAGGTTTTTGGGATAATTTTTATATTTTCATCGTAGTCGTCGTCATTACCTGACAAATGTCCACAGCTGGACGTAGATCTCTTGCATGGACTTTCACACCCGCGGTCTTGCACCGCTTGTATCCAGCGACTCATGCGACTCGTCTGATGTCGTCGATCCACCGAGTGGGAGGTCTGCTTACTCTACGCTTTCCGAAAACATCAGACGAGTAGCAGAAAGCTGCTGGATACAAGCGGCGCATGACAGCGGTGTGTTAAAGTCCCTACAAGAGACATACCTACCTACATAGGTCCAGATTATCAACCGATTGACGTCTACTGCTGGGCCTATGTCCAGCAGTAGACGTCAATCGGTTGGCAAATGGTTGACGACGACGATGATCTTTCCATATAAAATTCAAAACTTTACATTATTATTAAAAAATTTAAGGACACACCGCTAACCAGCTGCACCAGAACCGTGTCTAAGCCAAAACAAATAAATCAATCAATACTTTATCCATTAAAACCTACACCTTCTTTTTCTGATGCTAATTCCGAGCGCAAAAAGTATTCAATCGAACAATTTGAATAATTCGACGATAAATCATCAATACAGCGATCATGCTAATTTTACTATCGACATTACAATATATTTATTTAAGTATCTTACTTCCACGCCAAAGTATAATAATGAGATGTAATAAAAGTCATTTAATTTATGTATTAAACACGGTAACCGTCACACTTTCTGATTAAACGAATTTTATATCTTTTATGAATGGTAAGTCGACATATTATGTATATTTCGTAATCTTGTATAATTATGAATTATTGCTTGAATTATTCGATGTTGTTTGTATTTTTGACATACCTTCAATCGTATTCCACAAAAGGGTCAAACAGGACCTTGATTTTCATTGTCGTTGAAGTTGTATTTACGCGCGAGTCATTGAAAGACGTCAAAATTGACAGCCTATGCATAAGAGCTGTCAAGTTCTTTAGGTCACAGATTGTTCCAAATTTAAATAGCGTGTAAGGGTCAAAACCTTCCTAACGGACCTTTAAGAGTCCTAGAATAGACCCTTTAACTTTTCAGCTTATATAAGCTAAAGAGGAACAAGTCGAATACAATATAGAGTTTTTTTTGTTTATATTAGTCTAATGAAAGCTTGGAAGATTAACTAGCGGAACACATAATAATTAGGGAATGTTTATAGCGGTACAAACGACATCCGTGTACAAATCGGCATCGGATCGGCGATACACATCGGCCGACTACCGGGCACTACCGGCGCAACAAAAACAAAGAATTCACCGAGGAACAATAAATTCGCTAAATAATAGTTATCGAAAAATAAGCCAAAACATTATTGTCATCCGGAAAGCATAAAAGTATTTTAAATTGCCGAGACAATAGCGCGAAGACAATGGGCAGGCGCAAAAGGGACCGAGCGCTTTTTTGAGGAGTAAAAAAAAAATATAGGTATACGAGTTTTTTTGCGAGAGTTCCTTCCAAGTTCCAACCTTCCAACAATCAGTCCGCCCTTATACGCTTTTTTTAATAACGGGTCCCAGAGTTTGTTTATTTAGTCGGTTGAGCGATGTTATTGGTAATGGGGGTTTTATATTAAAAAACAAATCGGGTACAAAGTCATAAAAAGACGTGTAAAAAAATTGTGAACCCATTCCGGCCGATGTGTAATGACATCGTAAAACAATATCTCGGTTACATCTCTAGCTTTGAGTTTCACAAAAGATACTCCGAAAACTTTTTTTTTCCTGTAACAAAATGCAATTTTAGTGTTTACCCACCTATCTTAGATAAGTTTAAGTCAACATTGGATAGGCACTCTTTTAACGAATTTTTATTGGGGTAAGGTACCTTAATGTTAACCCTTTCCAGATTATGGTATTCCAGCTTAGACTACAATATTATGTACACAATTATCAGGGCTTAATTATAATCAGTTAATTTTTTTGGATGAAATCCTCATCACTGAGGTTACAGAGAATGCAAAATGTCGGCCACGGCGGCTATTAAGGCAAAATGAAAGCCGAGATTACGAGGAACTATTATAGTGCAACTACGAGGAAATATTATAGTGCACTAGTGTGTGCTCAAAAACAGGTGCACTTTCTATTCCTTCACAGGTATTCTTTCTATAATATCGCCGATTTTCCAACTCCGGGTTGAGAATTCCTTGACAAAAATCTCAATAACTTTTTTGAAATTTGAACCCAGGACCTCATGATCCGCAACAAAACAAGTTAACCACTAAATATAGAACAATGAGGCAGTTGAAACAATTTATATATAATCTGTAAATTTATAAAAACAAAATTGTATCAATTTTAAAATGAAAGCATTTTATGCACCTAATTCAATAACACACATTACTAAACCCGAATCACGTAGCGGGTAAAGAGTCGAAGGTGTTCCTCGTAACGGCCTCGGCTCACCGTTTCCGAAAACCGTAAAGGAAGTAATTACATATTCTAATCCCAGTGAGCCGCCGCGGCCGCGCCACCGGCTCGTATGTCACTCCGCGACAAAAAGGCAACAACGAACACTCGACCTCGTAACGGTAACGTTCGTTCTTCAAAACCCGGCCCTGAGAAAAAAAATCATCAAGAACCGTTTTTCTGAACGGGCCCTACGAAAAAAATCGCGTACTTACTTAATCTAATCCACGAAAACGAATAACGATCCGCACGGAAAAACATTCCTTAGGATCGCTCCGATAAAGGTCGTTGTTGCAACCGCAGAATCGTGTGTGACTCTAAAATTTATGCACGCATTTGCATAACGTGCATAGCCCCTAAATTTTATTGAATAAAAAAATAGGATGGGTAAACTTTTTTGCATAAATTCTTACAAAGGAAACGGGTTAAGCATTCAGGAAGTGAAACGTCGTGGATCCGTTTGCGTTACGGGTCGAAAAATCAAAGTTCAAACGGTCAACCTACGAATACGCACCGTAATATATTAAAATAAGCATCGAAATTCCATTGAATTCGAAGGCTCCCTTACGCTTTTTGTAGAACCCGACCCCTTCCGCGACACACAATAAGCCAAAATGTACCTGACTATAATTTATGCGAGAATATTAAGAGAAATGTACCTGCCCTTCTTGAATATTAAGTGCAACCTAACCCCTGACATTATTCAATAGGGTTAAGATACTATTTGAATGGGAACAATACAAAAAAATGCAAATAAACTGTCCCCACGTATACGCGAGGGTCACAGGTATACGCGGCGCTTTGAAAAAATCGCAACCGTATCGGCTGCGCAGAAAGTACCCTATTTAATTCTTCACGCCGCACGCGAAATAAAAGGGATTCTTGATCGGGCGCAGCACTTGTCACCTTGCGTATAATTTGGGTGTGTACGGTTCTTTTCTTATGCATACGAGTGTACGGCTGGGGGGTCGCGTAGAGATAGTTCTTTTCTAATAGCGTTTTTTTATTACGCACCGTATGCAAAGATTTATTATTCTACATCGGGATGTGCGTGAGAATGCTACGGAGATAATCGAATTTGCCTATAGACGCATCCACCCTAGGCAACCCTTTGGTTCGATTGAAAGGATTCATGGGAAAGACGCGAATATTCAAACAAGGTGTCATCTTTGTGAATATCGATTGCCGTTGCGTCTTTTATAAGGAGCATGGGAATTGATACAATGAAAAGGACGAGCAAAGGTTTTTGCATAATCTATCGGTTGCGCGGCGACGGCGGAGAGCAGCTTTGTTCCGCTAACGGACTTTTTCAGTGAAGGGTTGATCTTAAAAAATGTCGTTAAAAAACTGGGACCGTTACATTTTTTCAAACGTCAGTACTGTCCGAGCGGTGCAGCGCGGCGCGCGGCGGTGGCGGAAGGCAAAGCATCTACATAACAGCACATTTTTTTGGTATTTGCTAACTGTTTAGTGTGTACGCTCGACGACAAGTGCTGAACAAAAGAATATATGAATTATAATGTAAAATTAATGCAAATTCCCACAAATGTGTACATAAATTTAGAGAACTTATTAAATATTAATAAAATCAGAGCCCGAGGCGATTAGTCTAAATGTTCAGATGATAATAATAGTGATCGTTGTTTTATTGACTCCTCGATAACATAATCACTTCACTACATGCATTATTAATATAATATAACAATAATTATTAAGCCTACTGATGCCTACTGATGACTAATGCCTACTGAATATTTTTTCAATAACTTTGATATGTACATAGTAAATTAAAATTATTAAATGTTTTGTACTTCTGCATTGAGTTTTAAATAATAATTATTAAAAAAATATATAAAATCAAAATGTAAGTAGGTATTATTATTATTCAGATTCAGGTTTTTCAAAATTGGTACGAACTTAATGTAATTAAATATGAAATAGTATAAAAATACTAATTTCAATCAATCTATACATCTATCTATTCTACACATATAATAAAATCGTAGACTTGCCGTATCTGTACATTAAAGATTTTTGCAAAATAATAACTGGGAGATGTTAGGTATAAGTAATAGAATGTAAAAAACTATTTTTGAAATTTTTGTCTCTTTGTCTGTTTTTCTGTTTGTCTGTATGTTTGTGCACGCATCACACAAAAATTACTAAATGGATTGTAATAAAACTTGGCATGATATAAGTTCATACTACGGAGTAACATATACCTAAGATACTTTTTATCCCAAAATTCAGCACGGTTCCCTAGGGGAGGGGATGTAAGTCAAAATGTGTAATTAGCTGTAATTCACTAACGCGTGGTCCGATTTCATTCATTCTTTTTTTGTTAGAAATGAGTTACTTTAAAGATTATCGGCTAATCTCTGAAAGGCTGGATCGATTTTGATGGGACTTTCACTCGTCGCTCTATCTAAACATCCACCACTTCTTACAGTTTTTAGTAAGGTATGAGCTCAAAGGAGCTTAGGAAAAACAAAATGATTCCCACGGGATTTTTAAAAACCAATATCTACGCGAACGAAGTCGCGGGTATCCGCTTGTTTCATAATATGTTTAGTATAAAAGTGAGGTAATGGTGAAAAATTACTTATAACTCAAAAGCTACGAGTGAAAAATTACTTATAACTCAAAAGCTTGCTAAAACTGAACTTCATTATGTATTTTATAGCTATTTTAATATAATTTTAATAAGTATAATGTATATCTATAGGTAATTATGTAAGTAACTATTTAAGTCTCAGTAAATACGACTTAGTGTGTTTTTTATAAAGCCGGCGTTTTGTTAATGCTCTAGTTTTTGCTCGACAACTCGTCCAAAACAAATAAATTAATGGTTGGCGGAAGGTTGTGAGGTATAGCGCAATGGACATACGGACAAAGGATTAGTTGGCAAACTTGAATAGTAGATACAAACGTTACATTACGGAGGGCATGTACAGTATGTTTTATTTATGAATGAAAACTGAGGACACAACTGTGTTCTTGGGAATAACCCTAGATGCAAAGCTTCAATGGGGCACCCATATAGCAACACTTGCTGGCAAGCTCAGCTCTGCTGCTTACGCTGTTAGGAAGATTCGACAGATAACAGATATAGAAACTGCAAAAATTGTTTATTTTGCATATTTCCATAGTATTATGTCGTATGGACTCATACTATGGGGTAAAGCGGCTGATATTGAAAAAATTTTCGTTTTACAAAAAAGGGCAATTCGCGCAATTTATAATTTAAAACCGCGGGATTCCCTTCGAGAGAAATTTAAAGAAATAGGTATTCTTACGGTAGCTTCTCAATATATCTATAACAATATAATTTTTGTTAGGCAAAACATTCACAGTTACATTAAAAAGTGCGAATTACACGACAGGCAATTAAGAAATAGAAATAGGCTCGTGATTCCTCAGTTACGCCTCAAAAGGGTCCAAAGGTCATTTGTGGGAATGGGCGTAATGTTCTATAATAAAATTCCACAAGCAATCTTAGACTTGCCTTTACACAAGTTTAAGAACTCTATTAAAAATATGCTCATAAAAAAAGCATATTATACAATTGAAGATTATATAAATGATAAAAAAGCATGGAGCAATTTCTCAATGTCTTAAACCGAGTATTTGATTATTGGTGTTCAATTCGATGCTTTGATCATGGGTAGCCTAAGTATGTCACGCTCTCTTTAAACATTTCTGTGGTGGTGTCGTGTGGTGCGGGTTGTTACGTTCCCTCGAATATGGTTGAGCGAAGCAATGGCTGGATCATGCGTCATGCTCGTGAACGGGTGCCACCGTCGGAAATGGGGCTACTTTTGTCTGCCCTTCTTCACATGTGTAGAATTGTAAGCACCATTCCGAACCTGTGGTAGATTCATTTGTCGATTCGTAAACGCTTCCGAAAGTTTATCTGAATAAAATTATGATTACTTATATAAATGATAAAAAGGCGTGGATTTGACTCGTTCCAGCAATGCGCGAGACGGCAATTCAATCATGTACTTACCATAAAATTGTTATATTGATATTGTAAATTTGGAAAAGAGCAACCGCCGAGTTTCTTGCTGGTTCTTCTCGGTTGGAACGGCATTCCGAACCAGTGGTAGATTCATCTGACTATTCAAAAGCACTTGTAAAAGTTTATTTGAATAAAAAACTTTTCTATTCTATTCTATTCTATCAAGATTTAATGAATTGAGTTTATTTTAATAACTTTGGACATTAAATTTTAAGGATTTTTTACATAATTATAATAAAGAGCATTCATTTTTTACACAACAAATAATAAAATTTGTAATCTATATGTCATGATATAAGTATATAACTTTAAATATTTGTAATGATCAATAATGTCATTTTTAATAATATACCTTATAATAGGTACATAGATACTTTATAATATTAATGTAATATTTTTTCAAATACAATGTTGATATTGAATACAATTGAGGTGAATTTACACAATGTATCACCGCGGTCGTAAATCCCTTAAGACAGAATAAAATTGCAACATATTATAAAAACGAGACTAATTTCTCAATAAACCAATTGACGAACAAATTTAATGGGCAATAAAAACACTAAGCTTCATAATTTATGTTACGGTATGTAATAATATATTCTATAGCAGTAAACTACCATTTAATTGAGGCTTTCCTATATTATATAGTTGATCATAATTTCCGACGTTTACACGTTATGACAACTGTCAACAAATTGATGATATTTGTTTGATCTATGCTTCACTAATGTTGTTGTTTTTAAATTGAGCTCGAAATAAAATAGACATAATAGCATTGACTTAAGGCTATATAATTACTTTGAAGTGAAATACAAAGGAATTTTATCATATAAATATCATATTTTTTTTACTTTTCTAGAATACAACCTATCAATAAAAATAATGACACAGGAGACCACAGTCTGGAAATAAGGTGCCGCATAGAACAGGCCCGTAATGCTTTCTTTAAGCTTAAATCACTTCTGTGCAATAAAAAGCTGAACATCCAGCTACGAGTACGATTAGCACGCTGTTATGTTTTCTCCATTCTCTTGTATGGGGTTGAAGCATGGACCCTCACAGAGTCGAGCTGTAAGAAAATTGAAGCCTTCGAATTGTGGGTATACAAGAGAATGTTAAGGATATCCTGGAGAGACAAAATAAAAAACGTAACCTTGCTAAGTCGCGTAAAGAAAAAAACAGAAATTTTATATTCAGTGAAGAAAAGGAAACTTGAATATCTCGGCCACATAAAGAGACACCGAAAATATGAACTACTACAACTCATCATACAGGGCAAGATCCAAGGAAAACGAAGTGTGGGGAGAAGGAGAACATCTTGGCTGAAAAACCTACGCCAATGGTTTGGAAAAAGCACCCGTTCATTATTCAGAGCCGCGGTATCGAAGATACAAGTTGCTTTAATGATCGCCGACCTTCGAAAGAAGATGGCACTTTAAGGAGAAGAATAAAAATAAAAAAGTCTGCATATTGTGCTAATCCGATTTGATAGGCTACAAGTTTTTAAATGAATCTACTTAGTATTTTAATGAATCTATTGGGTATGCAGATTAGACATTAAAAAATTGCAAAACACTAAGAGACAAATTTCATAATCCATAATTCAGCATTTTTACATCGAGAACGTAAATGTTGAAAATATTCAAATAAGGAGCACGCTGTGTTTATGGCTTCGGTCTAATTTTTTCATAGGTCCGGCTTTCACCGGCTCGTAAAGAAACCGTCAGCGAACAGTTTGTTTTGCGTTTTTTGCCCAGTTTTTGCCCTATTTTGCCCCAATAAAACAACATACTGTCGCAGCGCCCGTTGAAGGGTTAAAATTTAAATTATGCAAATTGCTCATAATAAAGTGACCGGTGTACGGGCCGTTCCTTTACGGTCTCTCCAGTAGGTGATGGCGATTGTTCATTTTGTTCGAAAAAAAATAATTTCCAAAGGAGCCCGCGTGTTTGTTTAGCATGAAGTTGTTGAAATTAACTCGAATAGAATGAAAGAATAATAAACATTTCTCTTCGGTAACTATTTATCATTTTCCTAAGCTGTCCTTAATTTTTTACAGTGTATAATAAATAGTCTATTTTTATATTCTCCCTGGTCTTCCATGCCAGTTGGATACATACAATTTGGATACATACAACTGTCAGTGGGGAAAAATCACTCATTGAAAATCAATTTTTCGGTAGGCAACTACTGTTTAAAATGTTTGAGTTCGAAGAACCAAAAAAATCAAAAATTCTTAAATTTTTTAACTCATATGTTGTATGGCTAAAGTTGAAATATCGCAATTGGCCTAGGAATATGTAGCTAGTTTCGGGTCCATCTGCGGAGTGCCTAACTCCTAATCCGAAGTTGAAAGAAACTCTTTGAAACGACTTTGGGGTAAGCTGTTCTGAATGACGTATTTAGACTTTGTTGATATAGGTCAACAATTTGGCATATTCACGTAATTATCTATACACGGTATTTATAGATGCAGGGTGGAAGAATTAAGTGTGGGCATGCGACCTAGAAAGGTTAGTTATTTAGTCCATCGCTTGTTATATAAACATATCGATTAATAAGATGATATGTATATTACGATGAAAGTAAGAGAAAGTAATGCATAGTTTAACTGAATTCCAGCCGCGAAGGAGCCGGTTCGTCTCAATGCGACAACCTTCAGACAGTATAATTATCTCATTAGCATCGCTTTGCTAGAAATTAACAAATATTTGAACGTTATTAATTAATAACTGTTAATTAAATTATTACTACTATAAAAATGAGAATATATTCCTAAATAAAATACCTTTCATGTGCCAGTTCGTATGTTATAAATAAAACATTTAAACTAACAGCTTTCTAAATCGCACCTAAATGTCAGATCCCTAAATGTCCCAATTCTGCCCAAAAGAAGCACAAATCGTATACGTATTCCCGTTGCTACTTAGGGAACGTTTTAGGGTAGTTTTTTGTCTAATACGAAAAGTTTAGAGTTCATTTCAGTATTAACAACTCTGCTAGTTGACAAGTTATGTACTCTTACCTACATAATTACGAGTATTATCTGTGTTACCTGAAGCAATAATCAGTCACAAGTAGGTATAGCAAAACCATTATATACTTGGCTCTCCCATGGTCTGCGGGACGCGGGACGGGAAGAAATTCTCATTGATAAATTAATAATCAATGGATGTGCTCGTACTATAATGTATGACAAGCATTTTTGGCGCGGCTTTGCGCCACTGTGAGTGTGTGTGTGTGTATTGCTACTGTAAGGACATGACACTAAATTAGGGAAAAAGAAATTTTATAATTATAATAATTTTAATTATCATAATTATTCTATTATTTGTGTAATCGCAATTTAGTCTTTCATCTTGATCTCTTTAAGTTTGCTCAATACTTTTCTATAGTTAGTACTATACATTTAAAGTTAAGTAGGTACGTTTCAGGATATGGAAAAAAGATTTTCCATAACCAAGAAAGAAGAAGATACGTTATTAAATATAATTTATACCCCATTTTTTAAATTTTATACATATTATACTCATAATAAAATAATTTATTTAATACATCTACTAAATACAAGTAAAGTTCGTGAACTAAAACCCGACTACGCTTAATAATTTAATAATAATTTAGTGGGCAAAAGCGCGGGGCAAGCACTAGTGGTGCCATCTGTTATTCCTATCCGAAACTAATTTTACAAGTATAAATTAAAAATTAAAAAAACCCCCGACATTCGCCATTTTGTGGCGGCAGCCATCTTGGATTTGTATAATGCTATTCTACTAGTCAAGCCCTTTCATTTGATACCCATATTAAGGGAGTTGTGAAAAAATATGTATGCCACCATTTTGTAGCGGCGGCCATCTTGGATCGATTTTCATCAAACATAGCTAACAACACTCTCGATTAATTCACCTTTCAAACAAAAAAAACCGCATTCAAATCAGTTCACCCGTTTGAGCTGAGTGCTACAGGGGAACAGACAGACAGACAGACAGACAGACACACACACACACACACACACACACACACACACACACACACACACACACACACACACACACACACACAGACACGTCAAACTTATAACACCCCGTCGTTTTTGCGTCGGGGGTTAAAAATCTAGAAAGCCGCGCAAAGCTGACTTCTCCATTTATTTCGTAAATAAAATGTAGCCTATGTCACCCTGATCATAACAACGAATCAATAGACACCTCATTCATCAAAATGGGTCCAGCAGTTTAGGTGCTACATTAGTATACACAGAATCTCATACAAAAATCGGCCACAAGCATACATACATACATATATAAATTATATATACGTAAATACATAGACTGCTAAAATCATAACCCTTCCTTTTGGCTTTGCCGTAGTCGGGTAAAAAAAAACCAGACGTTTAGATTAGTACGGCATGGAGATGTTAGGAGATGGAATAAAACAAAGATAATAAAACAATTAGAATTGATAGGTTTATTATCCACATCTCGAATAAGAGTGATCTAACAAGACGTGTTCTTGTATATCTTAAAATTTCAATGCATTGCTGTCAGATGATGTGTCACTATCGCTATCAATAACAGCTATATTATAATTCACTAATTCATCGTCGTCATTCTGCAATCTCTCAACGTGAACTTACAATGTGATTTCACGTAGCCTCCGTTACAGCTTGAAAAGCATCTTGCACCAGATTTAATATTTTTGTTTCGAAACGCCAACGAAATAATTTAAAATGTTGTCTTGAAATTATTGGTCCACATTATAGTTTTTTTTATAATAATTGAGAGGCCGTTTTAATATCTGACGATGCGTGATGGCTTCAATGGGTATGGAAATTTTTCACATGAAGCTGACAACACTTACTTGACACAGTCGTCAGCCTCATATTCATTATTATGATATTTATTTTAGAGATATTTGTTGTTTTCCCTCACATTCTTGAGCACAAAACGAACGTACTACCATAACAATTTTTCTAGCACTACTTTTTATCACAATAAAGATGATTACTGCTATGTATTTCACAAAATTTTCGTAACGATGTAAACAATGAACTTTGAAGTTTCAAAGTGACTTTTCAATATGACAGATTTCGACTGCCCTAGTGATAAACAAAGTAACTGACATTTTTTGTGAAATTGACTTTTTTGCATTAACAAAAGTTTTATGTCGAGTAGTTTTTTACCACAGTGTCCACAGTTTAATATTTCAAATAACTTGAACCGTTTACTGAAATTTGAATTGCCCAAACAAATAACTGCACACACTAACCCGGAATATAAATGCAAAAACCAAGTAATTAACAAGCACAACACAAAAACAAAGTAATTTGATGTTGATCACTTTGTTTTTGTATTTAAAATGCAGTTGCTTGATTTTTCGTATCGTGGAACGATCCCAGGTAAAACTTGTCTATGTTTGAGATCACCTTTACTTTCTTTATGTTTAATGTTAACAAATTAAACACTCTGTCATCTGTCAGTTTTGCTGCACGCTTGTGTCAAAAGTTTTCAAACGGTTGACGAAAACATAGATCAAACATAGAAACTGGAATTTAGGGTATTACTTTATGTACTTATAAATAATCGTTTTAATTGTTGCCGGCTACTTACTAAGGTAAAGTCTCCTTATTCCGTGGTATTCTAAAATTGGCACCCAATTCCGAGGTATATAGAAAAACAGCGTTTTCAACCGATCCCCAAGCTATTTTTTACTGCAACATATCTTAATCAATTGATAGTTTATCATTCCATAGATAAATGACGAAATTGTTAGTTTTATATGTATATGTTTTAAAATAACCGGCAAGTTTTAAACTAGCAGCCGGCCCGAACGCATGTTTCATACATTTTGGACCTCGTGCACGAAATACCTACATTTTTTTAAATAGTGTTTATCCGTTAATTTAGAGCTTTATTTGTTTTTATTTAGATTTGAATATTTGAAGGACTATATTTTCAATCGAAAACAATCAACTTTTGTGAATATTTGTAAAGAAATTAAGGTGAAAATAGGTTTTGAAAATACCTCGGCGTTAGGTGCCAAATATTTTATCCGGTTCCTAACGCCGTGGTATACCGCGGAATTGCGATTTCATAGACTTCATAACTTTTTCAATTTTTAGAGTCGTTTTATGTTAAATACTTCTTGTTTCGGTTTTGAATATTTAAATAGGCAATAAGGTTACAGAGTCCTAATTACGAGGTACACTTTGGCGTCTCAATCACTAACTATACCGTGTCAAAGTTTACCTATTTAGGTAATTTATTGATAGATTGTATGGGAAAGCTAAAGAAAATTAATTTAAAAGAAAATTAAATTTATACATATTTCGATGCAATTTTGAGAGAGTATTGTACATATTTACGAAGATAATCTAATTAAGCATTAAATTATTTGTTTATTATGGAAAAATCTTTTCTTTTTTAACACTCGGAATTAGGAAACGTGTTTTTTGTTACAAAACTCAATTCCGTGGTATTACCTCGGAATAAGGTTCTATGAGCCCCTAATTATGTGGTATGGATAGAAATACTACCTCGGAATAAGGTTCTATGAGCCTCTAATTACGTGGTATGTATAGAAATAAAATACAGGATGCTCACAATATTTCAGTATGGTTTCAGTTACACCAAGTATCATTCGCGTTCAGTCACGCAAACATTCATATTCTAAAACGTTTTCTTATTATTGCTCGTGCTGATTCATTCACTGACTCACTCATTGATCACCTCTCCTGTAAAGTTTTGTATAAAAAAAATTTTTTCACTAATGATTCCGTATAGAAGACAAAAATTCATTCGGAACAAAAATATGGAGAGAGCTGATGATTGAGGATTTCGGAGACGGGTGAAGAGCACGCTTAAGGTATTGAAGATAGAAGGGGGGTGCTTGAGCAAATGTCATTCAAAACGTCATCCAATTGGCAGTGAGCTGAAAAAAATTCAAAATGGCGAAAAAAAGATGGCCGCCATACAAATTTCGTCGGTGTCCACCTCGGAGGGTAAAAAAATGGAAGAGTGGTTTCCTAGCAACAGATGATCAGGATCCAAAGGTCTATTCGATGAATAGAAAAAAAACCAAAATGGTGGAATTTATTTTTCCATAGAAAATGTATGGCGAATATTGAAGAGACTACAAGTTGTAAACTATGCAAGACTTTGATGTGGTTTTTTGGAAAAATCTCAGAAAAAAATATGGGAAGATATGATGATTGAGGGTTCTGAAGATGGTTGAGGAGCCCGGGCAGGGTATTGTAGATAGGTGGGAGGTGCTCAAGCAAAAATTACTCGAAACCTCATCCAGTTGGCACTGAACTGAAAAAAAACCCCAAAATGGCAGATTCAAAATGGCGGCTATACTAATTTCGTCGATGTCTCACTAAGTATAAAAGATGGAAGAGTATTTTCTGGGCAAAATATGATCAAGACCTAAAGATCTACTAAATGGATAGAAAATAAATCAAGATGTCAGAATTTATTTTTCCGTACAAATTGTTTTTTTCATTGATGGTTTCGTATAGAAGACAAAAAATCATGCGAAGGAAAAATATTGAGACAGCTGATGATTGAGGATTTAGGAAATGGATGAGGAGCACGGCCAGTGCACCTATTGAAGATTGGTGGGTGGTGCTCAAACAAATATCACTCGAAACATCATCCGATTGGCAGTGAGCTAAAAAAAACGATTGTACAAATGTAAAATTAGTTTTTTTTTTAAGAAATCTCATCCTTACAAATTATTTGGAGCAAAAATACGGAGAGTGATGATGATCGAAGGTTTGAAAGATGGGTGAGGGGCACAGCCAGGGGCACATTCTAGATAGGTAGGAGTATATATATATACAGTAGTACAATATTATACAGTAGTAATACAGATTACAATATTATACTGCCTGCCCTCCGGTCACCCGTGGACTCCACGAGACGGGATGACAGGCCCTTAAAAAGGACCTAGCATCCTCGCCCTACGAACCCATGGTCTCCTCCCAAAAAGGCACAAATATGAAATTATTTTCTATATTTTCATATTTGCGCCTCTTGGCCCTTTCCGCCTTAGTGGCTGCTGCTCCAGCCGCCACGGAGGTCACCTGTATGTGAGACAATGCCAGTGTATCCACACACGTGGCATCCCATCCAAGCTACCTCCTTTGCTTCCATGGAACAAAAGTCACACCGTCATACCTAAACCTGTCGTGTTATCAAATCTAAGATTTTTGTCGAACAGCTGATTGCTAACCTAGTGAGTACAGAGGCCTTATGCCGACTTTGTACATTGGGGAAACGATGATAGAAATTCGAGTATCGAAACACATTGACTAACATGACTTGAGAGTGAAATGCAACTAAACTGGCTGGTTTTAAGGTTTGAGTTCGCCAATATATTCAGCCATTCGTCTACGCTACAAGCAGAAATTTTTAAAATAAATATTCGAAGTACCCTACTACATTATGACTTTATAATCTTATTTGATTGTAAGAGCATTAGGGTTAATTTTGCTCTGATATTATAGTTTTTCGATATTCAAATCTAGTACCGTTTTCGAAGTGTGCAAGCTCGAACTAACCATACAGGTCGTTAACTTACATTCGTACGCACCGCCTTGAATTTATTGAGGCTCGCGGTACTGTCAAAGGAAGTAAAGGCCACGCGACTTCAAGACCACTATTTGACTCCTATTAAGTTTTGATCATCTTTTGCTAAAAAAAACTACTCTTCCATCTTTTATACTTAGTGAGATAATCACCGACGAAATTTGTATGGCCGCCATCTTGTATCCACCATTTTGGGTTTTTCTTCAGCTCAGTGCCAATGGGATGAGGTTTTGAGTAATTTTTGTTTGAGCACCTCCCACCTATCTACAATACCCTGCCCGGGCTGCTCAACCGTCTTCCAAACCCTCAATCATCATGTCTTCCCATATTTTTCTTTGAGAGTTCTCCAAAGAACCGCATCAAAGGCCTGCATTGTTCACAACTTCTCTCTCTCAATATTTGCCATACATTTTCTATGGAAAAATAAATTCCGCCACTTTGATTTTTTTTCTATTTATCGAATAAACCATCGGATCCTGATCATCTTTTGCCAGGAAACCACTCTTCTATCTTTTATACCTTCCGAGATGGAGACCGATGAAATTTGTATGGCGGCCATCTTATTTTCGCCATTTTGACTTTTTTTTCAGCTCACTGCCAATTGGATGACGTTTCGAGTGACATTTGCTCGAGCACCCACCTATCTTCAATACCTTAAGCGTACCCATCGCTCGTCTCTGAAATCCTCAATCATCAGCTCTCTCCATATTTTTGTTCTGAATGAATTTTTATCATCTATACGAAACCATTTGTGAAAAAAATAATTTTCATACAAAATTTTACAGGAGAGGTGATCAATCAGTCAGTCAGTCAGTGAGCGAATGAATCAGCACGAGCAGCTATTATATTATGATGAGGTTTTGAGTAATTTTTGTTTGAGCACCTCCCACCTATCTACAATACCCTGCCCGGGCTCCTCAACCATCTTCCAAACCCTCAATCATCATGTCTTCCCATATTTTTCTTTGATTGAAAGTTCTCCAAAGAACCGCATCAAAGCCGTGCATAGTTCAAAACTTGCAGTCTCTTCAATATTCGCCATACATTTTCTATGAAAAAATAAATTCCGCCATTTTGAATTTTTTTCTATTCATCAAGTAGACCTTCCGATTTTGATCATCTTTCGCGAAGAAACCACTCTTCCATCTTTTATACCCTCCGAGATAGACACCGACGAAATTGGTATGGCGGCCATCTTTTTTGCGCCATTTTGAATTTTTTTTCAGCTCCCTGCCAATTGGATGACGTTTCGAGTGACATTTGCTCGAGCACCCCCCACCTATCTTCAATACCTTAAGCGTGCCATTCGCTCGTCTCTGAAATCCTCAATCATCAGCTCTCTCCGTATTTTTCCTCCGAATTAATTTTTGTCCTCTATACGAAACTGTTAGTGAAAAAAAAATTTTTCATACAAAATTTTACAGGAGGGGTGATCAATCAGTGAGTTAGTGACCCAATCAGCACGAGCAGCTATATATATATTAACTAGTAGGGCGCGTGGGTGCGTGGCCCGCAAGCGGACCGCGAGGTTTCGCTTTCGGGTTTTCTGGTTTGAGCAGCCTCCACCTATCTCTCCCATATTCCTAATCCTCGATCATTATCACTCTCCATATTTTTTCTTCGAATCATTCTGCTCATCAAGTAGATCTTTAGGTATTGATCATCTTTTTCCAAGAAACCACTCTTACATCTTGTATACTTGGTAAGATAGACACCAACGAAATTTGTATATAGCCGCCATCTTGAATCCGCCATTTTGGGGTTTTTTCAGCTCAGTGCCAATTGGATGAGGTTTCGAGTAATTTTTGTTTGAGCACCTCCCACCTATCTACAATACCCTGCCCGGGCTGCTCAACCGTCTTCCAAACCCTCAATCATCATGTTTTTCCATATTTTTCTTTGAGAGTTCTCCAAAAAACCGGATCACAGCCTTGCATAGTTCACAACTTGTAGTCTTTTCAATATTCGCCGTACATTTTGTATGGAAAAATAAATTCCGCCATTTTGAATTTTTTTCTATTCATTGAGTAGACCTTAAGATCCTGATCATCTTTTGCCAAGAAACCATTCTTCCATCTTTTATATCCTCCGAGATGGACACCGATGAAATTTGTATGGCGGCCATCTTTTTTTCGCCATTTTGAATTTTTTTTCAGCTGTCTGCCAATTGGATGACGTTTCGAGTGACATTTGTTGGAGCACCCCCCACTTATCTTCAATACCTTAAGCGTGCTCCTCACCCGTCTCCGAAATCTTCAATCATCAGCTCTCTCCATATTTTTCCTCCGAATGAATTTTTGTCCTCTATACGAAACCATTAGTGAAAAAAAAATTTTTCATACAAAATTTTACAGGAGAGGTGATCAATGAGTCAGTCAGTCAGTGACCCAATCAGCACGAGTAGCTATATATATAGTAATAATATACATATATTAATATTTTACACACAAACATAATTAAACAATTACATACGTATCGAATTGATTTTGAAATCTATTAATAAATACAGTTCATTTTTGAACACCATGTAGAATTCATTCTACTCGTTTCCCTTTGAATTTTGTACCCTCGGAATTAGGAGCCATTTGCCTCGGAATTAGGATTTTTACCTCGGAATTGGAGCATTCGGACTTTCTTCATATTTAATTTAATTTTACATTTAAATCAAGTTGTAATTGTTGTCCTTTTAGGATATTTCAAGAGTTAAATAAATAACGCTTCTAATAAAAATAGCCAGTTCTTCAGAAAGGTGTAGTAAATGCTTAATTTTTGACGTTCTTTCGAGTTTTTATGAAAATACCACGGAATAAGGGGACTTTACCTTATTTTAAAATATTTCTACTGAAGATAGGTGCAGAATTTTAGATACCTACGTACATAATTAACTAATAGGGACATTACTTTACAGGAATATAACTAAAAATAGACACAGTACTGTAAATTATAACTTTACAAGATCAACATAGTTGATTGATGACCACGACTCCGTCCGCGTGTATTTAGGTTTTTGAAATTCTAGTTTAAGCTCTGTAATTTACCAGGATAAAAAAGTAGCTTATGTCATTCTCAAAAATACAACTTATCTGTATACCTCGTTAAGATCAGCTGAACAGAACAGACAGACATACTTTCGCATTTATAATATTAGTAGGTAAGTATAGATTCTTGAGTTGTTGTAATAAGCTCTAACTTACCGTCTCTAAGTTAACTAAGTTGGATATGCTTTGTCCGTCTGACTGTCACAGCCTTATAACTTCTGATTTAATTAAAAGAATTACTTCAAATTCACCGATAACATGTAGAATAACATGTAGAATAACGGCCTAATGCCGGTGGTAGGTCCATATTGGCTCACATAAAATTCCAAATCCTATTCGTTTTCTTACTACCGTTCTGTGGTCATAATAAATAATAATCGTTCTTCATAATTTTGTTTTTCATAATTTTTTATTCATACATTTTTTATCCCTACCAACGGATCTCATAACCGTTAGTGATCATATTTAGAAATATTTTCGGACATCCGATGATAGGAGTTGAAATATGTAAGACAATGCGCTCCCGCCGGTGATTACATAAAAAATAATAAAAATAGTTATTTGAGTTATTTGGGAGAGGCAATATTTTTTTATTCACAATATCACAATCACAATATCACACACACACACGCACACGCACACACACATTTGAACATTAATTTTTGGGGTAACTATTTGTATCTGAATAACAAAGTAAACTCTTTGTAATAAATTGAAAAATATTTTTGGAAGAAATTGACTTGACTTAACGTCTTTTTAAAGATAAATAAGTAGGTATTTTGTAGAAAGGTTGCCTTTAAATAAGAGTTTTCAATGTTTATGCTTGTCCTGTAAAATTATTCTGAATGTAGTTACTTTGTTTATCACTAGGGCAGCCGATTTATCAATGAATAATGGACGTAGTTCAGCAAAAGGGATTCAACCCACACAACTTGTCATACAAATATATACCTAAATATTGCTGAATTAAAATTAACTTTGCTATGATGAGTCGTGTGAGTTGAATCCTTTTTGCTGAACTACGTCAATTTATCAATGAACTTATGAATGAACACATCTTCCCCTCGTACTCCACCAACCCCCGCAGAAGGGCCAACTATATCGCGGTCGGATTATAGACATGATTACATGGAGCTGTTTGAACAGCTTATTATTGCTGTATGCAATTTACTCATAAGGACATTACAGTCTCAATTATACTCGTACCTAATTCACTTGTAATAATTGAGACGCATGTTTTTATTAGGTATCATCTTGATATAGTAGAGCCGTTGATTAGCGAAACTAACAGCTTTATTAAATAGAATAGAATAGAATAGAATAGAATAGAATAGAATAGAATAGAATAGAAAAGTTTTTTATTCAAATAAACTTTTACAAGTGCTTTTGAATCGTCGATTGAGTCTACCACAGGTTCGGAATGCAGTTCCAGCCGAGAAGAACCTGCAAGAAACTCGGCGGTTGCTCTTTTTTAAAAATAACATTATAACAATTATTATTATTAATGTACATGATTGAAATGCCGTCTCGCGCATTGCTGGAACGAGTTAAATCCAAGCTTTTTTATCGTTTATATAAGCTTTTTTTATGAGCATACTTTTAATAAAGTTCTTAAACTTGTGTAAAGGCAAGTCAACAATTTTTTATTCGGATAAACTTTTACAAGTGCTTTTGAATCGACAAATGAATCTACCACTGGTTCGGAATGGTGCTTACAATTCTACACGTTAAGAAGGGCAGACAAAAGTAGCCCCATTTCCGACGGCAAATCTCAGCTTGATGCATCATGAAGATAGATAAATCTAAAAGCGTTTTTGTTAATAACTATTCGTTTATTGGATGGCTGATAAAAAATGTCTATGGAATAATTTCTGTAAGTTTATGCACATGGAGAAATAAGTCCTTACAACAATTTTGTCAAAGCTTGTCAGTCTAACAATAGTTTAGACGCTTTTGCCATCTACTGAGAAAAACTCTTAGGAATTTCAAAAAATTGACGCGGACGAAATCGCGGGCATCAGAGAGTAAACTTTGAATTTCTATAAATACCGAAACATATACACTGGATATGCCGCAATTGGCGGAGACATTTAGAATAAGATGTGAATATAATCACGGATAGCATCTGAGTCGGCGCGGAGCCCCGCAGTAAAGCCGCGGACTAACTGCGGCCGCGCGGCTCGTATACATGTCCAAACTTAATTGAATCTCGCGTTAAATATGTTTCTTAACGAGAACGCGTTATCTGCTATTAGGGCAGAGCGCGATTACATGTAATTGTACCTACTATCGGCAGCTCTGAGCGGCCGGAGCTTTGAGGCGTGACGCCTATTGCCTACTACCGCCTGAGGGATCGGTTCTTTTTAGCGGCTTAGCCTCTGGCTTAAGCATTTCATAAGGCTTCTTTAGACTGTATGGTTGACAAATCAAGACTCTACCACCGGTTCTGAAAGCGGACTCTGCTGAAATGAGCCCACAAAAACTCAGCAATTGCTCTTTTAACAGGAAGCTACAATTTATGTACTAGCTGTATATCAATGTATACAAATTAAAACAATTTAACACTATCTTGTGGACAGCTGAATGTAAAGCTGATTGATTTCATGCAACTTTGTCATCAAGAAATTCATCAATTTTTTTTTGTGTAATGGCCAATTGATATGTAAATGCGTGTATAATTTTAGCTTGTAAACTTTGCTTACAACTTACTTATGTGTTAATGTTATGGGAATTTTTGTCTATCTTAACGTATCTCTTCTTAGGCATACGGTAGGTACAGTTATTTAAATGTGTAACAGCCAACAGGTGACCGAGACAAACAATGTCTTTTCGAAAAATAAATGAGCGATTCGACAGTTTGTCTTGTTATTAAATTCTGATAATTATTTTTAATGTGATTAAAATTTTCTGAACCTTAAAATGTTGTTCAAGCTATTGTTTTTTGGGAAGCACGTCTTCAACGGTATAAAATTAAAGGCACTTCGGAGCCAAAATAAATATCTGCGTCGTGATTTATAAAGACGGTGGTTTTTGCGGGAGGAGGCTCCGCGGCAATTTGTATAATTTTTATGGCGATTCAAATAAATTAGGATGAGTGTTTTGCCTTCCGCGTGTTTCGATATATACGAGTATGTTACTCAATATATTATATTCTTATAAGATTTATCGCTTATAAGAAATATTTCATAATGAATTTCATTTTTGAATTGACAAACTATTGGTTGCGTAGTAGTAGGTATTGTTTAAAATATACTTAGTTCAAAAGTCAACTTTAAACTAAAACTACTTAATTTATCTATGAGATAAACTAAGATCTAAAAATAGATAGACTATATTATTATTATTACATATAAAAATATAGTCCTATATATTTTTTTTGGCCCCTATCCCACTGGCGTTTTGCGAGCGTTCGCGTTTCTCCAACGTCTGTGCAGCGACAACGTCGCGTTGACGCGACGTTAACGTTGAGCGTGTCTAATAGTAGCGGAGCCCAAGAGGGGATTTTTGGATTTACTCGAGCGCGTCAGATTAAAATAAGAGAGGCGAGGCATCTTGCATCCTGCTGAGTACCCACTACCATATATAAGCCCTTTAAATAGAGCCGCACGAAAAATAAAAAAAATGATGAACAGAAATACTCAGAAACGCCAGATTAAGATATGGTGGGTTAATTACGAACTAAGAAAAGTATATTTTGAAAATCAGACTATTTGAACGTAACGTACGAGAATGGGAGCGTTACAAAGTTGCAAAAAAAACGTTATCTTGACCTTCTCGAATCTCGAGGGTACTTAGTTGAATTTTTTTCTATTTTGAAGGAAATGATGCAAAAAAAGAATATATAATCAGCCGATTTCCACAAGCCGAAGTTATAAAAATCGTCTATTGAAGATGAGAGCGTGCAGCTAGAAGCTTTCTCCACCACTGAAATGGAAAACCTTATATAACCTTTTATTCTTCCTATCAACTAATCTATACAATCTACTAGGTCCCGACGACGCTCGAGTAAATCCGCATTTAGTATCCTCGGCTCCCCTACTATAATGGCAACCCTTCACGCTTCGACTTCGCAATGTCAACGTAACGTTAACGTCGCGACAACGCTGCGCAGACGTTAGAGGAACGTCTACGCTCGCAAAACGCCAGTGGGATAGCGGCCTAACTACTCTATTAATATCTAATATTTGATATTATGTGGCATTGAGGTAATAATTAAAAATAATAATCAACTGAACTGAATGTCTTGTGGGTATTCCAAACCACGCGTTTGGAAAACCCATAAAACAACATCAAACAAAAAAAACTCACAACAAACCTGAGCACAAGTAAGTTCCAAGTGGTTATCACGTCAAAACTGCTCATAGTCAACTACTAGTTTTAAAACTTTGTGGCCTGACTATGTCAGTAATATAGGTACCGTGGCGTTGCAGCAAATAAAATAAAAATATAAAATTAAATTATGTGCCAAAGAAAAAGACATCTTTACCAAGTAATTAGAGTCAGCAGCGTATTGTAATGCCGCGCCGCGCCGCGCTCTACGAACGACAAAATTGTTGCCGCCGAGCGAAAAAAATGCGCTAAATGACCGCGAGCGGTATCGAGAGATCGATACGTATAATCGATACTTATAAATCGAGTCTGTTATGAGACGATAAAATCGAGCTGCAACCGCCGCCGGCTACCGGGCGTCGGGCTAAGCGACGATTACTCGCGACTCCTCTTTTTTTCTTCGCCGGCCTCTCGATGCGAGATTATCGATAAAATAATTAAATGGTTACTCTCGAAATCGATTCCCGAGTGTTGTTATCGAGGGGCATGTTATTTGTTCCCTTTTTCGGATCGCGGAATAGTGCGCGGGACCTGTTCCGAAGTTTCTTACCCGTTCACAATTTTCGATACTCGTGTTGTTAGTTTTGTTTTTGAACGACCGAAAAGGAGCTTCTGTTTTCGGATTAAATATCCACTAACCACCAATGTAAGTAAGCAGACATGTCGGTTATTTTCTTCGGAATAAAAGTTAAGTTTAGTGATGTACCTAATATTTTATGTTCATAAAAATTCTTATAATAATTATACGCCAAAAATTTCAAACTTCAACTTGCCATTTTTTTTTTTTTTTTTTTTTTTTTTTTTTTTTTTTTTTTTTTTTTTTTTTTTTTTTTTTTTGACGCTGGGAAATACATTTACGCACACCTTTCGGAAGCAGCGCAGCGGACTGCGACGCTTCCGGAAGGTAGTGTGGGACTCAGGCAGGCCAAGAAGTGGCCAGAATACCCACTAAAACCCAGCGATGTTCCTCCGTGTCGCCTGGTGGCTGGGTTACGGGTACACTTGCGCAATCATCCGCGACCCAGCCGGCGCCGTCCGCCGAGGCAGACCCTCCACCGGGGGACCTAAAGGCCCCCTAACACCGTCTGAGGCGCACCAGGAACATAATGGTGCGCCTCCCGACCCGAGGCGTCTCAACGGGCGACGGATACACCATTCCATCACCCGGAGTTCCTCGCTAGAGGCAACCCTCAAGAGGGCCACACCCGCAGGCGACCCTCAAGAGGTTCACCCCTCGTGTAATTTTTTATAGAGGTTTTCTTCCTCGCGGCCCCTCGCTCAGTGCGTGGGGCCCCCGGTTCCGCTCAGTGCGGATTACGGGTTGCCCGACGGTGGCCGAAGCCAGCGCCCACCGGCCAAAAAGACCAGCGGACCCGCCGCGCAGGGCGTTTCCACCCCCTCCTGTAATTTTTTAACGAGGTTTTCTTCCTCACGGCCCGAAAGCCTCCCCCCCAATTGTCGCCGCCCGGAGTCTCCACAGTCCACTCTGATGAACAGAGAAGTACCAGGATCCTCCAAGCGGCAACCCCCTGCTGGTTTTGGTCCGCGCCGGGTTTCCCCGGTACCTCCCATATCTGGGAGGCGTTCCCCCATCCGCCACCGGGGGGACGCGCCCGATGGGGGACCAGCAACCCCACACGGGAAACTTCAACTTGCCATACTTCAACATACATGTACAAACAAAAGTTATTTTTATATTTTTTAGTGCCGTTTGAAGTTGGTTTTTTATTTTTTTTAATAATTTTAATTTAATCACCGCATATATGTATTATAATCTTATAATATTATCAGCAAACTTCATCCCATAACTATCATATTAAATACTAGATGATGCCCACGGCTTCGCCCGTGTGGATTTAGGTTTTTAAAAATCCCGTGGGAACTTTTGATTTTCCAGAACAAAAAGTAGCTTATTTGTTAAGTAACCCGTCCCCAAAACGGAAAAATCCCGTGGATTCCCCACGATTTCGGAATGCAATTCCTTACAGCATCAGGGTTGAGGAGTTGGATATGTACCTACTCGAGTTCATTCAACGATAAAGTCTTTAATTGGTACCGCAATATCAATTTAAATAACCGAAAGTTTCTAAATCCCATTAGTTTTGGGGATCAGGTCCTCTACAGCATCAGGATTGAGGAGTTGGAATCCAAGTTTTTTATAGAACAGGGTCGCAAAGTTTTTCTATCGATTAAAAAAAGAATTACTAAAATCGGTTCAGAAATCTCGGAGATATCGGTGTACATAGGTAGAAAAATACAACTCCTCCTTTTTTGAAAGTCGGTTAAAAAAGTAGCCTATGTTACTCCCTGGTTAATTATCTACTTGTATGTGAAAGTCCCGTCAAAATCGGTTCAGCCGTTCCGAAGATTAGCCCGTTCAAACAGACAGACAGACAGACAGACAGACAGACAGACAGACCGACAGACAGACAAAAATTTTAAAAACGTGTGATTCGGTTATGGTACAGTTCAAATAACCGTATGAGCTTAATATGAGGTAGTTATTTCGAAATTACAGACAGACACTTCAATTTTATTTATTAGTATAGATTTTATTTGTCAACTACTTACTATGGAACATTATGCAGACTAATGGTTTTTAATATAATATTATGTTAATTATATTAAATTATTAAACAAATAAACAAATATATATATCTATATAACCGTGGTAATAGGTAACTTGATTCCGTTAAAACCAAACCTGAGATCGCCGTCGATAAGATATCACCAAACCTGGACCAATTAGGTGAATATAATTATTTTAAATACATACATATATTATTTATCTATACTAGTTGATGCCCACGACTTCATATGTGTGGATTTAAGTTTTGGAAATTCTCTGGAAACTCTCTGATTTTTCTGGGACAAAAAGTGTCATAATACAGGATGTAAACTATCTATGAGCCTTTCCTCAATTATAATCCAGAGGTTGTACCGAGACAAGGTAATAGACAGACACACTTTCGCATTTGTAATATAATATGTTATATGGAAAACGCAATAAAAAGGCTTATTAATGGTTACTATGGTTTGAGAATAATTTAAGAGTTATGTAAACATTTAACTCTAAATAAAATAACTTAGTTGAATTTTGTATCTAATGTATATAAAATAAAATATTTCAAATTAAGGTTTTATGTAGTCAAGAATATTTGGGATAAGCATTAAGCATGAATAACTTAAAATATTTTAGAAAATCTTATATTCTCCAGATTAATTATAACTTTTAATGGTAGAACAATAAATATTTATCTTTCATAAATAAATAACCATTCAAAGACTATTAAATGAAGTTAGTAAAGTAAATAAATAAATAATCTTTTATTCAGGAATAAGCGACACTACTTTTTCGTTCTTTTCATTCTGAGATGTCATTCGTGTCCTGTAGCGGGCCGGTAATGGGTTGATAATGATGATATTTAATGTAGAGCTCCCTTAAGGATATCAACCTTATGTTGTGTAGGTACCTATATTTAAAAAGAGGTGATTATTAAGGAATATCTCGATAAAATTGGTGACACATTCCTTAAATCGGGACTCCAAAAAAGCCGATACTGTGCGCTCGCGCCGCGCCAGAGACGTCTTAATTGTGCCCGTGATAACTACAGCTCAGTGATTTATAAACCCTCTAAACGTATTAGGCCTTTGTCGGCGTGCCGCACTTATCTCGCCTTAGAAACCGCTTCCGTTCACTCCGCTCTTTTACCTTTTCTACGTCTCGGTTACAATCTCAATCTTTTGTTTATTTACATGCGAACATGTAACATGCGAGCGCGATGCGAGCGGTCCAAATGTTTACGATCGCTGCCAGTACGGCAGAAACATTTTATCGGTTAATATAATATCCTTATAATGTACAATAAAATTTTAAGGAAATATGGGAGATTCTATAAAATTGGGCAAGTGCGAGTCGGAATCGCGCATAAAGGGATCCGTACTACAATACAATATAAATTCTAGTAAATAATAAGATATACAATGCCATAGAAACACTAAAGCCATCAAAATGTTTTTGCCTTTTTGGAAGCCGTATTTTGTGAAAATTTCACGTAACTACTATAACAGACAAAGCTGTAGAACTTTGTGACAGACCGACGGGTGGACACAGTGGCGGCTCAATAATAGGGTAAAAGTCATAGGTATTAAAATAATCCGTAGTTCTAAAACTGATATTATCTGTAGTTCAAATTTTCAACAACATACTTACAATGTCTACTGATATATTAGTTCTGTTCTGTATTTTGTACATACACTTTTCTACAAATAGAAGGAGGATACAAAAGACGTTTTTATCGTTTAGTAGCGATCTCAACCGTAACCTTAGGATCCGGAAATATGAGGAAATATACACTGCTAGTAGGTAGGTATACTTATATTATAAAACTAGCTTTTGCCCGCGGCTTCGCCCGCGTGAATTTCGGTTTTTCAGAAATCCTGAGGGATAAGTAGATTTCTGGTTCCCGTTCCCGCTCCCTTTTCCAACCTTTATACTTACTTAGGGAATTTTTTATCTCCATTAAAAATTGCAGCCAAATCTGTTCAGTAGTTTTGACTGGCCCGTTGGCGCTGTTGGCAGAGACCCTGCCTTCGACATACATACGACTAAAACAAACTAAAGAAATAAAAAACATCATAACCCCTAATAAAAACAAAATCTCCGTTTTCAAAATAAAAATTACGAAAACGCACGCAACAAACGCAGTACACATCCGCACGCATTAAGGTGCGTCCAGACTTGAACATTTCACCGAACCGAACAGCGAAAGTTTCGCCGAACTGTTACGCAGTAACCCATCTCAAGCGCTCCAAGCGCGCCGTCCACATTGAGCGTAACAAGTTCGCCGAAATGTTCGCTGTTCGGTTCGGTGAAATGTTCAAGTCTGGACGCACCTTTAGCTCCCTCGTTCGAAATGGAGATTGGAATTGGATTGGAGCATACACCCTCTTCACCGCACCCGCCCGCCGCGCGGCGGCGTACCGCCGCACCGCGTACGCGGCCGTCGCGCGCAGCGAAAATACCTATCAGGGCGTTTTTTAACATAGGTAGGTACTTACCGATTTCAACACAACTCCTTTTTTGAAAGTCGGTTAAAAAAGTAGCCCATGTTACTCCTTGGTTAATCCTCTACTTGTCTGTGAAAGTCCCGTCAAAATCGGTTCAGCCGTTCTGAAGATTAGCCCGTTCAAACAGACAGACAGACAGACAAAAATTTTAAAAACGTGTGATTCGGTTATGGTATCGTTCAAATAACCATATGAGCTTAATATGTGGTAGTTATTTCGAAATTACAGACAGACACTTCAATTTTATTTATTAGTATAGATAAACATATTATACTTATTTGAATAAATGTAACTAATAATCGTAACAATTATTATAATTACTGTCGTTTTCAATAATTTGTAAGATTCTTCGCTGCCCCTTTGACTGAAGTATGTAAAGACGGGGAGTATTTGATAGCAAATTTAATTATTTTTTTAAAAGTAATGTAAAACTAATTAAATTTTATAAATAAAGTGTCATTCATATGGTGTAATTACCGCTCTAGCTGCTTATTACCGCAGAAGCTTTGGGATTATTGTTGGAAACGAGAGCGTGTGAGAGTAAATGAGTATTGGGTGATGAATTGACATGTTCCGCGGCCATTAGGGCGCGATAACACGCATTACTGGATGCGTACGCCCGCGCCGACCGCCGCCGCGCCGCGCTCTGCCGTCTACAGGCTGTGCCCAAATCCATACTATACTAATATATAAATACGAAATTGTATCTGTCTGTATGTCTGTCTACTGGCTTTTCACGGCCCACCAGTTTAACCGATTTTGATGAAATTTGGTGCACAGTTAGCTTACGTACCAGGGACAGACATAGGCTTTTATCCCGGAGAATTAAAGAGTTCCCACGGGATTCTTAAAGGTCCACCCGTTTAACCGATTTACACAAAATTTGGTACAGAGGTAGCTTGCATTTCGGAAATTGACATAGACAACTTTTATCCCAGAAAAGCCAATAGTTCCCACAGGATTTTAAAAAACCTAAATCCACGCGGATGAAGTTGCGTGCATCATCTAGTTGAAAACACATTGTGCTAGGCAGGGGCGTGCACATGGCTCGAAGCCGTACAGAATGCGCCAAAACTTGATAGAAAAATACATTGTGGATTGGTCTGCACAAGGCTTGAAGTAGTAGAGTATAATTAAAAATTCATTTTCACTATTTTTTAACTTCTCTTCTCTCTCTTTAAATACGATTTAAGCAGTACTTTTCTCAATGTAGGTACTTTCTGGTTTTAAGAAGTATATGCAACCGGTAGTTTACAAAAGACTACTGTCACTATTTGACAGATAAATTATTGTTTCGCTCACGATTAATTCCGATTAAAATAAATAAACAGGAAAAGTCATGAATATTATAAAATGTATCTAATAGTGTGTGTTGATTTTTTATGCAGTCGATGAAGTCATTCGAATATCTACTGAATTACAAAACAAAATGCAAGTAGTTGGTGATATTCTCAGATTAGTTTTACTATCTTCTCAAAGATAATTGACTTAACCTGTTCAATTAACTATAGTTTAATTCAAAGTCTTTGTAAAGCACTAAGACAAAAATAAATAGTGCTTAACATGAACACAAGCAATATCACAATATAAATTATAATTAAAAATTGAACATGAGCTGCATATTTTGGATCACCCTGTAGGCCTGTCGTGTAGAGTCGATAGCGCAGTTTATGATCACGGCGCGAGTCGCTCAGTAGCGTTAATGAGCCTCCTAAAAACTTTTCTTTCAAACGTCTCTAATTTGATTTTTTTACTTATTTTAATTTCTAGTTCTTTGTAAATTGAAAGTCTAGGAATTTAATAATAATTTATAATGCAAATAAGATGATACTAAAAGTATTGTTATTTATTGTTTTTTCTATTTCCGATAGCGATCATGTTCAAGGTATATATTTTATTTGACGATTTAAAATAGGGCATTAAAATAGGGCATAAAATATGTTAACAATTTCTTATTAGAAAAATATACCTATACATCTTACATCCTAGAAAAATCCTACTACTTAATATTATAAATGTGAAAGTGTGAATGTTTGGATGTTTAGATGCTTGGATGTTTGGATTGCAAACATTGCAAACATGTTTGCAATAACTGAACCGATTTCGCTAAAATTTTCATTGGAGATAGATTATGCCCTGACTTAAAACATAGGCTACTTTTTATCTTGGAAAAATCCATAGTTCCCGCGGGATTTAAAAAAACCGAAATCTACAGCTACAGCTATAGGTAGATTACTATAGCAAACTTCCTTGAAAGTACATATAAAGGTTGGAAAAGGGAGTGGAAACGGGAATCAGAAATCCACGATTCCCTGAGGATTTGTGGAAAACCAAAATTTACGCGGGCGAAGCCGCGGGCAAAAGCTAGTATACAATATTACCTTTCTTCTCTTTACAATAGCATTGATAGATGGCACTATAATTACACTGTGTTTGGACAATTGGTATGAACTAACATAATATGAACAATGAACATGAGGTAGCACTAGCTACAGAGATTCCAATCTTTTTTCCAATTGAATTTTATGCGAGGCAAAAGGTGCAGCAAAATCTCAATGTCGACCGGTATTTGGGTCCTCGGTGCGTGATAGCGTTATCTGGCGATAGCGCACGCCGCGCCGCGCCGGGACTCTAATTAACTTGTTCATTAGCACCAACTAAGAGCCTCTCAGGCCCTTGAAACTGCGACATTGGGGTTTTTTTTCCTATTGCATAGCTCGGGGAGGCTTATCACTGCCGGCTGCCCGAATTCTCCAGGTATATTTCTCGTTTAAGCTTTTAAACTATCGTGATATCCGTTATAACTGCACGATACAAAGACTGGACTTAGATGAGGCTGCGTGAGGAAGGAGCTAGAGTATATCGAAAGTACCAGCGAAGAAGACCAACGGGAACTTTCCTCCAACACAGCGCCTCTGACAGCGCGTTCAGCGGGAACAGTCCCTTGCAACCCACAGTGTGTCCTACGCATCGTCGCATGAACATGATCATGATTATGAGATGGGTTTGAAACTAGTCGGGCATCACTCCATCTATCGTCCACATGTATCTTAATTTCGTAACGACGGGTGAGGAGGACTGGCTGTGGTAGGATGTAGGCCTACTTTACAGGCAATTATTACTAGTTTAAACACCACCGAAGGTCCAAAAGCAGAATCTACTGAAAGTAACGGCAAATAATACTACTTATTGCTGTGTAAAGAAGCGGATCGCACTCCCCTCCGTCAACGTTTACCCACCTTCGTCGCCAGCAACGTCGAATTACGCCAAGTAGCTTATCGTATAGCGTATTCCTTGTCAGTTATATGAAGTGTCGGGGGATGTGGTACCGGCCAGAAACTCAGCGGTTTCCTCCAAGCGAACGATGATGATATTATCAAAGTTTGTAGTGACGTGTTTCTAAGAATTAATTACGCCAATGAGCGATACACGTGCTAATTAGCGGCGTCGACGGCTCTGTAGCGGCGTCGTGACCGCGGCGGCCGTTCCGCGCCCGCAGCGCGCCCGGGCCGGCGCACGACGCGGCGCAAAGGGCAAGGTTAAGGCGAAGATGAAGGGCCTTTACTGGTTGTGCGAGCCACGCGTGTTACCGTCTACGTGACAGCTCTGTGTACCGCCGCACCTCACCTGTACCTACGTACAGTTGTTGTTTTCTAATGCTTCACACTATTCGTATACGTGTGCATCGTGCTCGAAAAAGTGGCCTGATGTTGGTTGGATCAAGGTTGCAAAAATGTCGTTAGGTATAAATTATTATGAT
Source organism: Melanargia galathea (assembly GCA_920104075.1). NCBI lineage: Eukaryota > Metazoa > Arthropoda > Insecta > Lepidoptera > Nymphalidae > Melanargia > Melanargia galathea. The sequence continues at coordinate 596,742 of OV049865.1, forward strand.
TATGCAGAAATGAGATTCATTATACCAGAGTTACTGGCGTAGCTCATTGAGCTCATTGAGTGGTGAAACGGAAGTAGCAATGGACTAGGAACACAGCATGAAGAACTGATAGATATTGGTATATCAAGGTGCTCGAATAGAGACTCCGCACTGGTACGAGTAATAAAGTCAAGACTGTCAAGACTCCCAGCTTGAAGAGTAGATTGTACTGAGAAGAGATGGTAATACCATCTTAAAGCTGCACTTCACCATCGCCGATGCTATCGCCGATAAATCGTCGGCAATCCTCACGATCATCGTGCAAGGATCCCCACGATCGTTCGTGATCGTTTATTGAGCGGCTAGCGACGCGAATTCCCTTTGATGCGTGCCCGAAAACCGACAAGTCACCGATCGCCACGATTGCTGACGATTGTGACAGCGACGACCGGCGACTACAGGGGATAAGCCCTCTACACGATCGTGCACGCGTGTAGGTAATCGTCTACATTCGCCAATTGTGAAGAGGAGGTTTTACATGAAATTAATGTTATTGCTCGAGTACATAATTTAAATTATTATTATAGGTGACAATTATTGCAAAATGGATGGTCCAATAATTTCAACTATATGAAAACAAAAAAATACCTAAATAAAAACTAATGTTTTCATAGGAAATATTGAGGTCCAAGGACATCAGGTTAATCATGATATTAAGAAACTGACCGGTTTACATATCTCTGTCCCTGTCTGAAGTATTGGAGCCATCTATCGTTCATTTACGACTGACGATTTAAAAAATGCGGTAATCTTGTCGAGCTGTACGGGTGTGCGGCCAGATTTATGGCGTCAATTACACGCGGCGAATGGTGTGACCACTCCACTCCGCCACACGAGTAGTAAATCCACAGAGGGGAAGCTTCCACAAGCGGCCCGCTGTAGGTATACTCACACAAACACACTCACCAACGGTTCACGGACGCGCGCTCGTTCCACTAACCGGTACAGTTGGCGACAAACATGCGCATATGTGTGAGTGTACCTACAGCGGGCCGCTTACTAGAAGCTTCCTCTCTGTAGGTACTCTGTGACTCCGCTCCGCTCCGCTCCAGCCCGACACGTACGTCGTCGATGTTTTCGCGCAGGTGGATGGATTGGAAATGCTACACTTTCCAATTCGTGGTTGGACTGGGTACCTACTATAAAAGTCTTCTGTAGGTACGTATTCGATCATTTTTCAGCTTACAGTCTAGGAATAAAACACACTGCTATACAAATAGTCTTTCAACGTGTATTAAGTTTTTTTACTTTAGAATAGGTACTTTTTTGTACATACGAAGAAATAGTACAGTTGAAGAAAGCTTAGGCACTACAGTGCTTAAAGCTTTAAACTTTTTAAGCTTAAGCAGTGTGATGTGGTCGTTGGTGTTACCCAAAATAATAAAATTCATTGACATAACAATCTTATTTTACTTAGTAGCTTCCACCTGTTTGTAATTAAATCAATAAACCATAATTATAATGAACCCATAATAAATAATGATTTGTATTGACTTGAAAGATCTGCGGGATGCCAGTGATTAGAAATTATTTTTCCGCTAGTATGAACTTGTATTCCTTTAGCTTTTCTAGATAGTTTTATCCTATTAGATCAGAATCAAATAGCCGGATATGGCCTGACTTGACTCTACTTATGTATCTTGTAAGTTAAAAAAAAAACAATTCTAATTCGATTCAATATTTTTTCGATAAGACTTTTCAAACATAAAATAAACAAAAAAAAACTCCCAAATCATGGAGCCGGGTAAGATTTATGAAGTACAGAGAGTTATAATTACTTTTGAATTCGCCGGGTTGCCATATACGAATGTTAAGAGATTCACCGGCCCTTTTATCCACGATAAGTGTATTCATACGTTCGGAACTTATTTGTGCTTTTTGCTTTTTGTTCCGATGTTACAAGCGACACGGAATAAATTAAGCTACCGGACTTTGATGCGCCTACTCGCTGAGATAAGACTGACGAGGGGTCTTATTTATTTTCCCCTTGATAACTCCCAATATAGATGTTTGTAAGGATGATTGGTTGTGTCGATTTGTTTGTCTTATTAGACTTTTTTCCGGAATGTTCGAGTACAGAATGTTGAGTGGGCATCAATTTGTTTCCATTCTAAACTGAGTAGATGTATAATATTCGGTTGACAGATATTATATTAACACTACTCTTGGGGAAACCTTGCTAGGGTGTTAAGCATAAGTAACCTATGAAATTAGGTTAAGAATTATGCTTCTTAAAGCAGACTCTAGTTAAAACACCACGAATATTCTATGACGTAGAAGAAAATACTATTGAGTAATCAATATATCTGATATCTTCTACTGCTATATTTTTTTCAGTTCAACTTGTTCTACCTTGTTCTATATGATCACGTACTGTGAGGTAAAGATGATTGACCATATGTCTATATTTTTATTTCTTTAGGCTGGTATAAGCAGGTTTTGTATGTTTTGTATGCAGTTCATTCGTCTCTGGTATGCCGCGGTGACGATCTATCAATACCAATCAGTTGATTAAAATCTTGCAATATCTTGTTTATACCTCATTTCGCCGACTAAAAGATACTCGCATATTAAACAGTTTTATAGCTTCCTATTCGCTAATGAACCCAAAACCACATGTTAGGAATCTCGTCCACAACGCACACGCACCCGGCCATTAGTTCCACGTATCGACCGATTGACATTGATTAGGGTGTACACTGTACACGCAAATTCACCTTTAATTGGCCGAAATATCCGGCAGCCGTGCCAGAACTTGTTCCCGTGTTTGAAAAGTGCTCTAATTAATTTGAGGTTATAATAAAGGGCACAGGTATTAACACATCCGTAATTGTATTTGATGCAAAGGTCAGAAAATGACATTATTTTTCAATTTTTTTCTCACAATTTCTCTAGGCAACGATGCAGTTTAAGACTGAAATCTATAAAGCGTAGGTAGCTACTCGTATTTCTACTCTACTTAAAATTGACACAGAATTGTGTCAGGAACATATTTTAACTCATTTTAACTCTGTTTCAAGTCTTAGTAGAGTCAGAGAACGCTTAGGTAAGCTAAGCTAAGCCTAAGCTAAAGCAAGCACGGTAACGTTTAGCTCGGAAATTAAATATTTCTTGCACAAAATATTATGTTATTCATAGCTATGTACCGAACCCTAAAAGAGAGAGGCCCGACTCGCACGTGGCCGGTTTTATAATTTAAATTCTTAGTCTCAGTTTTTTATAACCCCTATCAGTTTATATAGACGCCATCATGGAACACTTCCCTAGGTGTTGATGTCATGATGATTCTACTCAGTTGGTAATAAACTGCATCATCGCTTTCTAAACAAGACTATCTTATGTTTATAGAAAGAACTGAATTAGTAAAGAACAGTTAAAAATGTATTTGAATAGAGTTTAGCCACCGTTGATGACAAGTAGCGCTTAACCCCGATAAATATCTCAAAATTATTAGTAAGTAAGTATCTTAATATTCGACTCTACAATACTCTTAAACAAGCACTTTAATATCACAAATCATGAGTGTACAATTAGTGAATATCATTTATTTACTCTCTCATTCAAAGTAGTTACTTATTTTTACTAAAACCGTAAAGTGATTTTCCCAAGACACTGACAAATATATTGCAAGAATAGTTGCATAAAGCTAATCCTTAAATTGTTCACATACCATACATACATTAGGTTAACAAAAAGAGATGAATGTCCCTAGCGGTTCCATACAAAGTTAGGGCTCGTGCTAATATATGTTCAATAGTACCTTATTATGTAGAACAAGACAGCTACTTTTTAAAATAAAAGTAATTATAAATGTTTTTGTTATTAAGTTTTGTTCTAATTCGTGTTTTGAGATTGTATTAGTTTGGATGTGTTATTTTATAATTTATTCTGATTTTCGTAAATAAAACATTAATGTTTTTGAAGTCTATCCACACTGTAATAAAATAAAATAAAATAAAACACAAACTGCTCAATACTGAACCTGTGACTGAGCCATCTTTTGGCTTTAAAACTACATACTTATACTAAGGAGTTCTCTAAGTTACCATTAACGACTCAGTGTGGCAGTCAGTCGGGTATTAAAATAATAATGATAGGTAGAGTAAGTAAATAGGTTCTATACATTATTTACAACTAAAATGCGTAAAAACAAACAGTAGAGAATAGTTGTGCGGCTACCAGGCTATCAGAAACCGGTGGCGGTGTCCGGTAGCGACCGGTCGCGCAATGATACCACCACTGTACCCTTATACGGCGTGTTATGATGGCTGCCGGCCTTAGTGTGGATACGATAAAGTGTTTATTTGATATTAAATTTTATGTTACACGAAAGATGAAAAAAATATAGTTTAGCGTGCTAAAAATATGCCAAATTGCCAAAATAGCAACAGAAACCGAACCTACTTCAATTTATGATCACAAAAAAAAACTTACCTTACCTAAAAAGATTTTTCGTAGACTAACGTAATTTGTCTGCTTAAAATAAATGTTAAATTTGTTACTGCATATTGGCATTTGCAAGCAAAAATGAAAAATAACAATGTTGTTACATTGTTATTTTTCATTTTTGCTTGCCAAAACTGAAAAAAAAAAATCCTTTTAAAAAATCGGCTAGCCTACCGAACGATCCCTGCCAAACGAAAATCGAATAAAATCATTGTTTTTCAATAAATTGCTTATGTTCTTGAATTGTTTATGTATTCCGTGTGAACACATAATGTGACACATAATGTATATCAAACATCATACAACTTCAGCAGACAAATCGCGCAATATTTCGCGCAAAAATCGGCCTCTTTCAATGGAGACTCTTAATCTAAGGCCAAAAATTAAAAAAATTAAGAAATTAAAAATCAAATTGGATAATTGGATAATGAAATTATAAACCTCTTGAAAGTCGTTAGTGCAGTCAAATTTGACTCCAAAAGTGGCTAAAATCGCAAACGAACGGCTAGTTCTGATTTTTTAATATGTTGTTAGGACCACTACCAGTAGTGTAAATCCAATTTTGCAGCTTCGAAAGACCTGTGCTAACTTTGCAGCACTCGAAAAACCGCGAAATTTTCGCACTACTTTTGGTTTTTTCAATATAAGTCCTAAACTATGGGTTTAAAAAAAATTATTTTCTATACGTTTTTAAAGAAGATTAAAATTGCTACAATTTAAAACCTAAACTAGCTCTTTAAATTCAATATTTGCTGAGATACTCTCCAAAAATTGACAATTAATTCCGAAAAAGTGAAATTTTAAGATTTGGTCAATTTTAAACCCCGCTATCGGGGAAAATACTCATTTTACAGATAAAGTTAATTGAAAAGATGTTGTAGTAAATATAATTAGCTTTAATTTAAAAAATTTAATTTAAAAGCCCATATAGTTTACTTATAAATCCTAAAAGTTTAAAAAATGGGAAAATTGCAGTTTTCTCTTCAGTTTGTTTTGAATGTAGTTTGAAAGAAAAAACCATGTACCTACATTGTACACCCACAAGAAATATGTATTAAAACTATTACTAAGTATTTATAATGTTATTTATTCAAGAAAAAGATTATTTATATTATTATTGATATTTATTGATTTTTATGAAACATATTAACCTGTATTAAAAGGACATTATGAGTTCCGAGCAATATAAGTCGTAAACTACGCATTTTTTTAAATATATTCTATACATTTTTAAAGTAAACTAAAAGTGCTACAATTTGACACCAGAACCAGTTCTGTAACTTCAATACTTGCCGAGATACAGCTCTCCTAAAATAGAACTTTTTCCAAAAAAAGTGAAAATTTAAGATTTGGTCAATTTTCGACCGCCATCTTGAGGATAATACTCATTATAAGGGTAAAATTATAGTCAAAATGTTGTAGTAATCTAATTAGCTTTAATTTAAGGGTGGAACGACGTCTCTAGGCCATATAGTTTACTCACAAACCTTAATGAACAATTATAACCAAAAATAATATCTTTGTAATGTAGGTTAATATGCTTCATAAATATCAATAAAATAAGATAAATAAATATTTTTTTTTCATAAATAACATTATGAATACTATGATAATAGATTAAATGTACATTTCTTGTGGATGTTCATGGTTTTTCCTTTCAAGGTACTCACAAACCAAACTAAGCAGAGCAAATTTACGAAAATTGTTTTCCCATTTTTGGACTTTTAAGATTTGTGAGTAAACTATATGTCCTAGAGATGTCGTATTACCCTTAAATTAAAGTTAATTAGATTTACTATAACATTTTTACCCATAATTCTACACATAGAACGAGTATTATCCCCAAGATCGCGGTCGAAAATTGACCAACTCTTAAATTTTCACTTTTTTTGAAAAAAGTTCAATTTTAGGAGAGCTGTATCTCGGCAATTATTGAAGCTACAGAACTGGTTCTGATGTCAAACTGTAGCAATTTTAGTCTACTTTAAAAATGTGTAGAAAATATTAAACAAAAATGCGTAGTTTACAACTTATATTGCTCGGAACTCATAATGTCATTTTAATACAGATTAATATGTTTCATAAAAATCAATAAATATCAATAATAATATAAATAATTTTTTTCTTGAATAAATAACATTATAAATACTTAATTTAAATACTTAGTAATAGTTTTAATACATATTTCTTGTGGATGTACATGGTTTTTTCTTTCAAATTACATTCAAAACAAACTAAAGAGAAAACTGCAATTTTCGCATTTTTTAAACTTTTAGGATTTGTAAGTAAACTATATGGGCTACAGACGTTGTTTAGTGTTTAAATTAAAGCTAATTATATTTACTACAACATCTTTTCAATTAACTTTACTCGTAAAATGAGTATTTTCCCCGATATCGGGGTTTAAAATTGACCGAATCTTAAAATTTCACTTTTTTGGAATTAATTGTCAATTTTTGGAGAGCTGTATCTCAATAAATATTGAATTTAAAGAGCTAGTTTTGGTCTTAAATTGTAGCGATTTAAGTCTACTTTAAAAAAGTATAGAAAAATATTTTTTTAGAAACGCATAGTTTAGGACTTATATTGAAAAACCCAAAAAAAGTGCTACAAAATTAGCACAGGTCTTTCGAAGCTGCAAAATTGAATTTAGACTACTGGTAGTAGTCCTAACAACATATTAAAAAATCAGAACTAGCCGTTCGTTTGCGATTTTAATGTCAAATTTGACTGGCGTACGTATCCACGCTAAAACAATATCGCTATTGGCCATCCAGTTTGTCCACTCTCATTAAGATCGCGCGGTGTACTCGCGAGTACGTTTTTCCATCACTCGACAACTCGAAACGATGCAATATCCTGCGCACTCCTGCGCCCCTGCTCCTCGAGCCTTATCTAGGAGCTAACTATGATCATAGATAAGCGCAGTTTTTACAACTAGACCTCATTGGAATTATTTTATGTGAACGAGACGGCTTATAAGGGAAGTCGAAGATGTTTAATGGCCAATGTTCTCTTAGCCAATATTAGAAATCTTATTGGTTTTGGGATTCCACACCTACTGGATTTGGCATAGTGTTTTTTTTTTTCTTATTTGGCATGAAAATTTATAAAGCTCACCAAAAAATTCAAATGTAGTTAGAATTTTTTGGTGATGACAAACTTTGTTTTTAGTTGAAAACAAGTTATCACTTGACTGCTAGGCTAGGTATCTCACCTGATGATTAGTGAGTGAATTCTAAGACGTGAGACGCCAAAATGATTCCGTAAAATTTCCATTGATATAATATTATTTATAAAAATTAAGAAAATGGAAGTGTCTGTCAGTCTGTAATTTTAAAAGAACAGTCTCTTACTTAGCCTCTTACTCTTATTCGAATATTAATTCGACAGCATAATCTACAAACACATTTTTGAAATGTTTGTCTATCTATCTGTTCGGACTAATCTTCGGAACGGCAAAACCTATTTCGACGGAACTTGAGATTATTATGCAAGGAGTCATTTAGGCTACTTCCTTCCCTCCCTTCAGTAGTTGGGAAAAATAAAATCACAACAATAAAAGATGATACATTTTCATGGCCTAATCGCTGAACTAAAGTGCATGTAAGTGGCTAACTATCTGTTGTGAAGAAGAAGACCTAGCCGGGAATCGAACTAGGGACGTTCCGTTTTTAAAGCCACAACTTACCACCGCGCTGCAGAGGGCCTCGTATTATTCAACAGACACAGTGAGTCGTCCTCGTTTCAACGCGTCAGTGTTTTTAGTTCGACTCCCACATACCACCTGCTTATCTGTTGTATCTGTGTAGGCGCGGCGGTAGATAAGCCGGCGCGGGAACCGAACCCGCTATCGCGCCGCGCGGCTACCGGCCGCGGCTCAAATGCGTTTCTCTTGTTAGCCGGGATAATGAGTGCTGTGACCTTGGGGGGTTAACTTGAACGAGAAACGAGATTCAATATGGGAACCGATGACGCTAAGAATAGAATAGATGGAATGAGCATCACAAAGTCACAGCCTGGTAAACTGCACGTGCAGTGTAGACGGCAGTTGCGACGACTGCAATAGACTGCACATATGCAATAGCAGATCATATCCAAGTAAGAACTCCTAGAGTTCTTACTTGGATATGATATGGATATATAATATGATCTATTTACATAATCTAATCATTGTTATAGTTGCAACCTGTTTTGTGTACCTTAAATAAATAATAGAACTGCATTCAGATTGCAATTTTCACAAACGGTCAGCGTGCAGTCCAAATTACTCCAAATTCATTCCATCCATAGACGCGATGGAATCCGTCGATATATAGATGCTAAGATGGAAGCAGGCTCATTTTGAATGGGTATGGCAGTTTCATTAAACCAATACCCCGATCAGAATTAGCGTCAATTTACACCGCGGCGGAATGGAATGGAAGCGACTTTTTGCAACGAAATTGTACATAGCTAAATGAACTTTATGTCAATTGCATAACATACAAATTAAATAGGAGCCAAAAAAGGTCGCGCGTCTTCCACGGAATTCTCGCGCATTCTCGAGAATTTTCCTATAGCTACTATTTTGTATGTTATGCAATTGACATAAAGTTCACAATGCTTTGTACAAAAAATTCGCTTCCATTCCATTCCGCGGCGGTATAAATTGGGCCTTATGTTGAGAAGCCACCTTACTATTAATAGATAGTAATACAAGTATTATTTGACTGTTTATTTGGTTTTGGATTAGTTAATCATGAGTTGGTGGACCAATCCAATTTACCAAAAAAATGGGTTTGAGGGTTTTCTGTTAAGAAATTTCCAGTAGCAGCCTGAAGTTGGTAGAAGATTTCTGTGCTTTGAAGCCGTTTGGATGCAGTGCGCCGTCTCCACATAATTAGTGATCTCAGATTGGAATGTTTTATGTTGTTTGGCTCCCCACTAATTACTCGCGCGTACAGTTAGGTGGGTAATTAAGTGGCCACTTTACGACTAGAGAGTTCAAACCTCCGACTCGAACTGACCCAATAGATACGTACATAAGTGAGGAATTCGAGAAATGCAGCTCTCGGCTTTCACTGTTTGTGACGTCGCATTTACTTAACCCTAGAATACTAAACTATCGTAAAAATTACGACGGCAAAATGACGATTCCTGTAAAAAACAATGTTCGCGTTGTTCCCGCGTCCCCCGCTTCACAGTACCTTCCTGATTTGTTCCGTCCGTGTGCTTCGTGCTGTGATTGTGGTCAAGTGTCATTTATTTATTGACTTATAGCAAGAGTGTCGTAAAATTTACGAAAGTTTAGTGTTTACGTGACTTTTGAACAAAGGTGAGTGCACTGGTTTTTAACACTTATTTATAAAGATTTTATATTGATTACAGTTTATTTTGTGTTTTATATATATGTTCACCACTATTTCTAACTTATATTTGATTATTTTGTTTCAAGTACTTTGTTTTAGATGTCTCGAAGACTTTGAGTCGATGAAATTAGCCGGTTATTGTTGTACATGGATATTCATGAAGATGATGATGAAAGCACATAACAGCAAGAGATATAGAGAGAGCTCATAGAGAAACAGTAAAAAAAGAAAATCCAGGTGCGAATTTGTTTTGGAAATGGCTGATGATCTTATGGAGCCTCACATGAAAGAGCGAATAAATATTACAAGATTGCGGCGTGAAATAAAAGAGCTCATAAAAATTATCTTATTCTTTGATTCTGTTCCTGGAGCAGTAACTATTCAAAAACCAAATTCAAGAAAAATATGTGACTTTTATCCATCCAAGTTAAGAAAAATGACAAGAAACTTTTACACGAAACGTTACAGAGCCATACGTAGAGCACATAATATAAACATCTGTCCCGTTTGTGTAATATTTTTTTTTTCATTATTACTTGATCTCTTAAACCCAAAGAATGTTTCAATTAATTCTAAAATAATAAAAGTTTTTGATTATCTTATTTATTCCCGTTTCATTTCTGTCGTAATTTTTACGAATGTATAGTAATAACGTCACTCGCAGGATAGTTTAGTAATCTAGGGTTAAATGACGCACTAGCGTTGGACTTTATTTTCCTGGGGTTAAAATGTAGCCTACGCCATTCTCCAAGTCCTCAACTTACGCATGCAAAAAAATCCAGTCGATCCGATACTCGGTAGCTGTGTGACTGAAGTACAAACCAACAAAATAACGAACTAACAAACAAACACACTTTTACATTTAAATTATATCATTTACTTGTATCCCAAATTGCAAGTGCCGAGGATCGAACCCGGAACCTCCCACTTATAAGACCATAGCTCTCATCACAGCATTAGGGAGGTCGTCAAAGATTGAAGTCAAGCGCAAGTATATTTCATACCCCGACCCCAGATAAACTTGTTATCCTAGTAAACGGTTAAGTAGGCATCAGACAGACGTCTCTAGGCTTAACTTCAGCTTGTCTCTACATCCAAAACTAGCCCAAGAGCAAGTGACAAATTGAACCATAATATATATAGCATTAAACCGGTCACCGGCCGTTGTACCAATGTAACTCTTAAGGAAATGTAACTTCCAGCTAGATTGTAAAATCAAAACTGATCTTTCTTTGTGGATGGGTCATGCCTATCTACATTTATTATGTATGTAAATCGTTGTTAAAAATGCTGCGATAGTAAAGGCATGTTTACACAGTAACTGTAACTGTTAATAACTATAATAATCCGAGCTGTCCCGGCTTCTCACGCCTTAAACAAAGTATCTATAGGTTTGATTTTCGATTGTATTTTTAAACTACCATTTTGTTTGTTATAAGCTAATCTTATAAGATAGACAGCGTCGCGAACTTTTTAGTTTAGATCTATTTAAAAGTATCCATAATTAATTGATTTTTATAACTCTCACTGTTAACCCATTACAACCAAACAAAGTCTAAGGTAATTGGATTTTCGCTTGAATCGACATTCGATACTAAAATTATCTATATATTCCAAAAAATAACACTTTTACTATCTATTATAAACAATTAGGTGAAACTGACTGACATAGGGACATAACAACGCTGGGTGTACAAACGTTTAACATGCAGGATATTTTATATGACGTAGACCTCCACTTAAATAATTTTTAATTAAAAATTCAACTCGACCAAAGCCGGGGCGGATCAGCTAGTTGTCTATAAAACTTATCCATTAAAAATAAAAACAAAACAAATGTATAGCAGTAACACGGGAAGCAATCATAATAGGCCGGGTATGGCAGTAGCATATCGTGTACCGGTCTGCGCGGCCACCTCCGCGCGCCGCTGGCCGCCTGGTAGCCTCGCAAAGGAGACCCACTGTTGTTTTTGATACTTGTGTTTTGTTTGCACTGCTATCGAGAACATTTTCTGTAATGGCCTAGCCTAAGAGTTGGTGGAGGGAGAGAGAGGACCAATTTATGGAGTTGCTTTATAAAACCCGTTAATATACGAGTATGTTCGTCAGTGGTTTTCTTTCCGCAGTGCTTAAATTAACGAGAATACATAATTGTATACATTGTATGAATAAAGGATGACCTTAGATAGTCCGTAGATTTTGTGAAGTGTTATACTAATTCGGTAATACTTATACAATTCGTCTCAAAGAATTGCTCAAAAACATGCCCTTTCCGCACGGAATATGTAGAAAGGATTGCAGTATATCTTTAGACATTTCACTATTTTAGACATTTCGGTTTAGTTTAAATAGTGTGTGTAGCATAAATAACCACTAAACACTTGCCGGTCCACGGTCACTTCGCAGAATGTAACCAGCCTTTAGATGGCTGCCACTGAGTATCTTTATATATTTTTAAATAAGGCGTAAATAAATTGAACCAAGTGCATTTCAAGACTTCAATGCTCAAGTAAGCTTCAAAACTTCCCACTAGCTCTTGGACCGCTTCTTTATCTATTAGTATCTAGCGTGCAAAATTAAACCATACGGTACAGTCTTAAAGTTTAAAATAGATTTAAATATAAAAAGAATGTTGCAGACGTTGAATGGTGGGTGCGGACGGTTGCATACCCGGGCATTTCATTCACGTTAGTGCATAATGGTAACAGCACATCGCACGAGCCGCAAGCGCCAGAGCTTAACAACCGTAGGCACCAAAATATATTTTCAGCAATATGTTCTTGGACAGCTGTAATCCCATAACAGCAGGTGACTCGCTTACTCGTTTGCTTGCTATTCATATATTAAAAAAAACAATAAAGGCAGATTGACGCTTTTGTCATAAAATTATATATATCATAGAAAAATATTTTTCGTCATCTTCGTCGTCGTCTCGACCGATGGACGTCCAACGCTGCATTCGTCGATGAGGGGTCACCATTCCAGCCCCTGCAAACTGGACCACTTTTGGCGGCCACAAGAAAATGTATGAAAAATTTATTCTTATTATGGTGGCCACTAGTCGTCGCCACTCGTGGGCCAGTGTCCCCACACGCTGTTAAAGCACCTCGGGACTCCAACCTCTGTCGGTTATATGATAGCCCATTATTACAGTAGATTTTTTAATAAAGAATTTTTTAAATAATTATTCTATGAAACATAGAAGACGTCTTTGGCGCCGTGCTGCAGTAGGTACCTATCGAAAATCGCATCGGTTTCGGCTCGTGACGCAATGTGACATCGGCTTCGATCTTGGCGACACTGATGATGCCATACGCATCTCTTTGGATAGTCCGCTACTAGAGCTGCTAACGCCACTCTATTACTAAACGTAAAGTTTCCTTAAAATAGTATTAGAAAAATATTTTTTGTAAATATTGACCAATAAAGAATTTAAAGCTGTGATAGCCTAGTGGTGAGGACGACCGACTAAAGCTGTGATAGCCTAGTGGTGAGGACGACCGACTTCTAATCGGAGGTCGTGAGTTCGATCCCGGGGCACGCACCTCTGACTTTTCGGAGTTATGTGCGTTTTAAGTATTTAAATATCACTTGCTTTAACGGTGAAGGAATACATCGTGAGGAAACCTGCATGCCTGAGAGTTCTCCATAACGTTCTCAAAGGTGTGTGAAGTCTGCCAATCCGCTTGGCCAGCGTGGTAGACTATGGCCAAAACCCTTCTCACTCTGAGAGGAGACCCGTGCTCTGTAGTGAGCCGGTAATGGGTTGATCATAATGAAAGAATTTTAAAAAATCTTAACTTACTTATTATAGGTACTTTTTACCAATTAATTGTTGAATTATACACTGTCGATTATAGTTTTATATGAGTGCACCTAGGGTCTAATTTGCTATGGCTGCTGCATTCTCCTTTGCGTTGAGTTCTGCATTTTGCGGCTGCTGCGGCCGGGACGGCGGGTGCGGTTCGTCCGTAATGTGCGCTCGAAACTATTGGTATTTGGGATATGACTTAACTGAACGTGCCCGTATGAACAAATTATCCTTATAGGTAGGAGATACGCGCGTTGACGCGTTCGTCGCGATTGCGACACGCTTCCGTGATTGTATCGACTGGCGACCGTCGAGCGATCGTCGGAATATGGGCAGCGAGATTTAATCGATGTTCCGAGAATCGATGCGTGATTTGTTGTAGGGAATTTTATGATATAGGCGACAGGACAATAACCATTGAAGAAAAATGTGTGTATGAATCCTTGTAATAATTTGCTAGTTTATTTATATCAAACTAAGTAGCAGTTGGATTCGCGACTATTCCTTACAAGAAAGTAGCACTAGACAAAACAAGCATGATACTAAAAAAAACTTGACTGCGCTTTCCATCACTAAAAAGAAAAATATACTTCGTCTATTGGACAGTTAAGTTTAATTGATTACAGATTAGTTAAATTGATTGATTAAAATCCTTCCAGCCGTTGGGATGCTTCGATGGTAGAATCCTACATAGATACTCGTGAAAAACTTACCCTGTCCTTGCTCCAAAATATAATATTTACACGAACTGCACTACCTGTGTAAATAAATATGTAAATACTAGTAACGAACTTTAAACACAATAATTTAAGTTAAAATTGTGTAGGAATGATACAGCTATTATAAAATTATACAGCTGAATGATACAGCATAAATTTATAGGTAGGTAACTAGGTAGTCTCTGTCATAAAAAGCAATTGGTCACTTGACAATAAAATGAAATGCACTGGTATGTGGTTGGCATGTTATTATGTACCTACCTAGGTATGACTAAGGCCTTTTGTTTAGTAATCGGACATACCTACTGGACGACGTTCTTGATCCGTTTTAAGTACTTTTAAAATTTACCTATTTAATAAGAAAAGCACAGAAATATTCAAATATAGCTAACTTAAAATAATAATAATAAGATCAAATGAAAATGAGATTGGAATAATATGAATGGAAATGCAATATGAATGGAATGAGACAGCACAAGTTTATAGTTCAATTAAAAGTTTAATCAATATCGGTACAGTATTTTACCGCGGCTAGCTTGTCGGTAAGTACATAAAGGTAGTGAGTACGTGTTTATCGGTGGTAGGTAGGTACTCCACTTGTTTGGTGGTCTCAAAGGTGTTTAAGGTACCATTCAAAACATAGGTCCTAATTCTTCTGATGTCTTCTAGACATGTAGTGGGGCATATTCTGACAAGACGACGCTTTCCATTGTGAGGTCGCCAATGCAGCACCTTGAGACCCCAATATTTCTCGGCTCTTCAAACTACAGACCTCGCTCATTGCCACTTCAGTTTCGCAACCCGTTGAGCTATGGCTCTGGTTCTTCTACGGATCTCCTCAATTCTGATTTGATCACTTGTAGGGAGCTACAAGTTGTAGCTCTCTCCAGCGTCCGCTGAGTGACTCTGAGCTTTCTCAAGATTACTCTTATAAAACTTTTAAAGGAAGATTAAAAAGCCAAGTCAAGAGAATCAGAGACAACAGTAATCTCATTATTAAAATTTTCTCTAAAGTTACCTCTCATTGTCTTTTAGTTATAACCACACATTTTTGGCAGTTTAAATACAAATCGTGCGTAGTTCAATTCATGTACCATCATAACACCTGGGAATAAGTTCACACGTTAATTCATCATACATGAGCTCATACCAATGTACTACACGGGCCACTTGTAACGACCCAATATTACATGCTAAATAATTATTTAAAGAATACGGGTTCGGAAGTGTTAAAATTTTTTTCTTTGAATTTTATCAAAAAGGGCTTAGTAATTGAGGGTACTAATGTGCTCTCGCATGAGATTATATAAATAATGATGAACTTTGATTCCCACCTTGTTCAGGTCAGGATGAAGAAGGAGAAGCAGAGTCTTATACTCGGTTGTCGTTTACTATGGGGAATCCCTTCAGAGTCGGTATTAGCGCTGTTTTGATGCCAAAAGTAACATAGGGGATGGGGCTCTCAGCGTCATGAGTGACGGAATTTTGAGATTGTATATGGAAGTCCTGTGGACGGCATTATATGAGACTAACAAATTATAATGGTGATGGCGATATATAATAGTAGTTTATGAAACGGTTGCATAATAGAGGTTATTAAAACACGAGTGTTAGTTTAAAAAACGAGCCGCAGGCGAGTTTTTTAATAGTATTACACGAGTGTTTTAATAACTAATTATGTAGAGTTTCATACACTACTTTATCTAAGCTCATCAATAGGTATCTTACGTATATAAATTGAAAATTTAAAAAACCCCCGACTTTCGCCATTTTGTGGCGGCGGCCATCTTGGATTTGCAATAGTGCTATTCTACTAGTCAAGCCCTTTCATTTGATACCCATATTAAGGGAGTTGTGAAAAAATATGTAATCCGCCATTTTGTAGCGGCGGCCATCTTGGACCGATTTTCATCAAACATAGCTAACAACACTCTCGACTAAATCACCTTTCAAACAAAAAAAACCGCATTCAAATCGGTCCACCCGTTAGAGCGCCACAGGGGAACAGACAGACACACACACACACACACACACACACACACACACACACACACACAGACACGTCAAACTTATAACACCCCGTCGTTTTTGCGTCGGGGGTTAAAAAGAAAAGACTAAGAAATTAACAAAATTATTTATTATAATAAGTATTCATGTTTTGGATATTGCAATTTATAAATGTACTCAATTCTTCAGGGGAGAACGTTTTTGCATTTTTTCCCTTAAAGCCCTGCGATTTTCTTTTTAAAACAGCAATCAGTCTTGTGTATTTAATAATATCGATTTGGTTGTAGATACTCAATATACTTTTGAGCATTGAGTATTTAGCCCATAAGGACAAAGACTTGAATTTATTTGATAATTCTTGGAAATATGCTAAGTAGCATTACATTTTCTGAAAATGAAGTGGTTTTTTTCAAAATTTTCCAACTCATAAAATCTTGGTAACATTTATCGTAAATTTTCTTTGATTTTGCTGGCAAAAGATTATTTGTCATTCCCGATGCTATTTCCAGAATGTCTGGTGGAGTTAAATTCTCTTCAGTATCACTGCTAGACATTTTTCCGCGCAACAAAAATCACTTGCAAAATTTTGTGTTACAAAAACTGAATAGTAAATAAATAATAAATTAAAAATTTAAATAATAGGCGCCAAAATTCAATTGTCAATTTCGAATGTGCGGTGCGTGAAGTGCGTCTATGGTCAATTATGGTAGCACTACACTCTGTCCTCTGGCCGCATCTTGCTACCGCCACACTTTCGCAGTAGTAGTAATAGGGTAACTTTGATAGCGGGATAATCATTGTAAGTAACAAAATTAAACTAACTAACTATTGTAAACTAACTATTGTACCTATTTCTTTTAAAATGTTTCTTTTGTTTAATTTATGTTTTTTTGGTGTACAATAAAGTATTAAATAATAATAATAATAATAAACACCCGGCATGGCTCAAAAATACCAGAACCCAGTGCCTGTACTATAATGTAGAAAAAATTATTTTTTAACATTGTTTTGCAATAATTTCCTAACAAAGTAGTGTTATAATGAACTTTTTTAATTTTTTTTTTAAATATTATAGATGTATGTGAATAAAGTAGTCCAATATATGACACATTTTGATTTCATATTCGGAATTTTATGATATGAGAGTAGATAAAATAAATTAATAATTAGTGCTAGTCTAATCTAACACTTTAGCGCTATTTATAGAGGAAAGCGCTAGCACTATAAAATGTTTTGTGAGCTTTTCTAATTATAGTGACTTGCGTTCATGTATCAATACTGGGGCGATACACTATCGTATGTTGCTGTTCAGAGGGGGGGAGCCTTGGTGTCTAGGATGCCTTGTGTACCCTTTTCCTTAGGATAGCGACAGACGAATACATATACTAATTTTATATTAATGCTAACCTAATCTTACGCTTTGACGCTATTCATGAGAGGGAGCCTGGCGCATATGTGCTTGTGAACCTTTCTTGACATGGCGACTTGCGTTCATATAAATATCGAACTTGCTCTGATCTTCTCGGAGTTTATCACCACTCCGTGGTGATAGCACCTGTACTATTATTAACATAATATCTTTAAACTGACCACTGCGCTCCAATCCGAGTGCAGTGCTAACATACACTATAAATATTGAACTTGCTCTGATCTTCTCGGAGCTTATCACCACTCCGTGGTGATAGCACCTGTACTATTATTAACATAATATCTTTGAATTGACTACTGCGCTCCACGCGAGTGCTGTGCTAATATAATATATTAATTCGAACTTGCTCCGATATTCTCTCGGACTTTGTCACCACTCCGTGGTGATAGCACATGTACTATTATTAACATACTTTCGAACTATATTATAAGGTTGAGTTAGACCTGTGGAATAATTATCGCTGCGTAGTCTTGCTCGGCCTTGACGTCTGACGTCCAGTTAGATGTTAGGTTGGGGTTCAGACCGGTGATAACGCTGGTGTCGCGCTCTGCCTTGACGTCTGACATTCAGTTAGATGTTGGGTTGGGTTTCGGCCGGCGAACACAGCGAGTCTTGCTCTTTCATAACAAATGATAGCTGCATTAGCGAGTGGTCTGATCGATGCACGTTCAGGGTGTTATACGCTTGGGGTGTGAGTTGATGGGGATTGCTTGAGGATGTGGTTGGATGTCGTGTTGAGTTCTAAGACCTGTGTAAATGGTACCTAGTACTATTTACCACAGTGAGTCTTTCTCTTCCTTGACTGACAAATACCACCAATAATAATTACTGCAATGGATTACCTCCTTTACTAAGGACATATAACTGATATACCTCAGTAAGCTTTGCCTCGAGCTTGCTTCCATAATAATAATAACAAACCTACATCATACGTACCGCAGCGAACCTCGCTCTTCACTAATGACTTAACAAACATAGTGGAACTTAAACACTCTAAACAAAGGTCTTAAGTGGTGCACACCACTATAAAAAAGTCTTGTGGAGACAACCACGGTTAAAAAACAACTCTTTGGGATGATGCCTGGGTGTGAGGGGGGGGGGGGCAATGGTTTGCTGGTATGTCTAGTATTTCATGCAACCATTCTATAAAATATATAATGAACGAAATAAGAATAATAAATTAATATTAAAACTAACTCTGTATGCGATACTAGAGTACCACAAAAGGTAGGGGCTCATCGTTGTTGGCGTGACGGGAGCTAACAACCATCATCCATATTTTTATTGCTAAAAGTATGCATGATGCCTTGATGGACTTCTTTCTCTTTAGGGAAAGAAGTTTATCTTCATTTGAACTAAAAGTGTGTCATCACACTATAGATTAATAACTAACCAAGTCACTATTAACCATAGCTTGATCGCTAACATAATTAATAATAAAACTAAGCAGGAACCGACACTTCAATACATGAACTAGATTAAGTCGTCTAAGTCAATTGAACTCATTACTTCTGACGCTCTAAAAGTTCTTGGGTTTATACGGACACAACATTATAAAGGGTTCTACCACTATCGTTCACGTGCCACTTTAAAGAAATTATTTAAAAACATAATCTTTAGAAAGATCTATAGGAATTTAAAGGGTATAGATTTTCATAAGTCGTTAGTTCAGTTACACACTGTCAAGAGGCGCCAAGGAACCCAATTCTCAGCCATTCGCGTTCAATCGATCAAAGTATTGCTACATTATTTACAGCGTCTACTTATTTGATTTTTGATTTTGAAAGGTGTAATTGGTAATATTTCTTAAGGCCACTCTCTTCACGCGCTTATCCATACAAACGTATTACGCCTATTTTTCTAATATTTGTCGCAATAGGTCTAAAGTTAAGCCAGATATCAATTTATATCTCCATTATCTATGCCATAAAATAAAAAAATTAGTAAAATTATATTTATTTTAAAAGTTATGACCATTGAAAAATCACTATTTTTGGGCAAATTTTGAGGCAACTTCGTGCGTAAATAAACTACATAAGAAAGCAGAAAATTTAAAAACGACCAAAGTCTTGTCATAGGTTACTTCATAATAATTACAAATGTATTTAGTTTATGTAATAAATTGCCAAGTATTTGCTAAAATAGGCGTAATTCCAAACCTAGATTTGCATATTTTTACTTTGCCATTTTTCACTAAAAAATCATGATATCTCAAGCAAAATTTATTACAGGGGAAAGGTGCGGTTAGTGCGGTGAAAGGGGTTACAAGTTAGACACGAAGAAAAGCGAGTAGCGGCTGATTTCGCACGATCTATCATCTATGACATAATTAGTCAACTACGAAAACGTAAACAGCAAATATGTCACACGTTACGTATAATTAGCATTTTTGTTGTTTATTTTGCCTTCTTATTTTGCTAATTGTAATTTACTGCTCTTTTATTCTATTGTAGACTCGTCAGCTAGAGATTATCGATACGGATACAAATCTAGACTTTTTCCAAGCCGGGCCCCCAAAAATCCTCGACAAACACGAAGAAAAAGGAACAAACAGCATCTAATGATGCGTAAGTATCTACATATCTACTTGGTACAAGCTGACTAAAAATGAACATGATTAAGACGAAAATCATGTCAAACACTCATGTCCCGCTTCACCCGATAATCGTTGAGAACTCGGTGCTCGAAATTGTAGACGAGTATATATATACCTAGGACACACAGTCCAGCTAGGTAGGTCCAGTTTCGAGAAAGAGGTCAACCGCCGAATCCAACTCGGATGGGCAGCGTTCGGGAAGCTCCGCGATGTCTTCTCGTCCAAAATTCCTCAATGCCTGAAGACGAAAGTCTTCGAACAGTGCGTGTTGCCAATGATGACATACGGATCCGAGACATGGTCGTTAACTATGGGCCTCATAAGAAAGCTCAGAGTCGCTCAGAGAGCGATGGAGAGAGCTATGCTCGGAATTTCTCTACGCGATCAAATCAGAAATGAGGAGATCCGTAGAAGAACCAAAGTCACCGACATAGCTCAACGGGTTGCGAAACTGAAGTGGCAATGGGCGGGGCACATAGTTCGGAGAACCGATGGACGTTGGGGTCCCAAGGTGCTGGAGTGGCGACCGGGAAGCGCAGTGTTGATAGACCCCCCACTAGGTGGACCGACGACATCAAACGAGTCGCAGGGAGCCGCTGGATACAAGCGGCACAAGACCGTGGCATGTGGAAGTCCCTTCAAGAGACCTATGCCCAGCAGTGGACGTCAATCGGTTGATAACGACGACGACGACGACAAGCTGACTCCCCCTGCTTCATAAAAATGCTAGAAATAAAAATGTTATAAACAGTAATACTAAATATAAGTTTTACGCCCAGTCTGTGTTCCGAAACGAACGAACTAAGGTCGAGTCCAGACTAAGTAACACCTTTCAAACTATATTACATGCAATATAACCACTACCGCCACTACAGCCTTTTTAACGTCCCACTGCTGGGCACAGGCCTCCTCTTTCATAGGAGAGAGGGATTTAGAGCTTAGACCCACCACGCAGCTCCAATGCGGGTTGGCGGGCTTTTGTCACATGATAGTGAAAATAACCGGGAACAACTGCCGTGCTCTCCGAGGCAAGGGGGCAGTTGGCGGTGTTTCACACCGCCCACTACCAACTTCGGGCTGGCACTGAGAATTTCTTGACAGAAAAACCCAATACCTAAAAACTATTTGCCCGAACCGGGAATCGAACCCGTAACCTCGTCACAGTCGAATACTCTAACCACTATATCAACGAGGCAATATAACAATAGACTTTTATAGCAAATTAGGTTTCAATACTAAGGGATAAAATATAATAAACATAAAGTATAATAGGAAAAAATTATTGCCATTTTACAAACTGGTTTTTTTATAGGTAATTTTTAATTGCACATCTAAAATACTAAACGTGCAATAAATATACTGACTTGCATACTAAATGATACCGTATTACTATTAATTTGTACAACTAATATACTGATTTGCACACTAAATTATTTCTTAGTTATGGTCCAAGAACGAGCGAAGCGAGCTCGGGACTTGCGGCACTCCAACTCAGATAGGTTAGGTTAGAAGGGACAACGAACAGGGGGATGGCGGGGTCTATAAGACTCCGCCATCACCTTCGTTGTTATTTTTTTGTTTTCTTTTCATACTGCCCAGAAAAAGGAACCCTGCGAAGCGAGGCTTCGTCAACTGCATTTCGTAACATCTATTTAACGATTGAATATTATATTGTATAACTGTCCACTATAATATTATCTCCTGCGTAGTGCCCTGCGTATGCGCACACACTTGTGAACTAGAATATCTCCTGCGTAGTTGACCCTGCTTCTGTTGAGATTGGCCGCTTTGGCCGAGATTCGGAGCGCTGTGGTCATAAAGTGGGTGGTCCCGGGTTCAATTTCCGGCAGGAGCAATTTGGGATTTTATAATTTCTAAATTGTCTCTGGTCTGGTCTGATGGGAGGCTTCAGTGGTTGGCTACCACCTTACCGGCAAAAGCCGTGCCGTCAAGCAATTAAACGTTCCGGTACGATGCTGTGTAGAAACCGATCAGGGGTATGTATACCTCTTTCAAGTTAGCCCGCTTCCATCTTAGACTGCATCATCACTTAACATCAAGTGAGATTGTATTGTATTGTATTTACAGAGGGGACGCCGCCAGGCGGGTGATCAGTCCTATGTAAGGACCATTTCACCCAATTCCCCGTATTTGGACACAGGTTACTGGTGTCCTGGCAGTTTGTTGTGCACCGGTTTAAGGGGGGCAGCCCCTCAAACCTTCCCACGACTTTCGTAAACCTAAGAATGTATACCCTATAGAGAGGTGGCTTCTTTTTAGGGTTCCATACTCAAAGGGTAAAAACGGAACCCTATTAATGTCACTCGGCTGTCTGTCCGTCCGCCGGTCACAGGTCTATAGCTCATAGACTAAATGAGTTGAGTAGAAAAACCTAAAATTTTGGTATTTGGTGTAGAACGTTAACCCAAAACTAAATATTGAATTAGAAATTGAAGTAAATTATTTTTCAGAGGGGCATGGAATATTTTTCAGGGGGGCTTTCCCATACATGAGAAAGGAGCCGAAAAAAAAATTTTTTTTTAACCTAGCTTGTGGGGTATCATTATTTAGAACTTATTAAGTAGAGCACGAACATATATTTTTTTAATTTTTTGCTTAAAAAATAAGGAAATGGGGGGCATCAAAGTTGTTAGGTTTAGACCATTTTTGTGATGGGGGCTATCTCAAAAACTAAACCAGTTAGGAATATGAAACTTAGGTATATTATGAACCATATACTGTATTTAGACAACAAATACTAAAAATAATGATTTATAAAGTAATTTGTAAGCTGTGATCAAAACAAACGAACACTTTTTGGGTTTTTCTTTCACGGTTTGTTGCGATGTCTAGCTCGGAAATGAAATATTTCTCACGCCCAAAATATTATGTTGTTCATAATTATGTACGGAACCCGAAAAGAGCGAGGCCCGACTCGCACTTGGCCAGTTTTTTGATAATATCGTTACCTTGCAGTTCCCTTCTTACCAATAAGTACATAGGGCAATCAGCTATGAAGTGAAAGCTAGTTTCTTTTTCTCCACACTCTGGACAGGATGGGTCTTCTACGAGTCTCATTATTGCAAGATATCTATTGAGCAGATAGTGTCCAGTTGTTATACCTGCTACCTAGGTAGTGTAGTAGAGTAGGCTAGGTTTGGGTCCGCAGAATTACATACATTTTATGTGTCATACTAAGTATAGGTGAATGGTTTTATAATGTTCTCCAACCTAACTTCCAATCTATACAAGATTAGTTTGTATACGTACTACTCTTGTATAATTTAGACGATCTTGATTAAAAAGTAATTTACAATCTATACGCGACCAGTTTCACACCCTTGCGGTTTGGCTTTGTATAGAATGGAAATACACGTAACCCTGCACAAACTCCAAGGAATCACTCTATAGTACAGCTGTACTGACTTCGGCCCAAAAGTTTTTGCAAAAGGTCAATGTTACGTAGGCGTAGCAGAGTGAAGTCTTTGGACAAAATAGGTATATTAGACTTCAGCAATGGGTCTGGCAATATCAGAGAACATATTAGTGACATATGTATACATTTATGGTTATAACTGCGTACGTAAGAATGATAACTCGATGTGTTATATATTAAAATCTTCTTGAAAGTGTGTAAATTATGATAGTGAAATAATCATCAAAATCGGTTCATTAGTTGCGGAGATAATCGCGAACATACTTACATATATACATACATACATACTTACATACATACGGGTCGAATACAGAACCTCCTTTTTTTCAAGTCGGTTAAAAATTAGTGTGCGATTCAGTATTTAGGCGCTACTTTCGAATATTAATAGTGGGCACATTTAGTGTGCAATTCAGTATTTTAGGTGCTACTTTCGGAACATTTTGTGTGCGAAAGAGAATCAATAGATATACGATTAAGTACCACCCTTTTTTAATTGATAATTTTTTATCGCCTATAATCTCTAAACACATTGTTTACTTTTTAGATGTTCTTGGAGCCTTTTGAATTGCGCTTAGGGCAGAAAATATCTAAACGAGCGAAGAACCATGATGATAACGAGTAAATAATATTTCAAAAACCAATGAAAATACTGTTATATAATTATTGTGTGCTAATGATTATGATAATCAAAATATATTGGGACAGGGTAGTCAAAGCGAACTAACATGTATTTTATAATATTATTATCTTACAAAGTGTACGAAACATTATCTCCACCGTAATGTAATAGACAAATTTGTACAGAAAAAATTATTTTGTTTTGCAAAAATTGCATTGTCGATTCGGTCTAACATGCTCGCGCGCAGATTTGCTAAAAGCAGTAATGAAGTGAGGGGCACCCTCCTCAGGGCTTACTGTCAATGTTTATATACCTGTCAGTTGTGGTACTGGTACAAGAGGGTGTCCTTCAGCACCATAAGGGTGCAGTATAATAACGCATACCGCATCATTATGAAATTTCCCAGATACTGCAGCGCATCGAGTATGTTTGCCGAGTCGGGGGTGCCTGATTTCTTTGCTGTTATCAGAGCACGTATAGCTTCCTTCTGGGAAAGATTGCGTAACTCTAGTAACAGCATCCTCCAAGTGGTGAGCCAGGACTTGCGCGGTCCAATGATTGCTCATTGGATCAAGATGCATCGAGATCCAAATAGGAAATAACTCTGCACACCTTCAGTGTGCAGCGTTAATTTAATAGGTATATGTAAATTTATATATATAGTATTCTATATCACCTATTCTATTGTATTTGATTTTAATTAATTTAATTAATTTTTGATATGTTTTTTGTATTTCTATATTCATACCTACTTGGGTTTTTACCTGAATAAAGAAAAATATTATTATTATTATTATTATTAAAAAAATCCATCCATCCATCCATCCATTACATGTTTCAAAGAACATTGAGTAAAATTCATGTTACGTCATTTCGCTTTGACTCTGCGCTAATATGTCTTGATATTTGATCCCTTACGTGCATAGCATACATATTATTATAAGTACTTTTATTCTAAAATACGACTGTGTACGAACTATCTAGTTGTGTCCTAATATCTTTTTTCTCTTTTGTCTCATTTTGCTCATCATTCAGACCGATTACTAAAAAGTTAGTTTTAATTTTAGTACTTTTGATGTTTAAATAAATGACTTTAAATAACTTTCTTATTTTATTTCCAATATTTGGTATCCTTAGCGACCATGCAAGAGACACGGTGTGGCGCCGGCACCACTGAATTTTTCATATATAATGTAAGTATAAAAGTTGGTAAGTATCTACGAAGATCATGAATACATCAATGTAATAAGGTGGATTCACGTTATTCATAATATAATGTAGATTCAGCCGTATTTTACATAGAATATAATATATTCACATTTAAAAATGTGTGAAATATTATACCTAAATACACATAGTTCTGTTATTTTACATTTCATAATATTGTCTTGTATGATTTTGTTTTATATATGCACATTCTAAGTAGGTTTTCGAATATACATATAAACAAAGTTTTGACAGCGAAAAAATATTATGTTACTTAGTCTGGACCCACCCTTTTGTCAATTATTTTTATCGATTTGTAAAATAATTATTATCACATTATCCTACTAACTATATCTAATATTATAAATGTGAAAGTGTGGATGTTTGGATGTTTGTTACTCAATCACGCCGCAACTACAAAACCGATTCGGCTGAAATTTTGAATAGAGATAGCTTTTGAATGGAGATAGCTTATGCCCTGACTTAAAACATAGGCTTTTTAACTTTTATCCCGGAAAAATTCACAGTTCGCACGGGATTTTGAAAAAAAAACAAATCTATAGCAACAGCTGTAGGTAGATTACTATAGCAAACTTCCTTGAAAGTAGGTATAAAGGTTGGAAAAGGAAGCGGGAACGGGAACCGGAAATCCACGATTCCCTCGGGATTTGTGAGAAACCGAAATTCACGCGGGCGAAGCTGCGGGCAGAAGCTAGTTTTAAATAATTTTGGGGGATAAGTAATCAATTACATTTGTAGTATCTCTGGATTTTCAATTATTTTCTTTATTTTTTAGGATTCCATTCCTCAAAAGGAAAAACGAACCGTAAATGAAAAGGAAATAGGCATGATTGTGCATTGTACTGTCCAATGTCCATATGTCATTCTTTCTCGCTTTAGTTTTACGTGTAGCTATGGTAGCTGCATACTCTTCTTTACTGACGATGTCTCGCTCTCTAAATGCAGGACGAGACAGCAATATTTTAGGCTCCGCCCACCAACGACTTCTCGCTTGCATGGAGAGCGCTCTTAATTAACAATCACAGACGAGTATTGAGTAACTAAACATCAGTTAGGTATAACTAACTACATTGAAATGATAACCGACTGAGCCATTTGTATGTCGTCGCGAATAATATAGTAATTGTCAATTTGTACACACTTTCTAATCGATCAAGTTTATCATTAGATTGTGTAAAACTATATTATACTAGCTTTTGCCCGCGGTTTTGCCCGCGTGAATTTCGATTTTTTCACAAATCCTGAGGGAATCGTGGACATCTGGTTTCCGTTTCCGCTCCGTTTTCCAACATTTATACCTACCTACTTTCAAGGAAATTTGCTATAGTAATCTACCTATAAGTAGCTGTAGATATAGATTTCGGGTTTTTTAAAATCCTGCGGGAACTGTGGATTTTTTCAGGATAAAAAGTAAAAGCCTATGTTTTAAGTCAGGGCATAATCTATCTTCAATCAAAATTTCAGCCAAATTGGTTTTGTAGTTGCGACGTTATAGATAAATAGTTTATTAGAAAAGCAGCAAAATCTGAAGTTTAGTCGTAACTTAGATAACTTAGGTAAGTGTTGGCCTTGTTTAATTTCAAAGTTCTGGAAGAGTAGGTACTTAATAAGGAAAAACGCTCGCCGGATTCCGTTTGAATGTGTTGTACATAATCTGAATACGTACATACATAGTAGTAATTATTGTATAGAAATGGTAGAACAGCACCACTGCACAGACAAAACATCCAAGATATGAACTGTCCTTTGGTTGGCCAAGTGGAGAAAAACCCCAGTAAGTAATTCTCGTTTTTAACCCCCGACGCAAAAACGACGGGGTGTTATAAGTTTGACGTGTCTCTCTCTCTCTATGTGTGTGTTTGTGTGTGTGCGTGTGCGTGTGCGTGTGCGTATGCATGTGCGTGTACGTGTGCGTGTGCGTGCGCGTGCGCGTGCGTGTGTGTCTGTTCCCCTGTGGCGCTCAAACGGGTGGTGGTGGATTGGGTGAATGCGGTTTTTTTTTTGTGTGAAAGGTGAATTAGTCGAGAGTGTTGTTAGCTATGTTTGATGAAAATCGGTCCGAGATGGCCGCCGCTACAAAATGGCGGATTACATATTTTATCACAACGCCGTCAATATGGGTATCAAATGAAAGGACTTGACTAGTAGAATTATAGCACTATACAAATCAAAGATGGCCGCCACCACAAACTGGCGAATGTCGGGAGTTTTTTAAATTTTTAATTTATACTTGTCTTGTAAATATTTTATAAATTATATATTTTATATACGAGAGTTTTTTTTCTTGGATTTGTAAAAAAATATTAGTCATGTTAAATATTATAAGATTTCTATTTTTGGTGTAGTTTGAACCGGTTCGGTTTCGGATTTTAATCAACTCCCTGACCATTGTGCTATCGAGGCCTATTATCGGAAACGATAATGATGAATCGTTGACTCGTCTTGACTTGTAATTCAAGCACTTCCCTCTCGAACGATTAAAGGCTATCGTATTCAATTTCTCGAAGCGCACGTAAACTTTTAAAGGAATCATTTCGGATGATTGATGAACCGATAACCGCGATACGCTTCAATTAAGTGCGTAATGGCCATTTATTATATCGGAGCCGATTATTTTAATTTGCAATTACTCGTGACCTTTAATTGGGGACGATACTCGAACGAAATGTTCAATGTTTTACAACCCATCGCTAAATGCTGCAATCTTGACCTTAAATAGACACGAGTAAATGCTGTTTATGTTTTTTGCCATCTTTTTGCCCGTGTGGCACTCTCCTGCGCGACATGCTTGAGGCGTGTAGTTGTAAGTTGGTCCCTACATGTTAATCTAATTTAGGTTCGACAGGCTACCGGTATGAACTTAACAGGCCACTAATTAGCAGTATAACTTTATCCAGAACTCCTGGAACTTAATGGTTTTTATACAATTTTTTTTTAATGTATTAAGTAATACTAGTCTCTATGGGATAGATCAGGATCTGGATGGTTTTTGTTGGATTTTTAAAAGTATTAGTACCCATGGGCGTCGCCAGGTAGGGGCAGGGGGGGGGGGCAGCTGCCCCCCCTAGAGATTTGAAAAAATATAGATATGCTATATTTTGCATTAAGTATCTAAATTAAACCTGGCGCAAATGGAAACGAGGTCAATGAAAAAGTCTTTGATAAATTACTCTCAAGATAGAGTGAAGCGCTGCAGTCGCAACAAAAATAACAGGCCAACTTTGAAAGCGCTGTGTGCGTATTACGCACACACGTGTACGTAGGCGCGCGTGTTTAACAAGCGCGCTGATTCATGTGGGCGTGCGCTGAGTGATACCAGCAGGGCTATTCTGTAAAGCCATTTTCGAATTATAGAGAGTGAATTCGAGATGAGTTTCCTAATTTGTACTCTGTAAAACTCGATAGTACAGGTCTTCTCACTCAAACTCACTTCACTTCGCAAGTGCGTAGCAGATGTTTACAGAATATCAAACCAAGGTGAAGTGAGTTTGCTTTCGAAGCGAGTTATGTCACTTGAGTGAGCTTCGATATCGAGATGGTATTTTAGAGAATAGCCCTACAGTTCTTGAATATTTCCCATCAAGTAGGAGAATATTATATTTTGATTTTGAGGTGCATATTATCTATTATTTGTTATAAATTTAATTATTTTACATACTTAATAGGAGTTTTTTTACAGTTTATTTAAACACTAGCATCTGCCCGCGGCTTCGCCCGCGTGAATTTCGGTTTTAAGCAAATTAAAAAAATAAAAGCTGATTAAGGTTTATATACCTACTATCCATGTATGTGGACGTACATATGTTTCAAAAACGGAAACTCTAAGTATGGACTTAAGGGACTTTAGACGCCATTTTGATTTTTTTTGTTAATGGACAGAATCCTTTCAAAATCGATATATGGGGTTCCCTGTGATCATAAAAAAGAAAACTGATGTCAAAATAGCAAAAAATGGACGCCATTTTGATTTTTTTTGTTAATGGACAGAATCCTTTCAAAATCGATATATGGGGTTCCCTGTGATCATAAAAAAGAAAACCGATGTCAAAATAACAAAAAATGGACGCCATTTTGATTTTTTTTGTTAATGGACTGAATTCTCTCAAAATCGATATATGGGGTTCCCTGTGATCATAAAAAAGAAAACTGATGTCAAAATAACAAAAAATGGACGCCATTTTGATTTTTTTGTTAATGGACCGAATTCTCTCAAAATCGATATATGGGGTTCCCTGTGATCATAAAAAAGAAAACTGATGTCAAAATAGCAAAAAATGGACGCCATTTTGATTTTTTTTTGTTAATGGACAGAATCCTTTCAAAATCGATATATGGGGTTCCCTGTGATCATAAAAAAGAAAACTGATGTCAAAATAACAAAAAATGGACGCCATTTTGATTTTTTTTGTTAATGGACCGAATTCTCTCAAAATTGATATATGGGGTTCCCTGTGATCATAAAAAAGAAAACTGATGTCAAAATAACAAAAAATGGACGCCATTTTGATTTTTTTTGTTAATGGACAGAATCCTTTCAAAATCGATATATGGGGTTCCCTGTGAACATAAAAAAGAAAACCGATGTCAAAATAACAAAAAATAGACGCCATTTTGATTTTTTTTGTTAATGGACTGAATTCTCTCAAAATCGATATATGGGGTTCCCTGTGATCATAAAAAAGAAAACTGATGTCAAAATAACAAAAAATGGACGCCATTTTGATTTTTTTTGTTAATGGACCGAATTCTCTCAAAATCGATATATGGGGTTCCCTGTGATCATAAAAATGAAAACTGATGTCAAAATAGCAAAAAATGGACGCCATTTTGATTTTTTTTGTTAATGGACCGAATTCTCTCAAAATCGATATATGGGGTTCCCTGTGATCATAAAAAAGAAAACTGATGTCAAAATAGCAAAAAATGGACGCCATTTTGATTTTTTTGTTAATGCACTGAATTCTCTCAAAATCGATATATGGGGTTCCCTGTGATCATAAAAAAGAAAACTGATGTCAAAATAGCAAAAAATGGACGCCATTTTGATTTTTTTTGTTAATGGACTGAATTCTCTCAAAATCGATATATGGGGTTCCCTGTGATCATAAAAAAGAAAACTGATGTCAAAATAGCAAAAAATGGACGCCATTTTGATTTTTTTTGTTAATGAACAGAATCCTTTCAAAATCGATATATGGGGTTCCCTGTGATCATAAAAAAGCAAACCGATGTCAAAATAACAAAAAATGGACGCCATTTTGATTTTTTTTGTTAATGGACTGAATTCTCTCAAAATCGATATATGGGGTTCCCTGTGATCATAAAAAAGAAAACATGTCAAAATAGCAAAAAATGGACGCCATTTTGATTTTTTTTGTTAATGGACTGAATTCTCTCAAAATCGATATAATATGGGGTTCCCTGTGATCATAAAAAAGAAAACTGATGTCAAAATAGCAAAAAATGGACGCCATTTTGATTTTTTTTGTTAATGAACAGAATCCTTTTAAAATCGATGTATGGGGTTCCCTGTGATCATAAAAAGAAAACTGATGTCAAAATAGCAAAAAATGGACGCCATTTTGATTTTTTTTGTTAATGGATTGAATTCTCTCTTTCTAATTCTAGAATTCTATGTGTTGCCAATGCATGCAACACGGCAAACTATTGCAATAATGTGTTATGTGAGCGTGATTTACCTAAGAACAGTCCGCGCCCTCTATGCGGCGTTTTTGGAAGTTTATATCTATTTTAGTCCCACAGGTATACTTTTCCGGGATAAAAAGTAACCTATGTGTCAAGTCAGAGCATAATCTATCTTTATTCGAAATTTCAGCCAAATCGTTCAGTAGTTGCGGCGGAGAAGAGGAACAAACATACACAAACACACACAAACTTTCGCCTTTATTATTGTGATATTGTGACTAGCTTCTGCCCGCGGCTTCACCCGCGTGAGTTTCGGTTTTTCACAAATCCCGAGGGAATCGTGGATATCCGGTCCCCGTTCCCGCTCCCTTTTCCAACCTTTATACCTACTTTCAAGGAAGTTTGCTATAGTAATCTACCTATAGCTGTACGAGGGAACTGTGAATTTTTCCAAGATTAACAAAAAAAATCAAAATGGCGTCTATTTTTTGTTATTTTGACATCGGTTTTCTTTTTTATGATCACAGGGAACCCCATATATCGATTTTGAGAGAATTCGGTCCATTAACAAAAAAAAATCAAAATGGCGTCCATGTTTTGCTATTTTGACATCAGTTTTCTTTTTTATGATCACAGGGAACCCCATATATCGATTTTGAAAGGATTCTGTCCATTTACAAAAAAAATCAAAATGGCGTCCATTTTTTGTTATTTTGACATCGATTTTCTTTTTTATGATCACAGGGAACCCCATATATCGATTTTGAGAGAATTCGGTCTATTAACAAAAAAAAAATCAAAATGGCGTCCATTTTTTGTTATTTTGACATCAGTTTTCTTTTTTATGATCACAGGGAACCCCATATATCAATTTTGAAAGGATTCTGTCCATTAACAAAAAAAATCAAAATGGCGTCCATGTTTTGCTATTTTGACATCAGTTTTCTTTTTTATGATCACAGGGAACCCCATATATCGATTTTGAGAGAATTCGGTCCATTAACAAAAAAAATCAAAATGGCGTCCATTTTTTGTTATTTTGACATCAGTTTTCTTTTTTATGATCACAGGGAACCCCATATATCGATTTTGAGAGAATTCTGTCCATTAACAAAAAAAATCAAAATGGCGTCCATGTTTTGCTATTTTGACATCAGTTTTCTTTTTTATGATCACAGGGAACCCCATATATCGATTTTGAGAGAATGCGGTCCATTAACAAAAAAAATCAAAATGGCGTCCATTTTTTGTTATTTTGACATCAGTTTTCTTTTTTATGATCACAGGGAACCCCATATATCGATTTTGAGAGAATTCAGTCCATTAACAAAAAAAATCAAAATGGCGTCCATTTTTTGTTATTTTGACATCGGTTTTCTTTTTTATGATCACAGGGAACCCCATATATCGATTTTGAGAGAATTCGGTCCATTAACAAAAAAAATCAAAATGGCGTCCATGTTTTGCTATTTTGACATCAGTTTTCTTTTTTATGATCACAGGGAACCCCACATATCGATTTTGAAAGGATTCCGTCCATTAACAAAAAAAATCAAAATGGCGTCCATTTTTTGTTATTTTGACATCGGTTTTCTTTTTTATGATCACATCCCAACCCCATACAGTATGTAGAAAAAAAACCCTGTCAGATCCGAAAGGGAAAGATTGTTAGCCCACAGACATCACTGAAAAAAATATTTAAAAAATTTTATTCATTAAGATAAAAATGTTATTGTAATTTAAAATGCACATTTTTAGTGCCCTAATTCCCCAATATTGCGCAAATTTTTGAAATGTGACAACACCAGAGTCGGCGGGCGGCATCTTTTGTAAATACCGCTGGCACGTGTAAGCCTGTAAAGGCGTGTTCACAATAAGCTTAGAATCGACCGGCGCAGCATATTGTTTGCCGACTAAAATAAAAAAAAAACAATCAAGTGCGAGTCGGCCTTGATTCGAGAGAGCCGCACTCTTTTAGGGTTCCGTACATAATTATGAACATAATAAAACATAACATAATATTTTGGGTGTAAGAAATATTAATTAATTTCCGAGCTAGACATCGTAACAAACCGTGAAAGAAAAATCCAAAAAATGTTCGTTTGTTCGGTCACAGCTTACAAACTACTACGAGCTAGAGACCTGTGTGACCGGCGCACAGACGGCCGGACGGACAGACAGACGGACAGACAGGCAGGCAGGCAGACAGACAGACAGACAGACAGTAGAGAGAGATTAATAGGGCTCCCATTTTATCCTTTGGGTACGGAACCCTAAGAAGCAACAAATCACCCAGCTCACACTTTTAGTCAGTGGCCTGAGCTGAGCCACAGACTCACGTACCTACTGAATTGGTTAGTGTGATCAAAATAAAAACTATCGAATAATTTTATGAATAAAACTGCTGATTGAATCAGATAGCGCGCGTATCGCAGCCGGCTGTATTCATTTGCGTGCGTAATTACTGCCGCTGACAGAACAAGTCGTTGTTTAGCAGCAAACTGTAACACTAGACATACCTCCATACTATTGGACCCTAACGCGTAATGAGCATAATGTGAAGATGCCTTAAGCTATCCCGACCTTGAAATAAGTTTATTTATTTTATTACTATTCGTTTACACCAGGGATTCTCAAAGTATTTTGGGCAAGAGACCCCTTTTCCAAAATGAACTGATAGCTTAGACCCCCATAAACCAATTACATTAAAATCCTACCTCTAGTTTTCTCTATTGATACAAAATATTTACCAACTTAAAAACTTTGCGGTTGGTAAGTGAGTAAACTTGACATCATTAATTGGTAAAATATTAATCATTCTTATAACAAGTTGGTACACGTAACACAACTTAGATAACTTGAAATTTTGAATAAAGCAGGGTACTCACCTAGCCGTGTAGCATGTAACGTATCTGATACTGTATCAAGTGAGTACGTAGGCACGAGCCCGCTGCGAGCCGCTCGCCCGTGAAGCGCAATAAGTTCGTAGTGTCTCCCCTAGTGGCCGTATCACTGCGAACACAAAGGCGGCTCCCAATGTGCGCGTGGACGGCAACACGACCGTGGACGAGCCGTACCCACTTGCAAGTTGATACAGTATCAGATACGTTACATGCTATACGTCTAGGTGAATACCCTACTTAAGAACTTGTGTTAATTAACAGGGTTTGACACCTCGTCGACCCCCAAAATCAGTTTTCATTTATGTCGACCCCTGTGGTCGATATCGACCCCCCACTTTGGGAATCCCTGGTATTTTAGGTACACAAATTTCGCTTTGTTAAAAGCCGTCATAAATGCCGCCAGTTCATACCGAAAGGCGGCGTCGGTTTCTTCAAAGACTCGACTGGGCGGCACGTCACAGAAGGTGGGCACGTGTCACCTCTGAAGTCCTGAAGTCACACAAACTGAAGTCGCGCGTAAACTGTTTCCGAGTGGTCGTTCCGTAGCTGTGTTTGTGTTCTGTCATTTCTGCGATATGTCTTATTCTAATCAAGAGTATTTCAATATGTTAATGTGTCTGGGTGCTAGCTAGATGAAGCCTTAGAAGTTTGGATGTGGCTGCCCATCGGTCAATGTGGTTCCAGCATGATAGTGCCCCGCCACATTTCACCCGTTCCGTGCGTGAATACCTAAACGAGCAGTATGGAGAACGGTGGATTGGTAGAGGTGGACCAACTAAGTAGGTACGTGGCCAGCGCGGTCTTCTTTCTAAAGCAGTTTCATTTTTACCTCATCATAACCTGACCAAAGCTTTGTTTTAATTTTTTTAATTTGTCGTATTTAATATCCGTTCCAATATTACCTACCTTATTTTAACTAGGATTGATAATAATTAGGATCTGGTTTCTGTCGACGTATTGATTCAAAAACTAAAAGAAATGTTTAAAAGGATCAAAATAAAACATGTGCTACAGTAAGTAGGTACCTACATAGTATTGTTCTGTATTGCCCGTTAAACAATAAAGGTAACTAAGTACAGCTGTGCCCTTGAAATCTCACGCCTATTATCTTTTTGTACAGACGATAAGTACCTAAAATACTTTGTACCCGATAGGTAGGTACCTACCCGATAGGTACCGATACCTACTGAGCGCTGACGCCGCGCCGCGTCTGTGTTACCATGTGACTTTCCCCATTTGATAAAATTAAATTTTAGTTTTTTTAAGGGTAATTTTTTTACTTAGTATTTCAAAATGATTACCATAAATAGAACCAACTCACGATACCTAATCACAACGTCACGGATCTGACAGGGTTTTTTTTTACATACTGTATATCGATTTTGAGAGAATTCGGTCTATTAACAAAAAAAATCAAAATGGCGTCCATTTTTTGTTATTTTGACATCAGTTTTCTTTTTTATGATCACAGGGAACCCCATATATCAATTTTGAAAGGATTCTGTCCATTAACAAAAAAAAACAAAATGGCGTCCATGTTTTGCTATTTTGACATCAGTTTTCTTTTTTATGATCACAGGGAACCCCACATATCGATTTTGAAAGGATTCCGTCCATTAACAAAAAAAATCAAAATGGCGTCCATTTTTTGTTATTTTGACATCAGTTTTCTTTTTTATGATCACAGGGAACCCCATATATTGATTTTGAGAGAATTCAGTCCATTAACAAAAAAAATCAAAATGGCGTCCATTTTTTGTTATTTTGACATCGGTTTTCTTTTTTATGATCACAGGGAACCCCATATATCGATTTTGAGAGAATTCGGTCCATTAACAAAAAAAATCAAAATGGCGTCCATGTTTTGCTATTTTGACATCAGTTTTCTTTTTTATGATCACAGGGAACCCCACATATCGATTTTGAAAGGATTCCGTCCATTAACAAAAAAAATCAAAATGGCGTCCATTTTTTGTTATTTTGACATCGGTTTTCTTTTTTATGATCACAGGGAACCCCATATATCGATTTTGAGAGAATTCGGTCCATTAACAAAAAAAATCAAAATGGCGTCCATGTTTTGCTATTTTGACATCAGTTTTCTTTTTTATGATCACAGGGAACCCCATATATCGATTTTGAAAGGATTCTGTCCATTAACAAAAAAAATCAAAATGGCGTCCATTTTTTGTTATTTTGACATCGGTTTTCTTTTTTATGATCACAGGGAACCCCATATATCGATTTTGAGAGAATTCGGTCTATTAACAAAAAAAATCAAAATGGCGTCCATTTTTTGTTATTTTGACATCAGTTTTCTTTTTTATGATCACAGGGAACCCCATATATCGATTTTGAAAGGATTCTGTCCATTAACAAAAAAAATCAAAATGGCATCCATGTTTTGCTATTTTGACATCAGTTTTCTTTTTTATGATCACAGGGAACCCCATATATCGATTTTGAGAGAATTCAGTCCATTAACAAAAAAAATCAAAATGGCGTCCATTTTTTGCTATTTTGACATCAGTTTTCTTTTTTATGATCACAAAGAACTTCAGATATCGATTTTGAGAGAATTCGGTCCACTAACAAAAAAAATCAAAATGGCGTCCATTTTTTGCTATTTTGACATAAGTTTTCTTTTTTACGATCACAAAGAACTTCAGATATCTATTTTGAGAGAATTCTGTCTATTAACAAAAAAAATCAAAATGGCTTCCATTTTTTGTTATTTTGACATCAGTTTTCTTTTTTATGATCACAGGTCTAGGAGGAGGTACTTATACTTTCTCTTAGTCACAGGTATATCGATTTTGAAAGGATTCTGTCCATTAACAAAAAAAATCAAAATGGCGTCCATATTCCCATATTCATACTTAGAGTTTCCGTTTTTGAAACATACGTCCACGTACATGGATATAGTATATAAACCTTCATCAGCTTTTATAAAGACAATTAATTACTATTGAACCATACGGGTAAATTCGCAATCCAAACTTGACAACACCAAAAAACGACGCGTTGGTTTTGTGAAAAAATGTATCAATATATTAGTTTTGTTTTTGTAAATTACTATTAATTATGAGTTACTTACTGGTGGTAGGAGATTTTGTTAGTTGCTCGTAAACGTCCTTTGTAATTTCTGCAGATTTTTATCGCGCAAGTAGTCATTTTCACCAAAATAAACGAATGCAAAAAATAAGCCGTGCGTGCGTATCCCTTGAGGTTACAATCGACACTGCGGAGCGGGGAGCGCTTTAAAGACTAGGAGTTCCCCCATATTTTTATCTACGCTGTGGAGTCACCGTCGCTATATCTTGAGAGTAATTTATCAAAGGAAAAAGTCTAATTCGAAAATAAATTAAGAGCTCATAACCAGCTTCAAAAGCTCTGGACTGTACCAACAATACTTTGTACTTTTCCCATAGTATAATATCATCAACTTGCCCCCCCCTTGGCCATCGCTGGCGACGCCCTTGTTAGTACCTACCATAAGCTTTTTACACACTCCAGCTTTCTGTTCAGCTTGTAGGAGTTGGTAGGACAATAATTGAAACGAAAAAAATTGTAGCCTCATTTAACTCACCAGAGAATAGACTGAAATGCTAAAAATCGTAAGTTCTTTGCCCCATCTAAGTATTGTATGCTCTACACTGAGTAGGTAAGCGTATAAAATTTGTGCTTTTTCCTATAAAAAATACTGAGTTGTAAAATACAATAATAACGTATTAAAATTCTAGTAATATAATGGTTGAACTTTTATTACAGCATAATTTTTTTAATCGTGTGGGAAACGATAGTCGCGACAGACATCACGAATTGCATTGATCTCGTCATCTTTCGCCACGCAAATGAAGACACAAACAGAACAAATTACTACAGTTGTAACTTGTAATCAATAGGATTCAAATTATTGCACATTTAAAATCAAGTGACGTTCAAATTAATGATTAAATTAATCAAAGCATCAGTGTGGCCTGCCTTCGATGTAATTCCGGAGGCGTGTCCCGTGATGAATAAACATCACATCACGATACACATCATAACATAATGACAATGTATAATTTGTGCCGAATAAATAAATATTTTATAGAGTTCCATTGATTTTTTTATCACCTCCGCCGTGGAATAATTTAACGTTTTTGACTCTCTTTTGTATGACTATGAATACGTCACAGTTGTAGAAAATTATTTAGTTATTCGTTACCTAGCTTGATTATATATGACTAATATTACTAATATTATATTTCATATTGATTATGAAGACAACTTTTTGTATAGATTTTATGTATTAAACAAGATATAATTTAAAAATTAAAAAACCCCGACTGCCATCACCAATTTAAAAAATTAATAAACTACCACCGCTTGCTCACAGTATAGTTATTATTTATTTTGTTTTCTATGATTTGTCACTCCAAACTGATTTCAAACATATAGATTGTATATATTTTCGTACTCGCCTTTTAAAGCCCTTTATTTTGATACCCCACTCGAGGGTCTTAAAGAAAAAAATTTTTTTCAGCCCGCACATTAAATTGCATAAAATCTGTCATTTTGAATTTTTATGAATTTTATGTAACCAGTAATATGTGCGCCGTCAAGACAAATCTAATGACGTATCATTTATCAAAATAGGTTGAGCTGCTGAGTAGTTACGAATGTCATAGGAAATGGTCATTTTCTTTGATTTATCATTCCAAATTGTTTCCAAATATATAAGTTGTATACATTTTCGTACTGGGCTTTTAAAGCCCTTTATTTTGATACCCCACTCGAGGGTCTTGAAGAAAAAAAAATATTTCAGCCCGCACATAAAAGCGCATAAAGTCAGCCATTTTGATTTTTTTTTAAATTTAGGTACCCTATAACACTCGCGTCATCAAGACAAATCTTATGACGTATCATTTATCAAAATCCGTTGAGCCGTTCAGCAGTTACACGCGGACATAGGAATGGACATACATACACACAGGTGAAACACATATACCCAGTCGGGTAAAAAAAAAAAAAATATGAATTACATAGGTAAATAATAAATAAAATAATTATATTAAACAACAGCAAAAATCCACACTATATATCCATAATATCCATCCCGAGTTTGCCGACGTTACAACACACAGCTGTCGGTCGGAGTTCGGACAGCGAGGACCACAGTTCTAAAAGGTAGCATCCCTGATTAAACGAAAACATTAGTGGTAATAATATTTTAATTATTTTCCACGGCAATATAATGCAGTGGTGCCATTAGTCAATTCATATGACATTCATAGAGTATAGGAGAGTGGGTCATGCGAGCGCGAGCGACCGAGTCACGACGCCGAGTGCTAATAAAATTATACCAATAACTTCATTTACTTTATACCAGGGTAATGTATGGAGCCAATCTATTCACTCATTAATTGCATCTAGGGTTGTCACCTATAATTTACTACAAGTACATTTATTTGAATAAAAAAAAAACACAAAAACAAAACCCGACTAGCAGTAACCGCTAATTGATAGAATGACGTTAGGTACATTTTTAATGTTAAACGTCAGTTCTAAAGGATATTTCACCGGAGAAATAAAAAATTAAGACTGTAAGTTTGTTAAACATGTTATTTTGATTGGTCTTGAAATTTACAAAATTTACATATTCATACAAATACCAAATGAATTGTTAAAAATTTTGTAAATTTTACTAAAATTTCTTAAACAAGACCTCGTACCTACTGACTCAAAAAACCACCGCGCATGAGGTATACATATCTTATAAATACAATAATAATTTATTTGAGATCGATAACCCTATCCAAACCACAAACTATTTTATTTTTCCTGTATAGAGACGTCTGCTAATCTATATCTATACTCTATACTTAATAAATAAAATTGAAGTGTCTGTCTGTAATTTCGAAATAACTACCACATTTTAAGCTCATATGGTTATTTGAACGATACCATAACCGAATCACACGTTTTTAAAATTTTTGTCTGTCTGTCTGTCTGTTTGAACGGGCTAATCTTCGGAACGGCTGAACCGATTTTGACGGGACTTTCACAGACAAGTAGAGGATTAACAAAGGAGTAACATAGGCTACTTTTTTAACCGACTTTCAAAAAAGGAGTTGTGTTGAAATCGGTAAATACAGATGTTAAAAACGCCCTGATAGGTATTTTCGCTGCGCGCGATCGCGACGGCCGACGCGGACGCTCGCGCTCCCCGCGCCGCGCCACGCGCCCCTGCGCCCTGTGCCCGCCGTACGCGGTACCGCGGTACGCCGCCGCGCGGCGGGGGGCGGGTGGACCAGAAATCTACTTATCCCTCAGGATTTGTGAAAAATCGAAATTCACGCGGGCGAAGCCGCGGGCAAATGCTAGTCTCAATATAACATTTGTTTATAACTAGCTTTTGCCCGCGGCTTCGCCCGCGTGAATTTCGGTTTTTCACAAATCCTGAGGGATAAGTAGATTTCTGGTCCACCCGCCCCCCGCCGCGCGGCGGCGTACCGCGGTACCGCGTACGGCGGGCGCAGGGCGCAGGGGCGCGGCGCGGCGCGGCGCGGGGAGCGCGAGCGTCCGCGTCGGCCGTCGCGATCGCGCGCAGCGAAAATACCACGAAAATACCTATCAGGGCGTTTTTAACATCTGTATTTACCGATTTCAACACAACTCCTTTTTTGAAAGTCGGTTAAAAAAGTAGCCTATGTTACTCCTTGGTTAATCCTCTACTTGTCTGTGAAAGTCCCGTCAAAATCGGTTCAGCCGTTCCGAAGATTAGCCCGTTCAAACAGACAGACAGACAGACAAAAATTTTAAAAACGTGTGATTCGGTTATGGTATCGTTCAAATAACCATATGAGCTTAATATGTGGTAGTTATTTCGAAATTACAGACAGACACTTCAATTTTATTTATTAGTATAGATTACACTTTTATAAGCTTTAAGATGAGATATGTGAGGTTTGAGAACAGGTGAATGAGATACTTATGAAATAATACAAAATTACAAATGTGACGATAGCAAGTTGTAATTAAAATAAATAAATAAATAAACATTTATTCAGTTTAGACATTTTATACATAACAAAATAAATTAAGTAATATAATATGAGACTAGTAATATGTACCACTCATATTATTTTACTGCTGATTTTGTGCCATTAAGTTAATTAATTCATCGTCGTTCACCAAAAATGTTTTATCTAATAAGAATGTTTGAATGATGTATAATAGTTATTCTTTTATAATCTTCAGTAAAAACATAATATTCGTATCTATTACACACGTTTATTGTACTCATAAACCCGTCCTAACGCGTGTGAAAAATATAAGTATACATACCTTGTTAGAACAATAAGTATTTAATAGTTAAGGAACGCGTGGCATGTAGGCATGATATTAAATATAATTGCCAGCATAAACCACCTATTATTGCTACATATTTCTAGAAAAAAAAATGCATGACGCTTGCGCCCTGACATATCGACCATCGACTGGCATTAAGCTCGGCCGCACATCAGTGATTAGCGTTTGTAAAAGTTTTCGAATTTTTCTATCAAGAAATTCTGAGCTATACGGCCCGGAGTTAGGAAGTTGGCGATAAAACACTCCGTTGCCTCTCTACGGTTGTGTTGGATGGCGACATAAAATAAACCAGTGTTCCGCTGCTCGCAGGCTCTCTCGACTAGGCTTTTTTTTATTTATTCAACTACAAGTTAGTCCTTAGCTGCAATCCCACCTGATGATGTGATGATGCAGTCTAAGATGGAAGCGGGCTAACTTGGAAGAGGTATGCATACCCCTGATCGGTTTCTACACGGCATCGTACCGGAACACTAAATCACTTGGTGGCACGGGTTTGCCCTTACTCGGCCACGGCTGAAGCCAGATCAGACCAAAGACAATTTAGAAATTATAAAATCCCAAATTGCCCCTACCGGGAATTGAACCCGGAACCTCCCACTTATAAGACCACAGCGCTAAGGAGGTCTTCAAAAGGTTGCACCGCCGGCAGCTTTATGTGCGACCACTTATCGCTTTGCGCGGACTGCGAAGTGAAAAGAAAATCTACTGCAACTATAGCTGTTGCTTACACGATGGCAGCAAAGTGCGGCCAGCCTTATGAGCAATATCCAGAAACACAACAATGGCCGGTCGGAAAATAAAACGAGCGACTGTAACACTCCATTGATATTTATACAATTCATTCAAAGCCATAAAATCCAAGTGACGATAAATCGAAACGGGGCCTCCGATAAATAAAATAACATCACAAAAATCGAACCCAAACCCAGTAGCAACGAGCTGTCTCTCCAACCGACGAGTGGGTACTTATCCGGACGGCAAAAAAACAAATGTAGAGATTTATTGTGAATCGATCTCGAAAAGAAATCGAATGGAGCAGTAATCTGTTCGCCGTCTCTGTCTGGCGCGTGTCGTGCGTCTCGCTCTCCATTCAATAATCTCGACTCTCGGGAACGGGATAGAAATTGATCTTTAGCTAGACTAGCTGATGGCTGTTACTCTACTTGGGTGGTGCATGAGTTTAAAAACTTCACATCCCAGTCTGAACTCGCGCCGCTTATACAAGCGGTGATCATCATAATGGATTCAATAGTAATCATCACAATATATGGATGTCCATTATAGAACATAGGCCCATGTCTGGTCCTTAGCCTTCCTGCCGCTACCCACCAGCCTCCTTTATCGGCAGTCCATCGCGCCGATCTCCAACAACTTTTCACTCCTTTCAGTCATCCTTATATTCTCCTGTTTAGGAATGACCTTTAACCTATTGTCAGGCTTTTTTTATTCAACTACAAGTTAGTCCTTGACTGCAATCTCAACTGATGGGAAGTGATGATGCAGTCTAAGATGGAAGCGGGCTAACTTGAAAAAGATATGCATACCCCGGGTCGGTTTCTACACGCCATCGTACCGGAACGCTAAATCGCTTGGCAGCACGGCTTTGCCGGTAGGGTGGTAACCAGCCAGGGCTCAAGCCCCCCACCAGACCAGACTAGAGACAATTTAGAAATTATAAAATCCCAAATTGCCCCTGCCGGGAATCGAACCCTGGACCTCCCTCTTATAAGACCATAGCTCACCACTGCGCCAGGGAGGTCGTCTAACTCGACTTGTAACTCATAAAAAATCCACAAAAATATTACAAAATCTGTGCACCTACTCTTTTGTTTTAAACGTACAGACATTATTCGTAATTTCTATTCTACTATAACACATAGAGAACGATTTAAATATGATGAATGAAAGATTAACAATGAACACCGGCGCGGCGATCGGAAATGATTCTGTTGAACACAACTCTTGACTCTTCCACTCGAGTGTTGCTTGTAACAAGTTTCGTGGCTCGTGGTGGTGACTGGCACAAACAGGTTTTTGTTCATAATTTAATAGAACGAACAGCAATAATTGTATTGTGAGTGTTGATATTCTATTCTATGAAGTGGATAAAGACCCATAATTATGTCATAGTTTTAAGTAAATTCTAATTTTACAGTGGACAACACAAGTTTATGTTTTTTTCTAAGATATTATTTAATCAGTCACAGTATTATGACAAATTTTCAAATATATAACCAATACTTATATTGGTTATGCACTCTCATAATTTTAACTTCCCAAGTTTTATATCTCAGTCGTGGTCCCATATTATATGGACATACATATTAAGTACTAGCTGACCCCCGCAACTTCGTTCGCGTGTTTATAGGTTTTATACAGGATCGGATCGGATCCCATTATTCTTTTATTTACCTAAACTAAATGTAGCCTAAGTTACTCTTTATAACATCACCTATCTGCCATTGAAAGTTCCGTCAAAATCGATCCAGCCATTTCGGAGATTAGCTGGAACAAATAGACAGACCGACAAACATAAATTTAAACACACGACAGTTTAAAATAAGCCGTACGTTCAAAGATCCGGGTCCCGAGTTATTTAAACCAAATAAATGTCTGTCATTTCCGAACTAAAAAACCTATAACCTTGAAATATTTACGGGACAATACTTGAAGTACTACCGTTCTAACAAAAAAAGAATAAGTAAAATCGAACCACGCGTTAATGAGTTACAGCTAAATACACGTTTTAACTTTCTTCCCCTCTCCCAAGGGAACCGTGTTGAATTTCGGGATAAAAAGTATCCTATGTCCTACCTCGGAGTACAAACTCAAATCATACCAAGTTTCATTCGAATCCATTCAGTAGTTTCGGCGTGATGCGCGGCCAAGATACAGACAGACAGACAGACAGACAGACAGACAGACAGACAGACAGACAGACAGACAAAAATGAAAAAAATTGCAGTTTTGACTTCAGTATCGATTACAGAGTGCCCTCCAAAAGAAATTTTCAAAATATCTTCAATGTACAGAATTGGATCTGTTACAGTTTTATTATATTATATAGATAGATAGATAAGGCACAAACAGGCATCTTCTGCAGATTCTTACCAACAAAGAATTTAAGACAGAACGCTCGAACGAACATTATCAAACTGAAGCCTATTTTTGATGTATGTATGCTGTTCGAAGTTCAAACATTCTATGTGTGTGAGTCCGGGTGTTTACTTGATAGCTGGGCACGGTGGGAGTACGGTTGTCGATTTCACTTGAATCTACATACAGTGTTCTTTGTATTTTGAGTCTGCAGCTGCTTGTCTGCAGCATAAAAATAGAATTATTATCAAGATAACTTGTTTTTAGATTTGATTACTTATATTAGATTAGTAA
The DNA here is from genome assembly GCA_920104075.1 of Melanargia galathea. Taxonomy (NCBI): domain Eukaryota; kingdom Metazoa; phylum Arthropoda; class Insecta; order Lepidoptera; family Nymphalidae; genus Melanargia; species Melanargia galathea. The sequence continues at coordinate 641,717 of OV049865.1, forward strand.
TAAATGGAAGAAGAATCAAAATCATATTATTCAAAATCATAAATTTATTACCATCACGTCATAAGATACTTACAGAATATAATATATTAACTGAGGTTGACTAGTTATAGATTATATTGATAATTATAATGTTTTTATAATATGGACCATAAAATCTTTATCTAATTAATTATATTACCAAAATCATGTATCACAACATGTCAAAGAACTATTTAACATAATATTGCTTATTGAATCAATTTAACTAACAAAAATGATATAAAATTTTCTAGTGCTCTACTGATATTAAAAAAATCAAAGATGCACAGTTCCTTGGTAATGTAAGTCATAAAATTAAGGAATTTTTAAAAATAGGCTTAGTCTTAGATTGTTCTACTAAATCGAAGACTTACGGTACTTTTGGACGTACTAGTTCGGTAGCAAATTCTTCTAGGAAAAAATTACTTTTTAGGGTTCCGTACCTGAAGGGTAAAAACGGAGCCCTATTAATGTCACTCGGCTGTCTGTCTGTCTGTCTGTCTGTCTGTCTGTCTGTCTGTCCGTCTGTCCGCCGGTCACAGGTCTCTAGCTCGCAGACGAAATGAGTTACAAACCTGAAATTTTGGTATTTTGTGTAAAACGTTAACCCAAAATCAAATATTGAATTAGAAATTGAATTAAATTATTTTTCAGGGGGGCTCCCATATATTAAAAAGGAGCCGGAAAAAAAAAATTTTCTTTACCCTAGCTTGTGGGGTATCATTGTTTAGAGCTCATTAAGTAGAGTACAAATATATATTTTTTTAATTTTTATCTCAAAAAATAAGGGAATGGGAGGCCATCAAAGTTGTCAGTTTTAGACCATTTTTATGACGGGGGCTATCTCAAAAACTAAACTAGTTGGGAATATGATATTTCAGTATATTATGTACTATATGCTCTATTTAAACAACAAATACTGAAAACAACGATTTATTAAATAGTTTATAAGCTGTGACCAAAATAAACGAACATTTTTTTGGGTTTTTCTTTCACGGTTTGTTGCGATGTCTAGCTCGGAAATTAAATATTTCTTAGACCCAAAATATTATATTGTTCATAACTATGTACGGAACCCTGAAAGAGCGAGGCCCGACTCGCACTTGCCTGATTTTTCTTTAAAATGACTCTTACTAAAATATATAGTACCTATAGTGCCTGTTCTTAAATTTCTTAATATTTATTGTAGTAAATGTGTATAATAACACAGCCAATTACAGAAAAATTGTTGTCATGGAATACCTAGATATACGGCAAATACGTTCGAGTAGTAGTACTATTTCAGAGTTCAAAGTCTATAGTACGGCAGCCCTGGAACAATTTTTTTAGTGATTAGTAACAAGCTGAATTTTCGTGAGTAGGTTCGTTTCGACGAGACGAACACGTTTTTTATATATGAAAATTCTCGATGGAGGTACTACTACTCGAGTGGGGAGGTGTTAAAAATTTCGATTCGCTTGGGTTGGAAATTGTTCCACTAAATTTGTAGGACTACATGGCCATTTTATTATACAAGTATCTACTAAGCTGCATACAAAAAATCAGCCAGTTATTAATAATTTTTAATCATTTTTATAACCTCATTATTTGGAAATATTTGGAGTGGAGGACGCTGTAGAATATCATTAATAACCAGCTGATTTTTTGTATGTATGTGATGTTTATGTAACTTTGTTCCAGGGCTGCCGTACTACTACATAAATCTTTATCTCTACTCTTTTACGTGTGATTGTATCTTCTTCATCTACTGCCATCTCCTAGCGGAGGTTGGCTAATTGAACTTTATTTACTGCTCCCCTGAATAGTGATCTGGAGCTCATGTTATAACACTGGCGAAGATTTTAAGGATATCCTCTTTCTACCAGGCCTCCGTTCGCCTTAGTAATTGATGAGTTGTTATTGTGTATCTTGGAATTTTGTTTATCTATAGTAAGTAATACCTACCAATATTAGAAATGTATACGAGATTTAAAAACGAAATCGAGGCCTTGCCAAACTGGTAGCTCCGGTCTAACGGCCTTAAAGGACTTTCACACTAGCGATTTACAGCGCGCTGACAGGCCGCGGACGCTCTATCCAACAGATAATGACTTTTTTGGACGATAAGGCACGATATACTATTAATAGTGGTTTATTATAACATAGATATGTGTAGGTTGTATTATAATTTTCTTTCTTGAAAACTGTTTATTTTTTATTTTTTACCAACTTACAAAATAAGTGGAGGGGGTTTGTTGTACATATTGTTTGATGCTTTCGATTTGGCACGTATTGATTTTTCTATAGTAAGTATATACTTACCCCAATTTCTGCAATGCAATGTCTTTGAGTGATTTTTTATCGATGGACAGAAGTATGCGAGATAGCCCCAAAATTTCTTATCCCAACTCCTCAACCCTGATGCAGCTAAACTGAAGGATGTAGGAACTGTCAATAGTGAATTGATATTATTGGTACCCAGTAGGTATAGATTTAATCATTGAACCCTAGAACCCAACCCGTCAATGCTGATGTTGCAGGGGACTTCACTCACCTGCAGGGTACCTCACTCACCTGCAGGGTACCTCACTCACCTGCAGGGTACCTCACTCACCTGCAGGGTACCTCACTCACCTGCAGGGTACCTCACTCACCTGCAGGGTACCTCACTCACCTGCAGGGTACCTCACTCACCTGCAGGGTACCTGACTCACCTGCAGGGTACCTCACTCACCTGCAGGGTACCTCACTCACGTGCAGGGTACTTCACTCACCTGCAGGGTACCTCACTCACCTGCAGGGTACCTCACTCACCTGCAGGGTATCTCACTCACCTCGTAAGCCATAGAGTACTATGACTATAACGATTTTGTTGTGTTTACAAAACGCTTCAAAAACGCACGCTTTCCACCGCTAGTGTGTATAATAAAGCCGAAAATTACTACTTTGTCAATATTATGTAAAGGTAAGTAGTAAATAAAGTATCTGAGGTCGTTTTCTTGAGCACGCGACTATATTTTAGCTTTAACGGGACCCTATTCAGTGGCGTATTTACCCTAGGGCCAAAAGGGCCATGGCCCGGGGCGGCAGGGTGCGAGGGGCGGCGCAAGCCGCACCTCGTCAGCTTCTTTGACTACAAAATATGCCTCAAGAAATTGAAAAAAAAAAAAACCTACCAAATTAACAAAAAGGACAACTCATTGTTTGTTGTAAGTTGGACATCAAGACCGGGGCTATTGTATAACTGACCGGCGCGGCGGGGGGCGGGCGGCGGCGGTATGTCCGTCGCCAGGTCGGACCACATGTTGCACTACGACGTGCATCCCGAGCGCGACTCTGGAGTTCGGGGCTTCGGGGCTATTCGGGATTTGCACGTGTCGAAAACCGATCGGTTCATAATAGATAGATAGACGAAGGGGTGCGGGGCGGCGCAGGCGGCGGCGGTGAGAGTGATGCAGAAAGCAGAATGCAGACCGTGCTTCAGTTGATGACTTGTCTCTAATCAACGCATCAAATTATTAAGTTTTGTTTTGGACTTTGAATACTTACCTATGAGTTTATGTTTACATATAAATTATCTTAACTTATTTTACCTTAACTATTACCAGCGGAGGAGGTTAGTAAAATTTAGTTCTATTTTAATTAGGTGCACTAAGTATATCAATTTGATAAAAAGGGGTTGGTAGTAAAAGGGTGAAAAAGGGTTGTATGTATTTTTAATGTCAAATCATAAAAAAAAAAATGTGGTCCAAAAAATCTATACATATCGTAAATACACGTGCCGTATCTGTACATTAAAGATTTCTTGCAAAATAATAACTGGGAGGTGTTAGGGATAAGTAATGGAACGTAAAAAGCTGTTTTTGAAATTTTTGTCTGTTTGTCTGTATGTTTGTGCGCGCATCACGCAAAAACTACGCATGGATTGAAATGAAACTTGACATGATTTAAGTTCATACTACGGACTCGGAGTAACATATAGGATACTTTTTATCCAGAAATTCAGCACGGTTCCCTTGGGAGAGGGGATGAAAGTCAAAATGTGTACGTACTTAGCTGTAAATTGTTAACCCGTGGTCCGATCATTTATTCTTTTTTTAGAAAGAAAATCCTTTAAAGATTGTTCCGTAAATATTTCAAGGTCATCAGTTTTGTAGTTTTGAAATTATAGCCATCACAAGTCACAACCCTCAGTATTTCATATAACTTGGAACATGGATAGTACAGGAACCTTTGAACATCCGGATTATCATCTGGGGTACATTAAAATTTGTGTTTGTCTGTCTTCAAAATGCTGGACTGATTTTGATGGGACTTTCATTGGGTAAACTTTAGTGATGGGAAGAGCTATTAAAAAATTAATACTCATTATTGTAGTTTCATTTTAATGATTTTAATGCGCGACTTTTAACGTATGAGTTCAAAGGGGCTTAGGAAAAACAAAGAGTTACCGTGGGATTTTTAAAAACCTAAATCCACGCGAACGAAGTCGCGGGCATCCTCTAGTAAAAAATGATTTTAGGGTGGACCACCCTTATCACATATGGATATGAAAAATAATTTCTAACCTAAAACCTACCGAATATACACAAAAAATTTCATAAGAATCGGCCAAGCTGTTTCTATTTTGTTACAAACACTGTGACACGATAATTTTATATAATACTAGCAGATATCCATGACTTCGTTCGCGTGAATTTAAGTTTTTAAAAATCTCGTGACACCATGATGCTGAATAGCCTATAAACTTCCCCATGAATTGAGCTATCAAATGCAAATAGTAGATTGTTTGACAAGACGGGGAGGGCTTTCCCCGAGCTAACAAGTATAAATTAAAAATTTAAAAAAAAACCCCCGACATTTGCCATTTTGTGGCGGCGGCCATCTTGAGTCAATTTTCATCAAACATAGCTAACAACACTCTCGACTAATTCACCTTTCAAACAAAAAAACCGCATTCAAATTTGTCCACCCGCTTGAGCGCTACAGGGGAACAGACAGACACACACATACACACACACACACAGACTCGTCAAACTTATAAAGGTCATAGCACACTTAAACGACTCTGCTCCAACACCGCTACTACTCAACACCGCCCTAAACTAAGACGACTGCTCGCAGTCCACGCGGCGACAGCTAGCAGGTACCTAGCAGTCGACGCGGCGACAGCTAGCAGACGGCCAGCCGTCCACCCGCCGACTTGGTAGATACTGACCGACACTGAGCGGCGCGGGCGACAGCGGGCGCGGCGACTGCTAGCAGCAAGCTGGCAGAGAGCGCGCGGGCACCACGCCGACCGCTCGTCCACAACGTACGGCCAGCGAGGCGTCAACTACCGAGCAGTCTGACGGCGGTAAGCTCGCTGACAGCGAGCTGTCTGCTAATTTATGATGCCAATGTAAAATATATCTAAAGAGCAATATTTAAAGCCCATATTTGAATTTTATTCTTTTTGCCGGGTAGGAGCAGAGTCGTTTAAGTGTGCTATGACCTTAACACCGTCGTTTTTGCGTCAGGGGTTAAAAATACTACTTTTCATATCGAACAACAACAACAACCGCGCGCCGGTCACAGGTGTCTAGCTCGTAGACGAAATGAGTTACAAACCTGTGGTATTTAGTGTAAAACGTTGACCCATCACCCAAACCCAAATATTAAATTAGAAATTGAATTAAATTATTTTACAGGGGGGCTCCCATATATAAAAAAGAGCCGGAAAAAAAAATTCTTACCCTAGCTTGGGGGTATCATTGTTAAGAGCTCATCAAGTAAACTACGAATATATATATTTTTAACCCACGACGCAAAAATGACGGGGTGTTATAAGTTTGACGTGTCTGTGTGTGTGTGTGTGTATGTCTGTCTGTTCCCCTGTAGCGCTCAAACGGGTGGCCCGATTTGAGTGCGGTTTTTTTTGTTTGAAAAGTGAATTAGTCGAGAGTGTTGTTAGCTATGTTTGATGAAAATCGATCCAAGATGGTCGCCGCTACAAAATGGCGGATTACATATTTTTTCACAACTCCCTTAATATGGGTATCAAATGAAAGGGCTTGACTAGTAGAATAGCACTATGCAAATCCAAGATGGTTGCCGTAACAAAATGGCAAATGTCGGGGTTTTTTAAATTTTTAATTTATACTTGTTTATTTTTTTCTTAAAACATTTTCATCAAAATTGTCAGTTTTAGACCATTTTTGTGACGGGGGCTATCAAAACTAAACCAGTTAGGAATATGAAATTTTGGTATATTATGTACCATATACTTTATTTAAACAACAAATACTGAAAACAACGATTCATAAAGTAGTTTGTAAGCTCTGACCAAAATAAACGTACATTTTTTGGGTTTTTCTTTCACGGTTTGTTAATTGTTGCGAATTGCGATGTCTATCTCGGAAATTAAATATTTCTTACACCCAAAGTTGTTCATAATTATGTACAGAACTCGACTCGAAGGCCCGACTCGCACTTGGCCAATTATTTTATGAATTACTTTGCCACCCTAGCATACCTACTTACATTGCCTACTTAGCATAGTTTTTTTTAAATTAACAATTTTTTGTTTAATTTTTTCATTAATTATCATCATTCGAAGCTCATATCAACAAACTGCTGGATTTTATTTTATGATTAAATGTTTTGCTCTTTTTCCGTTAATTTATGAGGCGGCAAACCCTACACGCCCGGGGCGCAGAATCTTCAAATACGCCACTGACCCTATTACGGTTGCGATGATAGAATCCTACACGTTCCGCTAGCTTTTTAGTAGATTCTAAGTCGTTTTTACGCTAAACGCCAAACTAATGGTTAATTATAAATATTTGGGGGCTATAACTTGGCATTAAGAGAAGATAAGATGAGTATATAAGTATCTATTAGCATATTAATGTCGTGTTACTAAAAACATTAGATACTTACTCAGGTTTAAAATACCCCGAGACATGCTATCTTCGAATGTCCGGCTTGTGTGGATTTCAGGGAGCAATTTAGTTTGCCTAGTAGGTATTCAGATAGTTAGTCAAATAGTTAGTTACTTACCTATCTATTTCTAGTGGTACCTATGTGGGTTCATTGTCGTATGCAATTTCTAGGAGTTCTACCAGTTAGGCCGGTGCAATGTAGAAATCTACGCCCGGCAGCCGGCGACCGGCGAGACCGGCGACCGACAACCGGCGATCGGCGCCCACCGGCGACCGGCAACCGGTGACCAGTGCCTTGAGACTAACGACCGGAAACCGGCAACCAGCGCCTTGAGATAGGCGACCGGAGACCGGCGACCGGCAACCGGCGACCGGAGTCCGGCGACCGGCAACCGGTGACCAGCGCCTTGAGACAGGCGACCGGAGACCGGTGACCGGCAACCGGCCACCTGACCGGTGACCGGCAACCGGCCACCTGACCGGCGACCGGAGACCGGTGTTGGCGCGGGTTACTGGACAACTCGACCGCAATAAAATCGACCGAATGGTCGAGTTGTCCACATCCAATTTTTTGATGGTCAACTCGGCCAATAGCAGAATACTGAGTTGTTTATGTACAGTCGAATACAAAAAGTGTTTCACGTATCAAATATTTTGATTAACTCTTATATGAAATTACTTATAATTTATCAGCGTTTTATTAATTATTATCAAGATATTATGTATAAATGGTATTTTTTGAAAGAGCAAAATTTAGGTATTCTTTGAATTTTTACTATAAAATAAAACAAAATATAAACAATAAAATAGGTAAGTATATTGTATAAATTTAAAACAGCATGTTATGTACAACAAAAAATATATAAAAAACTAAGTCTTATTTATAAAATCACAGATTATTGTTTAATTAATATTGATATTACAAACCTTATCAATTTCTTTGGTTAAAATATCACTTGTCTTATATTATCAATGGCCTATGTCTCTATAAAATCACAGATTTGTATAATTGTTATCGATATTAAAAACCTTAACAATTTCTATTTCCATGGATTGTGTCAGTCAGTCAGTTTTAAAAAATACCACTTATATCAATAAACAAAAACAAATTATTAGTAGCTTTTGACAAATTCAAATTCAAATTCAAAACTCATTTATTCAAAGTAGGTACACTGTACACTTTTTGAACGTCAATATATAAAGTACATGAAAGTGATGACCTCTTATTATCTATAATATCAAACAGGTCATCTTAGGAGAAAATCACACATCAGGATTTTTTTGTTATGAATGATTTTCATAACAAATAAAACAAAAAGAAAAAAACAAATTATAAGTAGCATCAGTAAAAATTAACATCACAAAAATTAAAAAGGTTATAAATATAAAATAAAAGTATTTATATATGTATATGTATATGTATAAAATTTTCCACATTTTCCACTAAACTCACAGTAGCACCTGCATGCACGTCACCAACCAACTGACAGTTTTAAACAACTAAAACACGTTGGGTAATACGGCGCTCCCACGAGGTAATTTTTTTAAATGTCACCAATAGCCGTCTCTTTCTACTGAATACAAGAGATAATAATAAGTACGTCTCTAAACGAAAATGAGATTTGCTATCTCTTTCTTTTTATACCTGTACTGTACTTTTATACCTCAACCCAACCTATCTGCTACTGTAAATGACTGTACTTTGTACGTGCGGTCGAGTTGACCATCAAAAAATATTAATAAAATTGAATGTGGACAACTCGACCATTCGGTCGATTTTATTGCGGTCGAGTTGTCCAGTAACCCGTTGGCGCGTAGCAGATTGTTTACGTTTGAGATACTGCGCATGATAGCTAAATGCGTGTGAGACTGGTAGCGAACGGTGGAAATAGCGTGGACATTACTTATTTTAGTATCTATTTATTTATATTTTTTTATAATCTATATGTTTATTCGGGTTCGATGAATTTTAATTGTTTTAATTCTTAATTTCCAATTTAATTAATAAAAGTGTAAATTTGTAAAGATGACAGCAATCTACCTCTAAAAAAATTCGTATCTACACTGTCTAAATAAAAATAATATATTCTATCCAGTCTCATAAAATTACCTTAATTATCAGGAGTCAACTCTGGCAAGTATTTTCCACAGGGTAAACATTAATTAAATAATTTTTTGCAAGTGTAAAAAAATTAAATATAGTAATATTTACCGAACTACTCTGTCTAGTGTCCACTACACTAGACAGAATAGTTCGGTAAATATTAGGTACTTACCTATTTAATTTTTTTTATTCAAATTTTTAGAGTAAACTTATTCAATTTATTTTAACGTCTCAAAAGATCACGTAAAAGTTGTAGGTACTTGTCTTATCCATGCTAGTCCAAAGCAGTGGGTTTGAATAAGTCGCCATACTGGTCAGGCATCAGCACTCGGCGGCTCGGCACCGGACGACCTTCCGCGGCGACAGGTCACTGGAATGGCGGCTAATAGAGCGAGTTGCGACACCGCCACTACCACCGCCCGATACACTAGCACTACTAGGCTACTACTACACTAGTACTAGCCTACACTAAAACTAAGAAATACTTACTCATCGTAGACTGCTGGACATGGGACTCTCGCAAGGAATGCCACAAAACACAATTTTGTGTCCCTATATCCATCCACCTAATTTAGAAAGCGGTATAAAGCGTTATAACACCCCCACGTTCTTATATGTATAACGCTGCGTTTGCCGATGCGGTGTCGTTATTCGAATACCTGAATATCTATCTCATTGGTACTCGGTTCTTCGAGCTATGGATAATAATATAATTACGAGTATATGGCTGAATTTAGGCGACGGACAATTTAATATCGAGTGTAATTGTGTGCATAAAACTAAGTGCAATTCTTATTCCCTCATTCTCTAGTACAATAGGACGGACAAAAGAGAGACAGATCAGGTAAAGGGCCGACGGCTTTATGTGCTTTCTGAGGCATGTCCGTTTGACTCCAGACTTTTAAACATATCTTGACAAAATAAACCAATAATTTTGGTCCCAACCTCGAGATCTGTCCGGGTGTAAGACCATGGGACCACCACCTAGCGGGCCACCTGATGTTAAGTGATTACCGCCGCCCATGAACATTTGCAGCACCAGGGGAACCGCTAATGCGTCGCCAGCTTTTAAGGAATTTGTTGATCCGTCCCTGGAATAACCTGACAAGACCTCAAATGACAAGACAAAACCTCAAATGACCTATTCATATTATTATTACCTATGTAGTAAAATATTTAATTTTGAAACATTTACGACACACTCAGTGTTTCTCTAAAGAAGCAATTCGAAACGATGAGTTCACCTTCATAAAGCAGTTTGTAAGAGCATTTAGACGTTGTTTCCTTGGCCTTAATTCCGGCAATTTTTTTTTGTAATATTTATTTATTTAAAACTGGTTTTAATTGTTATCATTTATTTGTAACTACTTTCTGAATATATTTTACTTAGGAGAAATCACAATCACAATTCACAATCCTACTTATATAATTATAATATTATAAATGTGAAAGTGTGGATGTTTGGATATTTGTTACTCTATAACATCGCAACTACTGAACCGATTTGGCTAAAATTTTGAATGGAGATAGATTATGCCCTGACTTAAAACATAAGCTACTTTTTATTCTGGAAAAATCCACAGTCCCTGCGGGATTTTGAAAAACCCGAAATCTATATCTACAGCTATAGGTAGATTACTATAGCAAACTTCCTTGAAAGTAGGTATGAAGGTTAGAAAAGGGAGGGGAAACGGAAACCAGATATCTACGATTCCCTCAGGATTTGTGAAAAATTGAAATTTACGCGGGCGAAGCCGCGGGCAGAAGCTAGTTGTCCTATAATTTTATTAAAATTCCTGGTTGCTACAAGTATTGATAGAATAACGTCCCTAATAAAACAAACAAAACCTGGCCGCCATATAACACGCAGCCAAGGACCACACGTGACCACAATAAAATATAAGAAAGTTTCAAAAACACAATTACACCGCGACTGGCAATAAAGCGGGACCTGAAGTCGGCCAAGAGGTCTATTTGGTTTGTAAATCAATATAATTGGAGACGTTAAGTCCCTGTTAACACCTCCCGACATTACGACCATCGTAAACGGGTCATTTTGTACATTTCTGCATATATAAACATAAATTATTTCGGCTGCAGTGCCCGAGCGGACCTTTTGATACAGATTTCTTTATCCTTTATATAATACAGCGATGATTCAATTTAGCACCGTATCTTCAGAACAACCATTTTAGGGACTTCCGTCTATCGGGGCAATCGAATATGACCCGCACGAAGAAAGTGATTTAAAAATCAAAGGCGCAACTCGATTGTAGCGAGCGTAGTAACAAAAAGACGGAATTGCCTTAATAGACGGAATTAGCCCGCTGATTTTAATCCACAAAAATTTTATACATTTAAAGTACCTAATATAAAAGGCGGAGCAAAACGCACGCGCTGACTTTCACCCGCATGCGTTCGTAAATAATTTTGATTGCATTTTTCTTCTCGTAAAATACATACCTTCGTCTCAATTTGTTACAGCTGAATGAGTGAAGTATGAAGTTATCGCGAAATGAATTAAATTGTAATAAACGATAATGTTTTATCACTCGCATCATACAATCTCCCTGGACGAACGAAATATCCTTCAAATTTATAGCTCTCACTCACTGACATTAGAAACCGAAGATGCATAGTGTCGCTATTTTCTTGTACATTATAATAAAGTTCACATATTATCTTTGCGCTCGACCTTTGTGTCACAACACGGTTCCAGTATGGTGTGCATAAAAATATCGTTACTGAGCACTGAAGAACTTTATCAAGTACCTATGTTTCTCTCACTACTATGAAAAATTTTCCTCCCTCCAGTTTTAACGAACTGTATTTATAACACTAATCAAAATGTAAATTTTTATTCATTTTCAATTGTAGCTAAATAGATTTATAAATAAATCTAATGTTAAAATTAATAATGTGGCGGTGATACTAACAGTACTTACTGCCTTTGCCATGGTGAGTAAGATGTGCGGGTTGACGAAAAGGCAGAGGGAGCCAGCGCCAAAGCAATATAATATGCATTATTTATTAAAAATTATTAACTCTATTGAAAATAAGACTTCGTTTTTGTTGTGATTTTTCGCGATTTCTAAATAAAAATTTGCCATGCCCAAATTTTCATAAATTATTTCACATATATATAATAGTATTTATATGTTATCTAGGTTTTGTATATCAATGTTGTTACAAAATAAAAGAAGCATCAGCGTCATCATTGCGCAACTGTTTAGCTAATTTAGATTTCAAATCTGCAACTAACTGGGACTATATTTTTTTGTATAAGTACCTACCTACACACTTCTTGAGGCATTATTCATTTGAAAATAACCAAATAATATACAATGATATAGTTTAAAAACAACTCGAAAAAAATACAAAATCTACATTTTATTGAAATTCGAAGATAAGTAGGTACCTACTCGTAAACATTGTTTTACTATATGTTTTCGTTTGCGGGCTTTAAGTATCAGTATGAATTTCTAATGTACAAGTTTGAGAAAGATACTTAAAATTATATTTTCTATAACTTTTCTATAGATAGTAGTAATACGTTCCACTTATTCTACTTATACGTAAACACGAAATGTGTGTTTAAAAACCTGTGATGGCGAAACTAGGTATCAATTAAGATCTACGATTTAATGCAGCTCTTTGAGAGACGGTCCGAAATTAACCTTTGGTTCCGCCTGAGTCAATTCATCTATCCGGATATCGATTTGCACCAATGCAATGTTCAAAGCAATCATTGATACCTATCTATAAAGTGTTGAAACTAAGCTTCAATCCTTGGATATGATAGGCTAGGAACACACTTGCGACACTTGATAGAACATTGCTTTTCTCCGTAGATGGACGACCGCCAGGGAATCGTTAGACACAAACGGTATAAGAGCGTACCTAATCTGTAAAAATCCTTGCACGAAACCCATTAGTATCTATATTTGGCCAACTTCTAACCGTTGAAACTACGAGGTGATAATATCATATTTTTATGATAAAAAGTCAAGGCAACATAATAATGACGATATTATAACCAATTGTTATTTTTTTGCCGTTTTTTCTTGGTTTTTATCATCCATTTTAAAATTCGTCTTAGAGACGAGATATTTATTATACGTGTACCTATTGGCCTATATTGTGAAAAGTCTCGGGAGCAAATCTACTTTTGGTAAACAAAAAAAACTCGCTCAAAAAATTAGACTTGCTACATGTGAACATTATAATATTGTACGGGAAAATAAAAGGCACTCAAAGCGGATCAAAGCAAAAACATTGAGTCGCTAGATTTTACAGATAATTTTAATACATTCTTGAGTTGTGGTTCGACTGATTCGACTATTCGCGATGTTATCGTGTCTTTTGTCTAGTGCTGGATAGACAAAACGTTGTAAAACTAAAAGTCACTAGTGAGCTGAACGCGTTATTTTGATTGTTTTGGGATTGTTCGTGCCGCGGACAATTATCGCGATCGTTGCTAATTGCTAAGCGCCGTGAGTTATGGGGCTATTACGTTTTTTTCGAGAATCTCCCGCGCTAAGGTCACCGATAATGCTTTCCGTATTCCGGCCCGGCCATTCCGAACTAGCTGAGAACACAACAACAGACATACCTAGTTACGTAACATCAAATCTTATAATAAGGATCTCCCGACCGAATTTAGGTCACGGTGATCATCTCAACGTAGGCGAATACTAGCCAACTAAACGGGAGATATTATAGTGTACAAATGTATGTAGTACAAATACTCTATTCCCTCAGTCTCATTGTCCGACGAGACGCCAATGCGACACGACCGGAGAGAGATCGAACAAAAGAGCGACGGATTTACGTGCTCTCCGACACAAGGGCATGTACTTTTATGTAATTACCTACTTACCTAAAAGTCAATAATGAGCTTCCAAGGCATATAAAATCGATTGAACCTTTGACTAAAACGACCGTTTGAAACTAAGGCTGCTAGTCCACCTGGCATCTGGAGAATGGTGATTTGTGTACAACCCACCAATGGGATCGCTTCATTTTAATAACTTAGCATAGTATTGTTTTAGTGGATAAGGGTCAAAGAACTTAGCTATGATAATGATACAGTCCTGTAATTTGTCTAACATATTATGCAAGTTCGCACATTATCCGATGGGAAAGCGCTCATGGATCTTCAGAACATAATTTGAATACATATAATATCACAGTTAGATTCCGCTCCACGGCTGGCATATGCCTGCTCTGAACTCACACCGTTTAACCTTTACAACGCATAGATTTCCAATTTTTAGGGTTCCGTACCCAAAGGGTAAAAACGGAGCCCTATTAATGTCACTCGGCTGTCTGTCTGTCTGTCTGTCTGTCTGTCCGTCTGTCCGCCGGTCACAGGTCTCTAGCTCGCAGACGAAATGAGTTACAAACCTGAAATTTTGGTATTTGGTGTAAAATGTTGACCCAAAATCAAATATTGAATTAAAAATTGAATTAAATTATTTTTCAGGGGGGCTCCCATACATGAGAAAGGAGCCGAAAAAAAATTTTTTTTTCTTACCCTAGCTTGTGGGGTATCATTGTTTAGAGCTTATTGAGTAGAGTATGAATATATATTTTTTTAATTTTTTGCTTAAACAGTAAGGAAATGGGGGGTCATCAAAATTGTCAGTTTTAGACCATTTTTGTGACGGGGGCTATCTAAAAAACTAAACTAGTTAGGAATATGATATTTCGGTATATTATGTACTATATGCTCTATTTGTACAACAAATACTGAAAACAACGATTCATAAAATAGTTTATAAGCTGTGACCAAAACAAACGAGCTTATTTTGCGTTTTTCTTTCACGGTTTCTTGCGATGTCTAACTCGGAAATTAAATATTTCTTAGACCCAAAATATTATATTGTTCATAATTATGTACGGAACCCTGAAAGAGCGAGGCCCGACTCGCACTTGGCTGATTTTTATTATAATTCCGCAATAAAACAGATATACAACAGATAATAAAACGGCGACACTCCTAAATTATTGGTCCATTTAATTTTACGCACGCACATTTCGGCGTTTTAACGACGAACAAAATACGCATATTAACTATATATTCACGTTTAACAAGGTATAATATATGCTTCTGATATTATAATTATGTATTATTGACAGGTGTCGGCTGACCTCGACCCGTTGTTTTAATTTGGCCTATTTATATTAATCACCTATTTTATTTTAAAGCAAATCCGTGAACTACAGACAGACTTATGCCAGTTCAAAAAAATGGTTGTCTGTAAATTCGGTTTACGGACGATAATTTTACGTGTTAACGTCATAAGAATACATTGATGAAGCTGAATGCTTAGGCTGATCGTACCTCTTTATCGCTTGTTCTGCGCTCTCGCTTGCACGTTCAGCTCATGCGGAACGTGACACTTTTTCGTGCATGCATCCGGCGTTCATCGATTTGTAAGACGGTATCACGTCAAATACTTGATTTCAGCTGCCTTTCCAAGGAATTTCAAATACAAGATAAGTAGGTATATAACTAATTAAAATTTAAAATATAAACCACGATTAATTGCAGCACCCCTATAGCCTTAAAATATATCTAAAAACCGGCTTTGACGTATCGTACCTGTTGCAAAAAATCGAATCAATATCGCAAGTAACAGAAAAATGCACACACAAACAAGACTGACTGAACCAACAGTTTTAATACAATTTTATTGATGAACTCCACTTTTTTGAAGTCGGTTTAAAATAAAACGTGAATATAAGCATGCGTTTAACTCGGACCTCGATCAATAAATCAAGGGACCTCATGTGGTTAGGCACTTTGTTTTCCACGTGTAATGTTATTAGGATTACGGAACTATATTTTATTTTATTGGGATGGCGTTAAATAAACGTGCCCAATATCTTGTGATGGTATTTTACGATGATTGAAATTTTAAATACCAATCAAGGGTTAAATCCAAACAAACGCGAAGCTAGCGGAACTACTTATGTACCTAACTAAGTGGTTTTAATTCTAAGTTAGGTAATAGCATCGAACAAAACTTACACACTTTACGGTTGCCCTTTATAATAGCCACTTAAGAAGGATTATATAGTGCACAATGTATACACAAGTATAAATTGAAAATTTAAAAAACCCCCGACATTCGCCATTTTGTGACGGCGGCCATCCTGGATTCACATAGTGCTATTCTACTAGTCAAGCCCTTTCATTTGATACGCATATTAAGGGAGTTGGGAAAAAATATGTAATCCGCCATTTTGTAGCGGCGGCCATATTGGATCGATTTTCATCAAACATAGCTAACAACACTCTCGACTAATTCACCTTTCAAAGAAAAAAAAAACCGCAAATCGGTCCACCCGTTTGAGCGCTACAGGGGAACAGACAGACAGACAGACACACACACACACACACACACACACACACACACACACACACACACACAAACACACACACGCACGCACGCACGCACGCACGCACGCACGCACGCACGCACGCACGCACGCACGCACGCACGCACGCTCGCACGCACGCACGCACGCACGCACGCACGCACGCACGCACGCACGCACGCACATACGCACGCACGCACGCACACACACACACACACACACACAGAGACACGTCAAACTTATAACACCCCGTCGTTTTTGCGTCGGGGGTTAAAAATCCACTCTATTATAGTCCGATAGGAAGGCAAACAGACTACCAGCGAGAGATCTGGCGCAGAACCGATGGCTGTAGGTACATGCTCTCCGAGGCACGTCGGTGTGATACCGCCAACTTCGTAATCTCCGAGCTGTTACTGATAATTTCTCGACAGAAATCCGCAATAACTCTTTAGCCTGGGAATACATATTAGTAAAAAGTACAGAAGATTCACTCTGTAAAATCATTTAAATAAATAGCGACTTTTGTTACGACACAGTAAAGTGCAATTCAGGTCGCAGTAGCGCTAACTACCTACCGTTAATATACCTATAATATATTAAGCTAGACTTTGCCTCTCTTTCTATTGCGTAGCTCTTATCCCTACTAAGTAAGGGTTGTTGAATGCGCCTGACCAACCGGAGCGCGCTAGGCACTTGTAGCGGTATGCCTTTTTTAATTCATCAACTTACTTAGCCCTCGACTGCGATGACACCTGACAGCAGCAGGGTGTGGTAAGTTGGTAACTAACGAGCCACGGCTGAAGCCTCCCACCGGACTTAGACCAGAGACGATTCAGAAATTATAATATCCCTAATTTCCACTGCCGGGAATCGAACCCGGGCCCTCCCACTTATAAGACCACAGCGCTCACTACTACACCAGGGAGGTCGCCAAATATACCTACAGTGCGCCTAGCCTACCTGGGACTCGAACCTGGGACATGCCGAATGAGCTAACCACTCGAATATCGATGCAGTCAGTGTATGGTAAATAACTCTATTACCGTCATGTATTGAGAGCGTTATCTCAACACGTATCTGGAAGCCATCAAGTTTGATTCCCGCAGTAGCTCCACGCGTGACCAGCTCGATAGCCGATCTCTTCCGCGTGTCACGAGCGATGCGAGCGACGCGACGGCGCGAGTTCCTATAGTTTTTGTGTCATTTTTGCTAATCGGTTATGGTGAAATCGTGATCCGTTGTATGTTCTAGGTCGCTGGGTTGTATCATCATTCTTGGAACTAAATTATATGGTGTTAGTACAGCTGTTGATGTATGAAAAAATAAATAGAAAAGTAAGATTGTGTGACTGTCCTGCAAACAAAACAAAAAAATCAAATTTTTACCTATAATAAAAGTTTGGGGACTTACACCGATGCGCGTGGTGCTGTAAAAGCCTGACAATAACTAGGTCTTTAAAAACATTCTAACTGTAGGATGTATAATTGTATATTTTTCTACATTCTTGTAGACTAAAAGAAGAAGGTTCAAAAGTTAAAACAATTATTATTGTTATGTAAATTTTTTATTGATGATTTATCTAAACGGAATTTTTGCCTAAAGATAATTAATAAAAAAAATATTGTTTTTAATAATTTATTATTAACTATACGAATAAAGCATCCTTTAACAAAAAAATAAAAAATTGACAAAATACTTACTAAAATTGAAATTTTTTTTCTTTAAAAAAGAAAGTCCTTATTTATAAGATTGCGAAAGTTAATCTTTGTTTGAATTAATTAAAATACGTTGACAATAAAATATTCTCAAGAGAATATCACCTACGATATTTTATTATTCCTCTAAAAATAAGCAATAAATCTATAACTTCGACATAAAATCATAACTAATCGATAAATTATTTAAATTACCCACCACTTATTGAAGATAATCCGTATTTATTGAAAAAATATTATAAAACATAATAAATTATAGAAATTTGATAATTACGGTTTCACTACTTAATCATTTACTTTTGGAACGTCTTTTAACTACCAAATTACTCATAGCTCATAGATATAAATCCTGTTCAAATATTTGCGTTACTGAAAAATATGCATTAGAAAAAAATGAAAGTTACCGATATGTATATTAATTTCATTTTAATTTATAAATTCGGACCAAATAATAATCACGATATTAGCTTACGAAGTAGAATCTGCGAACAGTTGTGATTTTATTTCGAATATATTTTGCAAGTTGTCATCAATGTCTTAATCCATCACCTGTTGAACAAATCTACTTGTAGGTCTCCTGCAAGGATCTTGTGCGGCTTGTATCCAGCTGCTGCAAGCGACTAGCTGTATTGTGTGACTACGCGGAATGAAATAATTCGACACAATACATAAAGATTCAACCTATCTTTTTATACCTACCAACACAATAAACTCTTATCTAATTAAAACTAACCTCTCGTTTTACATTGGTGATAGTTAATTATTATTATTTAATAAATAATGTGCAGTCAAGTTAAAAATCCCATTATGCACAATTACATAGATTCAAAAATAAATATCAAATTATTGATTTAATTTAAGACCCATCATACATTCTTGATTTAAGTTAAATATTTATTCGACACAAATATGCATAACTTCAAAACGATTACTTTTTCTTAAATTCATGAAATTTTAAATTAAGTGTTCACTATTTAGACAAATTAAGAAAACAAACAAACAAATAATAAAGTGACTCGATTATACTGTAAAGTCAATTCGAACGGCTGCTTCCGAATTAATGTAATGTTTTAGACTAAAGGAAACACATAGAGTATAGACAGAGCCCTATATAAAAAAGTGGGACGTATATAATATATTGGAAGTGAATGTTTATCAATTAATTATTTAATATTAATTTTATTGAATAATTCAGACACCGATAATATAATTTATTCTTTAGTATCGGATGAACCTACAACTTCTGGTCATTTGAATACATTTTAACAGCACTCCCACCCTTCTATGGTGGCATTATGGTGGTATGCCATACTCGTAAAACTTCTAAAATCTAAATCATTTCAAATAGGTACACAAATAAATGTCAATAGCATGTAAGTGGCTTCTTATACTAAAACGCGTAGCCTATAAAATACGTTAAACAGTTGTCCAGTGACCGGTACGTTACGTTTTTGGAGTAAATAAATATAAATTTAAAAAAAGTGCTCTATTAAATCATTGGTTAGATATATCGGCTTTGAATATATTAGTTTTTGACCCCCGCACAAGAAAAAGTATTTCAGTGTTCATGTACCTATGCCAGTTTGAAAAAAAAACATGTATCATTTTCACTCAGCGTTTCGTCTATACCTTTCATCGAGTCTGAGTGTAATGTATGAAAATGTATTCAAAATCAGCCAGTAAAAATTACACGCCGCGTTCACCGACGCTTAAATGCATTAACTAAATATTATTATTGTAGCGCGCTTTATTAAATAACAGCGAAATGTTTGTATTTATTCATGTTTGTATCGCTTTGATTCAATTATTTTTAAGAAATAGGTGGGCAGTATAAAGCACCTACTTATACTTTATGGACTGGCCGTATGAATTGCTATTAATTGAGTTACATACTTGCCAGCTTTTTCCAATATAATCTGCTTTTTGAACTGTTGTTACAGTGTTGCTACAGTGTTGACTTATCTTATTATTGCTGACAACATTGCGTCTTTGAATGGGCAATATATTTAACTTACTTAATATAAGGGTTAATCTAATGGCCAAGCTAGCTGTCAGCCCTTCGATCCCTAGTTGATTCGATTGTGCTATTTGACAGAACCCCGGTCCCACGAACCCAGGGTTTCTGCCCCAAAAGGTACAAAACAAAACCGAGATTTTAATAAATTAGATCATTTAATTAATAAAAATAAAGTATTTAGTGCTGATGACGGTGCAGGGACGGTGCAGTATGCACCTACAGTGCATACTTCCAGGCGATCTAGGTATTTAGGATTATAGGATTATAGGATTCTAGGTAGATGAAATCACTTGTAACTAGTTATTAAATTGGAACCTACCTACGCACAAATGGCATTTCATATACCTAAGTAGATATGCACAACTATGCACTATGTTTATATCACGTTCAGTAAACAGGCGTATTGCGCAGTAGATAGGTACCTACAGATACACGTCGTCAAGGCCGCCCAGCACTTCCTAGGGATCCTGCGTCTTACCTACTAACTTGATTGTAAAATACCAATCATATACCTACCTAAAGTTCTCTCTCTGTACCGTATTCCTCATTTCTCAGGATCGCGACCCCTTCCCATCTCAAAATGGTAAAGCTTTGGTAGGGGTTTTCTTGGGATAACAACGTAGTGGGTACCCAGATCCATCAGCATACGACTGAAAAGTAGAGGATTTCGACTCGCGGGTTGACGGGCTTTAATTTAACTATTGTCACATGATAGTGATAATAGCCGGCATCGACTACTTAACGTGCTCTCAGAGGCACGGGGGTGAAACACCGTCAACTACCAACTCCGGGCTGGCCGGAGAATTTCTTGACAGAAAAAACCAATACCTAACAATTATTTTGCCCGACCCGTGAATCGAACCCGGGACCTCGTGATCTGCAGTCAAATATGCTAATTTGGCAAATTGACACCGCTTCCTTGGAATGCCAATAAAAACGTTCACAAGGCGAATGGCGTACAAATATTTGATTTCTCGTTCTATAACCATAACGTTGTTGTCAATAAATAACCCACTGCCTACGAGTCGCCATTCGAGACGTATTATAATAAAAATACTTGTTAAAAGTGTTCCATAACGTACCTAAGAGGAGTTTATCTCGAGCTAGCCCCACACAAATGAACGAACGATTCTTAAATAAGTATTCTTTTATTGGAAAAATAAATCAGTGACACTACAAAAATAAATAAAAATAAACAAGACGGAAAAACGTTTCTTAGAATTTATAGTTTTAAGGTTATTTAAGTGCTCAAAGATTTGTATATACTTATAAACATTTTAGAAACAAACTTCGTTTGTATAGAGCGCGCACGGGAGCACTGGATAAAGATTTCTATTGATTTAATTGACTTTTTGTGAGTTCAGCTATAAATTGTAGTTTTAACGAGGTGTCCCACTAAAAGCTCAAAATTAATAACTTATCTAAATAGATTGCTATATGTATTTTATAATACATATACTAGGTAGAACTAATGGACTTAATTAAAATTGTGCGCTCACTTCTAAATTTATTTTTAACAAAATTAGTTTTCGGAAAAAAATAGCTTTATGTTATAAATTTAGAGTAGGTACAAATGTACCAGGATTCTCGCTTTCTACAAATGGGAGTGATGACAACTCACGGCCGAAGCCTCTCACCTGCAGCACAGAAGAAATTAAGAAATTATAAAATTC
The DNA here is from genome assembly GCA_920104075.1 of Melanargia galathea. Classification (NCBI taxonomy): domain Eukaryota; kingdom Metazoa; phylum Arthropoda; class Insecta; order Lepidoptera; family Nymphalidae; genus Melanargia; species Melanargia galathea. The sequence goes on from OV049865.1 coordinate 663,532, forward strand.
CAAAAAGACCCAGTCAGATACCGTAGTTCGAACCCGGTACCTTCCATTTATAAAACCACAGTAGACCGTACTCACCACTGCAACAAGTAATTTTGTTAAAATTCGATTTGAAAAGCAACAAAATTAAAGCCATACTATTCGATACCTACTTGTATAATACGAGCAATAGTAAGCTGTTTTCAGTAGCAAGTAACTCGCCTGATTGCCTGCTTCGATTTGACATCGATCCAAGTAATGTTTTCACCTACAGACCAAGTCAGAAGCGATCACGGGCAAGCTGTATCTAAACAATTATCTTATCGAGTCGCAAAACTGAAGTAAAAATGGGCGGGCACATAGCGAAGAACAGATGGACGTTGCCATGTTGCTTAAGGTGGTACGTTTTCCATGCTAATTTATTATTACCATTTAAGAACGAATGGATTATATATTTACACTGAAATTACATCGCACAGCCTTAATTTAATGTTTAATTTGCGGAAAATTTTATTTACATAAAGAAAACATTACATAAACAGCTAAAAGTGAAGTAAAGCCATCTCAGTTAGCTAGGCAAAACAGCGTTTAATAGATGCCTATTATAATAATTAAGCTGTCTAGTGTCTATGTAATGTTTTCTTTATGTAAATATAATTTCGCGCAAATTAAAAATTATATTAAGGCTGTGCGATGTAATTTCAGTGTAAATATATAATCCATTCGCTCTTGAATGGTAACATGAAGTTAGTATGGAAAACGTAACACCTTAAATGGCGATCCCGTACCGGCAGCATTGGATGACCTCTTCACTAAGTATGGACAGACGTTCTGCAGCGAGTCCCTAGCTGATTAGTTGGTGGGACTCATAATATAGCACAACCGATTATAAAAATAGCTATTCATTATTTGGGTTTATGAGGGGACAGTCCTCTATATGAAGGGTCTACGAGAGCGCGGATGAAATACCTAAAGCGCGTAATCTTGAAGTTCACAGGCGTGGCAGTCCAACATCTACCTGGAATTCAGGACGTCCTTTGCAAATTTATGGCCTGCTAGACTTTTGGAGTGAGCTTGGATGGCTTGAATAACGACTTCGATGGAGGAGACACTCTCCACGCGCAACAGACCTAGCAGTTAAAATGCGGAAACTTGATCGCTCGAAAGAAGAGAGAAAGAAAAATCGCTTGTGACTCGAGCGCCAGGTCGCGTATCGTAGCGTAATGGCGCTCGCGATGTCGTGCAGTTACGCATTCCGCGCACGTCCCGCTCGGAGAAATTACGCGCGTCGATCCCGCAGGAGCGCCCGGTGAGGTCAATCGATGTCTCCCAGGACACGCTGTTTGTGCACTGCCCGCGCCGAATATGAACGAGCTTCAAAAACACTTCTATCGGCTAACGGACCGGCTAGGCCTGCGAACAAAAGGAAAAAGCGAAAAATTTAAAAGACCTTTGACTGCAGTTGTCCCTGATAGTTTATAATCGTAATGTCTTACATACAAGCTGCTTTGAGGAGCTTTGTAATGCAAGGAACTATTGTACAATCTGTTCATTAGTATTTAAGACTAAAAACGTCTCCCTAGCTTTCGAAGTATAGATATTTTAAACTTTAGACGTTGTTTTTACAAGTTCAATGCGAAAATAGCAACTGAATTTGTTTGGAAAAATGTTGGGACGTGCAAAGCTCTCGAGTTTACAGGAGTTGTAAAGCATTGCCATAAGTTGTAATCAGGATAACAATTCTGTTCAGTTTATTATACTTAAATAATGATTAGTACACATAATAGTTGATGCTGGATACATTCTGCACTTGAAGATATGTGAAGAAGTTTCGTAGTGTGATATACCTAATGCTTTGAATATACCTACTTATCACTTATTTCGTCAGATGATAATACTTGTAAGACACCTGTTCGCTTCCTTGTGTAATAAATTGATTATATTGTCATTTACAATAGATAGCGAGAAACAATAAATTGTTTTCGGAATATCAACTTCTTTTAAGTACGATTATGGACTTATTTGTGCTTAGGAATCCAGGTTACAAATCCACTTATAGAAATATTTGATAGGTTATCGGCTAAATTATGTGACACAATCTGAGGCAACAGTATATTATGTAAATAGGTGTCGTAAAATAAAATGACCGTAAAGACAGACAGCCTTCAAACGCAAATAATCATAAGGAAGTGCCAAGTTAATGGATGCACTCATATCTCTCAATCAATGATATAATAAAAGCCTACACTCAGTTCCTTGATCCTTCAAATGTCACAGCTATGGTCTGTCCACATATCTAACTAAAATCTTTTGCAACGGACCTGGTTACATACACTTCAGGACGTATGCATACATTGTGGCTAATTCTGTTGTACACAATCTCTAAACTAAATTGACAGGTTTAAAAATAGTGCTATCCCCTTTACCAGGGAGAACTTTGAAAGAGATAGGAATATATTTAGACCTGTCATTTTAGTTTAGTTTAGAAATTGTGTACAACAGAATCGGCCACATTATGCATATAAATATTTATTTGAGCGTGGTATCAAAGTGACAGATGTCAAGCCTTACACTCTTTAGTCCTACAAACTTATCTGACCTGGTGGCGGAAATTGGAATTAATGACGCCACTATGACATTGACAAGATCGGAGAGCGACACTGTTCACCGGATCAGATATGTTTGTAGGACTATATTTAGTTAGCTTTCTTCATCAAGTAGAAAAATTTTCGATGCATCATTTTCTTCCATGAACATTTTTTTCTTCACTTTATTTTGATTAACAAGGATTTGCATCTCACCTACGTACCTACCCCTGCCTAAGTAAAAGCGATTCAATTTCGAGTCCGCGACTGTACAGCGTGATTGTCACGCACGTACGATGCAACGCTCTCCCCCCTCCGGATAGGGGGAAGGGGGACAGGGGTGCTTTACGCACGGACTGACACCCATCCAAATATATTGTTATTTTTTTACTACTATATTTTTGGGTTTTATCATAGCAACGCACTTTCCATTGACTAGGTTTACAATAGTTAAATGTTGCCAGTCTGGTATGTCTTTCGGAACCGAAGGTAAAAAAATTCGAATATTGGTTTTCAATTTGGGACAACAAAAATAAACTATATTCGATTGTTTATAATAATAAAAAAGCCACCAGGGGTGGTCTTTTTGACTAGTTTTTAGTTATTATATTATATTTTTTAAGGTTTTTAGTTTTAGGTTCAATATAATAATTATATTTTTGTAATAATGCATAAATTTTATTTTAATAATTAATATTTTGCATGAGATTATTACATTGTTGGCGCATGGAGTTTATATTTATTGATGAACAAAGTCTGCTGAATCTTTCGAAATTGGAATATTTGTCATCCCGACCATAGGTAAATTGGGATGTCCCGCGTCAATAGGGACACCAAACAGCGCTAGATATAATAATATTATGTAGTTTATTTGCTGAGATATGGAAAAGGTAAGAAAATCACTCTGCAATTTGGTTTATGGTGGAGTGGGAACTACAGATAGATATACCCAACTAAGAAGAAAAATTACCCGTCTTCTCTGCAGAATTATCCATGCCAAATCTTTTCTAAAATTGACTTAAACATCAATCGAATCCGGAATCTCTTGCTTGAGAGACAATAATTTGCATCAATTCATAAATATCATTTTCTGTATTATTCTTATCATATTTCTTTATACCTACTTAGTACCTATTATGAAAACATGAGAACAATGAATTACCTATACTTAGTAGTTTTCCATTGTATTCTTAAATTTTATCATTATGAAACCATGCCGGAAGATATAAAATGCTTATTGATTTTACTAATCAGGTTCGCGACAAAAACTGGTGAATCGAGTAGGGATGTAGCGCAATTGCAATATATTTTCTAGTCGAATAATTTCAGCCGTTTCATCTGTAGAGTTCAAATATAACTTTATTATCATTTACATCATTTACATATTGATTGATATGCTCTCAAGAAAAAATAAAAAAATAACACTTGTTAATATAAACTTTATGTCCATTGAAAATTATTAGTTTTAAGAAAATGCTTATTAAAAATAATGATTTCCCCTTCCGTCCGTATGTCTATAATTATCATTATGCAAACTCTCATAAGAATGGATTAACCTTCTTAAAATCTGACAAGAGGATGTAGAGTTTTTACATTTTCCGTCGTAACTATGAATTTGATTTCTTATATCCGTCTCGTTAATTTTTGTTCTTATCTTAAGCATAATTAAACCAGGGAGCGATGAATTCTTCTATCTATTAAAAAGACAAAGAATTCTTCTATATTCTATTAAAAAGAAATCAAATATCTACACATGAGTTAACTCAGTACCCTGGGTTATCTTGTTTTGCTAAGCTTTTACTGATATTGCTAGTTAAAGTTTCCTATTATCACGCATGCCATGACTCTACTTTTGTGTAATAGACTATGCACTATCTAAAACGTCAGACTTCGACTGCCAGTGTGCCAGTTCGCCAATACATTCAGCATTCGAAATGCTGAATGTATTGGCGAACTCAAACCTTAATACAAGCTATTTTAGGTCTATTTTACTCTGAAATCGATCAATAGTTTTCGAGTTCGTTTTCGAGTGCTCCGATTTAGACTAAGCACACAGGATCCGACTACGCTGCGCCGGCGTCCCCTCCCTAGGCCGCAGTCCCCGGCGCGCGGCGCCCGGTCCGCTCGCGGTCCTCGCCGTAAACAAAAAGCCCGTCATCTCGTCCCCTCCGAGGCACGTACAATCCTCATTCCTATAATTCTTTTTAAATGTGAAACGTTATTTTTTTGACAGCCAACCGCTTTCGGATCCGGCCGTGTCCCCCAAATAATTTCACGTCACTTTATGGCAAGAAATATAAATTCAAGTATAACAAGTACCAGAATCGCAACAATCTATAGATTCCATGCGATATATTGTACCACAGAAATGATGACAGGATTTCTTTTATTTGCCAGAGATAATCAATCGAAGGCATGCGATTGCGATTCAATAAGCTCCTTAGCACAATAATTTTAATAGGGAAGCTCCATCTAAAGCTTCGTACCTACATAAATGTGTGCTAAACTGAATTTCATGAGTTTCAACTTGATTCGCTGTCTCAACTGAGAAAAGCTGCACAACGAGCCATACTTTGACAGTTTTGTGCTCAATAGAACCATACAATTTCGCAAATTACTCAAAAAGTTAGAGTCGTGGATTTAGTAAAGTGTGAAATAGGTATAAAAAATGAAAATCATAATAGTAAGAATATCTGTCCCCGATAAGTAATCTTGAATTATGAATGCGAATCAAATCTTACCAACCGTAGATAGGTACCTTACATCCAAATGTATTTCCGTGAAACCGATCCAATGTGACACTTATTTCTTTTCACATTGAGTGTAAAATATTGTACACACTATTTTGAACCTACGATGATTGCTGTATATCTATTTTTACGATACGTCTTTCGATATCGAGATTAGGGCTGCCACTCGTACTTTTTATAATGAGATTTATTTACATAATTTCAAACACGTACGAACAAACGAAGGCACATAAATATTCACGAGAGAAATAAAGTGCCTAAAGAAATTAATTTTACAAAATTTTACGGAAGTTTTAATTTCAACTACCTCTATCTATACATACGTATTAAATAGTTGATAAAATCTTTGCAGAAAAAAATAGCCATTTGGCCATTTAGCTTTATGTTTTCGTATTTACCATGCCTTGAATGTGGCCTATCTCTACCTTACTTAGTTACTATCTCAAAGAATAGGTGGCAGCCCTAGACTAGAGCCTCTTTTTATAGCGCCAATACATTTGATGCAGTGGAAAAAATCCGAATGTATCGCGTTGAGCTCCCGATAACCTAAATAGTGATTTCTGATGTGAGCACGCGGCCGCGCATAAATACGCCTGTTTGTATTTACGACTATTTTTACTGTCATAGCCTCGATAGTGGGACAGTATTTTGTAGGATTTTACCAATATTAAAACTCTAGAGTATAGATGGGTAGGTATCTACAATGAGCACACGAGTAGATTCCCTACTCATGTGTCCTATGAGATTTACTTTTGTGAATGTCTAATGAGATGTATAAATTTCTAAATTAAAAAAAAATCTTCTAAGTTATACTTTTTGAAACCCTAGACATGGAGCTTTCTGCAGTTCAGCCTTAAGCATGTTGTAAGGATGAGATATTATAGTGCACAAGTTTGTGCACAAACACAAGTGCACTCTCTATTCCCTCACTCTCATAAGACGCGAATACGACACGACCGGATAGAGAGGAGTAAAAAAGAGGATACTAAAAATTACAGATTAATGTTAGACCTAATATATTCCACTTTATAACATGAAAACAGATTCTTTCAACAGATGAGACTTGAGAGTCGAACGTACAGCCCTTTTCGGATTTTAGTTGCACTTTATTCAAAATTTGATGCGCCAACTCTACAGGCTACCCCGTATCGAAGTGTTAAGTAACTACACACATTTGTATGGTTTGAATTCCTTCACACCCCGCGATAAACATCATTATAATGCAGTTAATAAGACATAAAAGTTTGATGTCTCCAGATATATATAGGTTGCGCAACTGATGTCTCGCAGCGAACCGTTAAAATACCTCGTGGGCAATAAAAACATGTTCAAGACCACTATTACATGTGTTTGTATTATTGGGATACCACGAGAATAAGTAATTCGGCAGATATGTCACTGTGTAGAAACAGTTCAACAGTTCTGACCGAAGGGTATCTATCTACAGATAAAACAATTTGAAAACGATTTGACTTCTTTTAATAGGTGGGTACCTACTGGTTTTAAATTTTACTATCGCATCAGCATTTCGTTAATCATAAACAGTTTTTAGCAATGTTTTATATCATAAAAGGCAAACAAACGAATCAATCATCGAGGAGAGGAATCATCAAGAAACAAAAATTCAGAGCTGTACAATTTGTTTTAATTTGGCTTAAAATATTATATTTAAAAAAATGTAATTATGTAAATCAATACAGCTCCATGTATACATAAATATATTTAAATTGCGTTGAATTCGCTCATTTAATTAGAATATTGTTATATGCTTAAAAAATTTCAATCATAAACAATTACAACACAACCATTTATCAATAAAAAATTCCAAACCAATTTAACAAAAAATAGGTAGGCAGATACTGAACTAATTTCTGTCATCAGTATAATAGGGACTGTTTCATCTGTTAAATATTTTTTTAGTTGCTCTATGACCATAACCAAAATTGCTAGCGGCGTTTCTGGTGATGTGGGTCGAAATAATTTAATTATCTGGCGTAATTATTGATGAGCAATGCAGCCCGCAGGTGCAGCCTTATAATGTTTATACTTGGGCAGCGAGACCGTATCTCTAAGGTTAATTTCATAGGTATGTGTTGATGAAACCAATCTGAAATTGTTTTGTCTGAACCACATAATATAATTGAATCGCCATTCGATGGTAGACGTAAGGATGCGGGGAAAATATTTTCTGCCTTTTGTGATATATCCGCCGCCTACATGCGCAATTAATATGTGCACTGACTTCTAAGTTGTAGTAGAACCATGTCTTGCTACAGCACCTATTAATGTTTACTGCTGTTGGCTACCACATGATATTTAAAAAAATAATTAAGGAATGATTAATGTTCCCCTTTTCTCCTTCTACTACCATACATATTGCATGAAGCCTCTTCTACTATGTGCGACAAAGCGTAGAATTTGAACTGTTCGGAATCCAGTCTGCCCCTAAATCTAAGTTAAGCTATTGAGGTAGCACTTCGATAGATATCGCTTAAAAAATAGCGTTAATAATTTCCTCCATTAATATTTTTGTCTTGATGTAATTTCGAGCAATCATCTGTAACGTTGCATGTTTGTAAACTAGATTTTTCCCTCTTATCGCGTCTCTGTACCGCACGTTACGATAACTGCTAATCAACTTTCAGATAGCAGCCTCTCAATGTGACGCGATGTAGATAAATGACTAGTTTGTATTAGACACGGACTAGACGGAACATGTAGATAGGAAACGGGCTGCCAAAAATGAAGAAATAAAAAGAAGCCGATTACCGCAATTGCGTGTATAATGCAACATATCTGATGATCACAGGGCCGCGGCCTTGTATAAAAGATCGTTAGTTCGCTGCACGTAGCTGTAAAAATTCCATTTCACATTGGAATAAGATGCCGTATATTATTCAAGTCAACTACACTTTTGACTGCTTCGCTGTTCTAATGGATAGCTTGTTGGGAAGTTGGTGGTGGTAGATATATCCCTGTATCTTGGAGAGCACATAAAGCTTTCAGTCCTATACCTAATCTCTCTTCGGTTGTGTCGGCAGTCGGAATGCCATTCTGTCAAACTATGAGAGTGAGGCAATAGAGATTACACCTGTGTTTGCACACACACTAGTGCACATTATAATCTCTCGTATAGTTTTCTCGGGGTTATTTCTTGGATATAGCGTTGCAAAAGCCGCTAGAGCGACGAGCGATTGTCCTCGGGCTGTTGTGGAAAGTTAAGCCTATACGAATAGACGGACTGGCTTTATTTATTTTCTTAAGTTTATTGCTCAGGGTTCCGTCCATCTTTTTCCTTGATGCTGTGGTATTAGATTATAAGTAGCCCTGGAGAATGTCACCAAGCCTGTTGCTTAAACGAACCCGTTCCGGCACCTACTAGGTACCCACTAGTACCTACTAGTACCTACGTTCGTAAACTAATGATTTGCAACGCAGCGCTGCTCACTGATTACACGTGCGGCTTTTGAGTTTAATACTACACGATGTGAACTGGTACGAGTTTGTTTCAATTAACGTCAATTGCCGAACTTGTTGCCTGCTCGCAGTTGTATCATACTTTCACGTACGAAAAGCGAAGGGGAATGCGTTTTAGGTATGCAAATGCAATTCTTCTGACACATTAGACCAGACTACGTAATAATATTAACTACTAGCTTTTGCCCGCGGCTTCGCCCGCGTGAATTTCGATTTTCCACAAATCCTGAGGGAATTGTGGATCTCCGGTTCCCGTTCCCGCTCCCTTTATACCTATTTTCAAGGAAGTTTGCTATAGTAATCTACCTATAGCTGTAGATATAGATTTCGGGTTTTTGAAAATCCCGCGGAACTGTGGATTTTTCCAGGATAAAAAGTAGCCTATGTTAAAACATAAGCTACTTTTTATAGTAAGTATTTATTAGGATAAAAAGTATTTTATTATAAGTCAGGGCATAATCTATCTCCATTCAAAATTTCAGCCAAATCGGTTCAGTAGTTGCGGCGTGATTGAGTAACAAACATCCAAACATCCAAACATCCAAACAACCAAACATCCAAACATCCACACTTTCACATTTATAATATTACTAGTATTAACTATAGTCGTAGTCAAGAATCAAAGTAGGCCGCGGTCTCTCAATACTGGTTATTTTTTTTCCAGACTGCACCCGATATACGCGTTCAGCATGGGACGCGAACTTTTAGAACTGAAACACGTGCTGCATGATAGCTTTACGTCGACAAACTGGCATCATATTATCCATTATCTGAAAAGATGACAGATGTGACATTAGTGTGTTTAGTGTAGGTAATTATTTTCTGCGTTATTTTATAATTTATGCTATTGTGGTACAATAATTAGTCAAAATATTACATAATTATAGTTAAAGGAATTTATGAAAATATTATAATGACTTAAGTATATGACTTTTATTATAGGTAGGTAAGTAAGTATCAATATTTTATCATAAGTACAAATCATTTTTATGATTTTTCGTAACCCTGTATTCATATCTATATATATAAAAGAAAGTCGTGTTAGTTACACTATTTATAACTCAAGAATGGCTTTACCGATTTGGACGAAATTTGGTGTAGAGGTAGACAAGGCCTTGGAAAAGGACATAGGGTACTTTTTATCCCGGAAAATTAAAGAGTTCCCAAGGGATTTTTAAAAAAATATTTTCCCATACAAAATGTTCACGGGTTTCGTAACTGTCAAACATCCCGCCGCGCGCGTGGATATACGGTAAACTCTCTTACCCGTACCTATTCTTCTTCTTCTTCTTCTTGCGGCTATGCAGGTTCTTGAGCCCCTGTAGCACTTTGACCGTCGCCGATCTATTGTGCTCGCCACGATTTATAATTCCTCGCCAATGTTCGTTGCCGCCAGGAAAAGCAGCACCTTTTTGGCTGGAATGAAAATAGCCTCCTCAGGGTGTATGATATGTTCCCCTAGTAGGAGACTTCGTGTATGCATTAGAGCGGGGCACTGACAGATTATGTGCAGCGGCGTTTCCGCCGATTCACGACAGAGTCTGCACATATCCGTGCCCTGGAGCTTAAGGTTATATCTGTGTCTATTCAGTCCACAGTGTCCCGTTAAGGCTCTCACTAGAATGCATAAGTTTTTCCTACTCAGCGCCAGTATGTCAGAGGCAACCTTCTTATTGAAGGACCTGATTAGCGCTTTAGAGTGGTTGAGACCTGGTAGAGTACGCCAACGCATTAGCGTGTCGTAGTAGCAGTAGGTTAGCAGGGTCAGCTGAACTAGGCTTTTGGGTATGCCACAGACAGGTTCTGGACCTATCTGTCGCGTCCCTGCACCTGTTTTTGCAAGGTTGTCAGCCTGTTCGTTGCCGTCAATTCCTGCGTGCCCTGGTACCCATCGGAGGACTACCCTGTTTTGATTGGACAGGGTATTCAACACTTGTCTGCAGTTTTCGACCAGCCTTGAGTTTATTACCTCAGAGGACAATGCCAAAAGAGCAGCTTGACTATCCGAATGGATGTATATTGTTTTATTCACGTGGTTGTATTGCAGAATTGTTTCCGCACAAATTATTATGGCGTAAATCTCTGCTTGGAATATTGATGCATGAATACCCAGGTTGCGACAGATTTTTACCCTGGGCTTCACGCCAAATACTCCACAACCTACGTTTTTTCCTGACTTGGAGCCATCTGTAAACCATTTGTGGCTGCCAGATACCCAAGTTATTAGACCGTTGAGCCATTGTTCCCTTTCGGGAACTTCCACAGTATAGGACCTCTGGAAGTAGTATTTGGGGGTCATCGTGTCCGATGGCATCCCCATGATAGGGATCTCAAGAACTGAGTCTTGGAGTGTCCTCAGTGCTTGAGATGACCATCTCACCTTTTGTTGGCTGATCAGTCTGTACATGCTCATTCTTGCCTCCTTTTCCAAAAATAGGAATAGTGGAGGCAGATTGAGAAGAGCCTCCAGAGCTGCACCAGGTGAGGTGCTCATTGCTCCCGTAATAAACAAGCACGCAGTCCTCTGTAGACTGTTGAGCTTGTTCCGGGTAGTAAGCTGCATCGTCTTGCGACACCAGACCACGGAAGCGTATGAGATTATAGGCCTCACAATGGCTGTATAGAGCCAGAAGGAAACTTTTGGTTTTAGTCCCCACCTGGCCCCCGCAAGACGACCACAGATTCCCAGGGCCATTTTGGCCTTCTTGAGTACTGCATCTACATGCGAATTCCAGTTAAGTTTCTGGTCCAGGATAACCCCCAGATACTTAACCTCGCTTGAGAACTGTACACATTTGTTATTCAGTACAGGCGGCTCGAGTCTGTCGAGCTTACGCCTTCTAGTGAATGGTACTATAACTGTTTTGTCCGCATTGACAGTTAGTTCGTTCTCCGTACACCATTTTGCAATGGTGTCGAGCGCTCTCTGCATAAGGCACGAAATGGTGCTCTGGCAGGTACCACGCACAGTGACCACCAGGTCATCCGCATATCCCTGGGTGTCGATGCGAAGTTCCGCCATCTTATACAGAAGTAGATCCACAGCAAGGGTCCAGAGTAGGGGCGATAAGACCCCTCCCTGCGGACATCCCCTTGTTGTGAGCACTTCAACGGAGTTGTTATTTAGCTCAAGATTGGCTATACGATTTGAGAGCATTGCCTCCACCCATCTGATGGTGGTCGTGTCCGCCAGTTTGTGTACCAGCCCTCCCACCAACGTACGGGTTGGAGTGTTGTCAAATGCCCCCTCAATATCGAGGAAAGCTGCAAGCGCAATTTCCCTGTCATCTAGCGCCTTTTCAATCTTGTCGACAAGATTCAGCAGGGCGGTTTCCGTGGATCGACCTCTGCAGTAGGCATGCTGTGTGCTGTGGATGGGCCTCTCTATGAGAATCCCTGATATACCTATCAAGCACTTTCTCCATGGCTTTTAATAAAAACGAGGAGAGGCTTATGGGTCTGAAGGCTTTTGGCATAGTGTAGTCCTTCTTTCCCGTTTTAGGTATAAAGATTACTCTTACTTTGGTCCACAGTTCTGGTATATATCCCCAAGCGTAACTCGCCCTGAAGATTTTCACCAGATGCGGGATTAACAGTTCTTCGCCTCTCTGCAAGAGTAGAGGCGTAACACCATCAATCCCACCTGTTTTATTCGCAGTAAAAGAATTAATAGCCCACCTTACAGCCCCAGGTTTGAACACAATGGCTGCTCTCCTCCAGTCCTCTGCATGAGGCCTTCTGGGTGTGCATGCCAGAGCGTAATTGTCGCTCAAGTGTACCGCTCCTGGGAAGTGGGTTTCTGCTAGCAGTTTTAAAGTCTCCTTCTCATCAGATGTGAAGGATCCGTCTGGTTTCTTCAAGAGTCCCAGTTGGTTGTGATCGGTCTTTGCTAGCATCTTATGGAGTCTCGCCCCTTGAGGCAAACTGGTAATTTCCTCGCAGAACCTCCTCCCGTACCTATACATATATTATTATTCTTCTGTACGTGTGTTTGTCACCTAACTCCTCCTAAACGGCTGGATCAATTTGGATGAAATTTTGTGTGTATATTTCAATGGGTTCCTGGATGGTTCGAAAACACAATTACGGGGTAGGTACAGGTAACCTACCGGGTCTCGGTAGGTGACGCTGATGTCGGTAGGTATGTCACCACCGGGCAGGACGAAGTCTGCCAGATCCACTAGTTATATTATATTCGTAACTCTGGTCAACTAATCTGAGTGATCAAACAAATAAGTAAATATTAAATAATATTTAGTATTTCTTTGGTAACCCTATTTCACTCTATAGAAATATAATTTTCATGTAATTTCGGCAAGGTTCCATCCCATACTGAACGCGCGCTAATTATAACAGATGTATTCTACACATAGAAATACTCCTACATATCGAAATAAGCACTGGTGACTGCCCAACCTGTAATATAATACAACGTAATAGTATTAGAGGCATCAATACAGATTCTTTGGCCGTAATATTTATAGTTACGACACTGCGTAGTGATCCTAACTGCCGGATTACTATTAACGCAATGGCGAGGAGGTTTTGTTTTGTTGTTGCCATTCCTTTTGATTGTTACACGAGCAACATTTATTACATTTTGGGGATAGCTTTTGCTATTAACAATCATTTTAACCAACTGAAAAGACGGTTCTTTATCAACCCGTAAACTATGTAGTATGTAGGTACGTATGTTCGCGATTATTTCAAAAACCAATAAAACGATTTTGATATTTTTTTCACTATCGTAATCTACATATTTTCAGGAAGGTTTTAATACATAATAAACCTAGTTATCATTCGAAGTTACAAGCATAAAATATGTACTTACCCATATGTACATTTTTGATTGGTACACCGATTTCTCGGAGATTGCTGGACCAATGTAGGTTTAATTTTGCTAAAATATAGCTTGTTGTATGATACAGTTTTATTGTTTGAGCTAATAAACATATGAAATCAAAATACGCGAGTTCTTTCAGTCCATAGCATTGCATATTTTAAGAAATAGGTACCTACCTATTACATATCTAAATAATATGTATTGTGCACATTATTGTGCACCTATATAGTAAAAACTATAGTTTATAGTGACATATTTATTAGAATTTTATGTGTAATAAAAATATAAAATATACCACATCTTTTGATATGATAATTTTATATGTTGTAAGTTGTAACTTTTTTAACATATTTCAATTACTACTTCCATACTCCGATATGTCTATTAAACTGCAGTTTAAGACCTAAACAGGCATAATTTTGATGATAACTTCTTAGCATTAGCCTTAAGAATTCATCAAAATCATTTTTCACCTTTATCTATATTCTATATTTTGACTGAGTATTATGATTAATTCGGGGATTTGTGAATTTGATTAGATACCTGATCTACACAATTATTTTACCGCCACCCAGAATGTTTTACGAAATTTAGAGACGTGTTTTAAAATATTTTCTAGACATACCTACTTGACCTTTGTGAGCTCACTTTCTAGATTTCTAACTCACTTTCTAGAATATTCTACTGTGAAATAAGTATACTTGAGAACTGGATTTTCGACTCATAACCCGTCAAAATATTCTGATTCAGACATAAATAGTGATCCTAATCCGCTAACGGGTTAACTATTATCAGATGAGTTAATAATTCAGCACGTTACCCTAAATCGCTAATTAGAGTTGAAATACTGCATCTTGCTGGGGAGGGTCTCTGGGACCGAGCTTGCAGTTAACCCTTTCTTTCTTAATGATAGGGGGTGCATTAAGCCCAAAGGGTTCACTCTATCTAAAGCAGGGTTTCAGGCTTCCTCTATAAAGGGATAACTTTGTCAGTAATGTGATTAGATTGGATTTATTATCTTTTTAGCTTGCGTCAAAAAAAATTTTCTTTTAATCAGTTCAGGTTTTGGTATTTCATCAAACTCAACCTATTTATAATATTGAAAACCTATATAGAAAATTTTGTTGTATTGTTACAATAAGTAGAAAAAATTATGTTATTTAATCAATCACTGTTATTAATTTTTAAAAAAAAGCTGTTTGTGCAGTGTACTTATGAGCTACGCCAAAAGACGCGTTGTTAAGCGCTGTAGGGGTAGGTATATGTACGCAGGAGATATTATAATGCACAAGCATGTGCGCAAGCACAGTGCAAATTTATTCCCTCAAACTCATAGACTGATAGAACGGCAAATCTACATGACTGGAGAAAGATTGGGCGCAGGACCGACGGCTTTATATTAGATATGCTCTCCGAGACACGGGGTGTCACACCACCAATTACCTAACTCTGGGCTGCTACTGAAAATTTCTTGACAGAAAACCCCAATAACGTTTTTTTGGTCGACTCGGGATTCGAACCCGGGACCTGATGAAGCCGATCCAGAGCCGCACAAATTAGTCACTAGACTAATAGTTTGATAGATTCGCTTTCTACGTCCATGGGTATAAAATATATGGAGATTAGCTAAATGATATGGCGCAATGATATTATGTTAAATCGCAGCGAAGCCATAAAACGCATCGTAACATAATTTCTTTTCAATATAAACAAAGTTTTACTACCGAAACTAACACAATATCTCATGGCAAAATACGCCTTATTATAATGTGTTTACGATCATCGTTTACCGCTACTCAGTTCTACTGCCATGTACTCGCAATAAACTTCGAATAGATTTTATTCAATAACAGTCATGTTTTACATGACTAATACATGAGGGCACATGGTTCTAAGAAACGATAGGCGATCGGGACCCATCGTCAACCTATATAGAAGTCCACTGCTGGACAATGGACATAGATCTCTTGTAGGGATATCCACACGCCGCGGTCGTGCATCGCTCGTATCCAGCGACTTTTTATTTTGATTGCGGCCCATACGCCTCGGGCTTGCACTGCTTGTATACTGCAGCACCCTGGGATACATTTGATGCCCTCTGTCTACAGACCGGGGGTCTGCCAACACTACGCTTTCTGATGCGAAGTCTTCGTTTCAGCTGTTTTTTATTTCGTTCAGCCTAGACCCCTGAATATCATGTACTTTTGCTCTAAGTCATGGTACAGTAATAAGTTATTGTTTGGTCAAGCAGATAACTAGTCACTTGTAGGACTGCCGCATCGTTATACTCTCTAATTGATGACAATAACTCTAAACGTAGAGGATAGGAGTTAATTGACAACAGACATAAAGCTTGGCGAAACATACGACGGCGCGCGCCGGCCGCCGCCTCGCCGTAAACAAGCGAGTGTGGATAACAAGACACGTCATAACCTACCCCGGCTGTACCCACGGACAGACGTACAAATCAACACTTGATTATATGTGTAGAGCACTTACTCACAGGCCGGTTGAAAAGCTTTGCAACATAATAGGTAGATATTTTAAAAAACTTACAATTCCGGAAATCGTGCAATTTTGTGAAACGTTAGTGTTCATATAAATCTATATAGGTATCTAGAACTAAAAAAATATTGAAAAATTGCCTAAGCAAAACCGAAAAGGAGGGCAGGGGTAATTACTCATTGGGGGGTAAATTTTTGTCACCTACTTGAATAAAGTTCGGTTAGTTGAATCAATGAATTTTCAAAAAGAGAAAGAAGACCTAGCTGCCAAAATTCTTTCTGATAAGTAGATACTTTTCGGTAGTGAGGACATTTTGAACCTGTGATAGATTCACTTAATGAAAAGGAAGCCGTTTATTTAAATAAAAAACTTGTCTCTTTCTAATGAACTACAAAGGTTGTTAAATGATAAACGATCAACTCATGGCAGCCATTGAAATATCATTATTTTTAGCGTTTAGTCAATGCGAAATGTTCGTAGATATTACGAGAATTTAATTAATTATTATTAACAATTGTCAATATTGTGTCTCTGTGTCCTGCAGTGTTAATATTTATCATTATCTACAATTTAATCGTGAGCAATAAATATAATTGATCTCGGCAAAGTGTCGTTTGCCACGATTTTGTCCTGATCTCTCATAAATCTCCTTGCACGGGCAGATTGAGAAAATGTAACAATTTATATGCAAACTGCGCGCATTCAATATATTGTATAATTTTAATTGGGTTAAGGTTGCTTGTGTTTAATCGAGGTGCATATTTGTGCATAATAATCAATCGCAATTTTATATAAATTATTCGCATATTAATAAATTTTAAGAGATGAAAACTGAGATAATAACATAGGTACTAGCTTTACTGCGATTTGGTCCGTATCAACTTAGGTTTTCTAAAAATACCATAAGTAGAAACCTTCTATTCTCCTTGGATAAAAAATATCCCATGTTCGTCCTTAGTGTCCAGTACGACAACAGTTTTGTAGGTCGAGAGATGCAGCCTGGTATATGTAAAATTCATTGCCAGAAATCTGAGCTAGGTTTCTGGTATGGCAAAGGTCTATAAAATCTTCAGTTGAAGGATATGACGAGGCCGAATGCCTTAAATTTTTTGTAAATATTACAAGATGTAAAATTAATATATAGTAGGTAGGTACATTTCACACAAGTCATCGGAATATTTGTTGCTAAGTTTCGTTTCGCTTATGAACAACGGTACTTTCTTTTCTTATATACATAAATTATGCAAATAATATTCACTACGATAGTTTAATGAGCTTTTAATCGTAAATTAAACAAATTTACATTTCATTCCGTTTGACCCCGTAGTCTAAGAGATAATGAACATTTTTTGAATATATTTAAACTTAAATCAAAACATTAAATATATAACAATTAGTTAATAAGCAAATATTTAATTTTCTTTTTTTAAAATGACCAGTCTAATACGGATAGTATATATGCATATGATTTGTAAAATAAATATCAGGCTATTCAGACTCACTATCTATTTTATACCTTTTTTACCATCTCACTTGTTATCAGCGTCGACTTCTATCTATAAATAATATTATTATTTATGTTATTTTCATGTTTAAAAATTTTGCTTGAATTTTAATCGCAACTAACAAAAGTTATGATTTTTACTAAGCATACTAATCAAACGTCAACCACGAGTTTTGTAATCGACAAAATACTTAATTATTTTGTAGAAAAAAAATAAAGTTATGTGTCCCAAATTATTCAAATAAATTGATCACCAACCCTCAGACTATCGCTCTAATGGGTCTTTTATAACCTGTGCTATAGAATTACTAGTCTTCTCTGGATCAACTTCATCTGTTTACAAGAAATTTCTAAAGACATCAACAAAAAATGTAAATTTCAAAATAATAAATATCAACATTAAGAGGTATTAAAAAGAATATTAAGATATTTTTTTCGTTTAATATTCTAATGTGTAAGTAATTTACATTACCAATATTAGTTTTTTTTTATGTAGTCAATTATTAATTAGCATTTTTATTTTGGCTCGCGCGTGACATACAAACATGTACCGCCGTCGGCAGTGCGGCGTTGCCAGGTGCTCAGATTCACAATTTCTTTTGAGATTTACAAGTTTGTCCGCATGAATAATTTGACAAATTGGGGTAATACTATTATGATTGCAGACGAAAGAACGTAGGTACCTACTTACAAAAATCACTATAAGAATCGAAAAAGTAGATAGGTACTTACCTTATTTACTAACAAGCGGACACCCGCGACTTCGTTCGCGTGGATATTGGTTTTTAACGAATTACAGCTAAGTACACATTTTGATTTTCATCCCCTCTCCCAAGGTAACCGTGCTGAATTTCGGGATAAAAAGTATCCTATATGTTACTCCATAGTATGAACTTAAATCATGCTGAGTTTCATTTCAATCCATTCAGTAGTTTTAACGTGATGCGCGCACAAACATACAGACAAACAGACAAACAGATAAACAGACAAAAATTTCAAAAATAGCTTTTTTACGTTTTATTACTTATTCCTAACATCCCCCAGTTATTATTTTGCAAAAATCTTCAACGTACATACAAATACGGCAATTCTACGATTTTATTATATGTATAGATATAGAAGATAAGGAAGACTGCCTTGTTGTTCAGTGGTTAGGTTGTTCGGTTGCGGGTCACAAGGTTCCGGGTTCGAGAATTGGGTAGGGCTGGTTTAAAAAAAAAGATTTACCAGTGTTAAAAACTTATTATTTGAGAAGCACGTTTGATGTTTTCGTCTATTACCTACGCTCCACTGAGAATTCACTTAATGCTTTTGAAAGTTCCGGCCAGTATGTAAATATGCTGCTTGCGAATCGTGCTGAAATCTTCTATTATTTCTATGAAAAACCGTCGGACTGAGCAAGCCATTCGCTGGATGTGTCCAGGAAATAGGTATACAGCAAGCAGCTCTGTACACATTCGCCGAGTTTACTGGCCGATCGGGTTGAGCCAATGTGTACTACGCTGATTTTTATGGGTTAGATTTGATAGTTTGAAGTTTTTTAGAACAATACTAGCTGACCCCCGCGACTTCGTTCGCGTGTTTTTCTTTGCTATAAACCTCACGAAGTCCGAGACCTTTCCAACGAATGCAAAACCGTGGAAATCGGTTCGTGCGTTCTGGAGTTATAGCGTCAGGAAGGAAAACCCGACTTATTTTTATATACCTAGTAGATAATTTGGTAGTTGAAGAGACAGACTTTGTGCACCCTATTTTACATTTTTCAAGATAAACATATTTAATCACGGAAGCAACGACGCGCGTACGGAGGAAAAAATTACGCACAATCAATATAAAACGAGATTTGCTCTAAAATTGGCTCTAAATCTAACCCCCCTCGTAATTCCGCCGCCTTACGGCGGGGAAGTTAAAAAATAACCATTTCAAGGGCGGTTGGTTCACCTTGAGGGTTCTTTGATTGAACACAAGCTGTTTAAACTCTTAAAGTAGGTAAGTTGAAAAATTGAAGTTAAAAGATTAGATCATTAATGAGCGATGTGGTCTTTATAAGTGGGAGGTCTCGGATTCGATTCCCGGCAGAGTTATAGGAATAAGGAATGTATAATTTCCAAATTGCCTTTTGTCCGGTGGAAGGCCTCGGCAGTAGCTACTGGGATAGGCACCATAAAAAGTAACGCTTTCACGTAGCACACGCAGACTGATATATTTGACATCAGAGAGTTTCTCCTTATTTAGCATGCTCTTTATTTACAGTTACCTTTGTTATGACCTCTGTTACAAAAGCGTTATGTTACATAAGTTATTAAGTTTAAACCTTCCTCATAAATCACTCTATCTATTGGTGAAAACTGTATGAAAATCTGCTCAGTAGTTTTTGAGTTTATCGCGAACAGACAGACAGACGCGGCGAGGGACTTTGTGTTCTAATAATATGTAGTGATAATATAAATAGTCAAAAAAATAATTGAACTATCTCAATCCATCATAACTCCTAAATAAATAAATCAGTTACGTTAATCTTCGAGTGCTGGATAGTGGATACAAGTTATTTACAACCTGCGAGACACTAACATAAAAATCTATCGTACAGTCAAACACACACCTCAAACTCCACTATAACTATAAATAAGACACGCGATTCTAGACATGTTGTGTTTACAATACAGGTGGTTTTAGTTTGAAGTGTTTCCACATTGCATCGTTGTACGATTGTGTACAATAAATCACTCGGTCTCGAGATATGGGAGTTTGTGGCTCGAGAATGACTTTTATGGCGAAAATCTCTTGGTTTCTACATCGGATTCCCATGATGGGAAATTAGGAAACAAATAATTAGATTCTTAAGCGGTATATTTGTATTGGACTGCATATCTTTACAAAAATGTTTTGTCTACATTTTTAGAATTTGAATAAAAATAATGGATTTTAGTGAATTTCCGGATTCCTTGCTGCATTTTATTTTACTTAGTCCCTACTTGCACTTAGTACGGTTAAAAAAATGGCATGGGAAGTCTTTGCTTCTCCGGTATAAAAAGTGTTTTCTATAGATATCCTTTGCGGATTGGATGTCAATTTGAATTTGACTAGCAATGTCAAATTTTGCCAAATTTTGTCAAAATCGGTTCAGTCATTCCGAAGATTAGCCCTGTCAAACGGACAGACATACATTTTAAAAAAGTGTGTTTGACTTATACTATCGTTCTAATTATCGACGACACCAGACGAATTGCAGGGATCCGCTGGATACAAGCGGCACAAGACCGCGTAATGTGGAAGTCTCTGCAAGCTCTGCTGAACTTAATGCCTTGTGAACTTAAGAAACCATCAACTTATTCGACAAAGCATATTTTGAATTTGATTGATAGAGCTTGGTAACTATTTTTTTCTTAAGATGTCTGATCGTGGAAAATTCTATCAAACAATCTGAATAAAAAGATTTATGGACGTTGCTATAAGAACCATGATAGAACATTAATACTTCTAAAAACATTAGCATAAAATACTAATGTTAATGAGCCGAGGCAATAAAATTTATAATACTTAAATGGTGACATCGAAAAAGATAATATAAAAAGATTTTTTTCTGTTAATTTATGTTTTCTTAATTGAAATTAGCCTACAATTATTTAATTAGGCAATTTAAAATCATTTAAATTTTTTAAATAAATTATATTGTCGACTATTTATATTGAAACTTGTTCATTTATCATAATACTTATCTAAAAACTAAACTTCGATTGTTGAAATGACATACATTTTCAAGGTCTTAAGATGTACTGAGTAAAAATTTAAGAAAACAGTTCTAGTGTTTTGTTAAATTTTTATTCAGTCCATTTTTGGTGAAAAAAAAAACTTTTAAAATCTCTAAAATTAAGTTTCTTGAAAGCGCAACGCGAAAAACAAATGCAGAAAACGTGCAACGTCTTGAATCCGAATACTTTAATTTTATTTCGCTGTGCAAATTAATTTGCGGATAAATTTCCTTTATGGACATTTCTATTTCGTGGGGTGGTGTTTTTTTCGCAGGGGCGTTTGGAGTCTAGGAGCTAGTGGGACATTTTGGGAGTGTACTAATTTGTAAAATCAGGAAGTTTGCTTCTCCTACGAGACCAATGTTAATGCAAGGCAGGTCTAGGTTTACAGTGAATTTAAGATTTAGAAATTCTAAGTAGGAATGTTAAATTCCTTATTATATTTATATTTTTGTATCTAGGATCGCTTCATTTGCATATTTTTAAGTACAACATAGAACGTGCCTGTCGTCATTAAAATCCCGGTTGAAATGTATGCTTTGTTTCACTAAATTTAAAAATTATTTAAGAAAAAGCAAATATACCTTGACAGGAAGGATGATGTGTTTAGAAGATTAAAGTTCCTCATTACAAACTTTCAAAGTTTATTTTTTCCCCAAAATTTCCCACCAACTCTCGGAGCATTAGTTTTTATCGGATGTATTTAAGCCATGGGGTCCGTATGGGGTTAACTTGTACGACTTTAATACTTCCTCCTTACATGCATCCAACGTTTATTGGCACGAGGGATCGAGATGAGCTGTTTTTTTTACGCAATTTTGGGAAAAAAGTGTAATGTTTTTCAAGTTAATGAGTGTAGATTTGATGATCTAGATGATTGGATTGTGGTGAATAATACGGTTTTAAAGAAATTGAAACTATGAAAATAGAAACGCTTTAATTCAAAAATACCTAATATCGAATGTCCACGGCCAAGTAAGTTATTCCCCAATTTCTTGCAGCTAGGTACTAGTACCTACTAGGTAAAAATTGCAAAAATTTATTTGCTAAATTATTTATACAGTTGCAGTGATTTACCAGAGCTGACTTCTGCAAGATTTATTGCTTCGAAATTTGGCAAAGCGCTCTTGATAACAACAGACTACAACAGTTGTATAGTGTACAACTCGTTAGGAAATCTCTTTCTATCCAAAAGAAAAACCATTTCATGATTCAAAAGAAGTTATTTTATATCTTAAAATATACAAAGTCTATTACGAAGTAAAATTCTTATACCGAAACCTTCGACTAGACAAAATCCGAAGTTGAGTCTAAAATACTTAGTTTTTTTACCTAACCGAACATCAAACCTGATCCGACTTGCAAGTCAGTGAGTATGACGGCACATCTGCATTCTGTACCATGCAAATCATCATTGTTTTCTACCTCGGGATGATAAAATTAAGTTAAATTGAACTTAAAATTTGAAGAAACATAAATTTCCCGAGAAAATAATAGAAACAAAACGGCGGTATGTAAGCGGAGAGGGAACAAAAACTCTACCCCACGGGTCCTGACTCACGTAAAATGTAATGGGAAATTACTCTAAAATAAAAAACCCTCCGCGCACCCCACGGTTACGGCAATTTGGATAACACTCCCCCGACGCCCGCACGTACAGACATTCCACTGAAACAAGTCTCAATGTGCATGCATACCCCGCGTCCTATTACTACAAACTCATAAAACTTGAACGGTTTTAATCGAAGATTACCTCGAGACCTTGCGTAGGTATCTGCATGTATAACTAAACTCAATAGCCCAACGGGAAAAGAGCGGACTGAAATCCGAATGGTCACCTACTTGTACCTACTACGAATATTATCCCAGTACCATTCAGGTCGTTATGACTTTTCTAAATCACCACAATGTTTGTGGTCCAATATCTACGACACAAATCCATCAATGATCAAGATTAATGCGCTGTGGCCATTTTTGAGTGTCATAGCACGAATTTCGCGATGTCTTACAATGTCTCGTGAATGTTTTTCTTGCTCAAAAAGTGAATTCTGTCTTTGAGCGTGTCAGGTATATTGGCTAAAATGGTATCGGTTTTAATGGTTGCTAACTAGTACAAGACGGCACTATGAGAAGAAGATCACTGTTTTGCGTACACTATGCTATTGTTCCAATGTTTTTTGCGTTCTTTTGCTGAAAGTCACACTGGTATCGCTATGATATACGCTGTAGTTTTACAATAAATCTTAGTCCCAAATCCGCTATACACTTTCCCGTCAAACATCAGACGCGTTTTATGGGCTTCCCATAGCTCCGCTAATCCAGCACCAAAAAACACAATAAGCCATTCGGCACCGACGCGGAATTATATCCAAGTCGTTCCGACCCCACGGTGATCTGTGCAAAGCGTTTGATAAAGTGGATCACAAAACGCGAGCCAAAATAACGCAACATAAATAAAAACGGGCTCACGAGTGCGTCTCTGAACACGCGTGAGGTTGGGTTCTGCAGCCGTCATTGTAGAAGATCGCACTGTAAGAAAAGTATATATTTTTTTTTAATATTATTATCCGTCCACTATTACACATTTGAACTTGTATTTTAAATTATTTCTAGTAAGTTCTATTTCTTTAAATTTATTATTTAGACGATTTATCAAACTAGGGATTCTGTAGGTACCTATGCATGGGCATGTTCAGTGTGTTTGTTTTCAGAATAAATGGGTTACTGGTTTCTGATTTACTCTATAATATGTATTATTTTTTAAGCGATTGCCATAATTTCCTATTGGACACCGTTACAACAGTGTAGGGCATCCAATAGGAAATCATAGCACCTCCTCGGCAAAGCTGGACCGCAGATGCTTGCAAAGACCTACAAGCTAAGCTCTTTTACATCGCCAACAGAAGTCCTTTGGTCTAGATTTTTCTATTTCGATTTTTGACTACAGTTAACGGAACCCTAAAAACGGGCCCATAAGTGGTCCTCGCGGTAAGTCTTTGCCCCATTGCGATTTGCGAGAGTGGTTTCAAGTTTCATAAACCGTGCGAAACGCCTTCCCAGTTGTTATTGTAAAACGTGAATTATGAAAATAATAAAAAGTAAAGCGGCGGGGGCCTAACCCGCGGCACGCGGCGCGCGGCGCACGTGCGCCGACCAAAATATTGAAAACTTTAACCGCACCACGGCACGGCACGGTTCAGACACGGTCCGGAGGCGACGCGACGGTGGCTTCTAATGGGGCACGCGACTATCTTAATTTTGATGGGAATGGGAGTCACTCAATTACTTCATTAGGACGTATTATTTTAAAAGTAATCCACCATAATTACAATTACCTACCTAAAGCACATTCCCACAACTTCAAACAAGTGAACTGATTTAATTAGATACCTATGATGCTTACTGCTAGGCATACCTACTTCTACGGCGATCTCATACTCTAGGTTTAGGTGATTCTTCGCTTAGACTTTAGAGTATGAGATGCACTTCAGTATGATATCTACGCCTAGAATATGAGAAGCTTATTCAAGTGAAAGAACTATAGAGATATCGGGTTTAGCTGAAGAGTTTAACAATCATCGAACGAAGAAAACTCTGAGATATCCATGCATATAATATGCATAATGTTTAAAAAATAAGTACTAATCTATACATATAATAAAATCGTAGACTTGCCGTATCTGAGGAATATAAGGATTTAAGGAAATACTTTAAAGATTACTGGCTAATCTCTGAAAAGCTGAATCGATTTTGATGGGACTTTCACTGGCGGATGTTTACATTTTGATCTACCTAAACATCCGCCAGTGAATTTTTAACAGATTTTAGCAAAGTATGAGCTCAAAGGAGCTTAGGAAAAAAATGATTCTTACGAAATTTTTAAAAAAAATATACACGCGAACGAAGTCGCGGGTGTCCTCTTGTAAAATAATAAAATCGTCAACCGAACGTCAAACGTCCTTAATTTTACGCGCAATTTATAACAAGATATTGTTGATCTATAGTTGATCCGATACAAAAAATGCATTATTAAGCCCCATAACCGTTTCCCAATATCGTTATGGCGGAGGTGTGCGAACTTACCCTTTTTGAGCTCGCACAAAGCCGGTGTAAATTACGCGCGAGATCGCCTCCGAGCGTCTCCCATTGTCCACCACCAGGCCACTTTGGGGTGACTTAAATCCGAAATTGGGTATTTCGAAATGTGCATGTGTCATTTATCACGACCCTCCGTTCGAGCGGGAGGAAAAAATGCCTCCTAACCCTATTTAAAAAAACTACCCTCAATAATCCCTCGCTAGAGCCGGGCGCGCTAACAGTATTAAATTTTTGTAGTTAATACAATAGCGTCGGCAGCAAATAAATATTGGATGAATGCGATGCGAGCGCTGCTGATAATCCTTATTGAGATCCAATGTTGGGCTGACGCCGCGCGGCCTGTGAGCGCGAGTCGCGCTGGTCGGCTGGTGGAAACTTCAATTTGCGTTTGCTTAATGTTATTTTTAATATTGCCTTATATACTGTAAGACCTCTTGGTCAAACGCCGTGAAAAATCACGTTTTGTATGGGATTCACCGTACGGCGCGCCTTAGTGCCGCCGTGTTTTATACGAAACGTGATTTTTCACGGCGTGTGAACAAGAGGCCTAAAGTTACCTACCCGGAACTTATGCGAATTCAAACTGAAGCTGTCAAAGGCAGAATCCATCAATCCTATATTTTTAACCCCACATTTTTAATGGCATCACAAAACATAAACACTCCACTGCACCGCACAGGAGCAAATACTTCCACTGGAACTTTTGATTTGCTAGTTTCCTCTATTTTAATCCCCGACGCAAAAACGACGGGGTGTTATAAGTTTGACGTATCTGTGTGTGTGTGTGTGTGTTTTTGTGTGTGTGTCTGTCTGTTTCCCTGTGGCGCTCAAACGGGTGGACCGATTTGAGTGCGGTTTTTTTTTTTGTTTGAAAGGTGAATTAGTCGATAGTGTTGTTAGCTATGTTTGATAAAAATCGGTCCAAGATGGCCGCCGCTACAAAATGGCGGATGACATATTTTTCACAACTCCCTTGATATGGGTATTAAATGAAAGGGCTTGACTAGTAGAATAGCACTATTGCAAATTCAAGATGGCCGCCACCACAAAATTGCGAATGTCGGGGGTTTTTTAAATTTTAAATTTATACTTGTTTAGTTAGAAACTATTTTTGTTCTTCTTGAAGGCGTTTCAACTCTGACAAAGGTGTCGTACGACAATCAACTGATTAGTATATTATCTCATTGAACCACTGCCACTGCCACCATTTCTTCACCTGCTTATAAATTAGAGGTTACTTATAAAATTGCTTAAAATGAGACATTTTTTTTGTCTTAGCCTCCTTTAAGGGAGTTCGCTATTATCTTTATGATATAATTAAGTTGTATGTACTTTATAAGGCAAGCTTACGGTTAGGCGACAATTAGCGACACAGTTACAACGAATAGGATATTAATTGAACTTTAAACAATTAAATTACATACAAAAAGATGCGCGTACATATTAGACTAAATAAGGTAACTTTTTGTAAAGTTTACGACCAATTAATGGGGAAAAAACAGGTAACTGTATGCTCGTATATAGGCATCTAAATAAATTTTCTTATAATCCGGTGAAAAACATAAATAGTTCTCAAACTCAAAGGGCTCTAATAAATCAACGTGCAAAAAAAGGAAATAAAAATACTACCTATCTGATTAAATAATTGCTACGTTACTTTCTTTCGTTTACTTTTTCACTTTCCTGAGTATTTAACCACAAGAAAACTAGAATAGTAATAAAGGTATAATTATAATACCTAATGGTTCCTAGGCCTTAAAGAACGACTTAATACTAAAAGACTTAAGTTAGACAATTTTTTCCGTATCGGAAAGAAACAAGAAATTTTTTATTAGCTCGTGTCAAAAAGTAAAATTTCCTTCTTGCAAATAACTGAATCAAAGCGGCTTGACATTTTGATGGAATTATCTAGTAAATATGCAAACAACAATCTACAGATAAAAGTACGATAGAGGAATAAATTACCGGCGCGGCCCAAGGAAAGCCTGTTATCACAACTTGTCTTAATGGCTGTTTAACTTATACTATATTAGTTAGTTGAGTTTTGATTTGTTTACAAGTTTACTTTAGGCTCTATAGGCACAGAGCGGGAGTAACGCGTGGAAAGAACGCTGCGTTTTGTTCCATAAAATACAAATAATTTGTTATACAAAAGATGTATTAGCAGACTGTATTATTTTACTGTAGAGACATTTAGATTTAAAAATGTATGGTAATAAAAAGTATTGGCAGACATAACCTGGTGCACTTTTTTTGGTTCGTAGGTATATAAATGTCTTAGCTATTTTAAATAAACCGTCTAAAATATCAATAATATGCGTCGGTTGCACAAATTAGTCAATAGGTACTTATTTGAAATGTCAAAAGTGGCCTACAGATTAACATGGCTCTACTGTAATTAATTATTATTATGTTTTAGTAATTATTTTAAGCGAGGGGAGACGTTCTAGTATGTGGACAGCCTAAGTTGTGGTAAATAAGCTTCTAACACTCGTAAAATAGACATTCAAAAAGGGCACGTTGTGGTATAGTGCAACAACTTTGAACTTTTACTTGACTTTGACATTTTTTACAATAAAAAAAAAGAAATAAAAAAGTGTATGTATGCAATGCACACACGGTAGCAGTGAAACTTTTGAAAAGTAATCTCAACCTTAACTTTAACTTTAACTTTTACCTTAACTTTAATTTTGGCTTTGACATTGCAGGCTAAAATGGTGTCCCTTTTTCGTTTCATCGAATTTTCAAATACACAACGATCATAAAGAAGTTTCATTTTAAAATTGTATGTCATTTAGGAGGTACCCACCTACTCACAACTGCAACCAACAGACATAAATTATTCCGAGACATTGTATTAAACTCGATAATCGGAAAGCATTCGGTCGCCGAGTATCTACGATCTGCTATCTCGGTGCTCGGCATCATAAATCGATCAACGTCACCGATTCTGTTCGCGTTGCGAACGAAACAGGAATTCGTTCCGTTCTTTGCTTCCTGACCAGGCCACGGTCGGAAGTTTTAAAAGAACATTCCAT
The DNA here is from genome assembly GCA_920104075.1 of Melanargia galathea. Lineage (NCBI taxonomy): Eukaryota > Metazoa > Arthropoda > Insecta > Lepidoptera > Nymphalidae > Melanargia > Melanargia galathea. The sequence continues at coordinate 692,060 of OV049865.1, forward strand.
ATAAAAGTCTCCTACCCTCCCCGTAATAGGCCACCTATTTATTGGGGTGCATCCACACGTATTCGGGCGCACAGTGTTTGGCATGCGCTTGAAAAACTGTTGATATCTATCTGAAATACAATAATTTAGTTATTAGCGAACTCCTTATGTAATATGGATCCTTGGGCGGAACGTTGGCTGACACACGACCGTGTGTCTTGATTACATTTTAATAATAAAACGAGAGTTAAATATGTAAGAGACTAAACTTTTCTATTTTATTCTATGGGTTTAATAAACAACTACTGTGCTTCCAGGTTAGCCCGTGTCCATCTTAGATTGCATCGTTACTTAGTGACTTACTATCAGATGAGATAGCAGTTTCTGATCTTTTTTAGGGTTCCGTACCTCAAAGGTAAACAAGGAACCCTTATAAGATCACTCTCTTGGTCTGTCTGTGTGTCACACCCAATTTTCTCAGGAGCAGGTGGACCTAGCAAGTTGAAATTTATTTCTTCTATTCTCAACTTTCTTCTATCTAGGCTGAACCAAACACCAAACATCTATTAAATTTTGTCGTGCGTAGCTTAGGTCCGAATACGTGTAGAGACACCCTCAGCAAGAGCCGAGGCATCGGTATACTGACGTGTCGTGTCAATAACACGGCAAAAACACCCTCGGCGACGCGACGCTGGAGAAAATGGTCTGCGGGCATTCCTCGCGAACCCTTTGCCCGTTAATAAATGTCAGCACAGGCGTTGACATTTGTGGGGTCGCGTGCTAGGACGCTTGCGGACACTGCGGTGTAATAAAAGGTGATAAAAAGTTTGATAGTAAAAGAAACGGCCGAGTTGTTGATGTTAAAGAGCGCGTTCCAACTTGACCTCGCCCTCTTCATTGTTTTCCATCACACATGATTGTCGTCGAGCGTAAGCCTCAATAGGTACAATAAAAAAACTGTGCGGTTGGAATACTTTTGCTCTACTTCAAAAGGGAATTTCATTTTAATCGACTTCCAAAAGGTCCCATAAAATTACTGTTTGCAACCCCTCAATCCTGATGCTGCAGCTGGCCCTGTACTCCTAGGTCGTGGGGATTTTGGAACCGTCGATTGTGAATTCGTATTTTAGGTAGAAAAAAGTAGGTATAGATTAAGATAGTTCTCCAGTCCCTTCCAAGTCTTCAATCCTGATGCTGAATTGTATTGCACTTTCAAGCCGTGGGCAATGTGGGTACTCAGGAATCATCTGGAACGGAAAGTTGCACTTTACTCGTATCTTGTGAATCCAGAATTAGTCATTTCGGAGATCTTCACCAAGCCTTTTATGACCTCTTAAGAATAGTAGAGTTTGGGAGATTTTTCACATTAAAACGTGGGAATATAGCATTTGCGAATAAAAATAATAACCTGTACACTGTGGCTAATTCTGTTGTACACAATCTCTAAATCACATCGATGCTAAATCTAAACTAAAATGACAGGCCTAAATATATTCCTATCTCTTTCACAATGCTCCTTGCAGAAAAGGATAGCACTATTTTTAAACCTGTCAATTTAGTTTAGAGAATTGTGTACAACAGAATCGGCCACAATGTACATTTATACTTATTCGCATGGCATACACAAAGTTCAAATAACGTAAACTCTGATCAAGTTATAACTTACCTAGTTACCAGTCTGGGTAAGCTTTATCAAATCGTTCAGAACGACTTCTAGTATTTGGTATGTATTTATGTATCGGCTAAATACTAAATTGAAGCACTAATCTTGTTCCAATTATCCACTCGATTACCCTAACTCGTTTGTGGGCTTAACCACGGGCGAGCAAGTTTGTTTAACTTGAAGTTACGTGTCCATTACCTAGGTACTGGGTAACTAACTTCTTCTCGCGGTTTCGGTTGCATTGCTGTGACGAAATTGTAATGTTTTTGTATTCCGTTCATCACTCCTTCTGGAGATAACCGTTAAAATCGAGTTTGAGTTTGAGTTTTTCTTGCTGGTTCTTCTCGGTTGGAATGTCATTCCGAACCAGTGGTAAATTCAATTGACTATTCAAAAGTACTTGTAAAAGTTTATGTGAATAAAAAGCTTTTCTATTCTATTCTATTCTATTCTAATCGCCCGATCCTCAAGAATATTGAAAACACAAATGATGTCTGCAGCATCGAGCGCGCTGTAGAAATATCAGAAGGACTCAAGTCAGCGCTGAACGCAGAGATATTATCATAGAGTCGATATCAGAGAATTTGGACTTTAAAGTCGGTCCAAATCCATCCACTAAACGGTTTGATTGAAAGTTGCTTAACCAACAAAATCGTTTGACATTGACATGCGCTTTCACAACTAGGCCACGCGTCTCTCATCCAACCGCAGTCACGCAGTAAGTTAACAACTTAATATTAGGTATAAGTATATTAATATATTATCAGGAATTGGGTTAAATGTACCTAAATATCCCAAATATCCCACCTGGAATCAGAATACAAAGTATCCCATGTCCATTTCTTTACCAGGTTTAATCGTTAAAATCAAGCGCCCGATCAAACATACAACCGTTAGTTACATGTTTAAAACAGTAATGTAGATGTAATTTATGTGTAATTACGTGTTTATTACTATTTACTAATGTAACGCGATATACCTACTGCACGCACTACCACTGCTAGTTATTTGTGTGATTTTTGGAATATTTATGTAATTTGATTTCATGGCCCGTGTAAATGACGACGAATCATGCAATTGTATATTGAGAAATTTGGAATAGAAAAATGAAATATAGGGACTTATTATACATTTGTAGTTCTCCGTATTAAAACAAGGTGTTCTTTCTAGATTTCATTTGTCTGTATGTCACGGCTAAAGAGTATCATATATTATGACAACTATCCCCCTTTCCCCACCAGCTAGACAAGCTGAAATACGACGGTATCAAACGTGTTTATTTCAACCTACGACCTTTCCTAATATTTTGAATGCCGAATGAATCTGTTATTAGGAATTAGGTTTTATAAAAATACTGTGAAGATTTCAAGTGAATTTTCCAGGTTATTAATTATTCCTTGTATAATTCCTATCTGCCTGTCAAAGTTCCGTCATAATCGGTCAAGCCCTTCCGAAGATTATACCTGAGAAACTGATAGACAAACAATTTAAAAACATGCTAATTAAATTTCAAATCATATGAGATTACGATTGAAGTGCGAAGACAATTATTTCGGAATCACAGACGAACACTTCACTTTGAATTATCAAGATTCGATTCGAATTAAGCAGCTTGTGTCGATACTAGAAAAAATTAGTCCACACTATTTCTATCAACACAAGTTAATAGAGTCGTTAACATTATCAAATCTCCCCGACAAAGACGGATCAACCGTCAATTAGCTTTGCTCAATAGAAAACAGGACAGTCATTATCGCTATTGTTGTGTGATTGTTATCGAATAAGATCTCAACGGCTCCCGGACGAGCGTCCAAATTGGGCGAAACCGACCCAACTAATTCCGTAAGACAACCGTGTCCACTAATATACTGGAAAAAACTTGGCTTAATAAAATCTACAGGTAGGGTGGTAACATCTTTCCGCTTCGATTCCAGTTCTATTCTAATAACCACTGAATTAACTACAGTACAGAGTTCAGTTTTGTATGTAAAACGGTGTGTAGTTATTGTGTTCGGTGCGGTTATAATTGATATCTTGGTGTATCAGAACGCAGGACGTTAACGCAAGGTGTCCGCAAGGTGCGCGCCGACCGTTGCGTCGCGTCGGTGTAATAATAGCCGCAGCCGTGACACCGGCGTGTAACAACTGATTAGTGGAACGACATCTTGCGCCGATCGGCAGATAGCGGCGGCGATTACTGTCTCTACACTTTCACTTTTCACTCGTGCCTATTTATATCCGGAAGTTCCGGAACAGCAATATATTATCATATTTGTTCAATCGGAATCGTACCGAAATGCTGAATCGATCGGCGAGGCGGCTTTGTCAATAGAGTCTTACCTACTGTGTAGTGGAATTTAGACAGGTCCGATCTTCCAAGACTAAATCTTAGGCTATTTGGAAATTGTTGACTGTCTAATTGATCCTGCCGGAAATTGAAGGCAGGACTTTATTGACTTACCACATAGCTCAACCACTGCAACGGGGAGGTCGTCAAACCAAAACCTTTTCCTTTTTCTTAGACTATAATATTATCACTAACCAGGTGAGGTCACAGTCAAGGCTATATTGTCGTTCAAAACAAAAACAACAATACAATTATAAAGATTTTATGTTTCGCTATGGCGCGATAGTATGCGATATTTTGGCAAAGGCACAAGTTTATTGATCTGCCATAATGCCATTTCCAGGTTACCGTGCTTCTGCCACTATCTTGAGCTTGAGGAGGTTGTCTTTCATGATCGAACTCCAGGCGCATGCGATGCGGCGCGGTGACCGAATCAGGAATATTGCAGTTGACTACAGACTTGCACGTTGTCTGTAATTCTATCGCAGTTGATAGATGATATTTCAGAGAATTTCAATATTTATACGAAGAATTAAGAATATTAATTTATTTTACTATATAAATAGGTATACCTACTTAATATCATACTCATCGTACCAGTAACTATTACGCCAACTTTTTCTATATTTTCTTTTGACTCACAATATGGGACGTTATCAAATAGAAGTAGGTATAGAAGAAGACAGTATAATAAATAATTACTCAACTTCATCACTATGTTTGTTCGATCAAATCAAGCTTAAAACTGAATAAAAACTAATACACTAGAAGGTAATAATAACATATTGTACACGCGACCGATCATGCGTTTATGAATGTGATAAGTTGCAAATTCTCAACAAATTAGCCATGTCATTACCGTGAGTAACGACGCACGCACGTTCGCATACTTTATGTACGCGTTTCGATTATTGCGCAACGGTTGCATATCGGTGTAATTAATGTTGTTGTATAAAGCTCTAAGCGCACAGGACGCGTGGGCGGCAGCACCACACGGAACCATGTGCGGATTTTTAAAGTCTATGTTCATTCTACGCATGATAACGTGATGTTGATCAATCGCACATACAATTTATACCATTATCAGCGACATAGATCACTAATTGTTTTCTGGTAAGTACATAAAGATGACATAACTGCAGAAAGCCGATCTCACTCCAATATCCAAACAGGTAACTCATCTCAGCGTGGACTCCATTAGTGTTGCTGGAGAGCCAGTATATGATTCGCCTTGATTGAATACAACCCTGAAATGAGACAGTAGATAATGAGACAGTAGATATACCTACGTGTTTTTTATTTCAACTACACGTTAGATCTTGACTGCAATCTTAACTTAAGTGATGATGCAGTCTAAGATGGAAGTGGGCTAACTTGGAAGAGGTACGCATACCCCAGATCGGTTTCTACACGACATCGTACCGGAACACTAAATCGCTAGGCGGCACTGTTTTGCCGGTTGGGTGGTAATCAGCCACGGCTAAAGCCAGACCAGACGAGAGAGAATTTAGAAATTATAAATCCCAAATCGAATCCCAGGAATCGAACCCGGGACCTCCCACTTATAAGCCTACGCTCACCACTGTGTCAGGGAGTCGTCGTGGTCGTCGTGTCGGTGTATTTTCTGAATAGAAGGAAGTAATACCTAGAATGAAAAGAAGTTTGCTGAGCTTATATAATATACTGTGTGAGGCAAGTTACACTACGGTGCTTGATGTAAGCGAGATTTCTACGACAGCTCTTTGCATTACTACTAGAATCAACATTGACATTGCCAACGCATGCCGCTGCCGTTTTGCGTTGTGTCTGTCCAGGCCTTTAGAGTTCAGACGTTATTGGTTTTTTCACATTCTACTACGTTATATTGTGCTGCCATTACCATTCTCAAGAAATTCGTGCCTCTTTCGATCGAGCACCAACTCGTATCTTCTTTTTGTCGTCTGCCCAATGATGACATAAAGTGATTTTAGAGAAATTAAAAAGTGAAAATTAATCGTAATCGTTATTATGTTTTCGTGACTTCAAGTCGGCGGCTGGCCGTATATTTTATCAGAAATTGTCTGTCAGAAAAATTCTGACGCGCGCCGGAATGCCGGTTACCCATTTTGTGGTAGACCTTTAAAGTTGCAAAGCATCAGAATTTTGCCGGATCGTATCACACGTCCTCTTCTGTCGCTTACGAGATGTATGTACGAAGCAGAAAGTTTTCTGACAACATGCGACCGGCTTCAGGATTCGCTGACATTATCCGATCCAATAGCCATATTGCCAGGTCTACTGATATATTTAGTAGGTAGACCTAACTACTTACTCTTAAAAAGTTCTACTGATCTAGTGATTTCTGTGAAGAAAACCTATTATCCGTACAAATCCTGTCTGTCTGCTAGTTTTTCATGGCTCAACAGTTTAACCGATTTAGATGAAATTTGGTACAGAGTTGGCTTAGATCCCGGGGACGGAAAAGCAGAATTCCCATGGAATTTTTAAAAACCTAACGCGGATGAAGTCGCGGGCATCATTTAGTTACTTATAAACATCCAAGAAACCCCAATTACAACTAACCGTTTGCCATTAATACTTTGTTATGTTTTTACCTTGCGATGTCAAACATTTATTTTAACCCTTTCACCAGTCAAGTCACAATCTAAAATAGTATTTTTTTCACTCATCGTAAGTACAAGTTTGGGATAACTATCATACAGTACAGAAACCAGCATGCGTCGAAGGACAAATATAGGCCTGTCAGCTTACATGTTCAAGTTATTAAATTAAATATAAGATTAGTAAAAATCATTTTGTGCTGCATTAGGTCAGCACACCAGTAGCATATTTAAGAGAAAGCCATACTGCGAAGTAAGCTAATGTAGCTTAGCTTAACTCAAATAGCTTCGCCCTTCCGCATCTTTTCATACTTCCGTTCACATCGCGAACTACAGATCCAATCTAAGCAATTACTGCAGAAATTTTACAGTTTTCCGATTTGAGATAATCGGAAAAGGTGAAGTTCTCATTTTTGAATTGAATCCTTTTGGAAGGAGAAAACCAGGAAAATTTTCTCAGTATATGGACTAAGCTAAGTTTAGTTCGCGATGTGGCTTTTACTAAGCCAACCTGCATTGGAGCAGCGTGGCGAGTCTAAGCTCTGAATCCCTCTCTCCTATGAGAGAGGAGGCCTGTGCCCAGCTGTGGGACGAAAAAGGCTGTAGTGGCGGTGGTGGTGGTGACTTTTACTTTATAATGTGGACTGTAAGATGGCCAGTCGGTGGTGACAGTACAAGGTGCACGCATTCGTTCGTGTCAACCGAAACTTATCGCCGGCTCGCTCGCTCGTACACTTGTAATTATGGTGTCGTGCGTAAAATATTCACTTTCGACACCAATAACCGCTGCGGTGAAGTTATCGCGCAAATAAACACCCGGTCGAACTGAATAAACGTTTTAGATAAGTTATGTTTATAAAACATAATAATAATAAATAGAGGGCTTTCAGTCGAGCCTTTTTTCACGGTATTCCGATCGGGATTTCCCGTTGTATTTGTCCCTTACGTTACTCTACGAGTAAACGTTTGCAAAACCTTTAATAATAGCATAGATACCCCCGACACTTCATACAAGTGAACTACTAATGACAATGACAACGCTATACGTGAATCGAGTGGAATAAGAACAATGCTATAGGTACATACTACTACGTTGCGTGCGATGACGGTGGGTGATGATTCTTTGTGCAGTAATAGTTAATGTAGACTTTAGTACGCGAACTTTAGACCCTTAAAACTTACACATTGCGTGTTGCGGTTTAGTATTGTTTTGACAATAATCAGCCCTTAAAGCCGATTCACACATATCAATGAAGCATCAGTGCCGGCGCAGTTTCGGTACAGTGAAAAATATTCTTTCATACATTATCTATGAACTGACATTGAAACACTGCGTACGGACTGACGGACAGGTGTGAACGCTTTCACAGAGAATATTATGTGAAATAATAATTACGCACGGCACTGATGCTTCACCGATATGTGCGAATCGGTCTTTAAAGCCACTCCCGTGCGGTAAATAAGTAAGGTTACTCAAGTGTTTATCGGTATAAGTTCGAATAAATTGTATCCAGCACAAATACAGGTTTGAGTCGCGCTGTCCCGGTGCCGCTTGATTGAGCAAGTACAAATAATATAATCGCACGGTAATGAACATCATTACGCACGCGGGGGATAATTACCATGTTAAATGGCGTGCTTTCGTAGCGGCTCGATACGCGCTGAGCGCCGATTGGCTGCCTGCATTATTGTATCTCGGAATGGATCATAAATCGCAATTGTCCAAACTACTTAATGTCATATACCCATTTTTAACAATGAGTATACATATAGGTAGGCATCTTCTAGGCAAGCGCGCTCAATCATAGGCTGTATCTACACTTACATGAGTGTATCGTCAGTGTTAAGTCAATACCTATATACCTATATTAATATTATAAAGGCAATGATAAATAATTTAACACTCGACTGCGATCCTACCTAAGAATGATTACATAATAAGTTTCAAAACCAGGATAGTTAATATCTTCGGCCAAACGAGCTACCCGCTAGAGTCTAGACCAATGATACAGTTAAACGATAGCATACTACTAGCATAAAACAAGAGTTTACGAAAAGTTGTTATCTTTCTGCAGAGGCCCTTAAAATTACAACGATTACCGAAAAAATAATGAGTATTTATACAAAAGAGTGGACTTTACGATTGCGTGTCGGCCGCCGCGCCGTCCGCGCAGGTGGAACGTTTCGATTAACACGTTCGTTCGGAATTAATGGCATCACAAAACATAAACACTCCACTGCACCGCACAGGACCAAATACTTCCACTGGAACTTTTGATTTTGCTATAGTAGGTAGTTTCTCTATCCTAACGAAGGGGATTTCAAATCTCTAAGTAAGGCACTTTGAGTTTCATGCTGATACTGAAATTGATGTTTATTATTAATTACCTCAGGGTGAGGAGCTTGTGACAAGCTTGTCTAGACGACAGTTCATATAAGTAGATCTCGCTCGTTAAACAACGTTGACCCAAGTCGGTATGTGGATGGGTGACCAACTTTGGCCTTTTTGTCTTCTCCGTGCCTTGAAGAGCACGTCAAGCAATCTGTACCTACTATTGTCTCTAACACTTAGCCCGAGCCGAAATCCCGTATCAGTCGAGTCGTAAGGGAATTAAGACCTCAAGACTTCCTTTTCGCCCTTGTCGCTTCGAAGGAAACATGAGTGGTACTGATTTTGCCTTGTTAGGTACTGGTGTTTGATCGGTTGAAACTGGTGTTTGTGATTACAAGAGGATAACCCCCTGTCAAATACAATAAATAATCTAATTATTTTGTTCAGCGCGCTATGGAGCGACCGATGTAACATCTGAATAGGTAATTCTCTACTCTATCCATTCATTCAAGCCTTACGAAAAACTATGTCGGCTCTCTATAGACACTCCGCATTTATCTCACCTACTTAATAAACTAGCTAAGTCGAAGATAAGGCATATCTCCGGGCTATTCCATTACGTACAAACGGTCCGCGATCGCTTCGAGATACGTCACCTATTTACTATAACCCTCTGGTTTACGAGGCCGTAAACGCCGGGGAGTGCGTTACGGGGCCCGCGTCGTAGTAAATTCCGTGATAACGCTCTCTCCGTGCGGAGGCGCCGGCCATCTGATAGCGGCGGCCTCTGCGACCCCGGCCCGAGTGTCGGGACCTAGGTGACGCTGCAGCAATCATACGACACGTGTTAAACTTCGAGACGACTTTTAGTTGTGGTCGCAGAGGCCCCAGGGTCTCAACCTAGGTGACACTGCAGCAATCATACGACACGTGTTAAACTTCGAGACGACTTTTAGTTGGGGTCGCAGAGGCCCCAGGGTCTCAACCTAGGTGACACTGCAGCAATCATACGACACGTGTTAAACTTCGAGACGACTTTTAGTTGGGGTCGCAGAGGCCCCAGGGTCTCAACCTAGGTGACACTGCAGCAATCATACGACACGTGTTAAACTTCGAGACGACTTTTAGTTGGGGTCGCAGAGGCCCCAGGGTCTCAACCTAGGTGACACTGCAGCAATCATACGAGACGTGTTAAACTTCGAGACGACTTTTAGTTGGGGTCGCAGAGGCCCCAGGGTCTCAACCTAGGTGACACTGCAGCAATCATACGACACGTGTTAAACTTCGAGACGACTTTTAGTTGGGGTCGCAGAGGCCCCAGGGTCTCAACCTAGGTGACACTGCAGCAATCATACGAGACGTGTTAAACTTCGAGACGACTTTTAGTTGGGGTCGCAGAGGCCCCAGGGTCTCAACCTAGGTGACACTGCAGCAATCATACGACACGTGTTAAACTTCGAGACGACTTTTAGTTGGGGTCGCAGAGGCCACAGGGTCTCAACCTAGGTGACACTGCAGCAATCATACGACACGTGTTAAACTTCGAGACGACTTTTAGTTGGGGTCGCAGAGGCCCCAGGGTCTCAACCTAGGTGATACTGCAGCAATCATACGACACGTGTTAAACTTCGAGACGACTTTTAGTTGGGGTCGCAGAGGCCCCAGGGTCTCAACCTAGGTGACACTGCAGCAATCATACGAGACGTGTTAAACTTCGAGACGACTTTTAGTTGGGGTCGCAGAGGCCCCAGGGTCTCAACCTAGGTGACACTGCAGCAATCATACGACACGTGTTAAACTTCGAGACGACTTTTAGTTGGGGTCGCAGAGGCCCCAGGGTCTCAACCTAGGTGACACTGCAGCAATCATACGAGACGTGTTAAACTTCGAGACGACTTTTAGTTGGGGTCGCAGAGGCCCCAGGGTCTCAACCTAGGTGACACTGCAGCAATCATACGACACGTGTTAAACTTCGAGACGACTTTTAGTTGGGGTCGCAGAGGCCCCAGGGTCTCAACCTAGGTGACACTGCAGCAATCATACGACACGTGTTAAACTTCGAGACGACTTTTAGTTGGGGTCGCAGAGGCCCCAGGGTCTCAACCTAGGTGACACTGCAGCAATCATACGACACGTGTTAAACTTCGAGACGACTTTTAGTTGGGGTCGCAGAGGCCCCAGGGTCTCAACCTAGGTGACACTGCAGCAATCATACGAGACGTGTTAAACTTCGAGACGACTTTTAGTTGGGGTCGCAGAGGCCCCAGGGTCTCAACCTAGGTGACACTGCAGCAATCATACGAGACGTGTTAAACTTCGAGACGACTTTTAGTTGGGGTCGCAGAGGCCCCAGGGTCTCAACCTAGGTGACACTGCAGCAATCATACGACACGTGTTAAACTTCGAGACGACTTTTAGTTGGGGTCGCAGAGGCCCCAGGGTCTCAACCTAGGTGACACTGCAGCAATCATACGACACGTGTTAAACTTCGAGACGACTTTTAGTTGGGGTCGCAGAGGCCCCAGGGTCTCAACCTAGGTGACACTGCAGCAATCATACGAGACGTGTTAAACTTCGAGACGACTTTTAGTTGGGGTCGCAGAGGCCCCAGGGTCTCAACCTAGGTGACACTGCAGCAATCATACGACACGTGTTAAACTTCGAGACGACTTTTAGTTGGGGTCGCAGAGGCCCCAGGGTCTCAACCTAGGTGACACTGCAGCAATCATACGACACGTGTTAAACTTCGAGACGACTTTTAGTTGGGGTCGCAGAGGCCCCAGGGTCTCAACCTAGGTGATACTGCAGCAATCATACGAGACGTGTTAAATGTCGGGGCGAACTTTTAGTTATCTTTGAGTGAGTTTTTCCAAGGTGCTAAACGAAGATGGTGACCTCGCAACGGAAAGCGCAGTGTCGGCAGACCGCCATTAAGTGGACTGACGACATCATAAGAGTAACAGGGAGCCGCTTGATATGATCCTACAAGAGACCTATGTCCAACAATGGACGACTATCGGACGACGACAACGACGAGTGAGTTTTTAGCTGCTCTCCAACAAAAATCAACGACATGGGGGTCATGCCTTGTTTTTATATACTAGGTCCATGCCAGGTACCTAAGTACTTAATCAAAATCCCAACCTTGGTGGTGAACTCTGACTCGTACTTGAGTCAGAGTTCACCACCAAGGGTTCAGTTCGGAAGGTAACGTTATAAATTGTATTATATCCGTTAAATTATTTATTGGACCGCATCAAATCAATATTTTTTGGAACTGCATAAATTAGTATATTTTTGTAAGGGGGTTAAATATCTATATCTATACATATAATAAAATCGTAGACTTGCCGTATCTGTACATTGAAGATTTTTGCAAAATAATAACTGGGGGATGTTAGGGATAAGTAATAGAACGTAAAAAAGCTGTTTTTGAAATTTTTGTCTGTTTGTCTGTTTGTCTGTTTGTCGGTTTGTCTGTTTGTCTGTTTATCTGTTTGTCTGTTTGTCTGTATGTTTGTGCGCGCATCACGTAAAAACTACTGAATGGATTGAAATGAAACTCGGTATGATTTAAGTTCATACTATGGAGTAACATATAGGATACTTTTTATCCCGAAATTCAGCACGGTTCCCTTGGGAGAGGGGATGAAAGTCAAAATGTGTACTTAGCTGTAATTCGTTAACGGGTGGTCCGATTTCATTCATTCTTTTTTTGTTAGAAAGGAAATACCTTAAAGATTATCGGGTAATCTTTGAAAGGTTGTATCGATTTTGATTGGACTTTCAGTGGCGGATGTTTACATTTTTATCTACCTAAACATCCACCAGTGAACTTTTAACAGTTTTTAGCAAGGTATGAGCTCGAAAGAGCTTAAGAAAAGCAAAAAGTTCCCACGGGATTTTTAAAAACCGATATCCACGCGAACGAAGTCGCGGGTATCCGCTCGTACTTAAATAAACAGAAAGCATTCTTTAAACTGTGGCAGAACTAAGGAGAGATGACTTTTTTTCTAGTAATTCAGTCACTTTAAACAAGTTGCATATTCCTAGATTTGTAATTGAATTAAATAAAATACGGGACAAAAGATGCTCGTGCGTTTCTGCTGTAATAAATTAATTTGTATCTAGTTCATCTGTGCCCGAAATACCTACCATTATCTACTACTCCCCACTTCTCTCATATATACAAGTATAACCAGTAGGTATAGTGGTAACCCTAAGACGTGTCCAACTAATACCTCGGCGTTGTTAGTAGCGTCTCATCAATAATCCTCGGATTAGCCGGGTGGTCAGCTTACGCAAATACAATCCGATTGTGCCCGGACCGTCCCAACTATGTCCGGGTATGTCCGGGTAATGCGGCCGGTTGTGATTGACGCGTCCCGCTGACCGGGCTCAAGGGGTTGTAAGACGTTTACTGGAAATAATTTTACTATAAGAAATAAGTGGAACAAAATGGAATCTGGTAGGTATAAGACAATTCCACCTGAGAACTGCGATATCACCTGAATAGATAATATAAGTAATCTTTGCCGGCAGCATCTTGTTATTAATTAGTTTTTTATTCATCTACATCGTGATGAAACCTGAATGACTGAGAGTTCAAAGGCGTGTGAAGTCTACCAATCCACACTTGGCCAGTGTGGTGGACTACGGTCTGAGACGAGACCCGTGCCCTGTACTGGACCGGTAATGGGTTGATTAAGATGATGATGATGATGATTTCATCTACAAGTTAGCTTTTGAGTGCGATCTAACCTGATAATAAGTGACGATGCAGCCAGACGTACACTGCTTGACGTCAGTCCCGTGGGAACTTCCACACGCCGTGATTTTGCGCCGCTGATATCCAACGACTCCCTGTGACTTGTCTGATGTTGTCGGTCCCACGGACCCTAGTCGGTCCATCAATTGGTAGTAAGATGAAATTAAAAACTTTTTTGACAGCGTCAAAAATGAAAATCTAAATAAAATTACTTCCCACTCGCAATCTACACATTCGAAGTAAGTAGGTCGCGGAAATAAGACATATAATGTCTTATTTCCGTTAATATATTCCGTCGCATATATTAGCTAGTACATATCTACTACACATATGTAGTTGTGAGCACATAGCGTCCACAAAACCGGGAACAATGTTTGCTCGCCATACAATGTTTGCGGAGGGGCGCGGGCGGCGGGGCGCGGGCCGCAATCAGAGTATGGAATTTGTTTTATTTATCGTCCAAGATGCTGATTTGAGAATAGTGTTTGCTTTTCACGTCGGTAAAAGGTTTTTATTTGAATATTTGAATACATTTCTGCATTAAGCCTTTTTAACGTCCCACTATAACAGGGCACAGGCCTCCTCTCTCATAGGAGAGAGGGATTTAGAGTTTAGTCCCGCTACGATGCTCCAATGCTGGTTGGCGGGCTTTAACAACTATTGCCACTAGTGATAATAACCGGGACCGACTGCTTAACGTGCTCTCCGTCGAACGGGGGTGAGACACTGCCAACTACCAACTCCGGGCTGGCACTGAGAATTTCTTGACAGGAAAATCCAATGCCTAACATTTTTAGGGTTCCGTACCTCAAAAGGTAAAAAAGGAACCCTTATAAGATCACTTTCTTGTCCGTCTGTCCGTCTGTCCGTGTGTCACCACCAATTTTCTCAGGAACGGGTGAAATTTATACCAGATACTAAATCCCTATTGTATTAGGTATAAAAAAATTAAGGTCCTGAATCCACACAATAAAAAGATATGGGCAAATTTAGATTTTCAAGAAAGCTTGTAAATACCAAAATTTACCTTAATTTTCGTCTTTTTTATTTTTCGGAATTTTCCCATTACTTGAATTATGTAAGATCTTGCTTTTAACCAAAATTGACAAATCTAGATCAACCGGAAGTACCCTATAGGTTTTGGGTCGGAAACCTAAATGGTAGTTCCAGTTGAGCTAGAATTGCGAAATTTGGCAAAGAGCCAGGTCTTACAGCACAAATAAAGGAAAAATTCCAAAAAATAAAAAAGTTGGAAATTAAAGGGTGCCCCCATACATACATAATTGACGCCAAATAAGATAGACCTCTGAGTAGTATGAGCATTGAGCGCTCATACAATTTAGAGGCCTAGCTTAATTAGCACCTTACCTTTTAAGACAAACTAATGAAAAACAGATTATACTTATACTTTTGGAGTACGGAACCCTCGGTGTGCGAGTCTGACTCGCACTTGGCCAATTTTGTTTTATTTATCTATCAAAAGCACTTACACTTACACTTACACTTACACTTACACTTACTACACTTACACTTATCAAAGATAGACAGCGACGAAACTTACAAACGCAACACATCCGATCCGAACACCAATATTACATCGAGTCTGAAGGGCAAGGAAAAGCGGTCCTTGTCATAGTTCCTAAACAACACGCCCTAACCCTACACATTCCGGTAGAGATGACGCGCGGACCCTCTGATGCCGGCATTCTTAAGATGTTCGGCATTTTTGCAAGACGGATAGCAGCTGACCAAAATGACATATGGCCGATGCGTTTAATAGTCGGATAGCTGGTGGGGAAATTTACAAAGGCACTTGATAAAAGCTAAGGCTGAGCTTAAGCTGCGCCAGAGGTATGCTAAGCTATGTAGCGAGGAAGTGTGTGATATCTAACAATAGAATCGTTTCATTTTCATAGTTTAGCTTTGCTGTGGAAAAGGGTTCAACGAAGTTAAGTTTTTTACATACTCATTGAAGCAAGAGATGTTTAGCTATGGATCTGAGCTAGAGATGACAAACCTGTCCTTGTTAAATTTATCACACTAATATTATAATGGCGAAAGTTTTTGTGTGTGTGTGTGTGTGTGTGTGTAAGTGTGTGTTCGTTATTCTTTAACGCCGCAACTACTGAACGGATTTGGCTGAAATTTTGAATGGAGATCGATTACGCCCTAACTTAACCCTTATTATCTTGGAAAAATTCACAGTTCCCACGGGATTTTGGAAAAGCCGAATTCTATAGCTGCTATAACAAACTATTTACTGATACTAGATTACTGTAACAAACTTCCTTGAAAGTAGGTACAAATGTTGGAAAAGGAGCGGAAACGGGAACCAGAAATCTACAATACCTTCGGGATTTGTGAAAAACCGAAATTCATGCGGGCGAAGCCGCAGGCAGAAGTTAGTTGTTTATATAAGGTTAACTTTGGGACATGTATTAAATTGCGTACATTTTACGTGTTAAAAATGTTTTCAAAAACATAGTAAGTAGAAGAGGTTTGTAAAAAGGTATGATTATTATGCATTTATTGCCTTATAGCTTGCCTTTTAAATAACAAAATGTATTATAGTAAATTTACTAATGACTGACTGGCAATTAATGTATAAGTTGCAATACTAAGAAAAACAGAACAGAAACTAGAGCTTTTGTAAAACTCTTCTGAATAGTAAAACTAATCTAACACCCAAAAAGCTAAATATTATACTATCAATTTATAAGAAACTGTGAGCATTAAAATCTACCTATTTTTTCCACCAGCTCTCGGACATTAAGTGGGCAGGCCTCATATAGTGCTCGGAATTCCCAGTTTTCCGGGGATGCTCAATGATTTATGTGGACTAAACTTTCAGGACTAGTCTCTTTATGACCCTCTATTTACGGTCGTGTTTAAAGTTGGACGGTGTTCTATGTCATATATTTTGTTCTGGGAGAGCTCTCGCGTATTGTTTTCAATGAAGTTTCGGTGTTTTGCCGCTGCTTGGTGTAACTATATTTACACAGAAATGATAAGTATGGGACTAGATATAGGAACGCAAAATAGCGACATGATATGACGTCAAAAGGAATGAAAACAACTCCAGTAGGTATACACTATACATACCAAAATATAGAGCATGATTGTATGTAGTTGGATGTAAATTATAGAATGAATTATAGAAATAACGTAATTAAAAAAAAAACTAACAAACCCGACTGCGTAAGACAAACTCTAGTTACTGGTAACTGAAAAGCAAAAAAAAAACAAGCTTTGTACTCTATAAACTAGAATTTGGTAAGATAATAAACATAAATGTTAGACAAGTATAAATTAAAAATTTAAAAAACCCCCGACATTCGCCATTTTGTGGCGGCGGCCATCTTGGATTTGCATAGTGCTATTCAACTAGTCAAGGTCGTTCATTTGATACCCATATTAAGGGAGTTGTGCAAAAATATGTAATCCGCCATTTTGTAGCGGTGACCATTTTGGATCGATTTTCATCAAACATAGCTAACAACACTCTCGACTAATTCACCTTTCAAACAAAAAAAAACCGTATTCAAATCGGTCCACCCGTTTGAGCGCTACAGCGGAACAGACAGACACACATACACGTCAAACTTATAACACCCCGTCGTTTTTGCGTCGGGGGTTAAAAATGGACGGCAGGCAGGGGCAAGCTAATAGTCCTGAGTAGTTTGCTAAGTAATGTAAAAATAAAGTCTGGTAGCTATTTATCCTCTTAACAACGCAACCTTAACCGCAAAACTGCGGTTGCCTCGTTTGCGGTTACTGTTTTGCCTCCACACCTACAGAATTCATATAACCATCAATAAGTGGAGGCGTACACCGATCTACATAATACAACTTTTTATATATTTTTTTAATAAACAATAGAAGCTTACCCGCAAACCGCAAACCGCAATGAGTAAATGAGTCCACACATAAGATATATTTTTATGATAGTTTGTAGCTACTGTATTTACCTAATTTTAAGCAATAAAATACAAGTGTAAATTAAAAATTTTAAAAACCCCCGACAACCGCCATTTTGTGGTGGCGGCCATCTTGGATTTGCAGTGCTATTTTACTAGTCAAGCCCTTTCATTTGATACCCATATTGAGGGCGTTGTGATAAAATGTGTAATCCGCCATTTTGTAGCGGCGGCCATCTTGGATCGATTTTCATCAAACATAGCTAACAACACTCTCGACTAATTCACTTTTCAAACAAAAAAAACCGCATTCAAATCGGTCTACCCGTTTGAGCGCCACAGGGGAACAGACAGACACATACACACACACACACACACACACACACACACACACACACACAGACACGTCAAACTTATAACACCCCGTCGTTTTTGTGTCGGGGGTTAAAAAATAATTTTTATTAATTAATTATTATTTTTAGACAAACTTATACCATTTTTCTAAAAATTCCGGAATATATCTTCTTGGAATTACAAAAAACAACATAATAAGTAATTAAGTGATATCTAAGGATGTTCAGCTACAATCGTCATCATCATCATCATCGGCTCTACAGCCCTTTGTGGACCCGAGCCTGCTCAGGTCGATTTCTACATCTTGTGTAAATTTTCTCCGATGTCTTTTCCGTCTCTACCTTTCCCTTGAGCTGTGACGTCATTATAGTTTCCGGTGACAGATGGTCATCCATCCTTTGTACATGTCCAGTCCAATATTTTCATGTGCTAGCAGCTAGACAATGTTATGCTCATCAAGGATGTCCAGCTGAAATACACAAGTTTAACCAAATCAAGCACAAATACCTCAAAAGGGAACAAAAAACGAACGAAATAGACTGTTTCAACCCTTAAATACAAATGGGACGCTTGATGGTCGTGTGTCTTATTTTCCATACGAGCGGTATCCGATATGACCGCCTAGCGGATGTCGCAGAGTCCGCCCTTCATTGGGGCCATGAAAAACAATTGTATTAAAACGCTTTATTGTGTCTTATCGTAGAACAGGGTAAAATGCAAATATTTTGACATGGATTAAAAATTTCAAAAAATTGGCATGGCTCTGTTTTGCATCTTATTGTACGAATACTTTTGTGAATAAAATACATATTTTAATTAAACTTTTTTCGCTTATAACTTTTAAAATAACGAACATAATTAGATACTTCGATTTCACAATAATAATACTTAATTTTGTCTAAATCGATGGGCTATGTTATTTTATTGGAGGCGCTCATAGAAAGAAACAATAAATGTTGGCTTGGTTGGCTTTACCACTTTTTTTGGGTATCGTTGATAAGAAATTTTTTAAATAGAGCTCAAAACAATTTTTCTACTAGCTTCTGCCCGCGGCTTTTCCCGCGTGAATTTCGGTTTTTCACAAATCCCGAGGGAATTGTGGATTTCCGTTTCCCGTTGCCGCTCCTTTTTCCAACCTTTATACTTACTTTCAAGGAAGTTTGCTATAGTAATCTACCTATAGCTGTAGCTATAGATTTCGGTTTTTTCAAAATGTTGTGGGAACTGTGAATTTTTCCAAGATAAAAAGAAGCCTATGTATTAAGTCAAGGCATAATCTATCTCCATTCAGCCAAATCTGTTCAGTATTTGTGGTGTTAAAGAGTAAAAAACATACATACACACACACAAATTTTCGCCTTTATAATATTAGTGTGATTCATCATCATCATCATGATCAACCCATTACTGGCTCACTACAGAGCACGGGTCTCCTCTCAGAGTGAGAAGGGGTTTGGCCATAGTCTACCACGCTGGCCAAGCGGATTGGCAGACTTCACACACCTTTGAGAACGTTATGGAGATATCTCAGGCATGCAGGTTTCCTCACGATGTTTTAGTGTGATTAGTGTGATAATTTGCGATGTGGGGGGCTGTCAAAGTCGATGTCTTTAGTTTAGTCTTTAGTCGTTGTCTCTCTTGTTCAGGGTCGCAATCGCTTACCCCACGGCCCGACTCGGTCGGCCGCGACGCTGCGGCCGGACACCGCCGTTTTATTTCTGTCGTCTGATTTATCTGTGATTTGGGCGCGGCCGGGACGCTGCGGGAAACAATTACCCGTTAGAAAGCGTTCCATCATTCCATACCTATTCCTTTATCGGTGGGCGGGCGGGCCGAGGGAAAACACATTGATTTGTGTTTGACACTATCTCTGCCAAAGGAAATGTGTCCGAGAAAACTTCCTACTTGTCGGAACTAATGATTCTTTAGTGTCGAATCTTTTTTGTTACCCATAGAATTGTGTGATTTACAGTTTTACAAACATAGTGTTACTATGAAAAAATGTAGAGATGCTCGTAACTATGCTTTAGAAACCGTCTTTTTGTATATTACTTTCATAGCTTTCATGCTCAACCAACTGCTTTTGCACTTTAATTTAAATAAATTACTTCACTCTGAGCAGTATGGTTTCACTAAGGGTCGTTCTACAACCGATGCGGCCGCAAGGCTGTTACGGCATATTTTCGATGCATGGGAGAAATCACAGAATGCCATTGGTATTTTCTGTGATTTGTCAAAAGCATTCGATTGCGTTGATCATGAGACTCTCTTACGAAAATTAAGCCACTATGGTATTAAAGAAACTGCACTCAGTCTTATTGCCTCTTATCTCAGTGATCGCATACAGAGAGTATGTATCAATGATGTTAAGTCGTCCGGATCAGCCTCAGTAATGGGTGTTCCCCAAGGCTCTATTCTGGGTCCATTCATGTTTCTGGTTTATATTAATGATTTACCACATTTTGTCAAAAATGCTTGCGATATTGTACTATTTGCTGACGACACGTCTTTGATTTTTAAAGTCGATAGGACTAAGGACAATTTTGACGATGTAAATAATACATTATCTCAAGTTTCACACTGGTTTACTACAAACAATCTACTTTTGAATGCAAAAAAAACCAAGTGTGTCGAGTTTCTATTGCCCAATACAAGGGTTACTAGCAAAAATTTAAAGATAAGTGGTGAGCCATTGAAAACTGAGGACACAACTGTGTTCTTGGGAATAACCCTAGATGCAAAGCTTCAATGGGGCACCCATATAGCAACACTTGCTGGCAAGCTCAGCTCTGCTGCTTACGCTGTTAGGAAGATTCGACAGATAACAGATATAGAAACTGCAAAAATTGTTTATTTTGCATATTTCCATAGTATTATGTCGTATGGACTCATACTATGGGGTAAAGCGGCTGATATTGAAAAAATTTTCGTTTTACAAAAAAGGGCAATTCGCGCAATTTATAATTTAAAACCGCGGGATTCCCTTCGAGAGAAATTTAAAGAAATAGGTATTCTTACGGTAGCTTCTCAATATATCTATAACAATATAATTTTTGTTAGGCAAAACATTCACAGTTACATTAAAAAGTGCGAATTACACGACAGGCAATTAAGAAATAGAAATAGGCTCGTGATTCCTCAGTTACGCCTCAAAAGGGTCCAAAGGTCATTTGTGGGAATGGGCGTAATGTTCTATAATAAAATTCCACAAGCAATCTTAGACTTGCCTTTACACAAGTTTAAGAACTCTATTAAAAATATGCTCATAAAAAAAGCATATTATACAATTGAAGATTATATAAATGATAAAAAAGCATGGAGCAATTTCTCAATGTCTTAAACCGAGTATTTGATTATTGGTGTTCAATTCGATGCTTTGATCATGGGTAGCCTAAGTATGTCACGCTCTCTTTAAACATTTCTGTGGTGGTGTCGTGTGGTGCGGGTTGTTACGTTCCCTCGAATATGGTTGAGCGAAGCAATGGCTGGATCATGCGTCATGCTCGTGAACGGGTGCCACCGTCGGAAATGGGGCTACTTTTGTCTGCCCTTCTTCACATGTGTAGAATTGTAAGCACCATTCCGAACCTGTGGTAGATTCATTTGTCGATTCGTAAACGCTTCCGAAAGTTTATCTGAATAAAATTATGATTACTTATATAAATGATAAAAAGGCGTGGATTTGACTCGTTCCAGCAATGCGTGAGACGGCAATTCAATCATGTACTTACCATAAAATTGTTATATTGATATTGTAAATTTGGAAAAGAGCAACCGCCGAGTTTCTTGCTGGTTCTTCTCGGTTGGAACGGCATTCCGAACCAGTGGTAGATTCATCTGACTATTCAAAAGCACTTGTAAAAGTTTATTTGAATAAAAAACTTTTCTATTCTATTCTATTCTATAGCGATTTAGATGGGTTGATTTCTAGTTTCTTGTAGAATACATTATCTTTCGTCTTTCAAACGCACGTTAATGTAACTCAATAGTAGTTAGTGTTCCGAATGCCTTAGGCAATAGAAATTTCTGGTGCGCAATGATTTTAGGCAATCACGCAATGGCTCTAAGAACCGATAGACGTTGGGTTTGCAAGGTGCTTAAACATCTATCGGCTGACATGATGTTGATGATGATACGTCTAGCGCCGAAAGACGAGTCTACTTACTCCACGTACCAATCAGTGGAACTGTGCCGGTTGACAAACTACCATCCACATCCCACACTAGGGTCCGCCACTCGCGTCGCGTGGGCCGCGTGACTCAACAGCGCGCACAATGCCCATTGTGGCGCACGCGCGAGGCGCGCCATTGTCTTACACTTTCTACCAGCTAACCTCTTGCTGACTGACGATTGTGAAAAATACTGTCACGCATCCCGTACGGTTGTCACGTGTAGGTGGTAGCTTGACGTACCTACCAGTCCTCAGCTAGATCTTCTCTGTGTTATATTAGAGTCATTGCTGGGGGTTGTGATGCTTTCCATTTAACAGATAATGGTGGAGTTTGCTCGGGATAATAGTGCGGTGGGCAAATCTTTCCGCAAAGCTCTCGTAGGGTTAGGCAAAATTTATTGTTTTCTGAACAATGTACATATCTACGTTTAGATTGATTGCGAGCTCTGTTGCTTAGTCGCCGAGAATACTCCTTTCTGCGCTAATGAACATTGTATACCTACTTATGTAACTTATAAATATGGTCTTATTGCACACTGTATTCTGACATAATAATCTACCAAGTAATTGTGTGTTTTAATTTAAATATTTATTACATTTACTTACATTATATTTCTCTCATCATCTCATTTATAAATGCTTTTTTATTTATTTATTTACTGCATAGAATGTAACCTATTACTGCGTAAAGACGCAACATTCACTTCCCTCTGCCAATCGTTGCCCGACGTCGCCCGCAAAGTAAAAGTCCGCCTAGTAGTATATCGTTATCCTTTTCCAGCTCGATTTACGTATAGCGTTGTCCTTGTTACGTCGGTTGTATGAAGCGTCGGGGGTGTGCTCTCGTTAGGAAGGTAGCACTTAAGTTATAAGTCAATGCTACTGGAAATATCATGGCATTTCTGTCGATTTGAGTCAATAAACACGCCGCCCGTCATGACTATGCATAAACTCACCTCGGCTAAATTTAGTGCAACTGCACATATCATAATACCTATCCTATCCATCCATCCAAAAACATCCAAATGCTCTAGATTGAATAATATTATATCGATGAACAGAATTTTGGAATAAGCCGAATGGTGTTTTTGGGTGATAGTTTAATCTAAAGCCATAAAAACTCTGCCATAGTAATAATAACTATTATAATAGTAAAGTGAAATTTCATATTACAAACTCTACACAGAGCTACAATAGTATACTTAGTATATATTATATATGTCGGAGCGAACACGTTTTCAGCCTCAATTGGCAGTGTCAAGAAAGACAAGATTAAATAATTCGTCTCAGTCAAACTGCTCAAATCATGAATTAAACATCACTTTGTCAACCAAGTTGTAAATACCCTCAACAACTCTGTAAATTGACGGTAGCGCCGTTTTGTAGTGTAAACAATCAAGCATGACGTAATTACGTCATTCCCCCACCAACCTTTTATTATAAAAGGAAGGGCACAAGCGTGCAGCGACACATTCCGATTCGGGCTCTCGCCGAATACACTTCCTTCATAAAATGTGCCATGTCCTAGTTTGTTGTACGACGTAGGTCGTGTAGACTAGATTGGTTGGCGATGGCTCGGTTACAAGGGGTGGTGGAGACCGATAGGTAGGTTAGGGTAGTTACTTAGTACCTCAGTTAAACAAGAGGCTTCTCAACTAGTCCGGTACCCTTGTTATACCTACAGCAAGTTATTCCAATCTACCCTCATAAATAACAATGACTTCCAGTGACGTCTCTGGCTTCTCCTGCCGTCACTAGTTTAATTACTGTCACCATGAAGTCATCGTAATAATCAAGGGAATAACGTCAGCAATGCTGACGTCATCATCTTTTAAAACTCTTTGGAGCCACGCGCTCCGTCATCAGAAGTGGGATCGAGCACCGTTCCATCAGCTCGATCTCCAGATATGCCCCAGTAAAACAACGTTGGCACCAAACCTCAAAATGAAGTGCCTATTAGTCTATGGGTGAGCTTCCGCCCCAGATTTTCATCTTCAAAACCTTGTGCATAGCACTACTCCATTGTCCAAATCAACGAGTTTATTCAGGAGTTTATCCACGAGTTTATCCACGAAACCCTCCGAGACCCTATGGAAACCATAGCACTACTCATTCTTCTAAACCCACGAATAAATACACGAGTTTATCTAAGAGTTTATCCACGAGTTCATCTAAGAGACTCTCCGAGAACCTACGAGAATCTACGAGAACCTACGAGAATCTCCGAGAACCTACGAGAATCTCCGAGAACCTTCGAGAAATCATTACTTTGACTTTATGACTGTGACTTTACGAGAATCTTCGAGAACCTACGAGAACCTCCGAGAACCTTCGAGAAAACATTACTTTGACTGACTTTATGACTGTAACTTTACGAGAATTTTCGACAATCTCCGAGAACCTTCGAGAAAACATTACTTTGACTTTGACTTTATGATTGTGACTATACGAGAATCTTCGAGACTCACCGAGAACCTACGAGAATCTACGAGAATCTACGAGAACCTACGAGAATCTACGAGAACCTTCGAGAAATCATTACTTTGACTTTATGACGGTGACTTTACGAGAATCTCCGAGAACCTACGAGAACCTTCGAGAACTGTTGCCATATGGAATGAGGACTTACACATCACAAATCATTTATTGTCATGTGAATCAATATCAATTGTCAGGCTGGTGCAGAGCGCGCACCGCCTATCAGAATGGCCGTGTCGGAGCGAACACGTTTTCAGCCTCAATTGGCAGTGTCAAGAAAGACAAGATTAAATAATTCGTCTCAGTCAAACTGCTCAAATCATGAATTAAACATCACTTTGTCAACCAAGTTGTAAATACCCTCAACAACTCTGTAAATTGACGGTAGCGCCGTTTTGTAGTGTAAACAATCAAGCATGACGTAATTACGTCATTCCCCCACCAACCTTTTATTATAAAAGGAAGGGCACAAGCGTGCAGCGACACATTCCGATTCGGGCTCTCGCCGAATACACTTCCTTCATAAAATGTGCCATGTCCTAGTTTGTTGTACGACGTAGGTCGTGTAGACTAGATTGGTTGGCGATGGCTCGGTTACAAGGGGTGGTGGAGACCGATAGGTAGGTTAGGGTAGTTACTTAGTACCTCAGTTAAACAAGAGGCTTCTCAACTAGTCCGGTACCCTTGTTATACCTACAGCAAGTTATTCCAATCTACCCTCATAAATAACAATGACTTCCAGTGACGTCTCTGGCTTCTCCTGCCGTCACTAGTTTAATTACTGTCACCATGAAGTCATCGTAATAATCAAGGGAATAACGTCAGCAATGCTGACGTCATCATTTTTTAAAACTTTTGGAGCCACGCGCTCCGTCATATATTTATAATAAAGTGACCTAAGATGAAAAAGTAAGTAAGTAAAGTAAATGAGAAGTTAGATCGTGACACAATAATATTTTCGTTAAAATTTTTACTGCGTCAATTTAAGAATTTTTAAATCCTTCTAGGATTCTTATCAGCTTTTCCTAATAGAAGCTACGTTTAGTTATAATTTATTTGGTTTCAGTTTAACCCTGTGAATACGAACGTCAAAAAATATTACAATATCAGATATCAGCTGTCAATTGGTACCGTCAGACAGAATCAAGCCAAAATCGAACAAAAACACGCGCAAATCCGAAAACCATGTAATCATTACCAATTCCGATGAATTTCGAAATGCATCGCGGTAATGGATGCCATTTGCAATTTGAACATTGATTTGATACAAAAGATACGCACTTCTATTTCTGTCTTCATTATACATTAAAATAGATAGATAAAATTATATTTCTTAATCAACAAAATAAACTTTAACTAACGAATAAATTTGACATTTTAATGGATTCCCAATACAAAATACTGTCGTTATGATATCTTTATTCCTCATTTAAACATTCGGTGATTGAGAAACAAGCCCTTAAAGTGTTTATCACAATAAGAAAAAAATAAAATCATGCAATTAATTCTTGTTTTAAAATTTTATAAGTATGTACGTAATAGTTAAATAAGAAATTTAGTTAGGGAGTGCTGGACAACTTTACGTTTTTCCTAAAATTTCTTGACTCTTCTTATTTTCTATAATATTAGTCGTGTCATCCCTTTTTTTATTATGTTCTCGGACTTCTTTTTTTTAAAGTACCAACAAGGTATTGGTAAAAACTTCACAATATAGCTCTTCGTCGAACAGAACGAATTAAAACTTCTCCTTTTCTTTACTGTTTTCTTGATTTTTTTAAGACTGTCTGCATATCTTTATTATCTATCTATCTATCTATCTATCTATTTAGTAGAAAATAAATCAATGGTTCAGAAGGATATTTCCGCACTAATCAATTAAAATTGAATGGCGATGCGACATTTTAGAAGGTTTTATGAATACTAGCATCAATATGCATGGGCCACTATTGTAGGAACATCTACATAATATCTGCGAGAATTTCAATTAGACAGGCTGCAGTTTAAAATAAACAATAAAATCTCGAGAATTAATAATCACATTAAAATGCTGCAATGTTACCAAATAAAATTATTGTTTAAAACAAAAAAATTATTGATATAAATAAATAATACCAAAAAGGTATTTTTCAAGTAGCCAAAATATTATAGCATTGCGAAAAGTTTTTCTAAAGTGTGTTTTTTGATTTGAAGAAATATCGTTCGAAACAAAAATAGACATACAGAATATTAATAAGCTTTGCTGATTCAATTAACTTAGTACACATAGTGATTTACTTTTTAAGCCCCGACGCAAAAACGACGGGGTGTTAAAAGTTTGACGTGTCTGTGTGTGCGTGCGTGCGTGCGTGCGTGCGTGCGTGCGTGCGTGCGTGCGTGCGTGCGTGCGTGCGTGCGTGCGTGCGTGCGTGCGTGTGTGTGTGTGTGGTGAACCGATTTTTTTTTTTGTTTGAAAGGTGAATTAGTCGAGAGTGTTGTTAGCTATGTTTGATGAAAATCGATCCAAGATGGCCACCGCTACAAAATGGCGGATTACACATTTTTTCACAACTCCCTTAATATGGGTATCAAATGAAAGGGGTTGACTAGCAGAATAGCACTATGCAAATCCAAGATGGCCGCCGCCACAAAATGGCGAATGTCGGGGGTTTTTTAATTTTTAATTTATACTTGTGAACAAAATCATTGCATAATAAATTACAATAACAGATATTATTATGTTCTGTGTAATATGTATGTATGTATCTTTTCATAACTGTGCGTAACTTGATTATCATTATCTGGTAGAGGACCACCTGGATACACTGGCGGAAATAATTGTGCAGACAAAGTAACAGCACACGCATAGACACATCAATTATCTAGAAAAGTAAACAGATGTACAAATAAATTACCAATATGCTAATTAGCATATCTATAATTTAACCCCATTTAACTTCATCGCAGCCTTTCGCAAAAAAACCGAAGCGATAGGGGTCTTAAAGCTCGAGCAAGTCACATGCAATCCATTTCCAGACATAGGTACATTTACCTACTCGTAACGGATTCCACAGATGTTCCCAAGATACGGGTCTTAGAAATTCCAAGCAAATGCTGGTATTTTATATTTTATACTCAGCGATCAGAGGGTACGCCATACCTACGCTATGGCTTATAAAATGACTAGCTATTTAAAAGTACAGTCTCCGTCAGTGTTAATAGGCCTCTATATCTTTATTAGGCAGCGAAGGGTTAAGGGAATTGTGCGCAATAAACGGAATGGAATAGTTAACCCTGCAGCGGTCTTCACACTCAGTTTAATTTAGTTAACCGTTCGCTGCGCTCGGGGCGATGCAGGTCGAGGAAGGGTTAAACTGTGATGATCACTTGTCGATCTCGGCACTCGATAAAATGGGCTCGGAACTTCAGACTATTGTCGCCAAAGTTAAAGTTTTACGTGCTACGTGACTCTATGTATACACAGTTCATCTTAAAATATGATAGCATAGTAAATAAGTAACTAGTAAGCATACTAAATAGTAGTAGTAGAGTTGATAGCTAGAAATTTCGCTAAAACACTCGATATTATTCGTTTAATAATAGTAATTTTTTTTAAAAAAAGCTGTGATAGCCTAGTGGTTAGGACGACCGACTTCTAATCGGAGGTCGTGGGTTCGATCCCGGGCACGCACCTCTAACTTTTCGGAGTTATGTGCGTTTTAAGTATTTAAATATCACTTGCTTTAACGGTGAAGGAAAACATCGTGAGGAAACCTTCATGCCTGAGTGTTCTCCATAACGTTCTCAAAGGTGTGTGAAGTCTGCCAATCCGCTTGGCCAGCGTGGTAGACTACGGCCAAAACTCTTCTCACTCTGAGAGGAGACCCGTGCTCTGTAGTGAGCCGGTAATGGGTTGATCATGATGATTAATTTTTTTTAATCAAAAGTAAAAAAATATTGCGTAAACTTGCACTTAATAATTATTATGTTTTAGAAGAGCGGCGATCAAATTAATCAATTGGCTTTATTCATAAAAAAATTGCACTAGTCATAGTTGAAACAATATTGATACAAATTTTATTCCTGAGTTACTTGAGTTTTCAAGTAGGTAAAAAATGTGACTCTTATTTTCGCCAAAGTATAAACATGACAAATCACAACGTTAACCCATCCTTATGACAGATTAGCCAGTGGTGGTAAGTTTTTAAGTCATAAAATATGTTCTCCTATCAATCTTCTTTCTTTAAAATTTTTGTACTTCGCTGTTCTTTCTGTTCCTAGGGTAAAAGAAAATAGCCTATTCCCTTACCTGGAAATAAATATCAATTATTTTAAATGTTTTATTTATTTATTAGAGCTTCTGAAGCCAGAATTATTAGGTACCTACTCCAGACGCAGATCCATCGACACTTGGCATCACTACCGCGGGACGTTTTCATCGCGGGCTAATTTATATCGCTGCACCCTCCCCCGCTGCTCGTTCAAGAGCTTATAATCGCGATGAAGTGCCGTTGATTAATAGACGCCGAATTCCTCGTCGCGTCCAATTACTGCGGCTCAGAATATCATCGGTGAAATTAACACAGGTATTTATTATCCGATATCTCCTCAGGAACTGTTTTGAAGAACTCCAAGAACAAAGTGTTTTATCAGCATACGACCACCACTACAGCCTCTTTACGTCCCACTGCTGGGCACAGGCCTGCTCTCTCAGGAGAGAGGGATTTAGAGCTTAGACCCGCCAGGTTGGCGGGCCTTAACGACTATTGTCACATGATAGTGATAATAACCTGGACCGATTGCTTAACGTGCTCTCCGAGGCACGGGAGTGAAACACCGCCAACTAGCAACTCCACGCTGACACTGAGAATTTCTTGACAAAAAAAACTCATCATGATCAACCCATTACCGGCTCACTACAGAGCACGGGTCTCCTCTCAGAGTGAGAAGGGTTTTGGCCATAGTCTACCACGCTGGCCAAGCGGATTGGCAGACTTCACACACCTTTGAGAACGTTATGGAGAACTCTCAGGCGTGCAGGTTTCCTCACGATGTTTTCCTTCACCGTTAAAGCAAGTGATATTTAAATACTTAAAACGCACATAACTCCGAAGAGGTGCGTGCCCGGGATCGAACCCACGACCTCCGATTAGAAGTCGGTCGTCCTAACCACTAGGCTATCACAGCTTTTTAAAAAAAACTCAATACCTAACAATTATTTGCCCGACCCGGAAATCAAACCCGAGACCTCGTGATCTGCAGTCGAATATGCTAACCACTAGATCAACAAGGCAGTCAGCATCAGCATAGGATAGCCTTAATGGTAAAGATGATGAACACCATAAGAGGAGCTACCAGAGCTGTACCTACGCAACGCAATTTTTCCGACTGTGATTTTTCCGACAAAGACGGGGTAGGCTTTTCACCTGTAGGCTTTGGGTAGGTATATAGGATTCTTTATAAGCTCGAAGCATCAAGCATAGATTAATCAATGAGGTGTTTATATATACCTATAGACATTTCAATGATTAAAATCTAGACGAACCTAACTATATTAGTCTAAACCATCCGATGTTTTAGGTTAGGTTACTGTTTTCGTTTTAGCTTGCTTTTTACGCTGTCGGGATTTTTGATTAGTTTTCGATGTTAAGCTTATTCAATACTGAAAATAAGAGGGATGTAGATAGAAGGAAAGTGGAATGTTTAAGGCTAAGTATCTATCTCTAACTAGTGGACCCGGCAGACTTCGTCCTGTCCGGTGACATACCGACATCAGTTCCACCTACCGAGACCCGGTAGGTTATCTGTACCTATCAGGTAATTGTTTTCAAACCACCCAGAAACCCATTGAAATATACACACAAAATTTCATCCAAATTGATACAGCCGTTTAGGAGGAGATAGGTGACAAACACACGTACAGAAGAATAATAATATATGTATGTAGGTACAGGTGAGACAGTTTACCGTATCGACGCGGGATGAACTATGTTTGACAGTTGCCAAACCAATGAACATTTTGTATGGGGAAATGTTTTTACTGTTATTTTTTTTTTCGTCAATTTTTCAATGTTTTTAATAGTTATTATGCTATTCGGGACGGAGACAAATACAACAAATCAAACACCATGAAAATCGCTCCGGCTGTTCTCGAGTTATAAGTGTTCGAACTAACACGACTTAGTTTTATATATTTATTAATTATAGGTATATATTAATTATATAAATATTATTATGTATATTAATTATAGATTATAGATGAAAGAATATACCTATTCATATTACAAAAGAATACAAATTATTTGCACGGATATGGTCGAAGACCTATAGACCGACATGGGCTACTTTTTATCCCGGTAAAACAAACAGTTCCCGCGGAATAGCATGCTATTTGTTTTTTTTTTGTTTTAATTTATTATAAGAGATACAGCTCTTTAATCGCCACGTTACGCACGACGACAGGCGACATTTACAGAAAAACCAGTCCGAAGAAAGAAGAAAGGAGTGAAATTATAAAAACAAACAAGTACTAATATAGGTATAA
This sequence comes from Melanargia galathea, assembly GCA_920104075.1. Lineage (NCBI taxonomy): Eukaryota > Metazoa > Arthropoda > Insecta > Lepidoptera > Nymphalidae > Melanargia > Melanargia galathea. Next base: position 723,189 of record OV049865.1, read on the forward strand.
TTCCTTAAGGAACTGACATCAAGTTAACGGCTCGCAATTAAATTACATAATAACAATAATGAGCTCACTGGCGCACCTGCACTACTGGTTTCGCTTTATATTAGCTGTTTCCATTATCACCAGATTTTAAGACGGCCCATTGTTGTCGTCTCAGCCGATACTCTTGGATAGTCCTGAAGTCTTTTGAAAGGATACCACACCACAAAACACGGTCTTGACTCTCTTTGAGATTGTCCATTGATCTAGTGGGGAGTTTTCCAACGCTGCGTTTCCTATCACGAGATCGTATAATATATCATATTAATAGGTGTAGTAAAGTAAAACCATTGAAACACACACGTTAGTAAATCAACGGTGTAGGTATTGGAAGCTTATAAAACACTTTATATGATTTATGATTTCTGGTTTTATGATTATAAAGAAATACCCTTAGTTTTTTTAAAGTAAGTACCTACATAGTAATTTTAAATCTAATTTTGAGATCACGTTTACCAGTGACGTGGTATTATGGAAACGCGAGCTATATGTAGGTCTACAGATAGAGCGAGTATACTAAGATCCATCGATATGATCGGCCCACCGTCACACCGACTTGCTAATTTACGATCGCCGACATTGAATCGATTCCGCAAATCACTCTGAAAATCATAATCTATAAATTCGTTTAATACTCGAACAATTTGTAAAAAGTCCGTGTAAATCGAGTTTATGTATAGTAACTGTTGGTCATGAAAATGTTACAAGAAAAATGTTCACCAACCACAATAGAAAAATGTTCACCAACCACAAGTGATCGCATACAAAGAGTATGTATCAATGATGTTAAGTCGTCCGGATCAGCCTCAGTAATGGGTGTTCCTCAAGGCTCTATTCTAGGTCCATTCATGTTTCTAGTTTATATTAATGACTTACCACATTTCGTAGAAAATGCTTGCGATATTGTACTATTTGCTGATGATACGTCTTTGATTTTTAAAGTCAATAGAACCAAAGACAATTTTGACGATGTAAATAATACTTTATCTCAAGTTTCACACTGGTTTACTATAAACAATCTACTTTTAAATGCAAAAAAAACCAAGTGTGTCGAGTTTCTATTGCCCAATACAAGGGTTACTTGTAATAATTTAAAGATAAGTGGTGAGCCATTGAAAACTGAGGACACAACTGTGTTCTTGGGAATAACCCTGGATGCAAAGCTTCAATGGGGCACCCATATAGCAACGCTTGCTGGCAAGCTTAGCTCTGCTGCTTACGCTGTTAGAAAGATTCGACAGTTAACAGATGTTGAAACTGCAAAAATTGTTTACTTTGCATATTTCCATAGTATCATGTCGTATGGAATCTTACTATGGGGTAAAGCAGCTGATATTGAAAAAATTTTCGTTTTACAAAAAAGGGCAATTCGTGCAATTTATAATTTAAAACCGCGGGATTCCCTTCGAGAGAAATTTAAAGAAATAGGTATTCTTACAGTAGCTTCTCAATATATTTATAACAACATAATTTTTGTTAAGCAAAACATTCACAGTTACAATAAAAAGTGTGAATTACACGATAGGCAATTAAGAAATAGAAATAGACTCGTGATTCCTCGATTACGCCTCAAAAAGGTCCAAAAGTCGTTTGTGGGAATGGGCGTAATGTTCTATAATAAAATTCCACAACAAATCTTAGATTTGCCTTTACACAAGTTTAAGAATTCTATTAAAAGTGTGCTCATGAAAAAAGCATATTATACAATTGAAGATTATATAAATGATAAAAAAGCATGGATTTAATTTATTCGCTTTATACGCTATTATAACTTGAGGAGTATTCGATTATTGGTGTTTAATTCGATGCTTTAATCATGGGTAGCCTAAGTATGTCACGCTCTCCTTAAACATTTCTGTGGTGGTGTCGTGTGGTGCGGGTTGTTACGTTCCCTCAAATATGGTTGAGCGAAGCAATGGCTGGATCATGCGTCATGCTCGTGAACGGGTGCCGCCGTCGGAAATGGGGCTACTTTTGTCTGCCCTTCTTAACGTGTAGAATTGTAAGCACCATTCCGAACCAGTGGTAGATTCATTTGTCGATTCAAAAGCACTATTGTAAAAGTTTATCTGAATAAAAAATATGTCTTAGACTTGCCTTTACACAAGTTTAAGAACTCTATTAAAAGTATGCTCATAAAAAAAGCTTATTATACAATTGAAGATTATATAAACGATAAAAAAGCTTGGATTTAACTCGTTCCAGCAATGCGCGAGACGGCATTTCAATCATGTACATTAATAATAATAATTGTTATAATGTTATTTTTTAAAAAAAGAGCAACCGCCGAGTTTCTTACAGGTTCTTCTCGGCTGGAACTGCATTCCGAACCTGTGGTAGACTCAATCGACGATTCAAAAGCACTTGTAAAAGTTTATTTGAATAAAAATCTTTTCTATTCTATTCTATTCTATTCTAAATATTTATGCAGTACCTTTAGGTACTAGTTATTATTCTGTGGCAGTACCTACCTACTTGCGGCATATTTGAGATAAGGGCTTTTTGTATTATATTTATAAGTTAAAAAGTCGCAGACAATATAAAGCGGCATTGTTTAGCGGTCTGCGTCCAAAAGTCAACAGCCCGCCGCAATACAAAGGCATTTATTGTACGAATTTCACGCTTCCACGTGGGGTTACATGTAGCGCGTTTCGTACAGTTTGATACTTGCACGAATTATGCTTTGTCCTTTTTATGCTCGATGTATGTATAGCGTTGTCCTTGTCGGTAGTAAGTTCGCTTGCGTGAAGTACCTATCGGGGGTGTGACATCTATAATATAATAAAACTGTAACAGATCCAATTCTGTACATTGAAGATATTTTGAAAATTTTTATTGGAGGGCACTCTATAATCGATACTGAAGCCAAAACTGCAATTTGTTTCATTTTTGTCTGTCTGTCTGTCTGTCTGTCTGTCTGTCTGTCTGTCTGTATCTTGGCCGCGCATCACGCCGAAACTACTGAATGGATTAAAATGAAACTTGGTACGATTTGATTTTATACTCCGAGGTAGGACATAGGATACTTTTTATCCCGAAATTCAGCACGGTTCCCTTGGGAGAGAGGATGAAAGTTAAAACGTGTATTTAGCTGTAATTCATTAACGCGTTGTTCGATTTCACTCATTCTTTTTTTGTTAGAAAGGTAATACTTTATATATTGTCCCGTAAATATTTCAAGGTCATAGGTGTTTTAGTTCAGAAATTACAGACATTTATTGGGTTCAAATAACTTGGGACGCGGATGTTTGTACGTACGGCTTATTTTAAACTGGCGTGCGTTTAAATTTATGTTTATCGGCCTGTCTATTTGTTCCAGCTAATCTCCGAAACGGCTGGATCGATTTTGATGGAACTTTCAATGGCAGATAGGTGATGTTAAGGAGTAACTTAGAATACATTTAGTTTAGGTACAAAAAAGAATTATGGGGTCCGATCCGATTCTATATAAAAACCTATATCCATGCGAACGAAGTCGCGGGGGTCGGCTAGTAGGTAAATAACATTGGAAATTAATTATTTCAAGTTCGAAATAGTCACATAATGCGATCTGTTATGTGATGATCAACTTACTATACGCAGATTAAAATTAAGCTCTAAATAATTGTATTTGTTGAGTAGGTATGTCTATTTAAATTTTGGTGATCTGTTGTAAGCACATCATCACACCCTACTAAAGTATGAGAAAGCCTTTACCATAATATATAAATTACAAGTATTAAAACCGTTTATTCCAGACAACAGCATCCCTTCAGATCGGTGCGATGCAAGTCGGAAGGGTTGCATCACTGTACCCCACATAATTTCGTCACGGTTGTCCCTGCCTCAACTATCTACACACATATCCAGTAGACACAGCCTAAAAATTTACCAAACATTATTATTAACATACTGGTCGGAATAAGCTTTTTCGGTAAGGGGACTTTTAGGCTGTGTGTCAAAATATTAAAATTTTGCGAGCGTAAAGTTGAAATTTCTCTCTTTTGTTGGTCACGCCGCAAATGAAATTACTAATTTTTTATTTCAACAATGGCCATTGATAGTACACTTTTTAGTGTAAACAAATCGTTCTATTCTTGTAATTTTTACCGAGTTGCATTGTTTAGTGGTGGTGACTAAAAACTGACTTCAAACGCCACTACAAAGTTTAACAAGTATAAATTAAAAATTTAAAAAACCCCCGACATTCGCCATTTTGTGGCGGCGGCCATCTTGGATTTGCAATAGTGCTATTCTACTAGTCAAGCCCTTACATTTGATACCCATATTAAGGGAGTTGTGAAAAAATATGTAATCCGCCATTTTGTATCAGCGACCATCTTGGACCGATTTTCTTCAAACATAGCTAACAACACTCTCGACTAATTCACCTTTCAAACAAAAAAAACCGCATTCATATCGGTTCACCCGTTTGAGTGCCACAGGGAAACAGACAAACACACACACACACACAGACACGTCAAACTAATAACACCCCGTCGTTTTTGCGTCGAGGGTTAAAAATAAGCGTTTGAAGTCAGTTTTGAAGTATGTGCTTCATAATCGGATCATTCTTTCCTTCTGCTTTACTTAGGTATTCTTATCAAAACGTTACACAGATGAGTATAGAGAGAGTACGGCAATAGACACCTTACTTTTAATGGGTTTCGGCATCGTACTAAAACGCTAAATATAGGTTTTTCCGGAGACCACCTGGTCTCCGGAAAAACCTATATTTAGCGTTTAAAGAAAAGTAGGTACTTTTCTTTTGAAACCCCTAATAATGATTAAGAAAAGCCGGATAGGCCAATTTAGAAAATATAAATTTTCCAATCTATCCCAGGTCCACTTTCAAAACGAAAGCAGAGCTAGAAATACCAACACAACTTTTACACGACACCCTGTATTTACGCACTCGTGTGTAAAAACTCTTTTCCTTTAAAAAGATTGGTATAAAATAAGCAACCGTCTATTTGTACCTTCATCGCGTCGTCAGCGAAACATGGACCTCGAGTGACGTTTTCGAAAATCGCTCGCTTGGCATGCGCTGACACCAACTTTTCTTGCGTTTGTTGCAAATCAAATTGAATTTTACTGTTCATGGAATAAAGTTGGGAAGATTATCATGTGTAAAGTTGTGATGCATCCAAGTTTGATGCTACCGGACCAACTTTTAATACGCTTGGTAGTTTGTAAGATGATATCTATTACAATTAGAGTAAGGGTTGTAAGGATGGTAAAACTAAGATGGTAGTGCAGTGGAGTTTGCACACTCGACGTCGTATGTCATGACACTGTAGTAAGAGCACTGAGTCGGTGGGTGGGATCTTGTGTTTTGAAGGGCAATGATATGAACTTTCATTTTATGTTACTTATATTATAGTACAGTGTACCTATTCGTCTAGCTAGCAAAAGATGTTGCCTGTCACGATTTTTAGATCCTAAACATGATCGCTAACTATGAAGGCTCAGGGTCAATCAGCGGGTGATAGAATGAGATGCTTGGAGTATCCCTGTGGGATCAAATTAGCAGCGAGGAGATCCATTGCATTCAAACTGACCGACATAATACCTACCTCATCGAGTCGCGAATAATGGGCGGGCCGCGGAACACATAGCTTGAAGAACAGACAGACTAATATATGGTCCCAAAGTGCTCGAATGGCAACCCTACATCGGCAAACAGCGTTGAAAGACTGCCACTAGGTGGACGATTTCAAGAGAGTCGTCGGCAACTGATGGATACAAGGGGCACAAGATTGTGATCCTTGCAAGTAATCTATGTTCAACAGTGTATAACAATCGTTTGAAATAATGATGATGAAGGAAATGCTGTATTATTGATTTATTGGTAGGGTACTCCGAACTCCAGGCTGATATTAAAAGTACCCAATAAAATTGGCCTGAACATCGAGGCAGCTGAGATATAGGTAAGTATGTAGTTAAGGTACCTTTAAACATTATATACATTCAGTAAATAAGTATAGGTACCTATTAACTAGGCAGGTACTTGCCTACTTCAGATTAAATAGTATATTTGTGGCTTGTGTGCAACAGGGTTTAAACTATAATTTTTCGTTATTAGAAAATCGACAGCTCAGATTTATTTGTCACGAATTAAGATGAGTTATTAACACTGCAACTATTTCCAATTTAATTTTAAGTACATTCTATGCTTTATCTACCAGCCAAATTACAAACGAAAGTTGAACTTGCAAGTTCCCACTAGAGATTAATTTTCAACAGCACGTACTGCAATATGACTTTGCAAGTTCGAGCGAGCTAAGGGGGTTAGTTGCACGCCATATGTGGTCAATTTCCAGTAGCCATGCTCTCGTCTCGCTGAATTACCTTTAATTCAAAGCCATTATGTCAACACTTTTATATAAATTTAACGAGATTATTGCATTCTGTTCGTGGGGGGACTCTAGTCTAATGCTCTGTTTTAAATAAAGCTCATTTAAAAAGTAAGGAAGGTTCGCTAACTCTATCCATAAGAATACGAAAAGGTGTGTCGAGTCACCATTTCTAAGCTCAGGCCTTCGTGTAGTAGGTACTGAAAATAAAAAAGTTAAAAAATTAATTACGATTTTCTGACGAATAACGCGTACAAGTTTAAACGTCTGCTTAGTACTCGTTGTCCTAAAATGTTTAAAATTTTCATCTTTTTTACGCATTAATAATATTCCTAAAAAACTATAGAGCCAAAAATAATTACAGGTTTTGTAAAGATATTTCTAAAATTTACTAATCTAGAGTCGCGTAAGATATGAACTTAACGAAGCTCGAAGTGTGTAGTAAACAACGTAATGGAGTAACGTACCCAATCTTATTATCTATTTCATTAGGAAATCCGCAATCAAAATAGGTATAGCTAATCCAATATGGCGCACCCTGTCTAATTGCAGCGGTTGACAGTGCAAGGGTTAAGGGACCCTCTGTTTGCGGTTATTGTTTCCTTAATTCGTACCGCCAGCACTTCATTTACCTTCGGATACAATACATATGTGCTGGTAACTAACAGGCCAACTAATTTTATGAACATACAAGTGTAAATTGAAAATTTAAAAAACCCCCGACATTCGCCATTTAGTGGCGGCGGCCATCTTGAATTTGCAATAGTGCTATTCTACTAGTCAAGCCCTTTCATTTGATACCCATATCAAGGGAGTTGTGAAAAAATATATCATCCGCCATTTTGTAGCGGCGGCTATCTTGGACCGATTTTCATCAAACATAACTAAGAACACTCTCGACTAATTCACCTTTCAAACAAAAAAAACCGCATTCAAATCGGTCCACCCGTTTGAGCGCCACAGGGGAACAGACAGACACACACACACACACAGACACGTCAAACTTATAACACCCCGTCGTTTTTGCGTCGGGGGTTAAAAATATGATAGGAAAAGATCTTCGTCATTGTCAACTGATAGAAGTAAACTTTTGAGCATATATCTTTCAACAAGGATCTTGTGCCACTCGTGTCCATTGGCTACCAGCGATATGCTTAAAATAATTTGTCTATTTAGTGGGGGTTCTTCCAACGCTGCATTTCTCGATGAGAGCTCGCCATTCAAGCACCTTCAGACCTCAACGTGCCTCGGAATCTCAAGACTCGATGACCTATGTTGGTAACTCTGGTCCTCCTACTGATCTAAAAAGCAAATGGGTTCCACAAATCAGTATTAGTATCTCCATGGTTATGGTTAAGCGTCAAGTTGTCGAAATTAAACCAACCCTGACTTGTGCAATCCAAAGTACCTAGTAACCCAACCTCAACCGCCAGTTAAGCAACTGGATCTTACCTTAGGGTTGGATTTTACGCCTAGGATAAGAACAAAACTGTTTAGTCTACATGAACAAAATCACAGGTAAGGGCTAGCGCAGTACGAGATTTCTCTCGTTCAAACAACAAAACAAAAGACAATCGCAAAAGATATTAATGCCCGTGACGATTCCGCGACGCAACCACGACAGCTTGTTGAAATCAAATTATGAACTGAGGGGGACCGGGGACCGGGGGCTGGGGGCCGGGGGCAGGGGGTCGGGGGCCGGGGCACGGGGACAGGGGGCGCTGATGATCACATGATGGATTGAGACGAAACGTTGGATTTGTGGGCGATTATTAATGTGACTTATGCGACAAATGAACTCGGTGAAACGTTCATTGGGATTTGTATTTTATCCACAAGTAAGTAGATACCTACTTACTAAATAAATAAGGTCATATTATGATTATTTTATGAGAAATCAAAGAGTTCGGGATTTTGAAAATGCCCAAATCTAACTTTCGCAAAAAATAAAGGTTCTCCAATTATGAGTGTGTAACATACAAGAAAGTTGGGCAACAACACATTCGCGGCGTTGCGTGGTAATTGTGGTCGTCCTGAGCGCCTCTCCTGCGGTGAGGGAATCTCGGGCTTGTAATTGTTCGCTGACGAGTTCGCTGTGGGGGATGTGTGCTGCTAATGAGGATCCCTTGAGTGCGATCACTGCTTCATTAATACAATTAAAACACAAAAGTGGGTTGTACTTATGTTTTACTATCATCTCAGCTTAGCAATGCCATAAAATGATTGCTTGCATTTGTTTTTTGTACACGTTACGCAATGGAGACGGGGTTTGAGATAAAGAGTAGTTTTCCAATAATAGCCATTTTTAACCCCCGACGCAAAAACGACGGGGTGTTATAAGTTTGACGTGTCTCTGTGTGTGTGCGTGTGTGTGTGTGTATGTCTGTTCCCCTGTGGCGTTCAAACGGGTGGACCGAATTGAATGCGGTTTTTTTGTTTGAAAGGTGAATTAGTCGAGAGTGTTGTTAGCTATATTTGATGAAAATCGGTCCAAGATGGCCGCGCTACAAAATAGCGGATTATATATTTTTTCACAACTCCCTTGATATGGGTATCAAATGAAAGGGCTTGACTAGTAGAATAGCACTGTTGCAAATCAAAGATGGCCGCCAACACAAAATAGCGAATGTCGGGGGTTTTTTAAATTTTTGATTTATACTTGTCCTGTAAAATTACAGGGCTGTATTTGATACGGTTTTTTCGCATTACACAGACAGAGAAGAGGGCGTTGTAGATTATAGTAGGTTTTTAAATAATTTTAATTTCATGTCTTGTCACCAAAATTTTAAGGATGCCAACAAGGACATAGAGGAACTAGTTAATACTTAAGTAGATACTTATACAGTTTTATATTTAAAGGTGATTGTATACCACGAGGCGAGTAGGTGTTCTTGAACATTTTTACATCTAAAACCTTAGAATTAAAATAAATTCCGAACAAGTAATAGATCGTAGTGGAACGTTTTATAGGTAATGAAATAAGGCAGGCGTCACGCACGGCGGCGCGCCCGCCAAAATTAAAGTGCGCGTTTTTGAGAGCCGCCCGACCCCCGTCACACTCGATAAAGCCGCTGCGTGCCGATTGCGGCGCCCTCCTGCCCGCTAACGGCTCAACACGTAAACTTCTCTAATAAAAAGGTAAAATAAACGGTTACAAAAATACTCCTACAAATCCAACTTGGTCTTCAGTTGCCTTCTTGTAAGAACGTAGACAAGCTTGACTATATACCTACATTGTTAAGTGTCGTCGGTCCCAATGGGGGGAGTATCTGCTTTTGGATGTCATCGGACCCCCCTCTAGGTGGACCGACGACATCAGAAAAGTCGCACGGACCCGCTGGATACAAGCGGCACAAGACCGTGGCGTGTGGAAGTCCCTACAAGAGACCTATGTCCAGCAGTGGACGTCTATCGGTTGATAACGACGACGACATTGTTAGGTGTTGGAAGCAACGATGGAATATGTTTGCTTAGAGAATGTTTAGTCGGTCGTCTGAACCGATGGATGTCCAATGCTGGACAAAGGTTTCTTGCAAGGCCTACCACAGGAGACGACCTTCTGTCCAGTGGCTGCTAACAACTTGCTGGAAAACTTTCCAACGCTACGTTTCCCGGTGCGAGGTCGCCATTCGAGCATCTTGGGACCTCAACGTCTATCGGTTCTTTGAGCAAACTTGATAAACTAGAGAATGCCTATCCATTCCCTGCTGAGTTTGTTGTGGGCTCTTCTCAGACCAGGGCGCGTTTGGAACCCTCGTAGTTTTAGTTTAAATTTTCGTAAGCAATTGTCACCATTACCTCTATGTTCTTAAATTGACGTTTGAAAAGTGTACAGTGTACCAATTTTGAATAAAGTTTATTTGACTTTGACTTTCCTATTTTAACAGATATTATGGTTCTCTGTAGCTCATCTTAATAAGACAGCTACATATTTCTCACTCTATATGTATCACAAAGAAATATTTTAAAACTCTTAATAATTTGGTATTCTAAAGAATATATGCTGCTTGCGAGTTACTAATTTAACAATACCAACGGACAACCAAATAAAATGCTTATCCAGCGAAAAATGTAAAAAATACGGCTACAAAAGCTCCCCACAACTTGGATATCGAGCTGTCACTGACAACTGTTGCTAATATGTACCTATTGAGGACGCAGCCATGCCGCAAAAACCGCCAAGTGTGCTTAGAGAGAAAAATATCTGAAAAATACGTTTAATTCTTTTTTTATGCATTTTGGAATTTGAACAGAAAAAAATGGTTGTCTGTAAAGTCGGTTTACGGACGATAATTTTACGTGATAACGTCATAAGAAAATATTATGGGACCCATATGTATGTAAGGCCGATCGTGCCTCTCTATCGCTTGTTCCGCGCTCTCGCTTGCACGCTCGGCTCGGCCGATGTTCATTGATTTATAATAGTGAACTAAGTAGGTACCTACCTACACATTTTCAATAATGACAATTGTCATGTTAATATTTCTCACTACCTAAGAATATTATATGGGTTGAGGTAGAAATAGAGCATCAAAAGTCCATCGATTTGATGATCAGTGACCAACCTATGAACTTATTAAAACGTAGAACTTTAAATTTTTTTTTTCGTTTTGATATACCAAAAAAGAAAATATGGCAGAAGAAATAAACCAAACAATAAAAAAATCGTTTCCTTTGAAAAAAGTGCATCTGTCTAGGACACGAAGGAGCAAATTAATCTCGAGTTAAACAATGCAATTTTTCTCTATAACAAGCTGGAGAACATTTTCCCACCGGACCGACAACATCTTCCCAGAACCGAGGGCCCCCGAACTAATGGGCTAGCGATCGATATTGAAGTTTTTTGCGGCCCTCCGGCGACAGACAAATTGTCTTGCAAGAAGAAATTAATTTGACAAGTCTAGCGGCGCCCCCGGACGCTTGTATTAATTTATTTGGACGAGTAAAAATGTGGTCTTGGCCACAGGGGCGCGCGAACTTCGCGGAGCTGACGCCTTGAAGGATGCCTCTTATTAGTTTTTCCCGACTGCTGTTATAGATCCGTGTACTGAAGCGAAAAACAAAATATAGTTTATCTCGATTAGGAACATAGATACTAAGGTAGGTACGAAGTAGTTATCTAAAATGCTCTTATTTAGTATGAAAACTAAGGTTGAAAAAAGCTATGAAATTATATAAATCCTCGTACTAGGATTAAAGTGTATACTTAATTTCTTTTCTTTGTAAATCTCGCAGTTTGTTTTTATTGAAGAGATTTAGAAAAAGTGTCATTTCTGTTCCAAAGAAGTTCTATAATTAGTGTCATTGTTCTCTGATTTTTATGTTGAATAAATAATATTCACGAGAGTTTAAGCATATATAGTATAATCAAAGGCTTGCAACTGCTGAAGGTCAGAATTTTAAAATTATTCGTGAATTTAAATTAAATAAATTTGTTAACTACTAACACGAATGTTTGTTACTGATTAACAGTGTAACACTTTACTTTTCCTAAACAGTGTAACAACACTTACTTTTCCCGCTGTTATCCCAAATCTCTAGCAAACATATGAACCGAGAAACCAACAAGAAACACCCGGATAATCCCCAACTATTTCTCTAATAAGTCGGAGAGCAAACCAACAGTCGGATTCAGTTATCACCTATACAAGGACATAATGGCATCGGGAAAAACTCTCCGCAGAAAATATCGCCATCGATACGAGGGGGACCGAAACACGGTACGGGGAAGTCGATTTATGACATTCTGATGATACAATCGAATCAAATAAAGCATCTATAAATCAATGTCCGATTCATGAGTGAGGTGCGAACGATATACGTACGGTAGAAGATTTATTTATTGAGAGAAAGTTGTGGAGTACCTACTGGTAGGAAACTGAAAAACAATAGCAGTAACGTTGGTAAAAGATTGGCGTTGAATATTTATTGTGAACAATACAGGTACAGTTTTTCACTGTCACATGTCTTATTTCATGATCTCATCAAAGTGCCCCTTACCTACAAATTATAACAAGTATAAATTAAAAATTTAAAAAACCCCCGACATTCGCCATTTTGTGGTGGCGGCCATCTTGGATTTACGTAGTGCTATTCTACTAGTCAAGCCCTTTCATTTGATACCCATATTGAGGGCGTTGTGATAAAATATGTAATCCGCCATTTTGTAGCGGTGGCCATCTTGGACCGATTTTCATCAAACATAGCTCTCGACTAATTCACCTTTAAAACAAAAAAAACCGCATTTAAATCGGCCCACCCGTTTGAACGCCACAGGGGAACAGACACACACACACACACACACACACACACACACACACACACATACTCACACACAGATACGTCAAACTTATAACACCCCGTCGTTTTTGCGTCGGGGGTTAAAAATATATAAAAAAAATTGCGCCTTACATATTCGCGCATTCGACGCAACGAGAAATCTGTTTCCTTCATTTTCAAAATTTTCAGTATAGCTAGGTAACCTTCGGCTGTCTAAATTTAGAAATCAGCTTTCCAAAAAATATACCTATAGATTTTAATGATGAATTCCATGATAACTTGTTTTTATTTTTCAAGAACTAAAATCGTCGTCACAGTTTAGTAAAAAAATGACGGTGCTGACTGCTCTTTCACGGGCATCATAATAAAAGGCTTATTTCAATTAACAATGATTCGATAAGTCCAATAATGAGAGGTTGCGCGGATTTATCGTCGGATAACCAACAATTAAACGTCTTTGTTCTTCGACGACACCGCCCCGCGCCGCCTGCGACCGACCGACCTCACAAAATGTGCTTACACCGAGCTAGGAAACATACGGCTCAAAAAATCAACACCAGATTGATATAAACAATTGATTTTCCAACTTTAAAATTTGACGAAAAACTAATGATGACGAACGAGGTAAAAATATTTTAGAAGAGTTCTGCCTCGTACTTTTAAAATTATGAATCCAGATCCCATTCTCTCATTTCCCTCAAAACTGCAATTTACTTGCAGAGATCAATATCAAACTAGGCAAAAGTTGCAGAAATTGACTGACTGTGAGTGTTTAACTACTTAGTGCAAGTAACTTGACAGAGCTGACTTCTTTGCTGTATTTTTCCTAGGGGACACTAGATAAAATAGACAGAGTCATGACTATTCTGCAGAAACATTTTCATTTTCTAGATTGATGTATATATATCTCAAATGCTAACATTGCATTATTTGTATTGTTTCGTGCATCACCGTCGCAAAGGCCAGCAGACAGCAGAGAGTAGAGCTGGAAGACAAAAAGTGCAGCCCTCACAAGACGCGCATTGTCCGCACACCGTGGTTAGCGAACAAAGACCATGACCCGCCCGGCGCCTAATAAGGATATTCACGTGTCATAATATTAAGGTTCGCCTCTCGAACTATTTGATAAAGCCTATCCATAACTATCGACCTTGCAAAATACAAAATTATGTATGTACCTACGTAGCAGTGGAATCAGTTATTATAAAACTGTAATTATTATAATTTTTAGTGTGATTAATCAATGATGGAAGCAATATGCTGGGCATTTACTGCATTTTGAATTTTAAATGTAACCATTTTTCTGAATAAGATATGCTTTTTGGTTATATAATGACAAATACATGGATGGATGGAGAAGTGGAACGTGTCAAAAAGCCTGTGGAATAACTTCAACAAAAATTGACAAAACAGAAAATGCTATCAAATTTATTGGTTATAAATAGTATAATCTAACACGCTTTGAAGGAAGTAAGTATTTGGTTTCACATTATATTTATCTTTATAAGGGATTTATAAGAATATTTCATTTCCAATTTATGCTCCTTAAAGCTTCAAGGATAACATCTTCCCTATAAACACGTTTCAAACGTATCCACCCGTATCAGCGATCTTTACATCGTCCAGCGCTCTTTCATCGTCACATCTCAAATCAATTCCCAATAACTCCATTGTAGTAGTAACTTATCAGACGTCATCTTCATCACTCCCTTCATTTAGTGACTCGTCATTTTTTACATTACCAACATCCATTTTATCTCTACCTTCACCTTTATGCTCTACACCTTACGTACCAATTTTGATTGCTTTAAACTAAATATTAAAAATCTCGGATTACGTTCTTGAATCATCTAAGCACGAATTCGTCACGCAGATTTAATAGTTCTTTTATGACTCATAAGGTTCATGTTTGGGTGAATTTTTGTGTACCATCAGCAATACTTAGCGTTTTACTTGAAGTATACAGCACGTCAGTATGCTTTCATGTGATCCATTCATGAGCGGCCATTCATGGTTTTGATTCTGATTCATAAATTGAGAAAGGGTTCATTCATAAGTTTACAAAGTACGACTTTGTAGTTGTTATAAAAGGTTTCCGCCCAATAAAATTAAACTTAAGTAGGTGATTATGAGTTTTTAAAGTATTATAGGCTACGTAAATTACGTTACAAATCTTTTCAATCTGCAACATTATGCAAATAACAAACAGTTAAGTATTTTGTTTAATATTAAGATCTACTTATCTAAAAATAATTAAAATAATATTTACAAAAAATATACTTACATCGTCCAAATTATCGTTTATGGTTACGATGCTCAAGAAACTGGCGCTATTGCCTCTTTATATAGCCAGGCTTAGCCTTTGGGCGAAATACGAGTCAGTTCGTTAAGCAAAAACTAAATTTGGTACATTGTAATTCATGGAGCATTTTTTTTTCTTTTTGATTTACTCTATTAGACTTTTATGTAATTTTAAATAAATAATTCAAGTTCAATTTGTGAAAAAAAATTATGTTCCCATTTATACATTAAAATACCTATGTATGTACAATGTAAGTACTGTTACCCTGGGTGTTACATAGTGATTGCAGCATCCAACTTGAATTATTATGTCTGTCATTAGACGTTGAAAACAAATCGTTACATTTTGATTTTATTTAACAATATTCGTGACACACGGCGGAGAAACACGGCGAGTACTCGGCATTCGGATCATTCTGTCAAAGAGTAAAGCATTGGGCATAAATGTTCATACTCGTGTACCGAAGGTTTTTGTAACGATACCGATGTAATTTTATGGATATTTTTGTTTTTCTTATACACATATTCCGTTAATACTGTTATTTCCTTCTTGTTTATTTTATTTTAATTTTGGGTCACTTTTTACATTTTTTTTCATCCTCCCAGAGACACTTATCCTTTAGGTATTAAAATTCTCCTGTATTTTATCCTCACTGTTGCTTAAATCCTGCGCAGACGCTCGGCACGGGCCGGGATGTGATTAATACGGCCACACCCACCCCACCCCTATGCTAATGCGGCTTTGTCTCCTGCGTAGGCGATCTTGTGGGCTCAAAAATCACTGTTGTGACATCGACGTCGACGGCGGAATGAGATTTATTAACGTCGTACAAAAGAGTAATAACAGCTTTAATGATAGGTACATTTTGTTCTTCGTCCTGCCTTCCTGGAAGAAAGTTCTGAATCAGAGTTACAGACAGGGCTCATGGAAGTGGTAATTTACATAGGGCGCGACATATTTCTTGAAGAACCCATAGCTGTTGAGGTTCTAAGGTGCTCGAGTAGAGACTTCGTACTAGGAATCGTAGCGTTGGAAAACCTCCACCAAGTAGACACTAGACAGACTATCGTCACAAGCGAATCGCTGGCATCCACTGGACACAACCAGTACAAAATTGTGTTTTATGGCGATCCTTGCAAGATACCTATGTCCAGCCGTGGACGTCTACAGATATTTGTTGAGATGATTACGATGATGAAAAGTCACAACGTTTAATAAGTTTAAGTTTATATCCCTTATATATATTTCCCTTTAGGCAATGTTATTCCATACTAATAATATGAATGCGAAAATGCGTCTGCCTGCCTGCCTGTCTGTCTGTCGAGCTTTTCATGGCTAAACAGTTGAACCGATTTTGATGAAATTTGGAACAGAGGTAGCTCACATCCCGGGGACGGACATAGGCCGGTACTTTTTATCAAAAAAAATTTAAGAATGCGCAGTGCCCACGGTATTCTTAAAGGTTTAACCGATTAATACGAGTACAGAGGTAGCTTGCAATCCGGAAATGGAAAAAGGCAACTTTTATTACGGAAAAGTAAACAGTTCCCACAGGATTTTGAAAATCGACGCGGATGAAGTCGCTGACATCATGTAGTAATAAATAATCCAAAACATCAAATGGGAAAACTTATACGAAAATACGTATTTAGTATATTGCGTGCTAATATTAAAGGGAAAATGCTATAAAACTCTTCATTAAATACGATATACCTACTCACAATACAAAACTTAAACTCCTATTAAAATTGCATATTATTTTCTATTTTGTAATCGAACAGATAGGCCTTTGCCTTAAGACAAGCTGAAGGGACTAAATCAATATAAACACTACCTTCAAAATCCTAAGCCAGCCTAATCAAAGCTTAAGAAAGGCTAAAACAGACATTTAGAAGCAACAGTATAGCCGAGACGTAACCATTGCTCCCATTGTCAACACAAATACGGCACATTTGCTATAATTATACAGAGACCCCCACAATCCAGCGTATTAGCTGCCTCGGTTTCGTACGCCTGACCTAAAACTGAACCAGGAAAACTACAATGTGACATATCCTAACTTAACAATCCATTACTCAACACCTTCCTTCCTAAATTCAAACATAAAACCGAAAGCGTCGATGGATTATCACTAAGACAGATTGTTACATCCGATACAACGTGGTATGGAGTGGCGGGGTGTCAAACCTATGATTACAGCATTATTAACAGAGGGGCACATTTTGCGGCGAAAAAATGTTGCTTTCATATTTTAGAATTATATTTAGTTGCGGTATTGTAAAATAAATTGCAATATTATCGAATTGTAGATCGTTTATAGCCGCAAATGTTAGTAGCGTTTTATTTTTAAGTTCTTATTTAAAACTTTTTTTTTTATTTTTCTTCTTGTAGGTTACGATTTATTTATTTTTATCATAATTATATATTGCAGTTACATTGCCATTACAGTTACATTGCATTACATTGCATTACAGTGCCATTGCAGTTACACGCCATTGCCAGGTTTTTGGCTCAAAATACCTAGTTCAAACTATTTTTTAAAGAAATATTACAATGATGGAAGATAACATGTTTGGCCGTATTAAAATTACTTCGTACAATCAAACATCTAAGGACCCAGGAAATTGATCCCATTTAACATGATAAAAATTGGTCCCAATTCGTGGAAACGAGCAGATCTCACGAAGCGATTGCAAGACTAGCCATTGTCGAATGCATAAAACCATTTCTGATTGATGAAGTCAATTTTTTTGTCAAACTTCGTCCATTTAATTTCGACATGAAAAAGTTCGATCTCCGAACTCGTAACAATGCTTCGCTTTTTTCTCCACAACGCGATGCTCTATTCGATCATCGATTACTTTTTTATCGACAAAAATATCAATAATCTGTTTACGCCCACTGTTAATTTCGACGTTGGTAAAATTGAAACTTGACACGTGTTACGAGGCGAATATAATTTTGTGGGTGCGTGATGGTGCGCTTTTATCACTTTTGTTTGTTTCTTTTGGCCGACGCGAGCGCGACGCGTCGAGAGCGCGCGGAGGAGGCATTTAGTGCGTGACTCGCGCTTTTTTATTGCCTTTGTATTGAAAAAGTGGTCGTATCACTGCTCTGAGTGCATCGCTGCCCCACCTGACGTTGCCATTATCGCCCAATCGTTCGTTAAGATCGCTCAAAATTGACTTTTTCTTTACAAATTGCACTTTATTAAGCGATTATTCAGCCAAATGTGCCTTTCATTAGTATACATTTAAAACGTTTTCGGAGCCATGTTAATAATTCTAACAATTTAGAACGTTATCAGCTCTCTATCGTGTAATACGACGGCTCATTAGAAAGCATTTTGACGTCCAAAAGTGAATTTACGGTACAAGAAGACAAATAAGTACGGATAGAGTGTCGATACCAACGCTAAAGGCCGTGTTTACTTTACGACGTTAATCTTATGTTATCAGAGACTGTACACTGATTGCATCGATATCTTTTCAATTAGGTACCCAAATTCTCAGTGGACATTACTTTTCGACGCTCGTTAGAGTCCGGCGGGTCATGCGGTCATGCCCCCAAAACATTCAATAACATAACTTATAACTCTAAAACGGGTCTTCAAATTACACAAAACTGACAGCTTTAATATTTGCCCTAAGCCTCGGATCGTGGACGGGCTGAACACCTCATGCTGAGCTTTTAATTTGTTCCATACATCCTTTCATGTGATTTCTTTCTGTGTTTTGTTTGAATGCAGCGGTGATCGATCGTTTGCCCGCTTTTTTACCTTGTTTAATTTTGGAAGGAGTAGGACGGTTTCGCTAAGTCATTAGTATGTTGTACAGAACAGCGCTCGCATCGGTTTGGACTTTCATTTGTATTGTTCCAGTTTGACAGTCCTGGTTATGTTTTGTTTATTGATGTCCTTATGAACGATCATAAAAAATCTTGAAAATGATTTGGAACAGAATAGGTACTCCGACAAATAAAATAGATAAATCTTTGATGGGCTCGATCACTATGTCAGCAACCTATAAAACTTTATTGTCCTAAAAAAAATTTTGGAAGTGTGTATCATAACTAACGAATCGGTTTCAGCTTAACCTTTAGGTGATGCTGTCAGTGGAAAAATTGGTAGCGATTATCCGGAATAATTCATGGACTTTCTCGTCGATAATCGTATCGATAAAATTGATCTGTCATAAAGCATGACTGCAATTTATAAGCAAATTTCTCTCATCGTAATGATGGGCAAAATAAAGGCGTAGGTAGATACTTTTGTGAAATCTTCCACAATTATACTTCGCATCTCTCCGAAGATTATTATAGCTTACAAGCAGCAGTACAGTAGATTATGCTGTCCTTATCACACTTTTAGAGTTTTTTTTATAATAAATTAATTGTTTTTTGACGTTTTTGACGTCAGAGTACCGAGTAGGTACCCCCACCCCCACGCCGCCCCGCCACGCGGCGAGGCCCATCGTCATTACGTTATTTTGTGTTGTCCGAGTCACACGTCGTCCAAACAAAATTTAAAAAATAAAAAGTGAAACGGGAAAAAGAAAACGTGATTTAGTTGAAAAAGTTGAAGTGTATCACCCGCGGATTTTAATCATCAGTACCAGGAATCGCTAGCGAGTATCATGCGATCAATCGTCATCGAGCGAGCAGAAAAATTCAAGGTAAGACTAGATTTATTTACTAGTAAGAAGTTATATTCATTAACATTTTTACCCAGTGAACAAAATAATTATTGTTCATTGTTTTTATCTGCGTACCGTCTTCTGTTTATGTTGACGGTTCAATTGGAAATCTCAATGAGTTTCCTGTTAGACAGATATAACCTGTGGAATTTGCGCTCCAAACAAAAAGTTGAACAAAGAAATTTTTCCTTTGTTGTTGGCTGGAAGTTGCTTTGTCTCGTTCTCACCTACATAAATAGTGTGTGAGGTATATAAAAACTAGAGAGAAAGAATAGCCTAAGTGAATGACCTTGTCTTCACTAAAATATTTAAGGCGCCAGCTTCAGTGGCATATAGAATATATACTTATAACCTTGGTTTCCTGTATTATTGACATGTACCTTATCCCGACATAAAATGTGTGTGGAAAATAAATATCCCGACCTATATGGTGTGTGGATAAAAATATAGTGATACCTGTCAAATAAATATAACTATCCCGACGTAAAACGTTTGTGGAAAATATTTATGTATATCCCAACCTATATGGTGAGTGGAAAATATATGTACATCCCGACCTTTATGGTGTGTGGATAAAATATAGGTATACCTACCATCCAGTCAACTACTCCGACGCATAGCGTGTGTGAGTTTTCTTTGTAGGGTCATAAAATTAATACCTACCTACATAAATTTCATCTTACGTTATTCTTATTGACATCTGATTCATAAGAATGACAAATTAGATCTTGAGATTTTACAATTATTATTGGTCTCAGACCCAACAAGAAAAACTATTCGGAGATTTGGCCATAAAGATTTCGCCACACGATGGAAACATTATACCCATCTATGTATTATTTTTGACTAACGGGTTGCTTATGGAAGATCGATATTCTAAAATAATATTTACCAAAAAGATCAGCGTCAAAGACGGTTGCTATGCGATACTCATTACAGAAGCTTAGCAAACATAAGCGAGATATATATTAAAAAATATGAAAATCGACACCTTTGGTTCGGTTTAAATCTGTCGGAGTATCTGAAATCATCTAAGGCCACTTCAACCTCCGCTTCAAAGTAACCAATTCCGCTCACAGCCGAGTACTTCTGTACCGGAAAACTCTAAACGTACGGGGGGCACCATGTGCATCTGCCCGAAAAGCGAGTATAATACATATACCTGGGCTGACATCAGCACCCGCTATCGCCACCGCACCGCCACCAGCGGCCGTGCCGTGAAATTATCACTGAGCACTTACGTTTACGCACTTAAGCTTACGACTCAATGCTAAATATCGCACGCGCAACCGTGACAATGCTAGCTGCTTCGTCACTGGTACATAACATCGATACGTTTTTACGTATCATTGGCAGACCAGTTTTTCTTCACGAGTGGCTTCATATTTTTGGGCCAAAGAAAAACAATTATTCGTCTCACTAATTTTTACAGTCCCTCAGCCTAAAGGAAAACATCGTTTTATTTTGAATTTATATGAATCAAACTTTATTTGTGTCAATAACTTTAATATGGAAGATATGAAAGTACCGCATTAATATTAATTAATATGCTGTATGACAACCGGTCTGATTTTTGATTCGGTGAAATTCTGACAGTTGTCATTTTAAAAATACAAAGAGTTATTTGTATGAATAACAAGGTTAACACCTGAAGTTCGATTTTACACCAATATTAAAATGCCTGAAGCATCTGTCAGGCATTTGTCATATGTACATGTGGCAATTGATTTTCAGTTATATGAGTTTTAAATTTATTATCCTTTATGTGGGAACTGTTATACGTCTGGTAACAGTAAGAAACGACAGTTTCGCGGAATTAAAAATCCTTAGTAGGAATCAGACTATAAAAGATGCATATTTTTTTACTGCCAGTGGCCGAAAGTGATATGCAGAAGTCAACGTTTTACCATTTGGACTTTGCAACTTCTATCAACAAAGGTTTTAAAAAAAACCGGTCCTTCACATTTATGTATGTTCATCAGTTTATTTATCAGTTAATTTTCTTGACGATTCATTATGCATTAGAAATTCGGTTACAAATGTTTGGATAATGTAAGAAGCGATCAACAAATTACTTTTGAAATTAAGATTTTTGATCAAGGATCACTCTTTACCCACAAAAGGATTTATCTTTTATTCATCTAAAAGTTCATATAAAGTTATTTACAAACAAATACAGAAAAATGTATGAGAAATCAGGAAACTAACTAGTTATGTTGGTTTGTCGATGTCGGCGTGCCCGGCCTTCGATGACGGATTTATTTATACGAAAATGTATGGATTTTCAAAGTTCTTGAAATTCTTGGCAATTCACTACTTTGATAATCGTAAGAAATATATTATGACCTTCTCTGTGTAGAAATATATGATCTGTATTGTTAATGATTTCATATGCTGGAGGAAGTGGAGAAATTATATTGATTCTGCAAATTGTTCATTTAAAATATGAAGAATATTCACTAGTACCTAGTGTATAGTGATGCGTCACGTTCGGGCTGTGGTGCAACCTGTAACGATGAGACAGCTTACGGATTACTCGCAAATGTCATTGCTCCACTCAAGCACCTTGGGACTCCAACGTCCATCGGTTCTTCAATTTACTTGCAGCCTTTTATAGCCTCAGTCTTTCACGACTTAAAAATTATAATATTTTACCAAAAATAAACAGCTATTGCTTATATCAATGTTTACAAAATTTTGCGTCATATATTTAAATAAATACGAACGTTAGTTGCAGATTTCGAATCTCATCAAAAGTTCAACATGAACACAGAAAGGGAACTCACTGTTTATGCGTATCGTCAGTTAAAAGTTTATTTCGGCAGATCTGACTTTGGTTTATTTGCCAGTAATCAAAATAACAAATGTCAGAGGTACGCATCATGGAACTTCTGAGATTGTTGATGCAAAAAAATACAAAATTTTATAAGCCTTTCCATACTTTAGCCTTATTTCAAAATATTACACAATTAAATGTTACATGGCAAAGTGCGTTTTTTCCAACTCCAACGCATCGCTTAACATAGCAATGGTCTTTTCTCTAATAATTCCATGAATAAATATAACACATCTTTAAAGTCAAAATGACTGTTCTGCAAGAAAAAAGGTTATAATTATTGGTATATATTGGTTTTATATGGTGATTCCAACATTATACAGCTAATTGAATTTTTCACACAAAAATTCAGATACAAGTTAAATTTCTATAATTCTCACTGTCCACCATAATTTAGTATTAACCCTTAAATGCATAGATAATGCAATGCCTTAAATGCAAATGCCTTTAAATGCAAATGCCTTAAATGCAAGATTCAGTATAAACAATGATTTCATCTCACAAAAAAGATCTATCTTTAAAAACTCACTTTTTTGGCATTAACATCTCCATTAAAAAATACAGACAATTGGTCAATAAATACTTTATTGGAATCCGATAAAACTAAAATAGATGATAAAAACTTCAAGATCAAATGTATTTTCAACCAATTATTGTGGTGCCATATATTAAAGAAAATCCTTAAACTCTGTACAAGCTTATTTCAAAAGATATTTAGAAAGAATTGATCCCTTACGTGCCCAATGAGATTTTTTTCAAAATCAAATCAAAATCAATTTATTTGTTGAAATAGGTTAGTACAATGATGGTAAAATATTTAAATACAGTGCTACTATTTCATGCCCTTGTTTTAGGGCATACACATATTCTTGTTATTTAATAACCTACTTATTTACTTTATACCTTTGTTCATCCGTTTTAAAAAACCACTCTTTCTATCCCATTGAGTTATGTCAATTCAATGGCACACATAGCACGCGACACGCGTTGACATCAGCTGCCCACAATGTAGGGCTAAAACTTAGAAATTATTCGACAAAAAGTAGTTTGGTCTGAATCTTCAAATGTATTTTTAAAGTATCTATTATAATATTATAAAGATTTATTAAAATCAGATCAAAATTGTGGATATATTATTTTGAAGCTTAAATTTTTTTTATGCGAATAAAAATTTATATTCTATTCTATACAAGTACGATTAGCATATATTATCTGACATGCTACTTAGAAAAAAATTAATTAATTAAAAATAAATAATAAATCGCCTTTAAATTATGGTTTATGAAGTAATATTGACTTTGTTTAATCACATATTGTAAATGATTATTTTTCTTTTTCCCTGTTATGTTTTGCCTTAATTTTATTTTCAATAATTTTACTGTACACAGTAAATATTATTGTAGTATTTTTTCGATGCTCTAAACATCTGCTTGTAAGCTATAATAATCTTCGGAGAGATGCGAAGTATAATTGAGAATCAAACGAACTTACCTTGTGAAGTTTGATATCTAATTATACGAGCGTCTCGACCGAAGATTATTACAAACCCACCCGCCCTGTTTTTTTTTTGTCAAAATCCCTAAACATATCGAAAAAATAAGGCTCTGAAAAATGACGATGGGCCTCGCCGCGTGGCGGGGCGGCGTGGGAGTACCTACTCGGTACTCTGACGTCAAAAACGTCAAAAAACAATTAATTTATTATAAAAAAAACTCTAAAAGTGTGATAAGGACAGCATAATCTACTGTACTGCTGCTTGTAAGCTATAATAATCTTCGGTCGAGACGCTCGTATAATTAGATATCAAACTTCACAAGGTAAGTTCGTTTGATTCTCAATTATATAGAAATTCGCTGATGCCCACTACTTCGTCCAATTGAGTTTCTTGCAAATCCCGTGGGATTTTTTGATTTCATGAAATAAAAAGTACCTAATGACTACCTAAAAGAATGCAAGCTATGTTTGCGGTTGAACTGTTAAAATGGATTCTAAATCTTCTTTTCTGTCTTATTTCTTCAGCAAGTTCATATTATCTTGGCGTTCTGAACCATTGTCACCTTTTGAACACCTCTACATCAGAGAAGACCTTCTTCTCTAACTTATCTATGAAAATGACATGAAATTCGCAGTTCTGCGGGTTTAAACATATCCAAGGGATATGTGTAAAAACGTCACTGCACGTCACATAGTGGTCCCGGCATGGTCCCCGCTGTCACGCCGCATTAAACCGCCAACAATCACCACAGAGGTGCCGAACGCTTATAAAACAACACCAAACAAAAAAGCAAGCACTTTTGTTCTGTTCTCGGCACATTTTGTCATTATTCGTGGCACGTGGGCTCGAATATATAATGTTTTATTATTAGAGGTTACGACTTCACGCCTTTTGCGGTGCTCTCGACTGATAATACTTTCATTTGTTCCGAGAAGTTGTTATCTGTGCGGCTGTACCGTGCTATTGCATTTTGACGTTCGTAGCAAACTATTTTTAACCCCCGACGCAAAAACGACGGGGTGTTATAAGTTTGTATGTGTGTGTGTGTGTGTGTCTGTCTGTCTGTTCCCCTGTGGCGCTCAAACGGGTGGACCAATTTGAATGCGTTTTTTTTGTTTGAAAGGTGAATTAGTCGAGAGTGTTGTTAGCTATGCTTGATGAAAATCGGTCCAAGATGGCCGCCGCTACAAAATGGCGGATTACATATTTTTTCACAAATCTCTTAATATGGGTATCAAATGAAAGGGCTTGACTAGTAGAATAGCACTATTGCAAATACAAGATGGCCGCCACCACAAAATGGCGAATTTCGGGGGTTTTTTAAAATTTCAATTTATACTTGTAATTTAAAGAGTTTAAGATGGAAACATGTTAAACTGGATGGGGTATAATAGTCTGTTATTACCACCACCACCACTACAGCCTTTTTACACTAGACCACGCGACCCACTGCTGGGTACAGGCCTTCTCTCTCGTAGGAGAGAGGGATTTAGAGCTTATAGACCCGCCATGCTGCTCCAACGCGGGTTGGCGGACTTAACGACTATTGTCACATGAGAGTGATAATAACCGGGACCGACTGATTAACGTGCTCTCCGAGGCTCGGGGGTGAAACACCGCCAACTACCAACTCCGGGCTGGCACTGAGAATTTCTTGACAGAAAAACCCAATACCTAACAATATTTGCACCGACCCAGGAATCGAACCCGGGACCCTCTATGCACAAAGTACTCACTAAGTCTGACACTTATCTGCAGTCAAATATGCTAACCACTAGAACTACGAGGCAGGCATAACAGTCTGTTACAACAAGCTAAGTATATACTTATTTTAGGAAAAATTAAGCAATCCAGTGGTCCAGCAATCTCAGAGAAATCGGTGCACCAAACATTTATGCAACTTCTTACATAAGATTGATAACTAGGTGCAGTGTTATATATTAAAACCTTCCTGAAATTATATAGATTAAAATAGTTAAAAAAATATCAAAATCAGTTTATTGGTTTTTGAAATAATCTGTAACATACATATAGTTACATACATAGGTACATATGGGAATGCGAATACAGAACCTCCTTTTTTGCAGTCGGTTAACAAAACCAATAAATGTGTCTTACTCATCGTCAGACTGCTATTATAGTCTAGATATCCGCAACGCATCATTGAGACGGAACACACCGTATGGCATACCTACCACGGAGTTAGTTAGGACGACGCAACGCGATGTACGGCATCATTATATATAATAATAAGTATGGCTTTTTATATTATATGCCATTGCGACATGGAATACTCCTGTTTATAAAACCCTATTAACCACAATGGCGTTTACAAAATGTGTGAAACGAATGGAATTAAGTGAAATTGGGTAATTACAGTCGTCGGCGAGATTGGTTATCAATCATTTGTCGGCGGCAAGCGGAGCGAGGCGCAAATCATAGTGCGCGCGGCTCACGCTGACACCTACATCCCGCTGGTTCCAACGTTATGACATTGAGCAGTAAAGAAGATGTGGCATTACACGTGTAATGGTTAGCCTAATGTGCCCCAATCGCCTAGAGGGTAGAGCCGCGGTATCGGAAAGGAAGTGTCTACAATTCAAACCCTTCAAAATCTGAACCCTCTGAGTATTCAACACAACTTAATTAGTCGAACTATATGTGGAAGAATCCGGGAGTCCACCGTATTAATGTCCGAAAAAACTCCACCATTATATTATGATTAATGAAACGGGTGATGACCCTCAGAGCAATGCCTCACGGCATGCAACGCTGCCATGTTTAAGTCTATAAGAAAATGTAGATTTGACATAATAATTATGTGACAGCTGTCATGGAAGTGGACAACAAAACTTGAACAATTGTCTCGACAATAATTTGAATTATTATATTTTATTCATATTCATATTCATACAGTCTTATAGTGAAAAAAATAATTATGTTAAAAGAATATCAGACTGCATGGTTAAAATCGACTGACTTTGACTTTGAGATTGAAATGATTTAGGTTTTTAAAGCGATTAGGAGTACAGAGTATATCGCAACTAACAATTGTAGCAAACTGTGACATCTGTTATTTTTCTATGTAAGACGCCGCAGCGGCGCCGCAGAAGTGGCCGATGTAGAATCTCTCTGGCAAGAGAGAAAGAGGTCTACGATAATAGTAAGATATAAGTAAAATGGCATGAAATCACTAATTAGGACTAAGCCAATCAGCATGTAAAGAGGACAAAAGCTCGTAGGTATCAATATTCAGGTTCTACATGAGTACGATTAATCTTTGGGCATGCGCCGGCGCAAGCCTGGCTCAGAGCGGGAGACAGTCGACAAAGCACAGGAAGTGTCGACCAAATCGAATTATACCGATGCGACCACTCGACGCGCGACGCCCGTCCGACAAATACTCGCCATTGTTCCCACCGTGACTCGCGGGTTCGATGACGTTTATGCTCTTACGAACGTAATGAATGATACTGTCTAATTTTATTTTATGTTCTTTAATATTAGTTCCAAAATTATTTATGATTTCAATTTCGGTACTTCCCAAACGAATGAAATTGAGACTTCATTTAAATAGGGATAAATTGATTAGGATATTTTTCGAATACTACAGTCCTTGTTTCATCAGCAAAAAAGTAATCTATCGTTTTAATTTTATGAGGTCTTGTGTCTCGTGTTTTATAGGTACTCGTAATCTGAATCAATATAACTGAAGAGACCATTCGAGACTACCGAGTACCAACTAAAACAATTGTATGTAAAATGATTCGATAGCAATAGATGTAACTGTTGGGCAATCGGCACAGCGGAATTGTCTCCATCATATCACAATTCAGGGGGCAATATATCCTGCCCACGTGTTCGAAAAGCAATTCCGCGCAAAACGACTAACCAGTAACCGAGTGCCGAGTGCGAGTGCCGGGCGCGACGCAATAGAGCAGAGAGCAGCATTCGTGGAAGACAGCGGGCGCGCCCTTATCGCAGCTGTAAATCAATATATGATTACAAATTTAATGCTACTGTTGGACTATAAATCAGCGATTTTAAATTACGGGCCGCAAGCGACGTATCACCACGCGTGAGGCCCCCTAGTGCTGCGCACTGTCCACACTCGACTCTCGCAGCTTCGCGACTTGCGTGTAGGCCGAGTAGGGCTGTGGCAACTTAGCGAACCGTGTCTCTATCGATATTTGTCTTAGCCAAAGAAAATACGATGGTTATCATTACTAGCCAAAAAGTGTACAGTGTACCTACTCTGAATAAATGATTTTTGAATTTGAATTTGAATAGCCGTTATAATAAACCATCTACTGCAGCCACTTAGTATAATCAGCACGGCAACGCTTCCTCGCAGCTTTTGCAACACTTTGTCGATGCAAAAGCGTTGTCGCTTGGACTCAGTGTGCTTAGTCTAAAGCGGAGCACTCGAAAACGAACTCGAAAACTATTGATCGATTTCAGAGTAAAATAGACCTAAAATGGCTTGTATTAAGGTTTGAGTTCGCCAATACATTCAGCATTCGAACAATGCTGAATGTATTGGCGAACTCAAACCTTAATACAAGCCATTTTAGGTCTATTTTACTCTGAAATCGATCAATAGTTTTCGAGTTCGTTTTCGAGTGCTCCGCTTTAGACTAAGCACACTGTTTGCCTATGTGCTTGTCCTTGCCACATTACGCGTGAAGCCGCCTAGTGTTGAACTATCTTAATTTTTTGCAACTTTGCAACTTGCGTGTAGCTGAGTAGGGCTGTGCCAACTTAGCTGAAAAGTTTCACTATTGGTAATAATATCGAATTTTAATGATTAAAATTTACCAAATTATGATGTGATATCAGCAGCTGTTATCATTATTTATTATTATCCGGTCTCTATCCATTGCTTAAGTTACCGGCATAACCAAAAGGTTGAATAGTGGCAGTGAGCGAACAGATGGCCGTTGGGGCAAACATGATGGAGTAGAAATTTCCTACTGGTCAGTGCAACGTTCAGATATTTCTTGTCGTCCAAAGGAAATCAAACGTCCTCTGTCTATAAATATCTGGGCAAACTGAGGATAATAATGATGAATATTGTCTAAATAGCCTTTTAAATAGTTTAACACCTCTTTTTTTTAGCTCTTAATTTTCATCTTATCTCATATTACAGATATTATCATGCATTAACTTATGGTTTTCCCATTGTGTTCCTAAATAATACAAATCTAGAATAATAAACAACACATATTATTATCGATATCATTTAGTTTCGATAGCATCGATACAGGTAAAATATCGTTATTGTTGTCTTGACACTATCGTTCGTACTAAATCGAGTGAACTAAACTACTTTTCTTATCTATAGTAGGTAAATACTGGAGAAGGTATTAGGTACATAGTACGATAATACCGCTTGTGAATGGTACAAGAATGGAGAGCTTTTTGTTGAAGATTATAATATTTAGCCCTTTTATACCCTTTTCGATTTCAAAATTGCATGCTTCATAGTAAGGTTTTAGTGATGCGAGGCACCCATTTATCTTCTCAAATGTGTATAAATTCCCAAAAAAAAAAAAATTCTCCAACTCTTTAATTATAAATAGCGTAAAAGCAATTTATCTCGATTTATTCTTCTGTTGTAATACAATTATACTTAAGTTAATTACGCTGAAAAAATATTATTTTGAATATCCTATTGTCTTAGCTAGATCATTCGTTCTAGAACTTGCAAGCCCTCGGAAATGAATGCACTGTATTTATAGAGGGAACGCCTATCCCCGCAATGCGGGTGCTCAGTGTTATGACAGGACAATTCCACCCAATTCCCAGTGTTGAACACAGGTTACTAGGTGTTCCGACAGCTTATTCCCTCCACCTAACCTGCCTGAGACTCACATAAACCTAACAATGTAACATATTAGAAAGGTTAGTAAGTCTTCTTCCCTTATTTTATCCCTATCTTGCAGTTTTCATCTTACCAGTGACTAGGTACAAAGTATCTCTGGCTGGCTAGACTCGTATCCTCTTCACCACACTTTGGACAGGATGGGTCAAAGCAGACTTGCATCAATAAGAGTAAGACAGGCACGAGGTCAAGATTTTTTATTCAACTACAAGTTAGCTCTTGACTGCAATTTCACCTGATGGTAAGTGAAGATGCAATCGAAGATGGAAGCGGGCTAACTTGAAAGAGGTATGCAATATGCATTCCCCTGATTGGTTTCTACACGGCATCATATCGAAAAGCTGAAACGCTTCGAGGTACGGCTTTGTCGGCAGGGTGGTAACCAGCCACGGCTGAAGATTCCCACCAGATCAGACCAGAGAAAATTTAGAAATTTAAAAATTCCAAATTGCCCTTGCCGGGAATCGAACCCGGGACCTCCCACTTATAAGACCACATCGCTTTGGCGCAGTGGTGGTGGGTGGTGGTGGTAGTGGTGGTGGTGGTGGACAAAAGACCATCTTTGGGTTATATTTTATTTTGATCGATATCGATTACCTTGCAGGCGCAACATTATTCGCATGACGTAGTGCGGACAATATCTCATGTTGCTCTTTCCACGCTATCAGATGCTGTATCGCGCGAATAGTCGCGTGTCTATCAGTGATATAACTCAGGAAATATTATTTGTTTAAGATTATATCGTCACTGGAAAGGCAAATTTACTTAACCGCCAAATTGGGCATATTGAGTTATATACATATTCGGAATCAGCGAATTTTTCTGCATCGATCTATCTAGGTAACATTGCAATCGGATTACTTTTGTGGCGCTTCAGTAACCCGTAAAAACGAGGGAATTCTTTTGTTTTGATTACTGAAACGACACATTTTTTGGTCTTTTTTATACTATTGTCGCATAAGTCATATTAACTTACTATATAAATATAAAAATTTCAATTAAAGTAAGTATGTCTTTCTGCCGTCTGGAAAACCATGTTGTTTAAGAAATTTTGGTTTAAATAAATTGCAATACAGCGTGGCGTTTAAGTAATTTAGCCTGACTGTTATTGAACAGTTTGCGGGCTATAAACATTTTTGCCCTGCAGTAAAATTTTTGTAAAAGTCACGAATGTATTTTTTCCTATTCGCCCAAATATAATTCTACATCTCTTAAGTAAATATGCTGACAATAATATTGATGTCGTTGTGGAATAAGTATCGACGCGACAATTCAAAATCGTAAGTGAACGCGCCCAGGCAGGTGCTCGCAGGCGGTTAAGTCAGTCGGCTCGACAGATATTTTTGGCCCCGCTGCTGCTGCTACGTGAGAATATTAGTGTGAAAATATGTAAATAATATATTTATTTCATTGATTAATTATCTATATTAAAATAATAAAGCGGAAAAGTTTGTTTGTTTGAACCCGTTATTTTCTGGCAGTACCTGTCGCATTTGAATTTTTTTTGTATTTGATAGCCCAATTTTTGGGAAAGGTTATAGGTTATTATCCCTACTAGCCTCCCCTAAGGGGGTAAAATGGGGGTAGAAAGTTTGTATGAAAGTCCTATGTTTTTAAAGTTACAGACCTGAAAATCTGTTATTTTTAAATATATAAGTTATTCTGGAAAATCTGCCATTTAGGGTGGTAAAATAGGGGATGACAGTTTTAAGGTAAGTTTTAATTATTGTTATTATTAACTTGTAAGGAAGGGAGGCTCTTTCAAGGGTGTAAGTATCAGTCTCTCAGATATCTCGGAAATAGTAATGAGAAAATTCACCTCTAAGGGGGTAAAATGGGGGTTCGAAGGTTACATGAAAATCCTATTTTTTAAAGATACATGAAAATTGACATATAAGTTACTAGCGATTGCCCGCGAATTTGCCCACGTACAATTTCTGATTTCCTATGAGATTATGTTTTCCCGCTGTAGAGAGGCGTATCGAAATCCCAAATACTGATTTTCATGAATCTCTGTTGAAAAATTACGGATTTTAATACAAACTTTCATCCCGTCGTTCTTTGGGGGTGTAAATTCTGAAAATCCTGAAATAACAGTTAATTTATCTTTAACGGAAAACTTCCATATCAATTTTCATTTTCTCATTTTTATTTTCAAACTATCATTCAAATATATTCATGGATGGATGGAAAATTAACGCGAAAAATTATGGACCCTAATACTAAACTTCATCCCCTGTTTAACCCACTTGGGGTTGGATTTCTTTAAAACCTGAGACACGTAATTCTTTATTTAAAAGTCTAAATCGGAATCGAACGTCTAAATACGAATTTACATGGAAATAACTTGAAAAATTAAGGACTTTCATATAAATTTATATCCCCTGTTTCACTCCCTTAAGAGTTGAATATTAAAAAATCCTTTCTTAGCGGATGCTTACGTCACAATAGCTAGTTATCTGTATGCCAAATTTCAGCTCAATCTGTCCAGTGCGTTGTTTGTGCGTGTTGATAGATCAGTTAGTCAGTCCGTCAGTCAGCTTTTCCTTTTATATATTTAGAAGAAGATTAGTTGACGTAATAAATAATGGACTCTCATACAAAACTTCATCCCCTATTAAACCCACTTGGGGGTGGTATTTCTTAACAACCTGAGACATGTAAGTCTTTATTTCAAAGTTTAAATCCAAATCGAATGTCTAAAGACGATTATTCATGGAAATAACTTGAAAAATGAAGGACCTTCATACAAATTCCCATCCCCTATTTCACCTCCTTAGGGGTTGAAAATTTAAAAAAATCTCTCCTTAGTGGATGCTTACCTCACAATAGCTATCTGTATGCCAAATTTCAGCTCGGTCCGTCCAGTGGTTTGAATTGTACGTTGATAGATCAGTCAGTCAGTAAGTCACCTTTTTCTTTTATATATTTAGATTTATATTATATTTAAATAATAAAAACCTATATAAGTTATTTTGGAAAATCTTCCCTTAAGGGTGGTAAAATAGGGGATGAAAGTTTTTATGGGAAGCTTTAATTATTTTTATTATTCTGCCATTGAAAAAAGGTTAAATGGTGTTATGATTTGGACGTCACAGTGGAGTACAATTTTCACTCTGGCTAGGAAGTCACCGAAACCCGACAAATTTCCTGGAAGTATTTTTCTGCAATTATATCCCATTTATTAGAATCAGTATACTTAAGAACCTCTACTTCATAGGGTTTCTTAAGTAGACCTATACTGATTTTAATAAATGGGATATACTTAATTAAAGATAAATACTTCAAGGAAATTTGAAAAGAAGGAAATTTGTTGGGTAAAATAAGCAAACTAAGCACTTTTACATTTTAATAATCAACAGAATATATTATTATAGCTTATGTGAATCCAGATGCAAAAAATGAAAAAATTGAAATACTTAACGAAAAAAATTCCACCATCCAACTGAGACCATGTTACAAAGCGCTGCTGTCAGTATGTATATAAAAAGAAATAGGTATCTGGATCTCAACAAATTGTGTACCAACAAAGTCATACTAGTCATTATAGTTTCATGAAGAGTACAAAAAATTTACCTATACTAATTATTACTATTCAAGACTATTTCATTGATACAGATGTAGAGGACGAAGAAACAGCCGAATAATAGGTTAACATTCATCATCTATGTTATTGTTTTTTATTATCTGAAAGACGATTTTGGGGGTTACTGTTCCTTCCACAGAACACTTATTACACCAATACATTAAGTATAATATACAGTAGTAAAATTTTTGTGTTTTCACCGTAGAAAACTAGTTAAGTTGAATTTATTAAGTTGTGTAAAAATACAATTATTCTCAAAAGTAAGAGCCATGATTAAGATTCATAAACAATAATTATGATTCTATTAGGTGGATTATAATTAACGTTCAAATTAAAAGTTACTTTGATAATTTCTGTATATTGTATGTGTATTTTATTTGAATAAATGCAACTACGTAGTAAATAAGTTGGTACGTAGGTAGATACTTGCATGCAAGGCGCATGTTTAACCTGTGTTGGGATTTAGCTTAGAAAAAGAGCACTTATTTGGAACTCTAATGCTAGAGATTTCAAGCATAGGT
Organism: Melanargia galathea; assembly: GCA_920104075.1. NCBI lineage: Eukaryota > Metazoa > Arthropoda > Insecta > Lepidoptera > Nymphalidae > Melanargia > Melanargia galathea. The sequence continues at coordinate 757,157 of OV049865.1, forward strand.
TCTAACTGTCTCATTTCAATTATATTAGAGACTTCAGTATGATAGATAGGCATCTTTTTGAATCAATAATTATGGTCTTCAGGTTTTTTTAATGTAAGTAGTTGTTCATTGTAATTAATCTCTTACGTAGTTTATCCATATTATGATTACAATAAACTAGACATATGAAAATGGAAATGTATTCTGGAAGTATTTATAGTTCACCAGCATACTAGTTTAGTGATATTAAAAGAAATTTTGTCGTGCTTCTATGTCTTTATGTTATGTCTTATAAGCAAGTTTAATTTACAATTTTTTTTAACTTAACCACGTTACAGTAAATTTGACTCACTTTGCAATGAGGTACTTTTTACTTAACCGCCACTTATTTCCTGAATTAGCAGATATAGTAATCTACAGCATATGAATAAAAATAAAGCTATGAAAACGTTTTACGTATCAAGTTGTTTGATTAAAATCAGATGATAAATAAAAAAGTTATGAATTTTTTTGTTAAAAAAAAAACTTTAAATGGCTTTTTCTCGAAATGCCGTTTTGGCGGTTAAGTAAAATAGCCTTTCCAGTGACGATATGGTTTATTTCATTGCATTATGTGGAATTTAGTGCTCAATTTGCCGGAGTGTAAATTATGTGTCAGCGTTCACGACTCGCTTTGTTTGGAATTTACTTCTAGAATCGAAAGAGCTGTGCTTATGTAGAGTTGTTCGACATGTCGATTTATGTCATGCTATGAATTTAGATTGCTATGCTTCCTTCTACCTAATTAATAGTATACTTAAGCTAATTTTTGTTCCTAATAATGCCTATTTAGAAATGACTTTACTTTTAGTTATTTTGTATGTATAGATTACAAATTGGTCGTAATCTTGAATGGTAATTGGTAAGTGACGTAGTGTGGAGCGTGTTTTACCTCTCTCTTGAAAAAAATAAGTTACTGTCAGATCTACCAATCAAAACAAAACCAAGTAATGTGCTGACGAGAACAATATCTGTGTATTTCATCTTTCTCAAAAATACCAACTAACTAAACAAGGTAGGTAACCAGCCAAGGCATAACTTACCGATAGCCCAGAGCGATGTTCACCGCGATGTCATTTCGGCTTGTTAAGGCGGCGGGAGTTTTAACATTTATTGTGTTTATGCCTCCGCGTCGTCGGTGAAATATTGTGAACGCCTCTGCAAAGCAATATTGATTTGTGAGAAGAAATTTCAAGGACCATATCTTTATGTTTAAATAAACTTTAAAATTCCTACAGTGTGTTATTGCTAATAAGATAATTGAATATAATATGTAGATACCTAATAATGTCCAAATAAATACCTTAAAAAATTCTACATGATAATTTATTGTTATACCTGTATCCACGATTTTAAAGACGGTCAAAATTACTTAAATTTCGTAAGAGTAAAAGAAAGTTCAAGGAATTTATGACTTTGTGAAATGTGCTGTTTTCCTGTTGTCTCGTATTGATGAAAACCGAACTTCGTGCGAGGTGATTGCGTAAGTAGCCAAAGTTGGGACGTAAATCTTTGATATGACAGGCTAACCACATTTACCGAGCAATTGGAATTTATAGTTCGATGAAAGTTATAACTACTTATATATTAAATAAATTCAAAAGATTATTTTTTGGATGTTTAGCAACTTACCTAAGCTAAAAAACCTACAATATGAATTATTCGTAATTCACAGTTCCTAAATCTCCAAGACTTAAGAGTTCAGTATTAGTAGTATGAATTCAGGAACTGGACCATAATATAATCCTGATAATGTCATACAATACAGGGACAGACCTATATGAAGAATAGAAAAACTTATTGCAAAATACAATTAGTTGCTGATGCTTTATTTTATAGCTAAGTATCGAGGCTTTTGTAAATCTCCATGATACTATATGACATGATACGGCATATCGCATGATATAACATGATACGGCAAGCAGACATAATATGGACAAAAATGCGGTTTCATTTTGAATGGTTATTAACTAAACGCGGTTATTAGCTCATTAAATAGAGCCGAACGTTTATCAATCATCATCACTAGGTGTGAACAAAGAGTCGAAAGCAAATAAATGACATTAGCGAGGTAATTGTGAGTGGCGAGTCACGCTCTGCGAACATGAATTGGGGGATAATTACGTTTTACGGTGGAAAAAATATTAATTTTTAAAAGGAAGTCGGCTACCACGGTACTTCGTTAGTACTGTTGAACCTTTGTTGTTGCACTTGAAATCCAGCAACACAATGCTTTTTTTTACAACCCTAGCTTGATTATTGCAACGTATGTGAGATACTTTTGATTTGCATGTAAACTCGTCACTGAAGTAATTAAATAATGACGCTAATCTTTCGGTATGATTATGGTAAATAGTTATGCTCCTTGCGGTATCAGATCAGAAATAAGAGATCCGTAGGACAGCCAGACCTACCAATATCGAGTTGCGCAACGTTAGTGGCAATGGGCGAGGCATATAGCTGGAGAACCGATAGATGTTGAGGCCCCAAGGTCCTTGAAGCCCGAGCTAAGGAATATTTAAGAAAGAGCTAAGCAAATCGCTGAACCCGATGGATACGGCTGCAAAGGATTGTGTTCTGCGACGTTCCTTGCAAGAAATTTATACATGCATAAGAAGATAAAAGTAATAAAGAAGAGGCAGATTCGCTATTGCCAAAAACCGGGTAGGTTTTTTCTTTCTTTAGGTAGGAAATTGGCTTTAAGATAATTTAGGTTTCTGCGAGAGTAAGACAGTAAATTAATAAGGAAGTAACATAGCATGGTTATTATTATTATGAAAAAAGGACGACAAAATTAAAGACAAACCTTCCTTACCTAATCTCTCACGTCTGGTAATTGAGTCCCATTAGAATCCCATAATATGGTGCAAGGGAGCCCTGGTCTCGCCTAATGTCCTTTTATGGTGCTGCCCTCCCATAAATCGCTAACTATGGAGAGAATCAATACTTAGTAAAACTTACTCGACTGGCAAGAATTTTGGTAACTTTTAAAATGTAGATTTTAAAATGTGGATAAAATTTATTACATTGAAATCACTATCAATTTCATATTGATTACTATCAAATTTCATAATTACAAGTGACTCATACATAGCTAATGCGTTTTTAGTCTTAGTTATACGTTGAAATTGTGATCATATTAGAAGAGTCTATTATAGGTTCTTTTCAAACTAGAGCGCGTTTGGAACCCTCATAACATTATTTATCAATTACCTCACTTTCATAACGGTATACTTGACTTTGAATGAGGAAAAAAAATCTCTAAGAATGTTTTATTTTTACTTTTGCAAAATTTTTGGAAGTCCGTTTCCACTTCAGCCCAGCCCAAAAAGGCTGTCACGGTCGAGAAAATAGTCAGTGCATTTAGCAGTAGATGGCGCTATCAGTTGACACATCACCCCGGCCTTTCTTATCCTTCACGCTCTTTACACTGGGCCTTCAGCAATCCCCGAAACCACGGTGCGAGGTATTTCGTACGGGGCTAAACATAGGGAGAAAATATAAAGCTCAACACAAGTTGTGCAGATATTACTTTTAATCAGCATTATTTCTAATGTTAATCTTACTTATTGCTTATATTTCTCTCGGACCATAAAACTATACATTTTTAATTAGAAGTAGAATATAATAGAATTGAATTTTTTCATTCAAATAAACTTTTGAAAGCACTTTCAAATCGGCAAGTCGTCGTTCCACTGTGTCATTGTTCCTTATGAAAATTACATTACCTAGATTCAAAACTTAATGCCATTTAATGAAACAGTTTCATTTATTAATTTTCTGCACAAGATTTGTCCAGCAAACCGGATTTTATTAAAAAAAATCGGTTGTTCGTAACGTTGGTTTACGGACGATAATTTTGCGTGATAACGTCATAAGAAAACATTCTACTCTATCGCTTGTTCTGCGCTCTTAATTGCACGCTCGGCTATGCGGGCCGATCGTGCCTTCTCTATCGCTTGTTCCGCTCTCTCGCTTGCACGCGGTCCGTGACAATGAGTCATACTTTTTCGTGCGTGCGACCGGCGTTCATCGATTTATAAGACGTTATCACGTCGAAAACAAATAAATTAGAACACGTCAAGTCAGCATCTGATCGAAAAGTATAAGAAGTCAGTATATTGAGCAGTAGATGCTATCTGTTGACACATAACCCTCAGCCCCGTAGCGCTCGACGCTTCTTATCCTTTATGGACCTTTAACAGGCCCTTATGCGAGGCTCGAAACTTCTGAGTAAGGCCTCCGTAGAGAGGGTGGAGTGAAGAGGCGTTTATGACAAATAGCGGGTAACTATTGGCTAAGTTGCATTGTATTAGAAAAGTTCTCTAACTATTTACTGTCTGCCCTTATTTGTGTTAGTATTAGCTAATATTACTTATCTTAGAAAATATTAAGAGTACTGAAATTCCTTGTCAGGCTGAGTATACACTTTTAGACTTGCCATTACATAAATGTGTGAAAACGCAGATTTAAATTATTTGTGAATTTCTTAGTGACAAAGTCATGGAAGCAACTGACTTTGAATTGTAGCTGCCCTCAAGAGCTAGGAACAAGTGTCGTAATATTACATTTGAATATTAGGTATAATTATGTTATGATATTGATATAGGTTACATATATACGATAGGTACTTAGTAACTAAACTAAAGGATCCATAAGTCATCTTCAGGCATTGCACTATGTTGGACGAAAAAATATCTCATAGCTTCCCGAACGCTGCCTGCCTAGCCGAGTTGAAGGTATAATGCTTTGCCGAGGTGAGTATTGCTATCCTTTACAGAGAATATTGTAAAAGAACATTCTTTTTATACTCTGATTTTTAATTCTTTGGAATTTTGACGTTTCTTAATGTTACTAGAGATAAAACAGTTCCCACAAAAAAGAGAATAAATTCAAAACTTATACACATATGTAAATAAAAATCAATTGCCTAATGTAGATAATATGACAAATGTCTGACAGATACTTCAGATATAGTATAGTTTGAGGTAAAATCGAATCGCTGATTTTCATACATTACAAATAACTCATTCTATTTTTAAATGACAACTGTCAGAATTCCACCGAGTTAAAAATCAGACTATAGAGCTGTCAGTTCAATTTAGTTAGCAGCTTGTGTACAACCGATAGTTCGTTCCGAGAACAAGTATAAATTGAAAATTTAAAAACCCCCGACATTCGCCATTTTGTGGCGGCGGCCATCTTGGATTTGCAATAGTGCTACTCTACTAGTCAAGCCCTTTCATTTGATACCCATATTGAGGGAGTTGTGAAAAAATATATAATCCGCCATTTTGTAGCGGCGGCCATCTTGGATTGATTTTCTTCAAACATAGTTAACAACACTCTCGACTAATTCACCTTTCAAACAAAAAAACCGCATTCAAATCGGTCCACCCGTTTGAGCGCTACAGGGGAACAGACAGACACACACACACAGACACGTCAAACTTATAACACCCCGTCGTTTTTGCATCGGGGGTTAAAAAAGAAGTCTCACGAACAGAAATATTGCATGGGCGTCACCTCTCGGTCGGCTCCAAATTGTTTCCGCGTTATCACTATCAGAGCGATCGCCGGGGCCTGGGGGACCTCGGACCTCGCACGAAAAAATACACCCGAGATATCGCGACCATTACAAGGGCCCGTGTCGATGGGCAGTCCTTATCAATCTGTATTAGCTGACCTCACCCTCTGTGTGAACTTGGCCTAACTTGTTGATATTAAAGAAACTATGCCAGTTGCGTTAACATTAGAGAAAATTATGTCTACACATTTTGTCGTCGAAGACAATAGAGATAAACGAGAAAATTGGTAGACATCATTTTCTCGTGGGTCACATGCTAGCGCAACAGGGCTCGTTTGGAACCCTCGTAGTTTTAGTTTTAAGTTCTCGTAAAATTATCACCATTACCTCACTTCTATGTATTTGGAAAAATTTATGTTCAAAAAGTGTATCAATTTTGAATAAAATTATTTTGAATTTGAATTTGAATCTCATATATATATATATGAAAACTTTAATGGTGTTACAGTTTCGTTAAAAACTTTTTCATCATCGTCGTAATCTACCAATAGACGTCCCCAGCTGCTGGACATAGGTTTCTTGTAGGGACTTCCATATGCTGCGGTCTTACTCCCTTGCTAACTTTATTATATAGTAATAATTATAATTAATTAAGTAGTTGTTATTCAACAAATATGCGTCGTATAATTAGATGTAAGGAGACTTGCAAATTGCGATCCCGGCATACCTAAGTTGTATCCCTGCGGAAGTTGTCGCGGGATCGGCCGCGCAAATCCCGCCCTGGGATTGGGATCCGCGAAACTTGCCTGTCTTCGCTTACACTAGATTTGCAGGTAAGGCTATTTATACCTTACGATTAATTATCTATAATTATCTTTTATAACTATTTATTTTTATTATTCTTGACTAAACACTTATCATTACATCATATTAAATTTCAGAGTTTCGACCAAGTTATACTTACAAATAAGTTCCATAAGATGTTTTAAGTTTTCTCACCTCAAATTAGTAACCGACACACATGTACATGGACGCGTCAATTGTATATACGTTTCCACATGAATTGCACACCTCGGAAATACTTCTGACTACTCAATCAATAAGCTATCATCAAGCCCTCCCACAGCACGCTTACAGGGCACAGGCCTGAGCTGTCCATAGTCCTGCGCCGTGTCGCGTTATCATGCTCATGATTGTGCCACATGATGGTTTGAAAACTAAATAGGTATACTTCAGCATATATACACGTGGGTCCCAGCCATTGCGATAAGTAGTTATAGTCAAAGTTTGTTCTTGAAAAACTTATCATTGATTATCTTCACATTATAGTCTATCCCTGTTAGACATTTTTCCTTTTGAAAGTTGAACATAATATACCTAATTAAGTTAACATTTCACTGCAAGTTAATTTAGCCAGTAACCGCAGCCTGTAAACGCGCCGCTGCAAGTCTGCGCGGCCTCAAATAGAATAACTTGGAAGCGAAAACTCGATTAGTCTTCCAGCTTCCCGAGAAATTCTCCTCTCGGTAGCTACGAGTATATAGGTGTACGATAAATATTAAGTTTTGCTATAGCGGAGTACTAAATATAACTTATAAATTCAAACATCAATTTGGGTAAATTTAAGTATAGGTATGTTATAAAAGCTCTGTTTAAGTTTCATCACTAAGTAGCACAAATCTGCTGCCTTATACATTTCACTGCACTATCGTACCATCCTCAATCAAGCGTCTAGATGTGCCCAGCTTATAACTATTTACTTATTCTTTTAACGAGACCAAAATACTACAATATTGTGAGCAGGTACATATAGCTTTTTTGACCAATTCCTAGGTGCAATGGTGAACGCTTTATCTTGTAAAGCACAGTGTGCTTAGTCTAAATCGGAGCACTCGAAAACGAACTCGAAAACTATTGATCGATTTCAGAGTAAAATAGACCTAAAATGGCTTGTATTAAGGTTTGAGTTCGCCAATACATTCAGCATTGTTCGAATGCTGAATGTATTGGCGAACTCAAACCTTAATACAAGCCATTTTAGGTCTATTTTACTCTGAAATCGATCAATAGTTTTCGAGTTCGTTTTCGAGTGCTCCGATTTAGACTAAGCACACAGGTCTACTACTACTTGTACTATGACTTCAAAATTGACGTCGATATTGTGTGGTGAGATGCTTTGGCCGAGGCTAGTTACCAGTACCACCATACGGGCAAAGACGTACCGCCAAGCGATTCTACATTCCGGTAATAAAACTGCTATAGCCTCTTCGTCTAAGATGGAAGCGGGCTAACGTCACTTCACACATCGAAAAAAAAACCTCAATTGATCAGACGAACCAAAACAGAAATCGAAGCTTAGCACTAGGCTCCTGTCACAATAACCTACGATACTTACCACAGAATAGAGGTCACCGGGACGCCGGCTAGTGATGCGCGTGACACCAGCGTGCACCATCGACCATCAATAGCTGCGCCAGACGCGTCGATAAAAAGATTACACTTTGCGTATACGAATCGTGCGTGATGTGAATATTAATTCGCTCTCCCCTTTCGTGGTGGCACTAATAGATTTTAATCGGTCCCGGCCAGTGGGAATGTGACCTCTGAATGTGTGTGGACTGACTTCATACAGCGGCGCTAAATCAATTAGAGTTGACTTAGAAAGTTTGGTTTTGTACCAGAAGATCGGTACTTATCACTTATCAGAAATCCGTAAATATTTATACTCGTCTAACCAGGCCCTATAATAGTATTATGAATATAGCAACCTCTCAACATAGTTTTCTTGACGCTGGATATTCAAGACAATAGACATACCTACACAATATAATCACACACATACACAAATAATCATAGATGTTTTCACTTGTACATCTCTGTTAAACTAATTTTCTAGTTTTAATTTTTTCTTTTCTAAATTCTTATACAGCTTAGGTAAGCACCCAAGATGTATGTTAGTTTTCACATACGTACTTGCACTTTGTAAAAAAATTATACTCAAAAGAAATCAAAAGGAAATTCTAAAGTATAAACGAGTAGTAAAGCCTTCGATCTCTCCAAACAGCTTAGCGTGAGTGGCGTCAGATTTGAATATTTTTATGTATCTAGTTGATTTAAAATATTAATGGCGTTTCGAGCATTAAGGGCATTATGGACACCCTTGTTTTTGTTCGCCGAATTTGCATGTCCGGGGGACAGTGGGAATATTGGGTGTTTGCATGCGGCCGGATCAAAGAGATGCATTATAGCAATGTATTCGGTAACACGTAAATAAATAAAGATAAACATAGCCCCGGGCGCGATCCATCAGCCCGTATTAAATTGTATCGAAAACATCCGCAATACGTATCGATAGAACTTTTCACATGCCTATCTTCTGCTTAAATGAAGACATGTTCATGTAATAAATTTGGTTGATGTATACTGATTACGTTCTTTTTCTTAATTTAGTTATTTTGCCTATCCTTGACCTTTGATTCTTGAGGAATATACCAGGAGGAATTAACTACTAATACTACTAGGTACTAATACTAATCTGTGATCTATAGTGTAGGTACCTACAAGATATTATTGCATCCCATACAAAATGTAATTCAAAAATAAGATCTTACCTACGACCATAACTCTCTCTGTTGGATTCGGATTTGGAAACTTACATAGACCTCGGGACTTACGTAGCTGGACCGCGTTTCTTCACCACGTCACAAGGGTGGAGCACTGGCATCTTGCTGAGGTCATGCCAGTTGTTACACGGTTACATCGGGTGACGGTCAGAGGCAATACACAAGTTAACCAGTGCGTCGTCCTCAACCGATAGACGTCCACTGCTGGACATAGGTCTCTTGTAGGGACTTCCACACGCCGCGGTCTTGTGCCGCCTGTATCTAGCGACTCCCTGCGACTCTTTTGATGTTGTCGGTCCACCTAGTGGGGGGTCTGCCAACACTGCGTTTTCCGGTGCGAGGTCGCCATTCCAGCACCTTGGGACCCCAACGTCTATCGGTTCTTCGGACAATGTGCCTCGCCCATTGCCACTTCAGTTTTGCCACTCGTTGAGAAATGTGCCTTTGGTTCTTCTACGGATCTCCTCGCCAAAGCCATAAAGTTAAAGAATCTCTCATTCTGATATTTCTATTTGAATTCTCGTTTCGATTCACTTTCATTATCGAACGGTGTTGAGTTTAAATTTTAAATTGAGACGCGAATTACGTTAGACAAGCGTTCGATGAAGGCCTGCCGTTTGCGGCTAGTATCGATTTTTCGCCCCCAAGTTTGTTGACAAAGGCAGGTTCTTAAGCCAAATGAGATGCACCCCAAAGAATATTATGGGCAGACATCGCTCCACTATCGCTGGATATATTGTTGTGTCTAGCTGTAGCTATACCCGGGTATAGCCGGCCTCACGTCGCTGCTTATTGATCTTTTAACCGGCTTCTGGATATTCATTTGATATTGAATGATGTTTTATTAAGATGTTGTGGAATTTTCTACCGTAATATTGTTGTCTTCAGACCAAGGTCTTGATGAGTCGTTTTGTTGTTTTATATTATGAGTGCGTAATAATAGATGTGGTTTGTTTTCTGTATCTTTACGAGAAGTATTTCCATCTATCTTAATTCTTATATCTAGTTAGATATAGCACTTCAGAGAGAGAGTGAAAATTAGTAAGTATACTATCTTTTAGATTTACTTTTCTAGTTTTTAACGCACTCTACGGCTCTACGAAGTACGTATTCCTACATAATCACGAAGTTACATTAAATATAATTTGTTGCAAACATTCGCAACCTACACGTGCTATATGCGTGCGTGTCTTTACTCGAACGGCGTTTATTAACGATTAACTATAATACAATATCACAAGATTGCAGACAATAACCGTAAATCAGTCAACGCAAAGACAAGCCGGCAATTAAGCACATACATATTTATCGAGTCATACTTAACATGTGTTTAGCGGTTAATTATTATTTATTTACACTATGACGCATTTGCGACAACGATCCAAGAGATCTATCTTTTTAAGCCTTTCGATTAACGATTTTAAATCCATTCTCAAGATCTGCATGTCACGCCAATCACGCATTCAAATATGCATTTTTGTCTATCGAACTAGTGCATTTTTTTTGCACTTTCGAGGCATGTTTATTGTTTACTAACCATTGTAATTTGTAAATGCAATTTTTCATTATAAGAAAATGTTTTATAGGTTCTCTTTAATACATAGACTCCAATTAGAGAAGATTTTGAAAAGATTGATTTTCAAGAAAACCTAAGTAGGTAGGTGGGTACACGCGTGGGAAAAGTTAAAAAGGCAATAAAACTTAATGCTTCATTCAGTCGTTATCTTAGCTCCGACTAACCGTCCACTCACTCAACTTTCGTACAAATGAAAACTCACAACCACCACTTATTTTAATCTGAACGAAGATTTTTCATTACGGGCAAACTTTTCCTCGCCTCGAACCCGTAAACGTTCGCCGAATTTAAATCGCCCGCCGAGCTTGCTTTATTACGTCGATATGTAAATTTTGTACAGCGTCACTACCCTTATAAAGACCCTGTTTGAATTGAAAATTTAGTCGAACGAGCGAGAGTAAGCTCCTATTCGCCAGTGCGGCCACGTCTTTCAGCCAACTCGGAACGTTACAACGGAAAGAAGAACGCTAACGTCTGACGCTGTTTTAACTATCCACGTGATTGTTTTGGTCGCGGAAGTTGATCGACTGTGACGAGTGACGTGGCACGTGCGGCGATCTGTCAAAATGTGACAGAGAGAGGAGATGCGCGACAGGGACGGGCGATCGCGTGCCCGACAAAGTAAACATAGGTACGTATAATTATAGCTATAGTAGGTATGTAATAGTTTACAGTTAAGTTTGATGTGATAAAGTATCTTTTTTTTAACTAATTAGGTAATATATTGTATAAAAAAGTGTTCGTTTAACGTTATATGTTTGTCAATGTTATCATGTGATAGTTTTTATCGAGGTAGGTAGACGATAAACCGAGATAAGTGACGTGTCACGTGCGTCGTTCTGTCAAAATGTGACAGAGACAAGTTGATGTGGAAGAGGGATAGAAGATCGCGTACATCTGTAAACGAAGTTGTACAATAAATTACAGCTGATAAGGTAGTTAGTATACTTTATTCGATTACAAGCTGAAAGTGACAATGCAGTCTATTTTACAGCGCGTTAACCTGAAAAACGACGTTATTGACCACCTTTAAGACCACTGCCTCGTCACATGTTTTCAAAGAGGCATTAAATTCTTAGTGAATGACCTCATCAATGTTTGAGAATGGTATTCGAAATGCGTCATAAGTAGCTGGGTCGTGGACGTGACATGGCAGAGACAGCCTTTGTCCCAGTTTGGTTTGTTGTGAGTCCAATTGTGTCATTATTGTCACACGTCCAATTTCTCAGCACGGTGGAAATAACGGGTTTGTAACAGCCCCCGCACACTGGGCCACTAGTGGCCGCCACAAGTCGCGGAAGAGATTTTACATAATTTTTTTTGAAGCTCGAACGCGGCCACTCGAGCGCTCAGTGTGCGGTGTTACCATAAAAAATGTATAAAAATCTGTCCCGTGACTTGTGGCCACTAGTCGTCGCCACTAGTGGCCCAGTGTGCGAGGAATGCAGTTACACCTACTGTTCCAAATTGAATCTATTTAATTTTTTAAATTGTACGCCACGATTTTCTAACCGCAGCGCAGGTGTTTGACATGAAAGGCATTCTGTTTTCTAAGTAACAAATCTATGGTTCCTTATGTTCACATAACTCTGCAAGTGAGCTAATAATGAGCTTGCTTAGAGCAAAGCAATGTTAGATGTTGTATCCACAATATCGATTGAATTATGGCAATTTATTCAACCTTAACATTCGGTAAGGTCGCAGTCAAAGGCCAACTTTGCCATCAAATAACAAAAATATTAATCAATCCAATAAATGATTCATCATCATTATCATCTCAATTGACAGACGTCCACTGTTTGACATAGGTTTCTCACAATATTTTGTGCTGCATATATCCAGGATTTAAAAGTGACTCTCTCTAGAGATCGTATGTCCAACTAGTGGGTGTCTTCCAACGCTGCATTTTCTGGTGCGAGGTCCCCATTCGAGCACCTTGGGTCCCCAATATCTATCGGTAATATAAAACAAAGGTTACCACTGGTGAAAGCCAACTTTTCTTCTTCTTTAGATGCCTCTCCGACTAACGAAGGTTGGCTGTCAGAATTATAATTATATTTTGCGAGGCTAAACAGCTGGGCGGCACTCGCGATCCCAGTCCATTTCCTGATGTTGCGCAACCGAGACTTCCTCTTGCGACCGATGCGCCTCTTGCCTGCCACTTTGCCCATCGTTATATGTTGCAGGAGTCCGTATCTGACATGCCTAAGCTCATTCCTCAGATAAGCAACCTTTCTCTTTTTGACGGTTTGCCAAAGTTCGCGCTGACAACAAACTCGTCGCGAGACTTCCTCGTTGGTACCCTTTTAGGTCCAGTTAATTTTCAGCATGCGTCGGTACTCGGTAGACCCATATCTCGAATGCTTTTAAATATTTTCGTAGATCCTCTTTTATCGTCCCGGACTCGCATCCGTAAAGAAGAATTGGCCATACGTAACAATGTCAAAGCCAAGTAAGAGAAAGAAATTGTTGGTAATACATAATTAACAGCTTCTTTCTTTTTCTATAGAATGGAACATTTGAACCTTATAATAAACGACACTATAAAGAGTAGGAGTGTATCGGACCCAACCGGGTGGATAATTTCCACTCATTACCGCTTCACCCTTCACCGAGGACTGGCTTCATCGCTGAAATTACATTTTGATCTACCGAGTCCCGCTAATTTGTGAGTGACTCAGCATTGAGGGTTAACAGACCTACTTTCCATTAACTGCTTATTACTGTTTATTTAAATTATTCCTTAGCAGATTTCATAGGAAAAGTAAAAGAGACGCTACAACAATAATTCAACGCGGAGGGGATTAATACCTACATGACCTATAATTATATCTCTTGAGTTCTGATGAAGATAATGTTGGAACTGCAAGTGGAAATCTTCAACTGATAACACTATATAGAATCAAAAGGCTCTAATGTCACTTTTCAAGTTAACGTAAACGGCGCGTAAATCTGTCAAATCATAACGTTTTCCCAAGCGCACATTTAACTTGAAATTAAAACACAAAAGGGTACAGCAGAGGCTTTTTAGATCACCGTTTTGATATCACCGTTAAGTGACTAGAATTTTTTTTTTGGAGATTTACCCTTCACTACTAAAAAAACGTAACAGTGAAGTGATGCTCTCAAAACTGAATGGACTAAAGTATTTTATTGTTCCCAATCCTATCGCAATAACGTTCCCAATCGATGACCATTCCGTCGAATAGGATCTCAGCAGCAGGCAGCCCTTGGCCTCAGGGCACCGATTATCATAACAAGACCCCCATTACGCACCTAGGGCAAAGGCACCTCCGGCGATCATCCACTACGACCGACAACCCTAAAAATATATTCGAATGCTCCTTATTCTGAGGATGTAAAGTTAAATATTGATTGGCAAATTAGTATTGTTGCAGCTTAGGGTTGTACATCTCTTTTGTTACTCTGAAAACTAGAATTTGACAGAAGAACGCTTCGTTTGTCAATTGCCATCGATTACGTACGGCGGAGCAGACAGCCGGGGGCTAATTTGGGGGCCGTAGTTAGGTATTTTTCGTCGCTAACTAGATAACAAGTGGTTTTAAATTGGAATCTACATAATAATGTGGGGCGGTGATGTAGTGGAGGGGACGCACGCACTGGCTGCCGGTACTCGGTACCTACTGCGCCTGTACGCAATTACTGAAAGTGTCGCCAAATTTTATTAAGAGCACTTCTGCTTAAAACATTGCTAGGTACATTCCGAAGTAAGGAAATATAAATAAAATACCTAAGTAATTAATATCACTTACGGCCAGCTGTTTCACCACCTTCTGATAGTGTCGGATAGCTTACCTAAACGTAAGTTTTGTCACTTTCTTACTTTATATGTCAAGTGACAAAGACAAAAGTTGTAGATCTGATACTTATCAGAAGGTGGTGAAATAGGCCCTTAATCTTTTTTATTTATTCGTTTTGCTTTATACGTAAATACTTGCTTACAAAAATTTTTTGTATTGAGTGCGGTGCCTAATGTCAAACAATGTATAGGCTCAAAGAATTGATGGGCGTTGGGATGCCAAGGCCTTACTAGAGTTGTGACCCTCTAAAAATTTTCTATTAGACCCCTGCAGTTATCAGTTTTAACATAACCTGTGTTAAAACTGATGACTGCAGAGAATCCATAAAAGCTCATTATAGTGAAAGGCCGATTATTACGTGACGAAAGTGAAATACTAGTTGGACTAGATCTAATACACTACCAGAAAGATGTCTCAACGAGTAGGTACAAGGTTTTTATATAAAGCAAACTTCTATTTGCTCCGTATGGGTCCACGAAGGTTGTTGGCCCAAAATCTATATTTAAAATGTGTGTTTGTTCCGAGACGTTCCTAAACGGCATTGCAACGCATACCAGGCAAAGCTACATAGTTTAGAATAGGTAAATAAACGGAATCATAGACAATAGTCATGCCTATGCGCGTAAAACTAAGTGCTTAGATGTTTCAGATAAAAAATATACCTAAATTGAAAAGGTAGGAAGCAATATGTTATATGATACACGGGGCCGCATTCAGCCCGAGAAATCCGCAAAAAAATATACTTGCAAGATCAATAAACATCCAGCGGTAGCAGCGTCCAACCAAACGCAACCAAACCAATGATACTTATCACAATTCAACAGCCATTTCCCTTGTTAAAACAAAAGCGAATTGCGCGGACGTTTGTAAAAACATCGGCGGGCGGCACGTGTTGTAAATTATCAATATCCCACGATAAAACAAGCGCGGTTGTTTGCGGTTTGTTTTTAAACAAAACCCCGCGCGGCCGTCCGCCATTCTATTTCACAGTTGGGTACGCTAGGGTTCCTTGATTCGCCACGAGCTAAAGCTTCCAGCCGTGGTGGATCGAGGCAGCAAGTTGCAGGGATGCTGTCACACTCCGAGGCACTTTTGTGTTTTTAACCCCCGACGCAAAAACGACGGGGTGTTATAAGTTTGACGTGTCTGTGTGTGTGTGTTTGTGTGTGTATGTGTGTGTGTGTGTCTGTCTGTTCCCCTGTGGCGCTCAAACGGGTAGGCCGATTTGAATGCGGTTTTTTTATGTGAAAGGTGAATTAGTCGAGTGATTAGCTATGTTTGAAAAAAATCTGTCCAATATGGCCGCCGCTACAAAATGGCGGATTACATATTTTTTCACAACTCCCTTAATATGGGTATCAAATAAAAGGGCTTGACTAGTAGAATAGCACTATGCAAATCCAAGATGGCCGCCGCCGCAAAATGGCGATTGTCGGGGGTTTTTAAATTTTTAATTTATACTTGTACTACTTATATCTCTAAAGCCGGCCGTTCACACTTCACGGTTAGGTACTTACTAGCTGATGTCACAACTGCGTCCGCGGATAGTCCAGGTTTAAGAAAAATCTTCATGCAAACCTTACCACCGCTTTCACTATTTTAGGATTGTTATTTTAAAAATCCCTCCATAGTAATTTTTTGATATTTGGAATATTGCCTATTGAATATTGCTTAGACTGTGTGTATTCTGTCAGTCAATCAGTACACGTCACGGTACTGGTTCAAAGGTATACCTAGTAGATAGATGTCGTGGATTAGTGTATAGATCGTCATTTTATACTTTTTACTCAAAATGAATTTTTGACAATAATTAATTTTGAGTAAAAAGTAAAGAGAGCTTATAGTTTTAAAATTAAAAAAAAATTAAATATTTTATTTTTCGCTTAACAATTTCTTTTAGGTCGGTTTATTTTAAACCACCAGTTCCGTTTACAATAAGAAATATTTTCATAGAGCTACAATTTGCTATTTCAATTGCACTTACAACAAGTAGTTTAAAATTTAATAATAATTTAGACATAAAAGTACAACAAGTAAGTACATATTCTATTATTCAAAGATCTTGGCAAGGTAACAATGTAAAAGTAAAGCCAAGTAGGTTATGAGTAACCATAACGATAAATCATCGGATTTCAATACAATTTGTGGATTGCATAAATAGAATATTACGAAATAATATCTATCAAAATAAAAACAAAATAAAAATAAAATAAAAAGAACATAAAATAAAAATATAAAATGTTTCTAGCAGAGCGTGGTTTCGATCCACGGACCTCTGGGTTATGGGCCCAGCACGCTTCCACTGCGCCACTCTGCTCTTGGCAACGTGAACGAAATAGCCTAATATTATGTTCTATGAGTCATAGTATATCTTGTGACGTAATTATAATTATATTATTACGTTTTACATAATACTATTCTTAACTATTTTTAACCCCCGACGCAATAATGGGGACACGACGGGATGTTATAAGTTTGACGGGTTTGTGTGTGTGTGTGTCTATCTGTTACCCTGTAGCG
The DNA here is from genome assembly GCA_920104075.1 of Melanargia galathea. NCBI lineage: Eukaryota > Metazoa > Arthropoda > Insecta > Lepidoptera > Nymphalidae > Melanargia > Melanargia galathea. Next base: position 774,242 of record OV049865.1, read on the forward strand.
CTCATACGCTCTAATGCGGTTTTTTGTTTGAATTTTGAAATGTGAATTAGTCGAGAGTGTTGTTAGCTATGTTTGATGAAAATCGATCCAAGATGGTCGCCGCTACAAAATGGCGGATTACATATTTTTTCACAACTCCCTTAATATGGGTATCAAATGAAAGGGCTTGACTAGTAGAATAGCACTATGCAAATTCAAGATAGCCGCCGCCACAAAATGTTGAATGTCGGGGGTTTTTTAAATTTTTAATTTATACTTGTTACCCACGCGAACGAAATCGCGGACATCATCTAGTATTGTAATAAAAGGAGTGAATTTGTCAAACAACTCCAAGTACCTACTTGCAATACAAGTGCAATCGAGTAATTGTGATATTACTGAAAGTGCTTTTGTAATGCTTAGTGAACAATATCAGTAGCCGAGGGCGATACTTTGGTACTTGTTTGTACAATTGGGTGCTTTCAGTGAATTGTTACAAGTGTCTACGCATGATTGCATTCTATAAGATTTCGGTGATACGACGAGCTCCTCTGGTAATCTGGTATCTACCTACATAACCACCACTACAACATTTTAACGCCCCTTGCTGGGCATAGGCCTCCTCTCTCAAAGGAAAGAGGGATTTAGAGCTTAGACCCGCCACGCTGCTCTAATGCGGGTTGGCGGGCTTTAACGACTTGTCACGTGATAGTGATAATAAACAGGACCGACTGCTTAACGTGCTGTCCGAGGCAAGGTTGTGAAACACCGCCAACTACCAATTCCGGGCTGGCACTGAGAATTTCTTGACAGAAAAACCCAACACCTAACAATTATTTTGCCCGGGAATCGAACCCGGGACCTCGTGATCTGCAGTCGCATATGCTAACCACTAGACCAAAGAGAACTACATAATGCGTAGGTTTAATTTTTTTCAATAAGTAATATTTTTTCAATTTTCCTTTCTAAGTTTACCTCTATATCAGCGCAGTATAGTTTGTTATTTGGATATTGGTTCAGAGTAGGAAAGTAGCCTGCCGGCAGTTAGTAACCTGCTTCCATAGTGTAAAACGCTACTTAATACGTGTTAGCTCATGTAACCAGGGGGGTTATTCTGTAACTTAGTTAGCAACTGAAAATAGTTGCCAACGAATTAGTTCAATATACATTGCTGCTTTACTGTTTAAAATTATGAAAACAATTTATATTTCCCACAGTAAAGCAGCAATGTATATCAAACTAATTCGTTGGCAACTATTTTCAGTTGCTAACTAAGTTACAGAATAACCCAGCAGATCTTGCACACACTGAAGAGAATAGGTGCGATTGGTCTCGGTCTTGCCACCTTCAATAGTTATATGCCTTACCATAATTAACTTCCTGTTAGTTCGTCTACTGTCTCATAGATGCCATTAGCTTATTCTACATAATATATTATATTATGTACTTATCTAGTCAAACCTTCTTAAAAATTTACTTCGAAATTTTTATATTATTTTACCAAACGCACTCAAAATTACATGGCGGTTGTTTCTTTTATGACAATTTAATATGTTTGTTAACTAATAGCGCAATTAACAAATATGGCCATATCACTCCGACACTAGGGTAAAGGTCCCAATAACCGTCAGTGCAGAGCTTGGCACCTCGGGGAGCGCGCGGACACCAATAAAGAGGTACAAAGGCGCCCCGCGGTGACCTCGCCCCGCTGTATCGTTCTTTATGGTATTAGGGCAGCTAATCTTGGGGGGTTGTCTTTTATTGCTTTTTACTTAGGAATTGTGTAGTGGATAAGGATTGCTATTAGATAATTATTATTACTTGGATACTTTAATCCCATTTCAAATAAATACGTTTAAACCATTAGATACTTAATTAAAATAAAATGTAGCCAAAAGTATAACTTTTCAAGTCAACGTTTGATTTAACACTTCCATTACTAATTCCATTAACATACAATTAACGTCAACTTGAAAAGTTATACTAAATCCTCTGGTCTAAATGATATCTTGTAAAACTTTACTATCGATTTTTTAATAATTCAGAGCAACATTATCTTGAAGCCTAATAATCAATATCTGTTTATAGCTGCAATTTTCATTGCTAAATTAAATTAAAAGGCAAATATTTAACCAACTTCAAAAAAAGGAGATTCAATGAATTCGATTTGTTTCCTTAAAGTTTGTCTTTAAAGATTTCTTCGAGAATTTCGAGATTGTTGAAAAACACACATTTCGTTCAACAGAAATTTAATTTACTTTATTTAACTAAGTACTAACTTTATAAGATAGAAAATCGAGAAATCTCGTAAACTAAATTTATTTTACTAAAACTACACAGAATAACCAAAGGGTTGCAGGATAAAGGGGCACGACACTCGACTCATAAACCAGAATTAAAACTTTTCGATACATTTCTCTCTCACAATAAAACCATTCCAGCTTGACTAAATACTCCGCATTAAGGTGTCGTTAGTCAAATGACGTAGACATTCGGCCCTACTGACTGTAGTGACAAACATTCTCCATTTAAAAAGCAACCCTATGTTATATACTTGAAGTGTCATTTAGTATGTAAGGAGCGTTAAGTTAGGACTTTAATACGTTGGAACAGCAACAATAAAAATCTTTTATGAATGGGGATGTCGTGTGACGATGTTGCCCTACTTTAATAAATTATTTCGGCGATTTCGCGAATTGTTTTATGAATATCTTTTTGTTCATATTAGTGGTGATAAAGCAATAAAGAGTTCAAGTTCAAATGAGACAGTTCGGTTTCAGCTTGATTTACTTTGTCGTTCTGTAAACCAAATCGAAGTTACTTTTAGTAGGTATATCAGTGAAACTAGTGCAATTTATTTTTAAAATTCATGATATTAGGACATAAAAAATCTTATCAGCATACAAAGTCATCAATTCTGATCCCAAATTGCTAATGCTAAAATTAAGTATTAAATAGTATCTACATACATACATCGTATCATCTGTATCGTATCGTGATACAGGATACTACATAATGTGATGCTGACACCAACTTGTGAGGAAACTTTTAAGAGGTTAATAAAAGTAGGATTTTGCACTTGGACAATCTACTTTGTCTCAGCTAAATCATAATGGAGAAAAATTACATAAACCTATTTAGTGTTTATATTTATTTTGCTGCAAATAAATATAAAAAGCCATAATCCAACTATAAGTAAAGATGAGAATAAAAATTTAGGAATATTAAGGGAGCTTTCATCCCCGCGTCTCCTCCCATCATTCATAAAATAATAGTGGTCGTCATCAAAAGGGACGTTTAACAAATGATACGACACACTTCTATTGTTAAACATTTTGTTATTTTGCTTTTACTTGTAGCACGTCCGACGTGAAACAACTTATGTTGCTAAATTATCACGAGCAATTTTAGATCCTACCACATGTAACGTAGGGCATAGTTTGAGTGTTTTGTATTTTCATAAATCGTAATGTGACCGGCTAATAAGTCGCATGTGTATAATTATTATTTTATTGCGTGCATTACGAATGCAAGTCATTATTGCTGAAGTTTGACTGCGATTCTCTACTTTTTTTGCGGTCGTGCATTAAATTTTTCATTTTTCATAATTTTATAAATATTTATTAAGGACTTTAAAATTGAGACAGCATATTATTAAATAAGAAAGTTTTGTAAGTGAAATTGAACATACAACTACATTAATACAGATTCACACAGATCATGATCATAAAGGGAAAAAGAAGGAGAAATAATTATTAGGTATATACCTACTTCATAACAGATAAACTTTGTGAACAAACATGGATGTGGGCTACAAAATGCTTGGTAGGATTTAAAGTGGTAGGTACCTATAAACTGAAAGCTGAAAAATGATAATGAATTTTTATAAAATAAAAGACAGTAATATTTATTTAAATGGAAAAATAATAATTTTATGAGCACCGTTATAGAGCTATCTTATGTTGCGACTGTAAAATACCTGTAGATTTTGCACATCTGTCCTCCCGACTGAATTTCGGCTATGGAGGCTAACCTCAATGAAGGTGAAAACTAGAGTAGTGTGCACAAATGCATGCGCAAGCACAAGTGCAACCTCTATGACTTTACACTAGTGGCGAAGTCTCCATATAACACGATTCCCATCGGCTTCCCTTTAGAAGATCATAATCTTCATAAGTCATAGCAGTGTAGCTAGCTATAGGTATCTAACACCGCGAACTTCCCGACTCCGGGCTGCTATTGAAAATTTCTAAACCTGACCTGGGACTGGAACCTGGGATCTAGTGCTCTCGTGAACAAGCTACCCACTGGGATACACTTGACTAGATCAATAAGACAGTTAATATACAAAATCAATAAGATCTCATCACATAGATTAATAGCTTACTTCTCCAGCTCCCATTTATTAGGATTGTTGTAATGTTTTAGTCGGTAGTGCTGTGCGTTTTGTACCGCGGGAACAGCCGATCGTATTGATAGTGATCGACACGCGGCCCATTGTGGCGCGGTGCTGCTGGTCTGCTGGTCCGGGGGTCTTAGGCACGTGCACTTCATTATTTTCGCGCCAAAATGTTCCAACATCGCTTTGTTGCCAGATTAGGCGCGAGTGGGGCGTATTTAATGGGGCCTGTATTTTTGTTGGGAATACGCATTATTCTTTTCCTATTGAAAACGGACAGATAGACTTGATAAAGGAATTAGAAACTTCGATCTGACTACGCATATGCCAATACAATAATAATTTCAGGTAATATTCAGCAACATTCATCCAAAAGTGTGTTTGTTTCAAGTCTGTTTGTTTCTTCATTGCACTTGAGCTACTAGACTACCGATACAAAAATTGACAAAAAATCAAAAACTAGATAATATGTAGGATCATTACGGGCAATAATCTATCTATAATATAATAAAACTGTAACAGATCCAATTCTGTACATTGAAGATATTTTGAAAATTTCTTTTGGAGGGCACTCTATAATCGATACTGAAGCCAAAACTGTAATTTTTTTCATTTTTGTCTGTCTGTCTGTCTGTCTGTCTGTCTGTCTGTCTGTCTGTCTGTCTGTCTGTCTGTATCTTGGCCGCGCATCACGCTGAAACTACTGAATGGATTCGAATGAAACTTGGTACGATTTGAGTTTATACTCCGAGGTAGGTTATAGGATACTTTTTATCCCGAAATTCAGCACGGTTCCCTTGGGAGAGGGGAAGAAAGTTAAAACGTGTATTTAGCTGTAATTCCTTAACGGGTAGTTCGATTTAACTGATTCTTTTTTTGTTAGAAAGGTAGTACTTTAAGTATTGCCCCGTAAATATTTCAAGGTCATAGGTTTTTTAGTTTAGAAATGCCAGACATTTATTGGGTTCCAATAACTTGGGACCCGGATCTTTGTATGTACGGCTTATTTTAAACTGGCGTGCGTTTCAATTTATGTTTGTCGTTCTGTCTATTTGTTCCAGCTAATCTCCGAAACGGCTGGATCGATTTTAATGGAACTTTCAATGTTATAAGGAGTAACAGGCTTCATTTAGTTTAGGTACATAAAAGAATTATGGGATCCGATCCGATCCTATATAAAACCTATAAACACGCGAACGAAGTTGCGGGGGTCAGCTAGTTTCATAATATGTACGCACTACGCATGTCTTAGTAGCAATATCGTCATTGGCCACATAAATATTGCGCATATTTTTAATACCACTGACATACTATAACAGATCAATGGCGTAAGTCATCTCAGCAGAATCCTGAACCTGTGTAAAGTCTTGACTTGTCATAAGATTTAAGGGCCTAAATGAAATAAATAATTTTGAATTTCAATAACTAACCGTACCTACTGCTAACTACCCTCCCACACTTAACCATCACCTCTCCCACACCACGCGACTGCTTCAGGAACAATCAGTAGACCTATAGAAAACTTACAGCTGAGAGCTCTGCTTTTCTTCAACAGTGTCAGAAATAAGATCCATTACCCCAAACACTATTCGTGACCATATCAATAACTGGTTTGTTTCATTCCGCTTTTTCGCCCCCCGCGTGCACTAATCGCCCCTGATACAAAAATATTGAAACACAGACGGCCAGGCGTCGTACCGGTGGGCGGTGACGCAGTATTTATTATTTTTGTCACCATTGTGCCCGTGGATTATAGCGGGTATTTAGATGAAATTGGGGATAAGGCCGATAATCTCCTTCGGTTCTTTTGTGTCGATATCGATTTTTGTGACGCCCGACACTATTTTTGCGGCGTGGGCGCAGCACGTTTTTGTGCTACCTTTTGTTATAACACAAAGACAAACCGTTGAAAGTTTATAATATGTAATAACGTTTGCAAGTTTGCACCAATCATTTTCATTACGAAAAAAAAAAGCACACACATAAGTAGGTACAAGACTAAGAATGAGATCTGTAGAGCGTTCTCTGACTCTACTTAGACTCAAGGTAGATTTAAAACTAGACAGATTTATGTCAGGACATAGTTTTATCTGAGTAGAGGCAGAGTCTATATCAGCCTTACTTTTACGAAAACCTACCTTTTGCGTTATCGTGATCAATAAATCTTGTAAAATATTTGTAAAATAAAAAATCTCTAGTATTACAACTACATACAAGCCATGTGATGCAATATTGCGTGTATTGCATCACAATGGGCTCATGTTTTAATCAAACAATTAATAAGTCGATGAATGTCATAAAACTAGTTCTATCTAGAAATCATTAATTTGTAGGTGAATAGCAGCATAGTTTACTGATAGCTGCAATTTTTAAAAACTTTATGCTTTGAACCGTAATGTGGACCCTAGATAAATGTGCTTAAGTTTAAAGGTGCTAAGTGCAAAAGCTGTGATAGCCTAGTGGTTAGGACGACCGACTTCTAATCGGAGGTCGTAGGTTCGATCCCGGGCACGCACCTCTAACTTTTCGGAGTTATGTGCGTTTTAAGTATTTAAATATAACTTGCTTTAACGGTGAAGGAAAACATCGTGAGGAAACCTGCATGCCTGAGAGTTCTCCATAACGTTCTCAAAGGTGTGTGAAGTCTGCCAATCCGCTTGGCCAGCGTGGTAGACTATGGCCAAAACCCTTCTCACTCTGAGAGGAGACCCGTGCTCTGTAGTGAGCCGGTAATGGGTTGATCATAATGATGATGATGAAGTTTAAAGGTGAATATTTCAATTAGGTACTTACTGGTCAAGCTAATTCTTGATGTTCTCATCTGAATGTAATAACCAATGATCAAGTCAAGTTTTTACCAAATACGTACCAACTCTTCACATTAACCAGTAAAAATAATTGTTTTACTATTTATTTCCCCGCGACTTCACCGGCGTAGATTAGATTTAGCACTTTTTAGGGTTCCGTACCCAAAGGGTAAAAACGGGACCCTATTACTAAGACTTCGCTGTCCATCCGTCTGTCCGTCTGTCACCAGACTGTATCTCATGAACCGTGATATCTTGACAGTTAAAATTTTCACAGACGGTGTAGGTATTTCTGTTGTCGCTATAACAACGGATACCTACTAATTTTAATTCACGCAGGACTTTAATTTTTTTATTTTATTTTAAACTTTGTGCCCTTTGAAACTTCGAATGTTGCCCTTGAAATGTCCTTTGAAACCGCGAACGTCAATTTTGCTTGTCCTGCAATGAGCTCTAAATCTCAAGCCTTTGAATTTAGTATCTATGAAAATGAAAAAGACGCCTGTGGCTCGGATCGGCTGTATCTAATGTACCTATGATCATTGATCAGAATGATATAGGCTTTTAATGAAGGTCTTATGATAGTGATTGTTTCGGTACAAAGGCTGTGTAAACGGATCCGAATAGCCAAAATGTAATTCACCGGTCCATACAGCCGGGACAAGAATGTAATTAACAATCAAAACCACCCCCGTTGCGGCGGCACCCCGATTGGCGAGAGGGTTTCAGAGGTGACGCGCTCCCACATTGAGACCCGTGCAGGTCGCACTCGCGAGTAAATAGTGGATATCTAGCGGCGTATAATATCTACGTAGTGGTAGCTGAATAGTGATGTGACGAATATTCGCATTTACATACGCGGATATCCGCATTTCCGTATTAGAATCACTAGCTTAAATTACTGACAATGTGTTATGTCGTCGTCATCATCAAGCAATAGACGTCCACAGGAGCTACAATAGAGCTCCACGTCCACTGGAGCTCTATTGTAGGGATATCCACTCTGCGCGGTCTTGTGCCGCTTGTGTCCTATTTTCTGAAGCCGTTGTCAGTAAATGGGGGGTCTGCCAACACTGAGCTTTTTGGTGGTCGTAACCCGCGCCTATAACCCGCGGTAAATCTATTTTATTAGCAGCTCTTATATCTACGGGGTGCTAGGCGACAGCTATGCGACTAATTCTCTTTGCATTCGTATTCGCTATGATTTCTGCGAAATAAAATATTTAGATAATGTGCTGTGTTCTTTTTTGTTACAAAAACACTTAAAAAAAGCTCTATGATTTTTTTGTTTCATATTATTTTATTCAAACCTTTGAATAGCACTTTTTCGTCACCAATTTGAGTCAGAGATTTATTATCAAAACCATCTTTTCTCTGATTCAGTATGAATCTTTTAATGAAGTATTATTTGTAGAGATGTATGTATGGTAGGGATAACTCATTCAGAATAAGACTTAATGACATAATATTATCAGGGTATTAAGTATGGTAGGGATAGATATTCGTTACATCACTTAGATACGTACTAGGTGGGTATTTAGCAGTGGGGCTCGTGAGGGCGAGCGAATGATTCGTCGTCGGGAGCCAGCCAAGCGTTCACTCGTGAACGGCGTCGCACATGCCTACCTGTTATGTGCCTCGATTGTAAATATTTGCATACATATCAAGCTCCAAGTGTTTAGGGGCAAATACGTCAGGGATTTTAAATTTCAAGATGCTCGCTCGAGTGTTTGCTCTGCGTTTTTGATGAGCTTTTCATAATCTGAATGGGATTGATGGGTTCGCGCTTTGTTTATGCATCAGTAGATGTGCCGACAGGTCGGCACGTCGGCACATCTATGTAATGTAGCTATTTACTAACTAACCACAAATCGCAAAGCCATTAATTGCTGATAGTGATACGTTCCTACAAGTAAAATAAAAGCAGTTATCCTATGCTATAGAGCTGGACAAATGCCTCCAGATATAGTATTTTATTTATCACGTTATGGTAGGTACGATCAGTTTTATAAGTTACATCGGAAGTATTCGTTTATTTTATTTTAATAATGATCGTCGGCGTCGGCGTTGAATTATTTCTTCCTGCGCTAACGAATACTGTCGATACAACTAAAAAATCAGCCAAGTGCGAGTCGGGCCTCGCTCTTTCAGGGTTCCGTACATAATTATGAACAATATAATATTTTGGGTCTAAGAAATATTTAATTTCCGAGCTAGACATCGCAACAAACCGTGAAAGAAAAACCCAAAAAAATGTTCGTTTATTTTGGTCACAGCTTATAAACTATTTAATAAATCGTTGTTTTCAGTATTTGTTGTTTAAATAGAGCATATAGTACATAATATACTGAAATATCATATTCCCAAGTAGTTTAGTTTTGACATAGCCCCCGTCACAAAAATGGTCTAAAACTGACAACTTTGATGGCCTCCCATTCCCTTATTTTTTGAGATAAAAATTAAAAAAATATATATTTGTACTCTACTTAATGAGCTCTAAACAATGATACCCCACAAGCTAGGGTAAAGAAAAAATTTTTTTTTCCGGCTCCTTTTTCATGTATGGGAGCCCCCCTGAAAAATAATTTAATTCAATTTCTAATTCAATATTTGATTTTGGGTTAACGTTTTACACTAAATATCAAAATTTCAGGTTTGTAACTCATTTCGTCTGCGAGCTAGAGACCTGTGACCGGCGGACAGACGGACAGACAGACAGACAGACAGACAGACAGACAGCCGAGTGACATTAATAGGGCTCCGTTTTTTACCCTTCGGGTACGGAACCCTAAAAAACTGGCCGTACTGTATTCGACTGTGATTAGACAAAACCATATCCCAGCATTCATGTCTAGGTTTTCCTTTACCGAACCAAGTAAGTAAGTTTTTTATAATTTTTTGTCAAATAGTATCTACCTACTACTTACGTACTTGTAGTCTTTATAAAATCGAGGACAAAACTGGCCTGACAAGTCAACCAACATGGGTATGTCGGTACAGAAAAGTCGACTGGCGATCTAAGTCGGAGTTGGCAATTGGCACGTGTGTACGGGCTGAGAGAGCGCGCGGGGGTGTCAGTTTCGCGATACAAGTCACACTTACCCCACCAGCGCACAGCCCCAGCGAAATCGGATCCGCGAAGTCTCCTGGTAATTAACTACCGATTTCGTTTCTTGATGTATTTTTAAAAGCGTCCGTCGGCTTTTTAATGGTTATTTTATGGTGACGGATCGCTTATTAAGTTTTTATGGCGGCACGGCGCGCGCAGTGACAGATGGGATGTAGTTTGACACCAGATCGAGGGTACTGAGGTCCTGGAGCTGCCGCCGCGACGGTCACGGCGGTGAGGGGACGCGGCGATGATGCGAAATGAATTGTTACAATAATTTATTTTTATTTCAATGAATCGGCAACGTTAAAGTTTTAACGACTTACAAATTGCACTTTTTATTTGTTTCGAAGTAAGAGTGAAATAAATCATTCTTATTCTACTTCACTGAAAACAAAAATATGTACATACATATATCTAACTAGTGTTGCGCTCGGTGCGCGAGCTGCAAGCAGCTCGCGTCTCTTCAATATTCATAAAATAAAGAAATTCCAGAATATTCTAGAGAGTCTCTTGAAAGATAGAAAGAAATATTGGTATCACGTTTCGTATCTTTTCTGAAAGGACACTAATGAGTTCTATGCATGCGTTTAGTGGAAAAAAAAGATCTATACAAAAATGTTCTGGAGAGCCACTTGAAAATTAAAAAGAAATTTTGTATGGACACGAATTTTTTTGTTCCGTTTTTTTTATTGGCTCACTAAAGGGCCTAACGTCTTGAACATTTTTAGTTTCAGGACCATGCCTCTATGATTGATAGTTTTTGAGGGCCGTTAGGGTACTCTGGTAATTTTTCCGCATTCACTACGTTTTGTATTTTTTGTAAAAAAAAATCTTTAAGTTCTATTTACTTATACGTGTATTGGGGGGAAAAGTTTCATACAAAAATGTCTAAGAGAGCCTCTTAAAAAGAACCCAAAAAATTTGTATGGTGAGAATTTTTTTTTTTCGGCGGCCATCTTTTTTTTACCCGTTCACCCAATGGCCCAAGGTTTTTAACAACATTTGTTTGGGACCATGCCTGTATGACTGGTAGTTTTGGAGGACCCATGAGGTACTCTGGTAAATGTTCCACATTCATGACGTTTCATAATTTTCTGAAGGAAGACCCATAAGTTCTACGCACATGAATAGTGAAGGCAAAAAAGTTCCATACAAAATTGTTCTGGAGAGCCTCTTGAAAAGAACCCAAAAAATTTGTATGGAGAGAATTTTTTTTTGTTTGGCGGCCATCTTTTTTTTACCGGGTCACCCAATGGCCCAAGGTCTTTAATAACATTTGTTTGGGACCATGTCTGTATGACTGGTAGTTTTGGAGGACCCATGAGGTATTCTGGTAAATGTTCCACATTCATGACGTTTCATAATTTTCTGAAGGAAGACCCATAAGTTCTACGCACATCAATAGTGAAGGGAAAAAAGTTCCATACAAAATTGTTCTGGAGAGCCTCTTGAAAAGAACGCAAAAAATTTGTATGGAGAGAATTTTTTTTTGTTCGGCGGCCATCTTTTTTTCACCGGTTCACCCAATGGCCCAAGGTCTTCAATAACATTTGTTTGGGACCATGTCTGTATGACTGGTAGTTTTGGAGGACCCATGAGGTACTCTGGTAAATGTTCCACATTCATGACGTTTCATAATTTTCTGAAGGAAGACCCATAAGTTCTACGCACATAAATAGTGAAGGGAAAAAAGTTCCATACAAAATTGTTCTGGAGAGCCTCTTGAAAATTAGGAAATTTTTGTATGGAGACGAAATTTTTTTTTGTATGGTGGCCATATTTTTTTTACCGGTTCACCTAATGGCCCAAGGTTTTGAACATTTTTTGTTTCGAGACGTCACCTCTCCGACTGATAGTTTTCGAGATCCCCTAGGGCACTCTAGTCAGTTTTCCACGTCCAGCTCTCTCTATAATTTTGGCGACCTAGAATTTTTGAATTTTACACACACGGAAAGTATGGTGAAAAAGTCCCATACAAAATTGTTCAGGAGAGGTGATCAGTCCGTAACTTCAAGTAGCTTTATATATATAATAATATACAATAACATAGAAGTTAGTAAAAACAATATTATTATGCATACCCATATTATGTAGATAGGTAACTTATACCTATACGTAAATGTAAAGGTAGTACATTTCAAAAATTGCGGAATGCATAAGTTTCGGATATCACGCCCTACCTGTACCTGTAGGTAGTACCACGGTACCTACCTACCATGGCTCATCTGCCACATTGATGCAGAGATCAGACAAGCATACCGTAATAGTTACACAGTATAAAGTTATTTTATACACTGCCTCGTTGGTCTAGTGTTTAGCATATTCGACTGAAGATCACGAGGTCCCGGGTTCGATCCCGGGTCTGGCAAATAATTGGTAGGTAGGTTTCTCCGTCAAGAAATTCGCAGTGTCAGCCCGGAGTTGGTTGTTGGCGGTGTTTCATCCCCGTGCCTCGAAAAGCACCTCCCCGTTATTATCACTATCATGTGACAATAATCGTTAAATCCCGCCAACCTGCATTGAAGCAGCGTGGCGGGTCTAGGCTGTAAATCCCTCTCTCCTATACGAGAAGAGGCCTGTGCCCAGCTGTGGGACGTTAAAAGGCTGCAGTGTTGGTGGTGGTGGATAAAGTTATTACGTCTCCCGATGAATGTTGATAGGCACAGATAGACGTATAATATCGCACCAATCAATCTCCTTAATGGCCGTATAAGTTACAAAATTAATCCTAACGCGCTCTCATAACACCATATTTGTTATCGGTCTCCCGAGGGGCGGGGCGAAAATTAAAACAGATGACGTAGCGGAACGTCGCCGCGCCATAATTAAAAAGATAAGGAATATTTTCCTTTCGCATCGAGATTATGAGGGAAACCCCTTCTGACCCCGGCGCGGGCCCCGTTTTGGGGCCGGTTAACCGGTTAAGGGGCCCCAGAGACCGCGCGCCGAATCGGTCGCGTTCCACTGCTGATTAAGTAAACTATAACGTTGCCGATGTAACACTAGTAAGGGCTTGGGCATATACGACGCGGGACGGGAGCGACGAGTTGTAATGCCTACATAATGCATCGCTTATGTCTTTACCACAACTCTGAAGTACTTGTCCATTGTGACATTTATGTCAAACGAATAAGAAATGAAATTGTGGCCAATTCTGTTGTACACAATCTCTAAACCTAAACTAAAATGACAGGGCTAAATTTATTCCTATCTCTTTCACAGTGCTCACTGTGGAAAAGGATAGCAATAGATTTAGACCTGTCATTTTAGTTTAGGTTTAGAGATTGTGTACAACAGAATTAGCCACACTGTTTGTTCTAACGTATAGATTTGACTATGGGTTCTATCTCTTTCCTACGCGATTACGATGTTATTGTACTAAGACGCCTGTCAAATTTCCACATTTGGTTGTGTTGTGTTTTGTTACAGACGAAGTTGTATTAGGGGCTATCGCCGAAATTACTTACGTGAGGGAAGGATTCATACTAAAATATCTAAGTTAGAACAGGAAGTTTCGATTCAGTTTCGCATACAATAGACAAGTAATGGGAAATCCGCAAAGTCTCGGTACCTATTTTCGTCTGGTCCCGTGTGCAGTATTGACCTACTAATTATACTTTACAGTCCCGAAGTTCCCCAATACTAGTTTTTCTACCATAAAACAATTACGAAGCCAAGCAAGCCGTGCCCGCGGTGGGGTTAACTTTTTCAACCCTTTCAGTATAGCTACGGGTCCAAATGACCCCTCACTTGTGTACCGCTGCCCGCGTCGCGCGTAACGCTATCCAAGCTTTAAGTAGTAACGTCAAAAGTCAACAAGGGCGAATGAAACGGTAAGTTGATTGTGCCGTAGTCTCAAGGGTTGTTCTCGCTCCGGTATTGTTATCTCGGATAGTTACTGTTTGAGATGATTGGATTGGCTCACGATGAGTGCTGCATTGTTTGCGCCGATGTTTGTGTTGGCGGAAACGGGCTATCTGTTGACACGGGAGCTGATCACGACCGGCTGATAAACGTTTCAATATCCGTTCCGGCCTCTTTAGTTTTGGCGCTAAATTTCGTGCTTATAGCGCGATAAATGCTTAGTTCGATATTGGGGCCGGATATACCTACGCTGAAATTCTCTTCCCGAAAAAGGTGTATTTTGATGAATAGGATTTAGTTAATTAACAACCATCCCATTCTATAAAAATTCCTCACGCTCAAGGTTGTCACTTCTAATGCAAGTAATGAAACTCATGAATAGATTATGAACTCATGATAAGGGATAAAAGGATGAAAGACACAAACTTACAAATGTTACATTGAAAGACCATGGCTTTTCAAAAAAACTACTTTATTGGCATATAGCACTTGTACCCGTGAAAGGGGAATATAATCAAATATATTTCTTGAGAGCGTTAATAGATCAGGGCATACAGGTGAATTATCCGGTATAGATCGCTACACAATGAAAAACAATGAAAAAACAATTTTTTTGCTAAAACACATAAATCACAAGAGATGTGGGACCGATGACCTTTCGAGCTCTCTGAAGCACGGGAGTGGAACACCGCACACTTGCCAACTTCAGGCGGCTACTGAGAATTTCTTGACAGTTTTGGGCCTATCCAGGACTTGGACCCAGAATCTAGAGAACCACAGCCAATCAAGCTAGTTATTAGTAGATAGATCTACAAGGCAGCTATTTAAAAATATAGTAATTACATAGTAATAGTTGGCAATAGACGTCGGGAGGCGCGGCGCGGGCGGCAGCGCTCGCGAGAGCAGCCACCTGCTTAGTATTCCGAGCGAGTGCTGCCCGTATTGATTGCCTCGCCGGTCGCCCCGATGCGGCCCTCCGTAAGGGCGGCCTTTTTCAAAACAATCTACCCGAATAATGATTTTTTTTCCATCCTCTTCCTTACTACACTTCCTGTAACCGACTTAGGCATAAGAGATGAAATAAGCACCTCGAACTCTGGAGCGGACCGTTTTTAAGTCTTTCGGGTTTGAATCCTGATATTTTTTTAGTAAAATCAAATATCTGATCCTGTGGTAGTTTCAGCCAAGGCTAGTTATACCATACCGGAAAACAATATTGCCCAAATCTGCCAGGATATTAGATCAAAACAAATAAGCGGCACCCAGCAGCTGCAAAACTCACACCTTCTAAATTAGTGCCTTCTCATTTCAAATAACTTTGGTAGCTTACAGTTGATTATAGTCATGTACACAGGAGATATTATAATGCACAATTGTGTGCGCATACACAGGCCGGGCATTCTCTATTCACTCGCACACACATAACGCGGTGCAACACGACCTGAGAGAGCCTAACGTGCTCTCCTTGGCACGGTGATATGTATCGAACACCACTAATTTGCCAACTCCGGGCTGCTATTGAGTATTTCTTGACAGAAAAACCCAATATTTTTTTGACCTGACCCGTGACTTGGACTTAGGACTCAAATCCAGGACCTCATGATTCGCAGCCGAACAAGACCAATGAGTCCGTTATCCACAAGATAGTAGATATAATAATTTGGGTACATTGATATTTCAGTGTTGCCTTTTGAAAGGAGTAAACTGTTGAGTTTCTTATAGATTTGTCTTAGTAAAATCTTTCTGAACTACGTGGAATTAAATTATTTAATTTGATTTTCCTATCGATTGCAGTGATGCGCTAACATATTTCCATTAGGTAAAGTTAATAAGTACCTAACTAACCCTCAAGACAACAACGAAGTTAAAGTAACAGTACATTAGCACTACACTGAGACCGTCTAGTCGATAACCCTCGAAATGTTACTTCGGATCCAAACGACCCCTTCATCGCTTATCTGATCGAGATAAAGTTATGCGAGTATAATATATTAAATATAGCCTTTCTATATACAAACGTTTAGTCTGCTCAGTTAATTTTTTTTATATAAAACTTGTTGATGCTCGTGACTTCGCTCGCGTGGATTTCAGTTTTTAAAAACTCTTTGATTTTTCGGGATAAAAAGTCACTCTCCAAGTCTCCATGTCCTTAAATATAACCACGCAAATAGTCATGTCGGTCCGTGGCTTTGTTGTGGAATGATTGAATGACAAACCAATACACAAATAATATCTAGGTATAAGTAGAGACTTTCATAGTCTATAAATATAACTTACACTAAAAATAAATACATTTGAAATAAGACTTCGTCTCGCTTTTTAAAGATGGTTAAAAAGCAATGCAATCGCAAGTCACGTTCGTTTAAAAAAAGTGAAAGCATTTTATAAATTTTGCATTTATAAGTCCTCTGAGAGTAGGTATACGCTCCGGTAGAGGCTGTCGCAGCGAGCACGGAGAATGGGGCCCGCGGGACCGCGCGATTAAAAGCTCGTACCATTCCATTCCGTCGGCCGTGACGGGTTAAACATATTCGTGAAAATGCATATTATTATTTGGCGTCCTCTCTGGCGAAATGCTGCAATAATTCGTCGTGCACCGAAAGTTATAGGCTCGAAACGGTCTATTAAAAAAAAATTAAATCGGAAGCGCTGCCCAGCCAATGAGGTGGGAATAAATTTCTACGTTCCACTTTTCACACTTCCGACTAATTCACCTTTCTAACAAAAAAAACCGCATTCAGATCGGTTCACCCGTTTGAGCGCTACGGTGGAACAGACAGACACACACACACACACAAACACACACACAGACACGTCAAACTTATAACACCCCGTCTTTTTTGCGTCGGGGTTTTAAAAAGATAATTCAAACTTTTAATAGATAATTTATTTAAGCCTCAATAGCGCAACGGCCGTCAGCCACGGATCGGGTACTGTAGAGTCGACGATTCAAACCCCACCCGTTACGCTATTGTCGCACCCACTCCTAGCACAGTTTTCTCTTAACTGGAGGGGAAAGGGAAATATTAATCATGTTCATCAATGGCTAATTTCTTCAAAAAAAAACTTGAAAAAATTGTCTTGTCAAATGTAATGCTCATCCAATATTTTCGCTCGTTTCCCTTGGACCGTGAACACTAATGCATAAAATAATCCCAATCAATGGAGGACCCCCGGCACCCGGCACTCGGCAGGGCTCGTCAAAGTTATCTTTTTATCTACAATTAGGATTTCGACACCTCCCGCGTCCCGGGGGGAGGCATCAAAGGCCTCTCATTATGCGACGTTATTGAGTTATCAAGCGCCGTGGAGGGAGATTAGTTCATACTTCCATACACAAATCCTATCATACAAGCTGACGCCTTTCACTAAAAACAACCACCATTTTGGTTCACCGCAATACAAACCACCCTTACTGCCAGGGCTGTCACCTATTATTTACATAATACAAGGCATCACCATGTATCGCGGTCGTGAGACATGGTCGATCTATGGGCCTCATAACAAGGCTCAGGGTCACTCAGCGGACGATGACGAGAGCTATACTTGGAGTATCCCTGCAGAATTAAATTATAAATGAGAAGAACGCAGGAAAACGTTGAGACGATGACGACACGAGTGACCACGACAAGGCACGAAAAAACGAATAAGAATAAGAAGCGTTTACTACGCTAAACCGAAAAGGATCAGAAAGTCACCTCTTGACTAGCTTAAAAATGGTCAACTATTCGTCGTTCGTGAAGACTGAAAAGAGGTCCCCCGGGAATTAAATCGGAGGGAAAGTTAAATAAATCATTTCACATATCTCACAAAGCATAAAATAAGTACATCCGATAATATGCATATTATTATAAGTAGGTACACATTTACGTATTCTTACCACACAAATTAAAATAAAAATAAAAAATTGTTACCTGTAAAACGCACTCTACTTATGGGGTGACAACCCTATCTATTCTAGTACCTTTTATAAATTGAAATCAATGTAAACTAAACCCTGATACTGTTGTGATAGAGTTTAATTTACATATTGCAGGTGAGAGTTAATAGAACTGTGTCCAAGTGCAAATCTCTGTCCCTTACGTAACGAAGTCGTCGTTATTGGATGCAAAGGGATGCTTTTGTCCCTTAATTTAAATCGGGCGATAATGAGATGCATAATTCGATTATCCTTCAATTTTTTCTGTTGTTGTTATTTTTCTTTCCGACGGTTTCCGTATTGTGATGGAGTGTGTTGTTGGGTTTTCAATTGAGGCTTACTTTGGTAAAGGACTTTCTTTGTTTTTTTTTTTTTTTCTTTCTTTCTTTGCCTTCTCATTTACATAGATAAATAGATTGATGGATAAATAATGTCTTTATATATAACATGTGGAAAGAAACAAAATCTCAAGACCATAAAATAGGTGAATTGCGTGAAGGCGGACTTATTAGCGATCTACTCCAGACAATCTGTAGAAGAATAGGTTAGGTACCTATTCTTCTACAGGTTGTCTGGAGGAAGGAAACGGAATCGTGCAACTCCGATAGTAGCATAAATACTTTATAATGTATTAAATATACCCTACGTATTTTGCTTCTGTTTTCCAAACCGGTATTATATGTTATATGAGCCACTGTAATCGACAGATTTATCAATTCAAAATAGTTAAAAGTTTAAAATAAAAATCGTAATAAATATTACCTATGTAAGGCAAGACAGGTTAGTGAGCAATGTGTTAAAACAACCAATGGGATCGCTCGGCATTTCCATAGCTAATTTGAACACTCAGTAGCTAAAATATGAAGATAAAGCAATCCTAAAAAAGCATATTTCATTAAACTTCTTCGCACATTCCTGGTAAAAAGACAGCCTTACATAAATTTTCACTGAATGGTGAAAGCACATGCGTCTACGCTCCGTTCCACTCGTGTCTGCTTCAGTCGAAACACACCCTTAAACTATAAGCTCACAACTCTATTTAACTCCAAAATCTTGCACGAACGTTATCAAAAAATGGAATCTAAATAGAATCACACGCATAATATTATATGTATAGTCTGTAACCATCTGTCTGTCCGTGCATCACGCGCCGAGCCGCGGACAAATTGCGAAATTAAAACTCCCATGGCGATGACTTTAAAATCAGCCGCCATTCAACATTTTAATATGTTTGGGGACGTGACAACACGACGGACACCCACCCCTTTGGATATATGTATCTACGTGATAGACAGACAAACATTTTTGGTATATTAGCTCTTTACAATGTACCAAAAATATTATAGCAGAAAACTTAGATAGCGTGAGAACCCAGCG
Source organism: Melanargia galathea (assembly GCA_920104075.1). Taxonomy (NCBI): domain Eukaryota; kingdom Metazoa; phylum Arthropoda; class Insecta; order Lepidoptera; family Nymphalidae; genus Melanargia; species Melanargia galathea. The sequence goes on from OV049865.1 coordinate 793,699, forward strand.
TAGTGCTGAATCAATAAAGGAAATAAAAGCTTGTGTCAAAAGATTTAGGTACATACCATAAGAATGGTTGTTTAGAGTTAGACTTGAAAGTAATAGCACACTGCTATGTCATAAAATAGATAGGAAACTATGTAAAATCAGTGAACATGATGTGCTGCACTTAATCATGGACAGCATAACGCAATGCCTACATTAACGGTCTTGGAATATGAGAATGTTCTTTTTTTGGCAAATACCAGATTACGTGGTAAGTAACAAACAGACATGATTCATGGTAAAACATGGTACAGCACAAAACTTTGAAAGCAATCTATGTGATTGTCCAAATCCTTCTTATTATCAAACTGGTATATCAAAATTTTAACGTTTTTGTTTTTGATATACGGAACTCTCGAAACGCTGACACTAGATCGCCTCAAGTAGAGCACAAACCATAAAGTGAAGTGCGAAGATCTCAAAGCAAAATATGCGGTTGATCTGTCACAATTTATTCATTCAGACGGCAGGGATGATAAATAACGCAACCCTTTGCATCTTCTATCACGGGCTTAGCGCGGTGTTTCTCTACAGCTATGGCATTAGCCTTGAGACGTGATAATGGAATATATTGGTAAAAGAGGTCGCATCATACATAAATAATATGTGACAGTCCATAGCCACTCGTTTATATTTCTTGTAAAAGCTATATTTTTTTTTATAGAAAAATTATACTACATATTACATGGTATTTAGATCGAAAAGATAACGGCCTGAGCAATTATCTTTGAAATTGCGTATGGTTTTTGCTTTCTATTCCTTAGTAACATGTTCCTGAGTTGTTAATAACATTCGAATAAATATAACATAAGAGGATGTAAGTTATGTAATTAGTTATTGTTGTTATGTATTAGTTATGTAATTCATTTGATGATACATATATGTAAATTGATGACACTAAAAACAGTGATCGGATTCTAAATAAGGTGCGTATCACCAACAGTTGATTTTTTAATTCTTTGTACGTAATCGGACCGCAGCATCCACAAAAGTATAAACTGAAAATTTAATTATTATTTCGACAGAAATTATCTTAAGATATCCGTCCAAAATGCGTATAGGATGATACTTAACAACTTCTGCTAACTTCAATTACCAAGATATTATACCTACAAGTACCTATAAATTAAAAATTTAAAAAGCCCCCGACATTCACCATTTTGTGACGGCGGCCATTTTGAATTTGCATAGTGCTATTCTACTAGTCAAGCCCTTTCATTTGATACCCATATTAAGGGAGTTGTGAAAAAAAAATGTAATCCGCCATTTTGTAGCAGCGGCCATCTTGGATCGATTTCCATCAAACATAGCTAACAACACTCTCGACTAATTCACCTTTCAAACAAAAAAAAAACCGCATTCAAATCGGTCCACCCGTTTGAGCGCCACAGGGGAACAAACAGACACACACACACACACACACACACACAGACACATCAAACTTATAGCACCCCGTCGTTTTTGCGTCGGGGGTTAAAAATATAACCATGCAAAATACATCGCAACTTATTACATACTGAATTACAAAATAGAAGTTTGTCGCGCTCGGTGCGTCAAAGTATTTCATCAGCTAATCTAGTCTATCACATTTACATCTACGGATCACAAAAGTCAAGAGCTCCATCACTCGCAGACCCCCAACACGAGTAGCAAATTCAGCATATCGAATTTGTTGGTGCCACATTTTTTGTCCTCTGTGTTTTATTGCCGCAGCGAATCGAGAGCTCTGCCAGATATTGCTAAATACAGATATTAATAAATTGCTAATACTAATGCAAACGAAGCTAAGGATTTTGGTTATACTGACAAAAAAAGTTATGGCCTTGTGGTGAAAACATCTCACCAAAAGATAGCAGTTCCAATCCTGTTTATTAAGTACCATCTAAGGATGAAACCAAATGGTCTAACTGTTTAATTGTCTAAAGATGAAATCTCACTCGTGGGTCAGTACGAAATCAGTCAAAACTGTTTACCTTAATTATAGTTTACCGTAATTTCCGTGTTCATTGAAGCTCCTAATTGAAGTAGAGTACTGACTGGCTAATTCTGTTTACCTAATCAGATACACATAACTATTTGTTCTAGCCGTGTGTAATTTACGCTTTGTATCGACGGTGATGGTGTAGAATATAGAGTCTGCTCTTCAGTGGGTTTGGTCACCTTAATAATTTTATCAGAAAACCCCCATTGATTTTTCTCTTTACTATTTACTGCCTCCTCCGTGGTCAAGCTACTTGACCAGGCAGGAGGCAGTAAACAGGAAAGTCTGGTCGAGTAGCTAACTTGTTCTCTTTTGGTGGTCTCATTTATAGAATGAGGCCAAAACAGTCTTTTGCTTTTTCTGACAATAAGTTATTATTAATAGTAGCAGCCCGGAGTTAGGGAGCTAGCGGTGTTACACCCCCGCTGCCTCGGATAGAACGTAAAGCTACCGGTTACTGCTACTGATATACATTCCACCGGCTTCGAATCCCAAAAATGAGCCCCACAAGCTTATAAAATTTACCAAATCACATTTTATATACGATAAATATGACTAACAATAAGTAAATAATATCGTAGGGCTGAAGCACATAAAAGTAATTATTTAGCATCTAGGCCAAATAAAGCACAGTTTTGCGGGAACCCATACATCAAGTTTCCGTGTGCCGCGGCCGTCTGTTGTAGCAGCTTGTGCGATAACATCGTGTTACTGCGACCGCAGATTAGTTACCCCGTGACTTACGCACTGCGTAACTATTACTGATACTATAGCCGCCGCACTAGCGACATGAATACCAAATGTTGCTCTTACAATTCAAGTAAACAATTCAAGTAGTAAGCGACACGCTTTACATGGCGCTTAGGCGTATTTCGAACTGAAAATAATGAAACCGTTATCTTTCACAATCTTTTGAACTATAGAGAAATCTTACTAAGGGAAGACATTCAGATAACATTCAGATCACAGAAGGCAAAGAGCGAGAGGCCACTTAACAACTAGGTGATCGGACTCAGGGACTGAAAGTGGTCAGATCTAAGTTATCTTCATTTTGCCGCTTAACGATTTTGGTACCGAAAAAAAAAAACAGTCCAAAAAAACGAAAATTCTTATTGATAAATTTTTACTAAATATCAGTATTATTGTGGCCCTTTAATTATAAGTTTGATATTACATTTGAAATATGTACCTATTATATATGGTCTTCACAATATCGAATAATATCATCCACTTTAAAGAAACTTCTCGCAGAACTTGTGTCGCTGCCACAGTTGTTATTTGGAAAGCGACACGACAAAAAGTTGTCAAACAAAAAGTAACTATTCTGATCCGAGGCTTATTGCTAAGCTGAAAGTAACAGCGTAATTAAGAAACAAAGGAAATTGTTACTATTGTTAAATTAACCGTCGCGGAACAAAAATACTTGTTATTTAATTAGAGCCGGCGTGAATTATTTGATTTGAGTGCGGATTACGAGCTCGCTGATTTACATACGACCCAGATATTATAGCGTTTCAGAAACCGCTAACTTTAAACACAATAAAATTCACGAACTGAAACCCAAAGTACTAAGTATTACCTACTATAGACTATGACCTGCTCAACGAAAACATCTCCGAGCAATGTTTAATTTTTCATTTTATTTTATTTTTATTTCACACAGAAAAAAAGCGATTGAAAAAAACTTAGGCAGTACTTACTTAAGTACCTGCCTACAGTTTCGCATGCAAAAAAATACAGTTTTTATCATACATGAATTATACAATAAAACTCTTCATTTAATACCAGACTCGCATAAATCAAGTACCTATATTATTTACTAGCTGTTGCCCGCGGCTTCGCCCGCGTGAATTTCGGTTTTTCACAAATCCTGAGGGAATCGTGGATTTCTGGTTCCTGTTCCCGCTCCCTTTTCCAATCTTTATACTTACTTTCAAGGTAGTTTGCTATATTGATCTACCTATAGCTGTAGATTTGGGTTTTTTCAAAATCCCGTGGGAACTGTGGATTTTTTCAGGATAAAAAGTTGCCTATGTTTTAAGTCAGGGCATTATCTCCATTCAAAATTTCAGCCAAATCTGTTCAGTAGTTGCGACGTTATAGAGTAACAAACATCCAAACATCTAAACATCCAAATATCCGCACTTTCACATTTAGATAATTATTTAATAACTATATAGCTTTACATTATTTATTTATTTATTTAGTATTTATTTAATTGCCTTCGGCCACCAGAGGGCGCAGCTGTCGTATCGAGATTCCGCCTGCGGCCGTCAGAGGTCATTGCAATTGCTTCGAGTTTCCAGTTCCGGCCGCAAGAGTTTTGACTATAAGAGGGCACTGCAATCGCTTCTAGTTTCTGGCTTAGGCCGCTAGAGGGCGCTGCGATCATTTTTAGTTTCCCGTTTTGACCGCACGAGGGCGCTGCAATCACTTCAAGTTTCTGGCCTAGGCCGCCAGAGGGCGCTGCAATCGTTTTGTAGTTTCCAGTTTTGGCTGATAGAGGGCGCTGCTATTGCTCCAAGTTTCTGGCTTAGACCGCCAGAGGGCGCTGAGATCGTTTTTTAGTTTCTAGTTTTGGCCGCCAGAGGGCGCTGCGATCGTTTTTAGTTTCCCGTTTTGGCTGCTAGAGGGCGCTGCTATTGCTTCAAGTTTCCGGCTTAGGCCGCCAGAGGGCGCTGTGATCGTTTTTAGTTTACAGTTTTGCCCGCCAGAGGGCCCTGCGGTCGTTTTTAGCTTCCAGTTTTCTCCGCTAGAGGGCGCTGCAATCGTTTTTTTTTAGTTTCCAGTTTTGGCTGCTAGGGGGAACTTCATCCCCTATTTTACCACCCATAAAAGCAGATTTTTCAAAATAAAATTTACAGAGTTTTATTATTTAAAACTCATAATCTAATTGCGGATTTTCAGGTCTGTAACTTTAAAAACATAGGACTTTCATAAAAATTTTCATCCCTTATTTTACCACCCTTAAGAGGAGATTTTCCAGAATTACTTATACAGGTTTTTATCATTTAAAATTATAATTTCATATCCTATTTTCATATCTGTAACTTCAAAAACATAACCTTCCAACCCCCATTTTACCCCCTTAGGGGAGGATTTTCGTGAAATTTTTTCCAGGTTGATATCTAAGCCCTAGAATTAACCTACCTTCCAAATTTCAAGTTGATAATAGCAAAATTATAATTAAAACTTCCCATTAAAACTTTCATCCCCTATTTTACCACCCTTAAGGGAAGATTTTTCAAAATAAAATATACAGAGTTTTATTATTTAAAATTAATAATCTAAATGCCGATTTTCAGGTCTGTAACTTTAAAAACATAGGACTTTCATACAAACTTTCTACCCCCATTTTACCCCCTTAGGGGAGGATTTAAGGGATATGAAATAGCCTATAACCTGCCCCAAAAGTTGGACAACTAAATGCAAAAAGAATTTTTCAAATCCGATCGGTACTTCCAGAGATTAGCGCGTTCAAACAAACAAACAAACAAACAAACAAACAAACAAACAAACAAACTCTTCCGCTTTATTATATTAGTATAGATTTTTTTGTTGTTAATGTCCAGCTGGATAGATACAATTTCAAGACATAGGCCGAATCTAACTCGGCTGGACAGCGTTCGGAAAGCTACGAGATTTCTTCTCGTTCAAGATCCCTCAGTGCCAGTGTGCCAGTGTTGCCAGTGATGAAATACGGTTCCAAGACTTGGTCGCCAACTAATGGGCCTCATCACGGTCTTTCGTCAGGGTGATGGAGAGAGGAGCTTATGCTCAGAGTTTTTCTATGTAATACTCTATGGAGTAAAAATACTTACCAAAATAGTAATTTTTTTTTATATTAATTGCGGGCAAACGAGCAAGCGGGTCACCTGGTGTTAAGTGATTACCGCCGCCCATGAACATTTGCAGTACCAGAGGAACCACTAATGCGTTGCCGGCCAACTAATGCGTTGCCGGTTGTAGTTAATTAGTGGAACTTGTTATATTTACCGTAGTGTAGGTACGTGAGGTGGAGATATTATCGCGGTATACACTATGCCGCATATTTAGCAAGACATTATGAAATGTCATGTAACTGTTTTCTGTATTTTTCACCTGAAATGGGTAAGGGCCTTGACCCCGATCCGGAACGATTTGTTTGCGATACGAACTCTAATATATCTATACTAATAAATAAAATTGAAGTGTCTGTCTGTAATATCGAAATAACTACCTCATATTAAGCTCATATGGTTATTTGAACGCTACCATAACCGAATCACACGTTTTTAAAATTTTTGTCTGTCTGTCTGTCTGTCTGTTTGTCTGTCTGTCTGTCTGTCTGTCTGTTTGAACGGGCTAATCTTCGGAACGGCTGAACCGATTTTGACGGGACCTTCACATACATGTAGAGAATTAACCAGGGAGTAACATAGGCTACTTTTTTAACCGACTTTCAAAAAAGGAGGAGTTGTGTTTTTCTACCTATGTACACCGATATCTCCGAGATTTCTGAACCGATTTGCGTAATTTTTTTTTTAATCGATAGAGAAACATTGCGACCCTGTTCTATAAAAAATTTGGATTCCAACTCCTCAATCCTGATGCTGTAGGGGACCTAATCCCCAAAACTAATGGGTTTTAGAAACTTTCGGTTATTTAAATTGATATTGGGGGTACCAATTAAAGACTTTATCGTTGAATGAACTCGAGTAGGTACATATCCAACTCCTCAACCCTGATGCTGTAAGGAATTGTATTCCGAAATCGTGGGGATCTCACGGGATTTTTCTGTTTTGGGGATGGGTTTCTACAGATAAGCTACTTTTTGCTCTGGAAAATCAAAAGTTCCCACGGGATTTTTAAAAACCTAAATCCACACGGGCGAAGCCGTAGGCATCATCTAGTAATAAATAATTTTGTTAACGTTCTCTTAACCGAATGTTGGCCTCGGTGGCCAATCTTTACATATAATAAAATCGTAGAATTGCCGTATCTGTACATTGAAAAAATAATAACTGGGGGATGTTAGGAATAAGTAATAGAACGTAAAAAAGCTATTTTTGAAATTTTTGTCAGTTTGTCTGTTTGTCTGTATGTTTGTGCGCGCATCACCTAAAAACTACTGAATGGATTGAAAAGAAACTTGGCATGATTTAAGTTCGTACTACGGAGTAACATATAGGATACTTTTTATCCCGAAATTCAGCACGGTTCCCTTGGGAGCGGGGATGAAAGTCAAAAATGTGTACTTAGCTGTAATTCGTTAACGGGTGGTAGTCCGATTTCATTCATTATTTTTTTGTTAGAAAGGAAATACTTTAAATATTACTGGCTAATCTCTCAAAGGCTGGGCCGATTTTGATTGGATTTTCACTGGCGGATGTTAACATTTTGATCTACCTAAACATCCGCCAGTGAACTTTTAACAGTTTTTAGCAAGGTATGAGCTCAAAGGAGCTTAGGAAAAACAAAATGATTCTCACGGGATTTTTAAAAACCAATATCCACGCGAACGAAGTGGTGGGTATCCGCTTGTCTTGACTAAGCGCTTGTTCAGACACGGCGGGAACCGCGCGATTATAGAATCGCATGGAAATCGCGCAGGTCTTATTTATATGAGTTATAAAGTAATCGTTCAGACATAACCGCGCGATTACCGCGCGATAATCGCGCGGTTCCCGCCGTGTCTGAACAAGCATTAAGACTCGCTAACTACATACGTATGAGATGTTATACTGGTCGAGTGTGTTCGCAAACACAGTTGCACTAAAAAACTAAATTATAAAAAATTGGTTGTCTGTTGGTTTACGGACGATAATTTTCCGTGATAACGTCATAAGAAAACCATGCCTCTCTATCGCTTGTTCCGCACTCTCGCTTGCACACGGTACGTGACAGTGAGTCATGCTTTTTCATCGATTTATAAGAGGTTATCACGTCAAAAACCAACGTTTTTTGTAGCCCTTGACTGCGATGTCACCTGGTGGTAAATGACGATCCAGTATAAGGAAGTGGGTTATCTCGGAAGAGTTATGGCAGTTTTTATTAAACCCATAGACTGATCAGTTTCTACGCGGCACCGCACGGTGGTAACTAGCCATGACTGGAGCATCCCAACAGACCAGACCAGAAACTTAGGAAATTATAAATACCAATATATCCTCGTGTTTAAAATCTCCACGAATTTTTTAAATTCATGTATTTAAGTATCTATCTATTCTTTGTTTTTTTTTTTTTTTGATAAATTATTTTTTCTTTTTCTTTCTCTAATTTACTTCAATTTACCAAAAGTAATTAAGACAGTAACTGAATATTTTGTATTAATTTGATCAAGTGCACTATATATTAAGGTAATTAAATTTAATCAATGTTTGGGAAGGCACTGGCCCCTAAGATACAGGTTTTCCTAATTTATGGGGTCAGGATTCCAATGAATATACTGTAAAGAGTTTAATTAATAAAGATAATATTATTATTATTTATAAGTAGTATAGGACCACTGCGCCAGGGTGGTCGTCAAAACCATACATAAACACAACACTAAATATAATACAGTTGTCGAAGCAGTAATTAGTGGAACGAAGTAAATAATATTTATTGTACGCGTAGATGTTATCGCTAGCCCTCACTCGACTCGCATATTTAGTGGGGACATTATGAAATGTCATACTACACGTTTTAGTTATTTTTCACCTGAAACCCGTTGCGGAGTGATTTGTAGTTGATATAATCTGGGGTTAATTACTTAATATGGAGAGGTTAATTGTTGCTTGTATCCACCTAATTATAGATAGATAGATAGATAGAAATACTTTATTGCACACAAAAAATATTACATAACATGACAAAGAAACTAAAACTAAAAGAATAATTGTATGCAAAGGCGGCCTTATTGCTCACAGCAATCTCTACCAGGCAACCTTTGGTGAAAGGAGAAACTAGGTGTGTTGGATAGTACTTACACGCATTTACAGAAAAATGAAGTAGTATAATATAATATAATATAATATAATTAATTAATAAGTACCTAACTATTTCAGTAATACATAAATAACTATCATACATATATAAACTATAATATATAATATATATATATAATAATAACTACTAATTATATATAAGTATATATAATAATACTAATTATCTACGTGGAAATGTGAGAAACCCAAAATATAAATCGAAATTAATGAATATATGTACTTTTATTGTACACCAGAACTGCCTCATTGATCTAGTGGTTAGCATATTCGATTGCAGATCTCGAGGTCCCGGGTACGATTCCCGGGTCGGGCAAATAATTGTTAGGCACGTACGTACTTAAATCCCTCTCTTCTATGAGAGAGGCCTCCTCTCTGATAGGAGTCCCCAGCAGTGGGACGTTAAAAGGCTGTAGTGGATATGAGTAATCTGCTGGCGTTAGATCTGTTGCTGCAAGGTTATAAAAATGTATGTAGGTACATACTAAGTTACCTTTAGAACACCCTGAGCAAGGCAACTATAAGTTACCTATAAAAAGAGATACAAATAAATAGGCAATAACACAAAGTACGACATAAATCAGAGCAGTTATCGACTCTGTTAGATTCACAGCATCATGCAATATGAACTGGAGAGAAAGTACGAGGGTGCATCCGATGAATATGTATGAAGCGGGGGGTGTGTGGGGGGCGCGAGGGGGTATACAGGGGGTGGTGGGGGGTGGCGTGTAAATGGAAATTTCAAATAAAAACGCCTCAAATATTAACATGAGCTGGATCCGTGTTTTCCCGCGTTTTTTGCTGGACACGTGTGATAACAGAAAATGAAACTGCGCTTTTTGGAGATTTGTTCCCTGAATTACGAGTGCGGCGCGGACTGTGTGATGTGTCGCTCTCGGGTGATTAGTGATTTGTTTAATACGGAACTTTATAAATTAAATTTCATAAAAATACTTATCCTACCTGGCGCAATGGTGACCGTTGTGAGCTTATACCTACGTGTATGTTTCTGGGTTCGATTCCCGACAGGGGCAATTTGGGAATTTATGATATTTTTTTAATTGTCTCTGGTCTGGCTTTAGCCATGGCTAGTTAACGGTGAAGACGTAGAATGCTAGAGCTCGCTTGACTATGAAGCTGAGTGAGTCAGCAGCATCGGGCTTGACGTGAAAAACGCTTGAGCAGAGATCACTTCAGCGCCGATTTGTATTGGCGTCATCAGCCTTTCTTTGAAGCGTTTGATACGACTGGCTCGTGTTGATTTATCACACGCCTTTTAAGAATAAGAAACCATAGAAGAAGAACCTTTCAGATGCCTTTTTACTATGAAAATGTACTATTAATACTGGCATATTATCTTTTACACAAAATGTAGGTTACACATACGGAAGACCCGTTCGTAATTAATCGGGATAAAATAACCTTACTTATTAGATAATCGCTTTATTTCATAAAAATCTTTGTAATAGAGTCCGGAGCAGGTTGCGGCGGAAGTGCGTCATGCGGCGGTGACGTCACGGCGGCCACCGGAAGCGGAACGGCGCCGGAACCGGAAGTCATTGCTTGACATCTTATCCGAGGTAAATGACCCGTGCTCAAGATTTCAGCTTGACCCATGAGGCAGATTACCTACAGGATAAAACGGTTGATATAGTGTTTTTGATAACAATAGCTAACTATTTTGGCCTAAATAAAAGTATAAAATGTTACTCTATTTAAAACTGGAAAATTTTAATAATTTCGTTGAGATTTTAAGATATTTTTCAGAACTGGTAATTTCTAAAATACAATCCTACTAATATTATAAATGTGAAAGTGTGAATGTTTGGATATTTGGATGTTTGTTACTCAATCACGCAAATACTACTGGATGGATTTGGCTGAAATTTGAAATAGAAATAGATTATACCCTTCATTAACACAAAGGCTACTTTTTATCCTGGAAAAATGCACAGTTTCTACTGGATTTTGAAAACCCCGAAATCTATATCCACATTTATAGGTATAGATTACTATAGCGAACTTCCTTGATAGTAAGTATAAAGGTTAGAAAAGGGAGCGGGAACGGGAATCGGAAATCCGCGATTCCCTCGGGATTTGTTCAAACCAAAAATTCACGCGGGCGAAGCCGCGGGCCGAAGCTAGTAGGATAATAAACTCAAGACTGGGCTAGAACAAAACCACAGTCAAAAGGTAGATTTCAAGAACTTAATAAAATAAACGTGTAATTTAGTGTAACTATTGGCGAGATTTTCTTTCAGTTATCACAATATTGAATAGACTGACAAAAACGAACTCGTAACTTTCCCATTTCCGCGCATAAAATGAAATATATCCGAATACAACAAGCGTCTACCCTCTAACGCGATATTAAGAATTATTACAGCTTATCTGAGCCCAAGTCGACAACTCACCGGCGATTCGCTTTGATATCTACCGAATTATTTCTACAAACTTTACCTAACGAACACCCTCGATCAAACATAGGACTCTGTCACAACCAAATTCCTACTCTACCACGAATGCGATAAGGTCGCAAGGAGGTCTATCAAAGCTGCCGAGACGCGTGATTAGCGAAAATCTGGATGCCGGGAATCATCCGAATCGAAAGGGACAGGTGACATGATATTATGCTAATGTATCGGATACAAGAGAGACAACACGAAAGCCGGCGGTTCAATTTCGTAGGAAAATTTATACTCGGATGAAACGATTTATTACAAAAGCGTTGAGTACTTGAAATTAATTACGGCAAGTTTTGGCTTAATTCTGCCCCATTGTGGCGGGACGTGGGTTTCGGATGTCGTCGGATAGGTTTTTATTGCGACAGAGCGGGAAGGGGGAACGTACTTAGGTATTTATCATTTTCAGCGACTCTTCTTTTATAAGAATTTGCTCATTGTTTTCAACGGACGTGTATGTATATTTTGCAATGCGTTGTTGGCTAAAACAATCAACCAATTAGTTGGAAGAGATTGGCTTCGTATCTAAGTTCTAAGTTAATTTCATCTTTCTCTTTTAATAACTATTTTACTAACACCCATTGTATATTCGGGCCTTAGCACACAGGATCTCAGGATCTCAGTTTTTGGGCCAGGCTGTGGCGGAGGCGCTATCGTGTAATTTTGAACAATAAGTTATATGGAAATAATGAGTTAACTTTTGTAAATTAGTAAATATTCTAATTCTTAGCCAAAATATCTTGGTAGATATTTTGGCTAAGAATTAGAATCAAACCCTGAAACAATATTTCAATCAATTAATAAATTTTAATGCAATAACTGAACAATAACTGTGATTTTATTGATATAATTTATGTTTTTTTTTTTAATTATTATTATTTTTATTATTGATTAATTTAACTGATATTAGCTCGCCGAAATGGCAGGATATGCTGGAATTGATGTAGTATCTTATTTTGTATCCATAATCAAACAAATAGAAACTTATCTTAACTTACCTACCTTATATTATCTTACTAGCTGACCCCCGCAACTTCGTTCGCGTAGATATAGGTTTTTATATAGGATCGGATCCCATAATTCTTTTATGTAGGTACCTAAACCAAATGTAGCCTTATATTCAAATTCAAATTCAAAATTAATTTATTCAAAGTAGGTACACTGTACACTTTTTGAATGTCAATTTAGGAACAGGCAATGGTGATAATTACTTACGGAAACTTAAAACTAAAGCTACGAGGGTTCCAAACGCGCCCTGGTCATAACATTGAAAGTTCCATTAAAATCGATCCAGCCGTTTCGGAGATTAGCTGGAACAAATAGACAGACCGACAAACATAAATTTAAACGCACACCAGTTTAAAATAAGCCGTACGTCCAAAGATCCAGGTCCCAAGTTATTTGAACCCAATACTGAGGGTTGTAATGTCTGTCATATCTGAACTAAAAAATATATGACCTTGAAATATTTACGGGACAATACTTAAAGTACATACTACCTTTTTAACAAAAAAAGAATGAGTTAAATCGAACAACGCGTTAATGAATTACAGCTAAATACACGTTTTAACTTTCTTCCCCTCTCCCAAGGGAACCGAGCTGAATTTCGGGATAAAAAGTATCCTATGTCCTACCTCGGAGTATAAACTCATATCGTACCAAGTTTCATTCGAATCCATTCAGTAGTTTCGGCGTGATGCGCGGCCAAGATACAGACAGACAGACAGACAAAAATGAAAAAAATTACAGTTTTGGCTTCAGTGTCGATTAGAGTGCCCTCCAAAAAAAAATTTCCAAAATATCTTCAATGTACAGAATTGGATCTGTTACAGTTTTATTATATTATAGAAGATAGATAGATAGATAACCATGTCACTAAACGTAGCTGTAAGTACACAAGACCTGACAAATTATATGAGAAGTAAGTAAAAAACAGCAAATATTTTTTTTGCTGCTTAACCTTTAACTGACGACCTATACGTCTCACAGACGTACTTACTTTTATTTTAACAATATTTTTTTAAATACTGCACGCGCGGTGTTGTCCCTCCCGTTACCTTCACCTTTTGGGGTCTTCTAGCGTCCAGTCGAAGTTGCAAGCCTGACAAAGTGCACATGTGTCTATACTGCAGTCATCACCATCTCACAGACGTAAGTACGTTGTTTATGTACAAAATATGTGTACGTCTCTTAGTCGTCACCACAGTGTTTGTGTATGTAAGCTCATAGTGTCTCATTGACGTGACGTGACGTGACGTCAATGAGACACTATGTAAAGATATGCGCAATTCGTCCAAGTAGACTGAAAAGTCGAACAAAGTACTTTTGTTATCAATTCAAGAAACCAATGTGCCTTACTTGCTGTATTCAAGTATGCAATGATTGTAAATTGCTGTCATAGTATACCAAATTCAAGTGATGTCATTTTTTTTATTTTCGAAGTAATCGTTTACTATTTTTGTTTTTTTTAGGTAATTATTAAAAGAAGTAAGGATATTTAAGGTTCTTTTGTTGATTATTATATAATTATAAAATATAGGGGTACTGAAGTAAAAACCTAAAATTTAGTAAGCAATTGTTGTGATCTCTGGAAAAAATATTGATTGTACTTGTAATTAAAATGGTATTATTTTTAAAACATATAATTTAATCACTTGAAACAATAATACAGCAAATGTAAAAGCTATACAAGCTATAATTTAAAAATTAAAAAAACCCGACTGCCATGCTAAAAAACGAACTAAAAAATTAATAAACTACCACCGTACCACTTACAGTGTAGTTGTTATTTATTTTGTTTTTCATGATTTGTCACTCCAAATTGATTTAAAATATATAGATTGTATACATTTTCGTACTCGCCTTTTAAAGCCCTTTATTTTGATACCCCACTCGAGGGTCTTGAAGAAAAAAATTTTTTTCAGCCCGCACATTAAAGTGCATAACATTCGCCATTTTGATTTTTTATGAATTTTATGTACCCAGTAACATTTGCGCCGTTAAGACAAATCTAATGACGTATAATTTATCAAAATAGGTTGAGCCGTTAAGTAGTTACGAACTGACATAGGAAACGGTCATTTTCTACGATTTATCACTCCAAATTGTTTCCAAATATATAAATTTATACATTTTCGTATTTGCCTTTTGAATCCCTTTATTTTGATACCCCACTCGAGGGTCTTGAAGAAAAAAATTTTTTTCAGCTCGCACATTAAAGCGCATAAAGTCCGCCATTTTGATTTTTTTTTTAATTTAGGTACCCTATAACACTCGCGTCATTGAGACAAATCTAATGACGTATCATTTATCAAAATCCGTTGAGCCGTTGATTAGTTACAAGCGGACATAGGAATGGACATACATACACACAGGTGAAACACATATACCCAGTCGGGTAAAAAAATGTGGCATGCAAATATATATTTTTAAAATTATTTTATATTTTTACGTCTGTCTGACGTCGCCTCGGCATTAGTGTTACGTTTAGACCAGGGGGGTTATTCTGTAACTTAGTTAGCAACTGAAAATAGTTGCCAACGAATTAGTTCGATATACATTGCTGCTTTACTGTGTAAAATTATGAAAACACTTTATATTTCCCACAGTAAAGCAGCAATGTATATCAAACTAATTCGTTGGTAACTATTTTCAGTTGCTAACTAAGTTACAGAATAACCCAGCTGGTCGTCAGCTAAAGGTTAAATAAATATTGCCATAGATACACTGAATAAAAAGGGCAATCTACCACTTCAACTTGTTTCAGATACGTCCACTCAGCCCTCTCCAGCGGAACGCAGCTTCTCCCGCGGGAACGTCCTCTCATTTACTTATCCATCGGCTTCCCGAGAACGTGCCCGGGAGGCACCAGAATGCTTTGTGTAATCGATTTCCGTTATACACTACTCCTCGTGGGTATATCTTACAATTAACTAGATTGGTTGAAGTGGATGAATCCCCTGGTTCAATTAAAATAATAAGTCTCAAAAGTTTCTGGCGTAAGGAATGACTATACCTAATCCGATTGGTTGGTAGGTGTCAAACTCGATTAGTGGAAAATCGTAGGAATTGCATATAGCTCTCGTCGCGTAATAGCCCCCCTGAAAAATAATTTCATTTATTTTCTAACTCAATATTTGATTTTGGGTCAACGTTCTACACCAAATACCAAAATTTCAGGTTTGTAACTCACTTCGTCTGCGAGCTAGAGACCTGTGACTGGCGGACGGACAGACAGACAGACAGCAGAGTGACATTAATATAGGGCTCCGTTTTTACCCTTTGGGTACGGAACCCTAAAAAGCAAATGTTTCAAAGGCAGAGAACGTGCCTTTCCAGTTCGGTAATCTCATTACATAAAAGCCTCCTCGAATTAGACATTTTGCAGACACTAAAAGATATTTAGTCCGGCGTCGCACCCCTCCCCGTAATGGCGCACTATTTTAAAGGGTTGTTTACACCCGAGACGCCGGAGCGATCCCTTTAATCCTATCGCGGAGGACAGACATTTTGTGAGACGTTTTGGTTGTTTATTTGTTATTGCTATATTTTCGGAGCTTAGTTTTATGGGCGTTTAAGTAAAAGAGTCTTTGCCAAAGTCAATCTTATTTTGTTTTGATAATAATTGTGATAAATTTCAAAAGCGAAACAAGTACCTAAAAAATATCTAAGCCAAAATAAGAATTTAACGAAGTTTGTCAAGAGAAACTTATTGTGACCAGCTGATATTTTATGCGTATTTCGAGATTGTTCTGACTTTAATTTCGAGTAAGTCTGAGTTTGAACTTGAAAATAAATTCTGAGAATACGCTCTATAGAAAAATAATAGTACTAACAATAAGTATAATTTATTACAATGCTGCACGCCAGCAAACTGTATAAACTGTATATGAGACATCAATAAAACTGTAAAATAACAATTACACACAGTTTATAGTTTTCTTAGGTTATGTAAAGTTTGTTTTACCAGCTCTATATAGCTGGCAAAACAAACTTTACATAGGATCACAAAGTATGGAATAAGTACCTACTCACATGAAAATCACACTAATATTATAAAGGCGAAAATTTGTGTGCGTGTGTGTGTACTATGTTTGTTACTCTTTAACGCCACAACTACTGAACCAATTTGGCTGAAATTTTGAATGGAGATAGATGATTCTCTGATTTTATCCTGGAAAAATTCACAGTTCCGACGGGATTTTGGAAAAACTAAAATCCATATCTATAGCTGTAGATAGATTACTATAGCAAACTTCCTTGAAAGTAGGTATAAAGGTTGGAAAAGGAAGCGGGAGCGGGAACCGGAAATCCACGATTCCCTCGGGACTTGTGAAAAACCGAAATTCACGCGGGTGAAGCCGCGGGCAGAAGCTAGTAGGTATATTATATACTTGATACAATTTAGCACATACAAAACTAGATCAGCCACCGTTCAATAAGCAAACACACTCATGAAAAACATCCTTAAAGCTCTCAACGGGGTTCAAACGGCCTCCCTTAAAATATTCCGTTTGACGCCTTGCTCTTTGATCCTGTCCGAGATGCGAGAGCGAATTGCAGCCAATCACAGGCGGGCCAAGTTTGATTGCTTGAGGGACTCTTAATTACCCGATGACCTTCTGCTGAGACGAGGACCAGAAGGCCTGAGTCAAACGAAGCGCGACGGCGTTGCGACAAGACGACAGCATGGCCAAAATAAAAAATAACCTATTTATTTGTTGAAATAGGCACAGGGTAGAGTGATAGTACAATTATTGCATGGTATCACTGTTTCATGCCGTTATTAAAAAAATGTCTTGATTACTATTCATCATTATCATTATCATCCCATTACCGGTCCACTACAGGGCATGGGTTTACTCTTAGAATGAGATGGGTTTAAGATGTTTTTGACCTTTTACCTCGTAGTATATTACTTAATTTAATTATTAGATACTTAGTAATTCATTATTTAAAATTATATATTACAAACATTAAACACAACAGCAATCAAACTAGCTTATTTATTTATTAAAAACTAGCGACTGTTCATGGCTTTTGGAGAGTTTTGCAAGATCCAACCAACCTTGTTCTTTTTCTACATTATCACACAGATGTGTTGAATCGGGCTACCGTACTGGTACATAGTTGCCGTCACGCCGCGCAGCCGTCGCTTTGTATCAGCCTTTACACGGCACTGGGCCAATTTGCCCGGATATGGGACGCGTGTTGGGTTATTTGCCCTGTTTATTTGAGTATGGATGGGATGTAGACCAATTCTATACACACCACATAATGTACTATGTCCCTAGAATGACTGGTTTATACAGTATGTTCGGGATATATCTAACTAGCTAATATTTAAAGACTACTTCAACTCAGTATCCCCCTTAAACAAACCTCTACTATAGCCTGTAATATAATAATCTAAAACTGACAAAAAGCTCAACAAGTTGTTTGTTTCAAAACACAACAAAAAATTTATTTTTATTATACTTTAGTGTATAACAATTGCAAAATTTATTGCAATTTTAGCAAATCGTTGTTTAAATTGCAACAATTTTCCATGTGTTTTATTAATAATTCCAAGTCCTCAACTATGCAGTATATTTCCCACAGGAAGAAGGTACGAGGCAACATAACATCCACGATCGTATCACGTATGACACAAATGCGTCAAACAAAAAGCTTTAATAGGCTGCAATGAAAATACTTCAAAACTATACAGCGTGGGCCGTTTTCCCACAATAAGCCTGCAACAATGGGCTCACATAAAAGCAACAGCTGGTCGGAGGAAAAACGCTGGAGATATCCGAAAGCTTTTCCAGCTATGTGGGACGCGTGAGTTCGCTGCGGGTTGGGTTCTGTACATATAGTGTATGTTTGTGATTTTGAAATAGCTATATTGTTTACTAGCTGACCCGCGCGACTTCGTTCGCGTGTTTATAGGTTTTATATAGGATCGGATCGGATCCCATAATTATTTTATGTACCTAAACTAAATGTAGCCTAAGTTACTCCTTATAACATCACCTATCTGCCATTGAAAGTTCCATTAAAATCGATCCAGCCGTTTCGGAGATTAGCTGGAACAAAAAGACAGACCGACAAACATAAACTTAAACACACACCAGTTTAAAATAAGCCGTACGTTCAAAGATCCAGGTCTCAATTTATTTGAACCCAATACTGAGGGTTGTAATGTCTGTCATTTCTGAACTAAAAAACCTATGACCTTGAAATATTTACGGGACAATATATCAAGTACTACCTTTCTAACAAAAAAAGAATGAGTAAAATCGAACAACGTGTTAATGAATTACAGCTAAATACACGTTTTAACTTTCATCCCCTCTCCCAAGGGAACCGTGCTGAATTTCGGGATAAAAAGTATCCTATGTCCTACCTCGGAGTATAAACTCAAATCGTACCAAGTTTCGTTCGAATCCATTCAGTAGTTTCGGCGTGATGCGCGGCCAAGATACAGACAGACAGACAGACAGACAGACAGACAGACAGAAAGACAGACAGACAGACAAAAATGAAACAAATTGCAGTTTTGGCTTCAGTATCGATTATAGAGTGCCCTCCAATAAAAAATTTCAAAATATCTTCAATGTACAGAATTGGATCTGTTACAGTTTTATTATATTATAGATAGATTCCGGAAAACCGGGATAAAAGTCACGTAGATAGAGTAGGATAGATAGAAAAAGGATTGAAGAAAGAAAGAAAGAAGTGATTTTTTTAACTAAATCTACGCGAAAGTGTGTTGAAGATGTGGGCAAAATCTTGGTAAAATAAATGAATCTTA
Organism: Melanargia galathea; assembly: GCA_920104075.1. Taxonomy (NCBI): domain Eukaryota; kingdom Metazoa; phylum Arthropoda; class Insecta; order Lepidoptera; family Nymphalidae; genus Melanargia; species Melanargia galathea. The sequence continues at coordinate 812,938 of OV049865.1, forward strand.
AACATACGGAAATATATTATATCTTAATATTAATACCTACCTACCTCACACAAAGTACCTAAAGACGACTTAAAATTTACTTTATAATTAGTTACTTATTAATGATTCAAAAGGTAGTTCTGTTCTATTCAGGAATGACAAATCTAGTGTATTATGTAATTTGATTTCAAATGAGACGATCTGTTAATACAGTTTATGTATAAAATGGACGAACCTTGAGTTATTATGAATAGACTTGTGTACCTTGAAGTAGGTTTCTTTAGAGACATTGAACTATAGATATCGGTTAACGTGGTCAAATCTACATCTGCTAAGAATATAAACAGGAATACAACTTAGGCTATTAAACACTCAATTAAACCGGACTGGGAACGGCAATTAAGAATAATATTCGCAGATACGCGAATGAAGGGTGTCGATACGCTATCAGGTTGTGGGACATACAGATCGACAGCTGATTGATGCAAATGAGTAGATATACCTACAGAGAGGAAGCTTCATACAAGCGGCCCGATGTAGGTACATTCGCACATGAGCTCTCACCAACGGTTCACGGACGCTCCGCGTCTGACGCCGCGCCACCGGCTCAGTTGTAAGACAAACGTGTGCTATGTGTAAAGTCTGTTCGTTTTCTTACGGTCACCTTTGTGCCTTGCCGCCTCCGCCGCGCGGCGTTTAGCAAAAGGCACCGCCGGTGACTTCAAAGCATGCCGCGCGGGGTGTACAGGCACAAGGGATTTTGGCGTGTTATACCCACTTATATGTTTTTTTTAATTCTCTTTCCTTTTTATATTTTTTTATATTCGTATTTTATTACAATATAACCATAATTTATAATAATTTATAATAACAATATAACACTATTGTATGGGTCCGAATGCTGGACTACAAAGAAGACGCATGAACAAAAGATACATATACCAACGAAATGAAGATGCTTAGGTGGGCGAGAGGTGTAAGACGGCTGGACAAAATTCGTAATGAATATATACGGGGTAGCTTCAAGGTTGCACCAATTGTCGACAAATCACCGAAAACCGCCTTCGTTGGTATGTACATGTCAAAAGACGAGAGGAGGACCACGTAGTGCAAATTGCTCTAAATCTACCGTAACAGAAAAGAGGTAGAGGCCGCCCGCCATCGACCTGGTGGTCTAACATAGAACGAGACCTCAAGAAAGCCCAGTTGCCAGAACCGACAACCCAAGATCGTTCGACTTGGCGCAGGAAAGTGAGGAGACCCGACTCCAAATAATGGGATTCAGGGAAGGCAGAAGAAGATTACAATATAACCATAAACATAAAATATAATATTATCATGAACACGGGTCTTCTCTCAAAATGAGGAGGATTTTAACCATAGTCTACCACGCTGGCCAAGTGCGGATTGGCAGACTATTCGGAGATACTGTTAGAATAGAAAAAAATTACAAACAGAAAAAAAATAAAGAAAAATAAAAGCAGAATACTAAGAGCACCTGCGCCTGTACGGACACTATGTTACCGAACGGACTATATGTACCTACAGCTGACTGCTTTTATGAAGCTTCCTCTCTGTAGGTATATCTACTCATGTGGCTGATGTGCAAGATCAACGCTTGACGAGCTACTGGCTACTGGCGCGACGACATCCGAACTAGCCAGACTGAAGAACCAACCTTAAATCTGATAATGATAAAGTCCACTATCCTGTTAGCAGCGTGCCAGTGGAAAGGATATCGTTTATTTTGTGTACGACTCAATAAATTCCTAACTCGGGAGCAATGTTGGGTAGCATTAAAAAATCTGCAGACATTGTCCCGTGGTCTCCTTTAGATTGTTATTTTTTAGGATTCCGTACCCGAAGGGAGAAACGGACCACTCCACTTTGTGGACTCACGGATGTCACTTTGCAGTATGTCTGTCTGTCCGTGTATGTCACGGATTTTTTTTATTAGTCCACAAAACTGACACGTCTGATGGGTCTCTGGTTCGTATATAGACGGAATGATATTTTGATATGCTACTTACGAATTCTACACCAAATATAAAATCCGAATATTTTAATTAAAAAGTCCCTCCTTGAAAAATACACGACAAACGAGGCAAAGGAATTTTTTTTTTCTTGAACTTGTTAGGAATTTCGTATATCTATATATTATGTAGGTAACATACCTACTGTATTCATTCAAACAATAAATATTGAATCAATTTTTTATTTTTTTGTCGATCATAATATGTAGGTACGAAACCCTAATAGAGCGAGTCCCGACTCGCACTTGGCCGATTTTTTGCTATTCGCCTGTCATACGAAACGAATCCTGTTATAGCAAGTGGCTGAGTCATTTTCTTTGCTTTTAAAGTAAACCTCAAAGGGTCTTAAATTTTTCCTCGTTCTTTCCATGCCCACGATAAACATCCAAGTATATGTAGTAAGTAATGTCTAAAGTACGTTTTGGTATCAATTTGCTGTAAGTAACTTTTTCCGACCATTTCCCACTTTTCGTCGCCATCACAACTTTGATCAACTTTGCTGATCACCACTCTAGCGATTAAAAAAATAACAGCCAATAAATGGACTACATTAAATAAATGATTATGAATTTATCATACTTAATTAAAAAATGTATGACAGTAACTATCATGTCTGCCTCATATTCTATTGCTTTTCAGCGTTTCTCAAAAACCGCGTTGATGTCCACAGTCATCAAGTCATCAATTCAGTATTTCCGCTTCCAAGCTACTAAGTGTAGGTACCACGCGCACGTAAGTATAAATCACCCGCCAACACGCACCACCAGCGCCCGCAAAGCGCCCGAAACGATCTAATTAACGGAATATAATTGGAATTCTCCAGATTACACTACATCTCCCGCTAAAAGCCACTCGGTGTTCGCACGGGGGGCGCCTTGTCGCCGCACTGGAGGCTGTGAGCCGCGCCCGCGCATGTTCCCCTTAATTAGTCCGACGACACGCCGCGTTCACACTCTCCAACACGCCCAAAAAGGAGATCTCAGTTAGCCTTAAGTAGACCGTGTTACGCGATTGTTCGTTTTGTCCGAGATCCCGACGAGATTGTCCTATTCGGGGACCCTGTACACGAATTTGTAAGATATAGCTACTCTCTCCGTATCTGCTTTGATTATTTCGGAAGATAGGTATTGGTGCTCTGAACTGATTTGACAGCTCTAAATGTAATGCTATTCTTTTGTGCAGGCAACACTGTGAAAAGGTAAGTATTTTTAGACCTGTCAGTTTGGTTTGGAAATTGTGTACGACAAAATTATAGTAAGTAAGTACCTACCATTGTTAAACTATTATTTTTATATTTCACTGAAAGCGTTTAAGTGTTTGAGGCATTAATAAACAAACATTTTGTTAAACTTAAGAATAAAACTTAAAAAAAGCGGTTAGTAAAGCTAATTGAAAATAGTAAAGCGTTGAAAATATTAATTAGGTATAAAGAAAAGAAGATTATATGAATACAAAACTATTCGAAGAATAAACAATACATTTTTGCTGATGAATGTAAGTTTAAGAAAACTAATAGGTATAAGATCAAAACTGTGGAATAGAAGATAAGTACAAATTAAAAAAAAAAAAAAACAAGCAAAGTAAATTACTGATCAACTGTTTATGCCAAGCATGGCCCAGCTTTACTAGTGAATCAACATTTTTCTCTCCAAGTAATAAAGAATACAGCCGCTGAAGGAAAAGGGTTTTTGCTAATTTTCTGTGTCTGTGCCTGTCACTCGATCTAACTATTGACTAAGAGAAATTATACCCTCTTCTTACTATTGATTGATGACATAGACACAGTTAAAAAACGGACACAACAATTTTTTTTACACGCTTTATATTAGCTTCACCGGTATGTATGTTTGTAACCGACTCCTTTGACCGCGATTTTGACCCACTTTAAACGGTCAGATTTCATTCAAACTTTGTAGATTTATCGAGGACCGATGACAATACACTAATTTGATAAGATTATTCCATTATTCAATTTGCAATATAAGATTTTTGTTAAATTATTATTTCGTTGAGTAAGCAACGGAACGAGTTGTTTTGGGCGTATTCGGCGGAGTTTGGTTGGGATTTTCGAATAAATGTGTCAACTGTCGGGGGATTGACACACGGAGGTGAATTGACATGGACTTTTGAAAAAAAAAGCTTGTCAAAAGATATCGCTCAGGCGTTGAAACAACCTAAATCCGACACGTTTCGAAAGAAATCCGCTCATATCTGAACTACGTGTGTTTATTTAAGTGTGATTATGCGGTGATTCGTTGTAATCTATGAAATCTATCAAGCGTAACTCGAGTCTTATTTCCGTAATTTACAATGGACGAAGAGCTGATACAACCATCAATGATCGCCCACGGTAACGAGATGACACCTTCGGCCCTCCGTTACAGAAGTGGGACGCAACCGATATGAAAATCGGTGTGAATCAATTAATCGGCTATGACAATATAAAATGGCGCTTACTCATGGAACAGCAAAACCGTAATTGCGGCATTGGTCGAGGCAATGAAAGCGCCGTCTACTAGCAAAGATATCCAGGTATACCTGAGTTTAATCCGAATAAGAACAAAGTGGACGCTCGCGCATGGGTTACGACCGCGGATATGTGCATCACAGATCCAGATTTGCAAGGAACTTCTCATAATGGCTTTAAGTCGTGCGCTTATAGAACAGGCTTTGCAGGCAGGCAGACCAACTTGAAGCAGTTTCTGGTTAGGAAATATCAAGACTTCTCAATAAAGCAAATCGGTTGTGTGTTTCCGATGTGGTGAGCGGGCACACATATCGACCCAGTTTTCGTCGTTGATCGACGGCGTTGGCAACAGCAGAGTCGGCGGTGGTGTGATCCAATGGCCGGTGTTAGTTGCGCTCTCATTAAAGAAAGTATTGCGCATAGCTTACCGGCTGTGCGTTATAATAAAGTGGTTAGTATTTCGAGTGGTAATAGTAATATTTGCTAATTTTACGTGAGGTTACGATAGATGTACCTACAGTCGACTCTCGATAATTTGACACTCGTTAATTTAAATCTTTTGATAATTTAAACTTTTTTCCCAGTCCCTTGAAAAACATTCGATAAATTGAATAAAATCAATACTAATTGGTCCACTAGGTAATTTGAAGTTAAATCTTGCCCGCCAACATTCAATAATTTGAAGTCCGGGCTTCCGTATCTTCTCTCTATAATTTGAAGTGTTTATCATGCACAGACCTATCGATTGTTTACATAAATGAGATAATGAGACAAGAGTCATTTGCAGTTCATATTTCAGTCTTTCTTCAAATGTTAAAGTGAGTGAGAAGTGACGGTTAGGTACCTACTTCTCATCTCTCACCACTATCGAAAATTAATTGGACAATGATAGACTGAAGGCTTAACTCTTATTTTGAACTCTTGGTAATGTGATATTTTTCTTTGTCCCTTGAGTTTCAAATTATTGAAAGTCGACTGTAGTTTACAAATTTTGTTTCACGTTATAGGTATTAGAAGAGTTTTTGCGTTTTGAAAATATTACTCGTGATATTTTTATATAATACTCCTTTGTCATCGTTGCCAACTTTGAATAAGTTAACTATTATATTGAACTAGTGGACCCGGCAGACTTCATCCTGCCCCGTGACATACCGACATCAGCGCCGCCTACCGAGACCCGGTAGGTTACCTTTACCTACCCGGTAATTGTGTTTTCAATCCATCCAGGAACCCATTGAAATAACTAACCGTACGGTAACTAACTGTAACTAAGGTAAACAAAATAGATGTCACACACAACTAAAATCTAAGCACAAAACGCACGAATGCGAAGATAAAACAATATTAAAACAAAATAATAATATTATTAATTAGTACTTATTTACTTTAATCCTAATGTACGATTTACAATAAAAAACAAATAAAATAATTTATTAATAATTAATATCTGTTGTATTTTAAGTGACATGATTTTTTTAGTGTTTTATAAATCAACCAAACTAAAAAGTAGAAAATAAATAATAGTTTAAAAAAACTAAAAAACACGCTTTTTATAGAAAACCATGAACTAAAAAATAGAAAATAAATTTTAATAAATATAAATTAATAATAGTGTGCATATGAAAAAATGTATTTTATTTAAAAAAAGCGTGGGGTGATTTTAAGATATTATCGAAATGATAATCCTCTATACACCCATGCACCCCACGTTTTTTTTTAATAAAATACATTTTTTCATATGCACACTATTATTAATTTATATTTATTAAAATTTATTTTCTATTTTTTAGTTTGGTTTTCTATAAAAAGCGTGTTTTTTAGTTTTTTTAAACTATTATTTATTCTCTTATTGATGGTTCGTCGGGTTTTTGTAATAAGGATAACGTTACATAACACGCATAGAACAGAACGGGTTCCGTGCAAAAACTTGACACAGAGCATTATGAAAAACAAAAAGCCCCGCAAATACACAATACCGGAGAGTTGTGAGCAGTATTACTTCATTCCGCGCACAGCTTGGCGAGCCTGCGACAATGTGAACAAAAACGAACCCAGCCACCTAGCCAAAGAGCTGGTGGTCACCTGAGTGTCTAAAGTCAAAGTCAAAACTTATTCAAAGTTGGTACACTGTACACTTTTTGAACGTCAATTTAAAAAGTCAGACTTTACATGAAAGTGAGATAATGTATCTATTGTTTAATACCCGAACTGAGGAACTAAAATATTAGTACGGTCTCATTTGAAATGTCTCTCGGACTATGCTCGCATTTAAAATGTAAAGGACTATACATAAAAGTGACGACCATAGACAATATTATGATGATGTTAAATCCAGGTCAATTTTGTTTTTAAAATAACAGAATCAATGAATTAATAACTTTTCTTTTTAACTAAAAATTCCTGATTGAAGGTTTTTAAAAAGTCCGTGGGAACTTTTGGATTTTAAGAGTTGAAGAATATATCCGATACATCCTATTTTTCAGGATGCAATCTATCTCAGTGCCAAATTTCGTCAAAAGCAGTTCAGCAGGAAAGCGGTGAATAAGTAGCAGACAGGCAGATAGTTACTTTATTTAAAAAAAAATCAGCCAAGTGCGAGTCGGGCTTCGCTCTTTCAGGGTTCCGTACATAATTATGAACAATATAATATTTTGGGTCTAAGAAATATTTAATTTCCGAGCTAGACATCGCAACAAACCGTGAAAGAAAAACCCAAAAAAATGTTTGTTTATTTTGGTCACAGCTTATAAACTATTTAATAAATCGTTGTTTTCAGTATTTGTTGTTTAAATAGAGCATATAGTACATAATATACTGAAATATCTTATTCCCAACTAGTTTAGTTTTTGAGATAGCCCCCGTCACAAAAATGGTCTAAAACTGACAACTTTGATAGCCTCCCATTCCCTTATTTTTTGAGATAAAAATTAAAAAAATATATATTTGTACTCTACTTAATGAGTTCTAAACAATGATACCCCACAAGCTAGGGTAAATAAAAATTTTTTTTTTCCGGCTCCTTTTTCATGTATGGGAGCCCCCCTGAAAAATAATTTAATTCAATTTCTAATTCAATATTTGATTTTGGGTTAACGTTTTACACTAAATACCAAAATTTCAGGTTTGTAACTCATTTCGTCTGCGAGCTAGAGACCTGTGACCGGCGGACAGACGGACAGACAGCCGAGTGACATTAATAGGGCTCCGTTTTTTACCCTTCGGGTACGGAACCCTAAAAAGAACAACGTCCTAGTTTCTTACTAATTCTTCTAGGTAGGAATGACATTCCAAACCAGTGGCAGATTCACTTGACGATTCGAAACCCCTTAAAAAGTTTTTTTGAATAAAAAAGTACTCATAGCCACAAGTTAGTGATTAAGCACAAAATATTATGTCACACTTTTAATAGGAGTGCTTAAATTAAATTTTGCCATTATCATACTCGTAAGTTCTAAAACATAAACAGGTACAAGAACCTTGTGTGTAAAATAAAATTAAAACACCGGTATTTGAACGGGAGGTTAAAACCGATTGAAAATTACAGCCTCCAGCTCTCCGATTGCAGCAATGCGAACGGTAGCGAAATAATAAGATCGCACAACAAAATAAAGAAGTGCTCGAAACAAAAGGAAGGCAAGGCTAGTGAAATAAGGCGAAAAGGTTTAAGGAGTGACGCGGTGGGCCCGCGCTCATTGTCTTCCAGCTGCACCGAGCAAGAACGTAATATGGATGAGCTACGTGTTCTCGACTCATATTGCAACATATTGGAAATTCTTCAAAAAATTTGTAGTGGCGATCGGAAGTCGATTTTTTAAAAGAGTAGATATTTTAAGCTTTGTAGTGTATCATTTTAAGCTTTTTAGTGTCTATATCGATTCACTGTCCTAAATTCCCGTGGCTTAGGAACGCAATTCCCTGCAGAGCATCAAAATTAAGAAATTAAGATCAGGATTTTAATGATGTACTAAATCCTCACGGCTTAGGAGTGCAGTACCAGGCTGCATCAGGATTGAAAAGTAAGGACGAGAAGTTAAATGATGTCAGTTTATGCTTGGTGCCTACAATATCAATTCACAATCGACAGTTCCTAAATTTCCACAGTTTCGGTGGGCTGTATTCCTGAAAAAAACTCCAAAACTCAAATAAGTTTTTTCGTTTGGCTTTTGTTTAATGATCCACCTATAACTACATAAGAGTGACTCATAGAATGCATTAGATCATCAAACATCCTTGTAGAGCTGTCTTCGGTTCATTGTCATGCACCGGATTCAGCGGCGGCGCCTTAAAGAGTAAAACTGCTGGTATAATATAAGCCATCAGTTACAACCGCGCCGACCTGTCGTACGACTATAAATCCGCTTGTTACTCACTAGTGCGTTAATATGATCGTCAGGTACGAAGACTAATTGCAAATTTTAAATTACAATGCGACTGGTTATTTATGAATGGCAAGACCAACTCCGTATTATAATGAAGACCTATAATGGTAATCAGGCTAATCAGAGATCTAAACAATAGATAAAAGATCTGAGATCTATGTTCAGCTCCATTATAATATGGATTAACGGGTTTCGTACATCTTGCCCTTATAGTACATTTTTCTTTTCTCTTTGAAAATTCAAGAATTTTTTTCTTCGTGAAGCGCGTAATGGAGCGGGACGCTTTGTCAAAAATATAGGTAACTACGCGTTTTTTAACCATTTATTCAAGACTCAAGATATGTTTTGAATATTTGTCTAACTAGCTGATCCGGCCGCGGCAGACGTCGTCCTGCCCGGTGACACCGACATCAGCGCCACCTACCGAGACCCGGTAGGTTACCTGTAACTACCCGGTAATTATATTTCCAGGAACCCATTGAAATATTCACAAAACTACACTAAACTGATAGTACCTAACTACCTACTTAACGAAAATTAAATTTTAGATATTTTTTAAAATACCGTGACATCTCTTTCGTACCTCCACGACCTCGGAATACTGATAAAAAAAATCGCTCGCAATGGACTGGTCGTGGTACATCATTGTTGCTTCCGATACGTGCTACCATCCGCGCCATCGCACTCCACACCATCGCCCTTAACCCCGCGACGTAAGGGCCACATTCCCATATCACCCGCTAATTAATGCCAAAGACTCATATGAGACTTTCAACCTGGTCATTGATAAACTGACAGCCAGAAAAACGGATGGCGTCTCGAAAAGTTTAATAAATGTTTATGTCTATTTTTTCCCCGCGATCACGTAGTGAATTGTAAATTTAATAGTTATTAAATTGATCGATATTTTGATAATGTTCGTAATAAGGTCTTAAACTTTTCAATGACAAGTTAGCCTTTGACTGCTGCCGTCTGCAGAAGTCTATTCAATCCATTGCAGCCTTTTGACATCCAACCGCTTGACACATGCCTCCTGTGCAGGAGAGAGGGATTTAGAATTTAGAACCACCACGCTGCTCCAATGTGGGTTTGCGGGCCTTAACTAATGTCAATGATAGTGATAATAATTAGGACGGGGTGAAACACCACCATCTGCTACTTAACTCCAAGCTGGCACTGAGAATTTGCAGTCGAACATGCTCACCGCTACACAATATGGGACTTTATAATTTCTTAATAGCCTCAGATCTGGACTATTCGGAGGCTTCGGCCGTAGCTAGTTACCAACCTATCGGCAAAGTTATACCATGGACATTCACGGTGAAGCCATTTGGCGTGATTCCGAATAAGATCATCGTGATGAGTTAAGGTCGCGGTCAAAGACAATGTCATCGAATAAAAAATAAATACAAGACTCAAATAATATGATTAGAAAGCCCAATTTATAAAAATTTAAAAAGTAAATCGTCTACACCGTTCGTTTTATTAAGGTCCGTGCGAGTGATAGAGGCTTCGCAGAAGGCGCCTAATGAAGATCTTAATTGGGTGCGCGCGTGTGTCCGCGCCCTTATCGACTCGCTTGCAGTTGTATGGACTATTTCTTCACCGCTGATACTTTCCTGGTATATTTATTTTTTATCACCATTTTCACTTTTATGGGGCGAAGCTGAAGTGGTAATAATGGTAATAATAGCTTGAATCAACGACCTGCGATGGGATTCCAATGTTTGGCAATTCCCCCACTTTAGACGGGCAGGTTACATACAGGTTACAGGTTATTTACTCGTCCCAAATAGTATAAAATTAAAAACATGAAATAGCGTCCATTACCGGTGTACCTATAAGTACACAATCTCCAACAACATGAAAGTAAATCTTTCGCTGAATAATACTTATCAAAAATATTATTCTCTGAGTTAGAATAAAGAGTATCACGTTACAACGCGGCAGCAACACATTATAAAATGTAACGGATTTGGCGCTGACACACGCTGACTGTACCGCCCGCGCGCCGGCCGGGGCCCGCGGGACCGGCCGCGATATACGATAAGCATAAAAATAAATACCAAATGAAAAAACCCTCAAAGCCAAAGCACACGCAATTCTTATAGCATCGACGCGGACGGTCGGCGATTCGATTGCTTTTCGGAAGCTCAAAGCTGCGATTGAACGTTAAATTCCGCAAATCATTAGTTTCGTAAGTAAAACATTTATACAGTAACTGCACAAGTTCAGACAGGACAAACACGCGTGATTTTAATACCGCTATGGAAGCAATCGCTAAAATGCGTGATTTTAATACCACTATGGAAGCAATTGCTAAAATGCGTGATATTAATACCGCTATGGAAGCAATCGCTAAAATGCGTGATTTTAATACCGCTATGGAAGCAATCGCTAAAATGCGTGATATTAATACCGCTATGGAAGCAATCGCTAAAATGCGTGATTTTAATACCGCTATGGAAGCAATCGCTAAATTGCGTGATATTAATACCGCTATGGAAGCAATCGCTAAAATGCGTGATTTTAATACTGCTATGGAAGCAATCGCTAAAATGCGTGATATTAATACCGCTGTATTTTACAATAATAAAATAAGTAAAGTATCCATTCGCAGTAGCAAATATTCCCTCCGCTATCGTCCAGAATTCTTTTTATCTAGATGATACCAGGCCTAAGTCGCTGAAACGCGATACGGTATAGACACAGCCGCAAAATAGCTGATCGCAAACGTTAAAGGAATCGCGTCTGCATTGAGCCTAAATAATGAACAAAAAAAAAAAACGAAAAAGTCACGCGAAACTACCATTACAAAATAACTCCGCCGTGTAGCTAGTGATTCGATTTACCGAACGCAAATAGGAGACGAGACTGACATAAAATCAATCGGCTGGCACGCGAGGCTTAACACCGAAATAATGTAAATTATTGCTCGTAAAAGTGTCATTTTCGACGTACGCGTGACGTCACGGCCAAGACCACCTTCCGCGCCGCCCGAGCGAAACGCAACCCTAAATTAATACCAACAAAACATAGAACAGCTTGACGGCAGAACAGTTTTTCGAGAATGGGAACCGAGGAAAACAGTTGCGCTCCAAACTGCCCCCGCTTATCTTTGTCATCAGTAGACATATTTGCATGTCTAGCATATCTCGGTACCGGGTTTACGGTGTATCGGTATTATTTACGGCGCGCTATCTCCACGGAAGCGGTCCGAGTGTTCAAAGAACGTTCGTATCTTTGGGGAAAATGTACGTACCTACTTGTAACTCCAAGGTTCAACTTTACAGTACAACAGCTGTCATACTCGTCAGGGAAACATCGGCAGCGCGGCGCAACGATCACGCGTCCCACACAACTCTTTAATAATAATGAGGAAAAAGCTACCCAACTGCCCACAAGGCAGTGTGCGAACACAGGTGCACTCCCTATTCCTTCACTCTCATAGTCCGATGGGATGCCAATGCGACATGATTGGCATGACAGGCTCAAGACCGGTGACTTTACGCGCTCCCCGAGGCAAGGAAGTTTCCAACTCCTGGCTGCTACAAAGAATTTCCTGACAGAAAAACCCAATAACTTTTCTTTTTTCCCTGCCTCCCTCAGACTCATCGAATCGTGTCTTCGAATCGTGCGTGTGGAAAGTGACAACACAGCTCCGAGATATGATCGCTAACTAAGGCAAGGGCTAAGGGCGTCATAAGAAAGCTCAGAGACTAGAGTTACTATGCTATCTAAGTATGCTTTATGATCAAATCAGAAATGAGGAGATCTGTCTCGTCTTGTTCTAGCAATGCGACAGACCGCAGACGGCAATCAATTATGTGCACACGACATGATATTGTTATTTGAATTTGTTTTTAAAAGAGACCGCCAAGCTTGCTGGTTTTTCTCGGTGGTAAAGACATTCCGTAGTTCAAGATTCACTTGACGATTCGACAGCATCGTTTCGATTCGACAATAACATACCTAATAGTAGGGGTTTTCTTGAGACAATGATGCGATGGTTGTCCAGATTCTTCCGCGAGATCCTTATAGATATGGGGCTCGTCAAAATTGTGTTTAAAATAGGACAAAAGCTGTCAGGGCAGTAAACCTCAAACGTCGCTTGTACGCGTGTGTGCGCGAGGGTGTTCCGCACACAGGGATGAGGAGACGATCATTTACATACGGCGGGGTGCCGTGGAGAGCGAGAGCGCCCTCCGCCGGGAGCGGGCCCTCCCGCGCGCGGGACAGAGATCACTATACTATTATCATTTAGTAAAAAAAACGAAAAGTGGGCGGGGGATTACATTATAGTAGCGAAAGTAATCGATAGTCTGTTTTAGTACGCGGCCGCTGTGCAGTTGCAGCCTAAATACGCAGGTGAGGTCGCGCCAGGTGAGTGACGCGCTGCAGCGGCGCCCTAAGGCCCAAATTAGACGGTTCATTTTTCGGGATTGTTGCTTTCATTTTCGAGGCTTCATCGATGAGTCGAAAAGGAACCATCTGAACACCGACCGTTCATCGTACACATGCACTGTTCCATAGCATACATATATCGTATCATGCATCGTTCATGGCGAAAATGAACGATGAACGGGGCACCGTCTAATTTGGGCTCCTATACCCGAATTACTAATTCCGTGGAATGCTGACAGCTGTCATTGTCATTTACAGATGAGTTATTTGTATGGAGAACAGGGTTAACATCTACGAAGTACGATTTTACCCCAAACTCCTTTAATTCCCTGTCATCATAAAAAGCCTTATGTCGCGTAATAATATTACTCGTTTTGCCTTAAAATAGAAAACACTAAGAGTGGAAACTAGAAAGTGCACACTAACAGCAATAGAAAACAAAAGAAGCACATTGAAAAAATTTATTCAAAAATGGATATCGAATGACATTATCACCATGAAGTGTCGGTCAGGCATTTGTCATATCTACATGCGGCAGCTGATTTGTATACGTATTTGCATAAGTTTTGAATTTTTTATCTTTTTTGTGGGAATTGTTTTATCTCTGGTAACATTACGAAACGTCAGAATTCCACGGAATTAGTCATTCGGGTACACTACCACAGCTACTAAACTTTCCTGAATTTTACGACATGTGAAGCTATGATAGCATCGCTTACGTCGGACGTAATTGTTTTACAATAAACTTGGATAACTGCAATACTGAGAAGACTGCAATCCAACAGGTCAACGATTCAAACCCCACGATATCGAAACTGAGACTTCTTGTAGGTATTATCCAAATAGTACTTGTCAATGATGCGCTGGAGGTACTTTCACTATGGAATTTAAGAATTTCCTCTATTTTTAATTTTTCCTATATTCCCTCTATTTTGCCAACCAAATCGGTAATAGAAGACGACCACCCGAAATGAAACAAGATCTTACATTATTTATGCTACGTCATAAAATTTTCCTCGTTTTCACCTATGAAACATTGATGCAGAATCCAAAGGAGTCCATTAATTATTGACACAAGGCGTTTTGGGTCAATCGGGTACCAAGGATGCGCCGTTTAACAAACGAGCCGTGGAGCATTTGCGCATAATATCCCTGTCCCCTGATATGACCCGTCGCGTCGGGGCTACTGGCCGTTGAAGACAAACGACTGGAGTTTATGTTCTCCTGGTACTTAGGTTTTAAAGGAAAATGAAAAGGTTAAGTTGCTTTATTAGTTAAGTGATACTTTAGTTTAGGAGTTTATACCGAGACATACGGACGAAGTCACATATTATGATTGTGAAAGTTAGGCACCGGTGACCTGGTTACTTGGTGGACGTTGGGGTCTCAAGATGCTTGAATGGCGACCCCATACTGGCAAACGCGGCATTGGAAAACAACCCACTACGTGGATGGTTGATCACAACCGAGTCACTGGCTGACGCTACTATACAAGCGGCACAAGATCGAATCAGAAGTTATAGTTTTATTTGAAGAGTACCTTCGTGCTTGCCTGTGTGTCATGTATACTTAATATTGTGTTGTATGAGCGTGACAGTATTTAGATGAGTACCCAATTGATCTCTCCAAAACTAAAAGATTTAGCATAGTCTGCATAGTTTGACACACTGAAAACTAAAATCACCCAACGCTATATCGTGCTGGGTGTTTTCAGCGCGATTCTGTTCTGCTCTTGGTATTTTTTCGTCCTTAAATAATCTTCTAAATTAGTGGACCTCTCACTCCACTCGTGTGGCGATTTTTCAAAACCACTCTGAAGCAAAGAAATCGATCAATAGATGAAAAGATGGCCCTGCGTTTATTTTATAAATCTAAGCCTAAAGACAAAATCGTGTCCAGTAGTAAATGGGCCGTGGGCCATTTGCGCATAATTTCACACCTCGACCCTTCGCCGGCCACTCGCTAAATGGACACAGTCCGTGAAAGATAAACGGTTTGATTTTATGTCTTCCTAGTACGAAAATTATTCATAAAAATATAGTCATAATAATTTTTTTATACGCTATCTAATTTATTTCATAGACCTATTTGTTAAGATAATATAGTCTAGTAACTTATACAAAAACATATTAATATTGCTTACGATGCAAATAGCCGACAATACATCCTCAGATTCACGTACTACCTACTACGTAGCTGTGCGTAATACGTCAATCCGTGGCTACGTGTCGTAACGCAGCGTGTCGTAACGGAAAAATGGCGGATATTTATATAGTGATAAAATCCATTTACGAGCCACGGTACAATGCGGGGCGAACAAACTTTATTTCCATAGCTTTCATATCTAGAGGACCGTCGACGATAGGGGTGGGACGCTATGTCTGAGTTGTTATCGACGGATGCAAAATATGCATATTTAAGTACTTACATAAATTATAATATTTGTAGACATTTCTTAGGCAAAAAAAAATCAATTAAGTACTTAATATTTAGGGCCTGTTTCACCACCTTCTGATAGCTTATTCACATATTTTGTTCTTGTCACTTGACATAAAGTAAGACAGTGACTAAACTTATGTTTAGGTTATCAGAAGGTTATGAAACAGGCCTATTCTTCTAAAAGTATTTCAATTCAGCCATAATATAATTCATAGAATTTTAGTGAGATTGCCTTTTTAGGTTCTTGCCTATTTTTGTACTACGATTAGGTGAAGTTCCACCGACCTCTATTTTTTCACTGATTAAACCTCTATTTAGTGACAACTCGATAAATTCTTAACAACCAATGTCAAATCACTAATTGCATTAGCTATTGTTTGAAAAATGCATAAAAATGTATACTAGGTAAGTAAATTCAGTAAGTAACAACAATTACTTACGCAATAACTTGCTATTTATTTATGCATGTTTTCGCGTACTTATTTACATAATTTTAAATGAATATCGATTGTCGAAATCACATCCCAGCCGTCCCTAACGTCCAAAGCCACCCTCAGTTTTTCCTTCAATTTTCCTTTTGCGATCTCCATTCACTTAATTGACGAAGAATTTTGATTGGTCCCGGGTACCTAGCCGCCATATTTCTATGCATCCACCGCGACGTCGATTTTTTTTTCCTTTTATTTCTCGTCTCATTTATTATTCCGCTCTTATTTTAATGGTTAGGTTCGTTATTGTTGGACTCTTGGTCTCTGAGACCCCGAGTCGGTATTATTCGCGTCTCTAATTGCTATCTGTTTTTGCCGGTTGGAGGACTGTTGAATGGAGATTTTTGTTTGTTGTTAGACGTACGTGTTTTCCCTGGGAATTTATTTGAATTTTGATTTTGAAGCATTTATTATTTCCATTTTCAGTGTTTAATTACTTTTGTAAATGTAAGATTAATGCATCGATGCAAGTACCTATACGTAATGAGATGAAGTAACAGGCGGCAACACTACAAGTATGGCAAGTTTTAAGTTCTTAATCGAACTCCTCACCGAAGTTGTCGTTTAGCTGCCTATTCATTTGTATGGATGATAAAATGTCAAATGATATTATTTGAGTCTGATTTTTATTTCCGTGGAATTCTGATGTTTCTTAATGTTACAAGAGATAAAACAATTCCCACAAAAAAGATAATAAATTGAAAACTTATATTTATATAAAAATCAATTGCCACAATATGCAGATAATGACAAATGCCTGACAGATACTTCAGGTATTTTAGCTTGGGGTAAAATCAAACTTCAGGTGGTAACCCTGTTTTTCATACAAATAACCCATTCTATTTTTAAAATGATAACTGTCAGAATTCCACTGTCATTAAGTATATGACTCTAGTCTAGTGCAACTTTTCAAGTTAAAGTTAACTCAACCATACGAAAAGTCTCCACACGTGACTGTTATGGCCATGTGTGACAAAACTAATTGAGATTTGCATTAAAAAGAATAACCTCGAACAAGTAACTTAGTACTTACCTACTCAAAGAAAACAGCTCTCATGTAATTTTCTTAAAATTAAATTTTTTTTAATTTTTTTAGTGAAAAAATAGATAACTACTACATTTTAATTGTACGCATCCGATTTTAAGTTACAAGATACAATCGATAAATTAACGATAAGGAATGCTTTGAATCGATATTCGCAAAGGGTAGAAGTCAGCGCGCGCGGACATCCGCACAATACGCCGCGCGTGACGTTTCAATGGGCGGCCATACTGAAAATTTGTTGGGCCATCCTCGCCGGTACAAGCGACCCGGCGCGCGCGCGGCCGTTTTGTCAATCCGTCCGCCATTTTACTGTTTAATCAGCCGGCCATTCATGTGTACCGCCGTTGACGAGTAATTGCTGGCCCGATTGAAATGTTACTTACGCGGGCCGGGTTCGATCCGCCGGGTATTCAAATGTATTGAGCTCCTCCATGAGGCATGGTATCGTTAATTATTGGTTGCGGTTTTGATGGCTCCAATAAGGTTTTGTGTGGCAATAATTTTTTACATAATATTTTTAGTTACAACTAATTAAATCAAGGCATTGATCTATCTCAATGGTCTAGCGATCAGGGGAACGCTGAATATACGAAAATGAGTTTAATTAATAAAGATTTATTTATTTATTTTCATAGTAAATATTTTGGGGCTAAGAGCCAAGAAAGCTGACACAAGACGGAAAATAAAATAGTTTTGAAAATAAATGCTCAGATTCAGATTTTAGTAATCTTAATTTTTTTGACACTCAGTCAAATATCAAACTTATAAAAAGGCTTGTACTGACTGACTGACTGATTGATCTATCAACGCACAGCCTACCCCACTGAAGCTAGGCAATTATACAAAATATATAGATATATTTACACTGTGACAACTTGAAAAATAAAGCTCGGTAGTACGACAAAGCTTTTTCTTATTTTCGTCTCCGTGAATGAGGTCCGTCCAGCGCTGGGCGTCGGTCGTCGCTCGTCTCACCCGGTTCTCATTAGCAGCGATCAACATTCAGTTCACGCGTCCGCTGGCGCCAGCCCGCTGTACTGTGTACTGCACGACGCACATGTCATATTGACGGGATGTAGAGATGTTTATACACTCTTCAAGCTTCCAGTCCAAGCACAATCAGTGCGACAACGCTTTCTCGCAGCTTTCCAATAAACAAAGCATTAGGAAAGCCGCCAGAGAGATGTCACCCACGCGTCACTGCCAAATGCCAATGCAAGTTGGATATGACCCAGTGGTCAGTCATCTAAATATTATGTCCTCGAATTTTGGCTACGGTGGCCAATCTCAATCGAGGCGAAGACTAGACTACACATAAACACCACCATCACCACTACAGCCTTTTTTACGTCCCACAGCTGGGCACAGGCGTCCTCTCTTACAGAAGAGAGAGATTTAGAACTGAGACCCGAATGAATGAGATAAATAAAGCGGGTTGGCGGGCTTTAACGACTATTGTCACATGATAGTGATAATAACTGGAAACGACTGCTTAACGTGCTCTCCGAGACACGGGGGTGAAACACCGCCAACTACCAACTCCGAGTTTGCACTGAGAATTCCTGATATAGAAAAACCTTTACCCGACCCGGGAATCCAACCTGGGACCTCGTGATCCGCAGTCGAATATGATAACCACCAACAAGGCAGTTGACAGAATTTTGGCCACGGTGGCCAATCTCGATCGAGGCTTCACCTTGAACTATTTTTAATTTTTAACCCCCGACGCAAAAACGACGGGGTGTTATAAGTTTGACGTGTCTGTGTGTGTGTGTGTGTGTCTGTCTGTTTCCCTGTGGCGCTCAAACGGGTGGACCGATTTGAATGCGGTTTTTTTTGTTTGAAAGGTGAATTAGTCGAAAGTGTTGTTAGCTATGTTTGATGAAAATCGATCCAAGATGGCCGCCGCTACAAAATGGCGGATTACATATTTTTTCACAACTCCCTTAATATGGGTATCAAATGAAAGGGCTTGACTAGTAGAATAGCACTATGCAAATTCAAGATGGCCGCCGCCACAAAATGGCGAATGTCGGGGTTTTTTTAAATTTTTAATTTATACTTGTATAATATCTTGGTAAGTGAAGTTAGCAGAAGTTGTTAAGTATCATGCTATACACATTTGGACGGATAGGTATCTGAAGATAATTTCTGTCGAAATAATAAGCATGATTCTTGAACCGCGTAGCTTTAGTTGCTCCCGCCCCAATGGAGCAAGACATTTATCGGCCATATTGGAATTTAGGAGAGCTTTTATTGACCTGGTTTTATGTTAATTGGATTTGCTCGAGACAAATGTGCGTCCGGGTAATCCGTGATCGGGCACTGGGAATTACATTTTTACACACAACGACCAATAAATATCTTAGGGAAATTCTTACCATTGAAGAATTAAAGTACATAGGTAAGGTACCTACCTATATGAGGCTATATTTTACGTCTACTATAATTCCTTGATATTTATTAACACAAGGTGTTGCATTGATCTAAGCATCGTCACTATGTGCTTATAATATGTACCTAATATTAGAATTATAAATTAAAATTATTTATTTCATGTAGAGGTCGTGAGTTCGATTTCCGGGTCGGGCAATTAACTGTTAGGAGTTGGAAGTTGGCGGTGTTTCACCCGGTGCCTCGGAAAGCACGTTAAGCAGTCGGTCCCGGTTATTATCACTAACATGTGAAAATAGTCGTTAAAGCCCGCCAACCTGCATTGGAGCAGCGAGGCGGGTCTATGCTCTAAACCCTATCCTATGTGAGAGGAGACCTTTGCCCAGCAGTGGGACGTTAAAAGGCTGTATTGGTGGTGGTTGTGGTGGTGGTAGGTCAACATGTGACTCTTATGATAATTCAAGACTCCGACTTTACAATAGATAAACAAGACACCGGTTCGGAAAGCGGATTCTGCTGTGAAGACCCGGCAAAAAACTAGATATTTACTATTTTCATAACACAAAATGTTACAATAGGTAGGTACATATGTAGCTACAATGTAACAAAATAAGACACTTCACAAAACCGATTGCAACTTTGCAACATGCAACCATGTCATTTAGCAATTCAATAATTGCGTAATTGTCTAATTGTATAATTGCGTAATTATTTAATTAAATAAGATAACTTAGCCTAATACTTGTTAATCTTAATTCTGAACGTGATTAATTGCAATAGCATTTATTAACGAATTAAGACTAATTGACGAATAATATAACGAATTAACACAAACTGTCACGAAGAAAAATGGCGCTTCAAAACATTGTTGCAATACGTACCTACCTAACATTTCCTTTGAAATTCAAAGTCCTGATAATATTTTTAATTAACAAAAGCAAATACCATTCCCGAAATACATGATCTAACCCGTTTGGTAAAACAATAGTCTTGTGCTAGCTCATAGCTGCCTGGGAGAATATCGCAGCCTTCATTTCAGAGCTGAACTAATATTATTGCGAAGTACCCGACGCGCGTCCCAGGTTCATTAACCCCTCCCCCCAACCCCGCAGTGGGGGAGGCTGTAGCAAAACTCCCCCCTCCACCCCCCACTATGAGATAAATACCTAGTAGGTAGGTTATTAAAATGTGACCCGTGTTACGGTCTAGTTAGGGAATAATAATAGATATATAATAAGTTAACCGTCCTACTATTGTCCTAATTACTAGCTGATGCTCTTTGTTTTCCCAGGATAAAAAGTTGCATATGCCCGTGCTCCGGAATGCAAGCTATCTCTTTGGCAAAATTTTGTGACAATCGGATCAGCGGTGTGACTCTAGGCGGTTAGTTCTATTTCTTAAACAGAATCGGTAATATTTCCGGGATAAAAAGTAGATTAAGGCTACTTTTTATCCCGGAAATATCTTATTAGCGATTTCGACGAGACTTTCACAGGCAAGCACTACTTGCCTGTGAAAGTCTCATCGAAATCAGTTTAGCTTTCCGAACTTATAGTATCGTTATCGAGGCTTTATAACTTTTCCTGAAGCATTCTTTTTGAGCTTTCATAAATAATTATCACCATACACAAAGTAAGTGGAGTCGCCTTTCGGCGCTAGACGTATCTAAGATATTTTATGCCAAATTTTGAAGTTCTTCCGCCGCTCACTCCATCCTCCACATGCGCACTGAATAATTATTGTGGAAACAATAAACAATTCAGGCACAGTACAATAAATTAATGATTAATTTATTGATCATGCTCACGAATGCGTGCCAGAAATTTCCGTTGCATGGCTTGTCCATTAAAAAACAATCTGTCTAAGTCACCATTACCTCGTTTCCAATTTCATCATCATCATCATCATGATCAACCCATTACCGGCTCACTACAGAGCACGGGCCTCCTCTCAGAGTGAGAAGGGTTTTGGCCATTGTCTACCACGCTGGCCAAGCGAATTGGCAGACTTCACACACCTTTGAGAACGTTATGGAGAACTCTCAGGCATGCAGGTTTCCTCACGATGTTTTCCTTCACCGTTAAAGCAAGTGATATTTAAATACTTAAAACGCACATAACTCCGAAAAGTTAGAGGTGCGTGCCCGGGATCGAACCCACGACCTCCGATTAGAAGTTGGTCGTCCTAACCACTAGGCTATCACAGCTTTTTGTTTCCTTTTTAAATGTCTTTTTAAATGTCAATAATTTGCAAGTAAGTTTCCAATTTACTTGCAAATTATTGACATTTAAAAAGTTCTCAATTTTTTATTAAATTTTTCCGACTGTGATTCTTATAATCCAGTAGGGAGTGGAGATATCAAAGCATGTTTTCCCAAACGTCAATTTCAATACTGAATGATAAATTTAACACTCATCTTTGAGGGCTCTAGAACTATAGGTATACTTAGAAGCTTCTTATTTGCCCGTTTTAATGTAGCCGGCAATCAGTGGAGTCAAAAATATGCAAAGCGGCAGCCGAGTCCTTGACACCGGCCTACTTCAACACTTCATTATCCCGAACAATGGCCGTTAAAAGTTGACACGCACACACAGGCAACACGTGTTTACAAACAAGTAATTAGGGTGTGTGGGGAACTGCCACAGTGTACAGACAACAGTTACACAAAATGAGATCTACCTATAGTCTGATTTATAATTCCGTGGAATTCTGACGTTTCTTAAAGTTACCAGAGTAAAACAGTTCCCACATAAAGATAATAAATTCAAGATTTATATACCTACCTAAATAAAAATCAATTGCTGCAGGTATGACAAATGCCTGACAGACACTTGCTGCTGATTATATGTCATTTGACTTCCATTTTTGAATATTCGATGTCCTTCTTTTGTTGTAGTTTGCACTTTCCACTCTTCGCAATTTCTATTTTAGGGCGAAACAACTAATATTAAAACGCGGTTTAATAAGGATTTTTTTATGTTGACAGGGATTTTAAGTAGTTTGGGGTGAAGTCACTTGTGGAGGTGGTAACATACAAAGCAGCATACAAATAACTCATCCTATGTATAAAATGACAGCTGTCAGAATTCCACCGAATTAAAATCTGACTATACTGAGTGAATAACAGATACCACTCTTGTATCACAATACTCTTTTACTTTGTACAATATGGAACAGCGATTATTTACATCCCCAAAAAGCCTTTGATTCTCATTAAAAGTGACTTCTGATTTGCCCGCTTTTGTGCCCATCGGGCGCGCTGTGAGGGTAGTTGAGATTGAGGAAGCACAGGCCCGCGCTGCATATAACATAAATTGTTAAGTATATTGATATTATTAATTTAAAAAAGAGCAACCGTCGTGTTTCTTGCTGGTTCTTCTCGCATTCCAAACCAGTGGTAGATTCAATTTGACGATTCAAAAGTACTTGTAAAAGTTTATTTGAATAAAAACCTTTTCTATTATATTCTATTCTATTTCTATTCTATTCTATTCGTGTAGCTGGTCTGGTTTGACTGCGGCGAGTGGGTACACTGCGGCATGCGCGAGTGGGGAGCGACAATGGAGCGGGCTCATGTAAAATGCATAAGCCGCGCTCTCCGCGTCTCCGACTGTCTTGCGACGCACAGATGTTGCGGTGAAAGCATTTTTGCTTGGCCGTGAAAACTTGCCGCTGAAATTTTAATAAATATCATATTAAGATGATGTCCGCGATGTCGTCCGCGATCTTAGGTTTTTTAAAAATATCTTGGGAGCTCTATGATTTTCCGGGATAAAAAGTAACCTATGTCCTTTTCCAAGGTCTAATCTATCTCTGTACCAAATTTTGTCAAAATCGGTTCAGCGGTTTTGGCGTGAAAGCGAGTCTAACAAACAAACTCACTTTCGCATTTATAATATTAAGTACTTATAGTTAGGATTTTACAGGTGCTAGCGCGTGGTCCTACCCTAAATTTACTGTAGGTAATGTTTTGGCACAATTTAGACAATGATCTTTTCTGAATAATTGTTTCTGAAGCGAGTGTAGGTTTTAAAATAAATGAAACTGATCACTAGAGTTCTAGTTTAGTTACTGGAGTTTGAAATATAATACTTACAAGAGTTTTCAGTTTAATTTAAATATTTCATACTCGACTTAGGTACATTTCTATGCGATAACTTTTTACCGTCCGTCCGCATCGATGACCGTCTGCTGTCAAAACAACGCTCTGTCTCAATAACGCCCTAAGTATATTCAAAACTAAACTGTAACCATATTATTATTATTGTAAGTATTCAGTTACTTTAACCAGAAAGCTCCATATATATAGCTATTATCTACGCTCTTTGAGAATGGCATTGAACCTTATCCAAATGACATTTCTAGATTTTTTAGAGCGAGATTTTGTGGGTGATTTTGCTAATCCTACACTAGCGGCACGCTATGATGGCCGGTTTGACACATTACAATAGTGATGTGGAATGTCAATTTATTCTCGAACAAAAAACAATTAAGTTTTGTTTTTGTACCTGATTAAATAGGTTTAATAAAACAAAAATGTATATGTTTATTTAATTTATTTGAACGAACTGAATATTTGAACGAAAATGAATATACATACTTTATATGCACACAAGAAACATATGAATACAAAAGATACCAAAAAAGGTGCCACAAAAGGCCATAATTAATCAGATTCGTCCATACTACTATTTTCACTGTCGTCACTGCTATCATCACATACATTAATAATTATATGTTCGTTTTCTATAATATTATCTATTTTCACATCTCTTTCATAATCTTCCCTTATTAATTTAACAGTTCTATTCACAACCTTTTCCCAGTCTCCTTTAGTCACATGTTCACAAGCTTCTTCTAATAATTTTAGCATTTTTTTTGTGGTAAATGGGGGTTCTGTATTGTGTCTTGCAGCATATCCCTTAATTTGAGCCCACACCAACTCAATCGCATTATACTCACAATGGTAAGGCGCTAACCGTATAACTCTGTGCCCATGTTCTAATGCTATTTCGTCAATGACGTATCGGATCTTGGTTGGTTTGTTTTCTTTTAAAAGACGTACTAATTCCGCTTTTAACATATTCATGTTTGCATCTACGCCATTTTTACGAAGCCATGCGACGATATCAGCTTTCTTTTGGGATTGGGCAGGTGGCTTGTCAATTTGCATCGAGTGGTATGGGGCGTTGTCCATAATTATAATAGATGGTTCAGGGAGGCTACACAACATTGAGGTAAACCATTCAGTAAACTTTTCTCCATTCATGTCTTCATGATAGTCTCCAGTGGTTTTTGACGCAAAAGCCATGAGAGAACCTTCGACAAACCCGTTGATGGTTCCGGCGTGACAAATTATAAGTCGCGATCCTTTTCCTACAGGAACTTTGGAAGTAGATGCTGCTGTGTCATCGTTCCAAGAACGGCCTACAGTATGGTTAGCATTAAGCCATGTTTCATCCAAGAACACAACATTTTGCCAATTTTTGATTTCTTTCACTTGCCGTAAAAAAGTATACCTTGCCATCGCTATATCAAATCTTTCCATCAATATTTTGCGTTTGTTACATTTTTTGTATCGAAATCCAATGGTCTTCAAAATCTTCGTTAAAGAACTTTCCCCACCGAAGAATAATCCAGCTTCCTTCAGTGAATGCACCAACTTTTTTCTTGTTGGATACTCCTTCTGTAAATAGTAGCCGTAAACATGTCTTCGGATAGCATCGGCATCAAAGCTATCGATGCCTAGGACTGGTTTTGCTCGTTTTCTCTTTTTTGGTGTGTGAAGTTTATTTTCTTCTGTGCCAGTCTCGCCATATTTTTTTTTAGTTATCCGTCTAACAGTTCGTTGTCCAATATTAAGCGCATCAGCTACGCGTTCAACCACTGACGTTATAGGTAAAATTGGCCCTCCATTTTGAGCTTCACGATCGAAATAGTTACGAAGGCGTATTACGAACTCACGTGTCTGACTATTTAGAACAGTTCTCTGCGTACGTTCGGTCATATCGACGAAATCCACAACAAAGGGCTTGAACAGAGTCCAAATTAACGAGCAAGGGTCAACAGTAATGCAGTATCAATATTTGAAATCCAAAGCCAGGTCAAAACTATATCACAATCGCATTGCACTGACAGTTTATACTTTTCGAAGCAACGTCAATTCGAAACTGCTTTGTTTTGCATTGAGCATTGACGCGAGTTTGCCGGAGGTAGTAGTTGTGCTAGCCAGCGATCCTATGTGACGATCGTATTAGATTCCATTTTTAAAAATTTATTGATATTTTTTTGCGATTTCAGAGGTTTGTCCACATAGTGAAAATTGTTCATATTCACAAGTACATTCACCCCTTAAATGGTGCAAACTGATTTTTCTATACTTGTATACATTTAAGAAATCAATTTAATAAATAAATTTTGAGTCCTAAACCTAAAACTACATTCGATAAAATTTATGAATCTCTGCACATCACTATCGTCAATAAAGTAATACAATTATTTCCTTCAAAGTCGTTATCAATTAATACGGAACTTCATGAGCGGACAAACGTCAAACCGGCCATCATAGCGTGCCGCTAGAGTAGCAAAGAAGTTTTCGCCGGCGTAACTTGTGTCTCAGTTTCAAACGGTCGCATCCCAGCATCCCATTCTGAACGCGCAGATCGCACCAGCTTCTTGTAATATATCAGTATCCCTACACCTATAGCAGGGTATAGCTCACGACCTTATTTCCCGCGACCTTATTCCGGGCGACAAAAGTATCGCGCGCGGAGCGCATCCTAATCACAAGGTCGATGCCCCAACAGACACCCCCCCCCCTCCATTCCCCCACAAATTACTAAAAACGGGAACACGTGGATGTAGAACATCATTTGAGATCCTACAGCCTATTTCTAGAATCTAGATTATTGCTACATTTTGTAGGTAGTTAGGTACTAATAGAATAAAGTCAGTTGTAATGTGCTTGAAAGCCCTTATCTCAAAATGTTTCATGAAAAGCTGGACTTTTATAGAAGTTCCTATGGATCATTCATGTGAAGCTGTTATGGTGTGGCTAGTATCATATTATAAACTAGCCTTTGCCCGCAATTTTGTCTGTGCAGAAACTGTTGCTGTGCACTTTTATTTTTTTCGATTAACTATAAGAAAATGCAAGAAATACAGGCTACTCATTTTTAAGTATATACATACGAGTACGTACCTATCGAACTCATTTTTTACCTTTATGCCGCCTTTACGAATAGGCTAAGTGGATAGAGACATGTAGGTAAATATAATATTATGTTTAACATGTATAAAGCTAAGCAAGCCCCTGTTGTCAGGCGCACAGCCCGCCTCTTAATATTAGATAACGTGCGGATAACGCTATCCTAAGCTAGGCCGGCGATATCGAGAGATTGCCTGATCACCCACACTCGCGTAGATAGAGATACCTATCTAGAGGAAAATTAGTTGAATTTTCTGTACACAATTTGACAAGTTTTATATAAGTAGGTATTGACTGCCTCGTTGGTCTAGTGGTTAGCAATTAGCATATTCGACTGCAGATCACGAGGTCCCGGGTTAAATTCCCGGGCAAAATATTGTTAGATTAGTTAGGTTTAGTTAGGTTAGTTAGGTTAGTGTTAATGGGTTTTTCTGTCAAGAAATTCTCAGTACCAGCCCGGAGTTGGAAGCTGGCGGTGTCTCACCCCCGTGTCTCTGAGAGCACGTTAAGCAGTCTGTCCCGGTTATTACTTATCACTATCACCTATTTGATAATAGTCGTTAAAGCGCACCAACCCGCATTGGAGATGCATGGCAGGCCTAAGCTCTGAATCCCTCTCTCCTGAGATAGGAGACCTGTACCCAGTAGTGGGACGTAAAAAGGCAGTACCTAGTGGTGGTAGTGGTGGATATAAGTAGGTACCTACTAAGTACGTACTTACAAGGACAGGCGATTTATAGTTACCGTTAAAGTTTTTGTCCGCCAAAAATCGAGCAAACAGGGCTGCACTGCACAATTCCTACCTCCATGGTTATGTTACTTTCTGTTCTCATTTTTCTTGTCAACGGATAGTTAGACTTCCACTGCTGGACATGGATCTCTTGTAAGGATCGCCACAAATCACGATCTTGTATTCGGCAGCTGCTATAGTGACTCAGTTGAAATCATCCGTCCATCTAGTCGGGGGGTCCTTCACGCTGCTTTTGCGGATGCGAGGTCGCCATTCCAACAACTCGGGACCCCAACGTTCATTCTTCAAGTTATATTATGCCCCGCCCGTTGCCACTTCAGTCTCGCGACCGGATGAACTATCAGTACTCTGGTTATGGTTAAGCGTATCTTTACCCCAAAGTAGGTAGCCTTTTTTAATGGTCAAAAACTTTAACGGTAAATTTACTTTAACATAATATTATTCCAGCTGGAGTAGTAGTGGTTACCATTGTAACGTAAGAGAACGTAAAACAACCGCTAGGAACAGACAATTTTCACCCAAAAGCATTTTCCTCACGGTAATACAAAATGTAGGGCTGTATTATGTTTAGGGCGAGTCCACATGTGTCGCGCGACGCGGAGCGCATAGCAATGACGCCTCACCACCGCGACATCTATGTTCACGAGATTTCTTTGTCACGGATACACTTGGTGATATTGAACGTCTGTATGTATGTAGGTATCTGTTAACACACTATTTTCTAAATCTGTTTTTATAGCTGAAGGCATGAATAGACATATTCAGCAAGTTCTTGATGTAATTATGCAGCTAATTGATACCTCTAGTTCGCAACGGAATACAAAATAGATACCTACTAGATACTTATATACCATACCTAAGGCTAGTTTCAAATGTTACAATATTCATTAGAGCAGAAGAATGTGATCTCACCGACAAAAAACGATTGTAAATATAATAATTGTTATAGTTAGATATGACCTGTACCTACCTGTTTCAACAGATAAATAGATTTTGATTAAAAAAATTGGCTGTAACCTTACTTACAAGGTACAACAACAAGAGTCATGCTAGGGACGCCACCATAACGCGTCGAGATAGTCGAGAATGACAAATTATGACAATTTCTAGAGACATTTAATTACGGCAGGTTGCTACGGCACAAAACAAGAAAATTTAGTTAAACTATACCTAATGTTATTTTTGTTTTGTTTCAGAAACACTACACGGCAAACTAAGAAGAACTTCTGTGGTCTGGAGACAATCCAAATCTAAATCTGGAACTTGGTCCTAAGTTGCAAGATCCAAGTAAAAGGAAACTGGACGTTCAGAATCTTCTCAGAATATGAAGAGATGCATCTGCCATTCCAAATAATCAAATCCGATTCTCAATTAGCCTACGTAATTAGCCTACGTCGAAAATCAATCATCATTGTTCTACATTTTACGGCAGCATGTGGAGTGTGGACTTCTCTATAAATGATCTATGTCCAACAGTGCGCATCTATCAAAATCAAAATTTAAAATCAAAATTTTTTAACTGTTAAAATAATCAAGGCAAGGGCCGGAAACTGTGGATCATCATCATCATGATCAACCCATTAGCGGCTCACTGCAGAGCACGGGTCTCCTCTCAGAGTGAGAAGGGTTTTGGCCAAAGTCTACCACGCTGGCCAAGCGGATTGGCAGACTTCACACACCTTTGAGAACGTTATGGAGAACTCTCAGGCATGCAGGTTTCCTCACGATGTTTTCCTTCACCGTTAAAGCAAGTGATATTTAAATACTTAAAACGCACATAACTCCGAAAAGTTAGAGGTGCGTGCCCGGGATCGAACCCACGACCTCCGATTAGAAGTCGGTCGTCCTAACCACTAGGCTATCACAGCTTTTTGTCTGTGGATGTCTCTTCGAAAAAGTCATGATATGAAATGATCAGACTACGATGCCCAAACTGCACTATTTTCACGAACATATTATTTGAGTTGAATAATAATTTCAGCAAGCAATCTCTCTGTCCTCGAATGGTGACCACGCATTGGGAAACGTAGCTTTATGAGACCTCCCACTGAGTGAACAGCCAATCTCAAGGCAGCTGGGCCACCGCTGGATACAAGTGCCACTAGGCCATGTTCTGTGGCAATCCTTGCAACAGGTCTAGGTCCAGCTGTGGACGTCTATTGTTGAGACGATGATGTGAATTTCATTGTGAATATTATTAAACATTTATTCATTGTTACAGATATTATGATCGTCAAGAAGTGAAGAAATGAATTATAATACTCAACCCATACCCATGCGTAAAGTGTTTATCTATGTTCAATGATATAACGATAAAATACATAGATACAGGTAGGTACTGTAATCAAGAAAGTTAATGTCAATATGAATGAATGGCCAAACTTCTTGGCCAATGCAGCTATACCAGTCGTCCCGTGCCTCGCCCACTGGACTCAATTAAACTAGATGACAGATCCTTAAAAAGTAATAGGTTGCATAATATGTAGTACAGGAAATGTACCATTGTATCTATGAAACCATCTGTTGTAGAAGAACACAATAAATCACAATATTGTTACAGAAACCCTGAACGAAATTTCTCAAATGATTTCCGAGAGCGTCAATATCATGATAGAGTTATTAAGGTCTCAATTACCGCGCGATGATGCCTATCGCACAACGTATGCCGGTGATGCGATGCGCGACACAATTAGCATTGTTTCCTCAAACAAGCCACGTTTGCACAGAACCAGAACAAAATCGCTAAAACTTAAGGGGCGACGACACCGCGCGCCGAACGCTCAAATGTATTCAAATATATGCGCGATTAATTCAGCCGGCATAGCCAGCGGGACGGTGTTAGTAGTGGCAGCCAATCTCACTTTCTACGCGGATCGATGAGGCCGTGACCTTCGCAATGCCTCTTATTTGCTTCTGGATGCCTTTTTTGGGAGTTCCAGACCTCCTTAGGGGGACATTTTGGGCTGAAAACGATGCGCCTTCGACAAAGTTGCCGTATGATGGAACGACAAAGTTGTTTGCGGCTTTCTACTTTGAATTTTAAGCCGTAACCTTCGAAATGTCTCATATTTGCTTCTTTGGATGCCTTTTTTGGGACATCGAGGTATCCTTTCGAGGTCTAGGTCTCAAACAACGCCCCTGCCTAACTTAGATAAAAGGTTGTCGAAGGTTCTAGGGGATAATTCCGACATACAGCTTCCTGCTTAAGATACCTTCACATCTGCATGAGGTCCACAATGTCCGTAAGATACTTTTGAATACCTTTTCTGGACAATCAAGAAATCTTTGGCCCGATGCTTCTCAACCGCAACAGTTGCAATTGTTGCATTGTTTAAGCAGATATTTAGAAGCAAACTCTAGTATGCAATCTTGATCCTAGAGACAAGGAAATTATTGACTGAATTGACAAACTTTTAAAGAGTCTTTGTAGGATGATTTCTGGAGTAAACGTGTAAAGAAATTAAATTATAATTGTTTATAATTAAAAAACTGTTCATCTGGAAATTTAGGAAAATGGAAAAATAAAATTATCTATTTCACAATTTATAAAATTATAGGTAGGTATCTATATCTTAGCTTTTCTGTCAACAAAAAGAGCTAGGTATGCACGAATATCCAAATCGCATCAGTATCTACCCCCCCGCTTTATTACGGCTAAGAGCGTTACAAGCAAAGGTTTGCGCTCAAAGAGAAGCGCCCTTGTAAAATTCCTTTTCAGTCTCCGAGGAATTCAAGACCCGAGAACACGTAGAAGTGGCACAAATACACATAAAAATAGATAGTGTAGAGCGGGGCGTAGATACGTGCGCTGGTGTGCGCGCGACGTGACGCAAGTACGCGCTGCGTGTGTGTGGGTGGAATGCGCTGCACGGGAGTAGGTGTAGCGCGATTGATGATGTTGTGAGAGTTTGTGACGTCATAAATGTCATGGGTATATTTTTTACATAGTTGTTTCTTCGTTTTATTCCTTAAAAGTGGGAGTGCAGCAGCTCACGCACTCTAAGCACCAGAAGAATCCATTCGTTTGAAGCTTCGTATGATGAAAAAAATATTCTTATGTAGTCTTCCTTTATTTTAATCCTATGTAAGGTATAAGTATTTTATTAATCTTAATAAAAGAAAATTTAATAAAAATGATGTTTTATTTCCCTAATTTGATTTTTAATAATTTGAACTTAGTATGAATACTGTTAATATGTGTAAGAACATTTTGATACTTAATTTTATTTCATTTCATCAGTTACTTAGCTGAACCGATTTCTACGAAATTCGATCGTGAAAAGTATGGTACCTAATATCTTGTTGTTTAAAATAGTAAACTATTTATAACACGCAAAATGCTAAGCATTAATTTGAACATTATCGTAGGATTTGCTGGAAAAATAAGCATTATACAAGTTTCGCTTATTTAAAATAGACCTACTTTATAGGTCTATATTACTATCTACTTTATATCTACTATCTACTATATATCTACTTTATATCGCTACAAACGAACAGACTTGGTTTTCCAACCAAGTCTGTCCGTTTGTAGTGACTCTATCACTGGTTGTGAAATTAAAATGTAGGTACATATATTCATTCAGACTCCAAAAAAAGGGTTAGAGGTTTAGATTTGAGTCTAGCTTCGCTTGAAACAACCTTCGAAGAACATTCCTCGTCCATTTCCCCAATATCCTTTCAACCTGATCGCAGTACACACACCCACACAAAAACAATGCTACGTGCCGTCGTCTTGGCAACGGAACGCATGCGTGGCGCCGCCTACCGCCCTCCCCCCTCCCCCGGCCCCCCTGCCCCAGCCCGGGTGCCCCCCTCCCTCCCCCGCGCACTTAGTGCCAAGAGCGCGGACGACGCGAATCTATCCTGTATGATTGGTCATTGAATCGGCTATGCCATTCCGTCGCAGGCTTTTTTCCCCGTGCCGTGCGCGGTGCGACACCAGCCTTAATTGACGGCCATCATTAAATGATTACCGAACGTTTATTTATTGTTTTAATCGATACGTTCATTGATAGGTAGGTAATTCTGTTTACAATAAAATAAATAGCGTGTAGATTACAAGCAGGCACCTACATACCTAGATTCTGTACTTACCTGTGTACCTACTAAAAACAATAAACTTTTGGTAATACTTAATTCCAAAAGAATTTATAAGTGTATTTGCTTAAAGTAGGTTGACCTACTTACCTATATTTTGAGTTTAAATATTATTAAAATTAAAACAGTATTAAAATTCAATTAGATTAATCTATCTTTGGTTTGATAGATATGAATAATATTCATTCTCAGTACCTACTTAATAATGCATTTCCTAAGTATGAAAATTTTCATTAAGACTCACTAAGTAGATATTTCTGAAGAATATAATAAAATTACTCTCTTATTAAGCTATAATAAGTCAATCAAATGGCAATTTGCTACGTGCACTTGTCAAATCATCTATTTATAATAATTAATTATTTAATTAGTAATCGACCCTGATGAAATAAAAACATGCTATTACCTACTTAGGATAATGCAGAAGAATAATTACCTAATCATTAGATACTTAGGTAGGTAGGTATCTCATTCATTTTCATAAAATCTAAAACGTAAGTATAACATACAATTCAAGGTTACACATAAATTATAACTTTCTCGTAAACACAACAATTTCACCATAAGTAATTTTCTTTAATAATTTTCTGTGAGTATGCGTTTCAACTTTCAGTCCAGTCCGTATTCCATAACCGCATTTACAAAACACTGCTAAGTACAATAATGGACTTTTGAACTACACGAGACATGTATAACATAGTACCAGGCAAGCATAGCAGCATGCGTATCTCACGAGTGCGAGAGAGACAGATAAACGGACTCACACATGCGCAGGCGGGAAAACCTCACGCACACAGAGATGCGCGTAGGAAATGGAATGTAGGTATTCGACGTCAGTTGCTAACGATTGAATGTGCGGTATGATTTCATCCCTCGACTATTATGTAGAAGGGTTCCAGTGATTTTCCATTTACTTGCTCGATAATGGGAAATATTAATTTTAAAGGGCTGAAGGGCTGTTTATTTGCGTTAGATACCTACCTAGGTGGGTGTAACGTTGTAGAAGATTATAGCTTTATCTCTCAAATATAAAATTAGATTGTTTGCTAGATTGATAAACTTATTGGGTTATAAACAGGTAAATATTATTTTGTGATGTCAAACGCAAAACCAACGATTGATAAGTTTCCAACTTTTATCAAAATCAGTCTACTAAAAACCCAAGATGACCCGAGGTTGTCAACAAGACCCGAATTAGACGCGAGCAAGGTTGACAGCAAAAGGCATTCTACCTTAAATTACGAAGCAAAGACTTCAATAATAATCGATTTTATGAAGTGTTTTTTTTTTATTTAAATACTTTTTTCGATAACTGATAAGTAGTTAGGTATAGGCAGGCAGTTCTTTTTATTACTTAATTCTAATTTATTATCTACTCTTAACAGTACAAGAAAAATTTAATAAATAAGTAACATTTTTTTAATCCAGGCGTTCATGAACAAAAAAGACAATAAGCAAGTTTTATGCGAAGATTAAAACAAATTAGGAAACACCTCTCCTTAATGGCCGTACGTAAATCAATTCGCACCTTTGTTCAAGATTGTTTAGTCTGCCTTTTAAAGAGTTTAAGGTCATCGCCCTGCTACCGCACATATTTTGTTCCTGTAACATAATAATTATTTAAATGAAGTTTCTTTTACATTCAACTGTTTCAGCTGCTAGTAGGATGATAATTTCACTTACAAAATATATTACCACTGCCATTATCAGACGCACGATAGCTTATGAAAATATTATAAACACCAAACTTTTATTAAAATGTCTATGCGTCTCCATTACTTACGTGGTCTGGTGAAAACAACATCAAAACAATTTAATTTTTACTATTAGCGCCATCTATCATCGAGTAGCGGAACAAATACGTCTGTGGTTAGTTTCGAGGCCAAAATATATTTTATGAAAACCATAAAAATAAATCGGAAAATAATAAACTTTTATTGAATATTCATACCCAAAATGATATAACAAGTGGTCACAAAAACTGGAAGCTTTATCAAGTGGCGTAGGAAATAAATTCAAATGACCTTGCTTCATTAATGCAACCACATAAATTATACATGAGGTGGGTACATTATCATTGTTGAACGTTGAGGTTTCAACTGCTTTTTCACATCGCTTCACTACTATAATGATTGCGGGATCTGACTTAACACTTGGCGTTTACTTTTTTAATTATTGTTTTCTTTTTTTTTACTATTATGGCCTGTGATATAACTCGCCCATTTGTGAACCAACTGATCGCATATCTAGGTATTACATGGATGAGCCGTACGAACCGCAACTATGTAGATAGGTAGTAGGTATGCAATAAATTTTTCAGTACAGAAATAAATTATAAGTGCGCCTGTACTTCGCTGCAGTCCCCTGATGAATGCGGCCCGTGCTAAATATTATGTCATTAGGTACCTACCTAAGTAATTCTCATTTCTTCAACTCTTACTGGATCCTTATTCCTTAGTGTCTTGTTTTTGGAAGTAAACAAACATACCTATCTAACTTTAAATTGTCGTTGTGGGCCAAACTTTTTGACTTCACATCTCTATAATAGCTTTATTTTTAAGTTGGCGTAACTAATTGCCTATCACCATACTACCGCCATTTCCTAATTTCTATATCATAAAATATGCGTCGATTTTAATGACGAATGAATTTAACTGAAGCACCTATTTACGAGGTTTTGATTTGAAAAGCTGGATCAAAATTATATGATTTCATTCAAGTTCCATTCATTCTCTGCGTGTAAAGTTTTCAAATTAAAGAGTAACATCCGAAAAACGTTGATCTGCTAAAGTATGGGAATGTCAAATCGTCAAATCATGAAGTTTTTCCGTCCATACTGAATGATTTATAGGCGACGCGACGCACACATATTTTAACAATCAATTTTCATTTCATTTTCATTTCATGTCTTGAAAACTTGAGAGCCTCTGGTCCAAAAAGATACGTTCCTAAGAAGCGGCGCGTGCGGCTGATAATGTGTGACAAGCTTAATAATCTTTCACTTGGCATTTACTTTTTACTTAATTGATTTTTTATCGCTATTATGGTTATGGGCTGTGAGGTAAACCGAGTAGAATAATATCCATTTATTATTGTTTTTATTAGGAATTAGGATAACTAACAAAAGATAATAAATTTGCGTGTTACTAAAGTTTTTGAAAAATGGAATTAGGTAGTTCTCTTTTAATCAGTTCGTCAACCCCCATTGGAGCAGTGTGGGTGAAAGCTCTAAATCTCTCTCTCCTGTAAGAGAGGCCTGAGCCTGTCATAGAATAAAAAGACAAATTCTAATTTCGGATATAATAGAGACTGACTACTACTAATAGAACTGACTCTATGAAGGGATTTTAAATGAAATTTAGAATACTAGCTGATGTCAGCGATTTTGTCCGTATGGATTCAAGTTTTTACAATTCGGTGGGAAAAGTTTTCTGGTATACACAGCCCATGCGGCTATTTATAGGATCATAGCGCCAGGGAGGTGTCGAAGACTTACTGCATTATTTTAGTTCTAGAGGTAGGTACCTACATAATCCTGAGGAAATTAGGGTGTTGTGGTAAATTGCAATATTTCAGGGAATAACTAGTCATAGTTATATTATGTAACGGTATATTGTAACGGTTATGTTAGAACTGTTTATACAGCCAAAATGTATAATTAGTGTAATTAGGCACCCAATGTAACAAAAAATTACACTACGAACTGTACCTACATATACCTATGATATACTTTACTTCGCTTAGTGACCTACCGACACCGACAAAATACATATACGGCGACATTTTTAAAACAACTACTTACACTACATTCCAAATTAGGACTTATTTCTTCATCAAAAAGTTTATAATTGCCCGTTTCAATGCACTACAGCGGTTAGTAAACAGTAAACACCCATAATGGCTCCATGTTTTACCCCATAATGGCATTCACCTAATGGCAATCGGAATGAGGTATAAGGTATTATTTTTTCGGTAATTATTTTATTTTACGCTTATTATTACCCGCTACGGAACCGACACGGTACTTATTTAGGTATATCTATCTATATTAAGCTGTGATAGCCTAGTGGTTAGGACGACCGACTTCTAATCGGAGGTCGTGGGTTCGATCCCGGGCACGCACCTCTAACTTTTCGGAGTTATGTGCGTTTTAAGTATTTAAATATCACTTGCTTTAACGGTGAAGGAAAACATCGTGAGGAAACCCGCACGCCTGAGAGTTCTCCATATAACGTTCTCAAAGGTGTGTGAAGTCTGCCAATCCGGTTGGCCAGCGTGGTAGACTATGGCCAAAACCCTTCTCACTCTGAGAGGAGACCCGTGCTCTGTAGTGAGCCGGTAATGGGTTGATCATGATGATGATGATGATCTATATTAATTCCATACATAATTACATATAATAAAATCGTAGAATTGCCGTGTGTGTTCATGTATCAACCAAAAACTTCTGAATGGATTCAAATGAAACTTGGAATGATTTAAGTTCATACTACGGAGTAACTAGGATACTTTTTATCCCGAAATTCAGCATGGTCGCCTTGGGAAAGGGGATGAAGTCAATATGTGTACCTACTTAGCTGTAATTCATTAAAGCGTAGGTACCTAGTCCGATTTCATTAATTATTTTTTTGTTAGAAAGGAGATAGGTAGGTACCTACTTTAAAGATTATCCCGTAAATATTTCAAAGTCATCGGTTTTGTAGTTCAGAAATTACAGCCATCACAACCATATAGGTATAATTTGAATGATTGTTTATGTGTATTTGTGCATTTTTATCCTACTCACCATGTTCCTGAAAAAGTACCTATAGATCAGTAAAAATGTCCTAGGACTCGGAGTTCAGGGACCATTCTACTCATTTAAAAGCCAAGGCGCGACGCTTCTCGCTGACTTTACTCACAAATTCGTCATGAATGAATGAATGAATATATATACCTACTTTATCGTACACCACAACATAGAAGATACAGAAAACACTAAGTAAGTAATTTATAGAACGCAAGGTACGTCTTGGTATAGAAGGCACAATTTGGCGGCTTTATCTATAAGTAATTACATTTTGTGAATGAAGAGAGTTACTTTTGCTAGAGGCGTTTAGGAAAAGATTTACTTTACAACACACGTGCGGTTAAGGTTGGCTGTCTCCTAATTTTCCAACGTCTGTTCGTGGTTCTTTTTGCGACTGAACTGAATTAACAATGTTGTTCTTCAACTAAAAAAGTATAGATACGTATATGTATTTGTATACCCAAGGTAGGTACCTAAGTGCCTACCTTTGTATTCGTATGAGTCCTAAATAGGCCCGCTGTCCGGCCGCCACCCGTTCATTTCACGCATCGCGGTACCAACAAATCGCCTCACGCACTCATCTACCTATGTATATGTTAGAGGCAGTTACCGACATATAGTGTGTATGTCTGTCATGTCTGTTACAGGCGTGGTCGTACGTGAGCGAACTCAATGCGAATGCGAAGCGAATATGCACAGACGGACTGCATTTAGACTAAGTACACGCCGATAGCAAAATCGCAGTTTCAATGTAGTTTTATTGCGGTTCCCATAACTAGGTAGGTATATAAAAATTTAAAAATGCTGAATGTATCTACTTTCTACATGAAAGTCTACCGACGATAAAATGAAACTTATACCTATTGTATTACTTCATAAGGCGTATTCGTAGAGAATTTCAATATTAATGCGAAATATTTAAAAAAATTCTATGTGTTCTTATGTAGGGTAGGCTTCCATAGGTTAGGTACCAATTACTTTGAAAATTTTTAATTTTTTTTTTTTTACATAAAATCGAAAGTATTTTGTAAGTCCTACTAAGCAGTAGGTAACTGTTATCAAAATTATAATATTATAACGTCAAACAAGTCAGACTTCAATAATACTCAACAAAATCAATCCACTTGTCCGCTATAGATAATTTTAGACCAAAAGCTTTGTAACTACATATGCGTGTACATATGTTTATGAAAGGAAATGTTCATTTACTAACAACAAAGAGGTCCCTCATTGTCACCAAAGCGACCAACGGAAAGTAAACACTTGCATGTACATTGTACAGTTGT
Source organism: Melanargia galathea (assembly GCA_920104075.1). Taxonomy (NCBI): domain Eukaryota; kingdom Metazoa; phylum Arthropoda; class Insecta; order Lepidoptera; family Nymphalidae; genus Melanargia; species Melanargia galathea. Next base: position 851,699 of record OV049865.1, read on the forward strand.
ACACCTATCTACAGTTAAGAGCTTAGGCGACAGGAGTGTGCCCTGGCGTGCCCACATGGTCGCGCGGTTCCCACCGACCCGCGCGCGCGCACCCACCGTGAAATGAACCCACTAACCGCCTCCTGCACGCACACTCGCACAGTCTACGTGTCAGGATAAAACGGCACTTACACGGGGTAAGTATCAACCTAAGGTATCAACCATAACAATTTGATCAATCTTCTATCTATCTTCTTCTATCTATCTATTCTATCTATACATATAATAAAATCGTAGACTTGCCGTATCTGTACATTGAAGATTTTTGCAAAATAATAACTGGGGGATGTTAGGGATAAGTAATAGAACGTAAAAAAGCTATTTTTGAAATTTTTGTCTGTTTGTCTATTTATCTGTTTGTCTGTTTGTCTGTTGTTTACGCGCATCACGCAAAAACTACTGAATGGATTGAAACGACACTTGGTGTGATTTAAGTTTATATTATGGATTAATATATAAGATACTTTTTATCCCGAAATTCAGCACGGTTCCCTAGGGAGAGGGGATGCAAGTCAAAACGTGTATTTAGCTGTAATTCAATAACGGGTGGTCCGATTTCATTCATTCTTTTTTTGTTAGAAAGGAAATACTTTAGAGATTACTGGCTAATCTCTAAAAGGCTGGACCGATTTTGATGGGACTTTCACTGGCGGATGTTTACATTTTGATCTACCTAAACATCCGCCAGTGAACTTTTAAAAGTTTTTAGCAAGGTATGAGCTCAAAGGAGCTTAGGAAAAACAAAATGATTCTCACGGGATTTTAAGAACCAATATCCACGCGAACGAAGTCGCGGGTGTCCGCTTGTTAATCTATACTTCTATACTAATAAATAAAATTGAAGTGTCTGTCTGTAATATCGAAATAACTACCTCATATTAAGCTCATATGGTTATTTGAACGCTACCATAACCAAATCACACGTTTTTAAAATTTTTGTCTGTCTGTCTGTCTGTCTGTCTGTCTGTCTGTCTGTTTGAACGGGCTAATCTTCGGAACGGCTGAACCGATTTTGACGTCATCATATACTCGAATAAGAAGTGGCAATCAGTATAATAAACTTTAAATAATTAATTTCTCCGTCATTTATTAATAGATTTCAAAAATTTTTTCACTGATTTATTAGTTTTGATCTATATTCTAATTCCATTGTTTACGTCAAAATTAGTTCAGCGGTAAAGTCGTGGAAAGTTAATAGACAGACGTTTATAGCTTTCGCATTAATAATACATAATTATTAGTATGATAATAATTAATTTATTTTCATAAACCTAGGTGCAGTGTATAATTATATCTCAATTAATAAACTTCAATTATACAGAAAACACGAACAATTATCCGGGTTATAACTCCATCGAATAGTCGGCTCACGGAATATGAGTGATACGTATAGGAATATAGGTAAATCCGGGTGTCGGTGAATACAATTAAGCGGGGCCCAATCCGGGAATTATGAATTCCGTGGGAAAGGCGACAGGTGGCGCGGTAAGCGCTCCGGCTCGAATCATACCCGGCTGCCACAGAGTACTGATAACCGGCTTTTACGGATTTACGGATAGAGCTTTTACGGATAGATTTCATAATAATCAATCACACTAATCACACTATTATTATAAGGGCGAAAGTTTGTGTGTATGTAGGGTAGGTTGCCCTAAGATTGCGCAGGAGGTAAGATTGCGCAAGGCTTGTTTATCAATTCAGAAAGAACATCTGCGGTTAACTTCAGTCGTGTTTTGTTACATTAACATAAATGTACTTGCTGCGGAAAGAAAATTTAAAACTGTGGAAAAACGGAATCGCCAGGTAAGTTTCAAGATTTTTATCGTGTTTGATGTTATTTACAGTCATTTTGAAATAGTTATTTTATGGAAATTACAATATACTTTAAAATATCTGTTTGTCATTTTTATTTGCAAATTTACACCTAAAAAGTTGCCAGTCCATGAAATTTAGGCTACTCGTTACTAGATGGCATTATGATTTTTTTTTATCAGAAATGAGGAATTCCCTAAGTCTGCGCAGAGGCAGGTACCATAAAGCTGCGCGCGTAGACTTACCTACCCATAAATGAAGCTTAATATTTTTTGTTCTAATTTTATATATCAATAAAATGTATATACTTAGTTATAGGATGCCTAATGATAGGAAGAGGTTAAGAGAGCGTTCTCTGTGCACTCAATCTGTGCTAGATGAAGCCAGAAAACGTATACAGAGTGGATAAAGTCAGGTTGGAAAGGAAAGGTTGCATCTTCATATGTTATGAAGGAAAGTACATTTCTGTATCGATTAAGAGAACGGAAGTTGCAACAAAGTTAGGAAGCTATGATGCAATCTTTTACTCCACCGAAGAAGAAGAGTTTTGTAAATAATTAGAAACACTTGACAATATGCTCTTGACTGCAATTACACCTGATTGTAAGTGAAGATGCAGCCTAATATGGAGCGTGCTTGCCTAGAAAATGCCTATGCACTCTTGATTTAAAGGTAAAAGAAGGGTTTTCTAATTTTTCGAATTCCAAAGCTATTGCTTTGTATGCGCAGTCTTATACATCCTACTGCGCAATGTTACCAACCCGGGGATGTAAGATTGCGCATTCCCCACTTCTAATATTTTGTTTAATTACTCCAAAAATAGTCACTAAAAATTTGATGTACTTATGCAATAATGTAATGTATTAATGTGTGCTTCTGAAGAAATAAAGATGATTATGCTAACTTATTATTTTCATGATTCACAGTCCATCAAACGTTAAGTGCGCAAACTTAGGGCAACCTACCCTTTATGTTTGTTACGCTTTAACGCCGCAACTATACTGAACGGATTTGGCTGATATTTGGAATGGAGATAGATTATACCCTGAAATAATACAAAGGCTACTTTTTGTCCTGGAAAAATCCACAGTTCCCACGGGATTTTGAAAAAACCGAAAGCTACAGCCTGAGACCAGCCCACAATGAACTCAGTTTAGTTAGATTTTAGAATAATCGATGATTAGCCAGTACAAACAGGCTATGAATTACGCTATCATAAGGAAGATACGAGCATTTTAAAATAACAAAGGATGCTTCAAGTTTATTAATTATAGATATTAGATTCATTACTCTGTGATGACGGCAGACAGAATGACCGCCCTGTGTATTAAACCTGTACATAGCTAGTTGCGGGAGCAAATATCCCATACCTATGTACAATGTAGGTACATGCACAGCTACGTCATATCGATTTCTCTATATAAACCTTCAGAAGTTCTAAATTCGATTCCCGGTTTGGTTCGTTCGGTATAAACCTACGAAAAAGATGACATTTGCTTGACTGAAGATCAGTATTTCACGATAGCTTTATCTTATCTTGTGTAATAGTTTGTTCGTCTGATATCTATCACTGATCTAAGATCTTTAGTCCAATTTTAAATTAATCCGAAAGCGTGTTTGTTGGTATATCCTTCAATGACGTCGCAAAAGATCTAAGGTAAGAGTACGCAATTCCGTCAGTGTCCCAGTACCCGATAACTGATCAGTTTTTTAATTTTTAAAATTTCTACGAATACTAAATAAAATTTATTTGAATGGCAATACATTCTGGGTAATATTTTTTACAATTCTAATGACAAAATTGATCAAAAAATTTAATGGCGTTGAAACTGTACAACAACAAAAGTGACCTGTCCGAAAATATTTAGAAAATTCAAAGTTCAGTCACTGAACTACGTTACCACCACATCATCTTGGTTTGGTTCTCATGCAGTTGCGTATAAAAATACGGTAAAAGTGTTAATTTACTAAAATATTTGAGTAAATTGTCTATCGATATAACTTTTAAATTGCGGTGAATCTGAACGAAATGTAATTATTTTTGCATGTTACATCTATTGGTACTCACAAATCCCTACTTGACCCAGAATCCGTTATTTTTATGACGGATTTTGGTACACGCATCAACCCGATGATATCCGTTGTACCTAAACCCGTTATTACATCTCTATTGCGTTGAAATAGGTCTCATTTTCCCTTAAAACTTTTTCGTTTTTCTGTATGATTTCTATATTATTGATAAATAAGATGGATATTACAGGCCCGTGATTATAAGGTCATCAGAGCTTATATTACTGTTACTATTAATTCTAAAAAGCATATATTTGTGTATGCAATAATGCAAATACTTGTTTAAATATATTAGACTAGCTGATGCCCGCGAGTTAATCCGCGTGGATTTAGGTTTATAAAAATCTCAAGGGAACTAATATGAGTTACTTTCCTTGGGATTTTTATTTGAATAACTAAAAGATGCCCATGGCTTCGCCCGTGTGAATTTTGGTTTTTAAAAATCCCGTGGGAAATTTTGATTTTCCAGGACAAAAAGTAGCCTATCTGTAGCAAACCCGTCCCAAAATGGAAAAATGCCGCGGGATTCCTACGATTTAGGAGTGCAATTCCTTATAGTATCAGGGTTGAGGAGTTGGATATGTATTTGACTTCATTCAACGTTATAGTCTTTAATTGGTAGGTACCTCAAATATCAATTTAAATAACCGACAGTTTCTAAATCTCATTAGTTATGGGGGTTAGGTCCCCTACAACATCAGGATTGAGGAGTTGGAATCCAAATTTTTTATGGGACAGTGTCACAAAGGTTTTCTATCGATTAAAAAAAAATTACGCAGATCAGTTTATAAATCTCGGAGATATCGTTGTACATAGGTAGAACAACACAACTACTCCTTTTTTGAAAGTTGGTTAAAAAGTAGCTTATTTTACTCCTTGATTAATTTTCTACTTGTCTATGAAAGTCCCGTCAAAATCGGTTCAGCCGTTCCAAAGATTAGCCCGTTCAAACAGACAAACAAAAATTTTAAAAACGTGTGATTCAGTTATGGTACAGTTCAAAAAACCATATGAGCTTAGAAGTAGTTATTTCGAAATTAAAGACAGACACTTCAATTTTATTTATTAGTATCTAAGTATAGACTAGAGGATGTTCCCGTGGATTTAGGTTTTAAATCAAATAAATAAAATTTGCGAAGAATTGGAACGACACTCAGTAAAGAACGAAACCAAAGACCTCTTTCAAAAAGCCAAATACCTGAATTCGGACTGTTAAAACATGCGCAGTGAAAGATGAACGAGGAGCGTTACTTACAGAAACAAATCAAGTTCTAGAGCGTTGGAGGCGATACTGCTCAGCACTATACGATAACCAGACTCCAGATGCATTACCCATAAGTTGGAACATGGATGGACAAGTACCTAACGTTCATACGTCAGAGATAGAACTGACAACAAGGACATTAAAGCTTGACAAGTATCCGGGAAAAGATGCCATCCCAGCGGAACTCATAAATAACCTTGGCTCAGAAGGCATTGACATAATGACGAAAATCCGTAACGCGGTTTGGACTACAGGACATTGGCTTGCGGATTGGACCGAATCAGTTTTTATACCGTTACATAAAAAAGGCTCCACTACTAAATGCAGTAACTATAGAACTGTCGCCCTAATATCGCACGCCACTAAGATCCTGTTACATGTGATAAATCAGCGCCTAAAAAGTTATCTTGATCGCCAGATACCTGAAGAACAAGCCGGATTTATTAAAGGAAAGGGGACAAGAGAGCAAATCCTCAATATCAGGCAGATTATATAAAAGAGTAGGGAGTTCAATAGTCCTGTTGTACTGTGCTTCATTGATTATAGCAAGGCTTTTGACTGTGTAATTTGGAGCAAGTTATGGATGGTACTGTCAGAAATGGGAGTGCCACAACACAAAGTTAGTCTTATCCTGAATTTATACTGCAACAACCGCTTATTTGTAAGGATTGACACCGAATGTTCTAATGTGCTTCCTACCAAGAAAGGCGTACGACAGGGTTGTATCCTCTCACCCATGTTGTTTAACATTTACGGCGACTACATAATTTGCAAAACAATGGAGAACTGGGAGAAAGGATTTCTAATAGAGGGAAAAAGAATATGCAACCTCCGGTATGCCGACGATACAGTGCTCGTTACCACCACCATGGACGACATGAAGGAACTCTTACAAAAAATAGTAGCAGAAAGTACGGATTTGGGTTTGACCATCAACAGGAGTAAGACCAAGTTGATGATAGTTGACCGCGCCGGTAACCGATACTAATATAATTCCATCTGTGGATGTTGTGGAGAATTACATCTACCTTGGGTCCCAAATCTGCAGTGATGGCAGTTGTGTGCCAGAGATAAAGAGACGCATTGCAATGGCGAAAAATGCCATGACAAGATTAATTGAAATATGGAAGAATAAAGGCATATCGCATAAAACCAAGAGCCGCCTCGTTCGGGCCTTAATTATCAAAGCAAGAGAAAGGCAAAGAATAGATGCGTTCGAAATGTGGTGCTGGAGGCGGATGCTGCGGATTCCGTGGACTGCCAAGCGCACAAACGTGCCCATTCTTTCACAACTCGGAATCACTGCTCGGCTTTCCTCCATATGCTACCCACGATTGCTCTCATATTTCGGCCACGTCATTCGGCGTGGGGACGACAGCGTAGAAAAGTTAATAGTGACAGGCAACACGGAGGGCAAATGAGCGAGAGGCCACTGACCAACTAGGTGTTCCGACCAGCTGAAAGAATCCAGCATGTGTAGATTCTATCACTCTGTTAAAATGGCCGCCAACAGAAGCCGGTGGAAACAATTAATCCATACGAGGGCAGTATTCCAGGACCACGATCTTCAGCAATGAAGGAACGACCGGAGAGAGAGTATGCGTTTGCACTTTTTATCCTGGAAAAATCTACAGTTCCCATGAGATTTTGAAAAAACCGCAATCTATAGATATTAGATACAGCTATAGGTAGATTACTATAGCAAACTTCCTTGAAAGTTGGTATAAATATTGGAAAAGGGAGCAGGAACGGGAACCGGAAATCCACGATTCCCTCGGGATTTGTGAAAAACCAAAATTCACGCGGGCGGAGCCGCAGGCAGGAGCTAGTAGAGAATAAGAAGTATTGAAAAGCGTACCTTTTATAATGTCTCAAATAATATATTTCATTTCTTTATAATAATATTATATTTTTCGATAAAAAGTAGGTATAAACCCATTTTTTTACTGCGAGCTCTACGTATTTTAGATTTGTAATAATGATTTTTATGAACCTTAGCGTCAAGCAATAGAGTTCAAATTCGCGGTAAAAGTTAACGGATTCCGGGACATAATAACGTTTACTAGTACAAATCTGCCGACTACTGGTACAATCGGCCCTTTTCCACATTTTTTTATATTATTACGTATTATCTTTTATTTTAATTTGAAAAAAACTAATAGCACTAAAACTAGAATAAATTACCTATCTAGTCATATAATTCTCATTACTGTAAGTTTACGAACTTCAACATAGCAATCATGCAAAGTTAGCGAAGTTCAAAACTTAACGGATATTGGGACGTTTGCCTTACGGATTGACCTGATTTTTTGTATGAGTAGGTACATCTGAAAAGTTGGAAAGTGACATAGGCTATTTTTTATCCGAAAAAAAACAAACAGCTCCCGCGGGACATCATGCTACTTTTCATGCATTCGTCCTCCATCACGCCGCAACAGACCTGCGGATCGACGTAATTTTTTTCCATGGTCTCTTCCATGGTTACCATCTAGTTGAGGGTCTGGCGAGGCTTTTTTTATTTTACCAAAAAGCTCTCACGGAATTTTCAACTTAGTAATCATTGATTAAAAGACTTTGGTCTCATAAGAGAGAGCGCTCACGGAGCGGTTCGCACCCGCGCCCGCCGCGGTTGCGGGCCCGCAATACTCGAAATTCATACAAATGTCGAGTGCAAAACTCACGACGCGATTTACTCCCGCAGAGTTGGCGGTTGCTCGCGGCTCCCGCAGAACCGGCGGGCAGCGGGCGCCCGCGAGCTTTGCGGGCGTCGCCCGCAAGCTCTGCGGTTTGTCGGCGGGCGCGATCGCATTTTTCTTATAGGAGGAGCTGGCGAACAAAACGGTATAGTTGCATCAAACTAAAGAGTAAGAGTCTTTATTTGCAAAAATGTGGTACAAATATTATGGATCTTAAAGCTTATTGTCTTCCAACACATTTAACTAATAAATTAGTGTGCAAATTGAATTATTGATTTTAAGACTAAACAAAATGACGTAAGTAGCATACATGTCACCGTTCTAAAGATATAAATATAAAATTAATTGCAATAAATAGAATTTATGTCATATATTCTTTTAAATTGTAAAAACATTTCTCCATGAGCCAGTTCTTTAGTTTTACTTAAAAAGTTTGGAGAGGCATGGCCTGTATTGATTCAGGTAACCTATTAAATATTAATTATTAAATATTAATATTAAACTGAATGACATACTTACAGTGAGCTTTTGGCGTGGATTTTTATTTACCCATATCTAGTTTGTGACTTTATTGAACATAATAATATGTTAAATTCAGTTTGCTATCTCATATAAGTTAACGGAAGCAATCATTAATTAATATTCCAAGCAATAACTTGTTTGTGTAAACACATAACTCCAGAAGCAGACTATCAATTAATATTAAAACTAAATCAAACTATTATTAAAATATCTGCGTTTATCACCCGCACATAACTCAATTTATATCAACTCAGAGATTAGTTTAACTGAGATCTATTTTCAAATATATTTTATACTAATTAATTAATTACACTCAGCCAAGTCCAAAATGGCAGCATTTATTCGATGAGGGTGTGATTGCTATCGCAGCCCTCAATCAAATATCACGACCTAGACGCTGAAGCATCTAATAGTCGGTTGAGTCTTTGGAGGAGACTCAATTCATGGCTTCGAAGTACCCGTATTTATACCAATAATTCAAGATGGCGGTTCGGCGCCACTGAATGATTCAAATGTCAGTTAATTCTAACCTATTTCAATTATGAAATTAATAATTCGTAAACCATTTCTAAAAATTCTAATTAATTTTCAACAATAATTTATCATTTGTAAGTCAGTCTGACATTTGTAAGTTAGTTTAGGCCAATTTCAACATAAATTGTTTAAAAACTTTATTAGTGAATAAAGTTTTTAAATGATAAACTTTTTAATAAAAAAAAAAATTCTTAGTAAAATAAAACAAATTTTTCTTCTGAAAAAGAAATAATCATTTTGATTGACATCTTACAAAGTATGGAAATTAATCCATTTTGAACGAAAACGTGCTCGATTATTCAAATCTTTCGAAACTTTATTGTAATTATGCCGTTATGATCGAAACCACGACCTATGGATGCAATTTTGATACAGTTGCGGGCCGTTTTAAGTAAAATTAAGTTGATATTCTTATGCAAGCCAAAGACCATCGGATTAAAAAATATAACATTTTGTTCGCCAGCTCTTCATATATAACTATAACCGCCGGTCTTGCGGGCGTCGCCCGCCAACTCGGCGGGCGACGCCCGCAGCCGCGGCGGCTGCGGTCCCGCAAAAACAAGCGGGCTCGTGAGCGCGCTCTCTCTAACCTCTCTCCCGCAGCCGCGGCGGGCGCGATTCCAAACCGCTCCGTGAGCGCTCTCCGTAAAGGTGCGTCCAGACTTGAACATTTCACCGAACCGAACAGCGAACATTTCGGCGAACTTGTTACGCTCAATGTGGACGGCGCGCTTGGAGCGCTTGAGATGGGTTACTGCGTAACAGTTCGGCGAAACTTTCGCCCAGTAACCTATCTCAAGCGCTCCAAGCGCGCCGTCCACATTGAGCGTAACAAGTTCGCCGAAATGTTCGCTGTTCGGTTCGGTGAAATGTTCAAGTCTGGACGCACCTTTAGGAAATGAAAGGAAAACTCACAGCTTTGACGCTGAATTGGAAACCTACAGGGCTATTGGCATATTATAGATAGGTATATAATATGCCAATAGCCGTGTGGGTTTCTTTAGACAGTTCTACAGTTTCTTAAGTAATATGTAGAACTGTCTAAGAGCGAAGCCACACGTTCATGTTATAAGGTAAAGTACACAATTATACACAACTAGCGGACCCGGCAGACGTCGTCCTGCCCGCTATTAGCGCCACTTACCGGGTCCAATTTTTCTACTTATAAACCTTCCTCTTGAATCACTCTATCTATTAAAAAAAACCGCATCAAAATCCGTTGCGTAGTTTTAAAGATTTAAGCATACATAGGGACATAGGGACATAGGGATATAGGGACAGAGAAAGCGACTTTGTTTTATACTATGTAGTGATATTTATACACAATTTTTTCCATTGCATCAGTAGGTAAGTTACTGACCTGCGTACAAGCGTTCAAACGGCACATGTAATGGGTACATAGGTACACACGGGCGTGGTACGTAGAACTACGTATGTACATAATTGGTGGTATTTGCGCAGCGCGACGTGAAATAACATCCGCCAGATAACAGTATCGCCGCCTATTGTTTTTGGTTTGGACAGCTCCCATTATAAAGCATACGAGTAGGTAGGTAGCTACTCATATCTTGCTGTAACTAAGTATACGGTTATTGTATTTACTTACTGCGAACATTGGCTTGGCTGTTTAGTATCCTGTCTTGATTTTTCAAGACGTTCTGCTATTTACACTGCAGTAAAATGTTATTATTCATACGAGAAGAAGCTCAAAGATTCGATAAACTTTGGGTTCCCAAGGTGCTATAGAACGGCGACCCCTTACCGGGAAAAGCAGCGTGGACAGAGCCCCTATTAGATATACGTACGGATGATCTCAAGCTGTAGTACCGAGCTGGTAGCAGCTCGATACAAGCGACACAAAAGCGTGTTTTTAACCCCCGACGCAAAAGCGACGGGGTGTTATAAGTTTGACGTGTCTGTGTGTGTGTATGTGTGTGTGTGTGTGTGTGTGTATGTGTGTGTGTGTGTGTGTGTGTGTGTGTGTGTGTGTGTGTGTGTGTGTGTGTGTGTGTGTGTCTGTCTGTTCCCCGGTAGCGCTTCAACGGGAGAACCGATTTGAATGCGGTTTTTTTTGTTTGAAAGGTGAATTAGTCGAGAGTGTTGTTAGCTGAAAAGGTTTGATGAAATGTTTGATGAAAATCGATCCAAGATGGCCGCCGCTACAAAATGGCGGATTACATATTTTTTCACAACTCCCTTAATATGGGTATCAAATGAAAGGGGCTTGACTAGTAGAATAGCACTTTGCAAATCCAAGATGGCCGCCGGCACAAAATGGCGAGTGTCGGGGGTTTTTTAAATTTTCAATTTATACTTGTGTTGCGTTCGTTGCAAAAGACATGTTCCAGCAGTGGACATCTATATTTACCTAATTCTGTCTGCCTGTCCGTTTATACTGGCTAATCTCTGGTACGCGACGGTAGAGCCGATTTTACTTATAGGCTATTTTTAACCCCCGACGTGTCTGTCTGTCTGTTCCCCTGTAGCGCTCAAACTGGTGGACCGATTTGAATGCGGTTTTTTTGCTTGAAAGGTGAATTAGTCGAGAGTATTGTTAGCTATGTTTGGTGAAAATCGATCCAAGATGGCCGCCGCTACAAAATGGCGGATTACATATTTTTTCACAATCCCTCAATATGGGTATCAAATGAAAGGGCTTCACTAGTAGAAAAGCACTATGTAAATTCAAGATGGCCGCCATCACAAAATGGCGAATGTCGGGGGTTTTTCAAATTTTTAATTTATGCTTGTTAGGTATTAAGTATAAAGGTTCCCACGCCATTTTCAAATCCAAATCAATATTCACGTAGTAGGTACTGCGGCCGAGTATCAGCCGGTGAAAAATTAAAAACTTCATCACCGATAAAAAAATATTCATCGATAAAAATAAACAAAACGCATGGATGGAGTGGCGGGTCCATCATTCCCGTAACAAATGCATATAACAACCACCTTCATTCGTCCGGACATAGCGCGGTCGTGAATTGCTCCTAAGCTGCGTCTAATCATACGGTGGGCTATAAATACGAGATTATCTCGCAGAGGTGTAACCAAGATAAATGGAGGCTGTTTATAGGCGGTAAATCATGTCGCCCTGATAGAGGAACTGAGCACAACGACGCGCGCACACTTGCGACTCCACTCCACAAGACTAACCTGGCAGTCTAGTCTTTATTGTGTACTAGCTGTTGCCCGCGACTTCGTCCGCGGTATTAGATTTTTCAAAAGTCCCTTTGTTTTTCCGGAGTAAAATAGGTAGTAGCCTGTCACTCTCCAGGTCCTCAATTAAAAAAATGCAAGTGCAAAAAATCACGTCAATCTGTAGTTATGTCCGATAATTAATGCTTTTCCATAATGAACTTTCATATAGGGTAAAACCCGGATAGATGCCGCAGTTGGATAGATGCCTCAGTGTCAAAAAACCTGACTTCCCAAACTCGTGACTAAAAATTGATAGTTTAAATAAGAAGCGCAGGCCCCCCAAACCTCAGGCCCCTACATACATTTGTATTAAAACAATTTGTTTCGCTTGTGCGTGTGATTATCTCCGCAGCGAACGCGGCAAATCCTTCAAAGTTTTAGAGGCGAGTATTTGCCGTTGTATAACTTTTGAAGTAGTAGTAGATTCTGTTATATTTTTTATTATGTCAATACACTGGTTCATTAAGTGTATACCTAAGTGTAAATAATCGCTCTTTAGTTTTTAGTTTATTTAATAAATAAAAGGGCATCTATCCATATCAAAAAGGATAGTTGCCTCGATTTTTCGAGGTATAGGTGCCCTTAGAGGCATCTATCCCCTAATATACCTATAGATATATCAAGTATTTTTTTTTAAATATTTTTAATGTTCTTTTATATTTTTATTTCTTTTTTCAATAAATTCCTAATAGTTTTAATATTCTTCGGGGCATCTATCTCTCTCTATCTTCAGCCCGATCTGTCCAGTGGTTTGAGCTGTGCGTTAATAGATCAGTCAGTCAGTCAGTCACTCAGTCACCTTTTCCTTTTATATATTTAGATAATAAAACCTTATAAAACTATGTATTTTGCTTATTTTTTTCATAGGGCATCTATCCTTTTTAGTATTTTCATAGTGGGGCATCTATCCACACAGGTAGGCATCTATCCTCAAAAAAAAGGGTCTGCAAAAAGTTAAATTCTGCAAAATTTGTAATCGTTAGGACAACAAAAACAAGTCATAATGGAACCCAAAAGATTAAACTAGCTATATTCATAAATATTATTTGTGATAAATTAATATTTTAAAAGTTAGGAGGCCATTTCAAAAAGTGGGGCGTCTATCCGGGTTTTACCCTAACCATCCTACCCCTATTTTACCCCCATAGGAGAGGAATTTCGTAAAATATTTTCTAGGCTGATATCTACGCCCTAGAAAGAACCTACCTTTCAAATTTCAAGTAAATAATAGCAATAATTAAAACTTCACATAAAAATTTTCATCCCCTATTTTACCACCCTTAAGGGAAGATTTTTCAGAATAAAATATACAGGTTTTTATTATTTAAAACTAATAATCTAAATACCGATTTTCAAGTCTGTAACTTTAAAAACATAGGACTTTCATACAAACTTTCTACCCCCATTTTACCCCCTTAATGGAGGATTTTAGGAATATTAAATAGCTTATAACTTTTCCCGAAAATTGGACTACCAAATGCAAAAATAATTTTTCAAATCCGACAGGTACTTCCAGAGATTAGCGCGTTCAAACAAACAAACAAACTCTTCCGCTTTATTATATTAGTATACATAGCAAAGACTAGACTGCCAGGTTATAGTCTTGTAGCCAGACAATTTCAGCTAAAGCTACGCCAACGTTCATCATGATCATCATTGTCAACCTATTCCCAGCCCACTAACACGGCACAGGACTCCTCTGAGGATGAGACGTGCTTAGGCCGTTGTCCACCACACTGGCCAAATGCGCATTGGTAGACTTCACACGCCACACACACATGTAACGTGTAGATAGGTTTCCTCACGATGTTTTCCTTCACCGTTAAAGTAAGTGATACTTAATTGCTCAGAACAGAGTTTGATTGGAAACCTCGTATTATCACTTCATTTTTATTTATTTGTAAAATTGATTGACATTCAAAAAGTGTACTAATTTTTGAAAAATTAAGAAACCTGAATCTATAATAATACCTTCTGTGTAGTAGGTTAGCCTCCGTCGAGTTTGGTTGCTGTGGGTGGGTTGGCAGACTATTACAGCAATCAAAAGTCGTATGTATACGCTAACTAGGCAGGCATTAAATAAAATAGGTAAATAATAGAGTCAATTTGTAGGTAGCGGCTAGGAGACGCAAGGACAGACCGTGTTTACGTAAAAGTTGTTTTCTTCAATGTTGTAACACATTATGACTCGGTGTAGACAAATTGTGCAATCAAATACCTACACTCGAGGGCTAGAAATACGATTCCTTCACCTGAATGTCTTCATTAACCATAAATGTTCTTTTTGTTTAACCATATAAATAGATTTGACCATATCATTAACCCAAAATTAAGAAATTTAATAGATGTCATTTGCTTAACAGTGAAGGAAAAAATCGTGAAGAAACATGCACGCCTGAGAGTTCCCCATGATGTTCCCAAAGGCGTGTGAAGTCTACGAATCCGCATAGTCTAGCGTGGCGAACTACGGCGTAAATTCTTCTCATTCTGAAAGGATGCCCGTGCTCTATAATGGATCGGTAATGGTTTGATATACTTACTTAAACCCTGCACATTTTCCCGTTCAATCCTGCATTCTTGCCTGATGGTAAAAGGATGCTTAAAATCGAAATGCAAGTTGCCAACTGCATACCTTTTTTTTTTTTTAACGGGTAGGTACTCTGCGCATATAAACGGAAGGCTCCGAGATCTCTTATGAACGCATTGGTGCCTTCGCTGCGTGAAGCTCTATGAGCTCATCCTTGTGCCTCTCATTGAGGCACGGCAGCTTGTGCCACAGCAAGCTGCCGTCTTCTCAGGGTCGTTGGAAAAATTAAAAATTAAATTAAATTAAATGGCTGGAGCCCCCACTCCAGCCATTAACGACCCTGGGGTCCCTTTGCCTGGGACAACTACATGTACGGAGCAGGACTGAGCCAACTGCATACCTAAGTTACTGTAAGGTGCGTCGACTGCAAGGCGACTTCTGCTGTCAACGTGCCAACTGCAAGGCTACTAGCCGTCGAAGCGTCACCTGCAAGAGGAATAGTATACGTACAAAATGTTCTTCTAACCGAATATCGGCCAAAGCGGCCAGTAACAACGAACTAGCCGATACGCAGGAGATATTATAGTATCAAGTATGTGCCTGTGCACAGGTGTGACCTCTGTTCCCTCATTTTCACAGTCCGATATAAATGTCAACCAAATATGTACGACTGGCTTTTCATACTCTCCGAGGGAATTTCCCTATTCCAGACAGGTGCTACTGACAATCTCTTGACAGGAAACCCAACACCATTTTTGTACCCAACTGAAGTAGGTATAATATGTATGTACCTAAGTAGTATATAGACCAACAAGGCAGTTTATTAGTTTACGAAGGCCGAAGCACAAAATCGAACGAAGCATTAACAGCAATTAGCAATTGATTTCACATTGTATCTGAATTTATAAATTGACTTCGTTTGAATTGCAGTCATCACGCGAGGCGAGTCCTTGCGAGACTCAGAACATGCATGTTTTCATTTTAAACCATTTCAGAGGTCGTTGAGGTAAGTTTAAGTATTTTTTTTAAATTATAAATCCTTGACGAGTTAACCCTTGACTATACCTGATGGAAGATGGAGAAGGGCTAACGTGGAAGAGGTATGACAGTTTAATTAAACACATAGGGACTCCTTATCGATTCGAACGGGAATGCGGGAACGCTAAATTGCTCGACGGCATGGCTTTACTGGTAGTGTCAAGTGCGGTAACTAGCCACTGCCGAACCCTCCTACCAATCAATTACCTAGACCAAATACAAATCAGAAATTATAAATTTCAAAATTGTACTTGCCGGGAATCGAACCTAGACCTCCTTAGAACACCGAAGACCCTACCACTGCGCCAGTCATCAAAAACCTACCATGTAATGTGGCTTGTTAATGTTATCGTCTAAATACACCTTGACGCACGCTATGCAATAAACCTTATTATATTTTTCACGCTAAAATTTATTCTATTTTCATAGAATTTAGGACGCAATTAGAATAATGCGAGATATTATTGTGTGACGATATTTTCGAAACGATTACTTTTGAAATGTTGTTTATAAAGTTATAATGTTTGTCGACGTGGGTATCAAACCAGCGCTGATTGCGACGGAAGCCGCCATTAGGTATAACACTTTGCCTTTGTATGCTTATTTTCTAAACTGGTTAAAATAATCCCTACTGCACCGAAAAAGTCGTTGAATGTACAGTATTGACAATGAAATTTAACTACTAAAAATAAAATAAAATATTAGTTACTATAATACTTGACTTCGTCAGCGTGGATTTATTTAAGTACTTATTTTAAATTCCACGGGTAACCTTAGAAATTTGGTCTTTGTTATCCCTTTGTTTTTTCAAACCCCAAATAGCCCATGTCACTCTCTAGGTCCTCAACTATATCCACGCGAAAAATCGCATAAATCCGTCAACAAACTGACAAACAAAAACATATATAATATTAGTAGGGATATCACTGTAGGGATGTAAGGCCGTTGTTCCTTAATTAAAAAATTGAAGTTCTGTAGACGAATGTTAGGGTTGCCATACATCCCATATATATACGAGACTACCACCGTATGTGAATATTCAGTCCCGTATTGCTATACATTGTCTCGTCTTTATCCCCTTTATTTTTCCCTATTTGAATATACACAAATTTTCGTAGTTTAAATAGTAAAAGTAGTAATTTAAGTAAGGAGAATGACAATCCTGTAATTGTCATTCTCCTTACTTAAATCGATTGGAGTATATTGAGTGGAGTATATTGAGTGGTTGCTTTACTATTGTTTAATCTATGACAGTAAATCATTAGTACCCGCTTTTTTCGGTATTCATTAAAACTCTACAACGCGACGCGACGTCCCGTATCTCAGTTCATCATCGGCAGCCCTACGAATGTTAATCTAATAAATCTTCAGGTATTTATAGTTATAAAACGTCCCTAATTGTGCGCAGTATAGGCACTCGCGCCAGACCTAGTCATTTAGCAATAGATAGTCCGTCCGCCGCCGCAACCATCTGTTACTGGTTATTTATAGCCGCGGACACTGGCGTAATGATAACCAGACAGGCTGTTTACGGGTAAACTGCTTCGCCACTGGCCACTGGCTGTCGTTTATCTAACTTGGCCGCTCTTAAGATATTTTGTGTTTCAAAACGATAAGTTCTGCTGTCAGTTTTACATATCATTTGTTTATATTGATAGCAGGAAAGTAAGTAGGTAGGCGGTTCACCTGATATTAAGAAATTACCGCCGCCCAAACACATTGGCAGCACCAGAGGAACTCTCGAGGAGAACTTGCTTGAACTTGAGGGATTTCTTTATCCACTCCTTGAATAGCCCCGTATTCTATTTTTTTTTTTGTTGAGGGAAATAGCTGGTAGAAGCTTGCACTTGCTCTAACCACCTTTAAACGTCCCACTGCTTCTTTCTTGTAGGAGAGAGAGATTTTAAAGCTTATGTAAGTATCTACGGCTCGCTACACCAATGCAGTTTAATGGGCTTTAACGACTAAGTATTTAGCACATGATAATGATAAATGGAACTGGCGGCTCTCCGAGGAATGGGGCTGAAACACCGCCAACTACCAACACCGGGCTGCCACAGAGAATATCTAGGTAACTAAACAGAAAACCTAGTAACCTAACTTGGTAGCTATGATTTATTTGAGAAGCCGAAACCTTTGCAGAGGTCTAGCACACGTTTTGGGCTGGTGCAAGTGTTAGGGTGCGCGGGTCGGGCCACGAACGGCGCGGCGCTGCGCCGCGCGTCACGCGGTCGGCGCGCACGCATAATTAGCGGCGGAAGGAAGTGGGCGCGATGGCGAGATACATATATTTACATACATTTGCATTCATACACGGTCGTATGCAGTTCGGTTGCATTCTGTGAGCTTTGTTTTATGACTTTTTGGCCTACATTAATAAATACACAGTAATAACACAGTTAAATATAAAATTGAAGTTTAATACGTGAATAGCAACATATCAATGATTTAAGGCTTATTCAGTGGTTTAACGACATAATGTAATGTAAAACAAGTGTGCGATACCATGATCCATGAAATTGGATCGAAATATCGACCAACAAACAAACATTTTTATCGTCCTATGTTTTAGCAAAATATTATTTTAATTTTATGGACGTAACATTCGTCATAGATTTTGTTCGTATAAAATGTAGCGGTCAACTGAACCATAATAACGAATCGATTTACACCACACTTACAGCAAGATCGGTTCAGTAGTCTATTGTAGATACCTACATACAATTAAATATACATAGACTGCAAAAATCAAAGCCCTTCCTTTTGACTTTGTCGTAGTCGGGTAAAAATGTATAGGTACCCTACACTATAGCTCATGTTTCATGGATATACCCTACGCATATAAGTATAGCTCATGTTTCATGGAAAACCATTTTTAGGTGAACGACTGTGAAAAGGGAAATTTTATTACACTAAAAAGGAAATAGGTAATTAAGGTGCGTGACGAGCGGCACCTGGCGGCGCGAGCTAACAATTTGTAGGGCGAACTATTTACTGAACAAATATGAAGTAATCCTTCCTAATGACCGACATTTTTGCCAGCCTTCCTGTAATAGCCGTCGTTATAAGAGAGAGTTTTCGAAAAAAGAGGCTTAAGTGAAAAGGCAAATTTCTTTATTCTTACGTTGATTACTTAATAATGTAATACTACTTAACAGGTAAAATATTTCAAGCGTGATGAGTTTTTTTAATAATTTGCAAGTTAGCCCTTAACTGCGATCTTACCTGATGGTAAAGGACGATGCAGTCTAAGATGGAAGCGGGCTAACCTGGAAAAGGTATGGCAGAGTCCATACCCCAGATCGGTTCCTACGCGGCATCGTACCGGAACATTAAATCGCTTGGCGGCAGCACGACTTTGCCGGTAGGATGGTAACAAGCCAGGAGCTGAAGCCTCCAACCAGACCAGACCACCAATTTAGAAATCATAAATTACCGAATTGCCCCTGCCGAGAATCGAACTCGGGACCTTCCATTTAAAAGCCCGCAGCGCTCACCACTACCCCTAGGAGGTCATCAAATATCTGAAAAGAATGAATTATTGATCTACATCCGCCAAGATATATTTTTCTAATTTCCCAACGTCCGCGTCTAAAGAGCCGAGCCACAAATGACGTCACAATCACGGACTATGTCCCTAGCTATGCGGTATCAGTAACAGTTTGTGCATTTGTCGGTCCGGTGCGCGGCGCCGCGGCCGGGCCGCGGGGGTCGCTCCTATAAATATGCATGAGCAACGTAACGTCCATATGCCGACGTTGTGTATACATTTTTCTTCGTGGGAAATCGGTTTTTGTGTTAACGACATCGACGTACCTACTCCGAGATACGCCGAAGATAACATAATGCGTAAATAAGCGACGCTCACTGCCTCCCGCCAGTCGTAAGCTCGCAATGTAAAAGTACGCCTAGTAACTACATAGTATAACGTGCGTCGTCCTTATCCCGCTCGATTTACCTCAGTATAGTAGGTTCGATTGTATAAAGTGTCGGGGGTGTAGTTACACGTTGAGAAGTCTATTAAATACATACACTTTTGAATCCTACGGGATTTGAACTCTCACTGATTTAAATTCCTTGTCGAAAATATATTCTACAAATGTAGGTAACGTGTCTATCTTTGATTTCAAATAATAAGATAAATACCTCTCACAACAATGAGCTGATTATAATATTATTATTTTGAACGACAGCACAACTCAAACACTGATTTTTGTTTTGTACTCTTTGAAACGGCTAATCAGATTTTGGTAGGTTTTTCAACAGATAGAGGATTATACAAGAAATGATCTAGACTACTTTTCAGATATTCAAAGAGTAACTAAACTAAACTCCAAAACTAAATCCACGCGGATGAAGTAGCGGACAATTTCAAAAGATTCATTCATTCGACAGTTTCAGAAAAACACGCATCACACGGCCGGTCATATAAAAATAACATGGCAAATGATAATTTCAGAATAATTTTAATAAATAAAAATTGTGGCATTTCTCATGTTATAACATTTTTGGACCCTTTAAGAGCTGTTTTTCGAAGGAACTGTGCATCTTTGGTACGTTATATCCACGGTCCAGGTCAGAAACGTCTTGTCTGCTAGTGTTTAGTATTTTATGACCGGTTGTTTGAACGATAACAGTGTGCTTAGTCTAAAGCGGAGCACTCGAAAACGAACTCGAAAACTATTGATCGATTTCAGAGTAAAATAGACCTAAAATGTCTTGTATTAAGGTTTGAGTTCGCCAATACATTCAGCATTGTTCGAATGCTGAATGTATTGGCGAACTCAAACCTTAATTCAAGCCATTTTAGGTCTATTTTACTCTGAAATCGATCAATAGTTTTCGAGTTCGTTTTCGAGTGCTCCGCTTTAGACTAAGCACATTATCGGATTGGTAAATCAAAATTGCGGTAATTATTTCTTTTTGGTTTGTTAACTGCCATGTTTTTTTAAGATTTTATGGGAAAATGAGTAGAGGGTCATTTAACTCTAGGATTCTAAAAACTACGTAGGTATCTTATCAAATTAAATCCATGATGGATGAGCAATTTGATTATACCTATCTACAGGAATCATAATCACTATCACTACATAGTATAAAACAAAGTCGCTTTCTCTGTCCCTATATCCCTATTTATTTATTTATTTATTAGGACTACCAAAAATTGTTACATCAATGAAAATCTTAAAAGAAAATTATACAAATATACATAATTAGATGTACAACTTATTATAGGTGTCACCGCATTTACCAAAAAAAATTAAAATTAAAAATTAAAATTAGAATTAAAAATTAAATTTAAAAAGTTTGAGAATGTAAAATAATTGTTTTATGTACTTTTCTAATAAATGACTTAAAATGACAATAATATATAATTAAAATGACAATAATAAACAATAATAATTATCAATACTAGACACTAGTAATTAAGAATTAACTTAGCATTAACTTAGCATCTCAATAATCTTAATGTTTGTTTTTTAAACTTTTTCCCTATTTCCCTTTTTCCCTATTTCCCTATGTATGCTTAAATCTTTAAAACTACGCAACGGATTTTGATGCGGTTTTTTTTAATAGATAGAGTGATTCAAGAGGAAGGTTTATAAGTAGAAAAATTGGACCCAATTGGTGGCGCTAATAGCGGGCAGGACGACGTCTGCCGGGTCCGCTAGTATTACCACAGAATATATACCTAATAGTACTACGGTATTACATAAAGATACGTAAAAATTAACCACAAAAGACTTTATTCACTAATAATTAAAATTGAGGTTTGGGAGGTGTTTTTGTACTGTTTTTTTTTTTTAACTGGATTCACGGTTCTGAGTTCTCTAGCCTTTTTTGGTGCTGAGTCTTTTTTGTACTGTACCTATCACGGGGTATTATAGGTACCTAGTAAGTAGGTACCTACACCAAATTTCATGTTGATTAAAAAGTAACATAATTAAGTAAAATACATTTCAAGACTAAACTTTACACCACCGGCTGTAAAAAAGCTAATCCTTAGATAGCTGAACAAATAACATTAAACACACCGTGTAAAAAACTGTAAATAAATCGGTTCATCCGTTCCAGCGATACGGCATACACAGACAAACAGATAAAGCGGTCAGTCGGTTGGTTAAAACTGCCGTCTTTTGGCGAGGGGGGTTAAAAATAGGGGATCTCCAAAAACTTACAGTAGGTGTTCATATTAGATAGAAAATTACAAATCTTTCGAGTCCAAGACATATATTTTCTCGGCTCAAACATTCCTCAACATCAAGCAATCGTGAAGAACACAAGCGTTAGTTATTCATACGGCTATGAGGAATAAATTAGCTTGCATTAACTGACCGGCGCTAGCCATGTTTGCTTACCTATTTGTTCAATGTAATACTTACTACATAGGTATGAATGGTAATACTTAGTTCCAATTATGTCATATTTTGCTTTGATAATATCATAGGTACGACGGTAACTTACTGACATAGGTATTAGGTATACTTGACTTTGATTATGGCTACTTCGTATCAATATATTTATCGATTGTCTAGTGTTTAAATTATTCCTGTAGATAAGTTATGGAATATGGATATATCCAGATGGTGCTAATCCATTTACTTTTAATACGGTGCATCCAAACTTAGAATCCTGCGTCCTAGACTAGCTGCTAAGAATAAGTAGGTTCTATATAATATAAATAACCAAAAAAATATTAATTAAGTATGATTTTTTAACTTAATTCCTCATTAAACCTTTCTGAATCATTTTAATATAATTTATTTGTCGTCGTCATCAATCAATTATTTATTTATTAATTAGACGTCCATGGCTTGAAATAGATTTCTTGTAGGAACTTCCACATGCCGCGACGCGGTCTTGTGGCGCTTGTATCCAGTGGCTCCTTGCAACTCGTTCAATCTCATCGGTCCACCTAGTGGTGGGTCTGCCAACACTGCGCTTTCCGGTGCGAGGTCGCAACTCACGCACCTTGGGACCCCAACGTCCATCGGTTTGTCGAACTACCTACCTAGTATGTGCCACTTGCCACTTCAGAATTGTAACCAGTTGAGCTATGTCGGTAACTCTGGTTATTCTATGGATCTCTCCATGTCTGATATGATCACGTTGAGTTTTATTAAAACTAGTGTTGCGCTCGGTGCGCGAGCTGCAAGCAGCTCGCGTGCCTTGTAGTCTCTTCAATATTCATGAAATAAAGAAATGGGAGGCCATACCAAATACCAGAATATTCTGGAGAGTCTCTTGAAAGATAGAAAGAATTATTGGTATCACGTTTCGCATCTTTTCTGAAAGGACACTTATCAGTTCTATGCATGCGTTTAGTGGAAAAAAAAAGGATCTATACAAAAATGTTCTGGAGAGCCACTTGAAAATTAAAAAGAAATTTTGTATGGACACGAATTTTTTTGTTCCGTAGCTATCTTTTTTTTACTGGCTCACCAAAGGGCCTAAGGTCTTGAACATTTTTAGTTTCAGGACCATGCCTCTATGATTGATAGTTTTTGAGGGCCGTTAGAGTACTCTGGTAATTTTTCCACATTCACTACGTTTTGTGATTTTTGTGAAAAAAAATCTTTAAATTCTATTTATAAGTGTAGTAGGGGGAAAATTGATCATACAAAAATGTCTAAGAGAGCCTCTTGAAAAGAACCCAAAAAATTTGTATGGAGAGAATTTTTTTTTGTTTGGCGGCCATCTTTTTTTTACCGGTTCACCCAATGGCCCAAGGTCTTTAATAACATTTGTTTGGGACCATGTCTGTATGACTGGTAGTTTTGGAGGACCCATGAGGTACTCTGGTAAATTTTCCACATTCATGACGTTTCATAATTTTCCTGAAGGAAGACCCATAAGTTCTACGTACATAAATAATGAAGGGAAAAAAGTTCCATACAAAATTGTTCTGGAGAGCCTCTTGAAAAGAACCCGCAAAAATTTGTATGGAGAAATTTTTTTTTTGTTCGGCGGCCATCTTTTTTTTGCTGGTTCACCCAATAGCCCAAGGTCTTTAATAACATTTGTTTGGGACCATGTCTGTATGACTGGTAGTTTTGGAGAACCCATGAGGTACTCTGGTAAATTTTCCACATTCATGACGTTTCATAAATTTCCTGAAGGAAAACCCATAAGTTCTACGCACATAAATAGTGAAAGGAAAAAAGTTCCATACAAAATTGTTCTGGAGAGCCTCTTGAAAAGAACCCAAAAAATTTGTATGGAGAAAATTTTTTTTTGTTCGGCGGCCATCTTTTTTTTACCGGTTCACCCAATGGCCCAAGGTATTTAATAACATTTGTTTGGGACCATGTCTGTATGATTGGTAGTTTTGGAGGACCCATGAGGTACCCTGGTAAATATTCCACATTCATAACGTTTCGTATTTTTCCTGAAAGGACACTCATAAGCTCTATGCATGCGCTTAGTGAGATAAAAAAAGTTCTATACAAAAATGTTCTGGAGAGCCTCTTGAAAATTTAAAAAAAAAATTGTATGGACGCGAAATTTTTTTTTGTTCGGTGCCTATCTTTTTTTTACTGGTTCACCAAAGGGCCCAAGGTTTTGAACATTTTCAGTTTCAGGACCATGTCTCTATGACTGATAGTTTTTGAGAGCCTTTGGGGTACTCTGGTAAATTTTCCACATTCATGACGTTTCATATTTTTCCTGAAGGAAGACCCATAAGTTCTACGCATATAAATAGTGAGGAGAAAAAAGTTCCATACAAAATTGTTCTGGAGAGCCTCTTGAAAATTAGCAAAATTTTTGTATGGAGACGAATTTTTTTTTTGTTTGGTGGCCATATTTTTTTCACCGGTTCACCCAATGGCCCAAGGTTTTGAACATTTTTTGTTTCGGGACGGTACCTTTCCGACTGATAGTTTTCGAGATCCCTTAGGGCACCCTAGTCAGTTTTCCACGTTCAGCTCTCTCTATAATTTTGTAGACCTTATATTTTTGAATTTTACACACCTGAAAATTATGGTGAAAAAGTCCCATACAAAATTGTTCAGGAGAGGTGATCAGTACCTGACTTCAAGTAGCTTTATATATATAATAATCATGAATAATTCCACAGCTATCGAATCAACTTGTTGCGCCATCTAGCGGTGAATAGCTGAACTATATATCTGTACATATTCATAAAAAGTTATTAATTCTAAAAAATGTTTAAGCGATAGAGATTTTACGAGAAAAGTAGAAAAAAGTAGTTTTTATAAAAAGAAAAGAACTAGATTTTCCTATCCTACATGTTATATACCTACCTATATAGTTTACATTTTCGCTTCACTGGCCGTTAGGTAGTACCTACTGAATAACAATGTTTTTGTTTTTTTCGAAAACCCTACAAAGTCCCTAATAACTAGTTTTAAGTAATAATAATTACAGGTATCTATTTTAAATAATACTGCCTCTACAGCTAATAGGCACGCATAATTTCCGACAACAAAAAGAAAAACCACAAGAAAACTTATATTAAAAACCTGTGTGGTATAAATGTTACGGATAAATAACCGTGGAGGATCCAGCGTTTAGTGCAAAATAAAAATAAAGGAAAATAATATAAAACGGCTACAACCGTGTCCTGATATGCCCGGCAGGCGGGACACCTGACGCTTACAAAACTTTAATATTCCCATCGCAATATAGGTAGGTACTACCTTTTATAGATTTACTAACGCATTCCTCCAACTTGGTTCGCTACGGAACATCAAAAACAATTTTGAAAAATTTTGGATGTAGCGGGGCCGCGGGCATTATTTTGCGAAATTCCGTGGCACACAAGAGTCAAAATTCTTTAAAAAATATTTTCTTTCATGAAAGTAGACCACCATAATGGTTACGATAAGTCAAAACTCTACCGCCGGTAAACTCAGCGGATGCCTTTTTCAAAAATCAAAATGCTACAATATTTTATCTACTTATTACCTACCTACCACATTTTTGTACATCATCATGTGGTCAGGGGAAAGAACAAGGAATAGTTGGTTTTGCTATTTTCACTTTTAAAATCAGATAAATCTGGATGGTGCAACGTGCAGCATACAGATTTTTCAATATTGATCCTCTCAAGATGAAGGGCAGGTGAAGAAGGGCGCTATCAAAAAAACCTCTTGTAACCGAAGCAGACGAACACAGTCTAATATAATAGATTGAGATATGATACTATGACAAGTAACCTCTGGCTGCCTGCCTGCCTTCAGATTTAGGAATGTAGGTTGTATCATAGAAGAATCATCTTTCATAGGTTAGGTACCCTGTCATCTCTCCTTCTAAAGACCATTGTAACTTTAAAATACCAACTCTTTCACAAAACAAAACCTGTCTGATATAGGTATTACTTGATCAATTATAGGTATTTTTTGAATTCAATCCATACCCACGCATGTAACAAGGTGATATTTAGATGTACCCAGTTTAAAAGATTACTTGTTAAGAAATATATGTTAATTAGAACTTTACTGATTAATAACTTAAAGTTAACGTAATCCCATATTGAAAAGCGCAGCCTTGAGAGACAACCGCTGGACACAAGGGGCACAAGATCTAAGGTGATTAAGTGGCAAAAGACGTGTTCAGTACACGCAGTGAACATCTATCGATTAAGACGACCACGAACGTAACTTAAAAAATTACTCGTAATGCAATCTATCATTTCCTCAGCAAAACAATAATCTCCGAAAAAATATCCAAATCACCCACTGTGAGAAAAGGCCGCGACCGTTGGAAAGCGAAATAGGGAAAAAAAAAGTAAAAACAACGGTTTTAAAAAACCGACCCATGTGCGTTTAATTTTATTCCCCTGCTCAGTGGTTATGAAATATATGCAAATTTATTCGTACGAGCAGATACCTATATCGGGTGGCATCGATGTGGGACGATACGTTTTTGCGCCCTAACAGCCTATTTCAGAAGATGGTAAAAAAATAATTAGACCTATCATATGCGTTATTAGTGTTATTAACTAGAGATAAGCGTAATGGGATGATGAGGTTATTATTTTTCATTGTTATTTGTTGCGTTACTTTGTTCTCGATCAATGACAGTGTTATCTATGTGCACATATCTAAACACTAGCGGTCCGCCCCGGCTTCGCCCGTGGTACATATATATAGCCTATAGCACTCCAGGATCACCTGCATATCCAACAGTGAAAGAATTTTTGAAATCGGTCCAGTAGTTCCTGAGATTAGCGCGTTCAAACAAACAAACTCTTCCGCTTTATTATATTAATAACTAGAAGATGATGCCCACGGCTTCGCCCGTGTGTATTTAGGTTTGTAAAAATCTCGTGGGAACTTTGATTTTCCAGAACAAAAAGTAGCCTATCTGTAGTAAATAGTAACCCGTCCACAAAACGGAAAAATTCCGTGGGATCCTTACGATTTCGGAATGCAATTCCTTACAGCATCAGGGTTGAGGAGTTGGACATGTACCTACTCGAGGTCATTCAACCATAAAGTCTTTAATTGGTATCCCCAATATCAATTTAAATAACCGACAGTGCCTAAATCCCATTAGTTTTAGGGATCAGATCCCCTACAGCATCAGGATTGAGGAGTTGGAATCCAAATTTTTTGTAGGACAGTGTCGCAATGTTTCTCTATCGATTAAAAAAAAAATACTCAAATCGGTCCAGAAATCTCGGAGATATCGGTATACATAGGTAGAAAAACACAACTCCTCCTTTTTTGAAAGTCGGTTAAAAAAGTAGCCTATGTTACTCCCTGGTTAATTCTCTACTTGTATGTGAAAGTCCCGTCAAAATCGGTTCAGCCGTTCCAAAGATTAGCCCGTTCAAACAGACAGACAGACAGACAGACAGACAGACAGACAGACAGACAGACAGACAGACAGACAGCCAGACAGACAGACAAAAATTTTTAAAACGTGTGATTCGGTTATAGTATCGTTCAAATAACCATATGAGCTTAATATGAGGTAGTTATTTCAATATTACAGACAGACACTTCAATTTTATTTATTAGAGTATATAGATTAATATAGATATTATATAAATTGATTTTGAAATACTGATGAAACTGCCTCTATATCACAACCATCATAAATTTTATCGTTATGCATCATCTCAATCGATAGAAGTCTACTGCTGCACATAAGTCTCTTACAAGGACCACCACTGCCTTTTAAGGCCGCTCTCTTCACGCGCTTTTCCATACAAACGTATTACGCCTATTATTCTAGAATATTTGTCGCAATAGGTCTAAAGTTAAGCCAGATATCAATTTATATCTCCATTATCTATGCCATAAAATAAAAATATTAGTAAAATTATATTTATTTTGTAAGTTATGAGGCTTGAAAAATCACTATTTTTGGGCAAATTTTGGGGCAACTTCGTGGGTAAATAAACTAACTATATATAAGAAACTAGAAAATTGCAAAACGACCGAAGTCTTATCATAGGTTACTTCATGATAATTACAAATGTCTTTAGTTCATGCAAAAAATTGCCAAATATTTGCTAAAATAGGCGAAATACCAAACCTAGATTTGCATCTTTTTACTTTGCCGTTTTTCACTAAAAATCATGATATCTCAAGTAAAATTTATTTATTTAATTAATTTATTATTTATTTATGTATATATTTTTAGTACTCTTCTTTACTGAAGACGTCTCGCTCTCTAAATGCAGAAATCACTGTTTTAGACTCCACTCACCAACGATTTGTCGATGCCATGGAGAGGGCTCTTAATAAGCTAGCATATAGTATATTATATATAAACCAAACAAACGTTTCTAAAATTTTTGTCTATCTGGCTATGTATATCTGTTGGTACGAGCTAATCTTCTGAAGAGTTGAACATTTTTGACGAGATTATCACGGGCAGTGGATCATACTATCAGTGATCTAGACTAAATTGTATCTTGGAAAAATTAACGTTTTCTACATTAAGTTAGTAAAAACTGTTGATACTAAGTATGTCTTAGCCACTGATTCGATCTTATCAAAGTTTAGCACAATGATACATTGTATCCCGAAGACAAACACGGCTACTTTTTATGCCAGGAAATCGAAGAGTTAAAGCGAGATTTTTAAAATTGCCTAAATCCGAATGTACGAAGTCTTGTACATCATCTCATTTTCAATAAGTGTACATAGCACAAACTAACCCATTCAACATTATATATTTGAATATTTATTTATTGTCCTTATTTTAAGTTCTAATAGTTATTCACATTGTGACGGTTATCACCCAATTGAATCAATTCCTGCAGTCCACGTAAGCAATGAAGAACTTGATGTTTGCAGAAAACCACAACAATATAACAATAAATCGTAAGTCGTACGTATGCTACCGGGTACTCCTGCCGAGTATATCTACCGCCGGTTGCGCATCGCGCATGCTAAGTACCTGCAATTGTTTCGGTTGGAAACCGTTACACTGACCACTATGTGCCACTATCTTGATTTAAACTAAAGTTATGGGCCTGCCAAACTGCTTTTTAAGTAGGTATCGAAATCACTTTGATATCAGTGGTAGAGTTTCCACAGGCAGGTAAAGGATTATCTAGCGTCTGTTTAAACAAACGTTGATATAAGGACAGTAAATAATTTAAAACATTTTTTGATGTCCCCTGAGAACCCCTGAGAACCCCTGAATCGATCTAAATGAAATTTGGTACAGAGACAACGTAAATCCTTGAAAATGGCCCGGGACTATTTTCCCCGAAAAATTCCGTCCACGGGATTTATATGAAACCTTAATCGATGCGGACGAAGACATGGTCATTAACTATACGAATGTAAATGAAATTAATATATATATTCTATTTCAAGTCCATGTTGAATAAATTACAAAAAACCTTTGTGGCCCTAAAACACGTCATGCCTACATTCTGAACGTGGCGCGGCAGCAAAAGCTACTTTGTTTTTTGCTTCGCAATCTATGGATGGTCAGTCGATATTTTAAAGGTATTCTTCTTTTAGTGCCGTCTCCTACAGGAGGTTGGCAACCATTGGGACTGTTTCTTCTTTGGACGCTGCTGCACAGAATATGTATCAGGTATTTTTCCCAAACTATTAGCGTAATTTTTTTAAGCCAAGATATTCTTCTACGACCAGGGCCCTATTTAATAAACGTTACAATCCTACAAATTTGTTAAAAAGCTACATAATTGTTAAATTGTAGGACAAATACTGTTTAATAAAAGTTACAAATATGTAAGAAAGTTACAATTAAATAACTTACAATTGTTATACTTTTAAAGGCTGTTTAATAAAAGTTTACATATGTAAAAAACGCCTGTAGAGTTTTATGACAATATTGTTATTTACAAATATGTAGTGGTAAATTACAATATTGTAAATTACAAATATGTAGTGGTAGCTTACTATTGACGTAAATAAAATTTACGAATAATTTACTAACCACTAATCCAGAAACACGTTTTATGCAGTTATGTACCGTTCCTTTACTAATACCGTGTGCATCTGCTACTACATGGTATTGTGAGCCACAACCTATCCAATGTAATGCACACAAAATTTGTTCAGTGAGCGTAAGGGCTGCATTTCTGACCGTATCGTGTTCAAGATATCGTCTTATTCTATTTATCAAATATTCGACGGTAGTCTTGCTTAGCCGAAATTTTTCATTGAAAGAAAAGTTGGTCACATTAAGACTAAAATTTAATCTTTTACGAAAAATTCTGCGGGGTCGTTGCTGTACAATCCAATATTCATCATCACTACTTTCACTGCTCGGTGTTAGAACCATTTTTTATTAATTCAAATTGAAATTCAAAACGTTTCTTAATTTTTACAAATTGTAAGATTTTTGGACACAGGGTGAGACTACCTGTCAGAAATGTATTACAATTTACAAAATATGTAAACTTGTAACTACAATTATGTGTTCAATAAAGCACTTTTTCCTACAAATATGTAAATATTCACCTGTCAAGTGAAAATGTTTATTAAACAGAAATCTACAAAATTGTAGATACATTTTACAAATTTGTAAATTTTCAACCATGACAAATTTGTAAAACATAATTTTTATTAAACAGAAACTTGTAGAATTGTAGCCTGTTACCTGTAATTGTATTTTACAATTTGTAACGTTTATTAAATAGGCCCCAGGTAATCTTCTTCCGCCCCGTCTTGTTCCGTGGTTTACAGGTATAGTGTATAGAAAATATCCGTGTAAACGCGTGGAATTTTAATCTTAAATACCACGCTTATTTGGATAAAACTCCGCTACCATATCCGCAATATGTAAATAAGGGTAGAAATGAAACCGTGGACACTTGGAAACTTTTCAATTTAGCCGCGGACACGGAATATATTACGAACCGTCAAGATAGATATTAATAAATGCGAAATTAAAAACAAACCACCCGCGCCAGGATAGCGAGAGGAAACTTTTGAAAAATTACCGCAATATATTCAAAAAATTTAAAAATGGAGCGTTGGGCTGTCAATTAAAATATGGCGAGAATAAATAATTAAATTAGGCAAGTTAAAAGTAGGCAGACTTGTATCTCTCTGAAAATACTTACTTATACAATACACTTATTACCTACCATATTTTTGTAACGACGTAGAATTATTGATAAAGAAAAAGTGTCTTTTATCGATGTGATTATTCAGTCAGTGGTATTTCGCCTTTATATATATATATAACTATATATATATATTATATATATATATTATATATATATATATAATATATATATATTATATAACTATATAACTATATATATATATTATATATATTATATATATATATATTATATATATATATATATTAACTATATATATATATAACTATATATATATATTTAAGATTTTTAAGAATTTTTGCGGAATTTTAAGAAATAGCTTAAGACGACTAAGCTTCACTTAAAGCCACTACTTACATCTACTTAACCCTTAAACGTTGAATGTGTTTGTTAAATAGTACCTAATTGTGTAATCTCAAGCTAAGTAATGCTTTATGCAGTGACTAATTTTACTGCCTTACAAACAAATATTAAATTAATAATAATTATTAAATAATTAATAAATATTAAATTAATAATAACAAATATATAATTAACATTGAAGCAAGTCTTTTATCCAACATTAAATGTTACAAACATTTAATGTTTGTAACATTGAAAGCTACACATCACAACTTTAATCTTATTCCAAACCAAACGAAAAGTTTCACTTGAATACTAGTTGACTTAGGAAAAAAAACTATTAAAATACTAAAAGTTATCAGTTCATCCTCTCACCGAGAGAGGTCGCTACTGATTGCCACGCCGCGGCCGCGCCGACCCCACCGCAATTAGCATAGCCTTTGATTCCGACTTAAGTAAGCTTTTTTGTTAAATCTCCTTAATTTCCTCGGCGAATTTGCGAGACACGAAATTTTCCTCTTTGGGAACGGTTCACAGATCATGAATATGTACATTAGTTTAGTGGCTGTCAAAGCAACGTCGCTGTATTACCACAAAGACGCAAACCTGCTCTAAACAGAGTTGGTAAAAAGGCTGTCTCGTGAGCCTAAGCTCACAGTAAACATATTTTATTATTTTTCCAGTTTTATATTATGAAAGTACTTAGATAATTAACAGTATATTTTAATTATCTAAATTGCTTTTAACAGTTTATTTTAATAGGTACCTAGATAGGTTTCGGATATAAACATTGTCTGGTGAAGACATTCATTATTACGGAAAAATGGTCTGAAGAAAATATAGATATGATATTAAAAAACCTATTCTGTAACACCCCATTTGCCAAAGTCCATCGACTTTCGTCCGTTAAAAAAATTAAAATTAAAAATTAACAAAAAAGAGTAAAAACCACAGGAAATTCACAAAAAGCAAACGCCATGCAAATCTAAAGACATTAGCGCGTGAGATAAGAAACGGGATTAACGTCTCAATTGTAAGCGGTCTATGCAAATCTTTGCGTTAATTGTTGCCAGACGCTTTGATACTGTGTATTTTCTACATTTTCCACCGATAACGCTTTTTACTTATTTCGCTGCAATGTTACCTACATAAAAAAATTATAGGTCTATGACAACAGAAACAGCCAATTATGTACACATCGAACTATTACGCTTAGAATGGAAGTTTCTAACAAACCGCTCGAAACGTAAGCTATAAACCAACCAAACCCTGTAATTACATTTGCCGACACGCACACAAGCGCATGAGTACCTTGAGCACTGACGCGACGATAGACGTGCCGAGTCTTTTAGGCTTGCTAAAAACGGCTTATCGCCGCGTCGACGACTGCCTTTCTTTACCTAATTATTCTAAGTATGTACAAAGTTTTAGTGTTTTCTGTAATTCGATCAAAAGTAAAACAAGAGGTTTAATGATTTTGATAGGCACAACAACCAAAGTCGTGTTTTTATTGTGAACAACCTTTTATATGTATAGTAAGTTTTGTGGATAATACAAAAACATTTGAACATTTGGTTTTTTTTTTTTTTCAATTTTCTTGATGATGAGTGTGAAGATGCAACTTAAGATGGAGCGCGTTTGTCTAGTAAATGCCTATTTTATCTTGAACAGTTATTAGTTAACTGGGAAAACGGAAACCGGAAGGGCATTACTAATCTTAGCGATATGCTAGGAATGCTTAATAAGGAAGCAAAGCGATTAAACGCGTCCGTGGGATGTCAATCACGTAGATATACAGACTCATGCGATCATGCTATACAATCACTTACTGGACAATAAAATTGGACAGTAAAATTGGTTGTCTGTAAAGTCGGTTAAAGGACGATAATTTTACGTGATAACGTCATAAGAAAACAAAGAGAGATAAATGCGTCACAACCACAAGCCGAGCGCTTTAGACCGAACGTGCCTTCTCTATTGCTTGTTCCGCGCTCTTGCTTGCACGCGGAACGTGACAACTCTTTCGTGCGTGTAGCCGGTGTTCATGATTTATCACGTCAAACGTTCTCACTTAAAAGTTAGTTACATATTTACCACTATTACTCGTCGATTCTGTCCTAAGATTCCACCTAGTACAGGCCGCAAGCACAGCGGTCCACCCTCGCGCATTTTATCAATAACCGCGACCAGAAAAACGAACGCATTGATAATAATAAAGGGCCGGCAATAACAATAAAACATAACGGGCATTGAAGTCGTCCCGACTCTATAAATTCCCTTTATTTTCTTACCCTGGCCGATGTCCAGGGTAAAGTATCCAGGGTGCATAACAAGTAGCTGTCTAATTCTGGACCAAGATGGATTGGCCGCGTAATTTATCACGTATCGGCCAGTTTTGTTTGGGATCCTGTTTATTGAATAAGAATAACATATTGTATTTCCCGTTTATTTCGTTGAGTTGTGCCTTATTGAAAACTTCCTGAATCATTCTTAATAATGTTATTATAGTAAACTGTTTTTTTATTCATAAATTATGTTTTGAATTATATTTCAGCTGGATTATTCCATGTAATCTTTTCATGTAACAATTTACATCGATGAACAATTTACAATAATTAATTTATTGCATGCAAGCTCTATAAATTTTAGATATACTAGTATGAATTTGTGGTTTATCAATTGTTTTATAAATTTAATCATTTTCATTTTGATTGAAAATAAATTATAAGTGGGTACTTATTTATCATTGTAGTAAAAAAACTGTAGATAGTATATTATTTGCGAAACATAGAATATACTGCAATAAATATTTAACAGTATCTACAGGAAGAAATGCTTTGATCAATGGACCGTAATCCCCAAATTCTCGCTATCGTTGTCCAAATAACCTTTCGATCCCTCAAAACTGCCCGCGTTTGAAGTTCTGACTTTTGCACTTTCATTTGAATTATATAGACATGTATAAAATATATAGTCTTTAGATGATTCATGAAAAATTGGGGCCCATTTTATATTATATTTATAAATATTAAGTAGGTTTATTTACATATAATACCTATTAAACTCTATTTACTTTTCTACTGAATTGTTTTAAGAATTTTCTTTCAATGATACTGCATTCGTTGAATTTATATTTCATTAAAAATCATAATTAGGTAGGTATGTATTGGGTTTATAGGTATTTCTTTAAATTTTTTAAATACGAAACAATAATAATTTTGCCATTTGCACAAAATCTTAAAAACTTCTGTTGAACCAATGTTCCTGTAAGTAAAAACATTTGTAAAAAATATCTATAGTATAATAACATAACAATAAACAATAATCTTGATAACATTTTATAATCATCAAAATCTCATCTAGGTACATGATAGGTTTTCAATAAACAAAATCTGCAGCTAAACCACCCTTTTAATTAAAGCAAACGATGTGCAAACTGTAGCGGCGCGAGCTTCCGATGTATTTTCTTTATCAAGCCATTCTTTCTTTAATCTCCGCACAGTGTTGCCAAATTTTCCTAAGAAAACCTCGCCAAAGCCTCATTACTGCAGGTCATCAGTATGCATAATGAATGAGGTGAGCGCCATCTAGCGGCGCGCGGCGGAACTATATAATAGAACAGAAAATATTACGCAAGATTGATTACAACCCGCGCGTGAATGATGGCCAACGCAATAACTTCTGTATTTTTGTTTTGTTTTGTTTTAATATTTATTTGTTATGTTATCTAATCTTCATTTCACTTCTGGTATAAACTGAGCTACAGATTACTTTATTCAAATCTTTTTAATTTTACTTAAATAATTACGTATATAATATTAATCTGGAGATTATTTAACACCCAGCGGATTATTTTTATGTTTTGGTGTATTTTCTTCTGCTGTCTGTACCTTCGGTAGAATCGCGATAAATGGATAGCGATAGACTCAACATTTCACAATAGCCAGTAAAGTAGACCTACACCATCGTTCTTGAAATAGGTAGGTACTTAAGTACGTTATTTTAAGTTAACCTATATAAATAATAATAATATTATAGGTCTAAACCTACCTACTGTTTGATTTGCTTATCATTTCAAATTATACTACGTACCTACTTACCTACCTATTAGGTAGATATAGGTCTACCTTATTATTTTTCCTAATATTAGTTTTATCAATTTAGTTTTAACGCCTGAGAGAATTGACTAACGGTCTACCTAATTACAAAACAAACAAAACATTTAGAGATTTACTCCTTTGTCCCCAAGAAAATATAATTAAATCGCAAATTTATCATAACGACGACATAACTGCGGCCATTACTGAAATGTTACTACAGTGTCTCCCTTCGTCTTCGACAAAGGTAACAATTAAATGCGCTTTCTCAAATACGCCAAAAACCCTATTTTTTGTAGTCTAAGATTCAAATTACAGTGGCAAAATTATAATGGAATGTAATTTAAGTTAGTCAGGTTTGTACATAAGGGGACTATAAGTAACAGGCGAGAGATGTCGCTAGTAGTCGATTTATCACCGCTCTCGTGACAAGTGGCCCGTCGACCACAGACGCCAAGAAGATGCTTTTTACTATCCACCTACAAGTTTCGGGGTTCGGTCGCGCATAATTTTAGAGGTCGCGACAGTATAAAGCATGAGTCGAGGGGATAAAGTTGAGTCTGACTCTGGACTCTATAAAATTAGATATACAGACAATAATAACCTCACGTTGTTTTCAATGTTTCGTCCAGTTCGAGTGTCGCAGCTCTTTACCACGTTATCCACGTTATCTTCATGCAATTTACTTTACGTTACTATTTCTCCACGTTAGGCAGGAATTTCAGGAAAATGGAAAGTTAGGGAGTCAGTAGGGGCCTACTTACCTATCAGCAAAAATCCAAAAGAGCGCCTATGTCATGGACCATGGACCAAAACAGTACCTACACTGTTTTGGATTTTTTCTGAGGCAAATACCTACTTACTATCAATTCAGTGATTGACAGTAGGTATTTATTTCCTGCCTTGTTTTTGTCTACTTTTCGTCGCAAGACAGTGGCAAATTGAAGCTTTTAACAAGATTGAGATAGACAGAACAAGAAGAGAATTTGACACAAGATTAAATAGATATCTAGAGTACCTTAATATACCTACCTACTTATGTCTCTGGTTTCAGAAAGTGTCCGCGCGAGTTTCCATTGCATACTTAGTTATAATATACGTAGGTAGGTATTATAGAGATAATAATTTTTTTTAAGACAATTGTTTCGTGTACGTAACAGATAAGCAAACGCAATTGAATAAAAACACGAAGTGAAACATCGCTGTTATTTTTAACTCATACCTAATTCCAATCACCTGGTACCTACTTATCTACCTACGTCACAGCGGCCGCGCGGTCTCATCTCATTGAGATACGGTGACCTGAGGAAAATCGCGGTGCCACCCATATTATCATTCCCCCTCCCCCCACCTACCACAGACCCCCCCCCCCCTCCATTAATGTAATTGCGCCACCAGTGGCCGCACTTATGTCGGGAAATTAATTAACTTTATCTGACTGGTCGTGCGGAGAGATTTTATTGCAGATTCACTCAATAAAAGCGATTTGTGATCGGTGACTGTTGTTACTTTGTTTTGCTCTTAAACGAATTGTGGCTTCGAGAGTTTTTCTGTATTGTTTACAAGTTTGCGCTTCTTGTCTTTGATATGCTCGCCTGGTATTTCTAAGAGGTCATAGGATAATGGGTCTCAGAAATGCCTGACTCTGGGTTCACAGGATGCAACCAAATATGCAAAGATGACAGATATGAGTCTGCCTACACTAGTGGTTGGGTTGTCTATTTATGGGACAGATGGCGTTCACAGTTTAGCGCTATGTCGAGCAGTTCGGAGATACATAGGTTTATCATTGAACTCGTTCCACATCAATAGATATTACCTACTTACCTTATTATCCTGGCGATCTCCGATGCTATAGAATACCGTAACGTATGTAGGTATAGGTACCTATACCATACGTTGCTTCTCTTCTTCTTTTCTTTTTCGATTCTATTAGGTATAGATGGCGCAACCTGTCATGTGATGCTTCTCTTTTAACGATTCATCCATATACTGCACATATTTACTACCAATGTTATAATTTGTGACAGTTTATTCCTTTAAGCTCTCGAGGTTTTTGCAGAGAGTAGAGTAGGTAAGGAAAACTCGTAAAGTGAAGCCACGAAGCTGTCGAGCTTGTGGTAGCAGCCCCTCCGAAGTGCATGAATAATGACGCAAAACCGCGCGCTTTCATTAGCACCCGCCGTGGTCCGCTCTTTGTATTTCGCCACTTTTACTTACACGAAAATCAACGTTATAAAATGGTTGTTGGTTTGTTGATAGAGATTTTCCGCTCCAATTCTTCATTTTAATCATACAGTAAGTAGTGTAATTTAACCAACTTGAGAACCAACTTGCTTTCGCAACTTTTCGCTTCAACGCTTCAACTTTTTAACAAAATCTCGAATTTTCTAATAAGAAACCAATTATAATCTATTGGGCGGAGGAATAGTGGAAAACCTTTTCAGTCTTGCATAATATTATCTAGAGAAACTTTCCAAAAACCAACGAAGACATTCTGCAACTCATTATACTAATAAAATTAGCTTTCTGAACCCGTGCCTACCTAGGTAGGTACTTATATGGTGAGAGCGTGATAAGTAACCTCAGAACACAGCCTCAGAAATATTCGAAAGTCTAACTCTGTCAAGAAATTCGTGTAGGAAAACTGAGATCGCATAGGTACCTAATATTATTAATCCGGAACTGATTAGATACTCGTATATAGGGCAAGATAAGAAAGATTTTATTAGCTGAAGGTTTCGGGGGCTATGTTTACTTAACTGTGTGTAGTATGTATATAGGTACATTGTAAGTTAGTGGGCGGCGCGAGCCAGCCCCGGTACTTAGCAGCCAGCTTGCAGGGCCGACGCGACGCAGTGCGACCTGTGACTTTTACCCTATTTTAACAAGGAAATGCTTCTAAACACCTAGGTAGGTGTTTAGAAGCATTTCCTATGCATTTTCATATTATTATGTCTTTGTATCACGCCACCATCTATTTCAAGTATTATATTTTGTAGTATTATATTTCGATTATGAAGGTTTAAGTTTGGAAATAAATTAACTTATGTACCTACCTAATAGATTGATAACCACGTCTTCTTTTGTAACACGGATTTAGGTTTTACCTAAGCAAATATATCTTCATGATTTTACCACCTCTTTTCACCTAGTGTTTTATTTTAATGCGCCTCTAGAATATACCTACTCAAAGAATATTTTCAAATCTCCAACAGCCCGATTTAGGCTATGCGTTGTATTGACATACAGTTTTATTAACCCCCGACGCAAAAACGACGGGGTGTTATAAGTTTGACGTGTCTGTGTGTGTGTGTGTGTGTGTGTGTGTGTGTGTGTGTGTGTGTGTGTCTGTCTGTTCCCCTGTGGCGCTCAAACGGGTGGACCGATTTGAATGCGGTTTTTTTTGTTTGAAAGGTGAATTAGTCGAGAGTGTTCTTAGCTATGTTTGATGAAAATCGGTCCAAGATGGCCGCCGCTACAAAATGGCGGATGATATATTTTTTCACAACTCCCTTGATATGGGTATCAAATGAAAGGGCTTGACTAGTAGAATAGCACTATTGCAAATTCAAGATGGCCGCCGCCACTAAATGGCGAATGTCGGGGGTTTTTTAAATTTTCAATTTACACTTGTATAGGTATAAGAAGATATTTTATGAAGATTTTTTTTTTTCATTCAAATTATTATCCTCAGTTCGCAGAGTAATTTTATTTTAAGTTTAATTACACATAAAGCGAACCTTGTTACCTACAGAAAATATCCTTCAGGAAGATTAATGGCGTAGCGTGCTATTTGTTACAGCAACAGAATTTTTCAACTTCTTCCAGGAGAATTTCTGTCATCGTTCAAAGTTTCAACAAGTGTAAATTAAAAATTTAAAAAACCCCCGACATTCGCCATTTTGTGGCGGCAGTCATCTTGGATTTGCATAATGCTATTCTACTAGTCAAGCCCTTTCATTTGATACCCATATTAAGGGAGTTGTGAAAAAATATGTAATCCACCATTTTGTAGCGGCGGCCATCTTCAAACATAGCTAATTCGATCGATTTTCATCAAACATAGCTAACAACACTCTCGACTAATTCACCTTTCAAACAAAAAAACCGCATTCCAATCGGTTCAGCCGTTTGAACGCTACAGGGGAACAGACAGACAGACACACACACACACACAGACACGTCAAACTTATAACACCCCGTCGTTTTTGCGTCGGGGGTTAAAAATAGGCAAGTGAAGTGATACAACTGCAAGTTTTTTTTTTTGAAGATCAAGAGTGCTTTACTATCCCGATATTCTTAAAAAAAATAATTGAACGCAAAACACACGAGAGCCGACCCTACCCGCGAACACCTCCCACGCAAACGTTGTAACAGAAAGAAAACCCCCCTCGGACCCCCCTCCCGACCCCCCGCCCGAGAACACTCCAGATCCCGATTGTTCATGTATGAATTCACCACATTAGGAGTCAAGTAGGATAAAAACAGGACGCGGGGAGAAAGCTTTGAAAAATATTCGAGCATTGAGCGATATTCTCGAGTTCCTTTTTATTTCTGCCACCGCTGAAATAAAGGGCGGATGTAAAAATAAAGGACAGAACGTGTCCGTCAGGCCTCGGGACGGCTCCGGGATAAGATCAGCTGACGCGCGATGGATGTTTGTGGGTTACGAAGGACGTTTTTGCGTTTTATCGCGATTCGACGGACGGACGGACGGGCGCGGCGCGGCGGGCTAAAACTATAAACTTGAAGCCTGATTGCGAACAGACAGCGGTTATTTTTAGGAATGCGCCTTCGCTTTTAGTAAAAATGTCGCTTATTTGACAGGCAGACGTATGTTCGTCCAAGAATTGCTACACACAATATGATCCTAATACAATTAAAAATTAAGTAGGTACACACTCATAAGTTATGGCACATGGCTTATAAGTATAGATATTCGACGTAGATATGTTACTGACGAACGCGTAAAGTCAGGAATATTGAATAGGCTGTTTTTATAGTAAACCACCAGGAGTGGAGATAAGTAACCTTTGGATTGCAATTTCACCTAAAAATAAGTGTCATTCTAAAAGAAGTACACCGCCGCAAGAGCTGCCAGAGCTGCAAGATACGCGAAGCATTTTTCAATACTGAAATTGCGAGTGAAGTCAGCGGCATTGGACGAGCCGTAAAATGCGTGAGAAAAAGTCACTTCAGTGAGCAATGGGCGGGACAGACGAAGAACCGGATGTTGGAGTCCCAAGGTGTAGCAATGACGACCACGCACAGGAGAGCGAAGTGTTGCCAGATCATTTAGACAGACTACATGAAACGAGTCGCAGGGAGCCGCTGGATTCAAGCAGCACAAGACCGAGGCGTGTGGAAGTCAACAGAGTAGGTACAAAATACCTATGTAGCAGACTAGCAGTGGGCATCTAGGTATCGGTTGAATAATAAAAAGAAGAAGAGGTCACGAAAAGAAGACTTCACCTACAATAAAAAAAAAATCTAAGACACATTGTAAGGCAAAGTACTTCATTTGTTTAACCCCGTAAAACCCCCAAAGGTTTTCCATAACCATCAGTGCAGCCATCTACCCACAGAGAGTCCGCTCTGAATAAGAATAGAGACATAA
Source organism: Melanargia galathea (assembly GCA_920104075.1). Lineage (NCBI taxonomy): Eukaryota > Metazoa > Arthropoda > Insecta > Lepidoptera > Nymphalidae > Melanargia > Melanargia galathea. Next base: position 892,993 of record OV049865.1, read on the forward strand.
AGCCCGCAATAAAGGCTTATTACACCTTCCTACCTAATTAAATTGAATATCTCATATTCACTCCGCCAGAGTGTATTATGGAAATTCACCCTTTTACGGGTTTTTCCATTATTTAACGTCGATATAAAAAAGCCAAAGATATGTACAGCTCTCAGGCAAATAACTCCTGCAAATACAACAATTTTGTTATAATTTACAAAAGTTTGTACCTACTAAAATACTATTCTTCCAACAAAACATTACTCAAACTTAAACTTTTCTGTATTCGTACTGATTTTTACAATCATGATACATATTATGTTGTATGCGGAAGAATTCGTGCGCCCAGCGCATTGAGCTAAATTACTTAGCAATGAAGAATACTCAATGAATCGTTACGATGTCGTTATCAGATTACTTTTACTTTGTACAGACTTCACCAATCGTTTTTTTTTCTCACAATTTCACATTACAAGCGAATACACCGAACAGGTGACTTCGAAAAATTAAGTAACCATACGCTAATCACATTACAGGTGTAATTTTTAAAGTTAAAACAGTCTTAACTTTAAAGATTACAGTAAAGAGTATACAGGAACATCCAGTACATGGGGGTAACTATCACAAATATTTACTTAAGTATCAAAACAAATATTATTATAGGATCAATTCGAGCAGTAGGTACATTTTTGGCCACACGATAGGACTCTTGGGTATCTAGGAATATCTTGGCTTGTATATCAAAGGTTTTCCGACTAAATTATACTCTGTTTATCTCTGAGCGAGTGGATTTGATAGAACCTTGTGTATTTTTGGATCGGTAGAAGGTGACTAACTGACTGAATAAACAGTACCTATGCATGAAGTTTTTGCCCGGCTGTGTTTTTTGTTTCTCAAAACTGTCGCTTGATCCAATTTGAAATTGTGATTTCAAAACATATTTGTCGTTTTGTCTGTTGAATTTCAATGAAGTAGGTAAGTTTATTATATAATCGATGATGATCAATAAACTAACTTTCGTACTTAATAAAAATCATAATTTCGCCTTGTTGCGTTTAATGTGGCTCTCCTCAGAGTAGTTTACGTTTGAAACCCTTGTCGTTTTAGTTTTAAGTTGTGGAAAAAAAATTATCACCATTATTTTACTTCACTTTTTTTTTAATATTTTATTTCTGAAGATTTTTGGCTAAAAGGCATGTCACACTATATATTATCGTATCACACTACATTTATAACACAACTAACTAGCAGCAGTTTATTTCCTTAGAAATAATTTGAACACACTCCAAGCTTTGCCACAGTTTAGGTTAATAGACAACAAATACTTAACTTCTACTTATTAAAAAAATTCTACTTAGAAAATTGATTGACATGTTGAATAGAAGCAGACGTTACTTTGCGGAATTCCATGATATACAATGAATATAAAATTACTTTGCTATAATCCGCTAACAGTGACAAATTTGTAGGCACAACACCACACAAAATAAACTCGACGATCGTTTCGCTCCGACACCGGAGCATCTTCAGGAGATGTTGACTTCACAACGGACGATTGCATACAAATTTGTCACTGTTAGCGGTTTTTGAATGCTATAATAGCAAAGTACCTAATTTTATATTCATTGAATTGATTGACATTCAAAAACCACAGTACAGTGTTCAGTGTGTGTTGTAGGTAGACATTCTGAGTACATGATTTGAATCTAAGCATCATCGGTTACCATCAGGTGAGAACTCGAAATTTAGAAAAACAAATCCACGAGAACAAATTCACAAAATCAAAAATATTGCTATAAAGAGTACCATCACCTTCTCTCAACTCGACAAAGTATTAGAATAATCGACGCACCTAATCCGGTTATTTGGCGGTTATTTCAGTGTCAGGGGGCATGAATATGGAGGCTGTTAATGAAAGAAAAGAAGAGGTGTTAATCTTGAAAGTTGAGCGCCGAGTTTTAATTAATACAATCAAAACAACGGCGGGGGCGCGCGGGCTTATAGCGGACAGGCGCAGATTTGCATTTCAATTCTGTTCTGTTCGGCTCGCTGGCGGGAAACTGAAAAACCAGGTGTGACATCTGACGACCAACACTCTTATAGTGCTCCGGCTAAAACTGCGCGTTACATCCGCTCCGTATTTTGTAAATTAGTTGCGAAAACTGAACAAATACGGAATCCCATCCATATCAGCAAAACAGGTATTTTTTATAATCGTTTAGTCACTTCCCAAAGCTAATGCAATTAGAGCTTTGTGTAATGGCTAATGACATAGGTAACTTAGGTAAGGTTAACTAAGGTAGTGTAGGTTGACTTGTGTAAGTTAAAATCAAGCAAATTGGGTTGCAGCAATCTCTTTCGTGTCACGAAGAACAGGCTTTAATATACGGAGCTGATTGCCGACAGTTGCTAATTGGATTGGCACCCGAGGAAGAAAAGTTATCACGCAAAAATGAACTCAGTATAAATCTACTGTTTATAGGTATTTATTTGTCTAAATTGTACTGGTACAAGACATCAAGACACGGCGCTAATGTGAGTTTGAATCGGGGATCAGGGCGCGCGCAAGCAATACATGCCAATGAGATTCCGCCAGATCTGTAGTCTGCGGGTATCTAGACACTTTCACCCTCGTTTCAGAGTATGTACTTTATTGTGAACTCACTTATTGTGAGACTACCTAGGTTTTAGAGGCTGAAATCTCATGCATCAGCATCGACTTGTATATAGCTTAGTTCGGTAGTTTTAAACACACTTATATGCGCACTGTAAGGATGCAGCGTTAAAGAATTAATCATTCAGGAAAACGCTTTCATACTTTTAAGGATTAAGTCTTGGAAATATACCTTTTTATTTTTTTATTAGTAGGTACCTACTCAGGTTGTCAGAGAAACATGGATCATAAGAATTTTCCATTTCTATTTTTTTCTACCTTCTATTTAATAAAAGATAACAAGAAATGACATACCTACAGCATTATCAACATAATATTACAGCTCAAACCGCTGGATCTTAGAATTTGAGATTTTGCATCTAGTACCTAAATTTTCTCTATAACGTAGACTCCAATTAAGGATTATTAGGATTTCTATGCGAGCGAAGTTGGGGTAGGTAGATCGGCTGGTTATGTATAAGAAGGTAACTGATCATCTTTATCAAACCGTAAATCAGTTGACTCTTTCTGTCACATAATTCATTTGTACCACCATTATTTCTGCCAAACGCAGCTTCCTTCTTCCATAGCACCATCATAAACTACGCAGGTACTTACCTACTTTTGGAAGTTGTTTCATAAACTGGTTGGCGAGGCATCAAATTCAACGTATTTGGTGGTTTTATTGCGTGAGAAGAAGGCCAGGTGGGCGATATTAAAATGTTTCATGTAAATTTCAGCCGTTCCGCGGTTATATTTCAGGAGTTTAACTGTCTGTCTGCCGAATTTGGTATTCATGGAGGACTTTTAGTTTCCAACTTGGTTTTTGAGAGATTTTTATTTGCGAAATAAATAATTCACCTCGGTTTATTTTCTGCCGTTTTCGTTTTGCCTGAAAAACGGACATCAAGGATTTATTTTAGTAGTTTTTCTAAATCAAAACTAAAAGGCTCATTCTGTACGCAAAGAATCAGCATGGCTGTTATTTTTATACCTACTTTATTTTCTACTATATTGCTGCCCGCGACTTTATCCGCGTGACTTCCAAAAATTGATTTTTAGGTGTAAAGGGAAGCCTAGAGCCGCCTTTTAAGACGGTTAAGTCGGGTTTACACGAAGTCAGTTGGCTTCATGTAAACCCGACTTAACCGTCTATCCGTCTGGCAAGAATAGAAGGGCTCTATTCAAGCCAGCGCTGGCTTGAAACAATGTTTACACGCCAATATAAAACCAGCTATGGCTGCCAGTGGAACTGGTAACCAAAGCTGGCTTCGTATAAACCCAGCTTCCTATAAACGTTATTAGTATTGGCACATTTTCGACCCGAGTCGTTCTCCAGCCGGGACGCAGCGTCCTCAGCGCTCACGCCGACCTCAATTTATGACAAAGTTTACTATGTGCATAAATTGACTCCGGAGTCGAGGTGTGACAGCCCGGCGCGAGCTCTATAATACGGGAAAAATACACGACCTAACTAATTTTGTCCGATTATTGTTACTTGAAAAACAATAGGTACTTGAGAAGTTATTTTATTTTCATCGTTTGAACCTACTCGTAAAGCCACCTCATCACAATCGGCGACTGTAGACGATTACACGCGTGCACGATCGTGTGGAGGGCTCGTCGCCTGTAGTCGCCGATCGTCGCCGTCACAATCGTCAGCACTCGTGACGATTAGCGACTTGTCGGTTTTCGGACACGCATCAAAGGGAATTCGCACCGCTCGCGCTAGCTGCTCAATAAACGATCACGGACGATCGTGAGGATGCTTGCACGATGATCGTGACAATTGCTGGCGATTTTATCGGCGATGGCATTGATGATGGTGAACAATTATTACAGTTGTATCATAAAGACAGAATCGATTGGAAAGAATCTCAATGTAAAACAAAATCAAATTGATCCCCCTCTCTTTAAATATCTTTCTTTGTGTGTTGTGTGTGTTGTCTTTCTTTGTGTGGTTGGTAGGTAGAGTTTGCGTGAAACGTGTGTCGAATGCATTTTTGCACACAATTGTTGCAAAGCAATCGTGCATTGTACAGTCTACATCTCCTGGAGATGCTCCGGTGTGCTCCGGTGTCGGAGTGAAATGTGTGAAGACGTGTGTGTTGGAAGGTTTGTGTGGTGTTGCGTGGTGGTGGAGCGTGTTGTTTGCTTGTTTGCTTGTTTTTCCTACATGTTTAGTAGCAGCAAATAATATAAAGGAGAGTTTTCTTTAATCTATGGTAGCGGGAAGGCGGGAGGTTTGTATCGCATGCTGCACGTACCATAGAGATTTGTCTGTTTTAGCGGATTATAGCGAAATAATTTTGTTTTGCATTGTATATTAGGTATATGACTTCAGCAAAGTAACACCTGCTTGAAAATTGGAAATAATCTATACATACTAAAACAAATAAAATAAATTATTATGACTGACTTAAATATCAAACAACCTACAAATGAAACTAAAAGAAAATTTTCCTGTGGTAGGTAATTCCATATTCAATTAACCCTTCCCTTCTCAACCCGATGGACGCAGGTGTCGGTTGACTGAGTACCTCCTATCAACTCGTTATAAAAGTCTTGGCATTTTATGAACGACAAAAAAAAAACAGCTGCTAAATACCTACCTATCGAAGTGAAGGAAACTAAAAAAAAATCAACCACGTCCCAAAATATAGCTGTAGTGATAAAATTTTGATGTTTTATCGATAGTAATGAAAACACGCCGCTGTAGATGCAAATTTTTCTATAAATGTGCCAAATTATTTCAACTTTATTAGTTTATGGATTTTGCTGAGACACAGACAGGCACTGAGAATTTCTTGTCAGAAAAACCCTACCTAACCTAACAATTATCAGTGGCAACCCGCAGTTGGTAGCTGGTGTTGTTTCACTCCCGTGCCCCGGAGAGCACGTTAAGCAGTCGTTCCGGTTATTATCACTATCATGTGACAATAGTCGTTAAATCCCGCATTGGAGCAGCGTGGCGGGTCTAAACTCTAAATCCCTCTCTCCTATGAGAGAGGAGGCCTCTGCCCAGCAGTGGGACGTTAAAAGCTGTAGACAGGCCGACAGACGGATGGGAAGAAACTATCCTTGTTTTACTACGGAACCCTTAAAAAATTAAAGTTTGTAACGCTCTCAACTTTAAGAACTCGTCTCAATATTCGGCCTTTAATCAATTTATCAAAACTTGTTCGGGAATTTGCAATAATATTTGCCCAGCGTTTCGCGGAGTCCGCCAAATCTTGATTCGGAATTAAAAGACTGGTGAAACAAACGCTTACACAAACAGTCGCAATTAGATAAAACATCGAACAAACAGCGGCAGGCGCGCAAATCAAATTGAAACAATATCCCCGATCGAGACTCCGGACTTTTTGCCACGTCCCGTATTCATGGACATTACTTATGCATGCAGCAGAGAAAATATTACAAGGTTTTAATGAAAGAAATATTAATTTTGAGGTAAGTTTTCTTTCGGTCGCTGCGGAGGCGAAATTAAGTTGGCTCCAACGTAAATACTTGGGAGTTGGCAGCCTGCTTTGCTGAATTTTGAAATGTTTTGAGCTTCAAACTCGCTATGTTTAAAAATCTTAGAAGGAAAATTAAAGTGAAAGGAGATATAAAATCTTACAAAATAAATAAAGAGTTTACCCACACACCATCTTTTTTCATAGCAAACTACAATCGTTGATTTACCAAAAATAAAATAGTAAGTAAATCACTACATAGTATAAAACAAAGTCGCTTTCTCTGTCCCTATGTCCCTATGTATGCTTAAATCTTTAAAACTACGCAACGGATTTTGATGCGGTTTTTTTAATAGATAGAGTGATTCAAGAGGAAGGTTTTTAAGTAGAAAAATTGGACCCGGTAGGTGGCGCTAATAGCGGGAAGGACGACGTCTGCCGGGTCCGCTAGTATGTTATAAATAAACTGTGTTTTCCTTATATCTAGAATCTAGATTTTAATTTGATTGGTAATTTGAAGGAAGGCTTGTTTCTTGCTACTTTCTTTTATGGTTCATATAAAATTGACTTATTTTCATAATAATTCCCTCATTTTATTTCTCAAAATATACCCCGAGCACCTATGAATATTTTGCCTGCGATTTCATCCTTATGGAGTTAGGTTTTCAAAAAAACCTGCAAGAAACTCAACAGTTTTTGGAACGCTCATAGAGATCATCCTATTATACAATTATCGTTCTTATTATACAAATATTGAACAACAAACTACAAAAACAAATAGGTAGGTACAGAACAGATACATAAATTTTAATAAAGTTTCGAAACAGCGATGTTAACAAGGCATCAAACGGAGGTAATCTAAAAGAGAATAACGTCGACGCACTTTATTCAAATTCCGCGTCGGAACCAGTTCAAGTGGAAAAAATATGAATATGATTTCCGCGTTTACTCGCTGAGAACTTTCCGCGCCAAATGAAGCATATTCCGACCCATAACACTCGCATTATTCAAAAAACTTCCTAAAGCCGCCCATTCAATGGCGGCTTATTTAAGACAACTGCCAGAGAGTTGAATGACACGTTCTTGCCTCTCTTTTCCACAAAATATTTTGTAATTTATTTTTGGACTTACCACGTTTGATAGAAGATGCTATCGTTAATCTAATCTCGATAATCGAATCTTGTAGTTCAAACTACAAGATTCGATAGAGAAATAGTGAAAAGAGAGTAGCTAAGAGAAGGCTCAGGGTCACTCAGCGGGCGAGGGAGAGAGCTATGCTCGGAGTATCCCTGCGGGCTCAAATCAGAAATGAGGAGATCCGCAGGAGAACCAGAGTCACCGACATAGCACATTGAGTCGCGAGTGGCAATGAGCGGGGCACATTGCTCGAAGAACCGAAAAACAAAACCTACCATACCAATCATCGTATATGGTGTATACAAATTGATAGACACTTCTTTAATTAAAATTCATCAAGCCGTTCACGTTGGGATACTTCCAGCCTCGGCCCTCGAGGGATACTTACAATAGTAGGTACTACCTACCATTCATACCCAGATACGCGTGAAATCATATAACTGTCCTGTCGCGCGGTCGCATAAATATAAAGCAAGCTTCAGCAGCTTAAACTGCAGTAAAGTCGTGAAGTAAATGGGAGGTTTTATTCAAAATGTTTCTTAAGAACACTCCGAGAGGGAAGCACCTCAACTTTTATATACATTTGGAGGTAAATGAAGTGAAACTGTGTTGCAGATGCTAAAGAAAGTTATTTTTTACTCTCGCAGGGGTGAAGCGCGGGATTTGCATAAGGGCCAGACGAACGGGCGGCGGGCGCTCCTGAAAACCTGCATTACCATTTACTGGGCCTTTAATTAAATGATATTTATACTTTAGGCAACGAATCGTCTGTGCTGCTACTTCCAGTTATAACAGTGAATATAGTAGGTACCTATGTGTCGAGAGGGTGAGCTTGGGCGATTGATAGAACTGCGACGCAGTAATGCTATAATGCAGATTTTCATATTTTTTAAAGTTATTAGTTTGTGTTTAAGCATATCCCTGTCCCTAATATTGTAAGAAATATATCCCTAATATATTTCCTGTTTATTTTATTTAATATGTAATACAACGTGTTGGGTAAGTCCCATAACATCCCGGCAGGCTGAGGTTAGGACTGATGTGTGTATGCCCGAAAAAATATAACGACCCTCGTAGCGTGATACCAGTGGAAGTTATGAGGACATTCAGAAATTTCTTAAAACTCCTCGGTGACAACCCTTAAACAGCTGCTAGAGTCATTGATGACATTGAACCTGACCTAATTTGAGTAAAACCTGACCTACTTTGACTGTAAGGTCAAAGACCACCTTTAATTTTACGTGATTGGTGAACCGTTTTCCCGCCAAAAAATTATCGACCAATGAAAAATCTTTACCTATGAAATAATAATAATGCCTACAAAATGGGCGTCGCTGTAACTGTGTAAAGCTGCGTACACATTCAATTTTTTTTCTTGTACATTACCTAGTTTCAAATACGTGCATGCTATCTACCACCCCACTACAGCCCATTAACGTCCCACAGCTGGGCACAGGCTTAACGTGCTAACCATGCTAACCGCTAGATCAACGAGGCCGTACTTGCAAGTAAATTATGTTTACTCCTTTTATTGCACCCGAATTTGTTACTGTATGTCGGATAAATCGTAAGATTTTTGTGCCTCATTATGCTTCGACATTCTTCACATTTTCTAGTGTAAGCCCTGAAAGCCCACCGCATAATAATCTCAAAAAAACCCCTACCATGGATCACGACCCTCAGCAATGAGTATGACATTAAGAAATTCTCGTGCATGATAGATTGCATGCGATGGGGCAATGGTACATGGGAAAAAAAGGACTTGAGAAAAAAAACCACCAAGGCAGCAGCAGTGTTGAACGTTTATCGAATTTTGATCAGTGTAGACACAGCTTAGCTTTAGGATAGGTGTAATAATTCCGAAACGATATTATTTTCTATTCATTCTATTCCTACCTACTTCAAGCTAAAGATAAAGATATGACTACAGTACAGAAGCGAAAATATCGAGTCGATGTAATTTTTAAATAGCTATTCAATTATTGCATTGAAATTGATAAGAATGGAGAGATAAATCGAAATTTATGTGAAATTCTTCTTAAATCTTGATTTTGTTTCTGCGAATGACTCTTTTCTTTTATGAGATGTGGTCTGCTGTAGAAATGAATTGTGAGCCGCTTTTACTAGAGTCAAATTCGAGCCGTTTATCGTCAAAGTCGAGCCTAACGCTAAAAGATTTAACATTCTGGACTGTAATGGAATATGATCATGGTACACAATATCCAAAAAGATCAGCTCAGCGCGTTCCATCTTTAATTGCATTATTACCGCTGATGCCGCCCGTCTTACTACCGAGAGATAAAAAGTCGATAGCAGACTTATTAAAATTATTAAATACTTAATACATTTCAAATGCATTGGTCTATGTTATGCGCTGTTTTGTCGTTACTAGAATATTTTATAGCATCGCTGTCGCATATCTATTATTTGAGTCGTAGCCTAAATACCAGGGTCAGCATAAACTGGTATACCTAAACACAGCGTTTTAGGTACGAATATTGACGAAGCTTCGTATGACTTAAGGTCGTTTTACACTTTGTTTAGTGATTATTGCTAGTGATCAGTGATTACTGATTAGCGAAGTAGAATAAAAAAGAGCGTATTCTTATTCCACGTATTCTTCGATTTCCAACAGCGCCACATTTGATATTTCTTTCATTACTTTCTGCAGATCCAAATGCGATTAGACCCGTTTGCAGAAACGCCAGGTTATCCTTTTAACCCAGACTTAGCTGTTACTTATAAGAATTCGTATAAAACTACAACATTTCATAAAACGGGGTAGTAACCCGTTTTAGCCAATTTTAATCGATAATCGAGAATCGATCTAGTGGATTTCAGCCTAGAAAATCAATTCAGTACTACATTTCGATTTAAAAAATCGATTTTTTTTTCAATAAATCGCGATAGCGAATAGAGGTCTTTGAGAAATCGATCAAAAATTTTTTTTCAAAAATCGATCTTCTTTTATGAATCGTTTCATCAGACTTCGATTCAAATCAAGTTAAAAATCGATCTTTTTTGGAAAGAATCGCCATTCCTTAGTCCTTATAAACTGACTTACATACGTTAGTAAATCATCAGTCGAGTCAGACCGAGCGCACTAAATCACTGAATAAGCACTAGTCAAAGTGTAAACGGGTCTTAACTTCGTTTTGTTCTTTGAAGACTTCCGAAATCCGAAGTTCATATTAGCTATTTTAATTGTTATTTTTTAGTTTCTCATTGAAGTTTGAACTGTGAAGTCGTCATACAAGGGTGAAATAATGAGTTACACTAACGCGCAATATTATGACATGATTATGTGTGTGGGTGCTTGTAATGGTGTATTGATGGACGCCCGAAGGTTGTACGATGAACAGTATGTTTCCGGTAGACCAAATAACCCAAGAGTTCGAGTTTCGTCGCATACGTGTTTCCGGAATTTAGTCCATAGACTTCACACCACCGGTTCCTTTACCGGCGCGATGGTGAAGGACGGCCTTCAACATCGACTACTCGTTTGGAAGAAGAAATTCTGCAGCATTTCGAGGAAAACCCAACCACTAGTAGGTACTCGCCGTGCTGGAGCAGTTCTTGATGTCAGTCATTGGACGGGGTGGCGAACGTTGAACAGAGATGGAGTTTGCACGATGGTTTTGCGAGCGAGCTGGCTTTGTTTGTTGGCACTGTACGCATCGCTCGTATTCCAGCACACTTTTCGCGGCCGTGCAGGGACTACCTTAACCAGTGATTCGGCCTACCTAGGTAGGTACCTACCTAGCCCGAGTTTTTTTCGCCAGTTAGTTAGTTTATTTATGAGTACCTACCTAGGTACCTAGGTAGGGAATACTCGTACACAGGCCAGTAAACCTTGAACCTACTTCGTAAAATACAATAATTATTACAACTTTCCGAAAATAATCAAATTGAGTATTGGCATCTTGGCGGCATTTGTCAAAGGCGGCGCGCCGCCTTACAACGTTTGTAAAGAGTCTTTTTATGGGTAGGTAGGTAGTCGGTACTAGGCTAACATAAAAATTGGTACCTACGTAAGTTTTCTAGTGATTTTCGGTTGCGAATTTCGGGTTCTCGGTTTGAGTTCTGCGTCGGTCATTCATATCGTAAGATTTTCAGGTTTGAGTTTTATGTAGGTAAAGAAACTCTCAGTAAGTACCTACGTAGGTGTACCTACCAGCCAAGAGATCGATCTCGTTTCACCCTGGTGTTTCGGCAAGTAGGTACCTAAGTAGTTGACGTTAAGCCGTCGGTCCTGGTTATTACTTATTACCAATAGCATGAAATGATAATAATCGAAATAACCACCGCAACGCGCATTTTCTAAGTTTTGAACCGAACCAGGAATCGAACCCACAACCTCGTTATCATCCATGACAAGTTGCACTACTTGACGTGTTCGTCAGTGTCGTCACTTAGGTACCTACTTATTAAGGAAAGACGGCGCGCCAGCCACACGACACCACACGAGTAGTTAGGTACTCTGTGCGCCAGCCGCGGCATAGTACCTATTCGTTTTCACGTCTTGTAGTTTGTACTAGGATATCAGGAATTTAAATGGAATTGATGTTGCGCGGGTTGTAAGGGTTGCCAAAATTAATTTTCCTTAATTAAGTAATTAATTTTGTATGGAAATTTTTAATAATTAATTTTGACTTTTTAATACCACCAATATGTTTACAAGGTCAAAATTACATGGGTAGCCGCGGGCATGTTATACCACTTACCTAACACGTTGTATATGTATGAATTTAAATAAATAAAATAAAATAAATTAATTTAATTAAATATCCTGTTGATTTTATTTTATTGTTTGTGTTGATGTATTTGTTTAGGGACTATGGGGTTTAACTACACTTAAACACTTTATTGATGCATGTCAATAACAAACGTAGATTATAATGTACAAAATATCTACTAGCTATTACAAATAAATTATACTAGATAGGTAGGTACTACTTCATAATAATTTGGCCGTTCTTAACCTCTCTGTATAAAATATCGCATCTCCCGCGCGGAAATAATGAATTTGAGAGGAAAACACTCATATTATTCAAATGAATGCGCCGCGACGTACCTACAATCCTGCCACAGATATTATCAGAAACGAGGATTTCTACACTTTTCTCTACAGCCTTACGAGGAGACGGTTAGCTTTGTTTTGAGTCTCCCATTACTCACAAACAAGGGTGATGGCAGTCAGAAACACTTCCAATAACTAAGAATTTCTAGCCGGAAAAATTTGCTTCATTACCTTTTTTTTTTGGCCCCACCTGGTAGTCGAACCAGGGCGCTTATTATTCGCAGCCAAATAAACCAGTCTCTGGACCAACGCAACATTCAACTTGATATCTAGTAGGTAAGAAGATTCTTAAAAGAATCTGAGTCGCCAACATAGCTCAACGCATTACGAAAAACCTGTGAAAAGGTCTTAGAATAGAGACCTTACATTAGAAAGCGCAGTGTTACCAGACCTCCCACTAGATGATGGGGAACAGATGTGTTGCCTGGAGCCACACCTACAAGAAATCTATGTCCAGCTATGAACGTCTATTGACGACGAGGTGTAGAAAACAGTGCGTTAATTAATTAACAATTAGCCAGCTTTGTTTCGCGATCCTCGTTAACATTTTTCCACCCACTAGATCGCGTTCGCTGTCGGTATGTAAATTCGCGATGGGGAGCGTTTGTCGTACGGGAGAGGTCGGGCATTAACGACTTCTGCCGAGAGGTGACAGATCGCCTAACGAGATCATTACCTTTGTGAGGGATTCCTGTTTCAAGAGTTTACAAAGACAAATTAGAACACACGTTATGAGAGTCTCGAAAAGAAAAACATCGATGACGCATTTCGATTTAGAATCGGGGTCCAGAATTTTACTTGAGTCAAAATGTGTGTTTAGAGTTAACTTGTCGAGGAAGGAAAAATAGGATCTTGGTTCAACTTCTGGGTTGGGCCTTATAATCCACAGAAGAACAAGCTAGCTGTAGCTACCAGATCAATGAAGAGGTTAAATAAAAGAAAAAAAAATTAACAAATAAATAAATAAATAAAAGAAAATAAATAAATAAATGTCATAATGCATATTTAACTAAATGTTTGTAAGCCATTTATTTAATATCCACTTCATCTTTTAGGATTTGGTTGGTTTAGTATATCCATCATAATAATTCTATATAAATTTATAGTGTTAAGTAGGTTACTAATTTTTGCAATTGTTGTTTTATAAATTACTTATATAGGTAAGCACACAACATAACGTTGTTAAATAATAGCTAATATTTACAAAACAAATAATAATACGTATAGTGCAAAAGACCCTGGAATTTCCTCCTTGAATATTGTTGTTTGAATTGAATATTATTGGCTGAATTTACGAGCTGGCGCAAAATTGTCGCGAAACATTCTTGCCAACATTTTTGTCGAATTTTGCCAAATGTTTCAATCGAAAGGATTTTCACTAATTTAATTTCATTATAATTTGTGATAGTTCAGAGGGGCAAATGTATTTTCTTTTTGTTTCCAAATTGTTTTGCCTACTCTAATGTCATGTAACAACTATATTTAATCTTCTGTTATATATTTTAAAGGTACGTTAATACTCGTTATATTTTCTTCGTTATCTGAAATCTGCGGTGGACCGTTCTCGGTGGTTCGATCCGCTTAATTTGGCAGCTATATTTTCCGCTAGCATCCATCATCCCCGATAGGCAGCGGCCCACACAATGTATTGACGGTGTGAACGGTAAGCAATATACTATAGTTATAGATCGATAATTTTTTTAATTTAACTTTATTCGTGGAAGTAGAAAATCATCGTCATTTTACCAGACTATTCACAAGTTTTTTGTGAAATTCATGTGTCAAAAAATCATTCAAGAAATTCAATAATCAGAAGTTCAGAATCATTCAGAAGAGCTTACGAATAAAAATATTTTTTAAAGAATTTCTTGAGTTACATAATATTTATGATATGTCCATATTTTTCTTGTGCAAATACATGAGGCTTAAAACTGAACATTAAACTTATGTTAATAGTTCATAAGAAATTAGTAAAAACGTACTTAGGTATTGTAAAAACAGAAAAGTAGAGATGGTATCTACTTTAACAATGACGATAAGTGAAATAAAATATAACAATATATATGTAGATAGTGCACCACAATCGAAATAAAAATCTAAGCCAATAACAATATCCAACAACTCCACGTATTTCCCATTCTATAGACGAAGAAAACTGGATGGACAACAATAACATTATTCCACAAACAACTAGCCAATCCCATTAAAGGAAACCAAATCAATTCAGTCGGACAATTCAATTTGGCGTGTTTTATCTTAATCAGGGAGTTGATAAAAATGGCTAGTTCACTTCATTCCAGTATTCCACTATGTATTGCTACTGGAATGATGTAAAAGCTCAGTTTAGTGTCATTGCCGTACAAGACCTATAATATTCCACCACTCTCTGTGTCACATTTTAGATTGCTGATAGGCTTGATTCTTTCAATTGACGATTCAAAAGTACTTGTAAAAGTTTATTTGAATAAAAAACTTTACTATTCTATTCTAATTAATAACATAATGATGAGGATTTTCTTTGGAGTAATAATACAGTACGCTTCCAAATTCTTCCGTATATGAGAGTCGACTAGGTGATTCGAGGTCAAGTAGATGATTCTAGGTTAAGTTGGCAGTTTTGACTGTTAGATTTAACCAATATTAGTGCTAATAACCAGCACCGACGTTCATAAAATCAGGATATTCAAAGTCGATCACTATCCAGTTACCGACTAGGATCAGCATTATTTACACTATTGCACTAGAAAATAGACTAATATTCGCTTTCACAACTAACCACGAAGACTAATATTATACCGGATTATATCGATGACGACACTGATTCCTTACCAGCACTCTTGAAGGTGCTGGAACCAGCGGCTGTAATGATGTGAAAAGGCCATTATTAATGAAAGACTTGACAAAAATGGCGGAGACAAACGAGACAGCGCGTTTAATTCCCCCACGCATACATTAGACGTTATTTGTTTTTGCTACATTAACATTTTTATGACTAGACTGAGAGATCGCTCGCTGTTGCGAAGCAGAGTGCGTTGGCGATAAATGTGTCGCTACTGCCAGTGTACAGCGGGCTTAATGGAAATAGAGGGATGTAAGTACTTACCTATCAAAGACCGCTTGAAGTCAATATTTACACGTTTTCTGATTGATTGAGAATTTGAAGGATTTTAATACCTCCTGGCAGAGTTACGGCTACATCTTCCAATTTCAACTGAGGCAAAGATTAGCCAACTACGAAGGAGATATTGTGGTGCATGAGTGTGGACATGACCAAAGAGAGATCAGGCGCAAGACCTTTGCCAGAACCAATTTTCAAATTAAAGTGATGCTGAAAAAGTCATCAATTACTTTACTTAAATATTACTCATATTATGTAAATACATAATCCAGGAACGAAAAAATAATGAGCTGTTCAAGCTTTAAGCTTTTCAAAATATTTTTGAAATTATATAGCGAAATTTTCTTGAAAGTACCTATTAACTTATTTCGTCATAGACTTTATGGAGATTTTTCGAGATTTTTTTTCTGTTTGAAACGGAAAATACTACGTAATTTAATATTTACTATGCAGAAGAAGCGTCTGTGGACTGTGAGGTTATTCTATAAAATATGCATAAAACTCGTGGAGACACACAAAGGGCTCTCTCGCATAAGCTCCAGCACCTAAAATGTCCATGAAATTGAGTTTCTGAAAGCATTTAAGTCCCAAAAATCGCGTTATAAAGTTAGGGCGTTCGCAATCTTCCCGCATACATTAAGCAAGGTGTGGAACACTAAAACAAATGAACCAAGAGCTGATGGCACTTTTGAGGGAGGAAGCTACTACTTACTTCAAATACATTAAATAAGAATCCAATAAAGTCTGTCTAGGTTTTTTAATGTCCTCCTTCTATTTCTCCTCTGATGTTGCATTCGGAGACTGTTCTAGATCGGTACTTACAATTTAGCTCGGTTATTGTATACTTATTTTGCTCTGTTTTATGTGTTACATTGTACAAGTATCTATATCTGTACCTACCGTTGCCCAGAAGAGCTTTCTATTTACACAATTTTTTACTCACTATGCTATATTTACTCCTATTTATTTTTCCTACGTATGAATTCTGCTTAGTTATAATTTCTTTTGAAGTTTGGATTTTGGTTTTATATTTTTCTTTTTGTGTCTTTTTTCTTTTTAAAGTATTTTTTGTCTCCTACTTTTTAATGAATGTTATCCTTTCATACTTCTTTTTTCATTTTTTATTGTGTATCTAATATGTAACATAATATTAAGCTTTTTTATATCTTCCTATGTTTGTATATTGTAGGTGGTACAAACATAATTCAGTTTTTATCAAGAGCCTCCTGAAAACAACTCACCAGCTCTCCAGCTAAACGGACTAAAACAAAATCATTATTCAAATCCCCTGAATAATGTTTTCAGGAATCGGGACAGAGTTGCCAGAGTCGTTTTTGAATTTTAATATGGCACTGTAACAAGTTTTGAGTTGTCAAAGGAAATCGGCGAGACTAGGTGCCGGAGCGGGCTTGCGACCAAAGCGGACAACCTAGGTGGTTTATTTTTCAAGATATCTTTGTAAAATAAAATTCCTTGTAAAAATTTTCAAGACTGACTTTTTTATTCTTCTCCAAAATAGCCCTCGACTGCGATCTGACCTATTATTATATCTCATTAGAATAGAATAGAATAGAATAGAAAAGTTTTTTATTCAAATAAACTTTTACAAGTGCTTTTGAATAGTCAGATGAATCTACCACTGAGTATGTGTGTACACTGAGTATCCATTGAGTATGAAGATGCTGTCTAAAAATAAAATGGAAGCGGACTAACCAGGATCCTGTATGGCAGTTTTTACTAAGCCCATAGCGATTTGCTGCGACTTGTTTGAAGAGCGCACGCATTGAGGCTTCCTCCATCTTGTATAGTGACGTCCATTTAAAAGAGGGTCTACCAACACCATTAATATAAATAAAGTGAATGGTTTTTTTTGTAAGTGAATTTACCGCGTTATACCGCTGCGCCAAAGAATATTAAAATATTACTGCGTAAGAGACTCTCACTCACCACCAGTCAGTCTTCGTCCGCAACGTAAAAGTACTCCTAGTAGTATTGCGTATAGCGTTGTCCCTTTAACAAGTAGGTCCGTTTGTACGAAGTGTCGAGGCGGTCGTCGAAGATGTCCGTTCCACTCCGGTGCGACTAGCGTACCGATCAAAGGCACGTGATCAAAGGACGGCGAGTGTCCGACGGAGATAATTAGCCACCTTCGAGAGGCGGTCGATACCCGCCGGGACCCAGGGAAATATATTTGTCCGAGGAAAATATTGAAAAAGTTGATAAAACTTCATTTTATTCTAGCGCAATGGAACAACTTTTACGCGCGTTCCAAGTTAGCTAACTACAATCTCAGGTTTTAGTTACGTAATTGTTGGATCTTTTTTTTTTAGTTTCAGTCTTTTTGGACATCTACCTACTTATCCTATTTTGAAACAGAAATACAATTCATAGGTATGCAATTTATATACTGTTTTATAAATAGCGCATAGGTAGCTATTATTTTGTATTTCGAATTGTTGAAATCCACAGATTTCATAGAAATATCTAATTTAACGCCTACGAAATCCTATAGACGCCTAAACATGCAGAATTAGTCTGAATATCTGCTGAATACAATATTCTCTACAGATTCATTTGGAAAAGCATACCCACATCGGCGTTGTAAAAGCTGAAAGATGCTTTCCTTGAAGATTTGTCGAATGAATGATATCTGCGGTCGGAATGATGAATTGACATCCAAAATAGGGGTTTATCGCTACGAAAACATAACCTCCTTGTAAGTACATGTTTGCGGCAGACCGTCTTTCAGTAAAGCAGCAGATACAACGATCGGATGACTCGTCGCCCGACCACCCGACGCGCGATCACCGGTCACTCGGTCATTACTGCCCTCGCTCTATGAAATATTTATGACGACTCCCATAATAACGCCGGCGACGATATCATTATACTTTGTGATGGGGGGGTGGCGGGAGGGGCGGAATTTCTGAACGCTCCTTACCATTGCAAAATCGCAATCGCGAACGCTTCAGGACGCGGGAGCGCGCTCGACTCTCCCGAAACTTTAAAAGATTTCCGGCTCAGGTGAATGTAAATATTGCTCCGGATCCGATAGACTTTACGAATGCTTCGTCGAGGATGACGCGGATTCGAATTTTAAAATCGTAGCAGATGCGGCGAGCGGGCTGCGCGCAGACGCGGGCCCCCGGATCGCCCATATTAACTTGTTAATTAGGTCCATAATACGACTTGCAGATGAGCTACAGAGTTGTGAAGTTGAATACATAAAAAGCCCTTTTTCAGCGATCGCATGCATTGCGGAGCAGCCTCCCGCGGCAGTGGCGGCCCAGGGCCCCGGGAGGCGAGCCTATATCGTATTTCGTGCGTCCCACCATCCACCAGAAGTTTGCCTGTTCATAAATAAACGCGAACGGTATTCAACAGCCCTTGGTGCTGTATGCATAACGAATTTGAAGGAGGCAAACTTGGAGGCTCTGCTGTCTGGGATGGAGTATAAAATTCAGTAACAACATGGTGGAGCTTTTCATTCGACGGCTCGCTGTCGTTGAAGACATAGCTCCGTCATGCTAATTAGTGGTTGCTAATTAATCACTGGCGTCACATGTCGAGTAGCTACCGGTCAGTGGTTAGCTGGCGGCGGTCGCCGCGGGTGTGGTCGCGTTCTGAGTGGATAGTTATGGAAATGAGTGGAGTATTTGTAGTTTGTGGCAACTAGTGGAGAGTGAAATGCAATTTCGTTGAGTGCTTTGTGCAATGGAGCGCTCGCGAGATGGAGTTGGCGGTTGGAGCTCGGCCGCCATCTTGCCTGTCAAAACGTGTGAGTACAAGAAGCCGGTAGGTGGCGCGGGCGTGCGTGGCGACACAATAACATGGCGGTCTCAACTGCCCAGTTTTGAATATTTTTGCATTTCATTCTGTTTCCATAAGAATTGTATAATACAATGTATGATTAAGATAAGTTATGGGCTTGTTTGTTATATTTAAACGCTAGTTTACACACTTTGTACTGAAGTGTTTTTGGATATTGTTATGCAGTACCTATGCATTCTTACCTGCCTGCTTTTGATATCAAAAGAGTTGTTTCGCTCACTGAATTTCTTTCTATGTGGAATAAATTTATACCTACCTTTTTAGTTCAATTTTCCCCCGGGTTTTTAATTTTTTTAATTTGCACAACAAAAATTACTTAGCGAATATAAAATTGAAATGGGTTGTTCCAATAGTTCTACAGTGCACTTTAAAATACTTAATACAAAAAAATATATTTTTATACTTTGTATATATTTTTATACAAAGTATAAAAATACTTTGTATATTTATAGCAGACTTTGAAGTCAGTTTTTTTTTTTTTTTTGAAAAAATAAATTTTTGTTTTTTTTAGTGTAACATATCAATTCACAATCGACAGTTCCTATTTCCCACAGTTTAGGAGTACAGTAGATATTATCTTCCCGTAGCATTACAATTGAGGAGCTAGGAGATCAATGATGTATCTACCTAGTCTATTTTGGGTAGATACTTATCTACAGTACCTATACAATATGAATTCACAATCGACAATTATTCTAAATCCTCGCAGTTTAGGCGGGGCGAACTGCCCCTGTAACATCGGGATTGAAGAGTTCAAGCAAAAAAAATGTTATCGGACTATTTCGCAAACTTCCTCTGATAATAATTATTATTAAGTAAAAAAAAAATCTCAAAAATTTCTCAAAAAAAAAAACCAAATAAGTTCAGAAATTTCGGAAAAATCGGTGTAGCATAAAACATAAACATACGCGTCGAATTGAGAACCTCCCTTTTGGAGGTTAGATTTTCACATTTCAAATCTTTAGTTCCTAAATGAGTAAGGATTTATTTGTAGGGAATATTCGTTGAGTCAAGTGCACTTAAATGAAGGGATTTTTCCAGCCCTTTAGGTGTGAAAATAAAAAAAAACCTAAATACACGACACTGCGAGCAACTGTCAGTTATACTGTAGGGTAGGTGTGCCAGTAGACGTACATTAGTAATATCGGCATATTTATGAGAACGTCGGCGGCGCGCGGAGGCGCCGACTCGTGAACCGGGAGCACTCTCGCTGACACGTCATTTTCTGCGCCGCTGCCTGCTGTACGCAAATTTGGTTATCGCCGCCCATGTTACGTATACACGTCAAAAACACGAACTCTTCACATTTACACCCGTAGTGGCATTAACAGAGCTTTATTTACTACAAGAGATTACGTTACAAGAGACAAGACACAAGAGATAGGTGTCTCCTTTAAAGATTGAAAGATAGGTTTATAAATGTTATTCTCTATGGTGGCACAAATAAAACAATTTTACTAGATACAGATGTACCATTTTGTCAGCGACCCCAGTTTACTCAAAATAGGTGTAATTCAACGTACTGGAATGAACATCTAGGTTTATTAATTAATAGAGATTAGGTACGTATTCCCCTTCCTTTTAAGGAATAAAAGATAGATGTTTATGTTATTTGTTTCTATGGTGTCAAAAAGAAAACAATTATTATTATAGATACAGATGTACTATTAGATAATGTTTGCCCGTGATACCATCCAGAATTGGTGTACAGTACCGCGTAAGCTCCGCACCATATTTTTAACCGATTTCAAAAAAGGAGGAAGTTATCAATTCGACGCGTATTTTTTCCCCATTTTTTTAATATTCAATGTTCTACTGTGATAATATCAGACTTATAGGGGGAGTTTGGAACCCTCGTAGCTTTAGTGCTAAGTTGTATTTGTGCTGTGATCGTCTACAAAACGGCTAGTGTGACAGTCACATTCAGCTCGATCATTACGCTACAGCTATCAATCTAGGGTGATGGTAGTCCTCCTGCTAGGATACAATTTTCTCTGGAAAAATTGTAGATCATGAATCCTCAGAAGATCCTCAAAGCTACTTTTCCTTCACTCGTACAAAATCGCCTTGCACAATTCGCCAAAAATCAACTCTACAGACTAGACTAAGTCGTACTTATTTAATTAACTTGATTTCTGCGTAGGTGTTAACTGCAGCACGAGTGTGATAATAATTCATGAAAACATTGGTTTTATATTCACCTGTTATTATTTCACACGATTTTATACTTAGTTATTTATCTGGTAACGATAAAAAATAATATTTATGTGCGAATCTTATGTATAACATACTTAGTTGTCTGCCTACCTGCTACAGAATGTCGAGTTTTTGTGGCAGTTTAAAATGGCTCCATCATAACTCGTCTAGTAACTAGGTATTGCATGATTGTTCCTATAAAATAGTATACTTAGTACGATTTAACGAGATATTTACTCCTTTACTATGTAACTACTGTATTATATTATGTAATTTTTTGTGCATAAAAAGGTTTGCGGTTGAATGCTACAAAAAATTTATACGTCCTGTATGGGTTAATTAATAAAGTCAGTATAATACAAAGAATTCAAAATCAATTTAAAGATTTCGTCGCTCAACATGTTTGTCTATACGCTAAACATGGACAGGATTCAAGGCTCAACGGTAAAGATATAAAAATGTATTTATTTTTATGCATGTATTTTTTAAGAAAGGATATTAGGTAATTTTTAACCGACTTCAACAAATGAGCAGGTACTAAAATATGTCGGAATCTTTTTTTTTATGTAGGTTCCCCGATTACTCAAAGACGCCTGGACCGATTTGAAAAATTTTACTTTTGTTTGAAAGGGTATACTTTTCAGTTGGTCCCATGGTCAGCAAGTTTGGATCTAATGATAGGATCCAGAGAAATCGAGGGCTCTCTTCAAATATACATATTCAACACGATTTAATTTTTTCCTAAAATATAAAATAATAAATCTATCTATCTATCTATCTATCTATAATAATATAAAGTAGCTTGTCCTGACTGACAATCAACGCACAGCCAAAACTACTGAAGCTAGAAACTTGAAATTTTCATAGCAGCTTCCTTTTATAACGTAGGCGCACACTAAGAAAGGATTTTTGCAAATTCCACCCCTAAGGTGGTTAAATAGGGGATGAAAATTTGTATGAAAGTCCGTCATTTTTCAAGTTATATCCATGAAAATTGGTATTTAGGTTTTCGGTTAAAAATAAAGAGTTAAGAGTTTAAGGAATTTTGGAAAAAATACCCCCAAGTGGGTTAAATGGGAGTTGGAAGTTTGTATGAAAGTCCGTCATTTTTAAAGTTATATCAATGAAAATCGGTATTTGTACTGTCGGTTCAAAATAAAGAATTACGTGTTTCAGGAATTTTGGAAATTCGACCCCAAGTGAGATTTATAAGAATCCACGCGGGCGAAGTCGCGAGCATCAGCTAGTATAAAATATAGCAGCTTGTATACCCTTAAAATAGCTCGCATTTGTATGTTTATTTGTCCCAGCACCCGCATCTGCGTTTCGCGAGTTTTGAAAAAACACAAAAAGGAGGAAACCCGTCGTCGGAAGGGATTGTACCCGGTGCACCCACCCCGGGGAGGTTTATTGTTTTAGATACGGACATATTTTATTTACTAAGTGGCTACTTTGAATAAAAATGCGGTTTGGTGCCGTTAAAAAGTACAAAATGCTAAAGTAGCGTAACCGACCTATTTGCCGAGGATTTATACGCCCGGGGACGTTGATATAAAATAATCAAGATATTTACATTTCCTTAGAAAATTTTCTCCTGTGAGATAAATTTTCTTTTATATCTTCTTCATCATCGGCGTGGATATAGGTTTTTTAAATCTTGTAGGAGCTGTTTGTTTTTCCTAGATAAAAATTCTTTATCTGTTTGTATGTCCGGGCTAAACTTCGGAATGGCTGAACAATTATAAAACCAATGTGAATGGTGTTTCACAGGACTTGACAGACGGAAATGTTAAAAATCTACGTTTGGGTTCCTTTCGTTTAGGCAATAAATATTTCGAACAGACAGGCACTTCAATTTAATTTAAGTAGGTAGGTAGTAGGTAGGACATAACTTTACAAAAGATACCACGATTTTTAACTGAGGCTTCTTTTCTATCAATTTTTATTGGTAGGTACGTTATTTTTCTTAATAATAGGTATAAGTAGTTTTACATAATGCTTATTATACACACACATGCGTTGTTTTTAAGTCGGTACAGAAATACCTTAAATAGTAAATTTACTATGTCAACGTCTGCGGTTAAAAAGAACAAAACGCCCAATTTGCGTACCTACTTGCTGAAGATTTATTCCCGCGGGAGCTTTATCTCGACTCGGCTGCGGCGCTCGGGTGTTCGGGTGTTGTACCGAGGTACCACGTACCACCCGGCTACTTTGCAGTCGGCGGCTCGTATGCATGTTAATGTACCTACTCACTGCTGTTTATCTCGGTACAAATTGTATCTTTATTGTCTGTCGATTAAATGATGATATGTGTGGAGGAGAATACCCGTCGTCCTAATTGGCTAACGATTAATAGGTACGATCGATTTCATCGCACGATGTAAATTAGTAGGTACTTACTGCGATCGTACGATGACTTATGGGCTTCAATCAGAACACTCAGGAATTCATATGTTTGATTCGATCGTATACACATGAGCCACTTCGGGACTCGACATGAAAAGCCGCTTGGGCTTGCACTGGGTCACCGATCGTTTGGTGCCCGAATATGCCTAGGAGACTCGTGCTCCTGCATGTGCATCCAAATGTAATTCGCGAGCAGCCAACCGCAAACTGCGCGAAATCTACAATAGTACGCAATTCAGAGAGCCAGCCCTCCGTCAACATTGCCTTACTGTATAGAAACAGACTCCCAAGGGAGTCAAGTTTTCTTCAATAGTGGGGGCTAGGAAACAATTTCCTGCTTCGATTGTAAGGTCGATCATGAGATATCATCGATTGTGCGACGAAATCGATCGTATTGATCGTACGATCGTTAGCCAATTAGGACGATGCCTCAGCTTAGTCGAGCAGTGATAATCTAGTGATTATAAAGACTTCGGCATCTCATTTGGGGGGACCGAGCTCGGAGTTATGTGCGTTTTTAAACAATTAAATATCACTCGCTTTAACTGTGAAAGAAAACATCGTGATGGAACCTCCACGCCTGAGAGTTCTCCATAATGTATCTACTCGAAAGTATGCGAAGTCTGCTGGGCACTAGCCACCTCTCTTACGGGAGAGAGGGACTTAGCTGTTGGACCCGCAGCGCTGCTTCAATGTGGGTTGGCGGGCTTTAACCAACCAGCGTTTTCTCCGAGGCACGGGGGTGAAACACCGCTAACTACCAACGCCGGGCTGGCACTGAGAATTTCTTGACAGAAAAGCCCATTACCTAACAATTATTTGCCCGATCCGGGAATCGAACTAGAGACCTCGTAATCTGCAGTCAAATATGCTAACCACTAGACCAACGAGGCAGTTAAATCTCACAGTACAAACAAAACAATCCGTAACAACTCCACTATCACACAATAAGTTATCGTATTTACCGAGCGCGCGTCGTGCCGCGCCGCACGATATCGCGCGCCGCCGACCGTGCCCACTCCGCGGTTTTGCACACAATTGATACAGGCTGTGCACACTTTCATATTTGAATAACTGGCCACTGGGCACACGCTGAAAACGCCCCGCTTTTTGTATTACATTTAAAGCAACAGCGTGGCGAGAAATTCATAATGTCGACTATCAGATTCAGATTTAGACTATTTATTTTTATTTATTACTCTTACAAATATCTATATGGAGATGAGGTGGAAATTATTTCAGATTTGAACTTAAAACTAAAAGTAACTAGGTACCTACTAAGTAGGTTTCCAAACGCGTCGTCTGATGAGACATCACAAGAAACTCAGCCAGGCAACTCTCTTTTTAACCCCCGACGCAAAAACGACGGGGTGTTATAAGTTTGACGAGTCTGTGTGTGTGTGTGTGTGTGTCTGTCTGTTTCCCTGTGGCGCTCAAACGGGTGGACCGATTTGAATGTGGTTTTTTAGTTTGAAAGGTGAATTCGTCGAGAGTGTTGTTAGCTATGTTTGATAAAATTTGATCCAAGATGGCCGCCGCTACAAAATGGCGGAATACATATTTTTTCACAACTCCCTCAATATGGGTATCAAATGAAAGGGCTTGACTAGTAGAATAGCACTATGCAAATCCAAGATGGCCGCCGCCACAAAATGGCGAATGTCGGGGGTTTTTAAATTTTCAATTTATACTTGTAATTATTATCATCCATCTCAAAATATCAATTCGACTGTCCATTGATATTTTGAGCCAAGTCCATGGTTTCTTATCATCAAGGTAGCCCAGTACGGTTTAAGTGTATAATTTGTTTTATAAGTTAAATATTATAAGAATTTAATATAATATAAGTATATGTAAATAATTATGCTATTGTTTTTTTTTCCCCTATTCAAAAAGTCCGCCTCTGGTTGCCCCTGGGCCAAAGGTGCCCATCAAGCTAGCAGCATTACCACGCTGAATAGCGATGGACAACCTTTGGACCAGGTAGGCCCCAGAGCGCGGATCATAACCTCTTTCCATTAGGCGACGGCCGATGCCACGTACGAAATGCCTCGCTTCTTCGCCCCAGCAGCCCATTGTCTCCACCGCCAGTGGGACAAAAAGGTATTTGCCCAGGAGAGGGGCATATTTAATCCTCTTTTTCGCGGCGGCGGATTCTGCAGCGGCGCCGGCCACCCGCGACGTTCGGTCGAGATGGCTTGGCGCAAGAGTGCTAGCGCACGTCGCGTCCCACAGCAGGCATTTGCCATTTTGCCATGGGACGAGCGTCAAGCCATCTGGACGCTTGCCGTCTGTGCGGCTCAGCCCTGGCGGCTCGAGAACGCAGGGCACGTTGGCTGAAATAAGGGCCCTGCGGACGATATCGTTCAGGGCGTGGTGACGAGGGAACCTCCCTGAGCAACGGCAGCAACTCAATGCGTGATGGCCGTTGGCTTCCACCAAGGAACCGCAGATGCATTGATGGGGTTCGCATACATCGCAGCCCAATCGGAAAGCCACAGCCACACGCAGTGAGTCACAGTCGAGGAGAGTGCCCAGGTGAGGTGATGGCAAAGCCTGTAACCACGCCCCAGACTCCGGCTTCGATACCGCTCTCAGCCTTGCCAAATCTGCACCCGCTGCTTCGTCCACGAGGCGTTTCAGCGTGGCTTCCGAGCAAACGTTGTCCCACTGGCGCTGAAGATGAGAAGTCTGTGGAATTGACACGCCCGGGTTTAGGGCCAACCAGACCTCCAATGCGTCGGCCGCAAAGGGGATGCGGACAGGGTCACCATTAGCTGAAAGAATGCTAGTGACAAGTCCTGCAGCCCCATGCACCGAAGCAAGGAAGGCCGGCAGGCCCACATCCCGCGCCCGCCTCACTCCCAGACCCCCCAGGCGGGTTGGAAGGGTAGCTTGGCTCCACTGGTCCTCGTTTAAGCATATATTGAGGACGGACTCCAAGGTGGCTTTTAGAACCTCGTCGAATGAGGAGACACTACTGGGATGAAGCCAAGTTGGGCAAGTTCTCAGCATGTACGTTATCTTCGGGATGGCGAAGCAAGTTCGCAAGAGTATCAGAGCAACATGGGCTGAAAGATGGCTGAGACGCTCGCGTGCAGTGCAAAGGAGAAGCTTCCTTCCCTCGATAGCTTCAGGAATAGCGGATGAAAAAATTGGAGAACCTAAGAGGAAGAAATTGTCGGCGTCCAACTCCTTTAGTCCAGGTATTAGATATTCAAAGAGAGGAAACAGAAGGTGGGACTCTGGGCTGCAGGGGAAGAACTCACATTTGGACATACTCACTTCCAGCCCCAGCTCCTTCAGACGTGGTATTAAAAAAAGAAGGTCCCGTTCCACGACCTCGGGTTTGCCCCCTATGGTGCCATCATCGAGGTACCAGACGTTGAGGGGAGATTCAAGGTCGTTAATAATTTCCTGAATGCTGAGGCTGAAGATAAGTGGTCCCAGCGGGTCTCCTTGTTGGACGCCAACCTGGGATAGAATAGAAGATTGATTAAAGAAAAGATTAGATGGGGAATAATAGACTTGGTGAAGAAAGGGATACAGGGAAGGAAGCTTATCCCTGGCCTGGCTCAGTAGAACATCCCTTTCAAGGGTATTAAAAGCGTTCTTTATATCTAGCTTTATAATGACACAGCCCTTGTTGTCCGGATCCATGGCGAATGACCGCGTTGCGTGGATAGCCGCCTCACAACCAAGCCGAGTGCCAAACCCTAACTGGTGCGGTCGCAGGTAAGTGGCCATCTCCTCCCTAACAGCTCCGCATCCCAGTTTGGCTGTGAGGCGCCGGAAAACGCTACCTATGGCGATAGGTCTGATACCCCCGTCCTTTTTCGCAAGCGCACAGAGTGTGGCCCCATAAAGGTACGGGCACACTTCTGGGTGTAGTTGTCCACTTAATAAAAAGTTACACAACTTTGTTAGGCTGGCCATGAGACGTGGCCCGCTTTCCCCGGCTGAGCTACTGCACAGCTCTTTCAAATGACCAGGTCTGATCCCGTCTAGGCCAGCGGCAGAGCTAATATAGAAAGAGCTGAGTGCTTGGGCTACAGCCTCTACCTTGACGGTGAGTGGCGGGTTGGACTTGTCTGGCGCTGGCGGAAAAGAGAGAGGGCGGGAAGGAGGGGGGTGTTTGCACTGCAGGGAGGCCAGTGTCTCCGGGCCGGATTGCGCGAATGAGTCATCAGACAGTAAGAGGCGTGTCGCTCCTCTGAGGTCCCCACTGAAAACCTTGGACTCGATCGCTTTTACTATAGATGGAGAGTACTTACGGGCCACTGAAGCATCTGGGAAGCACGAGTATGCAGCCACAATGTTACTTTTCACCTTCGATGTCAGTGTCCCTGAGCCCCCCTCCTCGGGAACCCGGAGGGAGGTGTAAGCGAACGATAATAGTGAATACCAATCAGTGGTGCTATTTGTTTCTACGCATTTATTGATCAGTTCGCTCAGGCCTCCCGCGGCAATATTCCTAGCGCCCTTAGGGATGTGTCGAAGGACGCGAACTGATCCCTTTAATGATGCCAACTTCTCAAAATTGGCAACGGACACCGTTTGGCCTGTGGAAGCCGGCGATGTAGCAACAGCCATAAGCGGCTGTGTTAGCACGATAGGGTGCGGGGCATCTTTGTGCATGCGCCCTATATGCACACGAAGTCCATGTGGACCAAAAGATGCTGGGCAGTGCGGGCAAGTCTGCCTAAGGGAAGAGGCCATGTCAAAGAGTCCCTACTACAATTAAATAGGTCATTAGGTACAAATAGGGTATAAGTCTACATACAATTTACAAAACACTTTATAGTAGGTAATATAAAGTACTAGTTAAATCTAAAAATATAATAGTGCCTATTTACAATTTACCTACTTACTAAAACTATGTTCGATGTTAATAATAATAATAAAAAAGTAAACTTTATATTTTAATGTTCGTAGAGAGCAATTTTGTCTATAAGTCTTCCATTAAATTCTTAAGTTCCTGTAAATCATTGTGCTCTGCAACTGTGGTAGATAGCTCAGGTAAACTTTAGCTTGACACACGGCCGAGTGTCTTGATACAATATCAGTTGACAAGAATCGACCAAAATCGTTTTAAGGGATATATTATTTCTGTGGGATGTAATTTCCTTTGTGTAACGTAATCTTCCATTTCTTTTACTTATTTTATTTTTAATATTGAATTATCGTTATTTAGAAACACAATTACTCATATTTTTTGAAGAATTTCACTGACACTAGTTTTACAAACACGAACTTTTATAAGTATTTATTTATTTAGCCACTTGTTAGCATATGTAGATAACATTTGTGTATGAAATTAACATAGAAAACTATGATTTAGAACAGAGATATCTATATAAATACGCACTTTAACAATTTTCTAATATTTATAACGGAGCATTATTTGTTTACGTGTTGACAGATGTCCAGTATTTTTTTCATCATCAAGGTAGTCTTTTTACATATCAATTTTCAATTACGGTGTTTTCTTAAGTGTAAATAAATAGATCGATAATAGTGATATTTACTTTTCTTCGACTTAATAATCTAGACAATTAGGTAGATATGTCGCGTAGATATGGAACAATAACTTTCGCTTACTAAGTATCTTTATTAGATCCATCAATGTTTAACTTAAAATTTTAGGGTTCCGTACCCACAAGATAAAACAGATAAACAGGTCCTATTAATAATATGATGTCACTACTAGGTATCTACCTGTCTTTCTATAAATACTTATTACAAACTCCTAGATGGTCTGTCCCATAGATAAATGAATTCTAGAAAATTATATCTAGTCTGTCCTCAGACCAGATATAATTTTTGGTGTAGAATGTCTACCTAAACCGAAGATTGAATTAGAAATTCGAAGACTTTTGTCACTGGGTATTTCAAGATCGTCCTGTGAACAGACAGCCGTGGGACCCGAAAGACGTGCGTGCGCCCGCGGCGCGCATTACCGTCATTGAGCAAGCAGCTACCTGCTACCTACGTGCCCTCGACCCATCGATCACCGGCTATCATCGGCGCTTACTCTCATCTTCCTTGACTAACGATGGGAAAACCTACGGGGCGCAGCGTCGCTTTGTCTTGTACGGAAGTATTCCAGGTTCGATTACCAGCAACTTCATTCAAGCGTATCTACTATTCCCGGTTTTTAGGGTTCCGTACCCGAAGGGTAAAAAACGGAGCCCTATTAATGTCACTCGGCTGTCTGTCTGTCTGTCTGTCTGTCTGTCTGTCTGTCCGTCTGTCCGCCGGTCACAGGTCTCTAGCTCGCAGACGAAATGAGTTACAAACCTGAAATTTTGGTATTTAGTGTAAAAAGTTAACCCAAAATCAAATATTGAATTAGAAATTGAATTAAATTATTTTTCAGGGGGGCTCCCATACATGAAAAAGGAGCCGGAAAAAAAAAGTTTTTCTTTACCCTAGCTTGTGGGGTATCATTGTTTAGAGCTCATTAAGTAGAGTACAAATATATATTTTTTTAATTTTTATCTCAAAAAATAAGGGAATGGGAGGCCATCAAAGTTGTCAGTTTTAGACCATTTTTGTGACGGGGGCTATCTCAAAAACTAAACTAGTTGGGAATATGATATTTCAGTATATTATGTACTATATGCTCTATTTAAACAACAAATACTGAAAACAACGATTCATTAAATAGTTTATAAGCTGTGACCAAAATAAACGAACATTTTTTTGGGTTTTTCTTTCACGGTTTGTTGCGATGTCTAGCTCGGAAATTAAATATTTCTTAGACCCAAAATATTATATTGTTCATAATTATGTACGGAACCCTGAAAGAGCGAGGCCCGACTCGCACTTGGCTGATTTTTTAATAAAAGAGCGGTGTACACAGACAAAGTGCTCAAATTATTGATAGGTGTCTTACTTATCAATAATTTGAACACTTTGTCTGGACGTGTGTCCAGGAGTATTACGGTTTTACATGCTCCGAGGCACAGAGGGAATGTAAAGACAAGCAAATTCGACCTACTATAAATACAAATCACAAGTTCATTATTAAAATATTCTTTTATGTTATCGTAAAACTAAAGATTTCTGGATTATTAAAGGATATAGAGATCGGTGGAGATATAGAGTTAGTCGCAGTCGTCGTCATCAGTTAGAAGTCCACAGCTGGACATAAGTCTCTTATAGAGACTTCAACATGCCGCGATCTTGCGCCGCTTGTGTCCAGTGGCTCCCTTGCGACTGGTTTGTTGTCGGCCGTCTACCGAAACTGCGCTGGTCTGTTAATACTGCGCTTTTCGGTTCTAAGTCGAACCAAAACTGCGTTTTTCGGTGCGAGGTCGATTCCAGCACCTCGAGACTCCAACGTCTTTGGGTTATTCGAACTATGTGCTCCGTCCATTGCCATTCCGGTTTCGCAACCCGTTGAGCTATGTCGGTGACTTTGGACCTTGTCCTAACTTTGTAGTAGCTAAGGAGTAAGAGGGTAAAATAGGTAACCTATTGAAAATTCTTTTCCTCCACTAGTAAAAAAATCTTCAATCGTATAACTACTTATGATATACCTATAGATACCCTGCCTATATACCTACAAGGTAACCAGCATTAACTTGAAAAGCAATTTATTTTATCAAATAAGGCAACTATAGGAAAGTTACTTAGGTACTCCAGGCCACGCCCACCCAGTGAGGCGGTCCCACGCCCACCGCACGCCACGCCCACGGGAGACAGGGAGCCTGTTACATAACACTCTCCTGGGGGGAAGAGGGGAGGAAAGGAGGCCGTTTGTCTTTGCGATAAGCATCCGCACACTTGCCAACTTTCAACTCCTACCATTTTCCAACCAACTTTTACGTATATGACACAACAGCTGTACCTACCTCCCTAAATCGATTGAAGTAGTAGATAGACACACACACACAACAACAGCTGACCTAAATTAATTAGCAAAGTCGCGATGACCTAGTGCTTTTCAAAGTACTACGTTGTTGCACACCAATGAAACTAAAGTTGGAATCCTAGACAGGTTTTTAGAACTGAGCAAACTGAACTTCCCATCCATTTTTCCATCCAACATTCGATCTTCCCGGTCCCAGCTATATCTACTTCTCTCTGCATCTTATTCCACACTACCACTACAACAGTCCTTTAACGTCCCACTGATGGGCACTGATGGGCCGCTACCTTTATTTATTGGAGACAGGAAATTAGAGCACAGACCCGCCACGCTGCTCTAATGCGGGTTAGCAGGCAGGGTGACTATATTGTCACATGATAGTGATAATAACCGGGACCGATCACACTTAACAAGAGGCAGGGAAGTGAAACACCGCCAACTACCAACTTTGGGCTGGCGGCACTGAGAATTCTTGACAGAAAAACATGATAGCAGTAGCACATAACTATAGATTTAATAAAATGCCATAAAATGTATTTTTCCAAGGCTAGTCAGCTTCCATCCTAAATTCCATCGTTTCTTAGCAATAATAAAATATAAAAAAGCTCCCATTGGCAGCCAACTTGCTGGCACATCTATCGACGCTTTTTGGTAAGTATATACTTTTTATATACCATTTTCCCGTTTCCCAGGGGGTAAGGAGGGAAGGGTGGACGTTTGTCTTTAAGACAGGATTATTAAATTTATCTCGCTAGCCTGGCAAGATGGCGGTCCATCTCACAGACAAAGAGACTGCGTTATGTACAAATACCTAATACGAGAAATTTTTAAGTGTATGATACGTACCTACACTTCATACGTATATTAACTACACCTTTAAGATTACCTACGATAGGTTTAAAACTGCAGTTACCGACTCGCAGTTAATAGGTTACTAGTTAATAGGTAATTTAATTTATTATTTTATTCACTCGCTTTATTTTAAGTTAAGTAGGTACTTAGTCGATGAAAAGTAAATCACCTGCATGACCTCACTAAAACTTAAGTAAGTAACTAATAAGTATAGGTCAAACAGAATCTCATGAAAAATACAGAAATGAAATTCCAAAGTTAGCAACACTACGGCTGCCCTAGCGATAAACAAAGTAGGTAACTGACATTTTTTGTGAACTTGAGTTTTTTGCACTAACAAAAGTTTTATGTCGAGTAGTTTTGTACCACAGTTTAATATTTCAAATAACTTGAACCGTTTACTGAAATTTGA
Source organism: Melanargia galathea (assembly GCA_920104075.1). Taxonomy (NCBI): domain Eukaryota; kingdom Metazoa; phylum Arthropoda; class Insecta; order Lepidoptera; family Nymphalidae; genus Melanargia; species Melanargia galathea. Next base: position 925,994 of record OV049865.1, read on the forward strand.
ATTGCCCAAAGTAACTGCACACACTAACCCGGAATATAAATGCAAAACCCAAGTAAACAACAAGCACAACACAAAAATAAAATAATTGGATGTTGATTACTTTGTTTTTGTATTTAAAATGCAGTTGCTTGATTTTTCGTTTAGTGAAACAAAGTATAATTACATTCAGAACACCTTAGGTGTTCTGAATGTAATTACTTTATTTACTTACGAGCGGATACCCGCGACTTCGTTCGCGTGGATATCGGTTTTTAGAAATCCCGTGGGAACTTTTTTTCTTAAGCTCTTTTGAGCTCATACCTTGCTAAAAACTGTTAAAAGTTCACTGGCGGATGTTTATGTAGATAAAAATGTAAACATCCGCCAGTAAAAGTCCCATCAAAATCGATCCAGCCTTTTTGAGATTAGCTGGTAATCTTTACAGTATCTTCTTTCTAACAAAAAAAGAATGAATAAAATCGGACCACGCGTTAATGAATTACAGCTAAGTACACATTTTAACTTTCATCCCCTCTCCCAAGGGAACCGTGCTAAGTTTCGGGATAAAAAGTATCCTATATGTTACTCCGTAGTATGAACTTAAAGCATGCTAAGTTTCATTTCAATCCATTCAGTAGTTTTTGCGTGATGCGCGCACAAACATACAGACAAACAGACAAACAGATAAACAGACAAACAGATAAACAGACAAACAGACAAACAGACAAACAGACAAAAATTTCAAAAATAGCTTTTTTACGTTCTATTGCTTATTCCTAACATCCCCCAGTTATTATTTTGCAAAAATCTTTAATGTACAGATACGGCAAGTCTACGATTTTATTATATGTGTAGATAGATGTAATTACTTTGTTTATCACTAGGGCAGCCGAGTTAACCTAGTGTTGCTTACTACAAAATTTAATTTTCCTATTTTCCATGAGATTCTGGTCTACCTATAAGTAGTGAGTAGGTGAATACCTAGTAAGTATAGTTTGCCTTGCAGATATGTAAAGATACTACAGTGAAAAATTACGGTTGTCAAATACACTGACTAAATTTTTTGTCAGTTTCGTAGTGATGTGATTTAGGTTTATAAAAAATCCCATGATAAGTCTTCTTTTCCCGGAATAAATAGTAGCCATGAGTCTATTCCCAGGACGCAAGTTGTATCTCTGTCTTTCGTCAAGATCCACTCAGCGGTTGAGCTGTGAAATGTAACACACGGACAGACAGAGTTATTCGGCATTTATAATATTACAAGCAGTATGAATTGCTTACCCTATATACTACAACTAATACCACGTCCTTACCCACATTATTAAACGTTCTACCCATAATAGTATTACCCATATTATAACGAGTAGGTATGTCTGTATGTCTGTTATCTATTCACGGCTCAACCGCTGTACCAATTTAGATGAAAGCAATTGCAACAATTTGAAACAGCTCATATTCTGGAGAAGGACAGAGGATGCTTTTATCCCGTGAAAAAAAAAACACCAATAGGTATTTTAAAAACTTTTAAATACACGCCGATAACGCAATGGGGAAATCTATTCGTAAATTTCGTCAAAATTCATTTTGTTATTTAGTATTTCGTTTCCCTGTCAAAACAGGACTTTCTGGATCAGTCTTCGCTCGTCCCATAGTAAGTATTTTATCCCTTAGTTGTAACAGTTAGATACTGTTTAATCATCCTTATTCAAATATATATTTTTTTTTAATTTTGACTTTTCGCAGTGATTGTAGGTTTTCTTATACCTACATAGATTTAAATAAAAATCAGGCTCTGGTTAAATAAAAGAAACAAAATGAGTACCTATGTAAAGTTATACCTATACTTGCTACATTTTGGCGTAATTTCATAAATTTAAGTAAATAACTTGTGTAATGCGGGTAGGACGAAACAAATGTATACAAGGAATAAATAGAAATCGGCGTTAAAATATTATCAATAAAGGCTAGTGGATACAGTATTTAACAATTTCAATTGTTAAAATTGTTATTTTAAAAGAAAATTTGTAAAAATTATCGATTTTCCTAAAAATGTTCATTGAAATGAGGGTATATTTGGAAAATTTGCTTCATTGGTTCTGAGAACTTCGATGTTTCGATGATCAAAACAATCGCTTCAAACAGATAACGTGGTAAGTGATATTTTGTAACAAGTCGCTTTATTAATATTAAAAATATTATATTTTTAATTAATAAAGCGAATCTCATAATATTAGAGCAAAATCAGATTTCATGTGTTTCATGAGTTCATGACGGATGCAAAGCTGATGCCCGCGAATTTGTTCGCGTGTATATTGGTTTTAAAAATCCCGCGGGAACTCTTTGTTTTTCCTAAGCTCCTTTGTGCTCAAAGGAGCTTAGGAAAAACTACCTATTACCTATACCTACCTAAGAGTTACCCTACCTAACAAAGAATACTAACTGTTAAAAGTGGCGCATTAAAATGAAACTACAGTTTTGAGAATTAATTTTTTAATGGCTCTTTCCAAACACTAAGGTTTTCCCAATGAAAGTCCCATCAAAATCGGTCTAGCATTTTGGAGACACTTTGGACATTTTGAAGACAGCAAACACAAATTTTAATGCACTCCAATTTAAGACGATAATCCGGACGTTCAAAGGTTCCTGCCAGTACAATCCGGGTTCCAAGTTATTTAGAATACAAATTATATAGAAATATGTACGTGACAATCTTTAAAATATTTCCTTTCAAACAAAAAAAGAATGAATGACAGTGGATAAACCGTTGATGAATTACAGCTATGTACATATTTTAACTTTCATCCCCTCTCCCAAGAATACCGTGCTGAATTTCGCGATAAAAAGTATCTTTTAAGTTACTTCGTAGTATGAACTTCAATCAGGCCAAGTTTAATTCCAATCCATTCAGTAGTTTTTGCGTGATACGTGCACAAACATACAGACAAAAATTTCAAAAATTGCTTTTTTACCTTCTATTAGATACTTATCTATTAGTCCTAACGTCTCCCAGTTAAAATCTTTAATGTACAGACATAAAAATGATGTGTCACTACGAATACATTTATTAAAGACCCTTTGCAAATAAAGTTATAATCATTGATCAAGAATGCGTGTCAAAAATTTTCGTTGTCTAGGCTCGTCCATTTTTTAACGTTTTTTTTTTCTCTTTATTTTTTACACGTTTCAAATAATCATTATATGAGTTAATTAAATAGAGGTACGCAGGTATTTTTACCATATCTATTACTAATAATACATATAAAGAGGCTGGCATCAACTAGTTAAACATAATTTAATATTTAAATTAGTTGCATTGTTTTACGTGTAAGCAGTCCTATCTTTAAGTATAAAAAGCCGAGATCGCACGCGCTCCTCGCATTTCGGCGGCGACGCGAGGCGTGAGTTGTTAATTTCTTTCTAATTACTTCCTGATTAATTGTGACCCATCCGCCATTTTGTAAAACATTTTTGCACCACGTGTTTTTTAAAGATTTTAATTTCTTTTCATTTTTAATTTTTTTGTTTTTATGTTCTTTTTTTTTTTTGAGTTTCACGTGTTTTTATTTTCACTATTTACGATATGTTTTTTTTATTTTATTTTCTATCAGTGGATTAGAAATTGCCTATTTCCGAGAGCCTGCAGAAATTTTTAATTATAAAATTTTGGCTCTCGTTGTTTTACATTAGTTAGTTATCTTTTTGTGGTTATTCTTGTTTCTTTTTTTAATTTTTATTAGCACAAGAAATTCCATCTCCAATGTAATATTAATGAATAATAATTAATTTTACCTCGGAAATATTAATAGGGTTCTTGCGTAAAACAATAAAACTTATTGATATGTAATTTTATTATATTTTCACGATCTAACCTCTGGTGAACCGATTATGATGAAATTTGACAGAGAGGCAGTAGTAATGCATCCCGAAGAAAAACATTGTGGCTAATTCTGTTGTACACAATCTCTAAATCTAAACTAAAATGACATGTCTAAATATATTGCTATCTCTTTCACAATGCTCCCTGCAGAAAAGGATAGCACTATTTTTAAACCTGTCAATTTAGTTTAGTTTAGAGAATTGTGTACAACAGAATCGGCCACATTGCCTATTTTATATCCCGGGAAAACAATACTGATTCGATTTATTTAATTTAGCGTTTCTTTTACAGTGAGCCAGGGCTCTCGCGTCATAATATAAGCTTTACCGAAGGGAGTAAGTCCAGTAAGTTATTTTTTTTAGTTCTTTCTTTTTATTTAAGCCTTGTTTGTGTACTTACCTAAATTTTTTTTATTCATTTTAACTTTTGTTTAACACCCGCGCACCAGAGTAGCTACCTCCATCGAGAATTTTCACAGAGGAAAAACTTGGTCGTCTCGCCAAAACGAATCTACACACGAAGATTCAGCCTGTTATTAATCACTGAAAAAAATGTTCGGCGGCTGCCTGACTATGAATTTGCGACCAATTACGTTATTCGTCCTAAATTTTTTCTTTTCTTTTTTTTTAGGGTTCCATACCTCAAAAGGTAAAAAAAGGAACCCTTATAAGATCACTTTCTTGTCCGCCTGTCCGTCTGTACGTCTGTCCGTCTGTCCGTCTGTCCGTCTGTCCGTCTGTCTGTCGGCTGTCCGTCTGTCCGTGTGTCACCACCGATTTTCTCAGGAACGGATGGACCTAGCAAGTTGAAATTTATACCAGATACTAAGGTCTATGGTCCCTATTAGGTGTATAAAAATTAAGGTCCTTTGTGTGGACACACAATAAAAAGATATGGGCAAATTTAGATTTTCACGAAAACTTGTAAGTACCAAAATTTACCTTAATTTTCAATTTTTTTTTATTTTTCGGAATTTTTCCTTTACTTGATCTGTAAGATATTGCTTTTGACCAAAATTGACAAATCTAGGTCAACCGGAAGTACCCTATATTTTTTTGGGTCGAAAACATAAATGGTAGTTCCAGTTGACCTAGAATTACGAAATTTGCCAAAAAGCCAGGTCTTACAGCATAAATAAAGGAAAAAATCTAAAACTAAACAAAGTTGGAAATTAAAGGGTGTCCCCCCCATACATGCATAGTTCTGCCAATTAAGATAGACCTCTGTGTTGTATGAGTGCTCATACAATTTAGAGGCCTAGCTTAATTAGCACCTTACCTTTTAAGACAAACTAATGAAAAACAGATTGTACTTATACTTCTGGAGTACGGAACTCTCGGTGCGCGAGTCTGACTCGCACTTGACCGGTTTTTTTTTTTCTTATGTAGATAGGTGTCTGATATTTAAATGTTGAGCAACAGTGTAACATAATAAAGGTTTTTTAATATAATAATGATTTATTTAATCTATGGTTTATTTTCAGATCGTAGAGGTTCGCTCCCTTCGGTCAGCCTCCGCCGGATGCCGCACTCGCCTGGGCAGCTCGGCGTAGACGGACGCGAAAGCCGCCGGCGGCGCGGCGGGCGCCCGAGCCTGCGCCGCGCCGCCGGCCTTCGCCCTGGCTCGCGCACTGCCGCCGGCCTTCGTCCTGGCTCGCGCACTGCCGCCGGCCTTCGCCCTGGCTCGCGCACTGCCGTCGGCCTTCGCCCTGGCTCGCGCACTGCCGCCGGCCTTCGCCCTGGCTCGCGCACTGCCGTCGGCCTTCGCCCTGGCTCGCGCACTGCCGTCGCTGTAGCACATGACGCACGATCTCAGTGCGCGGAGAAAGTATGCATCATTTCATAATTCAGACATACATAATACTCATATAAATCTATTATTACATTTCATCATATTACAGACGGACAGGACGTAACTAAAAACAGGGATTCCTTGTTTTATTACAGAACCCAAAAACGCCCTCCTATTTTTTTAAAATCTGTTATTCATTTGTAATCAACCGCTTTTACAGTATACATGATAATATACCTACGTCTATTTCTAAGATCTAATTAGACCACAGTAAAATAAAATTATAGAGTAAATAATATTACTAAAGGTATTCATTCACAACCCGCATTGGAGCAGCGTGACAAAGCATGACAATTTAGTCCTACGTGACTGCGATCTCACCTGTGTAAGTGAATGCAGTCTAAGATGAAAACGTTCTAACTTAGAGTGTGTACCTAACAGTTTAATGAAACCCACACCCCTAATCGATTCATCCGCTTAATCGCTTGGCGGTAGATCTTTGCCAGTGGGGTAGTAATAAGCCACGGCCGAAGCCTCCCACCATACTAAATGTGGGAATGCGGGTATTTTTTTAATTCCTTCGTGTAATATATCTCTTATTTTAAACATAAGGAGGTTCTGAATTCGTACAAATCTTTTTTTAATGGATTTATTTGAAATAATTTTACTGTTTTTTTTATAAAAGAAAACCATAGATTCCATAGGAATTTTACTAATTCTGTTATGGCATTTTTCAACATTACATTTTTGTAATTGTTTCAGATAAAAAACAACTTCATAAATCTTTTGGTATAAACAAAACAAAGATTTAATTTTTACTCCTCTCTAACGTTTAAGTAAAATTAGTTTAAGTTTCATGTAACATATTGATTGGAAGAACACTGCAGTGGGACTACAAAATACACCATTTTATATTTATTAGGCATATTTTGTACTTTGAATGAGAAATCCAATGTAGGTACATACTTATCTGTGTGAGTGCTTCATTTCGTTGCATCAAAATAAATCAACATTTTAGTTTTTAGCATGTAACTTTAGAACTATATATTTTATACCTACCTAAGCCTTTTTTAATGCTTGAAAAGTAAACACTAAAAATGAAAATAATAGAATAATTTTGTTATATCAGTGTACATTAGTGGTGCTGGTGTATATCAGGCTTTACAGTAGCAAATGACACTTCAAATTATCTCTATGAAAGTTTCATGATATTTGTATTTTAATAAAAACTTACACACTGCTTAAACATAAATGTGTATGTACAATGTACATAGGTAAGCTATTTATGCGCAGTGTACGTAACTGTGTATTTGCACTTATGTATGTTTAGATACAGCATAAAAGGCAACATAATTTTTAAGTCTTCAATACTTGTAGTTGTTAATTTCAAGGTATTTTAGAATAAGATGCTTTTGTTTCTGTGCTCAAAAAGTGAGCATAAAAACAAAAATTTTCATACTATCGCAATTTTTTGTTTTCAAATATGTAACTTTATAATATTTCATTTTAAACTCATTAAGCAACACTGCAACAATTGTGACGCGACATGACGAGACTTCACATGGCTTTTGTTGCCTAGTGAATGCATGGCTTAAATATAAAAAACAAGGAATTCCATTATATTTTCATAATTAAACTTTTGACATACAATCGCCTTTAATTTTCCAAGCCTTTGTAGGGTTTTTCGGTGGAAATGGAGAAGAGTCGTAGGGTTAGTTGTACAAGTTTGCTCATTGCGACAACGATGATCGATTTCGAGTATCCAGACATAATAAACTTCACAGTTAAATGGACCTAAACAAGCTTTTTATAAAGTTTCAGTTCGTGTTTACATCTAAAGAGAGCGCAACAAGCGGTTTTGAGAAATAAAAATCGGAAGTAGGTAGGTAATAGGTATCCTACATACCTATTACCTACCTACTTCCGATTTTTATTTCCTATTACCTACCTACTTAATGTACGACTAAGTACATCCTGTACTTAGTCGTACATTATGTAGGATGTAGGATCCAGTATGTAGGAGGATTTATGTCGTACGTTTATGTCGCTTTATGTTTTTCACCCCCGACGCAAAAACGATGGGTTGTAGCTGGTTGGTAGCTAGTGATAGCCTAGTGGTTAGGACGACCGACTTCTAATCGGAGGTCGTGGGTTCGATCCCGGGCACGCACCTCTAACTTTTCGGAGTTATGTGCGTTTTAAGTATTTAAATATCACTTGCTTTAACGGTAAAGGAAAACATCGTGAGGAAACCTGCATGCCTGAGAGTTCTCCATAACGTTCTCAAAGGTGTGTGAAGTCTGCCAATCCACTTGGCCAGCGTGGTAGACTATGGCCAAAACCCTTCTCACTCTGAGAGGAGACCCGTGCTCTGTAGTGAGCCGGTAATGGGTTGATCATGATGTTGTTAGCTATGTTTGATGAAAATCGACCCAATATGGCCGCCCGACAAAATGGCAGATTAGGTAAGGTCGAGTGAAAGGGATTGACCTTTGATAAATTACAATTTATCAAAGGGATTGACTAGTAGAATAGCACTATGCAAATCCAAGATGGCCGCGACCACAACATGGCGGATGTCGGGGGTTTTTTAAATTTTTAATTTATACTTGTTCGATATTCGAAATCTAGCAACGTTGTCGATGTGTGCAAAGTCATATTGATTACTAGCTTCTGCCCGCGGCTTCGCCCGCGTGTATTTCGGGTTTTCACAATTCCCGAGGGAATCGTGGATTTCTGGTTCCCGTTTCCGCTCCCTTTTCCAACCTTTATACAAATGTGACCAGGTGTGACAAGGACGGGGAGGGGTCAAAAAATCATGAAATTTTTGTGACGTAATTTATGGATTACCCCTAGATTAACGGAAGCGCAGTATTCACCACCACCATTACAGTCTTTTGACACTGTCCACAGCTGGGCACAGCCTTCCTCTCTTATAGAACTTAGGGCTTAGAGGTTATACCACTAGGAAGTAGGAGAACGTAAGACCATCCCGTACGATCCCTTTAGACAATGAGAGCCACCATCATCAGCATCTCAATCGAAAGACGTCCACCGCTGGACATAAATCAATTGGGATCACCGCAAGAACATGTAGGTGTCATGTCATGTAATTGAATAATGTACCCTTATATAGTGCACTGGCATAGGCAGCGGGCCAGTGAGCGATCGACCGCTCCTATACTCTGATTTTTAATTCCATGGAATTCTGACGTTTCGTAATGTTACCAGAGATAAAACAATTCCCGCAAAAAAGATAGGTAAAAAATCCAAAACTTATGTAAATAAAAATCAACTGCCGCATGTAGATATGACAAATGCCTGACAGACACTTCATGGTAATAATGTCATTCGACTTTCATTTTTGAATAAATTTTTTCAATGTGCTTCTTTTGTTTTCTATGGCTGTTTGTGCACTTTCTAGTTTCCACTCTTGGTGTTTTCTATTTTAGGGCGAAACGACTAATATTATTAGGTACGCGGCATATAGGTATGGCTTTTTATGATGACAGGGAATTAAAGTAGTTTGGGGTAAAATCGTACTTCGTAGATCTTAACCCTGTTCTCCATACAAATAACTCATCTGAAAATGACAATGACAGCTGTCAGAATTCCACGGAATTAAAAATCAGAGTATAGGTAGGTACGCACGTCAGCGCATGTTATAGAAACACATTAAAATAGTTGAACCCAAAGTCGTGCTTCATTTGTGTCTCCCCCACTCATAATAGGATTGCTTGACAACCTTCTGACAACCCAACTAGTAATCCTATAAACACGATCTTGTACCGCTTGTATTCTGCCGCATACGTTCTTCAGATCGTCCGTCCACCAGTGGGGTGTAAGTGGGCCAAATTCCACCTATGTGGCCAAAGTCAACCTCACCTGCACGCGGTGCACCCTGCCAATACCTATGCTAACGAGGGCCTGACGCTCCCAGTCCCCACAACTTAATCTGGATGGTAGCACCGCTTAGTGGTAGGATTCTACCCCGAATTCCGCCTGGCTAGCGACCACACTTCAGCCGTAATCTGCCGCAAAGCATCCGTGTGTTCCGGCAGCGAGCTGAAGAGCCAGTCCACTTCCTGAAAAGCCGGCAACGCATTAGTGGTTCCTCAGGTGCTGCTAATGGGCGGCGGTAATCACTTAACATCAGGTGATCCGCTTGCTCGGTTGCCCGCTATTGCTATAAAAAAAAAGTGGGAAGGTCATCCAATGCTGCGTTTGCTACCGGATAGGTACCGGCCAACTGCGCACGAGATATTAAAGTTCACAAATGCAAAAGACGCAAACACAGCTAGCTGTACGACCTCCGTGTGACGCAGTGGTGGCCGGTGGGCGCTGTGGTCTTATGAGTGGGATGTCCAGGGTTCGAGTACCGGCTGGGGCATTTTGGGATTTTAGAATTTCTAAATTGTCTCTGGTCTTGTCTGGCGGGAGGCTTCAGCCGTGGCTAGTTACCACCGTACCAGCCGTGCCGCCAAGCGATTTAGCGTTCCGGTACGATGCCGTCTAAACACCGATCAGGGGTATGAGTGTAATAAAAACTCTGCCATCCTCTTCCAGTTAGCTCGCTTCCGCCTTAGACTCCATCTTCACTTACCATCATGTGACAAGTCAAGGACTAACTTGTAAACTCTGTGTGAATGAGCTCTGGACGATAGATGCAGAGTTCTTTTTACCTGACGCTAATTATACAAGCAATCAGTGCCGAAGATAGGGGCAGAATAGGTACTTTTTACCTGACGCTAATTATACAAGCAATCAGTGCCGAAGATAGGGGCAGAGTAGGTACTTTTTACCTGACGCTAATTATACAATTGTGCTCAAAATTAAATAAATTCTCGTTTGCACTGTATTTGCTCTCCAAAATTGTTAATCAGTCAACAGTGGTAATAGCATACAATGCATATGTTACATCGAGTCTACGATACGGAATAATGTTTTGGGGTAATTCAACTGACATAGATAGGGTATTCAAAAGTCAAAAGAAGTGTTTGAGAGCAATATGCCATCTGAGCCAGACAGACTCATGTAAACCCTATTTTAATAAATTAAACATACTAACTACTCTGTGTTTATATATATACTAGTGTTGCGCTCGGTGCGCGAGCTGCAAGCAGCTCGCGTGCCTTGTAGTCTCTTCAATATTCGTAAAATAAAGAAATGGGAGGCCATACCAAATACCAGAATATTCTGGAGAGTCTCTTGAAAGATAGAAAGAAATATTGGTATCACGTTTCGTATCTTTTCTGAAAAAACACTAATCAGTTCTATGCATGCGTTAAGTGGAAAAAAAATGGATCTATACAAAAATGTTCTGGAGAGCCACTTGAAAATTAAAAAGAAATTTTGTATGGACACGAATTTTTTTGTTCCGTAGCTATCTTTTTTTTACTGGCTCACCAAAGGGCCTAAGGTCTTGAACATTTTTAGTTTCAGGACCCATGCCTCTATGATTGATAGTTTTGGAGGGCCGTTAGGGTACTCTGGTATTTTTTCCACATTCACTACGTTTTGTGATTTTTGTGAAAAAATATCTTTAAGTTCTATTTATAAGTGTAGTTGGGGGAAAATTTATCATACAAAAATGTCTAAGAGAGCCTCTTGAAAAGAACCCAAAAAATTTGTATGGAGAGAATTTTTTTGTTCGGCGGCCATCTTTTTTTTACCGGTTCACCCAATGGCCCAAGGTTTTTAATAACATTTGTTTGGGACCATGTCTGTATGACTGGTAGTTTTGGAGGACCCATGAGGTACTCTAGTAAATTTTCCACATTCATGACGTTTCATAATTTTCCTGAAGGAAGACCCATAAGTTCTACGCACGTAAATAGTGAAGGGAAAAAGTTCCATACAAAATTGTTCTGGAGAGCCTCTTGAAAAGAACCCAAAAAATTTGTATGGAGAAAATTTTTTTTTGTTCGGCGGCCATCTTTTTTTTACCGGTTCACCCAATGGCCCAAGGTCTTTAATAACATTTGTTTGGGACCATGTCTGTATGATTGGTAGTTTTGGAAGACCCATAGGGTACTCTGGTAAATTTTCCACATTCATGACGTTTCATAATTTTCCTGAAGGAAGACCCATAAGTTCTACGCACATAAATATTGAAAGGAAAAAGTTCCATACAAAATTGTTCTGGAGAGCCTCTTGAAAATAACCCAAAAAATTTGTATGGAGAAAATTTTTTTTTGTTCGGCGGCCATCTTTTTTTTACCGGTTCACCCAATGGCCCAAGATCTTTAATAACATTTGTTTGGGACCATGTCTGTATGACTGGTAGTTTTGGAGGACCCATGAGGTACTCTGGTAAATATTCCACAATCATAACGTTTCGTATTTTTCCTGAAAGGACACTCATGAGCTCTATGCATGCGCTTAGTGAGGTAAAAAAAGTTCTATACAAAAATGTTCTGGAGAGCCTCTTGAAAATTAAAAAAAAAATTTGTATGGACGCGAAAATTTTTTTTGTTCGGTGCCTATCTTTTTTTTACTGGCTTACCAAAGGGCCCAAGGTTTTGAACATTTTCAGTTTGAGGACCATGTCTCTATGACTGATAGTTTTTGAGAGCCTTTGGGGTACTCTGGTAAATTTTCCACATTCATGACGTTTCATATTTTTCCTGAAGGAAGACCCATAAGTTCTACGCATATAAATAGTGAGGCGAAAAAAGTTCCATACAAAATTGTTCTGGAGAGCCTCTTGAAAATTAGCAAAATTTTTGTATGGAGACGAAATTTTTTTTTGTTTGGTGGCCATATTTTTTTCACCGGTTCACCCAATGGCCCAAGGTTTTGAACATTTTTTGTTTCGGGACGGTACCTTTCCGACTGATAGTTTTCGAGATCCCTTAGGGCACCCTAGTCAGTTTTCCACGTTCAGCTCTCTCTATAATTTTGTAGACCTTATATTTTTGAATTTTACACACATGAAAATTATGGTGAAAAAGTCCCATACAAAATTGTTCAGGAGAGGTGATCAGTACCTGACTTCAAGTAGCTTTATATATATAACTAGTATGGCGCGTGGGTGCGCGGCCCGCTAAAGCGGACCGCGAGGTTTCATTATCGGGTATTTTTTGCTTGAGCAGCCTCCACCTATCTTCCAAACCCCCGATCATTATCACTTTCCATATTTTTTCTCCGATTCTTTTGTCATAATGAGAGTTCTTCCATAAAAACAAATTTTGAAAAGAAACTGTATTAAAGTCTTGCATAGTTTCCAACTTGCATTATCTTCATATTCTTATAAAAAAAAGAAGCTGTGATAGCCTAGTGGTTAGGACGACCGACTTCTAATCGGAGGTCGTTTCGATCCCGGGCACGCACCTCTAACTTTTCGGAGTTATGTGCGTTTTAAGTATTTAAATATCACTTGCTTTAACGGTGAAGGAAAACATCGTGAGGAAACCTGCATGCCTGAGAGTTCTCCATAACGTTCTCAAAGGTGTGTGAAGTCTGCCAATCTGCTTGGCCAGCGTGGTAGACTATGGCCAAAACCCTTCTCACTCTGAGAGGAGATCCGTGCTCTGTAGTGAGCCGGTAATGGATTGATCATGATGATGATGATGATTATCTTCAATATTCGTCGTACATGTTGTATAGATAAATAAATTTCGTCATCTTGTTTTTTTTTCGATCTAACTATCAAGTAAATCACGTTTTGATGATCTTTTGCCAAAAAACACTCTTCCATCTTTTATAATCCGTGATATAGATACCGACGAAATTTTTATCACCGCCATCTTGAATCCGCCATTTAGGACTTTTTTTTCAGCTCACTGCCGATTGGATGAGGTTTCGAGTAACTTTTGTTTGAGCACCTCTTACCTATCGTCAACACCCTAGCCGTGCTTTTCACCCGTCTCCAAAATCCTCAATCATGAGCTCTCTCCATATTTTACCTCCGCATAAATTTTTGTCTTCTATACGAAACCATCAATAAAAAAAACTTTGTTTGAAAACGTAAATTCCGCCATCTTGATTTTTTTTTTCTATTCATCAAGTAGATCTTTAGTTCTTGATCATATTTTTCAAAGAAACTACTCTTCCATCTTTTATACTTGGTTAGATAGGCACTGACGAAATTTTTATAGCCGCCATCTTGAATTCCCCATTTTGTTTTTTTTTTCCGCTCAGTGCCAATTGGATGAGGTTTTGAGTAATTTTTGTTTGAGCACCTCCCATCTATCTACAATACCCTTCCCGGGCTCCTCATCCATCTTCCAAACCCTCAATCATCATGTCTTCCCATATTTTTCTTTGAGAGTTCTTCAAAGAACTGCGGTAAAGCCTTGCATAGTTTACAACTTGTAGTCTGTACAATATTCGCCATACATTTCCTATGGAAAAATAAATTCCGCCATTTTGAATTTTTTTTCAATTCGTCAAGTAGACCTTTGGATCCTCATCATCTTTTGCGAAGAAACCACTCTTCCATCTTTTATACCCTCCGAGATGGAGACCGACGAAATTTGTATGGCGGCCATCTTTTTTTCGCCATTTTGAATTTTTTTTTCAGCTCACTGCCAATTGGATGACGTTTCGAGTGACATTTGCTCGAGCACCCCCCACCTATCTTCAATACCTTAAGCGTGCCATTCGCTCGTCTCTGAAATCCTCAATCATCAGCTTTCTCCATATTTTTGTTCCGAATGAATTTTTGTCCTCTATACGAAACCATTTGTGAAAAAAAAAGTTTTCATACAAAATTTTACAGGAGGGGTGATCAATCAGTGAGTCAGTCAATGAATCAGCACGAGCAGCTATATATATATTAACTAGTATGGCGCGTGGGTGCGCGGCCCGCAAGCGGACCGCGAGGTTTTGTTTTCAGGTATTTTTTGTTTGAGCAGCCTCCACCTATCTACCCCATATTCCTAACCCTCGATCATTATCACTCTCCATATTTTTTCTCCGAATAATTTGTCAGAATGAGAGTTCTTCCATAAAAAAAATTTAAAAATTGAAAAGGAACGGCGTCAAAGTGTTGCATAGTTCCCAACTTACATTCTCTTCAATATTCGCCATATATTTTGTATGGAATAATAAATTTCGCCATCTTGTTTTTTTCTGTTCATCAAGTAAACCACGTCTTAATCATCTTTTGCCAAACAACCACTCTTCCATCTTTCATACTCAGTGACATAGACACCGACGAAAGTATGGCCACTATCTTGAAACCGCCATTTAGGAATTTTTTTAAGCTCACTGCCAATTGGATTAGGTTTCGAGTAACTTTTGTTTGAGCACCTTCCACCTATATTCAATACCCTCGCTGTGCCCTTCACCCGCCTCTGAAATCTTCAATCATCAGCTCTCTCCATATTTTTCCTCCGCATGAATTTTTGTCTTCTATACGAAACCATCACAAAAAAAAAAACTTTGTGAAAACATAAATTCCGTCATCTTATTTTTTTCCTGTTCATCTAGTAGATTTTTAGTTCTTGATTATATTTTTCTAAGAAACTACTCTTCCATCTTTTATGCTTGGTGAGATAGACACTGACGAAATTTGTATAGCCGCCATCTTGAATCCGCCATTTTGTTTTTTTTTTTCAGCTCAGTGCCAAGTGGATGAGGTTTTGAGTAATTTTTGTTTGAGCACCTCCCATCTATCTGCGATACCCTGCCCGGGCTCCTCAACCATCTTCCAAACCTTCAATCATCATGTCTTCCCATATTTTTCATTGAGAGTTCTCCAAAGAACCGCATCAAAGCCTTGCATAGTTTACAACTTGTAGTCTCTTCAATATTCGCCATACATTTTCTATGGAAAAATAAATTCCGCCATTTTGAATTTTTTTTCTATTCATCGAGTAGACCTTCCGATTTTGATCATCTTTTGCGAAGAAACCACTCTTCCATCTTTTATACCCTCCGAGATGGACACCGACGAAATTTGTATGGCGGCCATCTTTTTTTCGCCATTTTGAATTTTTTTTCAACTGACAGCCAATTGGATGACGTTTCGAGTGACATTTGCTCGAGCACCCCCCACCTATCTTCAATACCTTAAGCGTGCCCGTCGCTCGTCTCTGAAATCCTCAATCATCAGCTCTCTCCATATTTTTGTTCCGAATGAATTTTTGTCCTCTATACGAAACCATTAGTGAAAAAAAAATTTTTCATACAAAATTTTACAGGAGGGGTGATCAATCAGTGAGTCAGTCAATGAATCAGCACGAGCAGCTATATATATATTAATAGTATTCGTTAAAACTAACCATAAACTTTTTAAATTCTGTGAAAGTAAACGTCGGAATGATAAAATATGTTTCTCGCACCACACAACCGCATTTTTCGGGAAGGGTTTTTTTAATATGGCCCCACAAATACTTATACAATAAACTAGCGACCCGCCCCGGCTTCGCACGGGTAGTAGAGCATATTATGCGTAGGTACTACCCGCTCAGGGATTAGGCAGCGTTTTCGATGAAAGCTCCCAGGCGGCTTGACTTTTAACGATATTTTCCACAATGAACTTACTATATCTCACCTTATACCCGAATTACTAATTCCGTGGAATTCTGACGTTTCATAATGTTACCAGAGATAAAACAATTCCCACAAAAAAGGTAAAAAATTCAAAACTTATGCAAATACAAATCAACTGCTGCATGTAGATATGACAAATGCCTGACAGACACTTCATGGTGATAATGTCATTCGACTTCCATTTTTGAATAAATTTTTTCAATGTGCTTCTTTTGTTTTCTATTGCTGTTAGTGTGCACTTTCTAGTTTCCATTCTTAGGAATTTCTATTTTAGGGAAAACAAT
Source organism: Melanargia galathea (assembly GCA_920104075.1). Taxonomy (NCBI): domain Eukaryota; kingdom Metazoa; phylum Arthropoda; class Insecta; order Lepidoptera; family Nymphalidae; genus Melanargia; species Melanargia galathea. The sequence goes on from OV049865.1 coordinate 942,425, forward strand.
TAATATTATTAAGCGACTTAGAGCTTTATATGTTGACAGGGAATTAAAGTAGTTTGGGGTAAAATCGTACTTCGTAGATGTTAACCCTGTTTTCCATATAAATAACTCACCTGTAAATGACAATGACAGCTGTCAGAATTAAGTCGATATTAAGTCAAAAATAAGGAGAAAAACTAAATATTTCAAATCAAATAAATTATAGTGTATTTGGGACATAAAAAGGTAAGTTTTCACCAGATTCCGTGGGAAAAAAAATTTATTTTAAAAGATAAAAATAAAAAACCAAAAACTTGGTTTTTTGAACTTTTCACATAAATTTTGAGGTTATGTGAAAAAAGTGTAAATACAAAAGTTGTAGATCTTTTTATTACCTACAACTTTGCTATTTGTTTTTTTTCTCCATAGGACTTCTAGTTTTGCCGGAAATCGAGATAAACCGTTTTTTACCCATAAAACTCCCCCCCTTTTTTCCCGAGCTCAGATCGCCCTTAAGTTATTTTTCCTTGTATTTTTATAATATTCTCCTCCTTTTCCAATGGGTTTCATCCTACGTACTGTGATTTTTTTTTGGTTTCAAAAATTATCGACACTGGGCTATATAATAGGGAGAACCGCGGCCACCGACGCGCTTATAGGCACGCTCCCGCCGCCGCAATTTTTAAATCTGTAATATCTTCGAAAGTATTCATTTAAATCATATGCTGTAAAGGGCCATATGGATTTATATCAAATCAACAATGTATTTAAGGTATTTAATTAGATAAGGATTAATGGTGTATTGGTTGAAATCGCTTCTAAAATTAGCCATTATTTGTCGTAAAAAGTAAATGACAAAAAAATGTTATTGTGGGATATCCATAAGAGATAGACATATACCATCGCGGACTTTTCTGTAGACCTTTTCAATGTGTACAATACTTAGTACATTATTTTGATAAATCTCGTAGGGTTCAGCCTGCGTTTGCAATGTAAGCAGAAAAAATGTAATTATTTACGACATCACATTAGAAACCTCAAAAATAACAGTATTTCTCCACTATTTAATGGATGTTATTATACATATAAATCTTTCTCTTGAATCACTCTATCTATTAAAAAAAACCGCATCAAAATCCGTTGCGTAGTTTTAAAGATTTAAGCGTACAAAGGGACATAGGGACATAGGGACATAGGGATATAGGGACGGAGAAAGCGACTTTGTTTTATACTATGTAGTGATTACCAGCGTCATTGGCTGACAAGAATCTTAGTACTTCACTGTTTAAACAAAGAATTAACGATATTTTATTGAAAAAGTGCTACTACTCAATCAAGGAATTTATAGCTGATAGTTGGTAGATGTGCAATTGACATTATGGAATATTATGTTAGACATTAAGCATGACATTATTTAAAGTTTAATTGGTTTTATTATAATTTATTTCTTTTTCTTTTGCATTTGCAGTAGTAGATTGAAGTGCTATTAATAATTATTTAAGATCTTGTTATTACTCAATCTGGGCAAATAAATAAATGATTATGATTATGATTACAAGCAATCAGTGCCGAAGATAGGGGCAGAATAGGTACTTTTTATACCTGACGCTAATTATACAAGCAATCAATGCCGTCGATATACTTAGTGTCTGTCCACGCCTTAACAGTAGAAACGGTAATACCGTCACTGCGAGCCGCTCCCGGCCACTTTGATCCCGATTCCCGGCCAATATTGACTTGCCTGCGATCACTTCACACTCCTCGATTATTTAACTAAAATACAAATTTTAACTAAAAAAAAAATAAGGAAATACAAAGGAGAGTTACTTGTCTATAATAGGTATGGTTTGGTACCACTTCCACTTTAATTGTAACGAATATTTTCAAAACCCTAAATATTTCTACATTCTAATAAAGTATCTATACCTCTACTTCTAATAAAGTTGAATAATAATCGGTTCAGGTTTTTAGTTGCCGATAAGACAATGCTGTCACTGAAATATTCATAAATAATATGAGCATATTAAGGGACAGTTATTACGAAATCACAAAATAGAAACTTCAATTTTATTTATTTGTGTGATATTCTGTGGTATCTAAGTAAGTATCTGATATACCTACCTACTTTGTTATCGAAAAAAACACGCGTAGTGTGCGCCGACGGTTGTTCTGGCAACTCCTGAACACGGGCGATGTCCCTCGCAGATATTTAAATGAGGATCATCTGTTACTTTGCGCTTTTTGCGCCATCTTGCCGCCCGCCCTCCCGACACCACCCCGGCGCAGTGGTGAGAGCTGGGCTTACAAGCGAGAGGTTCCGAGTTCTGAGCCACGGGCAATCTAAACAAATAAATTGAATTGAAGTGCCTGTTGTGATTGCGTAGAAAACTACCTAGGTACCTCTTATTGTCTACATATCATACATATTACATACATACGTACTTAAATCTAATTTAAGTAAAAGCCCGGTCAAATTATACCAAAAAATAGGGTTGAGGTTACAATAATTCACACTTGGAAAAAAATTTACTCCTGGACACGCACAGTTTATTCACACTTGGCTGAAAATTTGTAGGATTGTTCGGGACACTATTATAAATGAAATGTACAAAGTCCTCATCGATCCGACAGCTGTAAAAAAAATTACTCGGGGTCAAAGTTTTCACGGGAAGTTTTCAGCAAAATGGTAAGTCTTATCATAAGAGCCAGTGGCTCTTAAGAAAAAAAGTACCTATTCAGACATTTTTTATAGATAATTATCTGATCTACAATTTTGTCTGAGCTAATTTTATGATAAAACTTACCGTTTTGCTGAAAATCATGAAAAACCCGTTTTTGTGACCTTTGACCCCGAGTAATTTTTTTTCCAGGTATCGGATCGATGAGGACTTTTCACATTTCATTTATAATAGTGTTTCGAACAATCCTACTAATTTTCAGGCAAGTGTGAGTCAACTGTGCGTGTCCAGGAGTACATTTTTTTCCAGGTGTCGGATCGATGAGGACTTTTCACATTTCATTTATTATAGTGTTTTGAACAATCCTACCAATTTTCAGCCAGGTGGGAATTATTGTAACCTTACCCCTATTTTTTAGTCTAATTAGACTGGGCTAGCCACCGTTTTTAGGGTTCCGTACCCGAAGGGTAAAAAACGGAGCCCTATTAATGTCACTCGGCTGTCTGTCTGTCTGTCTGTCTGTCTGTCTGTCTGTCTGTCTGTCCGTCTGTCCGCCGGTCACAGGTCTCTAGCTCGCAGACGAAATGAGTTACAAACCTGAAATTTTGGTATTTAGTGTAAAACGTTAACCCAAAATCAAATATTGAATTAGAAATTGAATTAAATTATTTTTCAGGGGGGCTCCCATACATGAAAAAGGAGCCGGAAAAAAAATTTTTTTCTTTACCCTAGCTTGTGGGGTATCATTGTTTAGAGCTCATTAAGTAGAGTACAAATATATATTTTTTTAATTTTTATCTCAAAAAATAGGGGAATGGGAGGCCATCAAAGTTGTCAGTTTTAGACCATTTTTGTGACGGGGGCTATCTCAAAAACTAAACTAGTTGGGAATATGATATTTCAGTATATTATGTGTACTATATGCTCTATTTAAACAACAAATACTGAAAACAACGATTTATTAAATAGTTTATAAGCTGTGACCAAAATAAACGAACATTTTTTTGGGTTTTTCTTTCACGGTTTGTTGCGATGTCTAGCTCGGAAATTAAATATTTCTTAGACCCAAAATATTATATTGTTCATAATTATGTACGGAACCCTGAAAGAGCGAGGCCCGACTCGCACTTGGCTGATTTTTTTGAGATATAACGACGACATATGGTACGGAACCCTTCGTGCGCGAGTCCGGCTCGCACTTGGCCGTTTTTTTTTATGAATGATTAATTGTATGTAATTCTATGACATTTATTATACTTATTTGATTATTCTGATTTATGAAATGAATTGATTGATACAAATGTTATTTGTGCTTATCTAATTAAAGCAATTAGACTTCACTTTAATACAGCGATTAGGTATTTGCACGGCGAAATGGCCTGCAGGGATATTCTGTAACTTAGTTACCAACTGAAAATAAGTAGTTGCCAACGAATTAGTTCGATATACATTGGTGCTTTACTGTGTGAAATTATGAAAACACTTTATATTTCCCACAGTAAAGCAGCAATGTATATCAAACTAATTCGTTGGCAACTATTTTCAGTTGGTAACTAAGTTACAGAATAACCCACATGTAGGTGTTGGGACTGACATCATAAAATTGTATCATCTATTTTTTTATAATATTCAAACAACCAAAACTTTACCTTATCATAGGTAACAACGAAAAGATGGAAAAACCTCTTGGAAATGGGAACACATCGTAAATCAAAAAACATTAATCACAAAACACTCAAATAAAAGTGGTAAAGGTATAAGTGGGCTCGCCATTAGCATAGCGCATTAGCATAGAGACAACTCCCGACAGGACAGGTACAAATGCTCGCTACTGTAGATTGAAACGAGGCGGTGAATTAAAAAATAAATCAAAAGAGGATCTTCCGGACGCGTCGCGGCGACGACGCGACGTGAAATTGGAAAAGTATCGCGCGGCTATATTTTGACACTATCTCCATTGCTGGTGTCGTTTGTGGGAATGACCCGGTGGGCCGGTCGTGACGTTTTGTATCTAGGTAGGTTCTTACTAAAATTATATAGGTACCTACTCGGTTACTGTTTTTTACTGATTTTTAATTCGGTGGAATTCTGACAGTTATCATTTAAAAATAGAGTGAGTTATTAGTATGAAAAACAGGATTACCGCCTGAAGTTAAATTTTACCCCAAATTAAAGTACCTACCTACCTGAAGTAGGTACTTACTTAGATATCTGTCAGGCATTTGTCATATCTTTCATAATTTTGAATTTATTATCTTTTTTGTGGCAACTGTTTTATCTCTGGTAACATTAAGAACGTCAGAATTCCACGGAATTAAAAATCAGAGTTATAATATAGAATCAATTTTAAATTTGTCTTTTTTTGCCATCTTTGTCTTTAAAAAATTCTTTTCAAAAAACCGACTTCAAACGCCACTACAAAGTATAAAAATAATTTTTGTTTGTACACAATGACCTTCTAAAGGTCATTGTTTGAACACATATGTTGAAGTTGGGCGAGCGTTGCACGTCGGTTTCGTCGTTTTTTCTTATGCCCGCCCGACTTCAACATACGTGTTCAAACAATGACCTTTAGAAGGTCATTGTGTACAAACAAAAATTATTTTTATACTTTGTAGTGGCGTTTGAAGTCGGTTTTTTGAAAAGAATTTTTATTTTAAGCTTTTTAGTGTTTCACATCCATTCATAATCGACAGTTCCTTAATCTCCACGGCTTAGGAGTACAGTATCCTGCAGCCGTAGGATTTACTTCCTACCTACAATATGAATTATTCATAGTGGACTGCTCCCTAATCTCCATAGTTATGTGGGCAGTACCTTGCAGCATCAGAACTGAAGAGCTTAGACCTGGAGTTTAGTGATGTAGTCTATGCTTGATACACTTAATATGAATTCATAATGAATATTGCCACAATTCCCATAGTTTAGGTGGGCAGTACCTTGCAGCATCAGAACTGAAGAGCTGGGACCTGGAGTTTAATGATATAGTCTATGCTTGCTACCCTTAATATGAATTCATAATGAACATTGCCCCAATATTCATAGTTTAGGTGGGCAGTACCCCTGCAGCATCAGGATTGAGGAGTTGAAGAAAAAAATTTTTATGGGACCATTTCGCGAACTTCCTCTGTCGATTAAAAAAAAATTACGCAAATCGGTTCAGAAATCTCGGAGTAATCGGTGTACATACATACAAAAAAAAAAAAAAAAAAAACATACGCGCCGAATTGAGAACCTCCTCCTTTTTGGAAGTCGGTTAAAAAAGGTAGCACATTTGTTTTTATATAAAATGAATCTTAGATCGACGGTTAAATATCTACTTATTAATAGTTTAGATGCAATAATTTTCAGAAGTTTTAAAACAGTCTCCTGTTTTGCATTTTTCAAGATACTTAACACATTATCGAAGCAAAAAGGCGATAAGTTAGATATAAAACACTATTCCTGAGCACCGTAAGTACAGTAACAACCGTAAGTCACTTAGCCAGTGGTTCTAACGCAGAAACCGTTGCACAATGGACACGCGCCACCGACAAGATAATAAGAATGTCCCCGTACATATTAAAGCGTCGTACAGACTGTAATACAAACCTCATTTAAATAAACATGATGAAATTGAAAGAAATGCGCCTCCGCGTGAGGGGAGGGGGGGGCTTTGATACTTAATAACAAGATGTATTAGATGAGTAGGTACCTACCCGCCATCCTGTATACCTAATTTATATTCTACCTTTGACATATAGTAGGAGGTAGATATAGACTTCAAAATCTTCGCCGTATTTTGAATTCAATAATCGTATTACTCAATCACTTACCCACTCAACTCCACCCACCATTGCAGCCGTTTAACGTCCCACGGCTGGGTACAGGCCTCCTCTCTCATAGGAGAGAGGGATTTGGAGCTTAGACCCGCCACGCTGCTCCAATGCGGGTTGGCGGGCTTTAATGACTATATTGTCACAATAAAGATAGTGATAATAACCGGGACCGACTGCTTAACGTGCTTTCCGAGACGGGGATGGATCACCGTCAACTACCACCTCCAGGCTGGCACTGAGATTTTCTTGACGGAGAAAACCAATATCTACCTACCTAACAAATTTGCCCGACCCGGTAATCGAACCCGGGACCTCGTGATCTGCAATCGAATATGCTAACCAATAGACCAACAAGGCCCTAATCAACTCAAGTCAAACTGAGTCTGACAAAGTTACGATTCGATTTGATTACTTACCATCTGAGAAGCGGCGCATTGCACTTGCAACAATGGGCATCATTCGATTGCGCTCGTTAAGCAACGCCGACACAAACCGGCAACTGGATGGGTGACCGACATACGAAAATACCTATTAAGTACCTCTGGTAAACCTAATAAATAATAACAATTTAACAACTAAGGTAAGATTTCAGTTATTGAAATCCTATTAGGTATAGGTACCTACCTTAGTTTAGGAAGAGGCTGCATTATAGTGCATACAGCCAATACAGCTATGAGCATCAATCCCTACTAGGTCAGTATACTAGGTTCCTACTTATAATTAGGTGGATAGGTAGGTAGGTATATCACATTTTGCGTCGTATTTTAATTTTTAAGTTTTAACCTGTCATTGAAACTCAAATAGAAAATCCAAACAAACAAAACTTTATTATTTTTATTACATACGTAATAAAAATCCATACATAATTACATACGTAATCCCGTACCAGTACGAAGCCAGGAGGTAGGAGGTAGGACGTAGGTACGATAAAAATAAAAACGCACGCAAAAGCAAATATGTCCGCGAAATGTTATCTCGAACTGGAGTCCAGTAAATATACAATCCATTTGGAATGAAAAACAAATATCGCTAAAAGCCTCTTGACATGGTTTCCACGCCCCTCCCCCCGCACCCCGCCCCTGCCCCGCACCCCGCCCACCGCGCGCCACGCCCACCCATCTTGTTTTTATCCACTTTTAATGCCCCCACGTAACTACTATACGGTCTCACTCAAAGTTATACTCGGGTGGTTTTAAGACTGTCGTTTTGTTTGACTTGGGATTAGTTTTACTGCTGGGATCTTAGGTATACTTACTTACATACCTACTTAGATACTTGTATATATAATTGTAGAGGAAAGTAGGAATTACGGACAGACTGAAGACTTCTCAAAGCACAGTAAATATCAGACTAGGCTGAGTTTATTTTGGGCTTTTCTCAGAGCAGGGCGCGTTTGGAAGTCTCCAAGCTCTAGTTTTAAGTTGTTGATCGTAACTTTTCGCTATGGACCAAATTATCCAAACGACAGTTGGAACAATAAATAGAGGAAGGTTGCCACTATTGGACCACTTAACTGTAAACAGCCATAACACCAAAAGTATGAGAGTATAGGTATTATGGACATAATATGATTTACAGTTTCTTAGACCTTATACCCAAACCCAAGTATTCACAGCAGTCATTTTAAATTTTTTACTTTAAGCATAAACACACAAAATGTAAAAAAAAACATTTTTGGTATGGTCACTTTGTTTGGACCACGGTTTCCTTGATTGAACCACTTAGTTGATATAATCGAACTTATAGGAAATTTTATAGATTGGTCTGGCGATGAATGCATCGCACCCAAAGATTTTGGATAGGTAAATAAAAGGCTTGATTTTTACTAAATACAGTCTTTATTTCCTTCGGAGCCCAGATTCTGCTTTCCCTCTTAAGTTTTAACATTCTTATTGTCAAATACATATTCTTTTTCATCCCATCTATTCGAAAAGGACGACTTGGTTCGCCTTTATGTGCACCCAAAGGTGGTGTTTTCGGCGCATTTTTATAAGTGCGCGTAAAAGATCTTTTAATCGCACTTATTTATAAGTGCGCCTAAAAGATAATTGCGGCGCACTTATTGAAGATGAAGGGCCCGTGGTCCCACCGGGCTAGGCGCGAACGATAGTATCGATTGTTGTTATTGTTGTTACAAGTTTGACGTCTGTGTATGTATGTGCGTCTGTGTCTGTCTGTTCCCCCGTAGCGCTCAAACGGTTGAACCGATTTGAATGCGGTTTTTTTGTTTGAAATGTGAATTAGTCGGGAGTATTCTTAGCTATGTTTTATGAAAATTGGTCCAAGATGGCCGCCGCCACAAAATGGCGGATTACATATTTTTTCACAACTCCCTCAATATGGGTATCAAATTAAAGGTCTTGTCGTCAAGACCTTTCATTTTGACGTTTGTGTGTGTATGTGTGTGTGTCTGTCTGTTCCCCCATAGCGCTCAAACGGTTGAACCGATTTGAAAGCGGTTTTATTTGTTTGGAAGGTGAATTAGTCGGGAGTGTTCTTAGCTATGTTCGATGAAAATTGGTCCAAGATGGCCGCCGCCACAAAATGGCGGATTACATATTTTTTCACAACTCCCTCAATATTGGTATCAAATGAAAGGTCTTGACTAGTAGAATAACACTATGCAAATCCAAGATGGCCGCCATCACAAAATGGCGAATGTCGGGGGTTTCTTAAATTTTTAATTTATACTTGTATTATTAATCCGCCATTTTGTGGCGGCGGCCATCTTGGACCGATTTTCATCAAACAAACATAGCTAAAAACACTCCCGACTAATTCACCTTTCAAACAAAAAAACCGCATTCAAATCGGTCCATCCGTTTGAGAGCTATGGGGGAACAGACAGACACACACACACACACACACACACACAGACACGTCAAACTTATAACACCCCGTCGTTTTTGCGTCGGAGGTTAAAAATATGAGGCGCCTTTTATTTCCTCATAGAGGGTGATGAAAAGTAGAGTGTATCACTCGGGCGCAATATATTTTTGGCTCGGGCGACGTACTTTGAATCCCTCGCTACGTTCAGGATTGTACTAAAGAATCCCTCGCTACGCTCGGGATTCTACTATACAATCCCTCACTTCGCTCTGGATTCAAAAAAGCGCCCTCGCCGTAAAAATATTATTTTGCTCCCTTATGATACAATCTACTATTTAATGTTGCTTTTGACACACCATAATATACCCCGCTTCTTGCTTACGTAATCAAAACAAACAACGCCAATTTCATGCTGCCTTAATTCCAGTCATAAAACAGGCCTCGTTTTGCCATGCAAAAAAAAAAATTAAAGCTACTGGGTATTTTAGAAGTTGCTTTGATTGGACCAGTTCAATAGAAGAAACTTGTATGGGTCCATTCACGGTAACTTACTGCAATCGCAATCAAACCAAAATTTAAATTTTAAAAAAGTTTGAATATTTTGTGGCATGTTATTTATACCTAGCTGAACTGATAAATATGTCACCTTGTAGCCCGGTCAAAATAGACATTTCAATTAGCAGTAGGTAACTCCGATAGAGCTGAATTTTGGTAGAGACCTTGGCTATACCAGTGGAAATAATGTGTCAAAAGTCCCCATTGATCCCATGTCTGCTAAAAAAGTTATTCAAGGTCAAAGTAAAAAAAAAAACCAAAATTTTGAATTTGACCTTGAATAACTTTTTTAGCAGACATGGGATCAATGGAGACTATTGACACATTATTCCTACTAGTGTAGCCAAAGTCTCCACCAAAATTTAGCTCTGTCGGAATTACTGTTATTTGATAACATTTTTACGTCTAATTTGACTGGGCTATTATTAAAAATAATTGAGTTAAAATCAACCTTACAAATCGCTACTTACATGGTAATTCTTTACCATGTAAGTAGAGATTTGTAAGGTTGATTATAAAATTTGATTTGAACAAATTTTACATCAGGAGCTCATGAAACACACTGACGCACATTCTTCCTCAGCGAAGGCCACGACGGTGCCGAAGGCTAAGGTGGAGGGTCAAATAGCTAACGTATCGTTGTAAAGGACGATTTTTAGGACTGTTTGTTTTTAACCCCCGACGCAAAAACGACGGGGTGTTATAAGTTTGACGTGTCTGTGTGTGTGTGTGTGTGTGTGTGTGTGTCTGTCTGTTCCCCTGTGGCGCTCAAACGGGTGGACCGATTTGAATGCGGTTTTTTTTGTTTGAAAGGTGAATTAGTCGAGAGTGTTCTTAGCTATGTTTGATGAAAATCGGTCCAAGATGGCTGCCGCTACAAAATGGCGGATGATATATTTTTTCACAACTCCCTTGATATGGGTATCAAATGAAAGGGCTTGACTAGTAGAATAGCACTATTGCAAATTCAAGATGGCCGCCGCCACTAAATGGCGAATGTCGGGGGTTTTTTAAATTTTCAATTTACACTTGTTGAGAAACCTAAATGGTCCAAAGAAAGTGGTGCTGGTCCAATGATTGCAACTTTACCCTACCTACTTACCTACATAAAATTTCGATGACCGTGCGTTGGTACCTAATTCTTTTCCTTCTAAAGATTTTGATGATTTTTTTTTCGGTTGTGATACTTATGAGTTCACCTCGATTGTTCTCACCTAGATGGTTCTCTTGTTGGACTATCTCTATATCTACATAATATTATCTAGGTATATCTATTTCCTATCCACTTTTTTTCATACGATCTTTGTAGTTTCAAAATTGTTTGCAATCACATTTGACACATTTGCACTACGTAAATTATTTTTAGGTAGGTATATAGATGGGTTTTTAACTTATCTACTTACTTGTTTTGTTCATGTTACTAATTAGGTACCTACATTTAAATTATTCATACACGTAATGCTAGATGTTTTAAAATTACATCAGCCTGTATCAAGGTATATTAATTTCATCAATTATTTCATTTGTCCATTCATTCATTCATTATAATAGCATGGCGTAGCATAGCCTAAGGTAGACCGTACCATTAAATCTAAATCCAATCTTAAAATAGCAGCTCAACGGTTCACAAGGCCAACTGATATCCCCGTTAGGTCATCGGTTCAAATCCTATATAAGTAGGTACCTATTAGGTACACTCTATTTGGGTACTTATTTGTGAGTCGGCTTAGGTCTTGTCTGGTGAGAGACTTTGGCCGTGGCCATCAGTGAAGATGTGAACACTAAGCGACTTAACGACAACGTTCTCTAAGAAGTATAAACCATCCTAATTAATAAGTATAAATTAAAAATTTAAAAAACCCTCGACATTCGCCATATTGTGGCAGCGGCCATCTTGGATTTGCAATAGTGTCATTCTACTAGTCAAGCCCTTTCATTTGATACCCATATTAAGGGAGTTGTGAAAAAATATGTAATCCGCCATTTTGTAGCGGCGGCCATCTTGGACCGATTTTCATCAAACATAACTAACAACACTCTCGACTAATTCAACTTTCAAACAAAAAAAACCGCATTCAAATCGGTCCACGCGTTTGAGCACCACAGGGGAACAGACAGACACACACACACACACACAGACACGTCAAACTTATAACACCCCGTCGTTTTTGCGTCGGGGGTTAAAACGCCTTCGAATAAAAACGATATTTATCTATAAATCATCCGTTTGAGCGCCACTGCAATGCAACAGACAGACACACACTGCACAGACAAAGCGGTTAAATTAATAACCTTCTTTTTCGTAGGAGAGAGACCTTAAACATTATCAGAGGTCAACGTAATACATTGGCAGTAATATCAGCATTTGGTGGTGAATTAAGTATTTGTTTTTTTTGCTTTTTCCAATAAAAAACAATCGAAGTGTATACTTAAATAACACAAAGTTCTTTTGAAGTGTAACAACAAAGGGCCTGGGTATAAAAACAAACAGTTCTTGGGCAATATTTGGCGGAATTACGCGGCATCGATCCGCGCCTCCTGCATAAATGCATTAGCCTGAAGGTAGGCGCCAAGCACTATTGCTGCGGTACCGGCGATAGGCTGAAGCGATTTTTTTTTAAATCTTCAATATTTATTGAGGGTTTGTTCATTAATTATGAACATGCCACCCTCATAGGGCCACTTCACGAAGCTACTACCATGGGGATGAAACTGTCATACAAATTCGAAGTCGAAAATTATTAAATAAACGAGTGACCTCTAGCGTCCGGGGTGGTACAACTTTCAAGAAATTGTTGAAATGTGAAACTAGATGGCAGAATGTTCGCCTGATGCATACCTAATCTGTCACTTGTCAAAGTTCAATTAAATCAAGTGTCAAAAACTGAAGTTTTGCAAACTTTTTCAACGGTTGTTTGCAGTGCATTATTTCTTAGTTTTCTCATTTTCTTTGTTTTATTAATAGTGGTTTTTGTTTATAACGATGACTTGGACTGTTAATGGACTCTGTGATTTCTTCTCCAAACGATTTTACCCGACTTTGCAAATTGATTTCTGTTTCCTTATATATACGACATACCTGGCATCTATTTTCGGTTTCTTGACAAAATGCCTAAAATATCGGAACTTCGAAACTATTGGAACGGAATTTTATTTTGGGTGTACTGTTGATGGTAAGTTTGTTTGTATAAAGTTTACTTTTTACTATATTATTATGTAGGTACTTATATCCCACGTAAAAATCCAATGATATCCATATCATCCAAGATTGTGACCAATTCTTAATTTTTTCAGGTAGGTACATTGCATAGATTTCCTAAATGGGAGTATCCCCACAAGGAAAAGTTTGAATCTTGGAAGAGTGTGTTAGGTTTAACAACTCAAGGATATAACAATATATTGTAATTTTGATATCTTGTCTAAATGTAAAGCGCATTTTTCTAAACTTAAACTATTCATTATTTCATTGACTATTAAACTAATACTTACTTCACAGTTGGTGTATGGGGGTAAACAAAATATTAAAAGATAAAATTACAATGTTAAAAAAATTATTTAATAAAAGAACATGCTTATAATATTATGTATTAAAACATTCATAGAAATTAAAAAACAAAATAAATACTTTGTGTTTCATTTTTACTAATAAACTTAAAAAACAAATAAATAATCCGTTTTAAAATTTAGAGTTATTGTCCAAAATATATTTAAAGGAAAATCGATCTGAATTTTAAAACGGATTATTTATTTACCCTGAATAGTAATTACATATTTATAAGCCGAGCCCCCAAGGTCGACATGTACGAAAAGCGCCATCTATCGGTCTATTTGGTATCTAAATGTGGTTTCAATACTAACGCCATCTTTTGACGGTGGAGGAAAAACTTTTAAATACATCTCAACGTTTCGCATCTATAGCAGGTAGTAGTATATTATCTATGGCTACTACCTGCGTTTTACATAAAGTACAACTCGTATAACAGTGCTCTAGCCCTGAAGCGATTTTGAAATTAAAATTAACTATTTGGTACGTAGGTACCTACCAATTTTTAAATTGGGAGATTGGCGTCCCAAGGTGGATAGAGGGACGATCTCGAACCCCCAACTAGGACGTGGATAGCCAAGCGAGTTGCTGGCAGCCACTGGATACAAACTGCACAAGATCGTGTTTTGTGGCGATCCTTGCAAAAGACCAAGTAGTAAAAATTAAAATACACCATTCTATTCTAGCCCGTACTGTCCCAAGACTAGGTAAAACAGACAAAAGTGCGCTGGAACAAAGCCTGTATAGCTCTTTGATAAATAAACCTTTAGCTTAGACTTTTGAGTGCAGTGAGAAAGGCAAGTCTGATAAGTTCAGGCCGTAGTCCACCACGCTGGCCAAGTAGACTACACACGCCTTTGAGAACATTATGGACAACTCAGGCATCCAGGTTTCCTCGCGATATTTTTTTTCACCGTTAAAGCGAGTGACATTTAATTGCTTAAAACGCACATAACTTCGAAAAGTTAGAGGTGCGTGTCGGGAGTCAAACTCAGTCGCCCTGAAAGAGAGGCCAGTCGGTGAAGGGCCCGTGGTCCCACGAATTTGTCCTACTGGTGGGACACATACGGGTCGAATAGGTACAGAAACTATTTTTTGAAGTTGGTTAAAAATATTATAATTTTAAACATTTCATTAATATAATAATTAGGTACATCGATAATAATATATCGATACTATTTATCATTCGCGCCTAGCCCGGTGGGCCCAGGGATATAGTGGTATACCGTGGTCCCACCAGTGCAGTAGGACAAATCGGTGGAACACCGGGCCCTTCATCGGCCGGTCTCTTTACCATTAGGCTGTCACCGTATAGAATATAGATATTAGGTATATTCGCTTGTTGCTTATGACTGAAAATCATGGTGGGCCCCTAAATTTATTCTTAATAAAGCGGCCTCCAGCCGGTCGGATGTATTTTTTGATATCTCAGCGCGAGCGGAGAGGACGAGCGGGCAATCGGGTATCCTTTGTAGATGCTTTAATGCTCTCTCAACGGCGCGGAGGCTGGGATCACGGGGGATCAATTTGCAGTCGATATTGCGCTATCATCAGTCCCTGTTTTAGCTATTCTGTATTCTCGTAGCAACTGTTTTATAACCGCCTATCTTTCTGATATCTATTCAGTATTCCTCCATATTATTAAGTAGAAGGAGTTAAGTAAATAGTAAACAAATATTGTAGGTATCTAAAATCATAATATCGGTATAATATAATCATAATAACGTAATAATTTAACGTTATTACATTGCTTTAACGTTTAGACAACATTACTTACAACAACGTAATAAACAAATTGGTAGTATAGGTAGGTACATATTAATTTTTAACAGGATAGCGAATTATCGTATTTGTGCCTATGCCTGCACTGTGCCTTATAAAAGCTAAAGCTTCTGGATTTGAATCACGGTTGGTAATAAAATTAATCCCCAATTCTTTTATTGTGTGTCTTAAAATAATATTATCAAAGGATCTAGCAGATTTTAGATCTTGCACTCTGCAGAGACACTTATTTACCTAGGTACGTGTAAACCCGGTACCTAGGTACGTGTAGGTACGTGTTCCCGGTCGTGATGTTTGGTGTACCTAGACCCTTCAGACTAAGTAGTGCACACATTTAAACAACTTAAGATAGGTAGTACATCCCTTCACACTTCCATATACTCGTAAAATTGATTAGATAACATTCACAAAGTGTACGGAGTAGCTACCAATTTTTAAAAATAAAAAAATCAGCCAAGTGCGAGTCGGGCCTCGCTCTTTCAGGGTTCCGTACATAATTATGAACAATATAATATTTTGGATCTAAGAAATATTTAATTTCCGAGCTAGACATCGCAACAAACCGTGAAAGAAAAACCCAAAAAAATGTTCGTTTATTTTGGTCACAGCTTATAAACTATTTAATAAATCGTTGTTTTCAGTATTTGTTGTTTAAATAGAGCATATAGTACATAATATACTGAAATATCATATTCCCAACTAGTTTAGTTTTTGAGATAGCCCCCGTCACAAAAATGGTCTAAAACTGACAACTTTGATGGCCTCCCATTCCCTTATTTTTTGAGATAAAAATTAAAAAAATATATATTTGTACTCTACTTAATGAGCTCTAAACAATGATACCCCACAAGCTAGGGTAAAGAAAAAATTTTTTTTTCCGGCCCCCATTTCATGTATGGGAGCCCCCCTGAAAAATAATTTAATTCAATTTCTAATTCAATATTTGATTTTGGGTTAACGTTTTACACTAAATACCAAAATTTCAGGTTTGTAACTCATTTCGTCTGCGAGCTAGAGACCTGTGACCGGCGGACAGACGGACAGACAGACAGACAGACAGCCGAGTGACATTAATAGGGCTCCGTTTTTTACCCTTCGGGTACGGAACCTTAAAAATCAATCAATTTAATTTGAAAACAAGTTTGAAACTCATTCGCTGTCACTCGCCCACCGCCTTTGGCGAATGCGTACCGTATTTAGAGCCATTAGATATTCCTCGCTCCAAAACTTTTATTTTAGCTCTTAACAAAACAATGGAATAGATAGATAGGTAAAATAAATAAAACTGCGAAAGCGAGGTAAAGTTAAACAAGCGCTGTTAACAAGAGGAAAGAAAGAAAATCCGATTTGCGAACGCATTTGAATAAGAAGGAATTTGAATCGGAAACACTTTTTATTTTTATTTTTTATTTTCGTTTCACTTTGCATTTTACATTGCAGTGTGCTTAGTCTAAAGCGGAGCACTCGAAAACGAACTCGAAAACTATTGATCGATTTCAGAGTAAAATAGACCTAAAATGTCTTGTATTAAGGTTTGAGTTCGCCAATACATTCCAATGCTGAATGTATTGGCGAACTCAAACCTTAATACAAGACATTTTAGGTCTATTTTACTCTGAAATCGATCAATAGTTTTCGAGTTCGTTTTCGAGTGCTCCGCTTTAGACTAAGCACACTGGTCTTTGAAGAGAATACATAAAACTAAAAGTATATCTATACCAATTACCAATGACAATTTGTGGCAAGGCGGGGAATATACACTGACACGACTGGGGTCACACGGTGCTCGACTGGCGACCCCGCACCGGCAAACGCAGCGTCGGAAGACCACTCACAGTTCACTAGGTGGACGAATAATCTTAAAATGATCGCCCGCAGTGTCTTCATACAAGCGGCCCAAGATCGTGATCTGTGACGATGTTAGAAAGACGTCTATGCCCAGCAGTGGACGTCTATATGTTGAAGTGATTATGCTGCCTGCCTACCTAGTCCTAGGTAAGTTACCTACCCTCATATGTAGCTTTACGTGCGCTATTATCTATCCATAACTACCTACTTAGGTACTTACAAATGTGAAAGTAGGTAACTCTGTATGTCTGTCTTTTACACAGTACAAGGTATAGGTACACCTAGGTAGGTACTCGTTTTATCCTAGAAAATCGAAATGTTTCCACGGGGTTATAGGTAAAAATAAAACAAGACAAAATATCCAAAATACATAGTTATTACCGTTGTCCTGGAAAATCAATCACGAGATTTAAAAAAAACTTGAATCCACGTGGACAAAGTCTCTTGGCTTCATCAATAAACTACCTAAAATATTGAAACCAATAACACAAATAGCTCGGCCTTTCGAACACTACCCTAGCACAAAGAAATTCACCACAATGTGAAATGCGATATCATCGCGGAGCGCTACCGCAATCTCACTAATTAACCACAACCATAAATTATGGTGAGCATCTAAGTAATTAGAAGTGACCCAATAACCCCACATAAGTAGGATATAACCCACCGGAAATTAAACTGTGACAGATTCGATAGCCTTCAGTAATGCGATTTAACGAGGTCTAACGTGTCTACCAAATAAGTATTCGTTAAGGAATAAGATCTAAGGGAAAGGTTGTTTTATAAATTAGCTCATACGGGAATCTCTCCCAAAATAATGCAGTCTGTAGCGGGTGGCTCATTAGCGAGTAAAACATCTGTTAACACCAGCGAGCCCAAATGACAAAAGTAATAAAGTAGGTAGGTAAGTATATTTCTCTAATAAGGCACTGAAATTACTCGGTATTAAAAATCCATTGGCTCATTGATGCCTGAAATCCTAAATCCGCGGCATTAAAAACCGTCCGTAGATCTGCCGAGACGATGAGTTTTAAATAGGACAAGAAAAGGGTCTTGTTAAGAGACAGCACCAGAATTTTACGCCATTTACTCACTCATAAATACTCTAATCGTCAAGCAAACAACCACGCCATAAGCTCGGGGTGGCAATCGGAAATTCGTCGTCTTTGTGTCGCCACAATACCGCCGGTATAACAGCGCAACAACACAAATATCGCCGCCTCGTCCGTCCACAATGCCTCAATACAAACATTTTGATGCCTCGTCACCTCTATAAGCGATTACGTTTTCTTCAATACACCTCGGGGAGCGTGGAAAATCTCGTGAAAAGTGGATGTGGTATGTGACACGAATGAAAGCTCAAAAGGGCTAAGACCCTGAGCCAGTTAAAAAAACTAATGAAATGAATGATTGAATATATCTTGTACACGGTATAAATAATTTGCCAGCCTTATCGCTGCTGATTTCTTTCAGAGAACCAAAGGCGTAAAAAAAAAATTATATCAAGGCGTAAAATATACCTAGACTAATCCAAATCGGTGTCTGATTCTGGATGGGTGATAAACTTTAGAGGTACTTTGCCCTTTCGTTTCCACCGTGCCTGGAAGAGCACGTTGAGCTGTCAGTCTCAGTTATTGACATATTGTAATAGCTATGTTTAAGGAAAAATTAAATCGACTTCAATACACCATTTGAAGAGTTTCCTTGATTTCTCCAGGATCCCATTGTCAGATTCTGACCATGGGACCGTCTTTCAAACAAACGAAGAATTTTCCTAATCGTTGCCAATCTTTGAGTAATCGGGTAACATACATAAAATGCAGGGATGTCAGCTCCCTCTGCGTATTCTATCGCCTCTATAACGGGGAGTGTTCTGACGAGTTGTTTGACTTGATTCCGCCTTCTCTCTTTTATCACCGCACCGCACGCCACCGAAAATGTTATCACCCTCACCACCTGGACCATTGGCGGACCACAACCAAGCGGTGTGCGAGGTCTTTCCTTCCGCGCACTCTAAAACCTGTGCTAAAACTGTGGAACCAACTTCCTTCGGTGGTGTTTCCACACAACTTCATCATCATCATCATCATCATGATCAACCCATTACCGGCTCACTACAGAGCACGGGTCTCCTCTCACAGTGAGAAGGGTTTTGGCCATAGTCTACCACGCTGGCCAAGCGGATTGGCAGACTTCACACACCTTTGAGAACGTTATGGAGAACTCTCAGGCATGCAGGTTTCCTCACGATGTTTTCCTTCACCGTTAAAGCAAGTGATATTTAAATACTTAAAACGCACATAACTCCGAAAAGTTAGAGGTGCGTGCCCGGGATCGAACCCACGACCTCCGATTAGAAGTCGGTCGTCCTAACCACTAGGCTATCACAGCTATCACAGCTATAGCCACACAACTTCAACATGGGGTTATTCAAGGGGAGGACCAACAAATTCCTCAAAAGCGGGCAACACATAAGTGGTTCCTCCGGTACTGCAAATGTTCATGGGCGGTGGTAATCACTTAACATCAGGTGACCCGCCTGCTCGTTTGCCCGCAATTTTTACTAAAAAAAAAAGATTCCGACGAATTGAGAACCACCTCCTTTTTTTGAAGCCTGTTAAAAATGCTTCCTAGGCACCGCTTATCAAACATTCCTGAATCCTTGTAATTTATGCAAAAATTGTCAAATCACGTCGATTAGTGGCCGGTGCTCTACAACACTCATTGTTGCCTCGCCACAATGCTCCGAACGATCCTCCACACCGAGTTACACAATTCAATACTGAACGATGTAACGTCGTCATTTGTACGCGTCAACCCTTGGCGCTATTTAAGGGCGAATGCGAAAAAAAATATCACAGTTATGTATGGAAATTCGATTGGAAATCACTTTTTCCGAAGCTCTAAAAATAAATAACTTTCCTATTTTTTGTCGGTTAAAAAAGTGCCGTGTCAAATTGTGTTAATTAAATAATCTTTGATTAGGTTCCTACCTGAATCAAAAACCTGAATAGGTAATAATTAATCTCATGGAAGACACTTATAAATTGTGACACCCGGATAAATTCCTTCATAATAATTTCTTGCAGAAAAAGCTCTTAGATACACTTGCAGAAAAAACTTTCTGCTTCGTAACTCATAGACTGGGTACTGTAGTTTCCGTTTCAATTCAAATAAATTACGTAATTAAAAAAACTAAAAACCCGACTGCGTAAAACAAACTAGTTCTGGTAACTGAAAAGCAAAAAACAAGCTTTGTACTTTATAAACTAGAATTTGATAAGATCATAAACATAATTAATGTTAGAAAATGTATGGCATGCGGGGGCGAACTAATAGTCCTGAGTAGTTGGCTAAGTAATGCCCCCGCCTGCCATACATTTTCTAACATTAATTATGTTTATGATCTTATCAAATTCTAGTTTATAAAGTACAAAGCTTGTTTTTTGCTTTTCAGTTACCAGAACTAGTTTGTTTTACGCAGTCGGGTTTTTAGTTTTTTTAATTACGTAATTTATTTCTTGGTTTTTAGTGCAAAACTATGAAAAATTTTTAGATGCATATTTTTACAAGAGACAGGCCTGTGTCACTCCGCGTGTAGGTAATAGCGCGTTTAAGACCACTATTAGCGCCATCTGTTGAACACTAGAAACTTTAATAAGGTCCTTCATAATATTATTGTATTATTTTAGTGTTTGGCGATTTAAGGTTAAATTATTAGTGTTACAATAATTGATGGGAAGGGGGGAGGTGTAGGGGGGATTATGTGGAATGTAGTAGAGTGGAGTGGGAAGGGATCTTAAATAAATTACCACCAATTTACTCACAGTGTAGTTGTTATTTATTTTGTTTTCTATGATTTGTCACTCCAAACTGATTACAAACACATAGATTGTATATATTTTCGTATTTGCCTTTTAAAGCCCTTTATTTTGATACCCCACTCGAGGGTCTTGAGGAAAAAAATTTTTTTCAGCTCGCACATTAAAGTGCATAAAATCCGCCATTTTGAATTTTTATTAATTTTATGTACACAGTAACATTTGCGCTGTTAAGACAAATCTAATGACGTATCATTTATCAAAATAAGTTGAGTCGTTGAGTAGTTACGAACTGACATAGGAAACGGTCATTTTCTGTGATTTATCACTCCAACTTATTTTCAAATATATAATTGTATACATTTTTGTATTTGCCTTTTAAATCCCTTCATTTTGATACCCCACTCGAGGGTCTTGAGGAAAAAATTTTTTTTCAGCTCGCACATTAAAGCGCATAAAGTCCGCCATTTTAATTATTTTTTTAATTTAGGTACCCTATAACACTCGCGTCATGAAGACAAATCTAATGACGTATCATTTATCAAAATCCGTTGAGCCGTTTATTAGTTACACGCGGACATAGGAATGGACATGCATACACACAGGTGAAACACATAACCCAGTCGGGTAAAAAAAGCAAACACCTAGATCATCGCAGACATTATAATTTTAGTGACCAATTGATAAGTTAACCATGAACCCACAAATAGAACCGCTAGATCTCTCAACCAAAAACAAATCCAGAAAAATGGTTAACGTAATAGATTTCAAATTCCTCGCCGGACTCAATGATCATCTGGTGAAACTGTACGAGCGAACCAACCTGGTGGGCAGTAAGAGTTGCGCGCCTCAGAAGGCGACGAGTATGAAAAGTGTACTGCCTTGTCAGGTTTGCTTGAAAACTTTCGACCGACCATCGCTGCTGAAGCGTCATATGCGAACACACACAGGTAAAGACAGGGAAATTGAATTGTGAGTTTTTTAATTCGCTGAGAAGTTATACCGCTAGTTGTTGTGTATAACTGCCTCGTTGGTCTAGCGGTTAGCGTTTTCGACTGCGGATCACGAGGTCTTGGTTTCGATTCCCGGGTTAGGCCAAAATTTATTAGGTAGGATAGGATATTCTCCTATTGGGTTTATCCTCGGTTTATCTGTCAAGTAGTTCTGAGTTGGTATTTGGCAGTGACCAGTGTTTATCCCCGTGCTTCGGAGAGTACATTAAATTCTCGAATCCAGATACCTACTATCGTGTGACAATAGTCGTTAAAGCCTGAATAGAATAGAATAGAAAAGTTTTTTATTCAAATAAACTTTTACAAGTACTTTTGAATCGTCAATTGAATCTACCACAGGTTCGGAATGCAGTCCTCAAGAACAGAACAATATCAATAATTACAAAGAACGAAACAATATCAATTAAGTTGCTCCTGTCAAGCCGCATTGGAGCAGCATGGCGGATTTAATGGCGGGACCTGGGCCCAGCAATGGGACATTAAGCCCTCATACGCATTAGCGGTCAACCGCGTACGCGGCTGACCGCGCTGCTAGCGTCTTCATAGAATTTCGTCGCGGTTTAGTGCGTACAAAATGAGCGGTTGCATATAAAAATATAAAAGCGGCTAGCCGCGCGGTGAGCCGCGTACGCGGTTGACCGCTAATGCGTATGAGGGCTAAGGGGCTGTAGTGGTGGGTCGTACCTATATATAAGTCATGACTCATGATGCAGTCCCAGATAAATACATGCCACTTACCTAATTGTCTAGAAGCCTCATTCGCTGTGGCGTTTTCCAAACAGTCCCAACCGTTCGGAAGAATTTCCTATCGCCTTTAAGGTCAAAAAATTTAAATTGGTCATCAGGTTAATACGACTCGGGTTTTATCGATCCCGGACAATCGCGTACAAACATCACAACTACCAGTATCTAGTTAGGTATACCTGGTTGTAAAATCCTCTGCTTTACTGATCTGATCACCTGTTGCAATTGTTTGCAGGTGAGAAGCCCCACATCTGCAGCGTGTGCAGTAAGGGTTTCAGCACTTCCAGCTCGCTCAACACACACCGTAGAATACATACAGGTAGGTACTGGTTCCCAATTCAATACGGATGAGTTTTAAGTTGGTTTCACAGGTGTATTACAGGCGACCCCTACAGTAGCGCCCGCAGTGCTCTGAATTCTGAAACGAGTGTTCAGTACGGATAGGTAGTTGCTAGCGTTATAGGTACGGGTTCTAGGCGGAGCGAGTTCCGTACGGAACAATCCGCTTCGCTGTGAAACGATGTTTTAGCGTCTCACGTGTGTGTCTTCGTTCCGGGAGCCCGTACAGGCGATCCTTACAACCAGACTAAAAGTACCTACCCTGTGAAAATATCGCCTGTTAAACCTCTTCCGAAGAACGTCCATAACATTGAGCATTTGAATCCGCGAGGATCTAGGCGTGCTTCAACGTCATTGGCAACGACGGGTGATAGCTGTAGGGTGGGAAGGGGGGGATGTCAATTATTCTTATCTGTAGCAACCTCTGAATCTCGGAATACACTAAGCGTGCACTAAGCTTACCTACCGTCGGATGCGTCTATGTGTGAGTGCGTCTTCTGTGCGCGTGTAGATCTATGTACCCTCATTTAAGTACGTACTTCTCTGGCTGATATTAACCACAAAATAGTGCATAGTAAAATAATCGTAGGTAACTGTTTCAGGTGAGAAGCCGCACAAGTGTCCCGAGTGTGGGAAATGCTTCACCGCCAGCTCCAACCTCTACTACCACCGCATGACGCATACCAAGGTACTAAAGTCATATTATCATGGTGCGCTGAATAGGTTTATGAATCTATGTACCTAATATTATGTTATACCCGAAATCCTGTTACCAACCACTTCCACGTCCATCTAACTTAGTTACTAACTGAAAATAGTTGCCACCGAATAAGTTCGATATACTTACATTGCTGCTTTACTGTGTGAAAAACAGTGATTTCATTTCACACATTATAACAGCAATGTAGGTATATCGAACTAATTCGTTGGCAACCATTTTCTGTTGGTAACTAAGTTAGAGAATAGCCCCAAGGTTCCCGATTCCACCTTAGACTACATTGTGAGATCGCAGTCAAGTTGGACTAACTTGTAGAATGTAGGAAGATGAATAAAACAACTGACAATGTAAAAGATTGAAAGTTAAACCGACTTCACCTCACTTAACAATCCATTTCTTGAAAACTACTGAACCGATTTTGGTGAAACTTGAAGTAAATGTAAGCTAATAAAATAAATGGTCACAATCCGATTAATAGTTTCGGAGAAATCCGCACATTGAATACACTCATGAAATTTTGTATTTTTGTTTGGAAACCCATAAAGATTCTCGTGAATATTTAGCAGTTACAACTTCCAATAATATTACTATGATAATCTCCTTTTTTTGAAGTCGGTTGAAAAGTACACGTTCTATTCTAAATACTCACCTTTTGTATTTCAGAACAAACCCCATAAATGCAGTTGGTGTCCGCGCTCGTTCCCGACGCCCGGCGAGCTGCGTGCGCACATCGCGTCCCACGCGGCGGTCGGCCGACCGGTCGGCGGACTGGTCGGCGGACTGGTCGCCCGACACAGTCGACACCCGTGGCCCGTGCCTATAGCTATATCTCCGCCGCAGACTAGGTTTAGACACGCGCGGAATTATGTTAACTACGATTAGAACTGACTACAAAATCCTTAAATCCTACTTATGTGCTCACTGGCAATTAACTCGTGCCTCATTTATCATTAAATGCATCCCATTCTAAACACTTGTTTTTCGTATGCCAGTAATTTTCTGTAAAAATTATATTGATGTCTTAGAATGATATTTTGCAGTCAATTAAGTAATATAACTCTCTCAAGCAAAATAAATGTTATTTCATACAATAATTTTATTTTATATTTTACAATATTTAAACTGGAAGAGAAAACAAAACCACTGCAATAAATTAAAATAATTTGTTTTATTCTAAACCATCACTTTGTTTAGTTCTCTTAACCTCCGTCCCTTCTGAGTGTTCGTTTAACTTCCTCTTATTCCCTATTTCTTCATCTTCACATTGATCATCATTTACATCTCCTTTCTCTTGATTCTGGTCAGATTGGTCATCTTTTTGCCCAGTTTCGTCAGCTTGGTCATCTTTCTGGTCACTCTGTGCAGATTTCTGATGATAGTTGTTTTGTGAGGCCTGCTTGTCGCCTGAAGTGTCCACTTTTAGTAATTCTCTTAGCGCCATGGTGGCGTACGAACTGGGCGGTAGCGACATTGTTAGCAGAAGGGCTTTGTATTTACCGTCTGTAAAGAAATACATATACTCTAATAAATATAATTGATGTATCTGTGGGTGATGTGGAAATAAGTTTTTTAAGTTCACAAGCTATATTTTAGAAAAAGTTAAACCGACTTCGGTCCAGCAATCTCTAGAGAAATCGATGTACCTACCAATCAAAAATATTAGTGACATATGGGTACATATTTTATGCATGTAAATTTGTACATAGAATGATAACAGGTGTGTTATACATATATACTACAACCTTCCTGAAAATATGTAGATTACGATAGTGAAAAAATTATCAAAATAGGTTCATTGGTTTTGAACCATATTGGCGCGCCACTACGTGGCGGTATCCACCGCACATGCTGTAACTCGTGCGACAGAACAGCTCACCTTCGGCGACGCCGGTGTCGGTTCTGCCGTCGAGCTCGTCCGCGTCGGACAGGATGAGGTCGGCGTGAGGCTGCGAGTACCTCACGCAGCGCCACGTCATCGCGGCGGGGCGCGCCACCACGTGGCGGTATCCACCGCACATGCTGTAACTCGTGCGACAGAACAGCTCACCTTCGGCGACGCCGGTGTCGGTTCTGCCGTCGAGCTCGTCCGCGTCGGACAGGATGAGGTCGGCGTGAGGCTGCGAGTACCTCACGCAGCGCCACGTCATCCCGGCGGGGCGCGCCACCACGTGGCGGTATCCACCGCACATGCTGTAACTCCTGTAAGTCATACATACCGGGTGTAAGGGTACCGCTATCGGAAACGAAGACGAGGTAATTATTGCCCGAGTAGAATGATGATTACTGACACCACAAAAAAAAAACGCAAAAAAAATATGGGTATTTTCGAAGTTCGCAATGTAATGCCATCAGCTGACGCTTAAATACTTAAAGTTGTCGCCGGCGGCCGACAGCCGCTCGCGGGCATTGACCCCGATTTGTGCACGGTGTACATTGCTGGTTTGAAAAATATACTTACATACTAAACCACTACAAGTGTAAGAGCGCAATAAATGTTGAATATTGAAAACTCCTTTATTTCCAAAATTTTTATTTTTATTTATTTTTCAACTTTATTTCAAAATTAAAATGTTGAATACTGAAAACTCCTTTGCTAACCTCTAGAAATCTAGAACTATACCCGTATTACTAATTCCCCGGAATTCTGACAGCTGTCATTGTCATTTACAGATGAGTTATTTGTATGGAGAACAGGGTTAACATCTACGAAGTACGATTTTACCCCAAACTACTTTAATTCCCTGTCATCATAAAAAGCCATATGCCGCGTAATAATATTACTCGTTTTGCCTTAAAATAGAAAACACCAAGAGTGGAAACTAGAAAGTGCACACTGACAGCAACAGAAAACAAAAGAAGCACATTGAAAAAATTTATTCAAAAATGGATGTCGAATGACATTATCACCATGAAGTGTCTGTCAGGCATTTGTCATATCTACATGCGGCAGTTGATTTGTATTTGCATAAGTTTTGAATTTTTTAATTTTTTTGTGGGAATTGTTTTATCTCCGGTAACATTACGAAAAAACGGTATACAATATTCTCAATTCACTTAGACAAGGTCCCGTCGCATTATAAACGCCCGTATTACAACAAAGCACGCTTAAAACGCTTGTTAGAACCGTACTTACTTATATCTATGTTTCATGTCCAATTTCAGCTCATCCGTTGTCAACAGCTCCTTATAATAGTCCTTCATATTGGGCGGGTACTCTACACTATATCCTGGTAGAGGCATCACCACGTCAAATATACTATATTTGCCACTATCACAGTCCTCTTGCGTTAACACTTTCACTGGAATCATTGTTTTGGACCTGAATTGTAAATTATCTGTGGTTGTATTGTCTGTGGAATCTTTTTCCTGTGGTTTGTTGTCTGTGGTTTCATTTTCCTGTGGTTTGTTGTCTGTGGTTTTGTTCTTTTCGGCGTCGTTCTGTTCTGTGTCGTCGTTATCATTCTCTTCGTCTTCTAGTTCGTCCTCCAATCCGTCTGGAATAGAAGTACAATACAAATCTTTGGATTAGGTTTAAAATAAACGGTTTCTATATATAAAGAAGTTTATCTACTGTCATATCTTAAAATCCTGATTAAGAAATCAAAATGTATCATATACTGGCCTACTTTATTTACATACATCTATAATATTTAAAACAAAAATCATTATAACACTTTTTTGTTAGGAAATTCCTGCAAAATAATGTTATAAAATAATTTGGTCGTTTACGTGAGACTTATTGTATTGTCTATGGCTATTGTATTACCTACTATAATTTTAGATATTATACGAATTAATATAGAGCATATTTTCTTCCTGCATTTTTATTTAGACGTGACGGCGCGGCGGCCAGATGGCGCTACCATAATTGACCATAGACAATAGACATCACTTGACACTGCAGTCTGCACACACATTTTGTAACAACTGAATTTTGGCGGCATACGCTAGTTATATTATTAAAAAAATTTATTTGTTGTTTTTGTTACTCAAAACTTTACAAGACGTGGTTTTTATTGTGCGGAAAAATGCCTAGCAGTGATATTGAAGAGAATTTAACTCCACCTGACCACCGACCAACAATCTTTTGCCAGCAAAATCAAGGAAACCTCACGACAAATATTACCAAGATTTTATGGTTTGGATTTTAAGATATGAGTTTAGATAAAGTAGTGTATGAAATTCTACATAATTAGGTATTAAAACACTCGTGTGATACTATTAAAAAACTCACCTGCGGCTCGTTTTTTAAACCCAGACTCATGTTTTAATAACCTCTATTATGCAACCGTTTCATAAACTACTATTATAGTATAGCTCACATTCCTGTCTTGTCTTGACACTTGTCGTGAACTGTACTTTTAAGTTACGTGTGACGAGAAATATAGTATCTCAGACGATGACGTATGATGATGATGATGGTGTTGATGATGATGTTGATGATTATGATGATGTTGATGATTATGATGATGATGATGGTGATGATGATGATGGCGATGATGATGATGAAGTTGCTGATGATACTGATGAATGCTGATGATGATAGTGGTAGTGGTGGTGATGACGATGACGATAATGATGAAGTTGCTGATGATACTGATGAATGCTGATGATGATAATGTTGATTATGTTGATGATGATGATGATGATGATGGTGGTAGTGGTGGTGATGACGATGACGATGATGATGATGATGATGTTGATTATATAGATGATGATGATGTTGATTATATAGATGATGATGATGATGCATACCATCCTTGAGGTCGGCGAGCGGCACCAGGTCTCCGGGCACCGGGCGCTGCGGGTGTCGCGTGAGGCGCTCCGACACCACGCGGTTCCACACCAGCGACTGGTACGAGTGGATGTACAGCAGCCGCGCGTTGCGCGCCACCTGACATACACATGACACATACACTTAGCCTGACATCTAGAGAGCGCTCTCTGGACTCAACTCAGACTCGGGTCGAGTTAAAAAGGGACAGATTTATGTCAGGGACAGATTTATGTCACAAACAGATTTGTCAGGGCCAGACTTATGTCAGGAACAGATTTGTCAGAGACAGATTTATTTCAGGGACAGATTTGTCAGGAACCGATTTTATGTCAGGGACAGATTTATGTCAGGGACAGATTTATGTCAGGGACAGCGCAGCCTGATCACAGTCCAGACAGATAGATCCTGTCCCACGCACCTTGTCCATGGCCCCGACGAGGTCGTTCTCGTTGAGCGCCAGCGCCTGTATGAGCTTGGCCTCGGTGGGCGGCGCGTGGTGCGGCAGCGCCTGCAGCGCCGCGCGCGCGCTCACCGTGTGGTAGAGGCGCAGCGCGCGCGACATCGGCCCCGACCGCTCGCCCAGTATACACTTGATCGCCTATAAAACAGGTTAACATACTTCACAGTCGAAACGCAGCATCCGAATGCCTACAAAAAGGGTTAACAAACTTCACAGTCGAATCGCAACACCTGATTGCCTCTATAGGCAAAGACACGACAAACCTTCGCGGTTCAAGTGCGGATAGCCCAGTTTGAAGAATAACGAATGAATGGCTTCAATCTGTATTTTATGATATCACCCTATCAAACTGTCGCAAGCAAACTAAATATACTAATGTAGCTGGTACGATAACCGACTCAAACAATCGAGGAGGTGGACAAGCAGCCACGGGGCCAATGTAGAGTAACCGATGGATTATATTTGTACACAGACCAGTCAAATAAAGACTGGTAATAGCACGGCACCCGCACTCACCACACATATGCGCTGGAATCACCTATTTAAATGCGCCGCCCACATTCGGTACGTCATTCCGTGAGCGGACGTCATTGTGTAAAGAAGTCCTACTGTGTAGTCAAATGGTGCGGAAAATGTCCAGTCTTAATAAAGACGGAATTACATTTCACAGGTAAGCCCATATTCTTCAATTTAAGGATAATTATTATAATTTAAAATAGTACAGCAAAACACAAAATGCGAAAGCACTCCCGTTGAAGTCTTTTATCGCCATCTCTTTTTTCTCACGTTTATCTGCATAAGTCATTCTCGCTCCATGCTTATTAGAGATGGCGGTCTAATAAAAATATAATTTATCGATAAAATGCGAACATTGAAAGTGATCCCAATATTTTAATAATAATATTGACTGAACTCGACTGAACTCAACTGAACTCGACTGAACTCGACTGAACTCGACTGAACTCGACTGAACTTGACTGAAAGACTGAACTCGACTGATTTCAACTGAACTCGACTGAACTCAACTGAACTCGACGGATTCCGACTGAACTCGACTGAACTCGACTGAACACGACTGAACTCGACTGAACTCGACTGAAATCGACTGAACTCGACTGAACTCGACTGAACTCGACTAGACTCGACTGAACTCGACTGAACTCGACTGAAATCGACTGAACTCGACTGAACACGACTGAACACGACTGAACTCGACTGGACTCGACTGAACTCTACTGAAATCGACTGAACTCGACTGAACACGACTGAACTCGACTGAACTCGACTGAACTCGACTGAACTCCACTGATTTCAACTGAACTCGACTGAACTTGACTGAACTCGACTGAACACGTCTGAACTCGACTGAACTTGACTGAATTCGACTGAACTCGACTGAACTCGACTTAACTCGACTTAACTCGACTGAGAGTTCAGTCGAGTTAAGTCGAGTGACTTAACTCGACTGAACTCGACTTAACTCGACTGAACTCGACTGAACTCGACTGAACTCGACTGAAATCGACTGAACTCGACTGAACTCGACTGAACTCGACTTAACTCGACTTAACTCGACTTAACTCGACTGAACTCGACTTAACTCGACTGAACTTGACTGAACACGACTGAACTCAACTGAATTCGACTGAACTCGACTAAACTCGACTTAACTCGACTTAACTCGACTGAACTCGACTGAACTCCACTGATTTCAACTGAACTCGACTGAACTTAACTGAACTCGACTGAACTCGACTGAACTCGACTGAATTCGACTGAACTCGACTGAACTCGACTGAACTCGACTTAACTCGACTGAACTCGACTTAACTCGACTGAACTCTACTGAAATAGACTGAACTCGACTGAACACGACTGAACTCGACTGAACTCGACTGAAATCGACTGAACTCGACTGAACTCCACTGATTTCAACTGAACTCGACTGAACTTGACTGAACACGACTGAACTCGACTGAATTCGACTGAACTCAACTGAACTCGACTTAACTCGACTTAACTCGACTGAGAGTTCAGTCGAGTTAAGTCGAGTTAAGTCGAGTTCAGTCGAATTCAGTCGAGTTCAGTCGAGTTCAGTCGTGTTCAGTCGAGTTCAGTCAAGTTCAGTCGAGTTCAGTTGAAATCAGTGGAGTTCAGTCGAGTTCAGTCGAGTTAAGTCGAGTTAAGTCGAGTTCAGTCGAATTCAGTCGAGTTCAGTCGAGTTCAGTCGTGTTCAGTCAAGTTCAGTCGAGTTAAGTCGAGTTCAGTCGAGTTAAGTCGAGTTAAGTCGAGTTAAGTCGAGTTCAGTCGAGTTAAGTCGAGTTCAGTCGATTTCAGTCGAGTTCAGTCGAGTTCAGTCGAGTTCAGTCGAGTTAAGTCGAGTTAAGTCGAGTTCAGTCGAATTCAGTCGAGTTCAGTCGAGTTCAGTCGTGTTCAGTCGAGTTCAGTCAAGTTCAGTCGAGTTCAGTTGAAATCAGTGGAGTTCAGTCGAGTTCAGTCGATTTCAGTCGAGTTCAGTCGAGTTCAGTCGTGTTCAGTCGAGTTCAGTCGATTTCAGTAGAGTTCAGTTGAGTTCAGTCGAGTTCAGTCGAGTGCAGTCGTGTCCAGTCGAGTCGAGTCGAGTTGAGTTGTTGTAGAGAGTCGATAAATTATATTAGTATGCATTCGTTGCTCTGCATACTAATTGTAATTTGAACCATACCTACCTATTAAAATATCGATAAATATTTGATAAAATTCACAGACGAGAGCACCTCATTATCCTAAAACGGGTTTCAAAAAATAGAGATAGAGATAATATTAAATATTTAAATTTTGAATTTTTGTTTTATTTTTATTATATTATCAACTGAAATCATGTCGATAATGATACGTCGATAAAAAACGGTCGACGTCCAATTCCCATCACTAGTTGATTTAACTTGATTTTATGACTTTCGAGTCAACCAATCACAACAACGCGTTCTCCCCTGTCCCCCGCCAACATTTTACGATTTCGTTTTAATACTATTTCGTGTTAATGCGGACTCTGGAGCTCCTTTCTCTGTGTATTTGTAGTAACAAAAATTCAGACAAGGCCTGGCTCACAGAGCAGGGGGGTTATTCTGTAACTTAGTTAGCAACTGAAAATAGTTGCCAACGAATTAGTTCGATATACATTGCTGCTTTACTGTGTAAAATTATGAAAACACTTTATATTTCCCACAGTAAAGCAGCAATGTATATCAAACTAATTCGTTAGCAACTATTTTCAGTTACTAACTAAGTTACAGAATAACCCAGCTGGTCGTAAAATATCTTAATCTATATCAGAAGTGGGTAAAAATTAAGTTGTTAAAGATTATTTTACTTTGTTATAGAGATAAGGCACATAATAAATCACACTCATATAATAATAACGGCGAAAGTTTGTGTGTATGTATGTATGTTTTTTACTCTTTAACGCCGCAACTCCTGAACCGATTTGGCTGAAATTTTTAATGGTGATAGATTATACCCTGGAATGACATATAGGCTACTTTTATCCAGGAAAAATTCACAGTTCCCGCGGGATTTTGAAAAAACTGAAATGTTGCTACAGCAATCTACAGCCACAGCTATAGGTAGATTACTATAGCAAACTTTCTTGAAAGTACAATAGGTATAAAGGTTGGATAAGGGAGCGGGAACGGGAACCGGAAATCCACGGTGGATTTTTGAAAAACCGAAATTCACGCGGGCGAAGCCGCGGGCAAAAGCTAGCGCACAATAATAAACACACGAACCTCCCTGGAGTTCCCCTGCAGAAGTTTCTTGCAGAAGCTAGTAAAATAAAAGCGGCCCACAGTAGGGATATATACTCATACCCGTGCTCTGTAGTGGGCCGGTAATGAGTTGATACTGATGAAAAATGATGATGATGAATCGTTGTCGTCGTTCGTCGTTTCAACCAATAGACGTCCACTGCTGGTCATAGGTCTCCTGCAAGGATCGCCACAGCACACGATCTTGTGCCGCCTGATTCCAGCGGCTGCCAGCGACTCGCTTGAGATCGTCTGTCCAACGAGTGGGGGGTCTACCTGCGCTTCGTTTACTGGTGCGAGGTCGCCATTCAAGCACCTTGGGACCCCAACGTCCATCGGTTCTTCGAGCAATGTGCCCCGCCCATTGCCACTTCAGCTTCGCGACTCGATGAGCTATGTCGGTAACTCTGGTTCTCCTGCGGATCTCCTCATTTCTGATTTGATCCCGCAGGGATACTCCGAGCATAGCTCTCTCCATCGCCCGCTGAGTGACCCTGAGCCTTCTTATGAGGCCCATTGTTAGCGACCATGTCTCAGATCCGTAAGTCATCACTGGCAACACGTGTTCGATCATGAACACAATATAAATAAATAAATAAAAATGCTTTATTTCATAAACAAAAATAATAAATAACAAGAACAGGGGCTGGAGTCTTCTTTTAAGTGAGTAAGACACCTGTATTAGAAGACACCGCTCTTCATAACAACATCGATGAAATAAACATAGAATCATACCGACATAATTTCTAAGTTAGTTTTTTGTTATTTTTATAATAATATGTAAGAGCATGCGTTCTAGTGTGTGTGGGTGTGGGCGTGGATGTGTGTGTGTGTGTGTGTGCGTGCGTGCGTGTGTGTGTGTGTGTGTGTGCGTGCGTGTGTGTGTGTGTGTGTGTGTGTGTGTGTGTGTGTGTGTGTGTGTGTGTGTGTGTGTGTGTGTGTGTGTGTATGTATGTGTTCGTGTGGATGTGCATGTGTATGCGTGTGCATAGTAAATATACAGACCTCCCTGAAGTTCCCCTGCAGCAGCTTCTTGCCGATCTCGTAGGTGGGCACCTCGATGCGCGTGCCGAACCGCTGCAGCCCGTAGTAGTTGATGAAGCCGCGCTCGCGCAGCAGCTCGCACGCCGCGGACACTCGATCATGATCACAATATACAGACCTCCCTGAAGTTCCCCTGCAGCAGCTTCTTGCCGATCTCGTAGGTGGGCACCTCGATGCGCGTGCCGAACCGCTGCAGCCCGTAGTAGTTGATGAAGCCGCGCTCGCGCAGCAGCTCGCACGCCGCGGACACTCGATCATGATCACAATATACAGACCTCCCTGAAGTTCCCCTGCAGCAGCTTCTTGCCGATCTCGTAGGTGGGCACCTCGATGCGCGTGCCGAACCGCTGCAGCCCGTAGTAGTTGATGAAGCCGCGCTCGCGCAGCAGCTCGCACGCCGCGGACACTCGATCATGATCACAATATACAGACCTCCCTGAAGTTCCCCTGCAGCAGCTTCTTGCCGATCTCGTAGGTGGGCACCTCGATGCGCGTGCCGAACCGCTGCAGCCCGTAGTAGTTGATGAAGCCGCGCTCGCGCAGCAGCTCGCACGCCGCGGACACTCGATCATGATCACAATATACAGACCTCCCTGAAGTTCCCCTGCAGCAGCTTCTTGCCGATCTCGTAGGTGGGCACCTCGATGCGCGTGCCGAACCGCTGCAGCCCGTAGTAGTTGATGAAGCCGCGCTCGCGCAGCAGCTCGCACGCCGCGGACACTCGATCATGATCACAATATACAGACCTCCCTGAAGTTCCCCTGCAGCAGCTTCTTGCCGATCTCGTAGGTGGGCACCTCGATGCGCGTGCCGAACCGCTGCAGCCCGTAGTAGTTGATGAAGCCGCGCTCGCGCAGCAGCTCGCACGCCGCGGACACTCGATCATGATCACAATATACAGACCTCCCTGAAGTTCCCCTGCAGCAGCTTCTTGCCGATCTCGTAGGTGGGCACCTCGATGCGCGTGCCGAACCGCTGCAGCCCGTAGTAGTTGATGAAGCCGCGCTCGCGCAGCAGCTCGCACGCCGCGGACACTCGATCATGATCACAATATACAGACCTCCCTGAAGTTCCCCTGCAGCAGCTTCTTGCCGATCTCGTAGGTGGGCACCTCGATGCGCGTGCCGAACCGCTGCAGCCCGTAGTAGTTGATGAAGCCGCGCTCGCGCAGCAGCTCGCACGCCGCGGACACTCGATCATGATCACAATATACAGACCTCCCTGAAGTTCCCCTGCAGCAGCTTCTTGCCGATCTCGTAGGTGGGCACCTCGATGCGCGTGCCGAACCGCTGCAGCCCGTAGTAGTTGATGAAGCCGCGCTCGCGCAGCAGCTCGCACGCCGCGGACACTCGATCATGATCACAATATACAGACCTCCCTGAAGTTCCCCTGCAGCAGCTTCTTGCCGATCTCGTAGGTGGGCACCTCGATGCGCGTGCCGAACCGCTGCAGCCCGTAGTAGTTGATGAAGCCGCGCTCGCGCAGCAGCTCGCACGCCGCGGACACTCGATCATGATCACAATATACAGACCTCCCTGAAGTTCCCCTGCAGCAGCTTCTTGCCGATCTCGTAGGTGGGCACCTCGATGCGCGTGCCGAACCGCTGCAGCCCGTAGTAGTTGATGAAGCCGCGCTCGCGCAGCAGCTCGCACGCCGCGGACACTCGATCATGATCACAATATACAGACCTCCCTGAAGTTCCCCTGCAGCTGCTTCTTGCCGATCTCGTAGGTGGGCACCTCGATGCGCGTGCCGAACCGCTGCAGCCCGTAGTAGTTGATGAAGCCGCGCTCGCGCAGCAGCTCGCACGCCGCGGACACTCGATCATGATCACAATATACAGACCTCCCTGAAGTTCCCCTGCAGCAGCTTCTTGCCGATCTCGTAGGTGGGCACCTCGATGCGCGTGCCGAACCGCTGCAGCCCGTAGTAGTTGATGAAGCCGCGCTCGCGCAGCAGCTCGCACGCCGCGGACAATCGATCATGATCACAATATACAGACCTCCCTGAAGTTCCCCTGCAGCAGCTTCTTGCCGATCTCGTAGGTGGGCACCTCGATGCGCGTGCCGAACCGCTGCAGCCCGTAGTAGTTGATGAAGCCGCGCTCGCGCAGCAGCTCGCACGCCGCGGACACTCGATCATGATCACAATATACAGACCTCCCTGAAGTTCCCCTGCAGCAGCTTCTTGCCGATCTCGTAGGTGGGCACCTCGATGCGCGTGCCGAACCGCTGCAGCCCGTAGTAGTTGATGAAGCCGCGCTCGCGCAGCAGCTCGCACGCCGCGGACACTCGATCATGATCACAATATACAGACCTCCCTGAAGTTCCCCTGCAGCAGCTTCTTGCCGATCTCGTAGGTGGGCACCTCGATGCGCGTGCCGAACCGCTGCAGCCCGTAGTAGTTGATGAAGCCGCGCTCGCGCAGCAGCTCGCACGCCGCGGACACTCGATCATGATCACAATATACAGACCTCCCTGAAGTTCCCCTGCAGCAGCTTCTTGCCGATCTCGTAGGTGGGCACCTCGATGCGCGTGCCGAACCGCTGCAGCCCGTAGTAGTTGATGAAGCCGCGCTCGCGCAGCAGCTCGCACGCCGCGGACACTCGATCATGATCACAATATACAGACCTCCCTGAAGTTCCCCTGCAGCAGCTTCTTGCCGATCTCGTAGGTGGGCACCTCGATGCGCGTGCCGAACCGCTGCAGCCCGTAGTAGTTGATGAAGCCGCGCTCGCGCAGCAGCTCGCACGCCGCGGACACTCGATCATGATCACAATATACAGACCTCCCTGAAGTTCCCCTGCAGCAGCTTCTTGCCGATCTCGTAGGTGGGCACCTCGATGCGCGTGCCGAACCGCTGCAGCCCGTAGTAGTTGATGAAGCCGCGCTCGCGCAGCAGCTCGCACGCCGCGGACACTCGATCATGATCACAATATACAGACCTCCCTGAAGTTCCCCTGCAGCAGCTTCTTGCCGATCTCGTAGGTGGGCACCTCGATGCGCGTGCCGAACCGCTGCAGCCCGTAGTAGTTGATGAAGCCGCGCTCGCGCAGCAGCTCGCACGCCGCGGACACTCGATCATGATCACAATATACAGACCTCCCTGAAGTTCCCCTGCAGCAGCTTCTTGCCGATCTCGTAGGTGGGCACCTCGATGCGCGTGCCGAACCGCTGCAGCCCGTAGTAGTTGATGAAGCCGCGCTCGCGCAGCAGCTCGCACGCCGCGGACACTCGATCATGATCACAATATACAGACCTCCCTGAAGTTCCCCTGCAGCAGCTTCTTGCCGATCTCGTAGGTGGGCACCTCGATGCGCGTGCCGAACCGCTGCAGCCCGTAGTAGTTGATGAAGCCGCGCTCGCGCAGCAGCTCGCACGCCGCGGACACTCGATCATGATCACAATATACAGACCTCCCTGAAGTTCCCCTGCAGCAGCTTCTTGCCGATCTCGTAGGTGGGCACCTCGATGCGCGTGCCGAACCGCTGCAGCCCGTAGTAGTTGATGAAGCCGCGCTCGCGCAGCAGCTCGCACGCCGCGGACACTCGATCATGATCACAATATACAGACCTCCCTGAAGTTCCCCTGCAGCAGCTTCTTGCCGATCTCGTAGGTGGGCACCTCGATGCGCGTGCCGAACCGCTGCAGCCCGTAGTAGTTGATGAAGCCGCGCTCGCGCAGCAGCTCGCACGCCGCGGACACTCGATCATGATCACAATATACAGACCTCCCTGAAGTTCCCCTGCAGCAGCTTCTTGCCGATCTCGTAGGTGGGCACCTCGATGCGCGTGCCGAACCGCTGCAGCCCGTAGTAGTTGATGAAGCCGCGCTCGCGCAGCAGCTCGCACGCCGCGGACACTCGATCATGATCACAATATACAGACCTCCCTGAAGTTCCCCTGCAGCAGCTTCTTGCCGATCTCGTAGGTGGGCACCTCGATGCGCGTGCCGAACCGCTGCAGCCCGTAGTAGTTGATGAAGCCGCGCTCGCGCAGCAGCTCGCACGCCGCGGACACTCGATCATGATCACAATATACAGACCTCCCTGAAGTTCCCCTGCAGCAGCTTCTTGCCGATCTCGTAGGTGGGCACCTCGATGCGCGTGCCGAACCGCTGCAGCCCGTAGTAGTTGATGAAGCCGCGCTCGCGCAGCAGCTCGCACGCCGCGGACACTCGATCATGATCACAATATACAGACCTCCCTGAAGTTCCCCTGCAGCAGCTTCTTGCCGATCTCGTAGGTGGGCACCTCGATGCGCGTGCCGAACCGCTGCAGCCCGTAGTAGTTGATGAAGCCGCGCTCGCGCAGCAGCTCGCACGCCGCGGACACTCGATCATGATCACAATATACAGACCTCCCTGAAGTTCCCCTGCAGCAGCTTCTTGCCGATCTCGTAGGTGGGCACCTCGATGCGCGTGCCGAACCGCTGCAGCCCGTAGTAGTTGATGAAGCCGCGCTCGCGCAGCAGCTCGCACGCCGCGGACACTCGATCATGATCACAATATACAGACCTCCCTGAAGTTCCCCTGCAGCAGCTTCTTGCCGATCTCGTAGGTGGGCACCTCGATGCGCGTGCCGAACCGCTGCAGCCCGTAGTAGTTGATGAAGCCGCGCTCGCGCAGCAGCTCGCACGCCGCGGACACTCGATCATGATCACAATATACAGACCTCCCTGAAGTTCCCCTGCAGCAGCTTCTTGCCGATCTCGTAGGTGGGCACCTCGATGCGCGTGCCGAACCGCTGCAGCCCGTAGTAGTTGATGAAGCCGCGCTCGCGCAGCAGCTCGCACGCCGCGGACACTCGATCATGATCACAATATACAGACCTCCCTGAAGTTCCCCTGCAGCAGCTTCTTGCCGATCTCGTAGGTGGGCACCTCGATGCGCGTGCCGAACCGCTGCAGCCCGTAGTAGTTGATGAAGCCGCGCTCGCGCAGCAGCTCGCACGCCGCGGACACTCGATCATGATCACAATATACAGACCTCCCTGAAGTTCCCCTGCAGCAGCTTCTTGCCGATCTCGTAGGTGGGCACCTCGATGCGCGTGCCGAACCGCTGCAGCCCGTAGTAGTTGATGAAGCCGCGCTCGCGCAGCAGCTCGCACGCCGCGGACACTCGATCATGATCACAATATACAGACCTCCCTGAAGTTCCCCTGCAGCAGCTTCTTGCCGAT
This sequence comes from Melanargia galathea, assembly GCA_920104075.1. Lineage (NCBI taxonomy): Eukaryota > Metazoa > Arthropoda > Insecta > Lepidoptera > Nymphalidae > Melanargia > Melanargia galathea. The sequence continues at coordinate 981,331 of OV049865.1, forward strand.
CTCGTAGGTGGGCACCTCGATGCGCGTGCCGAACCGCTGCAGCCCGTAGTAGTTGATGAAGCCGCGCTCGCGCAGCAGCTCGCACGCCGCGGACACTCGATCATGATCACAATATACAGACCTCCCTGAAGTTCCCCTGCAGCAGCTTCTTGCCGATCTCGTAGGTGGGCACCTCGATGCGCGTGCCGAACCGCTGCAGCCCGTAGTAGTTGATGAAGCCGCGCTCGCGCAGCAGCTCGCACGCCGCGGACACTCGATCATGATCACAATATACAGACCTCCCTGAAGTTCCCCTGCAGCAGCTTCTTGCCGATCTCGTAGGTGGGCACCTCGATGCGCGTGCCGAACCGCTGCAGCCCGTAGTAGTTGATGAAGCCGCGCTCGCGCAGCAGCTCGCACGCCGCGGACACTCGATCATGATCACAATATACAGACCTCCCTGAAGTTCCCCTGCAGCAGCTTCTTGCCGATCTCGTAGGTGGGCACCTCGATGCGCGTGCCGAACCGCTGCAGCCCGTAGTAGTTGATGAAGCCGCGCTCGCGCAGCAGCTCGCACGCCGCGGACACTCGATCATGATCACAATATACAGACCTCCCTGAAGTTCCCCTGCAGCAGCTTCTTGCCGATCTCGTAGGTGGGCACCTCGATGCGCGTGCCGAACCGCTGCAGCCCGTAGTAGTTGATGAAGCCGCGCTCGCGCAGCAGCTCGCACGCCGCGGACACTCGATCATGATCACAATATACAGACCTCCCTGAAGTTCCCCTGCAGCAGCTTCTTGCCGATCTCGTAGGTGGGCACCTCGATGCGCGTGCCGAACCGCTGCAGCCCGTAGTAGTTGATGAAGCCGCGCTCGCGCAGCAGCTCGCACGCCGCGGACACTCGATCATGATCACAATATACAGACCTCCCTGAAGTTCCCCTGCAGCAGCTTCTTGCCGATCTCGTAGGTGGGCACCTCGATGCGCGTGCCGAACCGCTGCAGCCCGTAGTAGTTGATGAAGCCGCGCTCGCGCAGCAGCTCGCACGCCGCGGACACTCGATCATGATCACAATATACAGACCTCCCTGAAGTTCCCCTGCAGCAGCTTCTTGCCGATCTCGTAGGTGGGCACCTCGATGCGCGTGCCGAACCGCTGCAGCCCGTAGTAGTTGATGAAGCCGCGCTCGCGCAGCAGCTCGCACGCCGCGGACACTCGATCATGATCACAATATACAGACCTCCCTGAAGTTCCCCTGCAGCAGCTTCTTGCCGATCTCGTAGGTGGGCACCTCGATGCGCGTGCCGAACCGCTGCAGCCCGTAGTAGTTGATGAAGCCGCGCTCGCGCAGCAGCTCGCACGCCGCGGACACTCGATCATGATCACAATATACAGACCTCCCTGAAGTTCCCCTGCAGCAGCTTCTTGCCGATCTCGTAGGTGGGCACCTCGATGCGCGTGCCGAACCGCTGCAGCCCGTAGTAGTTGATGAAGCCGCGCTCGCGCAGCAGCTCGCACGCCGCGGACACTCGATCATGATCACAATATACAGACCTCCCTGAAGTTCCCCTGCAGCAGCTTCTTGCCGATCTCGTAGGTGGGCACCTCGATGCGCGTGCCGAACCGCTGCAGCCCGTAGTAGTTGATGAAGCCGCGCTCGCGCAGCAGCTCGCACGCCGCGGACACTCGATCATGATCACAATATACAGACCTCCCTGAAGTTCCCCTGCAGCAGCTTCTTGCCGATCTCGTAGGTGGGCACCTCGATGCGCGTGCCGAACCGCTGCAGCCCGTAGTAGTTGATGAAGCCGCGCTCGCGCAGCAGCTCGCACGCCGCGGACACTCGATCATGATCACAATATACAGACCTCCCTGAAGTTCCCCTGCAGCAGCTTCTTGCCGATCTCGTAGGTGGGCACCTCGATGCGCGTGCCGAACCGCTGCAGCCCGTAGTAGTTGATGAAGCCGCGCTCGCGCAGCAGCTCGCACGCCGCGGACACTCGATCATGATCACAATATACAGACCTCCCTGAAGTTCCCCTGCAGCAGCTTCTTGCCGATCTCGTAGGTGGGCACCTCGATGCGCGTGCCGAACCGCTGCAGCCCGTAGTAGTTGATGAAGCCGCGCTCGCGCAGCAGCTCGCACGCCGCGGACACTCGATCATGATCACAATATACAGACCTCCCTGAAGTTCCCCTGCAGCAGCTTCTTGCCGATCTCGTAGGTGGGCACCTCGATGCGCGTGCCGAACCGCTGCAGCCCGTAGTAGTTGATGAAGCCGCGCTCGCGCAGCAGCTCGCACGCCGCGGACACTCGATCATGATCACAATATACAGACCTCCCTGAAGTTCCCCTGCAGCAGCTTCTTGCCGATCTCGTAGGTGGGCACCTCGATGCGCGTGCCGAACCGCTGCAGCCCGTAGTAGTTGATGAAGCCGCGCTCGCGCAGCAGCTCGCACGCCGCGGACACTCGATCATGATCACAATATACAGACCTCCCTGAAGTTCCCCTGCAGCAGCTTCTTGCCGATCTCGTAGGTGGGCACCTCGATGCGCGTGCCGAACCGCTGCAGCCCGTAGTAGTTGATGAAGCCGCGCTCGCGCAGCAGCTCGCACGCCGCGGACACTCGATCATGATCACAATATACAGACCTCCCTGAAGTTCCCCTGCAGCAGCTTCTTGCCGATCTCGTAGGTGGGCACCTCGATGCGCGTGCCGAACCGCTGCAGCCCGTAGTAGTTGATGAAGCCGCGCTCGCGCAGCAGCTCGCACGCCGCGGACACTCGATCATGATCACAATATACAGACCTCCCTGAAGTTCCCCTGCAGCAGCTTCTTGCCGATCTCGTAGGTGGGCACCTCGATGCGCGTGCCGAACCGCTGCAGCCCGTAGTAGTTGATGAAGCCGCGCTCGCGCAGCAGCTCGCACGCCGCGGACACTCGATCATGATCACAATATACAGACCTCCCTGAAGTTCCCCTGCAGCAGCTTCTTGCCGATCTCGTAGGTGGGCACCTCGATGCGCGTGCCGAACCGCTGCAGCCCGTAGTAGTTGATGAAGCCGCGCTCGCGCAGCAGCTCGCACGCCGCGGACACTCGATCATGATCACAATATACAGACCTCCCTGAAGTTCCCCTGCAGCAGCTTCTTGCCGATCTCGTAGGTGGGCACCTCGATGCGCGTGCCGAACCGCTGCAGCCCGTAGTAGTTGATGAAGCCGCGCTCGCGCAGCAGCTCGCACGCCGCGGACACTCGATCATGATCACAATATACAGACCTCCCTGAAGTTCCCCTGCAGCAGCTTCTTGCCGATCTCGTAGGTGGGCACCTCGATGCGCGTGCCGAACCGCTGCAGCCCGTAGTAGTTGATGAAGCCGCGCTCGCGCAGCAGCTCGCACGCCGCGGACACTCGATCATGATCACAATATACAGACCTCCCTGAAGTTCCCCTGCAGCAGCTTCTTGCCGATCTCGTAGGTGGGCACCTCGATGCGCGTGCCGAACCGCTGCAGCCCGTAGTAGTTGATGAAGCCGCGCTCGCGCAGCAGCTCGCACGCCGCGGACACTCGATCATGATCACAATATACAGACCTCCCTGAAGTTCCCCTGCAGCAGCTTCTTGCCGATCTCGTAGGTGGGCACCTCGATGCGCGTGCCGAACCGCTGCAGCCCGTAGTAGTTGATGAAGCCGCGCTCGCGCAGCAGCTCGCACGCCGCGGACACTCGATCATGATCACAATATACAGACCTCCCTGAAGTTCCCCTGCAGCAGCTTCTTGCCGATCTCGTAGGTGGGCACCTCGATGCGCGTGCCGAACCGCTGCAGCCCGTAGTAGTTGATGAAGCCGCGCTCGCGCAGCAGCTCGCACGCCGCGGACACTCGATCATGATCACAATATACAGACCTCCCTGAAGTTCCCCTGCAGCAGCTTCTTGCCGATCTCGTAGGTGGGCACCTCGATGCGCGTGCCGAACCGCTGCAGCCCGTAGTAGTTGATGAAGCCGCGCTCGCGCAGCAGCTCGCACGCCGCGGACACTCGATCATGATCACAATATACAGACCTCCCTGAAGTTCCCCTGCAGCAGCTTCTTGCCGATCTCGTAGGTGGGCACCTCGATGCGCGTGCCGAACCGCTGCAGCCCGTAGTAGTTGATGAAGCCGCGCTCGCGCAGCAGCTCGCACGCCGCGGACACTCGATCATGATCACAATATACAGACCTCCCTGAAGTTCCCCTGCAGCAGCTTCTTGCCGATCTCGTAGGTGGGCACCTCGATGCGCGTGCCGAACCGCTGCAGCCCGTAGTAGTTGATGAAGCCGCGCTCGCGCAGCAGCTCGCACGCCGCGGACACTCGATCATGATCACAATATACAGACCTCCCTGAAGTTCCCCTGCAGCAGCTTCTTGCCGATCTCGTAGGTGGGCACCTCGATGCGCGTGCCGAACCGCTGCAGCCCGTAGTAGTTGATGAAGCCGCGCTCGCGCAGCAGCTCGCACGCCGCGGACACTCGATCATGATCACAATATACAGACCTCCCTGAAGTTCCCCTGCAGCAGCTTCTTGCCGATCTCGTAGGTGGGCACCTCGATGCGCGTGCCGAACCGCTGCAGCCCGTAGTAGTTGATGAAGCCGCGCTCGCGCAGCAGCTCGCACGCCGCGGACACTCGATCATGATCACAATATACAGACCTCCCTGAAGTTCCCCTGCAGCAGCTTCTTGCCGATCTCGTAGGTGGGCACCTCGATGCGCGTGCCGAACCGCTGCAGCCCGTAGTAGTTGATGAAGCCGCGCTCGCGCAGCAGCTCGCACGCCGCGGACACTCGATCATGATCACAATATACAGACCTCCCTGAAGTTCCCCTGCAGCAGCTTCTTGCCGATCTCGTAGGTGGGCACCTCGATGCGCGTGCCGAACCGCTGCAGCCCGTAGTAGTTGATGAAGCCGCGCTCGCGCAGCAGCTCGCACGCCGCGGACACTCGATCATGATCACAATATACAGACCTCCCTGAAGTTCCCCTGCAGCAGCTTCTTGCCGATCTCGTAGGTGGGCACCTCGATGCGCGTGCCGAACCGCTGCAGCCCGTAGTAGTTGATGAAGCCGCGCTCGCGCAGCAGCTCGCACGCCGCGGACACTCGATCATGATCACAATATACAGACCTCCCTGAAGTTCCCCTGCAGCAGCTTCTTGCCGATCTCGTAGGTGGGCACCTCGATGCGCGTGCCGAACCGCTGCAGCCCGTAGTAGTTGATGAAGCCGCGCTCGCGCAGCAGCTCGCACGCCGCGGACACTCGATCATGATCACAATATACAGACCTCCCTGAAGTTCCCCTGCAGCAGCTTCTTGCCGATCTCGTAGGTGGGCACCTCGATGCGCGTGCCGAACCGCTGCAGCCCGTAGTAGTTGATGAAGCCGCGCTCGCGCAGCAGCTCGCACGCCGCGGACACTCGATCATGATCACAATATACAGACCTCCCTGAAGTTCCCCTGCAGCAGCTTCTTGCCGATCTCGTAGGTGGGCACCTCGATGCGCGTGCCGAACCGCTGCAGCCCGTAGTAGTTGATGAAGCCGCGCTCGCGCAGCAGCTCGCACGCCGCGGACACTCGATCATGATCACAATATACAGACCTCCCTGAAGTTCCCCTGCAGCAGCTTCTTGCCGATCTCGTAGGTGGGCACCTCGATGCGCGTGCCGAACCGCTGCAGCCCGTAGTAGTTGATGAAGCCGCGCTCGCGCAGCAGCTCGCACGCCGCGGACACGCACGCGTCCGACGCCGTCACGTTGCGCAGGCAGATGCGGAACCTGCAGTCCACACGACCTACATGTTATACAACAAAAACCACGTCTGTTTGTCTGTCTGTCTGTTCGCGATAAAGTCAAAAAATACTGAAAGTTCCTAACGATCGGATGAATAGTTTAGCATAGGGGACATACTTACAAATATTCATTTTTTAACCCCTGACGCAAAAACGACGAGGTGTTATAAGTTTGACGTGTCTGTGTGTGTGTGTGTGTGTGTCTGTTCCCCTGTGGCGTTCAAACGGGTGGACCAATTTGAATGCGGTTTTTTTTGTTTGAAAGGTGAATTAGTCGAGTCGAGTCGAGTCGAGTGTTGTTAGCTATGTTTGATGAAAATCGGACCAAGATGGTCACCGCTTCAAAATGGCGGATTACATATTTTATCACAACGCACTAAATATGGGTATCAAATGAGAGGGCTTGACTAGTAGAATAGCACTATGCAAATCCAAGATGGCCGCCACCACAAAATAGCGAATATCGGGGGTTTTTAAATTTTTAATTATACTTGTATTTATCATACTGCTTCGTTGGTGTAGTGGTTAGCGTATTCTACTACAGATCACGAGGTCCCGAGTTCGATTCCCGGGTCGGGCAAATATTAAGTATTGGATTTTTCTGTCGAGAAATTCTCAGTGCCAGCCCGGAGTTGGTAGTTGGCGGTGTTTCACCTCCGTGCCTTGGAGAGCACGTTAAGTAGTCTGTCTATTATCACTATCATGTGACAATAGTCGTTAAAGCCCGCCAACCTGCACTCAAGCAGCGTGGCAGGTCTAAGCTCTAAATCCCTCATGTCTCCTATGAGGAGGCATATGCAAGCAGTGGGACGTTAGAGAGCTGTAGTGGTGGTAGATCAGACAGGCACTCACTGGTTGCCGTTCAGCATGCCCAGCTTGAGGTTGGTGTCGCTGAAGCTGTAGTTGCCGACGCGGATGTCGCGCAGGTCGCGGCACGCTGCGGCGATCTTGCGCGGGTCGAACTTGCGCAGGCTGAACCACTGCGAGGTCTTGGCGCGCCGGTCCTTGTTGATATAGATAGATCAGACAGGCACTCACTGGTTGCCGTTCAGCATGCCCAGCTTGAGGTTGGTGTCGCTGAAGCTGTAGTTGCCGACGCGGATGTCGCGCAGGTCGCGGCACGCGGCGGCGATCTTGCGCGGGTCGAACTTGCGCAGGCTGAACCACTGCGAGGTCTTGGCGCGCCGGTCCTTGGTGCCCGCGTAACCGAGCAGCGTGGGCCTTGGGCTGTGGACCATAAGGTTCATGTTAGCAAAACATAATTAAATGTGTAATTCATCAAGTCCGTGTGTAATTATTGTAATTATTCGAGTTAGTGTTTTCCTGTTTCCAATGGTGTAATTTGTTAGTGTCTAATACATCAAGTCAATGTATAATTATTGTAATTCTTCGAGTTAGTGTTTTCCCATAGTGTCATTTGTTAGTGTGTAATTCATCAAGTCAGTGTGTAATTGTAATTCTTCGAGTTAGTGTTTTCCCATGGTATCATTTTTTAGTGTATAATTATAATTTTATAGTTAAAAATGTAAAATATCACATACTGCATTCTCAACCGTTCAGCAATACGCGAAGCAGCCTCCATAGTGTCACAGTTCTCCTTGTACACTATGAAGTACACATACTCCGCTGGCCATATCCACTTCACTCTGTTATCTATGCGAACTACAAACAAATACATATTAAATCATATTTTTGACATTGAAGCAATGCTAATCACTACATAGTATAAAACAAAGTCGTTTTCTCTGTCCCTATATCCCTTTGTACGCTTAAATCTTTAAAACTACGCAACGGATTTTGATGCGGTTTTTTTTAATAGATAGAGTGATTCAAGAGGAAGGTTTATATGTATGATAACATCCATTAAATAGTGGAGAAATACTGTTATTTTTGAGGTTTCTAATGTGATGTCGTAAATAATTACATTTTTTCCGCTTACATTGCAAACGCAGGCTGAACCCTACGATATTTATCAATATAATGTACTAAGTATTGTACACATTGAAAAGGTCTATAGAAAACTCCGCGATGGTATATGTCTATCTCTTATGGATATCCCACAATAACATTTTTTGTCATTTACTTTTTTACGACAAATAATGGCTAATTTTAGAAGCGATTTTAACCAATACAGCATAAATCCTTATCTAATTAAATACCTTAAGTACATTGTTGATTTATTATAGATCTATATGGCCCTTTACAGCATATGATTTAAATGAATATTTTCGAAGATATTACAGATTTAAAAATTGCGGGACATAGACATGGTTCCAGCCGGCCGGGGCGGCGATGCGTAAAGTTCTCCTATAGCATTTTGAATTTAGCAGCGATCGGACGCGTATGCTATCGAGTATCGGAGCTTTCTAGCGAGGAAAATAACAATCACACTAATATTATAAAGGCGTTATTAAGTTATTAAGTTTGTGTGTATGTTTGTTCCTCTTCTCCGCCGCAACTACTGAACCGATTTGGCTGAAATTTTAAATGGAGATAGCTTATGCCCTGACTTAACACATAAAGACACTTTTTATCCCAGAAAAGTATTCCTGTAGGACTAAAATACATATAGACCTCTAAAACGCCACAGAGGGCGGGAACGGGAACCGGAACTCCACGATTCCCTCGGGATTTGTTCAAAACCGAAATTCACGCGGGCGAAGCCGCGGGCAGAAGCTAGTTTAGGGATAAAATGTATCCTATGTCGTTCTGCAGGTAGCATTTCAACTTTATGCCTGACTACCAAGATAGGATTTTTTGACGTGATAACATCTTATAAATCGCCAGCTATACGCATGAAAAGCATGACTCATTGTCACGTACCGCGTGCGAGCAAGAGCGCGAAACAAGCAATGAGAAGGCACGATTGGCCTAAGCGTTCGGCTTGTGGCACATCTATCTTTCTTTGTTTTCTTATAACGTTATCATGTTAAATTATCATCCGTAAAGCAACTTTACAGACAATCTTTTTCATTAAAAATGATGCAAAGTTGGTGGTGTCCCACCCCCAACCCCTGAGCCTCTGAAAGCACAAGTAGTCGGTCCTGGTTATTATGACTATCATGTGACAATAGTCGTTAAAGCCCGCCGACCCGCATTGGAGCAGCGTGGCGGGTCTAAGCTCTAAATCCCTCTCTCCTATGAGAGAGGAGCCCTGTGCGCAATAGTGGGACGTAAAAAAGGCTTGTAGTAGTAGTAGAGATTACAGTTAAGAACTTGTAGATGAATTTAAAAAAATACAATACATACCTCCCTTTCTGTACTTGTCGAAAGTCACATACTTCTTGTCACCAACAGTGATAGTGCTGCCCACTATGCTCTCTCCGAAGGCTTTCTTGACTGCATCATGGATTTTGGTTCTCTGCTCCTTTGTCATGCCCGTCACATCTACCTGAAGACAAAAAAATATGATATTTCAATCATGATTACAATATGTTTAAAGCCGAGTCTTCACTAACTTATTTATCACAAATTTTGTGGAATAAACTTTTGAACAAGGTGTTGGTTAAATTAAATTTTAAGAAAATTAAATTGACTTTGGTTCAGCAATCTTAGTGACATATTAGTACATTTGTTTGTGTAACTTTGTACATCAGAATGATAACTTCTGAAAATTTGTAGATTACGATACGAAAAAATCATTAAAATTTGTTCATTGGTTTTTGAAATAATCGCAAACATACATAAATAATATGGGCAGAATACAGAACCTTATTTGGAAACTGGTTAAAAATATTACCTAATTTGTATGTGAAAACTTACTTGTACTTTCTCTACATCACTTCCAGCGGATGTGGCGACTTGGTTGATCCTGTCCCAAGTCTCCATGGGCAGGATCTCGAGGCTGTACTTGTTCAGCAGCAGGTCCTCGTCCACCACTGCTTCCTCATTGCTCTGCACTGCTGGCGTCGATTCATCGGTCAACTTTGCCACTTCCCCTTTTTCATTTATTTCTGACACTTGGAAATCTGAAAATCTAATGATAATTTTGAGAAAAAGTATACTTTAATCAATTAAAAAAGGAAGCGATTTACAATTATTGTTTGACTGAAATTTTATAAAGAACTCCTCAACCAACAACAAATTGGCTGACATTTACATTTAAAATTACTGCATCTATTAATTGTCATTTACAGTAATTTTAACATAAAATTTTAAAACATTGGAGTTCTCCATTTAAGTTAACTCAAAATATCAAGGATATAAGGATGAAATCTTTTTATATAAATTAGTTAGTGGTATGATCAATTGTCCTTAATTATTGAATAAAATCAGTTATAGGGTACCAAAATCCATAAAGAGAAATAATTGTTGGCAGCAGTACACATTTAATCTTTCTAAAGTTAATTGCAACTACTGTAGAAACAAATTTCTCCATAGGTCATGCGATAAGTATAATATTAAATACCAACACATCAATATATTCTTATAGAAATGTGGGAGGTTTGCATCTGTAATCAGGAAATATGCCTAATTCATTTCCTGATTTCTGGTGCAATCCTTACCCATAAAAGTTGTATGTGAGCCAAAATTTAATTTAAAATTAAATAAGCATATCTACCCAATTAGGAAATGTACAACATATTATGGATATTATTATTTCACTGTGAAAACTTTACTGGCTCACTGTAATTATCTAGACTAAGGTAGACAATTATGTAAAGTAAAAAAGCTATTTGTTTTCCAAATAAATAAATAAAAAAATATATTCAAACATTTACCTGGCTTTAATAATCCCATTGAAACCTTCATGCTCATTTATATACTTGGTCACTCCGATGGCTTCCTCGGAGAGTCTCTTGCTAGGAGCACTGCGCTGGATCCAGTGCTGGTTGGAACCATGTCTTTCGTAGTTTGGTCTGTTTCGAGGGCCTTCTGAACCACGTGAGCTACCGCCTCGCGAGCAGAAGCCCCGGTTGCCGCGGCTACCACGCCCGCGGCCTCCGCGAGACTTGCCGCGCATGTTCTGGTAGATGAACTGGCAGTTTGATTTATAATTATTCCGATTTCTATTCATATTTAAAACACCGCCCTAACCTCTCAACTTGCGACACATCAATACTTTTAGCATAAACTCTTTAATAAGCGTATGTAAAATTAATGGAAGTTGGATATTATATTCACACCGAGTACATATAGGTGGTAAATCTTTTTTAAAATCAATAAATTAAGTATATTACTTAAATAATATTCATTTTTGTTGCTGAAAAATAAAAATATTTTGACAGGTCAGACCACAGAACATTTCATATATAGACAAAGTACTCTGTGCAGAACATCGACCTCCGCTAGGAATATGACCACCGATTAATGATTAGAATCTACCATTGAGGAATTAAAAATATGGAGGCGCCATACCTACTTTAAAAACGTGCCAAAAATACACTCACTCACGCTTAGATTAGGTATCATACACGCGCAATCCGAAGGCATAAAATGGCGCGTGCACAGGGCGCGTGTTCATTGAGATGTCTCAAGTTGTGCGTGTGTGAGTGTTTGTGTATACATTTTAGGGAGGCCATCTTTGGCCTTGAGTCTGCCGCAAACTGTTTTATTGTTATGTTACAAATGTAGTATTGTCTCTTACACATTTAAGAAAATTTTGATAAGCTTGAGCTATTTTCCGACCCACTATTTTCTATAGGACATTAGGGCGCCTCTATATTATTAACTAGCTGACCCCCGCGACTTCGTCCGCGTGTTTATAGGTTTAATATAGGATCGGATTGGATCCCATAATCCTTTTTTGTACCTAAACTAAATGTAGCCTAAGTTACTCCTTCTAACATCACCTATCTGCCATTGAAAGTTCCATCAAAATCGATCCAGCCGTTTCAGAAATTAGCTGGAACAAATAGATAGATCGACAAACATAAATTTAAACGCACACCAGTTTAAAATAAGCCGTACGTTCAAAGATCCGGGTCCCAAGTTATTTGAACCCAATAAATGTCTGTCATTTCTGAACTAAAAAACCTATGACCTTGAAATATTTACGGGATAATACTTAAAGTACTACCTTTCTAACAAAAAATGAGTTAAATCGAACTACGCGTTGATGAATAACAGCTAAATACACGTTTTAACTTTCTTCCCCTGTCCCAAGGGAACCGTGCTGAATTTCGGGATAAAAAGTATCCTATGTCCTACCTTGGAGTATAAACTCACATCGTACCAAGTTTCATTTGAATCCATTCAGTAGTTTCAGCGTGATGCGCAGCCAAGATACAAACAGACAGACAGACAGACAGACAGACAAAAATGAAAACAATTGCAGTTTTGGCTTCAGTATCGATTATAGAGTGCCCCCCAATAAAAATTTTCAAAATATCTTCAATGTACAGAATTGGATCTGTTACAGTTTTATTATATTATAGATTCCTCAATGGTATCTACGTATAAAAAAAATACAGTATACCTACATTATCACCATAGAGATAATAATAATAATATAGAGGTGCCATAATGTCCTATAGAAAATAGTGGATCGGAAAGTAGTTCAAACCAGAGATAATAATAATAAATAGAGTTGGCATACCTACCTTATAAACGTGCCAAAAATACACTCACACACGCACAATCCGAAGACATAAAATGGCGCGTGTTCATTGTGATGTCTCAAGTTGTGCGTGTGTGAGTGTTCATGTATACATTTTAGGGAGGCCATCTTAAGTCACGAGTCTGCCGCAAACTGTTTTATTGCTATGTTAAAAATGTAGTATTGTCTCTTTCACACTTATGAAAATTTTGATAAGCTTGAGCTATTTTCCGATCCACTATTTTCTATAGACATTAGGGCGCCTCTATTTTATTAATTTCTCAATGGACACAGACCAACGACGTATAAATCTACTCAGTGCTCCGTTAATAAATAATTTATCTTTTCATATTTTAGCATAGAGATAATAATAATAAGTAGAGTAGGCATACCTACCTTAAAAACGTGCCAAAAATACACTCACACACGCACAATCCCCCAACCTAAAATGGCGCGTGTTCATTGTGATGTCTCAAGTTGTGCGTGTGTGAGTGTTCATGTATACATTTTAGGGAGGCCATCTTAAGGGAAGTGCAATAAAATTTCTGCCACGATCTGTTTTATTGTTATGTTTAAAAATGTAGTGTTGTCTCTTACACACTTATGAAAATTTTGATAAGCTTAAGCTATTTTCCGATCCACTATTTTCTATAGGACATTATGCCAAGTCCTCTTCTATAGGTTCATGTATTTTAGGCACGTTGTCTATGATTTTAGGGATTAGGGTATTTGTCTGTGGTTTACCGCGCTTTTTCCTGTCATCTTACAAATTCAGTTATAAAATTTTTTTAACGACTGAAAATCATTAAAATTACAAGTTTGAAGTTAATTTTGTAAATTAAAATAAAAGTATAAAAATGCCTGGACGAGATATTGCAGGTACAGTTAGTTGCTTTCCTGAGTGATATTCCTTCATCTGACGAGAAGTTTAATAAAATAAGTTTTGTTTTAGTAAAGAAAACAAAATCCAAAAGCAAACGATCGGGACTAACGTTTCCTGTGGGAAGGGTACACAGGATTCTCCGTAAGGGGAAATACGCTGCTCGGATAGGTTGTGGTTCGTCGGTGTATTTAGCCGCCGTGTTGGAATATCTATCTGCAGAAATATTGGAGCTTGCTGCGAAGGCTGCTACTGATAATGGGAGATCCAGGCAAGACAGACTGTATATTTTTAACTTACTTTTAAGTCTTTTCATGCCCTACACTCTACAGTATAAGCTTTCCAACAAAAAAGCACTGATCATAGTAAGACCATATTTCATTTTTTGTAGAATATAAACAATAGAATTTTACAAATGAAACACAAGGCTCAGTAGTATTGGACAAAATGACCAAACTACTGAAAGAAATAAAATGGTGATAGAAAACATTTCTAAATGTTGTTATCAGTGTTGCATTGGCAAAAGCCTGCACTGATGCATCCCTAATTTACATCACCACAGCATAGAAAAAAATATCTGTCATGAAAATGTATTTATATTTTAAAAAATATGAATATTTTCAATGCTCCATATTGTGTAATTTGGAATTTTGTTTATTAAATAATTATTTAATTACTTACAAAGTATTTAAACTAATTTATGTTTTATATATGATTTTTCTCAAAAATATAGAGTAGGTATGGATAACTAAATGTTAGATTTTATAAGAATGATTTATAATTTCCAACTTTCAGGATCTTACCAAGGCACATAATGTTGGCAGTGGGAAATGACGACGAACTTGACAAAATGCTCCACAATGTGACCATACCTCAAGGAGGAGTCATGCCCAAAATCCATATGCAGCTCCTGCCCAAGAAAACCAAGAACAGTAGTAAAGCCCAAACAAAGGGAAGTTCAAACACTTTATCTCAAGAGTACTAATAAAGTACAAGTAGTTTTAAGTTGCGCCACATGAAAATAACTGAAGGGCACAGGTCCTAATAATCCTATTGAAAAATGTATTGAATTATAAGTTTTTTATCTGCATTTTGTTCTAGTTTGTTGTACTAGCATTGCTCTACAAAATGGCTACAAAATTGCCAATTCAAAAAACATAAAAATGTGATAGGGGTTGTCTGTGCCCTTCATGTTCATTGCACCATTTTGAAGTTGAATAGAAAACTATTTGCCATTTGATCACAAATTGATCTGTCTATTAGCATTACCTAACTAATAATCGTGCTAATAATCTATTGTCATATATTTTCCTTTATTATGTGACAAAAAAAGGATAAAGACGACATTTCAATTAATTAGGTACTAAACATGAATATTGATTATTATTTTTAATCAAACTGCCTCTTGAATTAAGAAAAATCTTAATTAGAAAAGTAGGTTTTTTTTTTCATTTGACAATCAATCTAAATGATAAGTAATAAGTGTGATTATTTTCATAACTAGGACATAATATTGATATTTTTCTGAATATCTACAAAAAAAATATTTTCATATATTTTTTATATGATATTATAATACAGTTTTTCAAAATTAAAATAATTGTTCACAATATAAAGGTGTTTAATTTAAGTAATGAACCTAATAGCCAAGGGACCTGGTAGCCCCATGGGTTATGGCAAGAAATGTTTTACTCAAAGCAAGCAAAATAAATACTTATTAGCGAGTTATAAACTTCAACAACTTCATAAAATAAGTATAATAATTAACTTTGATATTAGGTACATTAATAAATTTAAATAATCTGATTAATGTTATAAAATCAAACTCAACTAAGTCTTAACTTATTTAGCACATTTGCTCGTTTTTTTATAGAAATGCCTTGTTTTGTAGATGTAGACCAGTTTGGTTCTTTCGACTTCAAGCAAGTTGCTGATTAGCGTTTTTGAGCTTACTAAAACCGCAATATTCTGCATATCGTTTAAATCGTAGCCCTGAATAATTAATTGGTACCTCTGTAAGTCTTATTAGTTAATTCAAATAAAACAACAGAACCAGTCTTGAAAATGACATGTAATTTTAAATACTGTAGGTAAACAAGAGATCCGATATTTTAATTCCTTTATTAATACAACTTCACTGACATGTTCTAGAGGCGTCCGACTAGAGCAGACACTACTTAGTTAATATTTTCCGACAGTGGTACTAATTTTGTTGTACACAATCTCTAAACTAATTTGACAGTTCTAAATATAGTTCTATCCTTTGCACAACGCTCCTCGAGAAAAAGAATAGAATTACATTTAGAGCTGTCAATTTAGAGATTGTGTACAACAGAATAAGCACCATTATTCAACTTATTGCATTCAAATAATACAGCATTTTTTTATTAATAAGGCTACATTATATAAATACCCAGACGCGATTCTTCTTTCGCCGCGACTGTCTTGTCGCGCCAGAATGTAGTCTCAGCATAAGAATTATGTTTTACATACTTTAACTATATTAATAAATGAGTAAATGCTATTGTCATAATATAATATTGCAAATATAAAGACTAGCTACATAGTTACATCAGCTAAAATCATAAAATCGTAAATCTAGTCACAAAGAAAAGCTTTAAATAGCAAAAGGAACATATTACTGCATTTATGGCTACACATAAACATCTAAGTAAAAACTAGCTAATAAAAATCATAAATATTTTGTTCTATGCAATGTATGTAAATATGCAACTAAATCTAGGTAAATATTAAAGAACCAGTTCAAAAAATATGCGCAGTAAAATATACATATGTTTCTATGAAAAATAAATGCAATCGACGTCACTGTAGAACGCGAATTACAATGAAATAAATTATTTTATTTGTTCTAATCAACAAAAACAATTCTTCAATTTCATTAGCGACAGATTTTTATAATAAAAAAATCCTCATGAATACATTTTAACTTTCTAAGCATAATAAATTCATCCATTGAACGTAGAAAATTTCAGTATTTGGCCGCCAATTTGAGATTTACGTGACGTCATGCAAGCTATGTCGCTAAGGTTGCCATGAGGCATCTAAGCTATACCTATGAGTTTTTAGTTTAAACCTCATAAGTTTTTACGCGTTTGTATTCTATAATACTCTATGTGCTATAATGTCTGTAAACTACTTTCGCCAAGAAAATTGAAGATTTTTTGATACATTTCGAGTGTTTATTTAAAAACAGAACTAATAATAGCAGAATTTGAATAACATTTTCGTGGTACGAAGTAAAAACACTCTCGTTTAAATTTTTATTGTTGATATAAATGACACAACAATAGAGTTGAGGCAATAGACTAAATTTTGAGAACTCAACTAATAATCAATGTTTTTAATATCGAGGTACTTTATTTTTTTTTAATATCACATGTAAATTATTGATAAAAAATAAATACCGGGTACCTCAAGTCGGGCTTTTTGCCACACTCTTTAGAGTTGGAGGCTTTTACTTGTATTGTTACGTCATCGTTGGTCGATACAATCAACAGTTTTAATATAATTCGTTGATTTATTTTTAAATAGATAACATATTTTATATTCCTAGCTACTTCTTCAAAAGATGTACGTTACAATAAAGTATGGATAAAATATGACGTATATAAACTGAATGAATTACAATGAAAAAAATGTTAAAAAATATATTTCATATTTTATAATTATTACAAAAACCTGAGCCAAAATTACATTCTATAATATAATAACCGGCCAAGTGCGTGGCGGGCCACGCGCAGTGTAGGGTTCCGTAGTCACAATCCTCGGAAAACAGGTATAACTCCTTAACCTGTGAACCCTACTTAGCCGTGATAGTTTTCCTTTAAAATTGATTATATACCCTACTGCTGTGAATTTTTTCAAGTTCCTATATACTGCCATTTGGCTGATAGAGGGGGGGGACACTTGACTCTAATAAAAATTTGCACTTTAAAACATTATATTTTACAAACGGATCTAGAAATCGAAAAATGATGTTCCCACACCCACAGTATTTTTAAAAGACCTATTCAACGATACCCCACACTATGGGGTAGACGAGAAAAAAAATATTCATCCCCACTTTACATGTAGGGGAGCTACCCTAAAAAAAATATTTATCAAAATTTTATTTCACCACTTTGTCGGCGTGATTAATATTTATACTCATGCCAAATTACGGATTTCTAGCACTAATAGTCTTTGAGATTAACCGAGGACGGACGGACAGACGGACAGACGGACAGACGGACAGACGGACAGACGGACAGACGGACGGACATGGCGAAACTATAAGGGTTCCTTGTTTACTACGGAACCCTAAAAAAGTAGGTGCATATCAATCTTTAAAAAAAGTAGGTACTTATAGTTAAAAAACTTTTGAGAACTTTTTGTAAATCATTTGAATTTTGATAAAATATTTTCATGCACATAATAATATTAAAGGTTTGACAAATCGACTTAGTTACTTGTAAAGTAATTTTTAAAGAATAAAATCAATAATTTAAAGTCAGTACTTACTACTTACATACTAATTAAATATAATTTTGGCTCGAAATAAAAAGGGGTTTAACCTCTCAAGCGCTTTAGCGCAGATAAACGCTCCAATTTCTCTAGCATCTGGGTGCTTTAGCATAGATCTACGCAGTCTGACCTTTCTACGAAAATCACCTGTTTTGCTTAATATTTGTAGTCCATAAGGGTGTTTTTTGGTTGAAACGATCTCTAAACGAATGAACAATGCCCATAGACAACATAACTCCATGAAATAAGTGTGACACTTTGAGAAAAAATCATTTAAAAATACCGGCTCATTGCGTGCCTGCTAATAGGTGAAACTTGTGCAAACTGCTGAATTTTCAAGAGATTGCCGTATAAATGGATGAAATGTAAGTAATATTAATTATTATATTGTTTTGAGACATGATCCAAATAGTAATAATAAGTTATATTGTATGTTTATATAGTTTCATTCGAATACTCGAAATTTTGTTTGGAAATCTCTGTCATACAGTTTTACTATTTACACCGTTTTCTTCACTGAGTTTTGTGAAATTTTATGAGGATTTCAATAATATACACCAAACCATATCTTGGATAGCATAAACGAATAATATTTAACATTTTCGTAGTAACCTACTGAAAACCCACGGCAGGCTGTCAAAATGGGTGGTTATAGGGTGTTTCTTTTTGTTGTAACTTATTAGTATGCCGAAGCGTAGATATGCGCGTGCTTTATATGAGTGCAGAAAAATGTACTGTAAGTATTTAGGTTTTATTTTTTTATTCGAAGTGTCTAGCAGACCGACCAGCAGAAGACTAATTATTTATTATAAGCTTTTATTTAACTTGTAAGTGTATGTCTAATGGGTATGTATGTTTAGCTAAAATCTTGTCATTTTAGAGTTACGAATTTTTGAAATTTTACAGCATTTCCCTTTATTTCAATTAACACTAAAATTATGCCGGCAAAATGGAATGACGATGTAGGTGGGTTATTCAACCCCTCCCTCACTTCCCCTCTCCTTCACCATTGATATGTTCAAATATTCTTTAATTTATGTTATTTTACTTTATTTATTTAAGTGCTTCAATGGAACCTGACGACGACGAGCGGTCGACTCGACAGGGGAATCAGATCATATCCGGATTGATAGTTCAAAGATCACCAAGTGGAAATTTACGTGTGCAGAATGAACAGCTTTTTATAACTCGAACAGCGTCAGGAAGTTTGCAACCTTTACGAATCCCTGAAATTCCAGAAATTGTACAGCCAAGCGTTGCCACGCCTAGTAAACGGCGGCGACTAGAGTTTTCTGTACAAGATCTAGAGCCTATTATTCTGACTGCAAATGTGAGTGAACCGACCTCAGTTACCAGCGCAAGACAGGTCAACGATGTGATTCCTGATCAGTTTCCTGAATTGAGACCTGAGTGTATATCTATTGATGACATTGATACCGACGATATATTACATGCACGAATCCCTGAAATTCCAGAAATTGTACAGCCAAGTGTTGCCACGCCTAGTAAACGGCGGCGACTGGAGTTTCCTGTACAAGACCCAGAGCCTATTATTCTGACTGCAAATGTGAGTGAACCGAACTCATTTACCAGCGCAAGACAGGTCGATGATGTGATCCCTGATCAGTTTCCTGAATTGAGACCTGAGTGTATATCTATTGATGACATTGATACCGATGATATATTACATGCATCTCTTCGAGAAGAACTGGCGTTAGACTCAGGGAGTGAGGAGGAAGATAATGAAGACGACGATGAAGAACTCACAACAGCAATGCTCCGTACTATTCTTGGAGAAGGTTTTGATGATGAAGACGACCACCTAGAAGAGGCAGAAAGTTCAGTCAACTTTGATGAAAGTTACAATTGGTCAACAGACTTTAGCACCTTTAGAGGCCAAGAAGAAACTTATACTGAACAGGCGGGGCCTAAAATTCCATACACAAATCCATTTAAAATATTTTGTACTATATGGGATAGATCCACTATGGAAAACATTGTCAAGCAAACTAATGAATATGCTTGGCAAACTATTGTCAATGCCACTGATTCCGAGAGACATATTCCAAATAAATCCAGGATACATCAGTGGGTTGAGACAACAGTGGAAGAGTTGTATAGATTGTTTGCTATATTTATTTACATGGGTTTATGTGTTAGAGGCCGCGCAGATGAATATTGGACGACAGGAAGGCTAGGAATGCCAGGTTTCCGAAGACTTGTATCCAAAAACCGATACTACAATCTAATGCGATTCCTACATTTTGTAAATAACTTTGACTTGAGCCCCCACGTTCATGCTCACGAGCGAAAATTAAGTAAAATACAACCCATCATAGACCACTGTAATAAAAAATTTCAAGAGATATATACACCAGAGAAAGCCATTAGTATTGACGAATCTTTGCTGCTTTGGAAGGGGCGTTTAAGTTGGGTTCAATGCATCCGTTCCAAGGCAGCAAGGTTTGGCATAAAAACTTACGAGTTATGCGAGGCTACAACAGACTATCTTTTAAAATTCATGGTATATACAGGAATAAATATGGTAACCCAGCCTATACACGGATTTTGCCAGTCTACCGCAAAGATCGTCTTAAGATTGCTTGATGGTTACTTAAGCAAAGGTCATCTTCTTGCGATGGATAATTTTTACAATAGCGTGCGACTAACTAGATTTTTAAAAAGTAAAAAAACTGACGTCATTGGCACACTAAACCGACGTAGGATTGGCAATCCACCATTAATCAAAGAGCTCAATGAACGACAAATGAAGCGTGGAGATCTGGTAGGGGCACATTGTGGTGACATCACAGTTCTAAGTTGGAAAGATATCAAACTTGTCAACATGATATCTACTATTCACAATATCGACACATCTTCCGGTCATAGAGCAGGTACAACATACCAAAAACCTGTTGCTGTACATGCCTACAATAAAATAATGGGCGGAGTAGATCTAAAGGACCAGCTGTTGGCAATGTATCTGCTAGAAAGAAAAAGAGGTATCAAGTGGTACATAAAATTATTCAAACGTCTTATTAACATTAGTGTTCTGAATAGTTTTTTAATACATCGTGCTAATACTAGAGGAAATGCAAATCTGAAAACATATACTCACCGACAATTCCGTTACGCTTTAGCCGAGGAATTAGCCCAACAATACACTCCTATTAATCCCACCACAGTTAGGCAAATGAACCCAATCGATTCTGTTCGTTTAGATCGCATTGATCATTTTCCTGCCTATAAAGAGAACGATCCCTATGAAAGAACCAATAGTTCAAAAGTTCGTTATAAAAGGAGCCGATGTGTCCGGTGTCTAAAAAAAAAACAACGGACTGAAGTAAATTCGGTATGCACAAAATGCAATGTTTTTTTGTGCCTAGGCAATTGTTGGAAGGAGTACCATACTGTCCAAAATCTATAATTGTAGATCTAGAATTATAGATTTTGGACGGTATACTATTATGAATCTACTTGAGTTAATTCGCACATAGCCGTCCGTCCGTCTGTCAAAGCCTTGTAACTTCTGAAGTGCTAAACGTAAATCTTCACGGACTAACTTTTACGGACTACCTATGTTAAGTTAGATGACGCTTTCTGTCAACTTCGTTAATACGAACCTCTACGGTTCAAGTAAATGTGAAAATGACCTTGGAATATTAGGTTTGTATTTAAGAGCGACCTATGTAAAGAAACTCCTACTTCTTGTAGGAGTATCTTTACATAGGTATGGTTGGTGAAAACGGGCATAATAATAATGTCAATTTTGCTCATGTACCTATCGATTGAATGAATAAATAAGGGATACCGTTACCGCGAGGTCTCAGTTCGGGGCGAACCACTAGTATAGGTATGGTTTGGTATGGGGCAGAACATGTCGGGTCAGCTTATAAATAAATTATTATTTTATAGTTATTGTGTTTTATTTTCGTGCAAAAGATTTTTAAAATTACCTGACTACATTTTATTATATTTTTATAGCACCCTGTGTAAATGAAATTCTGTAAGGCCTGAGCGTAGATCTGCGCGGCGTCTATGTTGCCGTAGCGTAGGTATGCGCTTTCGAACAAAGTTTTTTGTTAGAGGTAATTTTGCTTCTTTTTCCAGTATTTGTATAAATATAGTTCATTCATGGTGTTTTTTAGATAGTTTGTTATGGCTAAAGGGTAAAAAAAAAAAAAAGAGTTATGGTCTATTTATAACCTCTATTTTATTCAATTTTTTCCGGTAGTGGTATGACAAAGTGGGAACCTCAGATTTTTGTTGTGCTAGATTTTAAAATAGGCATTATTAGTGAATTAATTTTGTACTATAGAACAGTTCAACTACTGTATTACAAAGAACTGCAACAAAACATCATATTAGATTCGATTTCACACGTAAGCAACTATCACAAAAAAATGTATCAGACAGGTGCGCGCGGTTAATAATGTGCGGCACCGTGGTGACGCGTACGGGTGCCGCGGTGCGGCAGATGAGAGGTTAAATTGCACATTTCAAAAACATCTGTATTATTTGCATTTTTGTAAACTATCTCTATAATCTATATAACAAACATTCAATAGTACTATCATAATAAAGTTAAGGTTCTCCCAAACATGTGCAAAATACCGGACGCAATGTCTACCGTCAAAATTTCATACTTTAAGTGAAAAAAATTACCACGTCACTTGGAGTTTCCAATAATGCATAATTAGTGAATATTTTTTCTGGAGTAACGAGAGATGATATAATTATAATGTCCTATGTCCATACGAAAAGTGGCGGCCATGTTGCGGCTGATTCGCCATAGATGTCTTCACAACACACACACACACACAATTCGAGACATCATAAGAACATGCGCCATTTGGTTTGGTTGGATTGTGCGTGTGTGAGTGTAGTAGACATTAGTAGTACATATCAAGTATGTTCTCTACAAGTCTGAAATTTTCACAATAAATTAGAGCCTGAAGCAACGGTTGAGCCTTATAGCATATAGTACAAAAAAAGAATAGAAACGTTAAGCCGCCATTTTCTGTTTCAGTCTTGTTCACGCGTCTTACTCAGAACAAGACAGATATAGAAAATGGCGGTGTAATGTTCCTATACTTATCTTGACCGCTTTAAATTGTACCCACTATGAGTATGTCGGAATAAGTTCACCGAAATTCTGCACTTGTTTGACAAAACTTTAGCCTCAAGGACCACAACTTTAAATGTAGTGCGGCAAGTGACGTGATCTCCTTTATTCGGTGACTGGTCTACACCCTAAAAGCGGGTAGATAGGTATTAACCTTAAGTTACAACGATGTACCTGCGCAGATGTCATTTTATTGATAGGTAAACGCTACTGCTCTTCATCCGCTATTAGATTTTGCATACGCGTCATGGTGGCCTGGTTACCAATCCACTACAATTTATTGGTTTATATTTCACTGGTGTATACAATCATTTTTATCTGCGCTAGCGAATATCGTTGATGTAACTTTATAAAAGTGGCAGTACCATATATCCAGCAGTGGACATGCCTCGGTTGAGACTTGAGACGATATTTGAAAGGTCAGCCTTATTATATACATTATTTTGGAACTGCGTCGATTCGCGTCATTTGTTACATCGTCAAGCAGTGGCCCTCGAGTAACGCCGGCTCCATACGTTGGCCCAAACCTTTATCCCAACGTATGGATGCGTCGCCGTGAGTAGTTTCTAACAAATCGACAACCATGTTGGTGCCAATGCTATTTCGTCTATCCAAAGTTGGGCGAAGAGTATTGGGGGCTAACGTGTGAGGCCGGTATAAGAATAGTGGAGATAAATAAAGTGTTACATTTAGTGAGAGAAAGGGAATGAAGCGTCGTTTGGCAGTGTCGGGGCGGGTGAGGGCAACATCGAATAGAATGACGTATTCCATAACAACTATAATGTATGAAGAGATCATTTTCTTTTATACAATAATATATAAGCGAAAAATTCTTATAATACGCTAATAAGGTTAGGGATGAATGCTGAAGTTTCATCAGTCACAGTTAATCTTCATCCATAATATACGCGACACGAACCACATTAGAATATACACACTTAGTTTTGGACGTACAATATTAAATCTTGGAGTAATCGCCCCGTGGCTCGTGCGCCGAAATGTTGATTATGCAAACTGCGGTAACACATAAATTGAAAACTAAAATTAAAGATTATGACTTTGAAACTTTAAGATAGTTACATGTAATTATAGTTCACAGGCATTGGCCTAGACACAACACTCAGGAACCCGGATGAGCTAGCTAGTCATAGGCCAAACTGTCTGAATTATATGTGACGAATTTCTGGCCTATTCTAACAGTGTCTAAAGTAGTCCAAAACTGATAAATTTTTCCAATTTAAATATAAATTTATAAATTGGTGAAATTGAGTACCAGGGAAATAAAATTGAGTAAATGGTAAAATTAAATATCAAACCTGGGAAGGTTATACAGGTTTGCTTCAGCATTTATTCCTAACATCGTAACCGATAGTCACATTTCAAAAAGGGTAAACAACTTTATTCGAAAAAATCTTTTCAATATAATGAGCAATTAGTGTTAATTAATGCTTATTCGAAAGTATTAAATTTTGTTTTTTTTTCATTCCTTATAAAATTGGCAACAATGAAAAATATAGCAATGTACAAAATTACATTTAGTCATTATAGTGCAAGAGCCCACAGTATAAAATGGAAAGAAATCAGTTTCATTCGTTGACAACACTAATGGCCAGAAATCATTTAAAAAACTTCCTCGATCGACCAGCTGAGAATTGAACCTGGAACCTCTCATAGCTAAAGTTTTGTTTTTCGAAAATAGCGGTGCCGTCACATGGCAGTCGCTTTGATGGTACCATTAGACAACGTGCTTTTGATATTGAGCTTGGGCACCGTTTATATGGCATTTATATCACACTTTTTACTGGATAAGTATAGAAACGTTCACATGTTGTTTCGTGCACGTTTAGTGCAAAAAAACACATGCAACTTTATATTACTTGTTAACTGTACTAAATGTACGTACCACTACGTCATTCTTTAGGTTAAAATGTAGTGTTATTGACGTGTGAATCTTCGATCTTACGAGAACGGGCCTTACGGTGGCATTAATGCCCTTTCAAACAACCACGCCATCTTGTTTCAGTTCATAACTTTACAATGATGTCATTCGTCGTTAAATAACGGCCGCATTGTGACGGCACAGCTAGCTTAGAAAAATATACCTTATAGGACAACAGGCTGCGTCTGAGAGGTTCTCAAACTTTTACCAACAGACTGAGCTTTTATAAAATACCTCCCCCATTTTATTTGTTGGGTTCTTAGACTATAATATTATACGTGAGAAGACGTGACGCGCGTTTGGCCTCCGTTTATAAAACATTAAAGAATACACAACCATTATGTCTTCAACAATCACGCACCACGGGAAAATATATAATTGCAGTCACACTGGCACACAGTAACAAGTTGACACACAGACATATTAGCTGAAGAGCTAGTGGGAATTCCTGAAGTGGTACTTGTACCTCTTAAAATTTTGAACCATTAATTTAACTTGTATAGATCCCTAGTCTGCCGCACCATGCTATGACTAACCGTCAATCATATTAATCTTTTATGCACATGAAAATAATGTATTGTTCATTCTACATCATGCAAACCAAAACTCATTTTTACGGAAATTAACTAATTTTGTATCACTATTGTTTATGTCTATTTGGCCATACTAAAATTTAATCTAACTTAAGTTTATTGAATAGTTTGTTTAAATTAAGTTGGTAAAGGACAAAGCAAAATTAATTCTTAAAATTAATCATAAAATCCTAAAAATCATACCTACTATGCACATTGTACATACCTAATTTGCATAGTGCATTTTTTTTCAAGTGGAACTGTATGGGGATTGGGGATATCCATAGAAGATAGAGAAAATGTCGTACAGGGGAACAGTTAAAAGAAACACACTATAATATAAAGCCTAGCATCCACTAGGCCATTAAATCGAATCGCAAATTATTCGCTTCCCTATATTTTTATATGAAAAAGCGTCAATAAATATAGAAACGCGGCTTGCCGAGCCAAATCTCTCACGCATAGTAAGTTTAGGGAGGCGAATCACTTGCTATTTAAATCAGTGACTTAGTGGATGCCAACAAATAAAATCATCAGATCTGTCCTATTCCCATTGAAATAAACTTAAATTACATTAATTTTAGTATGTCCAAAATATGAAGACTATATTTTTCATCTACTCTGTTATTCATATGAACTTGACTAGCCACCATATATTCACTTACGGCCAAAATTAATAATAATAATCTATCTGAACCAAAATTTAATCCAGGTATTTAGTAAAGTATTGGTAAAACAAATTGCAATCTAAATGTCTTAATTTTATTGATACTCTTTACTACATTCTGGATTAAACTTTTGACCTTCAATCTTTATATTATATTTTGGATTAGATTTCGGTCGCTAGAATGTAAGTTTTTAAGCAAAGAAACTTTTTCACTGGAGTTGACATTAATCCATTGTATGGATCTGAAATTTGATTGTAAAACTTAACAGATTCACACTAAGTTATGTTCAGTTCACTATCTTGATTTACACTCAAATTTCTATTCATCCATATTATCCATATTGAAACATATTATGTTATGTTTACGTTCTATACATTCATATATTTTATTCTTGTGAACAACATATAAGCAAAAATACATACCGGCCATACAAAAGTGTGTAAAAAGCTATGAGATTACGAGCTATATGAGCTGAGAGCACTTGAATTATTATCACATATTTTGTTATCAGTCGAATGCAGAACTAACTTCCGCATTGGGTCTACAATTATTTTAGAATTGTCCTCGTCACTTGGATCCTGTTCTTTTAACCTTTCCGTTGCATCATCAGCAGGCTCCGTCGTCTTAGCAGCTGTCTTATTGTCAAACACTGGGAAGAAGTTGAAATGTGATTTTCCATTACTGACTGGCTTATTCGTTTTTGATTTCTGTTTCTTGACGTCACTGTCATTTTGTTTCAAATTTATGTTTTTTCTCGAAAATTCATCCTCTTCATTCGATAGATTCGTTTTAGAAAATTCATCCCAATTTTGTGTTTTTCCAGGCTGCCAATCTTTTCTGTATGAACTTGAAGGTTTAACGTTTTCGTTTGTTGCAAATTTTTGCTGTATGTCATTGATTTGATTGTGATTTTCTCTCGTTGATACTATCTGACCGTACACAGGAGTACAATAAGTAGTGTCTTGATCTATGTTGCCACATCGGTTGTCTCTATTTACGTAATTCTGGTTGAGTTGGCAGTTGTTCATTCCGGAATCAAACTCAGACTTTTGCCCAGCATTTTTAAGTATTTGCTTGGAGGATTTGAGTGGGAATTTCCTTTTCTCACAATTTTGTGTCCTATTTGGGGAGGTGTTGTCGTATTGTTTGTTTCTGCCATTTGTTTGATCTTCTTCATTTGGATCCTCACAACCTATTCCATCGATGTCGTAAACCTTTAATTCAGAATGGATACTCTATGTTAATACAACAAATCTTAGTGAACATTCAAATAATTGAATTATATTATAGTAGGTAGTTTAACTACTTTCAACTTTGTATTCAGCTGCCTACCAGATTTTTGTTATATTCAAATATTTAATTATTTTAACATTATACATTTTCTGTTTTTGTTTCAATCTGCTTTTCGAACCACTGGTAGTCTTGATTTATTACAAGAGCCACCAAGTTAGCCTACATGAATTAAAATTTAAATTATTTAGAATTTTTTTAAGATGCATTGCGTCTCAGAATGATTTGATGATCTTCTGTATATTCCATCATTTTTAGCACATAAAGCCAATCTTGAACATCAGTTTTTTAAGTCGATCAAATGAAATTCACACAAGCAAGCAACCCATAAGCTAGTTAGTAGTAATGCCAGCATTAAGATAGTTACTTACTAGGTAACTAGTTTATGCTGGTTATTACTATAACCAGCTTAAGTTAGTTACTACTTAGTAATATTATGGATATTTTAGTATTTACCTTATACATAACATCTTGGTTGAGCCCTTTCTCCCGCTCCCTCTTGGTTTGCACGGCGAGCCAGACGTCCTTCAACTCACCAGCTAGGTCTCTATCCTTGAGAATGACAGGGTTCCGTGTCAGCGCCAGGCCGGGGTTCATGGCCTCTACGAAGTCACACAGCAGGCTGACCAGCGCTTCTCGATCCTGGAATATTTGTTTGCATAACAGAATTCCGAATAGGTAATAAAAATGTTACCCTAGACAAATTTCGGCAGCGGCAGCCAGTCATCTATTTATATTATAGTGCACAACTGTGTGCATAAACAAAGGTGTCCTTTCTATTCCCTCACTTGCATTTTCAGAGGTCTGGGGCTGCTATTGAGAATTTCTTGACACAAAAGCACTATAACTCATTTTTTTAGAACACAAAAGCACTATAACTAATTTTTTTGGGTTAAGAGTAACCCACAAACTCTGGGTGTTAGTTTAGGGGCAAAAAACTAGTTCTAGTACTCAAACATCATAGCAAAATATAATAGAGATAGGCCTATGCTATGCATCCAGCATAGGTATAAATCATAAATGAATATGTTAATGATACACTAAGTAGCAATAAGACAGAAACACATGTTACATATCAAACCAATGACAAATGTGGTCTCATTTTAATGTAACTTATTTTAACTTACTGTTGGATTTGTAGCATTCTTGCCATTAGCCTTCAGTATGTCAGGGTTGACCATCACCGCAAACACTAATAACGGTGGACGATTACTGTTGGGACCACAGCCTTGATGTACCTAAAACAAGGTGTGGCACATACAAATATTTATTATAATCTTAATTTTCATAATGAACAATTTTTAGCAAGTTATAGTTCACAACAAGGCAGAGCCTCAGAGATGAGGGCCTCATAATATGTTTCCTACCACTAAAGCCTTACAGGCCTTCCCTCTCATAGGAGAGAGGGCCTAGAGAGCTTAGACCAGCCATGCTGCACGCTGCACTCAAGTGTGTGATTTGTATAAAGAACAATAAAATCTTCTTACCTAGATAAATAGTGTTTTAAAAACATGTTACAATTATAGGTATGTATATTATGTTAGTGTTTATTATTGTTTAGAATCACTAAAATATATAATCTTGTATCAATAGTTAAAGGTAGATTTACCTGCATGCCTCCATACAAGGGTATAGGATCCGAATACTGTTTAGGATTTGCTATTTTCTGCCATCCTAGCACATTTATATACAGTTTCTCTGTCGTATCCTTTATGGTATCCTGTATGCACATATGAGGCTGTGGCGGATTTTTAAATTGACGAAACGCCCGCGATGCACGCACATATTGTATCGGCACAGTCCTTTCGGGAGAATTTTGGGTATCCATATCAGCACTGACACTTAGAATGCAAAAACTTAGCTATAGTCTAAACAATCGCTACAAATACCAATACCCATCTAATGACATTTTCTTAGTGCAGCCCGTCCCGAACAAGTTTGTTGAACTCTGGCAGCCGCTTCCGAAACACGTTAATTGTATAAACAGAACGTGTAGCACTCAATTCATTAACAAGAAACTGTTTACATACTGGGTTTTCTTTAAATATTTGTATTAGAATAATAAATCTTTAGCTAGAAATAAAATAAAAACTCGATAAAACACGGATAAAATAGAAAGATGTCAAAAAGAAATCCCGAATACAGAGCACAGATTAATAATGATTAGTATCTACAATCTACATACAGAATATCAAACTTAGTACTTACACAGACAAACAACCTAACTTGAAATTGAAGTTGATTACTCTGTGTCAAGAAGGTTAAACAATAAACACTGGAGAATGAAATGCAAACAAAACGAAGCCAAATTATGTCTTGAACAGGTCTCAGTCATTTTTATCTCGTACTCACCTACTTAAATAGAGTATGTGAGGTATAGAAAAGTCTCGACAAAAACTTATCACAGGTGAGGTCTTTACTACAAATGTTTTAGTTGAGAATGAAATGCAAAAAACGTTGTAGCAAAGAAATTTGGCGTTGAAAAGGTCTGTTGTTTTTGTCTCATTCTCACCTACTTAAATAGAACACCCTAAAGAAAAATAGCACAGGCGAAAGACCTTGTCAAGTCACAACAAATGTTTTAGGCGCAGTTTCCAGTGTGTATAAAATATATAGTTATAACCTTCTTGCTCTGTACGAGTTACAGCAAAAACACACTTTACGTGTCAAAGGCCATGGCGCAAGCGTGTGCAAAATATCGATATAGTTACATCACTAGCACCTGACATCATCATTTTCGAACTTGCGACCACCGCGAATTAAGAAAGAACTAATAATATATGTACATCTCTCTCTAAAGCATTAGAATATCGTAAAGAAAATCAAGGATAGGTACATGTCTCCGCTACTAATTTTAGCCTGACTCCTATGTGACATATATTGTGTTAGATGAATCCGTTAGGCCTCTTGTTAACATGCCGTGGAATTACACGTTTTACGTTTTACAGTGACAGTGTTGTATGGAGCACAATGGGAGCTTGTTAACACGCACGGCGCGCCGTCTGGCGCAATCGCGGCGTGCCGGACGCGCGCCGTACGGCGTGATTTACCTCAGTGTTATGGAGCACAATGCGAGCTTGTAATGCTTCTAGCGCCCCAGTACTAATATTGTAGTCTTTGTCTTTCGCGCCACGACACGCCAGGACACATAAGTGTGTTTCCAGCGTTACTCTTTCTTTCGGAAACACAGAAGACGGGTTCGGAAATGTCTATGTTATGTGTAAAGATAGGCTCACACTATGGAATTTTTATACCTACTTTATTTTAATAGGTAACTATTTCAAGCGTTTTAAAACCAGGGTCAGATTTACGCTGAATACTGTGTTCCGAGTGAGAACATATTATTATTACATCTAGTTAGAACGGCAATGTGGCTAATTCTGTTGTACACAATCTCTAAACTAAACTAAATTGACAGGTTTAAAAATAATGCCATCCCCTTCAGCAGGGAGGATTGTGAAAGTGACAGGAATATATTTAAACCTGCCATTTTAGTTTAGTTTAGAAATTGTGTACAACAGAATCGGCCACAATGCCACACACTGCTCACACTAAACAGAGGGCCAGTGATTATGAAAATGTCAATTTCAAATGAAGTTCAA
This sequence comes from Melanargia galathea, assembly GCA_920104075.1. NCBI lineage: Eukaryota > Metazoa > Arthropoda > Insecta > Lepidoptera > Nymphalidae > Melanargia > Melanargia galathea. The sequence continues at coordinate 1,012,274 of OV049865.1, forward strand.
GTTATTTACATTTAGCGAGTGAGAGTAAAATAATAACAAGGATAATTTGGCTTGTCTACTTGTCGGACTTCGGAAGCGATTTTTTGTACGAAATAAAGGGAATAAGGTTCACGGTCGAGAAACGAAAAGTAGGGCTTTCGTTTTTTGCCAGTTTCAGTCAATAGTAAGGTAACCAACGAAACAAAATTTTCTGAATTTGGTGTAAATATTTTAATTAATAATTCTACAGTGTATATTATATTGTACATTATCTATAATAATTCAAGAAGCAACTATATATCTGATTGAAGCTTGTATCGATCGTGAGATTCAGTAATTGATAAAATATCAGGTAGGTACTAAATATTACAAAACAAATTCCGCCAAGTTTGTTTGTCTGTGAGCGGTAATCTAATTAACTATTTCAGGGATTTCCATCCATTTTTTCTTATGCAAAAGTCAGATGAAAATCTCTGGAGTAGGTAGGTTCTGAGATGCATGGTTAGTTGCCGCATGCGTTGACGAAAAGGGTATAAGTAGGTATAGCATTCCAATAAAGTCAATATAAAATCCCACTCGTGCGAGGTCAAGGTGTATCAGTTAGTGTTACTGAAAAAAGTGCATTTTAGTAGTGCTCTACTCTAGGTAGTGATCCAACTTGATATTTCGTTGGCAATTCACTGTCTCAAAAGAGTATAGTAACTATAGGCTCCTTTCAAAATCTGAAACAAAAAAATATCTTTATAAGTCTGTAATTATTCATAACTAGCTTTTGCCTGCGGCTTCGCCTACGTGAATTTCGATTTTTCACAAATCCTGAGGGAATCATGGATATCTGTTTTCCGTTTCCGCTCTCTTTTCCAACCTTTATACCTACTTTCAAGGAAGTTTGCTATAGTAATCTACATATAGCTGTAGATATAGATTTCGGGTTTTCCAAAATCCCGCGGAAACTGTGGATTTTTCCAGGATAAAATTGTAAAAAGTGTAAATGTTTATAGTTAGGGCATAATCTATCTCCATTCAAAATTTCAGTCAAATCGGTTCAGTAGTTGCGACGTTATAGAGTAACAAACATCCAAACATCTAAAAATCCAAACATCCACACTTTCACATAAGGAGATAAGGATATAAAGATATAAGATAAAAAGACACTTGAGTCAGATTTGTATAAACAATTAACGCAGAAACTACGACTATTAAATCCGTTAAGGATATTATAATCTTCAAATGCTAAACGGCGTGATTTTGAGTCTCTTGCTAACTACACTCATACCTAACTTCGTTAATTAGTAACCAACATTTTAAAAATGAGTGGGTGTGTCAAGCCGTGTTTGTTATATATTATTACTAGCGGACCTGGCAGACGTCGTCCTGCCTGCTATTAGTGCCACCTACCGGGTCCAATTTTTCTACTTATAAACTTTCCTCTTGAATCACTCTATCTATTAAAAAAAACCGCATCAAAATCCGTTGCGTAGTTTTAAAGATTTAAGCATACATAGGGACATAGGGACATAGGGCCATAGGGATATAAGGACAGAGAAAGCGACTTTGTTTTATACTATGTAGTGATTAGGTATATCATTATAGGTATATATTATTTTTATACCGTGATGAAAGTAGAAAGAGTTAGTTGTGTAAAAGGGCCTGCGGTATACGTGTGCACTAGGCTCAGCTGGCCTGTCAGCAGTACCACGTCTCTACGTTGTTTCCGAGTAACGGAAGCTGCCCACCATTCGCTCTCGTAGGGACCCATAGCCACCTGATTGTTCTGAAATTATTTATTAATAATTAACAAATCAAATCCAAACGGGAATCAATCTTGGTTACTTGTTTTGAAGGCATCTTTCGTTGTTATGAAGTTCGCAATGAAATAGTTATTTTAATTGTTATCCAGTTAAAATAATTATTAGATTGACTTCACTTCTTCATTAAGTAAAGTTTGAAAGTAAACAATTATGTGACTATTATACTTTGCAGTAATTTTTAAAAATCTTACTTTTTCTAGAACATCATCACTGTGCCAGCAAAACATGAACAACTGAGCTACTCCAAAAATTAAATATTCTGCCATTAGAATTTTTTGCGAGGCACTCGTGGATGACTGCAAGAATTATCTGATTTATTACTATTTTATTATTTTTCTGTGAAAACTAAAATAATTAGGTATTAACCTTTAAGTATGGACGTGGAGTCTTACAGGCTACTCGATGTTTTCGTTATCTTAGTTTCACCTGATTCCCCCCATTCCCCGCGGTTGAGCGGCTCAGTAGCTTTTGTTTTAGCTGTAAAACTACCAACAAGGAAGTAGGTTGCGTCTTCCGATGAATATCACGTAAGTAATGCCCATAAAAATATTGACCGGAGCCTGTCAGGCTACACGTCCATTTTTGCCCTATGACATATTTTATAAGAGCGATTATGTTTGTTTCAAATTTTCTAGTATAAAATGTCAAAAAACATTATAGTCGGTAGTTCTAAATCAAAACGACTAACTAGGAGTTCTGTTTAGGGCCCTGTGAGAAAATCCTTTTGTGCAGGAGATCAATCTTTCGAACTAGAAGTGAGTGAGTTGTTGTTAGCTTCGGATCAGTGTGACAATGAAGAGAATATTGCAGATCTTTGATATTGGAGTCCAAATTGATACAAAATCATGAAAGTGACAATGATGAAGATCAGGACCAAGATCAGGACTAGGACCAGGACCTATATTTGCGTTGGGTGCAACAAACCTGTGTCTCCTTTGTGCACTGACTACCAATAAATTTACGTTATTAGACTGTTGTCAGAATTTTTTATATTTGTTAACTGAAGTAGGTGTTTTGTGTTTTTGGTTTCTTATTTATTATATTTTGAGAAAAAAATACTCATTTTGTTACAGGATTAAGTTTGGCTGTTTTTAATACCTAAAAATGTAACCTTAGTAGATTTAGACTAAAAAGTGCCATAATATTTTGATTTTTAAAATTTCTATAATTTTTGAAATAAAAGTTGATTATACAAGCACGTTATTTTATTGCTAAATCCCATAACTTTAATATTAAATCGGTTTTAAAGCGATCTTATATCAAATTCCCCAAAAAAAATGTGTGTACATATAGGAGCCTGTGAGACTACACGTCCACAGTAGTGTTAAGAAAAAATGACGTCCATACTTAAAGGTTAATGATGTGTTATTTTATTTATTAATTAAACTCTACAATACACAATTGTTTTGATACTAATAGTTAGACTAACTCTTCCACTAATAAATTATCACAAGATAAACTCATATCACTCACTCTTTTCTTTATTTCGTCACAAAAACAAAAGATTCGTAACGCGGTTCGCGCCATTTTTACGCGACATGCCCGCGCGCGCCTGACTCATAATTTTATGCGTGGTCAGTGGATTACCAAGTAGAGATAACAAAAAAAAATTTAAATAGAAATATCCAAAATACCATTGTGGAATAATATTAATAATAATAATGATTAATTTGGTTAATATATTACAATTGTAAAATATCATCAAAGAATTACTAATTCATGGTTTACATACGTAAGTATCAAACTACTAAAGTTGATACTGTTTCGTACGTAATAATAATCACAATAATAATATTATAAAGGTAAAAGATTGTGTGTGTATATGTGTATGTGTGTTTGTGTGTGTGTATGTGTGTGTGTGTGTGTGTGTGTGTATGTGGGGTTTTGAAAAACCGAAATGTATAGCTACAGCTATGATTACTATAGCAAACTTGCTTGAAAGTAGGTATAAAGGTAGGAAAAGGGAGCGGGAACGGGATCCACGATTCCCTCGGAATTTGTGAAAAACCGAAATTCACGCGAGTGAAGCCGCGGGCAGAAGCTAGTTTTACAATATATAAATAAGCTACTCATATTCACTCCTGAATAGTTTTGTATGGGAATTTTCGTCAAAATTTCTATATGTAGGTAGTTACTCGTATGAGTACAAGTCAAATATTATAAATCTAAAAAAGTAGTTGGGAGCTGAATGTGAAAAATTCTAGAGTATAGCCACGAAAGTTTGTGTGTATGTATGTATGTATGTATGTATGTATGTGTTTGTTACTCTATAACGTCGCAACTACGAAAAAAGCCGCAAAAAGGTTGGAAAAAGGAGCGGGAACAGGAATCGGAAATCCACGATTCCCTCAGGATTTGCGAAAAACCGTAATACACGCGAGCGAAGTCACGGACAGAAACTAGTTATTTAAATAAAATTTCTATTTCAATATTTATTTTTGGGTCAACATTCAAATTTCAGATTATACAAATATCCAAATTTCAGATTTCTAATTCATTTCATCTGCGACCTAGATATGCCTGACGTACTGGGAGGGGAGAGTGTAGGGGGCGCTGATAATAATTAAACTTGTAGTCAGTTTATAGAATTAAAATAAAATATTATATACCTAGTTTACGTCCAACTATCACACTAATATTATAAAGACGAAAGTTTGTGTGTATGTATGTATGTCTGTATGTTTGTTACTCTATAGCGCTGCAACTACTGAACCGATTTGGCTGAAATTTGGAATGTAGATAGATTATACCCTGGATTAACATATTATAAGGCTACTTTTTATCCCGGAAAATCCTAGATTTTACCAAGGGATTTTTAAAAAACTGAAATCCACGCGGACGAAGTCGCGAGCATCAGCTAGTTATCTCATATAAAAAGTTAGCTATGTTCTATACTATTTTACCCACTACTAGTTCACACCACTATTTTACATTACTTAATTTTGAAAACAAACTTTTTTTTGTGACGCTACAAGACGTCGTAATTTCTTGAAATATTCTATTTTTAGAATGGCCTCGGGTCTCGTGACATTTTAGTTTTGCTTTTGGTTTATCGTTATTATAATATATTATCTGCCTATTATATACTAAAATAATTATGTAATAATACTCCTATATATATGTACTACAAAGTTATCTATATCTTAAGATACTATCGCTTTTTAGTGAATAATAATTACGTAAACAAAATAAAACATAGTTTACAAATATTGCCATAAAAAAAGTTTTATACTTTTTCTGCTATGTTATGTCTTTTATTACATAAATTTAACACTCCAAATATATTCTTTGTCTTATTCCCAGTAATTTGGTACATAAAACATATATATTACTTACAATCATTACCTAAATCTAATTTAATTTGTTTGCATAAGCAGTGCTCGAATTGAAGTTGAAAGAGACAAAATGGCGGAAACGAAATTTTAATTCTCAAGTTCTAACATTTAATTTTTGGTCATTTCATTTTACGTTCAATTTAACTCCGATATATCTTATTCTTTAGGTAGTAAGATACAGAATCGAGTAATATTTTTTGTTTATTTATGACTTTTGTATCTGCGTCATAAACCAGCGACCAATGGGCGCGCTATTTTTATGAACACCAATGTGATCGGTGGACGCTACAGACCGTGCGAATTTCACGAACACCTATGTGTTCGAGGGACACGTGACGGGTTAAACGTTGATACTTACAGTCATCTGAAACGCAGTTGTACAAAGCATCAGTGTACACATTACCACATATAAAAACATTACTGGTGATAACAGGGAATTTAACAATTTTGAATACCTGTAACAAAAACAAATAATAACTAAATACATACAAAGCAAAATGCCTTCTTTATTTACTTAATTATTGTTTTGGTATCGAACACAGATGCTTGAATTTAGGTGCTATTTTCGATCATTAGTCACGAGATAGTTCGGTGAAATCATAAAATGTCGATAAAATGAATATAACGTAATAAAAATGGTTCACATAGGTAATATTATATTTCAATATATTATTTTACCAGTGACTTTGTATGTATTGTAAGCACAGATTGTAATAGTGGGATTTAAAAGCGTATTAAAGTCTGTTGCTGAGTAAATTCAGTAAAGCTTATTTTTTAAGATACTACTTACCAGCTAATAATTTCAAACGTCCTGAAAATAATTTTATGTATATTTTAGAGCCTAAGGCTCCAAGCAAACATATTTTTGATTCCAAGAGAATAAAGGATAGGTACTTTAATCTTAAAAGTGCGCTCAGAGCTCTCAATCTCTCTCTTTCTTATTTTTTAAGGTTTTGGATACGAACATTAAAATTTTATGAAATGTTTTATTACAAGAATTATAATATTTCATGGAAAAAGTAGTATTGGAATTTATCTTATCGGAATCTTCTATCTATAATATAATAAAACTGTAACAGATCCAATTCTGTACATTGAAGATATTTTGAAAATTTTTATTGGAGGGCACTCTATAATCGATACTGAAGCCAAAACTGTATTTTTTTTAATTTTTGTCTGTAATATAATAAAACTGTAACAGATCCAATTCTGTACATTGAAGATATTTTGAATTTTTTATTGGAGGGCACTCTATAACTGATACTGAAGCCAAAACTGCAATTTTTTTCATTTTTGTCTGTCTGTCTGTCTGTCTGTCTGTCTGTCTGTATCTTGGCCGCGCATCACGCCGAAACTACTGAATGGATTTAAATGAAAGTTGGTACGATTTGAGTTTATACTCCGAGGTAGGATATAGGATACTTTTTATCCCGAAATTCAGCACGCTTCTCTTGGGAGAGGGGATGAAAGTTAAAACGTGTATTTAGCTGTAATTCATTAACGCGTTGTTCGATTTCACTTATTTTTTTTTTTGTTAGAAAGGTAATACTTTAGATATTGTCCCGTAAATATTTCAAGGTCATAGATTTTTTACTTCAGAAATGACAGACATTACAACCCTCAGTATTGCGTTCAAATAACTTGGGACCCGGATCTTTGAACGTACGGCTTATTTTAAACTGGTGTGCGTTTAAATTTATGGTTGTCGGTCTGTCTATTTGTTCAGCTAATCTTTGAAACGGCTGGATCGATTTTAATGGAACTTTCAATGTTGTAAGGAGTAACTTAGGCTACATTTAGTTTAGGTACAAAAAAAGATTATGGGATCCAATCCAATCCTATATAAAAACCTATATCCACGCGGACGAAGTCGCGGGGATCGGCTAATAAAAGCATAAAACTCGTTATTTACTTAGATGTCAGTAAAATTGAAGTCTAACTACAGTGTTTTAGTCACAAGTCTCAAACTGGAAATGAAAATTAAATTATGTCTACTGTGCCAAGAAAATTGTATAGATCCTTAATTTAGTTATTTACAATTATTATTGCTCTAGTATTCTTCTGCTAAAGAATTCTTACTGAGTCTTATTGAAATTTTAGTAATTACTTAATAAACAAAAGACATGATTGACACGGCTTTGAGACAAATGGTCGCTAACTATGGACCTCATAAGAAAGCTCAGAGTCAAGTCAACATGTGAAATGAGGAGATCCGTAGAAGAACCAGAGTAATTAAAATAACTGAATGAATCACGAAGCTAAAGTGTTGATGGGTAGGACACATAGCTCGAAGAACCGATAGATGTTGGGATCTCAAGGAGTCGGCATGGCGACCGCACACTGGAAAGTTGACAGACTTTCCACTATAAAGACAGACAACATCAAACGAGTTGCAGGAAGCCGCTGGACTGAAGTGGTGTAAGACTGACGTACTCGAATGTATGTGGAACTCCCTACCTAGCAAAAGACGTCTATCGGTTTTTCGAAGAAGAATAACTATAAGGAATTAATAGATTTTGACAATTTTTCACTCAGCGCCAAAATCAAAATCGCTTAGAATCAACGAGATGGCTTAAAAGCGAGTTCTTTGCTCTGAATGTAATTCAGATAAAGTACGAGTATATTTCCCTTCTTAAGACCTAGCTAAATAGTAACATTTTAACCGACTTCAAAAAAAAGGAAGACATCAATTCGACACGTATGTATGTAATATTATTGGAACTGCAAAATATTCACATAATATGATAATCTATAAGGGCTTCCAAACAAGTACACAAAATTCCATAGGTGTATGTATGTATTTATGTATGTTTGTATACTTATTTCTCCAAAACAATTGATTAGATTGTGAACATTCTTTTTTATTGACTTACTTTTACTTCAAGTTAGGGAACAGTCCAAATTTAATCAAAATCGATTCAGTAGTTTTCAAGACATGGACTGTTAAATGTGTTGGAAGTCGATTTAACTTTCAATCTTTTTAGATTATCACTCCTTGATTTACAATTTCATTAAACTCTAAATATCCCATCGGGAAAACACATTTTATAACGTTTCTATTGATTTTTATGAATTTATTATTTTATGTGCACAAAATTAACATTTTAGAAAAACCATTGTGTTTTTCTACTACTAGAAAAGTGTACAGTGTGTGTGTCTGTCTGTTCCTCTGTAGCGTTCGAACGGGTGAACCGATTTCAATGTTTTTTTTTTGTTTGAAAGGTGAAATAGACGAGAGTGTTGTTAGCTATGTTTGATGAAAATCGATCCAAGATGGCCGCCGTTACAAAATGGCGGATTACATATTTTTTCACAACTCTCTTTATATGGGTATCAAATGGAAGGGCTTGACTAGTAGAATAGCACTATGCAAATCCAAGATGGCCGCCACCGCAAAATGGCGAATGTCGGGGTTTTTAAATTTTTAATTTATACTTGTTACTGAAAGTTTAATTCTCCTAAGAAGGTTCAGGGTCTCTCACTGAGCAATGGAAAGAGATATGCTTGGAGTATTCATGCGGGATCAAATCAGAGATAGAAGAGTAGAAGATATAGGTACAGCTTATCGAGTTGCGAAGCTGAAGTGACAATGGGCGGGACACATACGGGTAGCCGAAAGAACCTATAGACGTTAAGCGCAGCGTTGGATGACAGCCCAGGACGGGCAATCTTATGCGAGTCGTTGGCAGCCTCTGAGCGGCACAAGATCGGGTTCTTTAGGGATCATTGCAAGAGATCTATATCAAGTTGTGGACACCTATCGGTAGGAACGACAAAATCTTAGTAAAATAATTTTATTTTTAAGGAATAAGGAAATATTTATTTAAAAAAGGATATCACTGTAACAATGTAAATAATAGAAAAGCCTTACTTCATAAGCAGATTGTGTATTTTGTACAGCTCTTGAATTGTTTCTGCGTTTTTCTCATCAATGACACCACATACGACACCGTTGAACATTTGCTTACATCTTTCTCGTAATAGCTCCAGCTTCCCTCCAAAAAACACCATGAAAACTATTACACTTGAATCATAGGCAGCCATAACTGAACTGCCATAAACAGAAACAGCAAGTTGTAGTGAAACATGAATCCACGAGCCCGGGGAAGAGTATTGATCGAAAGGTGCCCAAGAACTGAAGATATGTGGAAAGGTTTCCGTTCCATTATGTATAGCTTGACGATAAGATGACGAGGACAAATATTTTATTAAAGGAGTTGTTACAACTGTAACGAATGTCATGAAAACGAGCACCCAGTAGAAGTAAGTTATCCGATGGCAATATTTTGTATATGAATCAAGAATTTTGTTTCTGGCTTTGTTTTTATATTTCCTTTCATATTTATCAGCTTCAGTAACGTATTCTATCAAATCTCTCCAGTTTGCTTGCCAAAAAATGAACGTGTTAGCCTTGACGGTACAAATAATGCTAAGCATCGAATTCTTCAGGTTAGTTATAAGGAGATCTAAATTCCATCCTATTACGAATAATTCCATATATTGTGTGATGACAAATAGGCATCCCAGTGCATGCACTATTATGCGAGCTATTTTGCTTTTAATATTTTCTGGCAAAATTAATCCCGTTATTGTAAGAATCCAGTAGTTTGGCCCAAGAAGTGGTCTGTCAGGGTCGTTTAGGTTTTTTAGAAATTTTGTGAACATTATGTGCGTTAGGTTTGATGTGAAGCAAAAGTCAAATAATGCTGAGGAAGAAATAAATTCTTATTTATACACACCCTATTTGGAACATCAGCGTCACTAAAGGGAAATATTGTAGAAAATATAAAACATTTGTAAATCTTTTCACTGGTTTGACAGTGTACGCCGTCCTCTGTATACATTTTTAATAGGTCAAAAATGACTACCCTTTTTATTACTGGTAGTTAAAGAAAAGATAGAATATATAGCTCAGTATCTCAAAATACATTTTGTATAGTAAGTAGGTAAGTGCTGGTTAGTATAAATGTGTAGCGTACCTACTTTTCAAAAATATATATTCATAAATAATATATACTTGAAAGGTATTCATAAATATAAAAAGGTAGGTACATATAGGTTTACTACCATACCTGCTCCAGGTTAGCCCGCTTCCATCTTAAACTACTTCGTCACTTATCATCAGGTGAGATCGCAGTCAAGGGCTGACAGGGCAGTGAAGGGTTTTCACAAATCACGAGGGAAATTTAGATTTTCCGTTTCCGTTCCCGCTCCTTTTTCTAACCTTTATACCTAATTTCATGAAAGTTTGCTATAGTAATCAACCTATGTGTAGCTATCGATTTCAGTTTTTCAATTTTCCAGAATAAAAGGTAGCCTATGTGTTATGTTGGAGCATAATCTATCTCCATTCAAAATTTTAGCCTTTCAGTAGTTGCTGCGTTAAAGAGTAACAAACACACACACACACACACACACACACACACACACACACACACACACACACACACACACAAACTTTCGTCTTTATAATATTAGTTTGATAGGGAACAAAATATTTGCCACATAATTATTATAACTTTCGGGAAAGAAAAAGTCATTTTATGGGGAAGATTTCATATTTAAGTAATCACTGTAGACAAAATAGATTCTAGTATGATTTTAAAATTGATTCCTAATCGGCATGGTTAGGGTTCAATCCTTTAATGTATTTCGCGTTTTTATAACGTATTAATTCGTATTTTAATTATTTATATAATATACCTACAACAATAGTTGATCGGGATGACTTCATCCGGATCAACTATTGTTGTAGGATAAATTCACCCCTTTAGTTCCGGATATTCAAAAACCCCTCCTGAAGTGTATTCAAGGTATATTTGCTCCAAATTTTAAATTTATAGATACGCTGGTTAAGGCTGTCCGTTGTTTGTCAGTTAGTTATTCATAGATACTGTTGTGTTTATAAATAGATAAAAAGTAAAAATGAAGTTGAGTTTAAATTACTTCGTTTGTTATCGATAAAAAACTTACAACACTAGTCAAATATTCTAAGTGAAGGATATTAAAACTGTGTACAGCAACCCCTAATTTAAACGTCTCTATTAGAGCCGCTAACTGTGGGCGGAGTTATCACACCATGTGGTTTCCCTTGGTTAAAAAATAATAAAGTCATCACTCTAATATGCGTGAGGTTCGGTATGCAACAATTACCTTCTGAATAACGGATGAGGGTAATAGGATAAGCTATTATTTTTGAAATTATTCTATTGTAATGATTTGTAGAGTGATAAATATTATATTTCTTTTTCAAGTACAGGCATATAATGTTAAGTAAATAGTTGGTAGTTACTTTTATACAAGTAATTATTAATGTTTTGATATTCTTCAGTTGATGTCATAGTAGGTACCTACCTACACTAGCTACTGTCCGCGATTTTGTTTGCCTGGAGTTTTATAAAACCCCACGGGAACCCTTTGTTTTCATCGGATAAAAAGTATGTTTTGTCGATCTTTAGATCAAAATGCCAAAAAACTAAATTAATTATTGCGCCGTGATTGAAGGACAAATGTGTGAAAAATAGCCTATTATGCCACGGAAACTGTTTTTTTTTCTCGGGATAAAAAATGTTACTCTCCAGGTCCTCAAGTACAATCATGCAAAAAATATTAAGTAGGTACTTCAATCCATAGCTTTGCTGCGGCGTGACTGCGAGGACAAACCAGCAAGAAATGCGCTTAAGCATTCAGAATAGTATGTAGGTAGTACCTATGTACTAAAGTTACACATTGATAATAATGATTAAGATGCTGACGCCGCCGCCAGAAACACACTAACATATTGTCATGGCGCGCCAGAAGAGTATCGGTTTCATACATAATATATTAACCTTGGAAATACATTTGTATTATTGTGTCATGTCGAGTCGTTTTTACTAAATATATGAAAACGGCACGCCACGACACGCTACCATACGTAAGTGTGTTTCCGGCGTAAGTTATTCGAACGTAAACAGGTGAAGTCTGGGCAGTCAACGGCGGTCTTATCGTCTCCACTCTCTCCTAATCAGAGGTCTCACCAAGAAGGTTAAAGGTAAAAACTCGAGAATGGTATGCAAACAAAACGTTGCTTGAAGCAAAGAAATTTGGCTTTGAACAGGTCTGATTATCTTTTGTCTCGTTCTCACTTACTTAAATAGAGTGTGCGAGGTATAGAAAAACGTGAGAAAAACCTAGAGACAAAAAATATTCAGGTGTACAGTGTTTTAGGCACAATGTCCAGTGTCTACATAGAATATATAGATATAATCTTCTTCTCACATAACGTCTCGCTCTGTTGTAGGTCTGTGGTCTCTCTCTTCTCTCTATTTGGCACAGATTAAATACCTACTTACAGCCTTCAAATGTTTGTCACGTGAACTGTCAAGTTGACTCAACAATCAATTTCAATTTTCAAAATAAACAAAAATATGACCCAATATGACCAAACAAGGCAAGCTAAGCATTTTTAGATTTTGTACGGATTGTTTTTAATGAATAAATGTGAATATTTATTGATTCGACCAATCCTTCCTGCTAGGACTCAATAATGGTGTATTGTGCTGTTCAAAGTTGTAAAAACACTTCAGCCAAGTTAAAGAAAGATAAACACGGCATTACTTTCCACAGGTAGGTTTTACGACTTGTGTAATTTCCTCAACACTGAATTTAGATTTAATTAACAAAAATTTAAATAGTATCGTCGATTGCCTATCACCAATCACCATTTTAAATCCCTAATGACTTGTCAAGGAAAAAGTACCGCCTTATTAAAAAAAAATATACTACAGGTTGTCTGTTAAAAATAAATATTTGTACCAGGTTTCCCCGTGACCCAGATAGACGTCGCCAATGGGAAATTTCGGTGAACCGAGATAGGAAGTGGTCCTCCACATCATCTAGCGTCGTGTGCTCAGAGCATTTTGATGCACAAGAGTTCTACTTGACGGAGAGTGGTCTGCGCCGTCTGAGTATGAACGCTGTGCCTAGTATTAATATATCCGTAAGTTGCCGATATACAGAAACACACATTTTTGTACATATCTACCAAGTGTCTTGCTGATTTTCTTGATGATTAGCCAATAGCTAGTATATCCCTATGATGCTGGATGGCATCATTTGACAGTTTTTGCTTTTTGATGCCACATCTTTTGAACTAAGAATTATTTTTCTATTATTACTACTTACTTTCTTTATTGTACAACAGTTAGCTAAGCAACAATATTTCACATAAAAAAGTAATATACAGTCAAAATCTGTTATAACGACATCGAAGGGACTACTCATATTTAGTCGTAAAAACCGATAGTTATAACAACCGGTTCCACCATACAACACCATATTCTTTTGCCAAGTCTTTGTTTAGAATTCCGCTCTATAGCTTTGAAATAATACGCGATTTTTCTTCGATATTAATTTGCTTTCTTTTTGTTTCCGACATTTAAAAGTTTCACAATTAATTTAACAATATGTTTTAAGTAAGATAAGTAAGAAACTGACTGAAGAAATTTGAAGAACTGGGCTTTGACTCTAGGCATGCACGTGTTTTGTTTTCTAAGAATTACAAAAGGCCCTAAACTCAACACGTGTTTATTTTTACGATAATAACCATTGACCATTATACTATGCCTATTCAAAGTTTACAATACAGCTAAGCTGGTCGTTCTACAGACACAATTCTCCGAAAACATTGGTCAAATGTGGTTGCTTAATGCGGTATGTCGAAGTAACCAATGTCGTAAAAAGCAAAGTTTTTGATAAGGCAGTCATATAGCATTCAGCCGGGACCTTTGATTACGGTTGATATAACCAGTATGTTATTTTAAACGATGTCGCCATAAACGGTTTTAACTGTATTAACATAAATATATAAATATGTAAAAATGCTTTATGTGCATAAGAAAGACATTTACTCAAAAAATACATTTTGGGGTCAGCTGCTTTTCAGCCAAAAGACGGCAGGCAGCGTTGCCATTGTAACTTATAAAAGTGATAACTTTTGTTTCAGATATGTCAAACTCCAGCACCAACTATATCTAATATACCAATAGTAAATATTAAACCAACGGACACTGAGGAAGTGATACAATTAAAGCTGAAAGTGCGTAGATTAGAAGTGATAGCGGAGAATAGGAAGAGAAGACTGTATCTCTTGTGGCGAGGGAGAAAGAGAATGCGGAAAAAGTTGGAAGACATGAAGAGTATAATTAAGCATTTAGTTAGGCATAGACAGGATACACTAGCTGAGGTTAGGTGAGTTTTAGTTAATTATAGTCCGATTCTCAATACGGTGGAATTCTAGTTGTTATATATTATATTTAAGATGAGTTATCCCTGTCAATATAAAAAAGCCCTAAGCTGTGCAATACTATTAGTTGTTTTGCCATAACATATAAATCACTAAGAGTGCAAATTAACAGCAATAGAAAACAAAAGAAGCACATTGAACATTCAAAAATGGAAATTGAATGACATGATCAAGAAGAAGTGTCTGTCAGGCATTTGTCATACTCATAGCTACAGGCGGCAGTTTTGAATTTATTATCTTTTTTGTTGAAACTGTTTTATCTCTGGTAACATTAAGAAACGTCAGAATTCCATGGAATTAAAAATCAGACTATAGATAATTAAGTAGATATGTAATGAATTTTTGATCAAATATATTGCTAGTTTGCATGAACTGGGAACATTGTATTATTTCAAATATTTCGGTTCCGAAACTGAAGCGTCAATTCGAGGTAGACATAGTTCAAAGCACCAAGGTCTCAAGGTGCTGCTGGGATGAGGACCGGACCCCAAAACCATTAAGTAACACAATAATATGTCTTTTACGTATAATAGGGTATTCTACTGTGTTTGAAAAAGCACTTCAAAATATTGTTTTTGTTAATAAAAAGCCACAAAAAATATATTTCGGCAAAATAAACACGCGTTCATGCCATAAAATTAAATTAAATTTTAAACATTTTTTAATGCCGCGAAAACGCTGTCAGCCAATAAGTCAGCCATTTCATGACGTAACAATGATATACAAGAAGGTTATAAATGTATTCTATATAACACTGGAGTTTGCGCCTTAACCTTTAAGTACCGACATACTGTTTTAGTTACATAAGTACCGACGTGTGGTCTGCTAGACCACCATAGTTACCCAGTCAAAAACTTTTGTGTTTCTTAATATTTTTCTAAAAAAATGTTTCTATGTATTGTTAAATATCTAGTTATTGTATAAGTAAAACAAAATATAGAAGTATTCACATTTATTACTAATTATAAACATTAATATAGCAATCATAGATTCTTCGTTAGAAAAAATTAACTTTTATCTTAATAATTCATATGTATCAGCAATACTATTATTTTTTCTTAAAGACGATTTTTTATTAAAGATTAATAGCCTAGATAAATAATAAAAATAAAAAAACCTTAACAATCAACCGTTTTCTAAAAAATCACAAGGTATCAAATTGCAGGAACTGTCAAAGCTTACAAACAGTCTTTGCATAGGCTTGCTGCCATGAACCTATAAAAGAGGACTTGGCATAATGTCCTATAGAAAATAGTGGATCGGAAAATAGCTTAAGCTTATCAAAATTTTCATAAGTGTGTAAGAGACAACACTACATTTTTAAACATAACAATAAAACAGATCGTGGCAGAAATTTTATTGCACTTCCCTTAAGATGGCCTCCCTAAAATGTATACATGAACACTCACACACGCACAACTTGAGACATCACAATGAACACGCGCCATTTTAGGTTGGGGGATTGTGCGTGTGTGAGTGTATTTTTGGCACGTTTTTAAGGTAGGTATGCCTACTCTACTTATTATTATTATCTCTATGCTTGCTGCATTGTAGGCACACGTGTTTCATACATGTATCACAACCTGTTCAGATGCTGAACTATGGTCACTCTTCAGCAGTAAAATTTAGGTAGATATCCTCAGATTCGGACTCTGAGCTCTCATTTAGCCATCCCACTAAACGTTCTTGGTGGTCTTTATATTGAAGCAGTGTATGATAAATTTTTTTTACGTACAGGAACACTTTTATTTTTGTTTTTGGCTGCCCGTTTCATGCCCAAAGAACCTGGCTGATCCATTGTTATAACTGACTGAAAATAAAAGAGAAAACAATATAATCTGAAAAAGGTCGCATCTAAAAAAAGTTACATAAGTACCGACGAGTGGTCTGACAGACCACTCGTGATCTTATAAAAATCAAAACTTACCGAAATCGTACGCGCCAACACTGCTACTCTGCAGGAACGCTGCTGGGCGACTTCCCGAGGGGTAGAGAGAAGCACAGGAGGATACTATTTCACTAACATAGGTAATCAGACTTTTCGACCTCTCGAGGTGTCTGTCAGACCACACGTCGGTACTTAAAGGTTAAATATTGTAGTGAAGATAAAGTCATTCACCTGGGCTACTTTTTCTTTATTACTAATATTTTTTGGACGATATATCGATAGTTTGATATCGAAATGTAGATACAAAAAGCTGTG
This sequence comes from Melanargia galathea, assembly GCA_920104075.1. Lineage (NCBI taxonomy): Eukaryota > Metazoa > Arthropoda > Insecta > Lepidoptera > Nymphalidae > Melanargia > Melanargia galathea. Next base: position 1,028,888 of record OV049865.1, read on the forward strand.
ATAAAGCTGTGATAGCCTAATGGCTAGGACGACCGACTTCTAATCGGAGGTCGTGGGTTCGATCCCGGGCACGCACTTCTAACTTTTCGGAGTTATGTGCGTTTTAAGAATTTAAATATCACTTGCTTTAACGGTGAAGGAAAACATTGTGAGGAAACCTGCATGCCTGAGAGTTCTCCATAACGTTCTCAAAGGTGTGTGAAGTCTACCAATCCGCTTGGCCAGCGTGGTGGACTATGGCCAAGGCCCTCTCACTCTGAGAGGAGATCCGTGCTCTGTAGTGAGCCGGTAATGGGTTGATCATGATGATGATGATGATACCTCTGTGGTAATAAATAGGTACATTCGCTAGTGAAAAATAAATTAAGAAATTTGATAAAAATAAAAATTTATATTGAAATATACTTAAATATTCTGATTTTGAGTCATAAAAGCACATTATTTTTTTATTAAATTAAAATTAAAAGTCGTAATCGTTAATCTGTATATCACGTAACCTTGAACACGAGCCGCCTTGTTTTGACGTCATAATGATAGTTAATACTAATCATTAATCTATGGTCATATAGACAAAAACCATAAAGTTCATTGTACTCTGAAGCAACAACTTTTGCATGTAACCCAGACTTCTGTTCTGCCGAATTCCAGAATGTTAAAACATCTTTGTAAACATCATTAGTTGTCTGTCAAGTCGGCTTACGGATGAATATTTTACGTGATAACGTCATTTAAAAATATTGGTATAAGGCCCTGTTTCACCACCATCTGATAAGTGTCGGATAGCTTATTCACAACTATAGTCCTTGTCACTTGACATAAGTAAGGAAGTGACAAAACTTACGTTTAGGCTATCCCGACACTTATCAGAAGCACTACCTTCTGATAAGTGTCGGGAACAGGCCATATTGTACCTTATTTTAATAAAATAATTACTAAGAACTATAACCTAACACATATATATATATTTATAATTTAATTTGTTTGATAAAGATACTGGACTGTATTATAACTGTGTAATCATTTTTGAAGTGACTTACGATTTTTTAAATAAAGCTGATATATCGAAATATCGATATTTTTTTCGGTATATCGAACTCCGATATCGATATATTTAAAAATATAGATATATCGAAAATATTTATTTATATAATACTATATTAAAAAATATCAACATTCCTTTTTTGTTTGGAGTTTAGATTCCATAGGTTCTATCTTTCTTGTATGACCACAGATTAATATTAGTATTTTCTATCATTATGACGTCACAACAAGGCGGCTCGTGTTTTAGGTCACGTGATATACAGATGGGAAATTACGACTTTTAATTTTAATTTAATAAAATAATCATGTGCTTTTATGACTCAAAATCAGAATATTTAAGTATATTTCTACATAAATTTTTATTTTTATCAAATTTCATAATTTATTTTTCACTAACGAAAGTACCCTATTATGTCTTGTCATATCAAAGGGTTTTATTGAAATTTGTGTCAATGCAAACTAAATTAATACAGCTTATAACTTAAATCAAGTATAAATTAAAACTTTAAAAAACCCCCTACATTCGCCATTTTGTGGCAGCGGCAATCTTGGATTTGCAATAGTGTTATTCTACTAGTCAAGCCATTTCATTTGATAATCCGCCATTTTGTAGCGGCGGCCATCTTGGACCGATTTTCTCCAAACATAGCTAACAACACTCTCGACTAATTCATCTTTCAAACAAAAAAAAAAAACCGCACTCAAATCGGTCCACCCGTTTGAGTGCCACAGGGGAACAGACACACACACACACACGCACACGCACGCGCACGCGCATCACACGCGCACGTACATGCACACGCGCACACACTCACAGACACAGACACACACACACACACACACACACACACACACACACACGTCAAACTTATAACACCCCGTCGTTTTTGCGTCGGGGCTTAAAAATAATATTTTACGCGAAAGGATAAATAATAAATAGATACAATAGGTAGGTGTAGTTAGATAATTTGCAAATGTAAATTTTTCTTAATTTAGAATCATCAACTGTGAAGCTGTTTAGAACTAAGTATTGTCCGAAATGTCTATTGTTTTGGAAATTATTTATGGAAACTTTTCACTAAACATACCTACTCTTCTTTAGTTATGTAAAATCCCTAACAAGCACTTAGTTTTGCCAATTTATCCCAACAAAAAAATTATAATTAATACAGTATGGTACAGTAATGAGTTATAGACAATGATACCTACTTTAAAAATAACCTAACATGCTAGGATAATATTTTTTGCAGAATATACTAGACATCATAGAGTAGATAGAGTACATATATATTTTTTATGTACCATCCACCACTACCACTACAGACTTTAATCCCACTGTTGGGTACAGGCCCAGCTACGCCCACGCTGCTCCAATGCGGGTTGGCGGGCTTTAATGACTATTGTCAGATGATAGTGATAATAACTGGGACCGACTGTTAACGTGCTCTCCGAGGCCGTGCCTTGGTGAAAAACCGCCAGTAAACTTCGGGCTGGCACTGAGAATTTCTTGACAGAAAAACCCAATACCTAACGATTATTTGCCCGATCGGGAATCGAACCTGGGACCACGTGATCTGCGGTCGAATATGTTAACCACTAAACTAACGAGGCAGCTAAACAAATATACTGATAATACTGATAGGTGGTAGGTACATCTTGTCTGGTGGGATAATTCAGTCATGGCTAGTTACCACCCTAACGGCAAAGCCGTGCCGCCAAGCGATTTAGCGTTCCGGTACAATGCCGCGTATACACGATCAGGGGTGTTCCATGTTAGCCCGCTTCCACCCAAGACTGCATAGTCACTTACCATCAGGTGAGATCGCAGTCGCCTATTTACATTGTATAGTATATTAGTCAAGCCCTTTCATTTGATACCCATATTGAGGGCGTTCTGATAAAATATGTAATCCGCCATTTTGTAGCGGCGGCCATCTTGGACCGATTTTCATCAAACATAGCTAACAACACTCTCGACTAATTCATCTTTCAAACAAAAAAAAACCGCATTCAAATTGGTTCACCCGTTTGAGCGCTACAGGGGAACAGACAGACACACACATACAGACACGTCAAACTTATAACACCCCGTCGTTTTTGCGTCAGGGATTAAAAATCGGTTCAGCGGTTTAGGCGTGACAGCGTAAGAAACAAAAAAAACTTTCGCATTTATAATATTTGTTAGGATATAATATAATAGGGCACAACTAACGGCACTTGGATATTGTCAGATTCTAGTGGCGAATTTACTAGAAAAACCTAAGCGTGTAACTAATATGATCGGTATTCATTATTATCGGAGACGAAACGGCACATTATCAGAAGCTCAGTAATTACCAACCGCAGGTTATGATAGCTTATCTGGTCATTACAAACTAAGCGGTTTTGTTATTAAGCATCTAATAGACGTACCAATTTATCGACTGCCGACATGATCCAACCAGTAAATAGGTACCTACTATAACTCAAGGAGTCTGAGTAAAGTCAGCGTACACTCGATTGATCTCAGCCTTAATGGGTACCTTCTTACTTTACTAGAAAGTAGTTGTTTTAATGGAATATAATAAGGCCTGACTGCAGTAGAAATGCAATGAATATTCTAAGAGTGGGCCTGTTACTGTGCAGTTACATTCTTTAAATCGTATTACATTTATAGAGGTGAACGTAATATGTAAATAATAATACTTGTATTGACTATTCAGGGACAAATCTAACGGAAAAACGCGCGCAGGATTTCGCTCAAATGATCTACTTACGTAGATAAAACGTCGAAGGAAATCACGCGCATTATTTCGTTGGCACTTATCCGTTGAATTTGTCCCTGGTCTTCGTACAACCGGGAGGGTAGGTATAGCATGCTTCCAGATGCACCTTGGTGTACGAAAAAATGGCTAGAATTGATAGAATGCGAAAGTCCGAAGACTAAAAGGTCTAAATATCTACTCGTAATCCGTTTAATATTAAAACTGAAAGAAAGAATTAAGAATACTTAAGTCTTAAGTCGTGGCTTTCTATCTTCTCGTGGCTTTCCACGAAAACATTTTCTGGAATTTTTTGAAAAAAAAAATCGTAAATCCGTATAACAGCAGCGGTTAAGACAATTGAGTTGCACCTAACTAAAAAAGTTTAATTAATGCGGATTTCGTCCCATTTGGATTTTTCTTTTTAATTTATACTAGCCTATTCGCCCTTGCTAAATATTTAGGAATTTCTTTCGAGATTCATCTATGTAAGTTTCCTGATTCCTCACAGTATTTTCCTTCATAGAAAATTGCGGCCGCGGCGGCATGGCCGACCAAAGTTAAAGTTGGAAGTCGGCGTATCTGTAGAGACTGACAGCCGTGTAGCGGTGCACGAGCGTCCATTGAAGGCTTGCGCGCGCGCAGTAGTGGGAAAACTCCCCCTCCATCTAACTAGTACCTTCGCTAGAGCGGCGAAACGCGCGCGTCTCCACATACGCTCCGAATTTGTTTGAAAAATCGATCGAAAAACATTCCGTGCCAACCTCATCCCCGGAATTCCAAAGTATCCCCTGAAAAATTCCAATATATTGGCCTCGTGTGCTAGTGTGTGTGCCATTAACACATTAAACAAGTGATTGTTAACGTGTGCGTTTTCTAAATAATGCTGTACACATAACTACATACTGTATGTCATTGAAGGAAACGCGCAGCGAGTTGCAACAAGCGAAAATGTGACTGTTAGGTCGGTTCATACGTGTTGTTGGTAAAAAAAGAAAATGGCACATATTGACCACAAATAGTTGGTTATGGTTAAAATGCGGGTTCTAAGGATCACGGTGGTTTGTGTGTTTGTTGTGCTATTGGTGCGCGATGGGAGGTGTGAGGATGGATCCCCAGAGGCGGTGACCGAAGCGGTCGGTGTTAAAATCGAGGAGCAAGGTGAAAGGAAGGATGGGAAAGGTTTTTTACCAGGTAAGATTCAGTAATTTTATCATATTGTAGATTGTATCTATAAGTTGGATTGAAGAAGATCCAAGAATCTAGACATTGAGATATTTAGACATTTGAAATCGAAGGTTAGGCTTTCAAAAAGGCTATCAGCCCTATTTGGGTTAAAATCCTTTGTATCCAATGTTGAGAGGTTAAAGAACTACACGAAACGTGCGTATCTGACATCTATACCGCTCAGTTATTCATTTTCAAACATAATATATCTGTCATTTCTGGATGTTGATAATTGGTATATTCGAATCCTTCGAAATTGCCCTGGGCAACTTGCACTTAAAAAACGTTTTCCCGAATCTGTGCATGGACTACATGAAATTAGTTATTCTGAATTTGTATGGAAATGGCATGATCACAGGTTCAACAAGTGGTGATAGCCTAGTTGTTAAAACTTAGTGAACCATTTTCGATCCTCGGCACGCATCTCTAAACTTTTCGGAGTTATTTGCGTTTAGAGCAATTAAATATCACTTGCTTTAACGGTGAAGGAAAACATCGTGAGGAAACCTGCACGCCTGAGAGTTCTCCATAATGTTCTCAAAGGCGTGTGAAGTCTACCAATCCGCACTCGGCCAGCTTGGTGGACTACGGCCTAAAGTCTAAACCCTTGTCTTTCTGAGAGGAGACCCGTGCCATGGTAGTGGGCCGGTAAAGGGTTGATAATGAAGTTCAAGGCTGACGAATTTGATCTGATGCTGCAGCCAAGAAACCAGTACACTGTAGCACCTTTTAAAATCCGTATTCTACGTTAAATTTTCTTACTTTTATAAGTATTTGTGTACGTTGGCGGTCACCCGTCGCGGTCGGAATGCGCACAACTATTCAATCGTCACATAGCAGGTAGGATGTTTGGTCGAGTAGGCCGAAATATTATTTGTGTTTGATGATGATGAGTTATTTCAAGGTAATTATATATAAATATTGTCATATTGTGAGATGAGTTTTTTATCGACATATGTATATTTGAGTCCATAGTAATTTGAGGCGTCATTTGATACATAAGATGTTTGAAAAGAGCAAGTGCTGGCTTTCTTGCCAATGCCGGGATTATCGGGCTCGTCTCAGTAGAATCCACTTTCCGAAATTATGTTAGTCTTGCCTTGTCATAAGAGCCATAAGTTGGCCTACATGAAATAAATAGGTACTCGTTATCGTCACATCAATAGGATGCGAGTTCGTAAAGTTGTTAATTAGGCCGTATAGGAGACAGGAGTGACGTTGGCATAACTTAGTCAAGAAAAGGATTCAAATATTTACTTCAGCTGTAACTGCTTAGCCCATCTTATACTTAGGTAGATATTTAAAAGACCGAATATGTAGATATCGTAAGAATTTCAAGGGTCCGATTCCAGATTGGGTATGGTTGTATGAATGGTGCTTAGTGCATTGACTCTCAAAAACGATGCATTATTTGGGTAAAACTTTAAATAACTTTGATCCTTCGAGGTTTTAAGTTGTTTTTCGGATCGTTGTCAGATCGAACGTCCTTCAACGTGGAATTTATAATCTTCCAAAAAATTTGTAGGTATTTATTGATTTGATATGTGATGAATATTTATTAAAACAATCTACCTATAAACAAGAGTTTATGGAATCAGTGTGAAATCCATAAGGACCCACACCTATTCAAGGCACACTTAGGCATTCCTAGGATTGACCAAAAATTATTCAGGCAGATTTCGATGTGGGCTTTGACAACCCTTTTGGCATTCCGGAGAATTGCCTAGGGCATATCCAAAAGTGCCTGTGTCTCGGATCTGGACTACAACATTCAGATATACATACCTGCTCAGTGCAACGTTGATGACTTGATGGTAGGTATGTAACTATTAGTCAGTGGCAGAAACATGTAATTTCTAATTCTACGCCTACAGTTGATCTTTGATCTTGTTTATCTTTGAGCCAAATTCGATTGTTCTCATTGCCACATAGCTTTGAGATAAGTTAATAGCAATTCACCAGGGATGCAACAAGTATAAATTAAAAATTTAAAAAACCCCCGACGTTCGCCATCTTGTGGTGGCGGCCATCTTGGATTTGCGTACTGCTATTCTACTAGTCAAGCCCTTTCATTTGATACTCATATTGAGGGTGTTGTGATAAAATATGTAATCCGCCATTTTGTAGCGGCGGCCATCTTGGACCGATTTTCATCAAACATAGCTAACAACACTCTCGACTAATTCACCTTTCAAACAAAAAAAACCGCATTCAAATCGGTCCACCCGTTTGAGCGCCACAGGGGAACAGACAGACACACACACACAGACACAGACACGTCAAACTTATGACACCCCGTCGTTTTTGCGTCGGGGGTTAAAAAGAAAAGTTGTGCGAAATCTGAATAATAAGTGTCTGTCTGTGAAACAACTGCTCATTATTTCAATGATATTCAATACGGAATACCTACCCAAAAACAAGTTTTTAAAATTTTTGATGTATGTCTGTCTATTTGTACGACTACGAGCTAATCTTCAGAACGGCTCAACCGATATTGATGGAATTTTCAACGGCAGGTAGAGGATTATACAAGGTTATTTATCCCGGATATATTTAGGTTCCCTGCGTAATATAAGAACAATTGATATTAGGAACGACATGACGACAACAGCTGAACCGATCTTGACGCGATTTTACGTAGAGATAGCTTGTATACGGGAGACAGATATGGCCACAGATTATCGCGGGATAGCGGGGTAAAAGATGAGCTATAAAAATCCGTGTACAGTAAACATACTTCTTTGTATTGGTAGGTCCTCTTAGAAATTAACAAATAACAATATAAAGGACGTTACAAAACAGACTTTCACATTGATATCTATTAAAGAACTAAACTAATACATATTGAAGCATATACGGTATAATATCGTAAAAAACTAAAACAGGAATTGATGTTTTAGTCGATTGTGAAAACTACGAAGCACCGACCTTAGGCGTTCGGTTACGCGTCAGTTGTGTAATACATATTTGGTTTGGTAGCCGCGTGTAGGGCTACCACTACCAGTTGTAAAAACGGCAAGTCCTGACAGAAAGCCGTTTTCTTTTGAACATTGAAGATTATATAAATTATAAAAAAGCATCGATTTAACTCGTTCCAGCAATGCGCGAGACGGCATTTCAATCATGTACATAAATAATTGTTATATTGTTATTTTTAAAAAGAGCAACCGCCGAGTTTCTTACAGGTTCTTCTCGGCTGGAACAGCATTCCGAACCTGTGGTAGATTCAATTGACGATTCAAAAGTACTCGTAAAAGTTTATTTGAATAAAAAACTTTTCTATATTCTATTCTATTCATTTTCTTGCACACTGGTATGATTTCTACTGAATATTTCCTGGCGCACTGGTGAGCTATGTCAGTAACTCTTGTTACCTCTATCTCCTTATCTCTGATTTGATCCCGCGGGAAGAGATTTATAGAATATCTGCCCGCAGGGATACTCTGAAGGTCTGTCCATAGCCCGATGAGTCACCTCAGAGCCTTCTTATGGCAATGGGCGGAGCATGCTCGAAGAATGATGGGCCATCTTTAGTGAGGCACTAGACTATAGTCCGCTGGATATAAACGGAACAAGATCGAGTTCTGTGGCGATCCTTGAAAGAGATATATGTCCAGCTGTGGACATCAGTTGAGACAATCTATATTAATCTAGCAAATCTGGCAGAACTCGTCCTGCCCGTTGATACCGACATCATCGCACTTACCAGGTGCAATTTTGTTTTCAAACCATCCACGTAGCCATTGAAATAAACACACAGAATTTCATCGGTCCAGCTGTTTAGGAGGAGTTAGATGACAAACACAAAATATATAGAAGAATTATATATTAGACCAGTCAATTTAGACTTTCAAGGCTACAATAACTCCCACCTGGCTGAAAATTCGTAGGATTGTTCAAAACACTATTATAAATTAAATGTGAAAAGTCCTCATCGATCCGACACCTGGAAAAAAATTTACTCCTGGACACGCACAGTTTATTCACACTTGGCTGAAAATTTGTAGGATTGTTCGAAACACTATTATAAATGAAATATACAAAGTCCTCATTGATCCAACACCTGTAAAAAAATTACTGGGGGTCAAAGTTTTCACGGGAAGTTTTCAGCAAAACGGTAAGTCTTATCATAAAATTATTTCAGACAAAATTGTAGACCAGGTAATTATCTATAAAAAATGTCTGAATACTTTTTTTCCTAAGAGCCACCGTTATTGAGATATAATGATTCAAAAAGATAAGTTTCGAAATAAAAATGAGGGACTGGGTTTGAGGTAAAAAGAAATCCAGTCCCTCATTTTTATTTCGACACTTAACTTTTTGAATCGTTATATCTCAAAAACGGTGGCTCTTAAGAAAAAAAGTATTAAGACATTTTTTATAGATAATTATCTGATCTACAATTTTGTTTAAGCTACTTTTATGATAAAACTTACCGTTTTGCTGAAAATCATGAAAAACCCGTTGTTGTGACCTTTGACCCCGAGTAATTTTTTTTCCAGGTGTCGGATCGATGAGTACTTTTCACATTTCATTTATAATAGTGTTTTAAATAATCCTACCAATTTTCAGCCAAGTGTGAGTCAACTGTGCGTGTCCAGGAGTAAATTTTTTTCCAGGTGTCGGATCGATGAGGACTTTTCACATTTCATTTATAATAGTGTTTTGAACAATCCTACCAATTTTCAGCCAGGTGGGAATTATTGTAACCTCACCCCTATTTTTTAGTCTAATTTGACCGGACTATATATTCAGATGTAGATATTTGTCACATACATTTCAAAAAACATTTTCAAAGTCCGGTCGGAATCTTGACAAATCCCAATAAATCCGGACATGTCAGCACAAATCCTGAGGTGTGGTGACCCTAGCCGTGTGGGAACATTAGCATTTCAAAGCTGGTAAGGTAACGCACTTGCGTATCGCGAACAATGCGTGCCTATTTGAAAGGATTAACTCGAATGTAATTTAGATCGTAGCGCCTTTCAAATAGAGATTACAATGCAATGATTCTAACTAATAATCATTGAGTTATTCATTTGCCGTAATAATGTGTTCCAAATAGACCAAGAGACGTCGAGAAAATGTCCGATGGGTGGAAAACGTGACAGATATGATAGTTCCTACTAGTTTATTTCTTTCTTACATTTATCGCTTTGAGATTACCTTCTGGATGTAGATAATAGATATTATCTAAAATACTTCAGTGCCTGAAGACTAAAGTGCGCGTTGCAATGTTTCAAAGTTTCATATCAAAACTTAGAGTTTTTCTACGTGATCAAATCAGAAATGAGGAGATCCGTACAAGAACTAAGTAGATTCACTGACACTGTTTAAAGGGTTGCGAAGCTGAAGTGGCAATGGGCGTTGCACATTGTTCAACGAACCGATAGTTTATAAGTTAAATTAGATACTTTTTGTGTGTTCGACTCTTGAGACATTTTTCAACCGCCTCTGGGTCTAGGCTACAAGCACCGAGCGTGTAAATAATTTATGGGTAACACTGAATAAGGAATGTCAACTTTCTGATGCATGCTCTAGGCAAACTAGACTAACTAGATGTTGCTACAAACGAACCTAGCTAGTGATAGCGAAACTTGAAGTACCTAAGTAGGTACATACGTACTAGCCTACTAGGAAGTATCGTTCTATAGCATATAAACCAAATTGAGATAGGATCTGGTAGAGTCGGTTTACAGGTTTATATCTTACTGATTTTGTATGAGAAATTGAAAATACCTAGTTCAGCCGTTTTAAGAAACTACTAGCTCTCTCTTTCTATCGTCGTAGGTAAGTACTTAGATAACAAACTGTAAATTAAAAATTTAAAAACCCCCGACATTTGCCATTTTGTGGCGGCGGCCATCTTGGATTTGCATAGAGCTATTCTACTAGTCAAGTCCTTTCATTTAATACCAATATTGAGGGAGTTATGAAAAAATAATACATATGTGATCCGCCATTTTGTAGCGGAGGCCATCTTGGATCGATTTTCATCACACATAGCTAACAACACTCGACTAATTAACCTTTCAAACAAAAAAACCGCTTTCTAATCGGTTCACCCGTTTGAGTGCTACAGGGGAACAGACAGACACACACACACACACAGACAGACACACACACACACACAGACACGTCAAACTTATAAGACCCCGTCGTTTTTGCGTCGGGGGTTAAAAAGGAAATTTAAGATTGCAGATTGTTCACCTTTTTAGTCACATTCGTCATTCGATAGACGTCCACTGGTGGACCTAGGTCTCAGTAGGGACTTCCAGCGGCTCCCTGCGACTGTCGTCTGTTTCAGTAGAGGGCCAAGAATGTGCTATTCGTTGCGAGATCGCCGCCCAGCTCCATGGGAGCTAATGCTTTTTAAGTTCTTCGATGGCTCAGCGGCACTAAGCGGGCGAAGAAGGGGGCTATGCTCGGAATACCACTGCAGTATCATATCAGAAATATAGAGTTCCTTAGGAAAACCAGAGTACCTAACCAGAAATGGACGCGCTAGAAATAGCTCGAAGAATTGATAAACTTTGGAGTCCCATGGTGCTCAAATGGTGATCTTGTAGGCTGAACCGGCAAACGCAGCAAACACGCGAGTCCATGGCAGGTGCTGGATATAGATCTATCTACAAGCTAGCTAGCTACAAGATAGCTAAATACAAGTGGCAAAATATGGTAAGTATTCTGTTGAGATTCTTGCAAGGGAATGTACAAAAGTGGGCATATCTTTCGAACCCTATGGACTGATATTCGTAAAACATCTTTTTACGTAATTGTAATTTTTACAGTCGTAAGTAAGTAGTACTTACGATAAGGCGTAAATGAAAATTAATAAGTTGTATGGTTGCATTCGATAAACCTAGTTACCTATTGGAATGCAATTTGCATACGGTAATTGTGACTTGTAACAATTATTAACACAATATGAAAGAAAATGATTGCGATAGTGCTTTTTCCTGCATACATTTCGATTCCATTGTTAACACATGGGTGGATTACATCATTTGTCATTTATTCTTTGGTATTGCGGTATCAATCGGCTTTTTGCGCAGAAAAGTGTTCAATGGGTAGGTAGCCGTAGGTATAGGTACTGTAATGACTCTAACTTGATATCATTGAGTAAAATATGGTTCTTTACTTGACTTGGCTCTAGGTCGTAACTCGTAACTTACCTAAGTCAGAGAAAAAACTACGTACCTATACCTGTATTACTAATTCCCTGGAATTCTGACGTTTCGTAATGTTACCAGAGATAAAACAATTCCCACAAAAAAGATAAAAAATTCAAAACTTATGCAAATACAAATCAACTGCCGCATGTAGATATGATAAATGCCTGACAGACACTTCATGGTGATAATGTCATTCGACATCCATTTTTGAATAAATTTTTTCAATGTGCTTCTTTTGTTTTCTGTTGCTGTCAGTGTGCACTTTCTAGTTTCCACTCTTGGTGTTTTCTATTTTAAGGCAAAATGAGTAATAAATATTATTACGCGGCATATTATGGCTTTTTATGATGACAGGGAATTAAAGTAGTTTGGGGTAAAATCGTACTTCGTAGATGTTAACCCTGTTCTCCATACAAATAACTCATCTGTAAAATAATGACAATGACAGCTGTCAGAATTCCGGGGAATTACCTATAATATGTTTAGTAATTATTTGCTTATTACTAGTTGATGCTCTTGACTTCGTCCGGGTAGAATTAGGCTTTTTAGAAATCCCGTGGGAACTGTTTTATCTACCGGGATACGAAGTAGCCCAGGTTATTCTCCAAGTCCTCAACTAGGTACTTATACATATGCAAAAAATCAAGTCAATCCGTAAATCTGTTGCGGCGTTGATAGCCTGCATCCCATCTAGACGAACACAGGCTATTTTTAGGGTTCCGTACCTACCTCAGAAGGTAAAAAAAAGAACCCTTATTAGATCACTTTCTTGTCCGTCTGTTTTATCCCGAACAAGTAGGTATACCTAAATTAAAAATTAAAAAATTAGCCAAGTGCGAGTCGGGCCTCGCTCTTTCAGGGTTCCGTACATAATTATGAACAATATAATATTTTGGGTCTAAGAAATATTTAATTTCCGAGCTAGACATCGCAACAAACCGTGAAAGAAAAACCCAAAAAAAATTTGTTTATTTTGGTCACAGCTTATAAACTATTTAATAAATCGTTGTTTTCAGTATTTGTTGATTAAATAAAGCATATAGTACATAATATACTGAAATATCATATTCCCAACTAGTTTAGTTTTTGAGATAGCCCCCGTCACAAAAATGGTCTAAAACTGACAACTTTGATGGCCTCCCATTCCCTTATTTTTTGAGATAAAAATTAAAAAAATATATATTTGTACTCTACTTAATGAGCTCTAAACAATGATACCCCACAAGCTAGGGTAAAGAAAAATTTTTTTTTTCCGGCTCCTTTTTCATGTATGGGAGCCCCCCTGAAAAATAATTTAATTCAATTTCTAATTCAATATTTGATTTTGGGTTAACGTTTTACACTAAATACCAAAATTTCAGGTTTGTAACTCATTTCGTCTGCGAGCTAGAGACCTGTGACCGGCGGACAGACGGACAGACAGACAGACAGACAGACAGACAGACAGCCGAGTGACATTAATAGGGCTCCGTTTTTACCCTTCGGGTACGGAACCCTGAAAAACCGCCGACATTCGCCATTTTGTGGTGGCGGCCATCTTGAATTTACATAGTGCTATTCTACTAGTCAAGCCCTTTTATTTGATACCCATATTGAAGGAGTTGTGATAAAATATGTAATCCGCCATTTTGTAGCGGCGGCCATCTTGGATCGATTTTTATCAAACATAGCTAACGACACTCGACTAGTTCACCTTTCAAACAAAAAAAAACCGCATTCAAATCGGTTCCCCCGTTTGAGCGCTACAGGGGAACAGACAAACACACACAGAGACACGTCAAACTTATAACACCCCGTCGTTTTTGCGTCGGGGGTTAAAAATAGAAGTGTTCCCACGACATTTTCAAAAAACCTAAATCCACGCAAATGGAGTCGTGAACATCAGCTAGTTATTTGTATGTAATATGCCAAAAGCTATCTACTAACGTGTAAAATTGCATCATCCTCATGTTTCAAGTTATGAATCGTGCTACGAGTTGATAGGTAGATGTCGAATCATAATACTTAGAGTTTTTATAACTTTCCACGTAACGAACGAACAATGAAAATAGTATCATGTGCCGCTACGTGACACGAATATTGCTCAGTATACTTAGTTATTCTGAGATTGCGCACCACCAAAACTTTACCAAATCTATAATATAATAAGACTGTAACAGATCCAATTCTGTACATTGAAGATATTTTGAAAATTTTTATTGGAGAGCACTATATAATCGATACTGAAGCCAAAACTGCAATTTTTTTCATTTTTGTCTGTCTGTCTGTCTGTCTGTCTGTCTGTCTGTCTGTCTGTCTGTCTGTCTGTCTGTCTGTCTGTATCTTGGCCGCGCATCACGCCGAAACTACTGAATGGATTCGAATGAAACTTGGTACGATTTGAGTTTATACTCCGAGGTAGGACATAGGATACTTTTTATCCCGAAATTCAGTACGGTTCCCTTGGGAGAGGGGAAGAAAGTCAAAACGAGTATTTAGCTGTAATTCATTAACGCGTGGTTCGATTTCACTCATTCTTTTTTTGTTAGAAAGGTAAATACTTCAAGTATTGTCCCGTAAATATTTCAAGGTCATAAATTTTTTAGTTCAGAAATGACAGACATTTATTGGGTTCAAATAACTTGGGCCCCGGATCTTTGTACGTACGGCTTATTTTAAACTGGCGTGGGTTTAAATTTATGTTTGTCAACCTGTCTATTTGTTCCAGCTAATCTCCGAAACGGCTGGATCGATTTTAACGGAACTTTCAATGGCAGATAGATGATGTTATAAGGAGTAACTTAGGTTACATTTAGTTTAGGTACATAAAAGAATTATGGGATCCGATCCGATCCTATATAAAACCTATAAACACGCGAACGAAGTCGCAGGGGTCAGCTAGTATCTACTAAATATCTAAAATCTGCAAAAATTCAAAATGAACCAATCCACCAACCAATGAACCAAAATGATCTTAGGTAATTTAGGGCCTGTTTCACCACCTTCTGATAAGTATCGGATAGCTTATCTACAACTTTTGTCTCTGTCACTTGACATAAAGTAAGAAAGTGACAAAACTTACATTTAGGCTATCAAACACTTATCAGAAGGTGGTGAAACATGCTCTTAAAGTCGTAATTCAATACTTCGAATACTTATTTATTTTACAATATTTCTGTTTGAGGCGCTGGCTGTAGACGAAATATGCTGAATTTACTGGCGAACTCAAACCTTAAGATAGGCCAGTTTAGGTCCATTTCACTCTGAAGTTATTGTGTTTCGATATGTAATATTTAGTAAAGTTTTCGAGGTGTGCAAACTGACACTAACCGTACTGATTATTGTTGCCGGCATTACCAGTTAGAGTTACTAACTAAAAATATCAAAATGTGCCCACACTCCGGATGTACATAATAGAACGTAATGTGTAGAACAACTAAAGTAGAATATGGAATATTTAAATTATAGTCAATAGCTATAATTTTTAGTTGCATCCTCAGTATAAGTATGGCGTGCACAGGGAGAAATGCCAGGGTAGGTAATAGGTATTGTAAAAAAATATTTCAATGTCAGTTGAACTTTTCTTCTTTTTCTCTAAACAGTGTTTTTCTTAGGGTAAGCAGTGTTTTGCTGTTTATGAAGTGCACGCCACTGTTGTACTACATACGTATTTCCATTATATTGTCCCGAATATCAACAGTTTTTATTTTATCTCCACGATAATGAGTAGCCTAGTCACTCATTTTATAATTCTCTATCTGCTTGTGAAAGTCTCTTCAAAACCGGTTCAGCCGTTCCAAAGATCAACCCGCAAAACAGACATACACACAAAATAAAAGAAAACGTATAATCATATTATGAGTTAAATAATAGGGAGTTATTTCAAAATTACACTCGGTCATTTAATTTTATTTATTTGTATAGTGGGTTTATTTATACGAGGACCATTGAAAACGTTCTCATACGCAAGTCATATACATACCTATTACCTACTACATAGATACTGCTCATATTGTTTCGCGGAGGAAATGCCGTTCCCATTATAAACTTGCTTGCATTGTGCAGATCTGATTGCGGTGTGTTTATCAGCTAGTAAACCACTGGGTAGTTGAGTTAGCCTAGCGTTTCTAGATTTGTCATCAACTCATTAATTGTTGTTGTTGATTTGACGACTCGTTAATTTATTAACCACGACGGAACGAAGACGGCATGGCATATGCGTTTGGCGTTTGGTTGTGTGTTTGTGGATCCTTTTTTGTTACCATTTTCTATGAATAACAAAACATCGAGAAAATATCATTTTTTTCAACGTTATTTCTTTCAACTCTATCTTAAATACGATAACGTAATCGATACATACCTACCTACTCACACGTTTCAAAGGCCAGATATCAGTAAGTAAACCATAGAAACTCCATATAAAAACAAAAACAATAAAAAGTAGGGTTCCGCAACAGAAGGGTGCTGAATTGTTGGTGAGGCGCTACCGTTTTAGCCGCCTTATTTTTACCCCTCTATCTTTTTATTTACTAGAATAATTTATATTATACTAGCGGACCAGGCAGACGTCGTCCTGCCCGCTATTAGCGCCACCTACCGGGTCCAATTTTCTACTTATAAACCTTCCTCTTGAATCACTCTATCTATTAAAAAAACCGCATCAAAATCCGTTGCGTAGTTTTGAAGATTTAAGCATACATAGGGACAGAGGAAGCGACTTTGTTTTATACTAAGTATGTAGTGATATTGTGGTAGTAGGGAACCCTTCGTGCGCGAATCCGACTCATAACAACTTGAATAGTTTTTACCTTCGTCTGAGAGCTTTAATTTTCCGATCTCCAATATAAACTGCTCTAAGTCTATACGTGTCTTCAAAAGGCATAATGTTTACTCTCGAGTCTCGACAAGGTATCCGACGCGACGCCTCGTTACGTAACACGAACTAACCTTTTGATTTCTACTTTCACTCCAAGGTTAATAACTCGGATTGAGTGGGTACAATTTACATTTACGGCAATCATCGGTGTAGGCAATCTAAAAGTAGGATCTGTAACAGTTTGGTTTGCTTTGTATCCTTGTTTGTATTTACGTGCGTTTTTACCCGCGACTTGGTCGACATTTCGCCTGCAACTTTGTAACAATGTAATGGAATCTAACAAGTCAAGCCCTTTTATTTGATACCCATATTGAAGGAGTTGTGATAAAATATGTAATCCGCCATTTTGTAGCGGCGGCCATCTTGGATCGATTTTTATCAAACATAGCTAACGACACTCGACTAGTTCACCTTTCAAACAAAAAAAAACCGCATTCAAATCGGTTCCCCCGTTTGAGCGCTACAGGGGAACAGACAAACACACACAGAGACACGTCAAACTTATAACACCCCGTCGTTTTTGCGTCGGGGGTTAAAAATAGAAGTGTTCCCACGACATTTTCAAAAAACCTAAATCCACGCAAATGGAGTCGTGAACATCAGCTAGTTATTTGTATGTAATATGCCAAAAGCTATCTACTAACGTGTAAAATTGCATCATCCTCATGTTTCAAGTTATGAATCGTGCTACGAGTTGATAGGTAGATGTCGAATCATAATACTTAGAGTTTTTATAACTTTCCACGTAACGAACGAACAATGAAAATAGTATCATGTGCCGCTACGTGACACGAATATTGCTCAGTATACTTAGTTATTCTGAGATTGCGCACCACCAAAACTTTACCAAATCTATAATATAATAAGACTGTAACAGATCCAATTCTGTACATTGAAGATATTTTGAAAATTTTTATTGGAGAGCACTATATAATCGATACTGAAGCCAAAACTGCAATTTTTTTCATTTTTGTCTGTCTGTCTGTCTGTCTGTCTGTCTGTCTGTCTGTCTGTCTGTCTGTCTGTCTGTCTGTCTGTCTGTATCTTGGCCGCGCATCACGCCGAAACTACTGAATGGATTCGAATGAAACTTGGTACGATTTGAGTTTATACTCCGAGGTAGGACATAGGATACTTTTTATCCCGAAATTCAGTACGGTTCCCTTGGGAGAGGGGAAGAAAGTCAAAACGAGTATTTAGCTGTAATTCATTAACGCGTGGTTCGATTTCACTCATTCTTTTTTTGTTAGAAAGGTAAATACTTCAAGTATTGTCCCGTAAATATTTCAAGGTCATAAATTTTTTAGTTCAGAAATGACAGACATTTATTGGGTTCAAATAACTTGGGCCCCGGATCTTTGTACGTACGGCTTATTTTAAACTGGCGTGGGTTTAAATTTATGTTTGTCAACCTGTCTATTTGTTCCAGCTAATCTCCGAAACGGCTGGATCGATTTTAACGGAACTTTCAATGGCAGATAGATGATGTTATAAGGAGTAACTTAGGTTACATTTAGTTTAGGTACATAAAAGAATTATGGGATCCGATCCGATCCTATATAAAACCTATAAACACGCGAACGAAGTCGCAGGGGTCAGCTAGTATCTACTAAATATCTAAAATCTGCAAAAATTCAAAATGAACCAATCCACCAACCAATGAACCAAAATGATCTTAGGTAATTTAGGGCCTGTTTCACCACCTTCTGATAAGTATCGGATAGCTTATCTACAACTTTTGTCTCTGTCACTTGACATAAAGTAAGAAAGTGACAAAACTTACATTTAGGCTATCAAACACTTATCAGAAGGTGGTGAAACATGCTCTTAAAGTCGTAATTCAATACTTCGAATACTTATTTATTTTACAATATTTCTGTTTGAGGCGCTGGCTGTAGACGAAATATGCTGAATTTACTGGCGAACTCAAACCTTAAGATAGGCCAGTTTAGGTCCATTTCACTCTGAAGTTATTGTGTTTCGATATGTAATATTTAGTAAAGTTTTCGAGGTGTGCAAACTGACACTAACCGTACTGATTATTGTTGCCGGCATTACCAGTTAGAGTTACTAACTAAAAATATCAAAATGTGCCCACACTCCGGATGTACATAATAGAACGTAATGTGTAGAACAACTAAAGTAGAATATGGAATATTTAAATTATAGTCAATAGCTATAATTTTTAGTTGCATCCTCAGTATAAGTATGGCGTGCACAGGGAGAAATGCCAGGGTAGGTAATAGGTATTGTAAAAAAATATTTCAATGTCAGTTGAACTTTTCTTCTTTTTCTCTAAACAGTGTTTTTCTTAGGGTAAGCAGTGTTTTGCTGTTTATGAAGTGCACGCCACTGTTGTACTACATACGTATTTCCATTATATTGTCCCGAATATCAACAGTTTTTATTTTATCTCCACGATAATGAGTAGCCTAGTCACTCATTTTATAATTCTCTATCTGCTTGTGAAAGTCTCTTCAAAACCGGTTCAGCCGTTCCAAAGATCAACCCGCAAAACAGACATACACACAAAATAAAAGAAAACGTATAATCATATTATGAGTTAAATAATAGGGAGTTATTTCAAAATTACACTCGGTCATTTAATTTTATTTATTTGTATAGTGGGTTTATTTATACGAGGACCATTGAAAACGTTCTCATACGCAAGTCATATACATACCTATTACCTACTACATAGATACTGCTCATATTGTTTCGCGGAGGAAATGCCGTTCCCATTATAAACTTGCTTGCATTGTGCAGATCTGATTGCGGTGTGTTTATCAGCTAGTAAACCACTGGGTAGTTGAGTTAGCCTAGCGTTTCTAGATTTGTCATCAACTCATTAATTGTTGTTGTTGATTTGACGACTCGTTAATTTATTAACCACGACGGAACGAAGACGGCATGGCATATGCGTTTGGCGTTTGGTTGTGTGTTTGTGGATCCTTTTTTGTTACCATTTTCTATGAATAACAAAACATCGAGAAAATATCATTTTTTTCAACGTTATTTCTTTCAACTCTATCTTAAATACGATAACGTAATCGATACATACCTACCTACTCACACGTTTCAAAGGCCAGATATCAGTAAGTAAACCATAGAAACTCCATATAAAAACAAAAACAATAAAAAGTAGGGTTCCGCAACAGAAGGGTGCTGAATTGTTGGTGAGGCGCTACCGTTTTAGCCGCCTTATTTTTACCCCTCTATCTTTTTATTTACTAGAATAATTTATATTATACTAGCGGACCAGGCAGACGTCGTCCTGCCCGCTATTAGCGCCACCTACCGGGTCCAATTTTCTACTTATAAACCTTCCTCTTGAATCACTCTATCTATTAAAAAAACCGCATCAAAATCCGTTGCGTAGTTTTGAAGATTTAAGCATACATAGGGACAGAGGAAGCGACTTTGTTTTATACTAAGTATGTAGTGATATTGTGGTAGTAGGGAACCCTTCGTGCGCGAATCCGACTCATAACAACTTGAATAGTTTTTACCTTCGTCTGAGAGCTTTAATTTTCCGATCTCCAATATAAACTGCTCTAAGTCTATACGTGTCTTCAAAAGGCATAATGTTTACTCTCGAGTCTCGACAAGGTATCCGACGCGACGCCTCGTTACGTAACACGAACTAACCTTTTGATTTCTACTTTCACTCCAAGGTTAATAACTCGGATTGAGTGGGTACAATTTACATTTACGGCAATCATCGGTGTAGGCAATCTAAAAGTAGGATCTGTAACAGTTTGGTTTGCTTTGTATCCTTGTTTGTATTTACGTGCGTTTTTACCCGCGACTTGGTCGACATTTCGCCTGCAACTTTGTAACAATGTAATGGAATCTAACAACCATCGTCGTTGTTGTCATGAACCTATAGACACACGAGTAGATATCCGTAGTCCGTACAGAGAGGAAGCTCATACAAAATGCCCGCTGTAGGTACACTCACGCATGAGCTCTCACCAACGGTTCACGGACGCCCGCGTGTGATCTCCTACCGGCTCAGTTGGATGACAAACGTGCGCTATGTGTGAGTGTACCTACCTACAGCGGGCCGCTTGTATGAAGCTTCCTCTCTGTACGGATATCTACTCATGTGCTATAGATGTCCACCGCTGGACCGCTCTTGTCTCGTGGCAACATCCACACGCCGCAGTCTTGGGCTGCTTGTATCCAGCGGCTGCCAGCGACTTGCTTGAGATAGTTCGTCTACCTAGTGGAGGATTTTCCAGCGATGCGATTCCCTGCGCAAGGTTTCCATTCGAGTACCTTGGAATCCCAAGTCCCAACCTGTGCTCTTATTTCAGCCCGCCAACCCGCATTGGAGCAGCGTGGCGGGTCTAAGCTCTAAATACCTTTCTCCTATGAGAAGCTGTGCCCAGCTGTGGGACGTTAAAATGCTGTATTGGTGGTGGTGGTGGTGGCTGGGTATTTCAGTATCGGGAATGGTTGAAACTTGAACAATGTCGGTAACTCTTAGTTCTACGGATACATTATCTTCATTTCTTATTTGATCTCGATCTCTCTCGTGAACTCTCCCGCTGAATGGCCCTGGCCCCTGACTCCATGAGCCTTCTGATGAGATCTACAGTTAGCGATCATGTTTCGGATACATTAGTATGTTAAGTAAGTGTATCAAATCTATACTGTGTACTACTGTGTGTACTATTTTTAGGTATTTCATTTTCATTCCATACCTAAAAATAGTACTTATCTTACAAAAAAAAAGAGATACCGTTCCGCTGGCCGAACACCGTTTCGGCTTAAAAACCGCGTTCGTTGCGTAAATACCGAACGTCGCTCTACAAGCAAATGTAGTCTTTATTGCTAGAACATAAGGGCTCTTTAGTTTAATATTTAGATAAAAGGCTTTTCTGGGTGCCGCCGCACATCTTCGGACACATCTGCATTTCGGTTCAGCGTCTTTAGATGCATGTGTTCAACCCAAGCAGTATTTTTGTCTACACATTTAATTAGAGTTATGGCCAACTTAAAGAGTTACAATTTATAATGTCAAAAATTCCGTAGGTATTGCAAATTTCAAAAAACAGATATCTAATGATAATTATGGGAAATTCAAGTTTAAAATGCTACATGTTTCTGAAATAGTAAGAGGTAATGTATGTAAGGTCTTTTGAAAAGTAACATTCTATCCATCAGCCTGCTTTTATCCATTATTCGTCACGGATGGTTTTAAAGTCATCATCCGCTTTTCTCACCTAACCGCTTCTCGTCAATTTCAAGAGGCCGTCGCATATTGCTCTTACCCGGATAATTTCCATTCCAACCATCTTCGTAGCATTGACTTAACCTCTTTCTGAGAACCATTTATTACTACACAAGATGGTTGTGTAGTAATAAATGGTACGCAGAAAGATTTTTTTAAATGTATCTACAAGTAGGTAAGCCCTTGACTGCGATCTCACCCGATGGTAAGTGACGATGCAGTCGAAGGTGGAAACTGGCTAACTTGGAAGAGATATGGCAGTTTTTATTGAACCCATACCACTGACCGGTTTCTACGCGACATCGTACCGGAACGCTAAATTGCTTGACGGCACGCGTTTTGTCGGTAGGGTGGTAACTAGTCACGGCTAAAGCCTCCCACCAGACAGACACCAGACAGTTACAGAATAACCCCCCTGGGGTTATTCTGTAACTTAGTTAGCAACTGAAAATAGTTGCCAACGAATTCGTTCGATATACATTGCTGCTTTACTGTGTAAAATTATGAAAACACTTTATATTCCCCACAGTAAAGCAGCAATGTATATCAAACTAATTCGTTGGCAACTATTTTCAGTTGCTAACTAAGTTACAGAATAACCCAGCAGATTTTACCTGTCCTCTGCCATTTTGACTTGCTAGTTAGTATTATTTCCGGAATATCGCTGGCACGAACATGTGTGAATAGACCTCATAGTTTCTGTTACGAGCAGCGGTTACATGAGCGTATACGCTTTATAATTAGTAAGGTTTCGATTACGGCGCGTATTGTATTTGGTAATATCCTCTATTAACATACACATTATACGCACGTGTCCCTGAGCCGAAGAGAGCTGTGTTGACCCTCAAGAAATAAGATCTGCAGCGTTTGTTATAGCGTTATGTTGAATTTAGAAAGCGGAGACGATCACAAAACTTTTATTATAACTAACTACGCACCTACTAAATTATTATTTATGTCATACTAGCGGACCCGGCAGACGTCGTCCTGCCCGCTATTAGCGCCACCTACCGGGTCCAATTCTACTTATAAACCTTTCTCTTGAATCACTCTATCTATTAAAAAAAACCGCATCAAAATCCGTTGCGTGGTTTTAAAGATTTAAGCATACATAGGGACATAGGGATATAGGGACAGAAAAAGCGACTTTGTTTTAATACTATGTAGTGATGACTTAATATATTTTTGATGATGATGAAAACTAGCGAACCGCCCCGGCTTCGCACGGGTAATTACCCGCTACTATCCCAGTCACCCACTATAGGCGCAAATCTCAAAGACAGCGTCAAAGGGATTAGACAGCGTTCTCGAGTTCCTAGACGGCTTGACTTTTTCTGATATTTTTAACAATTATCGTCAGATTTTAATAGCAAATACACAATTAACTTTCTCCATGAATCACTATGTCTATTTGTGAAAACCGCATGAAAATCCGTTTAGTACTTTTTGAGTTTATCGCAAAAAGACAGACAGATAGATAGAGGCGGCGAGGGACTAGGCGGCGGGGGACTGGGATGTTTTATAATATGTTGTGATAGTGATGATTAAGTGGTTCACTAGATGTTTCTCAAATGTCTGAGTGGAAAGTAGGTGCTCAGGGAGCGTGGAGAAGTAGTTATTTAGAAGTATCTAGTTGCTGTAGAACATTTGCCAGTGATACAAGTCGGTGACTGGATGGGTGACTGAAATTATTAAAGTACATACTTGCGGTGTCTTCGTACCTCAGAGAGTAGGTACCTATTACATGTTCTAATGAAGAATGAATGCAGCTGGCTTGCATTTGGCAGTTCACCAAACTACAATTTCGCAGTCCAAATGTAGTCGGTCTGTCGGGACTCGTATGCGGAAGGATCTGGGAGCTTATTGCCTTGACGTGGAGGACCATTTCCATTGTGTGATTCATGAAGAGAGTCCCGACTCAATAATATTTTCATCCGCACAATTTATTACTCACTCATATGGCTTAAAGGTGGAGTAGGTAGGTATGTTCTCGGGTGTTAATATACTCATACCTCATCCTTTTACTTGCAACACCTCCACGGCTCGCCTTGAACGGTTGCTATTGTTTAACCGATGTGGGCGATGAACTTGAGCCATCATGTTCGACACCTGCGCTGCGCGTGCACCGATATTGATACAACACTGTGTACAGTATAGGTCATGTTTAATTATACTCAAGGGATTGGAAACTTGAATGCGGGACCGCAGTCCGCAACGTCTTATTTCGGTTCTCCGAACTATGTAGGTACCTACTTATCTCACCATTTTCATCGCGGCGTTCGTTGAGCTAGTATGTTGGCGACTCTGGTGATCTGGTCCTTCTACGGATCTCTCCATTTCTGATTTGATTACGTAGAGAAACTTCGAGCTTAGCTCTCTCTATCATCTGCTGTGAATAACACCGAATAATAATTTTAAATCTTAAAAGTTTCTTCTGATAGGTTGATGATAACGCGATGGAATCCTTGCATCAGACGTGATTCAATGTCGGAAATATTATTTATGGAAATTATGTATTATTTTTATAAACACGAGCAAAAGAGCAGGATGCATCACTTGATATTTGTCAGCTAAGAAAACCTGTAGCACCAGAGGAATTGAGTACGCGTATACCTATCGTTTGTTTTGAGGGCACATTAAGTAAGTACGAGTACCTTGTGCTATATCGAATTGAGTAACAATAAAAAACACTCGACTAATCTTTACCTTTATAAACACAGATGTATTCACACTGTTACTAATCAAATAAGAATTTAATGCAAAAACAAGCGTGAAAAAATTGCATGCTACTCGCCGCTTACGACAAGGTCAGTGAAATACTTATTATTACGCTGAAATACCTAACTACGTTGTTCTAGATATCTGAATGTATCAGCATTTGCTTTACCGGCAAAGTTGTATTGTTGATAAATTTGTATCTAGCGGCTGACATGCTTGTTGAGATCGTCGATTCACCTAGTGGGAGGTCCTCCGACGCTGCATTTGACCGGTGTAAGGTCGCTTTTCGAGCATCTTGAGATCCCGTTGAGGCGTCCGTTGTTTTTTTCTATCTATATGCCCTGCCCATTGCCACTTCAGCTTTGCGACTCGATCTCTTCATTTCTTATTTGATCCTGCAGGAATACTTCGAACAATTAATTACCGTAAACATGATATCAAACTCATATTTTATTGAAGTTGTCTGTTCGATTAGTGGTGCCATTCTCAAAACAAACATCTCCCACGCTGCCGCATCACTAAAACCCTCTTTTCTTTCATTATCTAAGACGGCATTTCAGTATTTAAAAAAGCTGCCCCTAATACCAAGATAAATGCTGTGCTATATGTTGTAACTTCTGTTACAAAAAACTTGGAAACTTGTGAAGCTAGATTCCGACAACTCTTTAGTCAGTTACTTGTATCAGGAATAACTAGTTTTAACTCACTTGTTATGAAATGCTTTGGCATTCGGCTTACTTTTTGCACGAATATTTTAACGTCGGCCTTAACTGAGCATTACAAGCTAATAATATAATTAATCTGCGAAAATAAGTCCAAACTAAAAAACTTTAAAATTTTGCTCGCAATTTGATCGCTTCTAATTTTCTTGTGTAATTTTGCAAGTTAACGTTAACAGTGCATAAATCTGTAGTGCTTGGACGGGTAACTTGAAAGTTTACTCTCAAGTTTCATAGGCTCTAGTGTAACTTTTCAAGTTATCGTTAAGTACTGTGCATAAGTATCTAATAACTGTTATTTAAAATGGAAATTAACTTTTGTTAAACGAGAACTATTAGTATCCCTAGAGATAGTGAAAAGAGTAATATTAAAGACTAGCTGATGCCAGCGACTTCGTCCGCTTGGATTCTTATAAATGTCATCCCCTATTTAACCCGCTTGGGGGTGAAATTTCCAAAATTCCTGAAACACGTAATTCTTTATTTTTAACCGACAATACAAATACCGTTTTTCATGGATACTTATAAAATGACGGACATACTAACTTTCGTCCCCTATTTAACCCCCTTAAGGGTGGAATTTGCAATAATCCTTTCTGTGTTCGCCTACGTTATAAAAGTGAAAATTTCAAGTTTCTAGCGTTAGTGGTTTTGGCTGTGCGTTGATGATCAGTCAGGACAAGCCTCTTTATATTAGTAATAGATAGATAGATTAGATCATTGATACCTACCTACTCAAAACTAACTTTTAGTTAAATCTTTACCCTAGAGCGCTGGTTGCATCATAGCAGTCTCTGGTTTACACATAGACACCTACCTACGTTTGTAAATAGTCGGTCAGAAGCGTGACGAGTTTTATAATAGATCAAAATAATATTCTTCTTCGGTTTTAATTATTTTATTGAACTTTACAAAACTTGTTACGAAGGTGTGATGTGACGGCTCAGTGACCTACATAATTTAGTATTTCTAAACAACACTTTCGCCAGTTCATTGCCCCGACAGGCTAGCTAATTAAGTCAAACTCTATTCATTATAGAATCGATCAGAAAATAATAATTATAACAGAATCGATCATACATAATTACCTAATTAGCAGACTAATACGAAGGGAGACGGTCATATTATCTACTATATAAAAATAAGTCGGGTTTTCCTTCCTGACGCTATAACTCCAGAACGCACGAACCGATTTCCACGGTTTTGCATTCGTTGGAAAGGTCTCGGGCTCCGTGAGGTTTATAGCATATAGAAAAACACGCGAACGAAGTCGCGGGGGTCAGCTAGTATAGGTATATAGATAGGTACATACAGCTGATATCTATACATATAATAAAATCGTAGAATTGCCGTATCTGTACATTGAAGATTTTTGCAAAATAATAACTGGGTGATGTTAAGGATAAGTAATAGAACGTAAAAAAGCAATTTTTTAAATTTTTGTCTGTTTGTCTGTTTATCTGTTTGTCTGTATGTTTGTGCGCGCATCACGCAAAAACTACTGAATGGATTGAAACGAAACTTGGTACGATTTAAGTTCATACTACGGAGTAACATTTAGGATACTTTTTATCCCGAAATTCAGCACGGTTCCCTAGGGAGAAGGGATGAAAGTCAAAACGTGTATTTAGCTGTAATTCAATAACGCGTGGTCCGATTTCATTCATTCTTTTTTTGTTAGATACTTTAAAGATTACCGACTAATCTCTAAAAGACTGGATCGATTTTGATGGGACTTTCACTGGCGGATGTTTACATTTTGATCTACCTAAACATCCGCCAGTGAACTTTTAACAGTTTTTAGCATGATAGGAGCTTAGGAAAAACAAAATGATTCCTACGGAATTTTTAAAAACCAATATAATATATCCACGCGAACGAAGTCGCGGGTATCCGCTCGTAGCTAATAAATAGGTACAGTTATTTTGAGTCATTATAATTGTTAATTAATTAACTAAACCCTATACTTTATTATTATTGATTATGTCTATTCTATTTTATTTTATTTTTATTTTATCTAGGTGCCTGTCTGACCTATGTCAAGTTGACCTTTCGCATAAGCTCGTCTAGACTCGTGTAGGTCGGTATAAATGGTTTAATCATTATGTTCTTCTTTTTATAAATGACGGTTTACCTCAAAATTGAAAATAAGGACACACTAAATTGTATTGTGAGTGTGACGCTGGAATCGTACATTTTATATTATGAAAATGTGCACATTATATTAGTTTTTTGTGGTGCTCTGACAACTCTCGTTTTCTTCTGAAACTCAGGTAAAGTCACCAATTCGCTTTTGTGTTCAAACGGATGTTATTGATAGTTTTCCCGTTTCCACGGCCTCAAGGCTGTCGTGTATTGGGGCTATTTACGTATTTGTATTGCGGTATATGAATTGGTGATTATAAGGAAATCTACGCAAGCACGTAATATGCTTCATTAGAATATTTTGTTAAGGTTACGAGTAAATTATGTAACGACAAAACGGCAATTCCTTTTTGGGAACTTTATTGCACATAAATCAAATAAGATTTATGGGTACCAAATCAATAACGGTGAGATGTCATAATATTAAAAGTGACGTCCCACAAAATGGCCTCAACCCCAAAGAGATATTAGGCTCAATTTAGACCGCGGCGGAATGGAATGGAAGCGACTTTTTGCAACGAAATTGTACATAGCTAAATGGACTTTATGTCAATTGCATAACATACAAATTAAATAGGAGCCAAAAAAAGGTCGCGCGTCTTCCGCGGAATTCTCGCGCATTCTCGAGAATTCCCGTAGCTACTGTCGGCGCCGTCTGTGGAATTCGCGGGAAGTGGCGCGAACGGAGAGTCCGTTGGGTCGGTCACAGCAGTGCCGTGCCAAGTGTTTAGCTGGAATGCGCGAGAATTCTCGAGCATTCCAGCGAATTCGCGCGCCTACCGCGTCATGAGGCGAAATTGACGCTTCCATTCCATTCCATTCCGCCGCGGTGTAAATTAAGCCTAACAGTAAACTCTTTTTGTTAACAGTTAACTCTTATCGTATTTGTCAATAATATTGCCATTTTTATCGTGACCTAGGTTCTTAGTGAGTACTTTGTACATAGAGGGTCCCGGGTTCAATTCCCGAGTTGGTCAATTGTTAGGTATTGGGGTTTTCTGTCAAGAAATTCTTAGTGCCAGCCCGGAGTTGGAATTTGGCGGTGTTTCACCCCCGTGCCTCGGAGAGCACGTTAAGCAGTCGTTCCCGGTTATTATCACAATCATGTGACAATAGTCGTTAAAGCCCACCAACTCGCATTGGAGCAGCGTGGCGGGTCTAAGCTCTAATCCCTCTCTCCTATGAGAGAGGAGGCCTGCGCCGAGCAGTGGGACGTTAGAAGGCTGTCGTGGTAGGTCGTGGTCTTTTTAAACGTGATCTATAGAGCATGCTCTAACTACTCAGACTCGAGACAGTTTAAACTGGTCATAAATATGTCCCTGACGTAAATCTGTCTCATTTTAACTTCAAGTCTGAGTAGGTATAGTCCAGAGTACCTATAGATCTCAGCCCTATGGTGAGATCTATAGAGCATGCTCTGACTTTACTCAAACTCAAGACAGAGTTATAACGAGACAGATTTATGTCAGGGACATATTTAGGTCCCGTTTTAAGTCTGTCTCAAACCTGAGTAGA
The DNA here is from genome assembly GCA_920104075.1 of Melanargia galathea. NCBI lineage: Eukaryota > Metazoa > Arthropoda > Insecta > Lepidoptera > Nymphalidae > Melanargia > Melanargia galathea. The sequence goes on from OV049865.1 coordinate 1,058,263, forward strand.
GTCGGAGTACCTACACTCTATAAATCTCAGCCTTATAGTCACGGGGACTGTAAGCTATGAAATAACTTATGAAATGAATATTTATTTTTATTTAAAAATATTTATATTTTACGGCTTTTCTAATAAACGCATATACATATATACATACAATATACATATTATATTTGTGTATTACATAACAGTACAAACAGGTACCTCGTCCGTTGCATTCTAAACCGACTGTTATGTCTTCCTTCGAATAACCTCGAAGATAGAATCTGCATTGAAACTGAATGAACGTATTTAACTTACAACTCTTACAACAATTAAAATAAGGTTCATTGTCGATTGTGTGTGATGTTTTGTAAAAGGTTAGTTGCACTTAAGCATGTCCGTGATTACCTTTACGAGGCTTAAGTTCTAAGCATTAGGTATAAATACTAAGATGTGATAGTAACGTTGACATTTTAAACTAGGATATTATTTATAGACTAGTCAGTGGATGATGTCCCTGTTGTAGGTAACTACATAATTATGTATACCTACCTCCCATACTTTGCTCTCTATTGCTACTCGTATATTAGTCTTTTTAGACCAGTGAGTCTATTTTCTACAAGTATAAATTAAAATTTTAAAAAACCCCGACATTCGCCATTTTGTGGTGGCGGCCATCTTGGATTTGCATAGTGCTATTCTACTAGTCAAGCCCTTTCATTTGATACCCATATTGAGGGAGTTGTGGAAAAATATGTAATCCGCCATTTTGTGGCGACGGCCACCTGGGACCGATTTTCATCAAACATAGCTAAGAACACTCCCGACTAATTCACCTTTCAAACAAAAAAACCGCATTTAAATCGGTCCACCCGTTTGAGTGCTATGGTGGAACAGACAGACACACACACACAGACACGTCAAACTTAAAACACCCTGTCGTTTTTGCGTCGGGGGTTAAAAAGCTGCATAAATTTGCTACAATCTCAATTGTAGCAAAATGCAGCTGATTGGCTGAATTAGTGGTATTCTTGCTGCAACGATGCATTTTAACCAATAGCGAGAGAGTGTTGGCCAATCAGAAGTGAATTCGGGTACCGGACTTAGGAGCATCCACCCTACGTAGTCGTCACTTCATAGATTTTTAAAAACCCCGTCGAAACATCTTTGATTTTCCGGGATAAAAAGTAGCTTGTGTCTGTCTCCAGGATACAGGCTATCTCTCTACCAGACAGACACGCAGTTATAATGGATATTATCTATTAACTTATTAAGCATGAATTTTTAGTTTTTTCAAGATTTTTTCATAACCTGGCCAGTGGCCATATCTACTAAGTTATCTTCGAGCCTCCATTGTGGTGAAGTAGCTAAAGGCATTGTTGCGGTAACAATTAGCGGCTCGGGCCAGGAGAGGACAATGGGCCGGCATTGGGGACGCCTTGACCCGACCCACCAACTAACTAGCTAATACACCTACCTACTCGTTAAAACCGTTTACTTGCAAGATTTGCCAAAGTCAAGCCCATTACCTCTGATAACTTTTATGCCTAATATAGTTGGCTATATAGACTTAGCTCATCATCTTCGTCGTCATCAACTGATGGACTCTAGTAGGGACTTTCACATGCAGCGGTCTTGTGCAGCTTGTATCCAGCTGCTTCTGGTTGTTATGCCTTCGGTTCAACTAGTGTGGAGTCTGCCAATACGACGCTTTCGATGCGAGGTCAATATCTTCGAATCTAAATTTTTTAAGTCGGTTCTTTCGACCTGTTTAAAACTTTAATTAAACGGTATCTAATATTACTTATTAGAAACTTGAAAGAAATCCGCACTATTCTTACATTTTTAAAAGCATTTGAAGTTTTTTCTTCCCTTTCGTCAAAGACCTTCCTACTGTATTTTAAGATGCTAGGTAGGTCACAGGGAAGTTTCAAGCACCCTGTAAATTTTGTCTCAAGTTCTGTTTCAAGTAAGATTTAATGAAGTGATAATTAATAGAGCGAGCGTTAGGTATATTACTAGTATTTCTCTATTTCCAACTAGACTTTCTACTGCGGAAATACCAAACAAAAGACAAACCGTGACTAAACATTTCCTAACTTATAATATTGACAATATTTTTTCCAATAATAGAAACAATGAAATCGCTAATCTCAAATATTGTTTTCATTATCGGACCATATGATCCATAAAATTGGATCTACCTTATCAATCGAAATTATACATTATTATGAAAATGATTAAGTTCAATTTCGCTTGTTAACACTCGTGCAATAAACTTGAAGAGTCGTTATTTGAATTTATACTCTAAATGCGTACTTACACGGTAGATTTTTAATTGTTTTAGAGTAAATAAAAGAGCATTACACGACAATTATTATAGCCGCGCTCGACGCTTTTCCCTGCGCTTTCTCGAACGGCCCGCGCGTGACGGTACGAGCACAGGGAAATGTGAAAACAGCACATCATATACATATCACCTGTCCCGCTTTCGTATAGGTACAGATGTTCCAGATACATATTACATACATATTATCCCATACATATTATATTATAATCTACAAATATAAATTAAAAATTTAGTTCATAAATAACTATTAAGATCCCCCTTCAAAACTTAAGTAGGTAACTAAATAACTAACCCGATATTTCAAAGTTTTGAAATCCCTACAAAGTATCGTCAATTTATTTTCAACGTAGTTGATATTAATTTTCAACATATAATTAGAATCTCTTAGCAAGAATAAGATTGCAGTTAAGAAAGATTGTTAATTAGAGATAACGAAGTGTTCAGACTACTTGCTAAATGTTGAATAGGTATTTCATAGTTCTCGTTTCTGTAGCGATGAGAGCATAGGTTATATCTCGTAATTTGATTAAATTTTTTGTGTAATTTACTTAGATTAGAAAACGTTACAATAGAATCTTAGAAATACATAATAATAATATGATGATGGAGATAGAATATAGGAACTGGAACACCTTCATTGAATACATGGTAGAATTTAGTTTGGACTTGGAGTAGTTATTAAAAAGCTTGTCATTAATTAGTTCTTTAGTTTTATTTATAGAAATGCCAAAACATTGCGCTTTTTTTATTCTTCTACAAGTTAGCCCGTGACTGCGATCTCACCTGATGGTAAGTGACGATGCAGTCTAAGATGGAAGCGGGCTAACTTGGAAGAGGAATGGCAGTTTATATGATATTAAACCCTTCTACGCGTGATAATACCGGAACGCTAAATCCCTTGTGCTTTATTGATTACAGCAAGGCTTTTGACTGTGTGATGTGGAACAAGCTATGGATGGTACTGTCAGAAATGGGAGTGCCTCAACATCTTGTTGGTCTTATCCAGAATTTATACTGTATCTAACAACCGCTCATTTGTAAGGATTGACACCGATTGTTCTAATGTGTTTCCTACAAAGAAAGGCGTACGACAAGGTTGTATCCTCTCACCCATGCTGTTCAAAATTTATAGCAAGTACATAATCCGCAAAACAACGGAGAATCGGGAGAAAGGATTTCCAATAGGAGGAAAAAGAATATGCAACCTCCGGTATACCGACGATACAGTTCTCGTTACCACCACTTTGGAGGACATGAAAGAAATTTTACAAAAACTAGAAGCAGAAAGTATGGATTTGGGTTTGACCACTAACAGGAGTAAAACCAAGTTGATGGTAGTGGACGCGCTGGTAAGCTGTCCAACAGTAATATAATACCATCTGTGGATATCGTGGAGAATTACATTTACCTTGGATCCCAAATCTGCAATGATGGCAGTTGTGTGCCAGAGATAAAGAGACGCATTGCAATGGCGAAAAATGCCATGACAGGATTAACTGGGATTTGGAAGAAGAGAGGGATATCGCTCAAAACCAAGACCCGTCTCGTTCGTGCCTTAATCTTCCAAATTTTAATGTATGGAGTTATAGAGACATGGACCATCAAAGCAAGAGAAAGGCAAAGAATAGATGCGTTTGAAAGTGGTGCTGGAGGCGGATGCTACAGATTCCGTGGACTACCAAGCGCACAAACGTGTCTATCCTTTCGCAGCTCGGAATCACTGCTTGACTCTTCTCCATACAACTAACGATTGCTCTCATATTTCGGCCACATCATGCGACGGGGGGATGACAGCTTAGAAAAGCTAATAGTGATGGGCAAGACGGACGGAGGGCAAAAGAGCGAGAGGCCGCTCACCAACCAGGTGGTCTGACCAACTAAAGGAGTCCAGCAGGTGTAAATTTTATCACACTGTTAAAATGGCCACCAACAGAAGCCGGTGGAAACAGATAATCCAGTCGAGAGCAGTATGCCAGGACAACGATCTTCAGCAATGAAGGAACGACCGGAGAGAGAGACAAATCCCTTGGCGACACGGCTTTGCCGGTGGGGTAACGAGCCACGGCTGAAGCCTATACTTGAACAAGACCAGACCAGAGACAATTTAAAAATTATAAAATTCCAAATTGCCACTGCCACAGCGCTCACCACTGCTCCAGGTAGTCGCTTCTAGTTCTGTGTTATTTTGAAATGATTTTCCACAACATCACAACAATAGATCATCCATCTTGATAACGATGTTGAGGAAGCGCAGTCATCCGGATTATAATTATGATTAGCATAATTATATTATCAAAATTAATCAAGTCGTGATCGTGATCCAAAGCTTTGATTGTTGTCTGACGATCACGCCGTTTCTATTGGTGTCTAGGTAACTACTCCGCCAGATTTTTACCAAACAAATATCGGGACGTGATCATCAGCCGGTGTATAATCGGCTTAAAGATTGGTACCTATTAATTCAGTAATACACAATCTCTAGAGTTAAACGAAATTGGACAGATCAAAAATTAGTTAAACTTTTTGGCAAGAACATTACAAAAGAGATACCTACCTAGTCGATCATGAAAAAGAGCCGTTTCATGAAATGGGCGGTTACATGATGGTTTAATGATATCAACAGCTAATGGTACGGCAGCCCTGGAACAAAATTTTTAGTGATTAAGAACAAGCTGAATTTTCGTGAGCAGGTACGTTTTGACGAGCCGAACAACTTTTTTATCTATGAAAATTCTCGATGGAGGTAGCTAATCGAGTGGAGAGGTGTTAAAAATTTCGATTCGCTCGGGTGGGAAATCGTTCCATCATTCCAAATCAGGGCTGCCGTACTATAAACGCATGGCTTCTTCATAATATGGTCAAATATTAGTGATCATATCGTAAAATATGTAGTTACAACAAATCAAAATAATTATTTAAAACGAGCGGATACCCGCGACTTCGTTCGCATGGATATTGATTTTAATAATCCCGTGGGAATCATTTTGTTTTTCCTATGCTCCTTTGAGCTTAAACCTTGCTAAAAACTGTGTAAAATGCAAAAAATGCAAACTACATCAAAATGTAAACATCCGCCAGTGAAAGTCCCATCAAAATCGGTCCAGCCTTTCGGAGATTAGCCTGTAGTCTTTAAAGTATCTACTTTCTAACAAAAAAAGAATGAATGAAATCGGACCACCCGTTAACGAATTACAGCTAAGTACACATTTTGCCTTTCATCCCCTCTCCCAAGGGAACCGTGCTGAATTTCGGGATAAAAAGTATCCTATATGTTACTCCATAGTATTAACTTAAATCGTGCCGAGTTTCATTTCAATCCATTCAGTAGTTTTTACGTGATGCGCGCACAAACATACAGACAAACAGATAAACAGACAAACAGACAAAAATTTCAAAAATAGCTTTTTTACGTTCTATTACTTATCCCTAACATCCCCCAGTTATTATTTTGCAAAAATCTTCAATGTACAGATACGGCAATTCTACGATTTTATTATATGTATAGATAGAAGATAGATGTATAGAAGATTGGTACACTGTACACTTTTTGAACGTCAATTTAAGAAGTAGATGCATGAATGTGAGGTAATGGTGATAATTACTACGATAACTTAAAACTAAAATTACGAGGGCTCCTAACACCCCTAGTCTGATAAGAGCCCACAATAAACTCAGGCGGGTTTTTTATTTATTATCACCATCTCACAAATATGGTTTAAAGAACCATGATGAACTAAATGATTCGAACTGTTGGCTTTTAGAGCAACCTATCTCCATGGTTTTTTTGTAATTAAAAAAATCTTTTACGCTATAATAAGATTTTTTAATTAATTTGCGTTTTATAAAAACCTTCAACTTATTAAGTGACATATCCAAAACGTCCTCCGACAACCCATTATAAAAAGTATAGAATTACCAAGAAATGATTATCCGTTTTTTTGCAGTCTAGGTAGTACCTAGTGGGCAACACAAGTTTATCTTTATTTCTGAGATTAAGGTTATGATCGATACGTGATCTCCCTCATTCTCGTCCCTCGTTTTGAACAATACGAGCCACAGAATCCGATTCAATGGCCATACGATGTTTCCACGGTAGGATTATCTAATTGGTAATTTATTGTCATCGATTCCGTATGTGTTAAGCCCTACATGTATGGTTATCACGGAAGCGTGCGATTTGCTTCCAAACTGATCGCTAAAGGTCTCGTGTGGTGACCTCGTTTAGCGTAGAATATAATTGTGATGGACTCCCGATTTGGTTTGGAAGATGATTGATATTTGATAATAGTCTATTAAGCAGCCTGCAGCCTTCAAATCAAGACAGGACAATTAAAATATGACCTAAATTTTCATCCTTCAGTTGAAAATCTTTTACTACTTTTGTGAAAGATAGTCGTTTCGACTTTATTTTTAATTCTATCCTTTATTTTATTCTTTATTCCTCATTCAGAACAAAACCACTTAAATAAACTGCTCTGGAAAATTTTGATGAAATATACGTCATTTTGTGTTATGTAGCAACATCGTATAATATATAGGAAGATATAGAAGATTTATTATACGTAGAAGATAATTTATATCTTCTACGTATAATAAATCTTCTATATCTAAAAAGACGGACGAGAAAAGAAATAAATTAAGTAAGTAGTCGCATCTGGTTAAAATGCAATAGGTTCAAACCAAACCAGGTTGTTCTCCTAACCTCAATTTCTCGTCTCGATCATGTCATTATGTGACCTCCTTGGCCAGTACCGACTGTATACTTAGCGAAAATTTGTTGATCTTAGAATACATACTTGCATGTAAGACCTACTTGGCAAATATTGGATATTTGATCGTTAGAACGGAAGCTTTCCGTTGTAACGACCCAATATTCCATACTAAATAAATATTATTAAAAGTATATGGTTCGATAGTACAATTTTTTTTTGTTTGAATCTCATCAAAATGGGTTCATTAATTAAGTATAAGGATGTACTCTCACATGGGATCATAAAAATAACATTTTTTATAAACTTTGATTTTCGTGTCTTTACCGCTGTTTTGTAGCCGTCCGCTATGTGAGAGGGACCACAGCGGCCGCGGCTGCGAGCGTCAATAGTGAAGAGTAGTCGAGCTCGCGTATAAACAAAGCTCTGCGGACCGCATTTGAGACTAACGAATTGTAATAGTGGAAACGAGCACATGCTCAGTGAATAATATAATTTACATTGGTGTGGAATAAGTATTGAAATGCTTATAGGGGCGATATACAAAATCTGTTAAAAGTGCTATACAAATCTTACGCTTTGGCGCTATTCATTGAAGGGAGCCCTAGCACATTAAAGTGTTTTGTGAACCTTTTTGACATGGCGACTTGCGTTCATATATCAATGCTGGGGCGATACACTATCATTTTGTTGCTGATTAGAGAAGGGGAGCCTTGGTGTCTGAGATGCTTTGTGTACTCTTTTCCTTGGGATAGCGACAGACGATCAGATATATTAATCATATTTTATGTGTTAAACTAATTATACGCTTTGACGCTATTCATGAGAGGAAGACTAGCGCATAACTGCTGGTGCACCTTTCTGAACATGGCGACTTGCGTTTATATATCAATACTAGGGGCGATACACTATCGTTTGTTGCTGTACAGAGGAATGGAGCCCGGCGTCTGGAATGCCTTGTGAACCCTCTCTTTGAGATAGCGACAGACGATCACATATACTAATTCGAACTTGCTCTGATACATTTATTGGAGTTCGTCACTACTCCGTGGTGACAGCACTTCGTATTATTATTAACATATTTCGAACTATTTATTATAAGGTTGAGTTAGACCTGTGGACCATTTGTCGCTGAGAAGCCTCGCTTGGCCTTGACGTCTGACATTCAGTTAGATGTTAGGTTGGGTTTCAGGCCGGTGATAAACGCTGCGTAGCCTCGCTCAGTCATAACTTCTGACATTCTGTTGGAAGTTAGGTTGGGTTCCAGGCCGGCGAACACAGTGAGCCTTACTCTTTCATGACAAATGATAACTACATTTGCGAGTGGTCTGGTCGATGCACGTTCAAGGCGTTATATGCTTGGGGCGTGAGTTGATAGGACTGCTTGAGGAAGTGGTTGGATGTTGTGTTGAGTTCTAAGGCCTGTGTAAATAGTTCTACTATTTTACCACAGTGAGTCTTGCACTTCCTTGACTGACAAATACCAATAATTACTGCAAAGGATTTCCTCCTTTACTATGGACATATAACTGATATACCTCAGTAAGCTTTGCCTCGAGCTTGCTTCCATGATAATAACAAACCTACATCATACGTACAGCAGCGAACCTCGCTCTTCACTAATGACTTAACAAACATAGTGGAACTTAAACACTCTAAACAAAGGTCTTAAGTGGTGCACACCACTATAAAAAAGTCTTGTGGAGACAACCACGGTTAAAAAACAACTCTTTGGGATGATGCCTGGGTGTGAGGGGGGGGGCCCAATATTTGCTGGTATGTCTAGTACTTCATGCAACCACACTACAAAATATATAATGAACGAAATAATGATAATAAATTAATACTATAACTAACTCTGTATGCGATACTAGAGTACCACAAAAGGTAGGGGCTCATCGTTGTTGGCGTGACGGGAGCTAACAACCTTCATTCATATTTTTTATTGCTAAAAGTATGAATGATGCCTTGATGAACTTCTTTCTCTTTAGGGAAAGGAGTTAATCTTTATTCGAACTAAAAGTGTGTCATCCCACTATTGATTGTATGATCTCGAAATAACAAACCAAGTCACTATTAACCATAGCTTGATCGCTAACATATTTTATAATAAAACTAAGCAGGAACCGACACTTCAATACACGAACTAGATTGAACCGTCTAAGTCAATTGAACTCATTACTTCTGACGCTCTAAAAGTTCTTGGGTTGATACGGACACAACATTATAAAGGGTTCTACCGCTATCGTTCACGTGCCACTTTAAAGAAATTATTTAAAAACATAATCTTTAGAAAGATCTATAGGAATTTAAAGGGTATAGATTTTCATAAGGTCGTTAGTTCAGTTACAATATGGTGCCGTGACCAGGATGGTCAAAACGGCTTAATAAGGAAATATAAAGTAGGCGAAAGCCTACAATATGTTGTTCGTGAAATGGAAAGAGTCTGAAGAAGTTTTGAGTTCACTTTGACTTGGACGTTTGTTGTAGAGGAGAGTGGTGCAAATGTTTTAGAGTGATTAAAATTGCCTAGCTGTCATATGGACAGGGGGTTGTGAGTGAGTGTGATGCAAACGTTTTAGAGTGATATAAAGCCTTAGCTGTCATATTGACGGGGGGTTGGGAATGAGTGATGCAAAACAAAATATATATTAAAATGCGTGAAATTGACGTAATTTTCATAAAATTGACAATAAGTTGTGGAAGGGTAATGCAGAGGAAAGTTATGTGTTAAAATGTGATAAATTAAATTAATTGCCACAATATTGCCAGAATTAGCGGAAAATTGATGCTGAACAAAGGATGAATGAATAAAATGTGTAGTTGAGAGTGCTTTCAGGTCTGGGGGTTGTTAAATTTGAAATGAAATAGATGTAATGGAGCGAAGGATTGCAGAGTTGTTTTAACATATCGCAATGAGTGTTGGGAGAGATATTAGATAAAGATGATAGTATAAGACATGATGTGAGAATGAGTTATTCGGCGACGTGTTTTGGTCGAATATTTGCGTGTATAGCTAAATCTTATTAACATTAGCCAGAGTTCGAGGGGTTGCGATATTATTATGTACAATAAATAAAATTCAAATACTTTCCCTAGCGTAAATTCTCTTCAGCATACTTCATAGAATACATTCTATTTTGCATGCTTCATAGAATTTAGGGGGTTGAATGTAACGACCCAATATTCCATACTAAATAAATATTATTAAAAGTATATGGTTCGATAGTACAATTTTTTTTTGTTTGAATCTCATCAAAATGGGTTCATTAATTAAGTATAAGGATGTACTCTCACATGGGATCATAAAAATAACATTTTTTATAAACTTTGATTTTCGTGTCTTTACCGCTGTTTTGTAGCCGTCCGCTATGTGAGAGGGACCACAGCGGCCGCGGCTGCGAGCGTCAATAGTGAAGAGTAGTCGAGCTCGCGTATAAACAAAGCTCTGCGGACCGCATTTGAGACTAACGAATTGTAATAGTGGAAACGAGCACATGCTCAGTGAATAATATAATTTACATTGGTGTGGAATAAGTATTGAAATGCTTATAGGGGCGATATACAAAATCTGTTAAAAGTGCTATACAAATCTTACGCTTTGGCGCTATTCATTGAAGGGAGCCCTAGCACATTAAAGTGTTTTGTGAACCTTTTTGACATGGCGACTTGCGTTCATATATCAATGCTGGGGCGATACACTATCATTTTGTTGCTGATTAGAGAAGGGGAGCCTTGGTGTCTGAGATGCTTTGTGTACTCTTTTCCTTGGGATAGCGACAGACGATCAGATATATTAATCATATTTTATGTGTTAAACTAATTATACGCTTTGACGCTATTCATGAGAGGAAGACTAGCGCATAACTGCTGGTGCACCTTTCTGAACATGGCGACTTGCGTTTATATATCAATACTAGGGGCGATACACTATCGTTTGTTGCTGTACAGAGGAATGGAGCCCGGCGTCTGGAATGCCTTGTGAACCCTCTCTTTGAGATAGCGACAGACGATCACATATACTAATTCGAACTTGCTCTGATACATTTATTGGAGTTCGTCACTACTCCGTGGTGACAGCACTTCGTATTATTATTAACATATTTCGAACTATTTATTATAAGGTTGAGTTAGACCTGTGGACCATTTGTCGCTGAGAAGCCTCGCTTGGCCTTGACGTCTGACATTCAGTTAGATGTTAGGTTGGGTTTCAGGCCGGTGATAAACGCTGCGTAGCCTCGCTCAGTCATAACTTCTGACATTCTGTTGGAAGTTAGGTTGGGTTCCAGGCCGGCGAACACAGTGAGCCTTACTCTTTCATGACAAATGATAACTACATTTGCGAGTGGTCTGGTCGATGCACGTTCAAGGCGTTATATGCTTGGGGCGTGAGTTGATAGGACTGCTTGAGGAAGTGGTTGGATGTTGTGTTGAGTTCTAAGGCCTGTGTAAATAGTTCTACTATTTTACCACAGTGAGTCTTGCACTTCCTTGACTGACAAATACCAATAATTACTGCAAAGGATTTCCTCCTTTACTATGGACATATAACTGATATACCTCAGTAAGCTTTGCCTCGAGCTTGCTTCCATGATAATAACAAACCTACATCATACGTACAGCAGCGAACCTCGCTCTTCACTAATGACTTAACAAACATAGTGGAACTTAAACACTCTAAACAAAGGTCTTAAGTGGTGCACACCACTATAAAAAAGTCTTGTGGAGACAACCACGGTTAAAAAACAACTCTTTGGGATGATGCCTGGGTGTGAGGGGGGGGGCCCAATGTTTGCTGGTATGTCTAGTACTTCATGCAACCACACTACAAAATATATAATGAACGAAATAATGATAATAAATTAATACTATAACTAACTCTGTATGCGATACTAGAGTACCACAAAAGGTAGGGGCTCATCGTTGTTGGCGTGACGGGAGCTAACAACCTTCATTCATATTTTTTATTGCTAAAAGTATGAATGATGCCTTGATGAACTTCTTTCTCTTTAGGGAAAGGAGTTAATCTTTATTCGAACTAAAAGTGTGTCATCCCACTATTGATTGTATGATCTCGAAATAACAAACCAAGTCACTATTAACCATAGCTTGATCGCTAACATATTTTATAATAAAACTAAGCAGGAACCGACACTTCAATACACGAACTAGATTGAACCGTCTAAGTCAATTGAACTCATTACTTCTGACGCTCTAAAAGTTCTTGGGTTGATACGGACACAACATTATAAAGGGTTCTACCGCTATCGTTCACGTGCCACTTTAAAGAAATTATTTAAAAACATAATCTTTAGAAAGATCTATAGGAATTTAAAGGGTATAGATTTTCATAAGGTCGTTAGTTCAGTTACACCGTTCACTAAAAACTTGTGCTACTCTATTTTCCTACTTTAATCTTTTTTTTTTTGTAAAATTGTCTGTAAGTATACACCAGTTGTATACACAATATTTCACACTTGTGTTCTAAAAATGATTCATTTTTGTGCAAATAAGTTTTCTGCAAATAACTCGTTGAGTAGGTACTTTAAGACTCGATTAAAATTTAGTAATATGAAATGCCTACGGTTTACGTACCTATTTCTGGCGAGAATGAAAAATGCTGTTCTACGGAATTTTAATTATTCTTGCTCCAGATAGTTAAATTCTGAATTGTGTGATGCAATTAAAATTTTATGTTATCCAAGGAACTTATTAATTACAAAAAAGCTTTTTTTGACAGCCGCTTACCTAATTTAAATCCGTTTTTATATCCAACAATGCGTGTTCTCATGGGCGCCGGCAGGGGGGTGCCAGGTGGTGCACTTGCACCCCTTGGGAATCTCGGGATCAACAGGAATTATTGAAATAAAAAGCCGTCTGTTGGAAATCATTTAGTAAATGTCTCGAACATAAAATAAACCGGGCTTCAGATTTCGATTTTCATTTCCGACTAAAATTTCAGTTTTTTATTAACAATCATAATACGGCGAACATTGTAAGAAAACTAAAATCTGCACCACCTGGAAATTATTTCTGCCGGCGCCCATGCGTGTTCTATTTTCTACATTATTCTAGACTCTATAAGGTGATCAAAGTCCATCAAAATTGTATTCATATGTGATGGTCATCTATTTAGAGGTACGTCAAGTTCAACTTCAGTGTAACTAATTAAATGAAGGAATACAAAAGCGCATAAGCGACGCAGCGGCTCCTATTTCCGGGTGTCGGTGGGCACAAGTTTCCATCAAAACCACAGCGATCGATCGCTCGCAACCGGTTCGCATTGACGGCATTCCTCGCTTGTCCTTTTGCCGTACTCTTTCACAAACTACGAGCTGTTGTTGTGAGTTGTATTGTAAGCTTATTGTTTTGTCTTGAGTCTATTGAATTGTGTATGTACCTATACTACACATACCTACTGTTTTTGTTGAATTTCTTTTAGGTAAGAACTTTTTCTTTTCGGTTTTTCCTCGATAAAATTATCGGAGCACGAATGATACCGGTTGATAATAAAAGTCAATTCGACATTATTGGTAGGCACTTAGGCAGCCTACCTACCTACTTAAAGGTTAAATCCGTTTTGATCTGAACTTTAAACTGATTCATTTACGTAAACACATTTCAGTTTAATTTTGTTTGTATAATAGCATTACATTCACTTTTAAATAACTAACCTATATTATACAACAAGCGGACACCCGCAACTTCGTTCTCGTGGGTATTGGTTTTTAAAAGTCCCGTGGGAAATGAGGAATTCCCGTGGTAATCATTTTGTTTTTCCTAAGTTCCTTTGAGCTCATACCTTGCTAAAAACTGTTAAAAGTTCACTGACGGATGTTTAGGTAGATCAAAATGTAAACATCCGCCAGTGAAAGTCCCATCAAAATCGAACCAGCCTTTCAGAGATTACCCGGGTAATCTTTAAAGTATCTCTTTTCTAACAAAAAAAGAATGAATGAAATCGGACTACGCATTATGAATTACAGCTACACATTTTGACTTCCATCCCTTCTCCCAAGGGAACCGTGCTGAATTTCGGGATAAAAAGTATCCTATATGTTACTCCTTAGTATGAATTTAAATCATGCCAAGTTTCATTTCAATCCATTCAGTAGTTTTTGCGTGATGCAAAAACTACTGAAACATACAGACAAACAGATAAACAGACAAACAGACAAAAATTTCAAAAATTCCTTTTTTACTTTCTATTACTTATCCTTAACATCTCCCAGTTATTATTTTGCAAAAATCTTTAATGTACAGATACGGCAAGTCTACGATTTTATTATATGTACTAGCTGACCACCGCGACTTCGTTCGCGTGTTTATAGGTTTTATATAGGATCGGATCGGATCCCATAATTCTTTTATGTATACCTAAACTAAATGTAGACTAAGTTACTCCTTATAACATCACCTACCTGCCATTGGAAGTTCCGTTAAAACCGATCCAGCCGTTTCGGAGATTAGTTGGAACAAATAGACAGACCAACAAACATAAATTAAAATGCACACCAATTTAAAATAATCCGTACGTTCAAAGATCTGAGTCCCAAGTTATTTGAACCCAATACTGAGGGTTGTAATGTCTGTCATTTCTGAACTTAAAAACCTATGACCTTGAAATATTTACGGGACAATATATAAATTACTACCTTTCTAACAAAAAAAGAATGAGTGAAATCGAACAACGCGTTAATGAATTACAGCTAAATACACGTTTTAACTTTCATCCCCTCTCCCAAGGGAACCGTGCTGAATTTCGGGATAAAAAGTATCCTATGTCCTACCTCGGAGTATAAACTCAAATCGTACCAAGTTTCATTTGAATCCATTCAGTAGTTTCGGCGTGATGCGCGGCCAAGATACAGACAGACAGACAGACAGACAGACAGACAGACAGACAGACAAAAATGAAAAAATTGCAGTTTTGGCTTCAGTATCGATTATAGAGTGCCCTCCAATAAAAATTTTCAAAATATCTTCGATGTACAGAATTGGATCTGTTACAGTTTTATTATATTATAGATAGATTCAATTTATTCATTTTCTCTTTCACTTTGATAATTTGTGGCTTACCGTTCAGAACTTAACTTACTTTTAATTAACTTATTACCTAACGCTTATGAAGTTCACTAACGTGACACATGTGCAAGAAAGCCAAATAAATCATTTGCCATTTCTATGTAATTTTGCAAGATTTAGAAAACTCCAGTGTCGCCGTTCGCTTAGGTTTTCCAAATTCGTTTGTATTCAAGCAAAGATTTTAAAAGTTAAAAGTTTAATTAAACTATTTCTTGCTAGATTTTGTCCGCGATTTTTCCCGGGATAAAATTAACCTAGTTATGTCACTCTCCAAATCCACAATACCCATGCATAACTCATTTACCTCTGTTACGTCGTGACTGAAGGACAAACCGACAGACAAACACACTTTAGCAACAATTATAATATTAATATTAAATGCCTTATGTTAATTTCTTTTGGATTCAAGGCTCCTGTCAGTCTGCATTTCATCTCGAGTCTCGTACCTACGACCGCAGAATACAATGCCTCGTAGATTGTAATGTCCTGTTGTTCGGGCATACGATTTCACTATAATACATAATAATGCAAGTTTAAATCGATCATTAAGCACGGATGAGCGGCCATGTATTTCGTCTGAATGTATGTTATGCGACAGCTTTATGACTCAGGTGAATCAGGTACTGTCGTTTTATTTTTATTTACTACCGGTTTTGACTCGCTATCTTTGTAGTAAATACAAATTGTTTGGCTCGATTACTGACTGCCTCGTTGGCTTAGTAGCTAGGTTATTCGGTTTCGAGTCCCCGAGGTCCCGGTTTCGAGCCTCGGGTCGGTTCAAAAGAGTTATTGAGTTTTTCTATCCAAAATTAATTGTATCTATATCATTAAACTAGTATCTATAGCAGCTCTCCCTTGAATGCTCCCAAGCTCTGTAATCCATACAAACGAAGTGTAATACTTAGTTGAATATTATTCAGTCAAACTCGAACTTGAAATTACGAGGTCCTGGATTCGATTCCCGGGTCAGACCAACATTGCGTTTCCCTATCGAAGTCGTAGACAACTAGTTTAATTTTATTGTAGTAGGCAGTTACCTACACATCTGTTTCCAACGTTAAACGTAATACTTATTCACATCTTTTCAGAAGCACAGATTTTTGACAGACATTATATCCGTAACCCAGGCGCGTAAAGGTGCGTCCAAACTTGAACATTTCCCCGAACCGAACTGCGTAACCGTGTCAACACCGCGTAACAGTTACGGTAGTGTGGACAGCATTTGTTACGCGAACAATTGTTACGCCGAACTGTCACGCAGTAACCCATCTCAAGCGCTCCAAGCGCGCCGTCCACATTGAGCGTAACAAGTTCGCGGTAATGTTACGCAGTTCGGTTCGGTGAAATGTTCAAGTTTGAACGCACCTTAAGATTTCAGGTAGGCAGTATTGTATAACAGCACAAGTGTAAGATAATAATCGTTACACCAGCTAGCGGCTATCGGCTAGCGGCTAGCGGCTAGCGGCTAGCGGCTAGCGGCTAGCGGCTAGCCGGCTAACGGCTATCGGCTAACGGCTAGCGGCATACGTAATCCACATAATGGCGGAGACGCCGACCGGTCCGGCGGCTTTTACTTTCTCGAGAGAAAGTGCCGTGCCAACTCCGCGCCGCGCACCGTCCGCGTCATTCACCGCCCTGAAAGGTTTTGCCTCATTCAATGCGTCGATATCCTGATCTGACTAACTTAGTGATCATCACTAAATGATATAACGGCACCATGTCATAAGTCGTCGAATTTATTAATTTTATTTTTCTTGTTTCCTCTCTCGCATTCCATTTACTGTATTTAACTTTGTATTTAACATATTTAATTATTTTTAATTTGTAATTTACCTATTTAATTAGTGTTACCTACTGGATATTCATCCGTTCTAATTAAATAAAAATAAATAAATAATAAATAGCCACCGAATAAGTTTAATGTACATTGCTGCTTTACTGTGTGAAATATAAACAGTGTCATATTTTCACACATTAAAACAGCAATGTATATCTATCGAACTAATTTGATCGCTTTCATTTCGGTTGGTAACTAAGTTATAGAATAGCCCCACTGATCTGGGGGGCTATTCTCTAACTTAGTGATCATCACTAAATGATAGCCGCCTAATGAGTTTGACGTACATTGCTGCTTTACTGTGTGAAATATAAACAGTGATTTCATTTCACACCATAAAGCAGCAATGTAGGTATATCGACCTAATTCGGTGGCTATCATTTACTGATGATAACTAAGTTAGAGAATAGTACCGCTGATTTTTTTGTGTGCAATGGGCGGGGCACATTGCTCGAAGAACCGATGGACGTTGGGATCCCAAGGTGAGTGGCGACCTCTCGCCGACAAACGAAGCGTAGGAAGACTCCCCACTAGATGGACGGACTGCGGACGGTACTCCTAGTGGAGTGGCGGTCTTTACAAGAGACCTATGTCCAGTTGTGGACGTCTATTGGTTGAAATGACGACGACAAGTTAGCCCTTGCCTGCGACTGCGATCTTTCCTGTGGTAAGCGATGATGTAGTTTAAGTGCTTGTTCAGACACGGCGGGAACCGCGCGATTATCGCGCGGTAATCGCGCGGTTATGTCTGAACGATTACTTTATAACTCATATAAATAAGACCTGCGCGATTTCCATGCGATTCTATAATCGCGCGGTTCCCGCCGTGTCTGAACAAGCACTAAAGTTGAGAACCAAGCATACTTTGGCTACTCAGATTTGAGGCAGTGTTAAAACGAGATAGATTTACGTCAGGGACATATTTATATCCCTTTTTAATCCTTTCTTCAGTCTTAGTAGAGTCAGAGTACTCTCTATAAAATATAGATCTGAGGGTAAGATGCAAGGGGGGGACTTAGGAGGGGTCGTTTGAAAGCGCCACTATACCGAAAAGTCGACGGTTCAAATCGCACCCGTTGCACTATTGTTGTGCCTGCACCTAATACAAGTTCTATGCTTAGTTGGAAGAGAAAGGAGCATATTAGTCATGTTCAGCATGTCTAATATTCTTAAAAATAACAAGTATAAATTAAAAAAAACGCCGACATTCGCCATTTTGTAGCGGCAGCCATCTTAGATTTGCATAATGCTATTCTATTAGTCAAGCCCTTTCATTTGATACCCATATTGTTGTAAAAAAATATGTTATCCGCAATTTTGTAGCGGCGGCCAGCTTCGATCGATTTTCATCAAACATAGCTAACAACACTCGACTAATACACCTTTCAAACAAAAAACCGCATTCAAATCGATTCAGCCGTTTGAGCGCTACAGGGGAACAGACAGACAGACAGACACACACACACACACAGACACGTCAAACTTATTGTTATAAGTCGTTTTTGCGTCGGGGGTTAAAAATGAAACTTAAACACTGTAGAGCCATAAAGCCGTATGATGAAGGATCGTTAGGCCACCGCGTTAAGTCTTGAGACACATTCTAAAACACGAAGCCTTTACCAAACACGATTGTTTTAACATTATCCAACCGCCTGGCCTTTGTGTCATCCGATGCCATGGTGACCCAGATCACATTCACTTTAGTATTCGTTAGGGTATTAGTATACAACTATACATAAATCTGTTTTAACTCTGTTTATCTCGTAATGTGTATTTGGAAACTGTCAGTGACAAATGTATGGTTTCGACGGACTTCGCAGAAAGTCCACGGAATTCCAATGCAATGTAACTGAAAAGTTAATTGAGTTAAAGTCATGGAGATATCTCATATCCATGACTTTGGTTGAAATTAGTTCAGCGGTTTATGATAACATAACAAACATAGCGGATAACAAATTGTTGGTTACACAGAAATCTTAATAATATACTTAAAGTACGTTGATTTGATTACCTTTTCACGGGTCTACTGCTAAGCAGATCTTGACAAAACATGTCAAAAAGCACAGCATAAGGGTTCAACCCTTGAGAGTTGGAGACGAACAAAGAATACTTTTTACCCCGGAAAATCAAGCATTCCGACGGGGTTTTCAAAATTCCTTAAACCTGAATAAGTACGTATACCTATTATAGACACTCATAGGTATGAGTCCGGCAGCCCTGGAACAAATTTTTTAGTGATTAATAACAAGCTGAATTTTGTTGTGTGGTGGTGAAGTGAGTAGGTTCGTTTCAACGAGACAAACAAGTTTTTCATCTATGGAAATTCTCGATGGAGGTAGCTACCCGAGTGGGGAGGTGTTACATTTCGATTCGCTCAATTCACGAAAATTCACCTTGTTATTAATCAATAAAAAATTTGTTCCAGGGCTGCCGGACTATATAACTACGTAGACTTTTAGCGATAATACACATAATATTATGCATGGATGTGTATAATCGGTAAAATTCTACGTAGGTACCTATAGTTGTTCGATTTCACGAGACGCTCGCGATGTCGTGAGTGGTCGTGACCAGCGAGCGGTTAATGGCTTTAATGATAAAACTTTCATCGTGACTAGCCAAATAGTTATGTTCTCGTTAATATCTAATAATGTGTGCCTCTACTCACTGATAACAGTATAAATACATTTTACTCTGATTCTGTATAGAGCCTATTACACATTGGCATTCGGCCAAACCACTCAGCGGAACCCGTACAGGAACATGCACGTTCTCCGATCCGCCTGGCTATTCTGTAACTTAGTTACAAACTGAAAATAGTTGCGAACAAATTAGTTCGATATACATTGCTGTTTTAATGTGTGAAATAAAATCACTGTTTATATTAGCCCCACAGGCCGCACGTGGCTTGCGGACTTTTGTGTTTTTCAAATTTAAACATCAAAGGATCTTGTCGCAATTTGCGAGCAGCCCCCCGACCGTACTTGCCGAACGTATCGGGCCAATGTGTACGTGTAGATTTACGTTATTTAAAAACTGCGTGGAAACTCTTTATTTTTCCAGGCTCAAGAAGCATCCTATATTAATCTCAAAGATCAATATCGGTTCAGCGGTTGAGCCGTGAAAATCTACCAAACCGACAGACAAATCACAGAATATTAGTAGGTACCTATGGATGGATATACCGTGGATATAGGTTTAAAAAAATTCTTCATTACAAACTACCGCAATTGTATTGCCTACTCAAAGAATATTTCCTCCCAAATCTAGGTCCACTGACTTAGGCTGTGCGTTGTCTATCAGTCAGTCGAAGAGTCACGGTACGGTTTTACACTCGTACCGTAAACCTGGGTAACTTGGCCCGAATTTCTTAAGTTTTTTGGTTCAATGTCGAATAATTAAAAAACTATTATTAGTTTTACTTTGTTTGTGAGCTACACTACTGTTAAATGTACTCTTCTTTTCATATAATTAAAATCTATAACAATCAAATGGAAATGTATATGATAAAAAGCTAAATTTAGAGAGCGGGCCAAAAATTGATCACTTTTTACAACTTTGCCCATTTTGGGAAAACTTATATAACTCCAGTATTTTTAACCGTAAGATCATGAAACTTAGGGTTACTTTAGAAAAATAGTTTATGTAACATAGGATCTTATTACTAAACATTTAAATGTTCATATTAGCTGCCAAAATTGAGTGGGCAAAGTTGCTATAATTTTTTTGTAACTTTTCATACTAATAAAATGATAAGCTAGGGTTGTCATTTTTTATTCTTAACCAGGTTTAAGGTAAGGTACGTAAGTTATTATAATTTCAAACCAAAAATATTAAAACAAATATGAAATGAAGCTTATAAAAATCTTTAATTTACTTATAAGAAATTTAATAAGTATATTTTAACTTAATAATACTAATAAAACATTCTAGTAAGGATAATCATCAAAAAATTAAATCAAAAATATTCAGTCAGTTTGTTAAAATCACAAAAATTATTATTATTAAGGTAGGTATGTATTAAGGAATAATGAGAAAAAACCTATGACCTTGAAATATTTACGAGATAATTTTCAAAGTACCGCCTTTCTAACAAAAAAAGAATGAATGAAATCGGACTACGCGTTAGTGAATTACAGCTAAATACACGTTTAGACTTTCATTCCCTCTTCCAAGGAAACCTTGCTGAATTTCGGAATAAAAAGTATCCTATGTCCTTCCCATTTCGGAGTGTAAACTCAAATCGTGCCAAGTTTCATTCGAATCCATTCAGTAGTTTCGACGTGATGCGCGGCCAAGATACAGACAGACAGACAGACAGACAAAAATAAAAATATATATATATTTTTGGCTTCAGTATCGATTATAGTGCCCTCAAAAAAAATTCAAAATATCTTCAATGTACAGAATTGGATCTGTTACAGTTTTATCATATTGTAGAAATAAAAACTTTCTCATAACAACAGAGATAGTTCTAAAATGAACTGTGATAAACAAAACGTAAACGAAAGTAACTTTTAATGTAAATTTAAATTTACTGTACAGGTGACAACCCTAAGGGCTATATTTTGGTGGGCAAATTTATAAAATGTGCGTCCGAAACAGCAATATAACATTGCCCACCAACATATTTCTGAAACTGAGAAAGCTTCCGCGCTGATTATTCGATCTATATCGTTTATTTGATATCAAATAACTGTAGTTTAAAAATTACTTACCTGTTGCAATTACCAAGCGAGTTACAACAAAAGTTTTTTTACACTATTTTTGGCCCGCTTTTTATACCATCAACTTTGACTGGTGCTCACTGCTAACTGAAGTGAAATTGGTAACAGTTGCTTGTGCAATTTTGCCAGAAATATACTCAATTTTGTACCACAGATTAAATAATAAACGTAAGTAAAATATCTTTCCAGATTATTCAACATTTGTAAAAAGTACTGCGTCGGGCAAAGTTAGGTTAGTTGGGCGAAGTTACCCGGTTTTACGGTAGCTAAAGATGTAGATCTTATAAGGCGATGAATAATACATAATAATTATATACCTAACAGTACATAAAGAACTTTATAGCTATTATTATTTAAATTACAAAATTAAAATTGTAAACAGTTGAATATGGTAATGTAAACTTAAATATTAATTTGTACGAAAGGTTATGTACTATTTACCTTACGCTTTTGTCCGGTGAGGCCTGGAGGTCAAACGATCCTATTGTACCTATTGTGTGCAACTTACTCGTATTGTCGCAATGACTGTGTGTTTGTTTATTGACACACGTTGCACTTTTCTCGGAAACTCTGGTCAATGTTTGCTTTGAACCTTCGGATGAGATACGATAATTCTTTGATGAAGACCAACAATGGGTATTCGATTACATGGTAGATACTTACTAGCACATGAGTAGATATCCCTGCAGAGGGGATGCATGTTAGTAACGTTCAAATTTATACCTATCCTGATAGGGTTGTTACATGTTGCATGTGAACTTAATCATACTGTTTGTAATCATACTGGGTATATGTGTTTAACCTGTGTGTATGTATGTCCATTCCTATGTCCGCTTGTAACTACTCAACGGCTCAAAACCCTCTACTCGGCGGCTTGAAAATACTTACCTATATACAATCTGTATGTTTGAAATCAATTTGGAGCGACAAATCATAAAAAATAAATAAATAATAACTATACACTGTGCAGAGTAAACGGTGGTAAAGGTGGCTTGCCTGTGACTGCGATTTTTCCTGTGGTAAGCGATGATGCAGACTAAGGTTGAGAACCAGAGCGTACTTTGCCTATACCTACTTGAGGCAGGATTATAACGAGATAGATTTACGTCAGGGAAATATTTATGTCCCGCTGAAAAATGGAAAATCAAGGCCACTTAACTCTGTCTTTAGTCTGAACTCTGAGTAGAGTCAGAGTACCTACCTACGCTCTATCACACTCATATTATAAAAGCGAATAGATATTTGTGTTTGTGTGTGTGTTATTTACTCTTTAACGCCGCAACTACTGAACCGATTTGGTTGAAATTTTGAACTGAACGGAGCGACAAATCATAAAAAACAAAATAAATAATAACTATACACTGTGCAGAGTAAACGGTGGTAGTTTATAGTTTGATAATGGCAGTCGGGTTTTTTAAATTTTTTAAATTATAGCTTGTTGTCTAAACACAACACTTAAGTTTAATTTTTTTATATAATTTACACTATTTTACACAATCTCTAAACTCTCGCCAAATACTTTATTCTCAGTATTAATTTAATGCGCACGAGCTACACTTGTTGTTTGCCTCCCAACTGAAGCCCAGCGGAGCGTCTGTAAACCGTGTGTGCGTGAGCTGCGCTGTGTTCACGCTATATTCACACACTTTTTTTTAGGGAATTTGATATAAGGTCGCTTTTAAACTGATTGAATATTAAAGTTATAGGATTTAGCAATAAAATAACGTTCTTATACAAAGAACTTTTATTTCAAAAATTATAGAAATTTTAAAATTAAAAAATTGTGGCACTTTTTAGGCTAAATCTACTTAGGTTACATTTTTAGGTATTAAAAACGGTCAAACTTATCCCAGTAACAAAATGAGTCTTTTTTTCTCAAAATATAACAAATAAGAAACTAAAAACACTAAACACCTACTTCAGTTAAGAAATATAAAAAATTTTGACAACAGTCTAATAACGTAAATTTATTGGTAGTCAGTGCACAAAGGAGACACACAGGTTTGTTGCACCCAACGCAAATATGGGTCCTGGTCCTAGTCCTGATCTTGGTCCTGACCTTCATCATTGTCATTTTCATGATTTTGTATCAATTTGGACTCCAATATCAAAGATATTCAATATTCTCTTCATTGTCACACTGATCTGAAGCTAACAACAACTCACTCACTTCTTGTTCGAAAGATTGATCTCCTGCACAAAAATCTTTTCTCACAGGGTCCTAAATATAACTCCTAGATAGTCGTTTTGATTTAGAACTACTGGCTTTATTGTTTTTTGACATTTTATACTAGGAAATTTGAAACAGATTATGTTAATCGCTCTTATAAAATATATCATAGGACAAAAATGGACGTGTAGCCTGACAGGCTCCGGTCAATATTTTTATGGTCATTACTTACGTGATATTCATCGGAAGACGCAACTTACACCTTCGTTGGTAGTTTTACAACTAAAACAAAAGCTACTGAGCCGCTCAACCGCAGGGAATGGGGGGAATCAGGTGAAACTAAGAAAACGAAAACATCGAGTAGCCTCTGAGACTCCACGTCCATACTTAAAGGTTAAAATCGCCCTGATAGGTATTTTCGCTGCGCGCGATCGCGACGGCCGACGCTCGCGCTCCCCGCGCCGCGCCGCGCCGCGCCCCTGCGCCCTGCGCCCGCCGTACGCGGTACCGCGGTACGCCGCCGCGCGGCGGGGGGCGGGTGGACCAGAAATCTACTTATCCCTCAGGATTTGTGAAAAATCGAAATTCACGCGGGCGAAGCCGCGGGCAAAAGCTAGTCATTAATAAGCAGGCAGGTAGGTACATACATAGTACCTACAGACTGATTATATTTAGTCCTGTGTGAACTAAAATTTTTTGTTCAACTGATGTGGGTTTTACTAAGTTTAAATAAAAAACTTTATAAGGAGAGATTTGTATCTTCAAAACTAAACTCCTCATAGCTACTTCATATTAATTAAATATTTTTTACTAACTAAACGTAGCAAAAACTTGGCCTTAAATCTTCCGAAATTCAGAATGCTGATATATGCCACATTGTATTTAAATTCGGAGCCACTTATAAAGTTTTCAAAGAGCGTGATGCGTAAAGGTACAAAAACATCTCGATTGCAATTAAGATGAACGCACACTATTTTGTCCGCACGGAGCGCGTAGAACTTCTTTGCACTGTACTAGGTATTTAAAAGGAAGACATCTCAATAAAATCCAAGTCTTTCTTAACAGAGTCTCAGGTCTATCCTCCTTTTCTGGCCTAATATGTTGAGGAGTTAAATGAAAGCTCATGGGAGTCAAGTTAACAACTTCCAGCTTATAAGATCATGAGTTATTTGGTTTCGTCTAAAATTTCTCAGTAACAGCCCGGAGTTGGGAATTCGGTTGTGTTTTACATTATACACCCCCGTGCCTCGGAGAGCACGTAAATCTGTCGATCCTTCGCTTGATCGCTCTCCGGTCGTGTCGGTTTTCCGACCCAACGGTTCATGAGAGTGAGGGAATAGAGAGAGCATACTTGAGCATTTTATCATTTTCAGCTGCCCGATATGCGAACAGTTTCATCATTTCATATAGAGCGAAGGAACAAAAAATCTTCTAATTGCTTAAAAATTAATTCGTAACATACAAAATTAGCTTTGAATAGTTAAAAAAAAGTTTGAGAGTTTAATTGTTTAATGGGCAATTTATCCATTCTACGGGCGAAGTAGGAAGCTATGTAAAACACAAAGACTTAAGTTTATTATTTGTTCAGTGATTATTTATTGTTGGTTGTAGCGACCCAGAAATCGAACCTTGAACCGCGCGAGCCTGTGATCGCTGCGCGCTGTCACGACGCGATGTTGGATTGATGTTTCAATATACCTAATTCGTTGGTTTAGTGGTAAACTTATTCACCTAAAGATCATGAGGTACCGTGTTCGACCCATAGAGGACTTAGTTTTTTATTCAATTTATAACAAGCTATATATTAGGAAACATTAAACCGACTTCAATATGCCATTAAATTTGAAGAGTTTCATTGATTTCTCCAGGATCCCATCATCAGATCCTGACCTGATGACCATGGGATCACCTGGCAAGTATCAAACAAAATAAGAATAACCCAAATCGGTCCAGGCGTCTGAGTAATCGGGGAACATACTTACATAAAAAATATTCCGACGAATTGAGAACCTCCTCTTTTTTGAAGTCGGTTAAAAAAAATTGGGAAAAAGTTTCGTGTGCAATATTTTTTGTCTTACTTGCGTTTGCCCCTCGATGAAAGCTTTATGCCACTGGGTTACTTTAACCTGTTGCGAATTAGCATTAAGGTTAACGATCGTATAACTTACACGCGTCTACGTGAAGATGCGGCGAGTAGTTTGTGCAAAAAGGACACGTTGTGAGTCTAATCTAACATGCATCTGTGTATGAGCGCTGGGTGCAGCACGATCCACTAATCCGTTGTCACGTAAGTCGACCAGTGACCTTCAAGTGCGCGCAGCGTCGTATACGAGTGAGCGGGACACAATACGATTGGAGAGCCAATCAGCGCTTACGAGGGATCCGCGAGAGCTAATCAGTGCTTACGAACGATCCCCGCGAACCCTTCACACCCCGAGATACCTCAATTTCGACTTCTGCGCATTGAAGGTCACCGGTCGACTTATTTGCCGTGACTTGTACCTTTGTTGACTTCACAATAGGCAACTGTTGACGATTACACGCGTGCACGATCGTATGGAGGGCTTATCGCCTGTAGTCGCCGATGATCGTCGTCACAATCGTCAGCAATCGTGGCGATCGGTGACTTGTCGGTTTTTGGGGACGCATCAAAGGGAATTTGCGCCACTAGCCGCTGAATAAACGATCACGGATGATCGTGTGGATGCTTGCAAGATGATCGTGACGATTGCCGGCGATTTTATCAGCGATGGTGAAGAACAGGCACTAGAAATATATTATCAAGGATAGAACTGCCTTATGGGAGGAAAACGCATACCAAACTTGTGTACAGTAGGTACACAAGTTTCCAAAATCACACTCAGTACGCACAGAGATTTCGGTTACTTAATTTATTTGTTTTAGTGCACAAAAATAACCGTGAAAGTGTCATTTTACGCTATTTCCAACTGTAAACAAATCGCAAAAAAGGAGGTATTTTCTATCACACGTAGGTCTTCGACTTTTAATTGTATGCAGTAATGTGAAGTTTCGTGGGTTGTCACTTTTTAACGAAAATAAAATAGGGATGGGGTACAAGTGATTGATTTGAATCATTCAATTATTTTATTTAAATTAAAGTTTATATTTTAAGTAATTATTATATTTTATGTACAAAGGTTACATATATATATGTATATTGTATATATATAGTATATATATATATATATATATATAAATACATATATCTTTAATATATAAAACAAAGTCTGGTTTGTTCGAACACTTATAACTCGAGAACGGCTGGACCGATTTTCATGGTTTTTGACTTGTTGTATTTATCTCTGTCCCGAATAGCAGAATAGTTAACTGTTAAAAATATTGGAAAATTTACGAAAAAATAAAAGAAAAAACATTTCCCCATACAAAATGTTCATGGGTTTCGTAACTGTCAAACATTGAATGTTCATCCCGTCGATATGGAACTCTCTCACCCGTACTGATATAATTCTTCTGTACTTGGTTCTAATGGGCTGGACTGATTTGGATGAAATTTTGTGTGTATATTTCAATGGGTTCCTGGATAATTTGGAAACACCATTACCCGCTAAGTACAGCTAACCTATTGGGTCTTGGTAGGTGGCGCTGATATTGGTTTGTCACCAGGCAGGACGACGTCTGCCGGGATCGCTAGTATATATAGATATATATATATGTGAAAAATGAAAATTTCGAATGACAAACGAAGAAAAATGGCGACAAATATTCGCCGAGCGTCAGTGTCAACAGCGTCAACAGTAGCCTGAAAAAGCGTAACCTCCGTCATCGGTGTTTAAAAGGATCGACATAATATAGAACCTTTTTAAAGGACTGCCTGAAAAAAAAGGAGGTTATATGATCTGGTTTTCAGTTAAATGCTTTGAGTAATAAGTCTTCACTCTTCAAAAATTATAGTTATGGACCCATATTTAAAACGTATTGTTTTCTTTAGAAACACCTAGTTAACAAAAGCAAGTTTTTTTTTTAATTCACAGTTTAATCAATAAAATTACCTAAAATTATACAAAAAGTCTTTCACATTGTTTGTTAGTAAAATCACAATTTAACAAAAAAGGCGTAAGAAAAAAGCATCTCAAGAAACCAGTACACTAACGCTAAGTTGTATACTAACACTGAGTTGTACAAAAGAAACTTCCATCCCCTCTTCCAAGGAAATCATGCTGAACTAGATACAGACAAACAAGAATCAAAACAAGTAGTTTTGGCTTAGGTATCGATGATAATATATTAATTGGCTTAGGTATCGATGATAATATATTAATTGGAAGTCATCTTTTAGTTATTTATGTAATAACTAAAAGATGACTTCAATGATAATAAACGTAACAACACGAAAAAAAAATTATGCAGATTGGCCGGAAGCATAAACAAGTGTAAGTCTAAAATTACAATTTGGCCCTTGTACGTTTATTTTTACGACACATAGGGCCTGTTTCACCACCTTTTGTCTTTGTCACTTGACATAAAGTAAGAAAGTGACAAAACTTACGTTAAGGCTATCAGACACTTATCAGAAGGTGGTAAAACAGGCCAATAGGCTGTTATACTGCAAATAGAAAATAGTACTTCTTACTTTTTTCAATTGTACCAATAGGATGCGTTTGCCACAAAAAAATCAAGATGACAAAATTGTTAATTTGGCTTTTATACGTAGGAGCCATCGATTTACTTAGTAGATAAATAAAATTATAATGATAATGAAAGAGTCACTTTGAACGAAACTTTTGTGAATGAAATTGAATGAATTGAACGTATCACATCACTATAGAAATGGGGTTGGCAACATTATTTTACGGAATGACATTAGGAAACGTCAGATTACTGCAGATAATTCAAAGTCTAACCTATTTTGGCATGCGAGAATTCTTAGTAAACAGTAGTGATCGCTGATATACCCTATGTATTATGTCTGTGGTTTTTCCTATCGTCATTTTCATATTGAATAAGTTTTTATATTATCGCCGCCATTACCAGTTCTACTGAAGTCTACAGCTTGTGGTTATCATTGCGTAAGTAATCTGTTGACTCTTCAATCTAAATCTCCGTTGCAAATTTAACGAAATATTTGAATCTAAGCTGTAATAGCGCGGCTGATTTTACGCTCTTTCTGATCTCTTACGACGGTTAGGTAATGAAACACTTCACTGACAAATGGGGATTTAGGTTTTATCTCATGAAGCCAGTGCAGGCATGATTGCTGGTTGCAGTAGTGTTATCTACGGATAATCATATAGTGTGTTATCTAATAACCTACGTATAAGATACCGGAATAAGTAGTAGACTCAACAAGTAAGAAAACTGAAGCGGCAATAGATGTAGCACGTAGATCAAAGCAGCGGTAGACGTTGATGTCCCAAGGTGCTAGAGTGGAAGGGTCTACCAACACTGCACTCTCTGAAATTACTTTAGAGAGTGCAGTGTTGACTAAGTACACCCTCTGAAATTGCTTCAGAGAGTGCAGTGTTGACAGACCTAGAGGCCTGGAGATCTAGAGACCTAGAGACTGGGTGGGTAGACGACGTCAAACGAGATACGAAGAAGAGAGCGAAGATAAAGAACGTAGGCTAACACATGATTACTTAAATTTGCATACGTACTAAAACAATTTACAGGCAGACATACAAACCTAGGTACTACTAAATCTGTTCTAGATTGAGTTTTGAGAAACTTACTGAGCTGTCATTCGATCTCTACATACAATCAGGTGTATGATTTAGTCCAGAAAAGTTTTTAATAATCTTTTTTATTGTTCCAGGTAAGTTCTACAAGTTGGGTGTTTTGACAAGTCACAAGACTACCATCGGATCGGAATATGTAGTCTTCTGTAAACTGCTTGAACATATGGATTTGCCGGTACACTGGTGTAACGACGAAGTCTTACATCAGAATAACTAGTATGAAAACAACTAAAAAAATCCTGGGATTCAATTTTGATGGCAGGTCAATTAATATCGTTGAAGGTGGTCAAATATTACATCATACAACAGTTAGGTGTTATTAAGTGTAATCGTTTGAGGAAAACAAAAAATAAAACCAACATAATAGTCATTATAATACGTAAGTAGTTGTTCTGTTATTTAATAGTAAATAGTTTAACTGCATCTAACATACAGTTATTAAATGTTATGTAATACGTGAATTTATTCACAAAAATCGCAGAATCTTGATAATTACAGATAACAATTAAACATTCAAAAGTTATTGAAGAATGCTACGGTTATGTAAATATTTAAATCCTGTGAAATAATGATTTATGTAAGGTCTGGTATTGCTTGACTTTAGATTGGCATCTAACTTTCATTTTGCTTGTAAAAATACAGTCAAGTGATGATATAAAAAGACATGCCTAGAGATGTAAATAATCAAAGGCCTTAGTTAAAAGCTACTAATAAGTATTAAGATTAAGGACAGATCAGAAACTCTTTTATATGGAAGACAAGTTTGATTGAGATGGTAAATGATAAATGATGATGCAGTTTAAGATGGATGACGAATGCATTTTTAAAATGCGATGTTAAAATAAACACTCTAAGCCCGTTTCACTTCCCGGCCGAAACTTTTCTTACGCCTCTTTATCATACTTAATAAAAACTCTTATGAGACACGAGAGAAAATTTTAATAGTTTCTGTTCTTGCTTAAAATTACCAAATTATTGAAAAACTCACGACAACATCAAAGAACATGCCTCGAGCTAAACCTACGTAACTTTGATTAGCTCACATTGCTTTGGCATCTCTTTGCACTGGCATACTAGTTTAGTTCACGAGAGCTAAGAGAAAGGCTGTCTTTTCATCGTAGATGTGTGAAGCTGAAACTAAAGCTGTTGTGTTAAGCTAAACTAAACCTAAGCTAGGAAAGTTTCCACCAAAACTGAGTTGTGTAGCGTAGCGTGTACATATTATGTAATAGAAAGAAGTGCTTTGCGTACGGTTACTGTGATAGGAGTAGATACGTCTTCTATTCAGTTCTGCTCCCTACTTTACATAGCTAGATTTAGATATACCGCATGCCTAGCTCGCATACTTAGCTCGCATCTCTCGCTTCGATGAGTACATATGTAAAAAATTTAGCTCCGTTGAAATCTTTTCCACAACAACTAAGTTATGGAAATTAAACTATCCTATGGGTTGATATCTCACGTACACCTTGCTACGTAGCAAAGCACATCTCTCGTTAAAAAACAGTCATAAGCTAAGTGAGCTAACTAAACTGTGGGTTAGCCCTATCCAATAATACCAGCTAAACTAAATTAAGTTTGACGCCCTTCTGCTTCCATTCATCCGCACAACGCGGCGATTAGCAGCTCGTCGATATTCGATGGAAGCTCGTCTTGCCGTCACTACATCTTTTAGTTTTCCCTCTGACTTTCCACTTCTTCTTTCCACAAGTGGAAAGTCAGAGGGAAAACTTCACTTAGCTCACATAGTTGGTTGCATGGTAAGTTAGCGAACTAAGCCTAGTGAGTTTAGATCTCGTGGCTTGCACTGAGGGAAAACTTCACTTAGCTTGCATAGTTGCGGTTGCATGGTAAGTTAGCGAACTACGCTGAGTGAGTTTAGATCGCGTTGTGGCTTGCACTGAGGGAATACTTCACTTAGCTCGCATAGTTGGTTGCATAGTAAGTTAGCGAGCTAATCTAAGTGAATTTAGTTCGCGGTGTGGCTTGCACTTAAGTATTACTGAACAATGCTACCATGGCGTAATTAGCGTTACTAAAAACTGGCTCTCAGTCGAAACAGAAGCAAAAAGCACGCCGGGGCAAGGACACATTTTAATTATAAACTGAATCTTCGTGACGGTAAGCGAGTACCTTACCCAACCTACAGACGACCTTAATATAGATGCCAAACTTAACTATTCGATTATTTATTTATATAAATAGAAAGCTCTAAATATAGTGTTATCCTTTTCAGAATGTTCCCCTCGGAAAAGTATAGCATTTCATTTAAATCTGTTTACTTCATAGATTGTGTACTTACAGTAGAATTGGCACCAATGTCCGTAGTCCGTACCTACTAATACAATAAAATAAATAAATAATTTAAAAAAATTTAATCGGAGGCAACGTCACCTCATAAATTCATAAGCAAAATATTTTTGCTTCGATTCGAGTTCGTGGGCACAATTCATCATTAGGTACCTATGTCAATATTTGTAAGCCTTCTAAATCTGTAACAATGTTTTGTATCTCTATCCATCATAACAATCTATTGTACGAGGTTTTATTTTGGGAGGAAGATCATTAATATTAATCCTTATTTACATTAATCATGCAGAAATCCCACACGAAGTACAGACACGGGTTCGATGAATTTGTTTTAAAATAAGAACATCTACAGATGTGGCAATAAGTCGGCTACGACTATTGTCTACGACGCTTGTCAACCTTAACATATCATTGTCAGCCTTATGGCTTCCCCTGTTGGCCAAAGGCCTTTCCGAGAGCGGGCCTTCCCACATGGTCCTCACTCCTGTTCCACCTACTTCCTGTTACTGCACTGGGCTGGAGCTTATCACTACGCTTAGGTACCTACTGGTACACGGTCTTCTTTTTAGAATATTTTAGGCCCAGCGAACATTGGTATTATGACAGACTAGGCCTACATCCCACTTTGATTCCAGCTCGGTAATCATAACCATTTATTACAATAATAGCGGGCAAAAGTCGTAAGAAATAAGACAGGCTGCGTCGGGATACTTGGCTGCCGACCTATGTCGGTACGTCTGTAGACCGCTGTTATAATGTTAGGCGTAATAAATTTGTGATTGATGATCGCGTTCGAAATGTATTGTTAAAAACAATCGACAGTAACATGTACTTAATTAGATCTTTTTATTTGAGTTATGAATATTATGGCGAATTTAATCCATCCATACTCGTATTTAGTAAAAGTAATAGGTACCTATTATGAAGGTACTTTTTGTGTCTGCTGCTTTTTCGAACTATGTGCCTATTTAAATCTGAGTTTAGTAACTTACAAACGTTCGATATTTCACAACGAAGCAAATTCAATATTTACAAACCCATTAGCGCCGGTTGCAAACCGACTGTGACAAACCGACAGAAAGATCGATTGGCGGGGAACTTGACCATGTCCAAACCAAATAAGCGTTTCCGTTTACCGTCAGCTCCTGTACAGTGCTCATTACGCAATCTGATCTGAAGTGATCGATACCACAGTGAATACTGAATTAAAGGAATGTGCGAGGAGTGCAAACTTGCAAACTGCTGTTGTGCATTTGCAAAGTAGATGCGTGTAAAGTATTTGTAGAGTTAAGTTGCTTCCTCATTTCTAGAATGCATAAGAGGTTGATTTCAGGATGCTTTCATTGGTTATGTTCTATAGAATGTAGAGTTTTTTTTTCTCGATTTAAGAAGATGGCGAGCCTCAGGTATGGCAGATTTAACTAAACACAAAACTGCAAAACAAAAGCGCTTGGCTTTAGAGATTACCTATATAAACTCCCAAATCGTCGCTACGGGGAATCAAATTCAGGCACAGTCTCCACTGCGCAAGGGAGGTAGTCAAAAAGGTCATTTTCATTGTGGTCTTCTCTATGAGAGCGACAATCTGAACAACAAATACCTTGTGATGTTTATGTGGTATATCTTAATAAACAAATGGTAGATTCGTATTAAAAAAACACGCACCGAATTGAAACCCCTCCTTTTTTGGAAGCTGGTTAAAAATAATCGTTCAAATTATGCATGAACAATAAAATAAGTAGGTACCTATACGAACAGAACACAAATCATAATAATAATTATGCAGGTCGATTACCTGCACTTTGATACCTACCCTCTTTCAAAAAGGAAGAGGTTCTCGATTCGTCGGATTTTTTTAATGTAGGTATGTTTCCCGATTGCTCTAAGACGCCTGGACCGATTTGGGAAATTCTTTTGTTTGAATGGGTATACTTCCTAGATGGTTTCATGGTCATCAGGTCAGGATCTGATCATGATCATGGATACTGGAGATATGGAGGGAACTTTTCAATTTTTTTTTTGTAATATTAAAGTCGGTTTAATTTTTCCTAAAATAAGTACCTATAGCTTGTTAACAAAATTTAAAATATCTTGGGCGTATTTAAAATAAGTGTAAAAATGTCAATGTATCTCCGCAACAATAGACATTTTGTACGTGGCCTCCAATTCAATCTTAAGTTTAGATAAAACAGACTCCAAAATGGAGTCGGTTTTTCTCACGTTTTTCCGAGTTTCGTCGTGTGACGAGACGCGACCTTCGAACCGTACAATAAATTCGCTGAGCAAGAAGACGCAGCTGGTTTGTGGGTACCTAGTTATGTACGTGATGTGATCGTAGATTGCTGGTTTTATCAAATAAACGGATTTCTTCGAGGTAATAATACCATTAACTTATTTAAAAACTTTATTATATACTAGTGGACCCGGCAGACTTCGTCCTGCCCGGTGACATACCGACATCGGCGTCACCTACTGAGACCCGGTAGGTTACCTGCACCTACCTACCCGGTAATTGTGCTATCAAACCATCCAGGAACCCATTTAAATATACATACATACACACAAAATTTCATCCAAATCGGTCCAGCCGTTTAGGAGGAGTTAGATGACAAACGAACGTACCTACGGAAGAATTATATAGGTACGGGTGAGAGAGTTTACCGTATCCACGCGACGGGATGTTTGACAGTTACGAAACCCGTGAACATTTTGTATGGGAAAATGTTTTTTCTTTTATTTTATTTTTTCGTCAATTTTCCAATGTTTTTAATAGTTATTATGCTATTCGGGATGGAGACAAATACAACAAATGAATAACCATGAAAATCGCTCCAGCCGTTCTCGAGTTATAAGTGTTCGAACTAACACGACTTTGTTTTATATATATAGATTTGCTTTGTACGTGAAATTAATTTAAATCCAAAAAATATATAGATACTTATTATCATTAGTTATGTCATTTATTATCGAAGCGGTGATTATAGTCTAGTGGTTAAAGGCTCAGCCTCCCTTTCGAAGGGACCGAGTTTGATCTTCGGCACACACCTAAACTTTACGTGGAATTACGTGGATTTTAATCAATTAAATATCACTTGCTTCAACGGTGAACGAAAACATCGTGAGGAAACCTGCACGCCTGAGAGTTCTCCATAATATTTTCAAAGGCGTGTGAAGTCTAACGTGGTGGAATACGGCCTAAATCCCTCTCATTCTGAGAGAAGACCGTGCCCTGTAGCGGGCCGGTAATGGGGACTTGATAATGATGATAACGATGATATCATATTATCGTTAGTAGCGACGTCATCCGCATAGATTTTTTTAATTTCTTCTACAAGTTAACCTTTGACTGCGATCTCACCTGGTGGTAAGAGACGATGCAGTCTAAGATGGCTATTTGGGAATTATAATTTTTAAATTGTATCTGGTCTGGTCTTGTGGTAGGTTTCAGCCTTGTCTAGTAGCCCACTCTGTCTGCAAAGCTGCGCAACCAAGCGATTAGCGTTTCGATACGATGCCGCCTAGAAACCTATTAGGGGTATGGTTTTAATGAAAACTGCCATACTTTTTTCAGGTTAGTCCGTTCACTTACCATCAGCTCAAGGGCTAAATACCTAGTAGATTAGTAAGAAAACTACACTTTACCATAATAATAATAATTGTTATTGTAACCTGCAATTTACAATTTATGTCACCCGACGACCATTGTCTGGTTTCCCTACTCGCACTTACAATAATTATTGCAATCACAATAGGTACCATGTACACTACATTGTGTGATTGTTCCTACAGTCATTGTGGCGTGCGGTATTGTTACCGCGGTATTTATACACTGTTAATGTACATAAACAATGTGAAAGAAGAGATTAACTATGTGATAGAGCGACTGTAGGATGATTCGTATCCATACTTAATATTATAAATGTGAAAGTCTGTATTTCGGTCTGTCTATTTGTCTGTCTGTCTGTCTGCTAGCTTTTCACGGCTCAACAGTTTAACCGATTTGAATGAAAGGTACAGAGTTAGTTTACATCCCGGGGACGGACATAGGCTACTTTTTATCCCGGAAAAGCAAAGAGTACCCGTGGGAATTTTAAAACGACCTAAATCCTCGCGGATGAAGTTGCGGGCACCACCTATCTCTAGTCTAGTCCATTTATATATAGTATCTACTTACTAAAACTCATCGATGTAGCTAAAACTACATCCCGGACATAGTACAAGCGAACCGCCTACATACAAAGACAACTAAATCATTTTCAACTTCATAAATCGAGCGGAACAAGGACAACGCTATACCTAACACTACTAGGCGTACTTCTACATTCCGGGCAACAGCGGGCTGTGATTGGTTGGCAGAGAGAGGAGGTTCGTACTTCGCTTGCATGTATGTGTGTCTAAAATTAGGCACATTTTCAATTTGGCGGTGGCAGCCCTACAACATACTCACAGTCCTTAAAATGATGGATGGCATTCAGGATGTATTAATTATTATTGATTATATTAATATTAATAAAGAGGCCGCTAATGGTCCGCATCATAATGAATTACAAATCATCTTTATAACAGCATCGATTCGTAAAATTCATCTTTTTTTTCCAACGCGGCTGAATGTTCTGAGTAATTTTTTTAGCAAGGTCTTCGGCCTTTTGTCCGTTCGTCCGACTGTAGAGTAACCATTATGAATTATTAAAAAGGAAACTGAGTTTATTTACATCGAGATAAACTGCATTTTTCTTAAATAATATATTTAAAAGTATACACATATAAAGATCGCTGGCAAATTAATTTTATTAATTTATCATTGACCTTGTCTGAATGGAGTTTGTTTTGAAATTTTTTGTTTACCCTTGGGATTTTCCCGGGATAAAAAGTATGCCATGTTCTCCTCGAAGATCTACTCTGTGCTTGTTTCACTAAGATCGGTTCAGTAGATCAGCCGAAATAGACAGATGGACAATTAATTCACTTTTGCATAATAGTATGGAAGTTTGGATTGTTTGACAACTCGCAGAATATTTACCAGTTAGTTAACTGGTAAATATTCTGCGACTAACTGACTGACTGGTAAACGTCAATCAATTTAAATGTAATCAATTAATTTTGATTATTATCAGTAAAAAATTATGAGAATAAAAACACAAACGGATTAACGGGTCAATAAAAAATTTGACATTATAACAGACCCTTGTTGATGTTCTTTTGCATAACTTATTTTAAAACGTTTTGTTCATAATTTTTTTTTAAATTAGGTATTTAAATTTTTTGGTTCTAATAAATTCAGGCTGATTCTTCTAGGTTGAAGTGTTGTTCCTACCGAGAGTTATTCATTAAAGCATTGTATAACTTAACGTTTGTTGTTGAATTCATAATATTGAAAAAATGGTTAACCTACATTAAAAATTATAATATCTCAACTCGTTTATATTCCAACCAAAAACATGCAAAATACTTTCGCTTTTGTGGCTTTTGCCGTTCGCGTCTTTTTGTTGTATAGTTGGAGGTTATGAGTTGGAGCATCTTGAAAATGTTTTGTAATAAGTATTTCGCACTTATGCCACTATTCATTATTATTTGATAACTGTTGCATAGCTGATATTTGAGTATTTAGGTACCTATGTCGAAACAATCTATAGAAGTTTTATATAATTTTTGTGTGTTGAAACTCTTCAATAACAATCGAAGGTAGAGACGGTAATAGGTACCTATTAATTATGTATTAGGAAAAGTTTTACGAAGTGTATAAAATATCTGATGGTTAATACATACTTACATGATGCATTTCAGCATCGGATAGGTACTATTCATTTTAATATATAGGAACGTACGTATCATAATAGTTGTAATGAGTTTTACTTGGGAACTTAAATTGATTCTATGTTGGATTAAAATACAAGTATAAAATATTCATTAATTATTTCATTTGGCGTAAAGATCCTGGGCCATGGAGTTTTAGTGCGAAAAAAAATCTTAAGTTACATTTCACCGCGATTAATTGCCTCATCTGGTGATAGAACGGCTGACTTTTTTTTTGCGCAAAGAATCAGCTTGGCTGTTCAACGCGGAACGCAATCAATATTATTTGAGTCATTCCACTCGGGCATGATTTGCATAGGAATTAGATTAAACTAGGTATAATTTAGGTTTATTGTAAAAATCAGCCAAGTGCGAGTCGGGCCTCGCTTTTTCAGGGTTCCGTACATAATTATGAACAATATAATATTTTGGGTCTAAGAAATATTTAATTTCCGAGCTAGACATCGCAACAAACCGTGAAAGAAAAACCCAAAAAAATGTTCGTTTATTTTGGTCACAGCTTATAAACTATTTAATAAATCGTTGTTTTCAGTATTTGTTGTTTAAATAGAGCATATAGTACATAATATACTGAAATATCATATTCCCAACTAGTTTAGTTTTTGAGATAGCCCCCGTCACAAAAATGGTCTAAAACTGACAACTTTGATGGCCTCCCATTCCCTTATTTTTTGAGATAAAAATTAAAAAAATATATATTTGTACTCTACTTAATGAGCTCTAAACAATGATACCCCACAAGCTAGGGTAAAGAAAAAAATTTTTTTTTCCGGCTCCTTTTTCATGTATGGGAGCCCCCCTGAAAAATGATTTAATTCAATTTCTAATTCAATATTTGATTTTGGGTTAACGTTTTACACTAAATACCAAAATTTCAGGTTTGTAACTCATTTCGTCTGCGAGCTAGAGACCTGTGACCGGCGGACAGACGGACAGACAGCCGAGTGACATTAATAGGGCTCCGTTTTTTACCCTTCGGGTACGGAACCCTAAAAATGGCCTATACTTATTTAAATATTCCCAAAATTACTTCAGACATCAGCTGTAGCCTGCAGCATTAGCTAATGATAGCCTAATTATATAGCGATACGAGCAGGTAAATTAGCTCAAATATTATATCTCGATTTAGCCAGCGAAGGCTCAAATTGGAGATGTGGTCTAAAGCTGCATTTCCACCAGTACATGCGACTTGCGAGGTAGCTAAACTGTGAGCGAAGTAAAAGCTAAGCTGCGAAACGATGTGTCTATTTCTGCCATAGCTTGTAATGGAGCGAGTTAGATGTGTGAATATTCGCTTAGAGTGACGTAGTTTTGGTATTGGAGGAGTACGTTGTTCAATCAATCAGCTCAGTTCTGTACATAACTTACCACCACTAACATAACATAGGTATTACCACTCGCGGATCCCCTAACTCGCATCTTACTCGCATCCATCGCTGAACGAGTATGTAAACATCTTTGTTAAACACTTTCCCACCTACTGCTTAGCTAAGCTAAGGCTCTGATCACAATCGATCTTATAGGTTGATATCGTACACATCCTTACTTTGCAGTTTAGCATATCTCTGGTGGTAAGGCAGCCTTACGAGGGTCACGATTATACGTCACGACTCATATTCTTCCGCCTTACTGCCAAGTACATACTTACAGCGGTACTCCTTTACCGTTGGTGTCATGGGCCATGGCGTAACTTCGTAACATAAGACCTGACTAAGGATCTTGTACTACCACTACAGCCTATTTACGTCCCACTGCTGGACACAGGTCTCCTCTCTCATAGGAGAGAGGGATTTAGAGCTTAGACCCACCACGCTGCTCCAATACGGGTTGGCGGGCTTTAACGACTATTGTCACATGATAGTGATAATAACCAGGTCCGACTGCTTAATGTGCTCTCCGAGGCACGGGGGTAAAACACCGCCAACTACCAACTCCGGGCTGGCACAGAGAATTTCTTGACAGAAAAACCCAATACCTAATAATAATTAGCTCGACACGGGAATCGAACCCAAGACCTCGTGATCTACAGTCGAACATGCTAACCACTAGACCAACGAGGCAGTTCTCGAGGCACTAGATCAACAAAGTTCTTGAACATGAATATTTAATTAATTAACTGTACTGAACTGATGACGACAAAATGAGTAAGTACCCTACTTAACCTTATCGACTGCTGTAGAACGAATGGCATAGTTGCGACTTGCGACAGTGCATGTGCATTGCATAGTGCATTGGTCGATTGCGTTTTGTTGAGAGAGCTGACTGCCACCTCGACTAACGTGTGAGATACAAGGCTAGAATTTTGTGCATCCGTACTTTATTTAGTTTAACGGTAGTTAATTAAGAAAAACATGTCCTACCACGGTTGCAGTATTATTCTCCAAACTTTACAAATTGCATTAGTATCTACCTGTTAGTTCTACGAAGAAAATAAGTCGCTATAAAAATCGTGATATAGAATCGAAAATATAATACCTATTATAACAATAATATTGTTATTGTTCTTTGTTGCCTACTAACGAATCATGGGGTTTCAAATATTCATAAAATTTTCTCAGGCTTTCTCAGGCAATTAAAAACTTCAAACATTAAATAGATTGTCGCCCAAAACGAATTACAATATAATCTCCCATAAGAATGGATCTATGTGTTTCTGAATTGAATTCAAGTGAGAACTTAAACTAACGTTGACATCAGGCGATAACTTTCGTAAAGAAATTCCATTTTTCAGTTCACTTTCATCGATCGCCATCGGTTCAAAGGTGTTTTATCGAGTTTGCACTGCTCTCTATCGAGTGCTCCACTGAGGTTCGGTTACGGGCGGCGAGCGTCCAGTCGCGTGCATTAAAAGACCTACTTACCGTATTATAACATTCCAGCGACGCGGTTATGTAAACTTCTAGGTAAATCGGTCAAATATATTAATGTTAATTAGTGCCGCTATCGTAAATCAGCTGCCTAGATATGATCATGCGCCAACAGGCAAAGCACCAAAGTTTGACAGATGCGGCGTGTTGATTGCAATCACTTCCGATTGGCTGACATTCTCTTGCTATTTGGCTTATGCATCATTGCAGCAGAAATACCATGGAAGCTAATCACAATCGAAATTCGCTAGTGAGAAAGCAAATGTGTTTACATTGGCTTCTAACAATGCCGCAGTGTGCTTTTAAAAGTTGCAAAAGTGTTAAACACAAGCGTTTATAGGTTTAGGGTATAGATCTGTAGTAAAGTGTATTTTTACTTATTTCTTTTAAGTGAGAATTTATTTTTAACGGACACTTTTTTGTGTCTAGGTATATTCTGGGTGATATTCTAAAACCCGTGACTTCTATTGGAAAGGAGGTCTGTGCCAAGTAGTAGAACGTAGAAAAGGGCTGTAGTATTGGTGGACACTTTTTCAATTAGCGTTTGAATTGGTTTTATTCAATACATAATTGAATGAAGGCATCAAAAGATTCGGCAATACATGTTTTGTAAGCTATTTAATAGAAATAATTAACTGTATTCCCTAGCGCCATAAACTCTTATTACATTGTAATTATATTTTAATGTAGCAACAATTACATTACCGCTGCCATTGTGCTATTATTGAGACTACAACGGGTATGTCATGTCCGTCCGTTGCACATTCAACCCACGAGACATGCTAATTATCACTATAATAAACTTATGCAGTAATTAATCTTTTTAACTTGTTGCTATTGGGCAACTTTCTTTGTGTGAATGAATTATTAGGCAACAGCTAGTAACTGTATCTTTCATCTCTACAGCTCGACAGCAAAGACAAGCTTTGTTTTTCTGGTAGTTGTCTGGGTATATAAGTATCTATATTATGTACTTATGTGGAATTCTGTATGACCTTGGAATCATCCCGACTGCATGATGGATTTTAATTAGTGGTGTCTATTGATTCGTCGATCATTTAGATGCATCGATAGCATCGCATGGTTTAGTCTCTAAAAGTCTAAACCTATCTAAGGTTTTGTTTTTCTTATTAGTTTGCTTTTTCTTATTAGTTTGCTTTTACTTTTACGTATTGAACTATTTGGTGACCTCGCTGGCGCAGTGGTAAGCGCTATGGTCTTATGTTGAAGGTCCCGGTTTCGGTGCCCGGCAGGGGCAACTCGGGAATTTATAATTTCTAATTGGTCTAGTCTGGTGAATATTGAACTTACTTATCCTCTGAAGCAACCAGCTGTGCTCGCAAATTACTATTCA
This sequence comes from Melanargia galathea, assembly GCA_920104075.1. NCBI lineage: Eukaryota > Metazoa > Arthropoda > Insecta > Lepidoptera > Nymphalidae > Melanargia > Melanargia galathea. Next base: position 1,100,176 of record OV049865.1, read on the forward strand.
CAGAGTTTTAACATTTTCACAAATACAAATTCGTTTATGAAATTGTAAGCTGGCAAGAATACAATTTCTTTACGCTAATTAATGGTTATGCAATGAAATTCGATGCGCGTATAAAAAATATAACCACGGAATAGTCGAGAAGCTAGCGGGAGGATCTCTAAAGTGATATCATCCAACTCATATAGGTACGAGTAAATACTCAGGCACACTGATTAGGAACCCTAAGTTCAACGACATTCTATTACCCACAACGTGAATTCATAACCAACCTTAGTCTTTGAAGAAAATTAGCTTCTTTTCACAGTAAAAGGAGTATACTTAGTCAGAAATATTCGTGGTAGATATACTTAATAAAATTATCATCTCTACCACCAGCTCTTTAAGTATAATTTTGAGAGAACGTCTTTCAAGTTTCCTCACAAAACTGCACTTTTTTGCACGACAACCGAGACGAATTCAATCTTAATGTACCTATAAAAATATAATCTTAATGTAGGTGCTATAAAAAATGCTTTAGTGATCGTTGCGCTCCGGTGAAGTAGCATTTTAGTATTATCAATACTTCCATGCTACAATACTTTTACAATATAAATACAAAAGTTGTCATTTTGTGTTGTCTGCTGTTGGGTACCTTTTTACTACACAACCGTAGATCGGTTATAGCGTTTTACCCACGACACTGCGTCAGAGCCGTTTAGGGTGAATACTTGGGAAGGATTCTAGATTGCCTCCTAAACATGTCGTGTTCAGAGTCATTCTAGAATGGATTCTAGATCGGCCGGCTGGAGCAGATATGCACGCACTTAGCGACAGACCCAAGGGGCCATCCTAGTTTGCTCCTTATCTAGCTGCCTCCTAAATCGGCCCGGCCGCAGTGTCGTGCGTAGAATGCCTAAATTGAGACAACTTGCATCCTAGAGACGCTCACACTTTATTACTTTCTATTCCGGCCAATGTTATAAATTCTGAATCAATCATGATGATTGGCACATTACATGATCGATGATAGATAAGATGACAGACAAACGCTGTTTTTTTATAGCCCGAAAAGTGCGTGTTAGATAGATAGATAGATAGATATAATATAGATTCTTTATTTCGTGTTGCCACGTAACAATACTTATTAGGTACCACGTAAAGCGTTTGACAAACACAAATTAACACTTTTGACATTAATTAATTACTCGTAATTAACCTATACAATTTTTACTCGTAATTAACAACAATTAGTAATACAATTTAAGAATGATAAACCAGAAATTATGCTAGTTATTAAAGTGTTTGGGAAAATATTATAAACATGTGAAAAGGCTTTCCACGCGTTTTTCAACACACCGCGGGCAACAGATAATTAATTTATGTTGAAAATTGTTAAATCTGAAAGGTTTATTGCTAGTGGATTCGCTTCAATGAAAATCTCGATTATATTCAATACTAGATGATGCCCACGGCTTCGCCCGTGTGGATTTAGGTTTTTAAAAATCCCGTGGGAACTTTTGATTTTCCAGAACAAAAAGTAGCTTAGCTGTAGAAACCCGTCCCCAAAACGGAAAAATCCCGTGGGATCCCCACGATTTCGGAAAACAATTCCTTACAGCATCAGGGTTGAGAAGTTGGATATGTACCTACTCGAGTTCATTCAACGATAAAGTCTTTAATTGGTACCCCCAATATCAATTTAAATAACCGAAAGTTTCTAAAACCCATTAGTTTTGGGGATCAGGTCCCCTACAGCATCAGGATTGAGGAGTTGGAATCCAAATTTTTTATAGAACAGGGTCGCAATGTTTCTCTATCGATTAAAAAAAAAATTACGCAAATCGGTTCAGAAATCTCGGAGATATCGGTGTTCATAGGTAGAAAAACACAACTCCTCCTTTTTTGAAAGTCGGTTAAAAAAGTAGCCTATGTTACTCCCTGGTTAATTCTCTACTTGTATGTGAAGGTCCCGTCAAAATCGGTTCAGCCGTTCCGAAGATTAGCCCGTTCAAACAGACAGACAGACAGACAGACAGACAGACAGACAGACAGACAGACAGACAGACAGACAAAAATTTTAAAAACGTGTGATTCGGTTATGGTAGCGTTCAAATAACCATATGAGCTTAATATGAGGTAGTTATTTCGATATTACAGACAGACACTTCAATTTTATTTATTAGTATATACTAGATGATGCCCACGGCTTCGCCCGTGTGGATTTAGGTTTTTAAAAATCCCGTGGGAACTTTTGATTTTCCAGAACAAAAAGTAGCTTAGCTGTAGAAACCCGTCCCCAAAACGGAAAAATCCCGTGGGATCCCCACGATTTCGGAAAACAATTCCTTACAGCATCAGGGTTGAGAAGTTGGATATGTACCTACTCGAGTTCATTCAACGATAAAGTCTTTAATTGGTACCCCCAATATCAATTTAAATAACCGAAAGTTTCTAAAACCCATTAGTTTTGGGGATCAGGTCCCCTACAGCATCAGGATTGAGGAGTTGGAATCCAAATTTTTTATAGAACAGGGTCGCAATGTTTCTCTATCGATTAAAAAAAAAATTACGCAAATCGGTTCAGAAATCTCGGAGATATCGGTGTTCATAGGTAGAAAAACACAACTCCTCCTTTTTTGAAAGTCGGTTAAAAAAGTAGCCTATGTTACTCCCTGGTTAATTCTCTACTTGTATGTGAAGGTCCCGTCAAAATCGGTTCAGCCGTTCCGAAGATTAGCCCGTTCAAACAGACAGACAGACAGACAGACAGACAGACAGACAGACAGACAGACAGACAGACAGACAAAAATTTTAAAAACGTGTGATTCGGTTATGGTAGCGTTCAAATAACCATATGAGCTTAATATGAGGTAGTTATTTCGATATTACAGACAGACACTTCAATTTTATTTATTAGTATAGATTTGATGGGCGGGTTTTTATGCATTTTACGCTGATTTGATACTGATTTTGTCCGTTGACCTTTTTCTTCGTCCAACCATGTTCTCGGATATTCACAATAATACCTATACCTATACTTGACTTTCGCAAGGCGCAACTATTTAAGGTAACAAGTATAAATTAGAAATTTAAAAAACCCCCGACATTCGCCATTTTGTGGTGGCGGCCATCTTGAATTTGCAATAGTCCTATTCTACTAGTCAAGCCCTTTCATTTGATACCCATATTAAGAGAGTTGTGAAAAAATATGTAATCCGCCATTTTGTAGCGGCGGCCATCTTGGACCGATTTTCATCAAACATAGCTAACAACACTCTCGACAAATTCTCCTTTCAAACAAAAAAACCGCATTCAAATCGGTCCACCCGTTTGAGCGCCACAGGGGAACAGACAGACACACACACACACACACACACACACACACACACACACACACACACACACACACACACACACACAGACACGTCAAACTTATAACACCCCGTCGTTTTTGCGTCGGGGGTTAAAAACTGTTGAAGCCTGAATGAATACGTAATAATGATAATAATGTCCTTCTGATTGTATTTCGGCCACGGAGGACAATCTCGACAGAAACTAGCCAGCTGCACAGGAGATATTATAGCGCAAAAATTTACGGTGTTCGCAACGCTCTGTGTGGCATCACTCTACGTCACGTCTGATTTCAAAAAATACGTGTCAAAAATCGATTTCTCTGTCAACTTTGCAATTTTTGTGTAGAAAACCAAAAACATACAGTTTACAGGTGTTAAAAAGTGTGACTAATTTATAAACCTCGGAGTAAAAGAAATAGATAGAAAAGTTGAACCTACTATTTTATGAAAGCGAATTCATGATTTTATTCATTTATGCAATACAATTGCAAAGAAAAAATCGAATGTTAGATGAAATGAAAGTTAACCAAAGTGCTATAGACCGTGAGGAATTTTGGGGAATAATTATCACACTTAATATTATAAAGGTGAAAGTTTGTGTGTGTGTATGTTTGTTACTCTTTAACGCCGCAACTACTGAACCGATTTGGCTGAAATTTTGAACGGAGATAGATTATGCCCTGACTTAATACATACTTTTTATCCTGAAAAATCCACAGTTCCCACGGGATTTTGAAAAATCCGAAATCTATGGCTATTAGGTAGATTACTATAGCAAACTTCCTTGAAAGTAGGTATAAAGGTTGTAAAAGGGAGCGGAAACTGGAACCGGAAATCCACGATTCCCTCGGGAATTGTGAAAAACGGAAATTCACGCGGGCGAAGCCGGGGGCAGAAGCTATAGTAATAGATATAATTGAACTAGCTTCCGCTCCCAGCTACGCCAGGGGAACTTTTCCACGATATGATTCTGCAATCGAGTTGTTGACCAACTGTCGGTAATTTACTAAATACTGCGACGACCGTCGATTAGAGCGTCACTATTTTTTGAATATTTACTCGCAATCTCGCTCTATGTAGATCACGACTTTTAATTATTCACACTGTGTTGTAAATTATTGCGTGAAGAGTTCGTTTTGCCCAACCGGGACGAGCTATGCTAATCTCGGTGGGCAGAACTATAACTAATGGAGTTTCTTTCTTTATTTGTATCGGTTCCTCATTCCTTTATCCATGACCTGAGGGTTGCCATCCCTTCTATTAACCGAATAATGGCAGGGGTTTTCTTGAGGCGATAATGCCCAGCCCATTCTTCAGCCACAAAATCTTCCCATAAACGAAGTTACTGAGAGTTGCGATTTCGATTCTTAGGTTTTACGTGAGTGATATTGTTTTGAATTTAGTTTTTAGGGTTCCGTACCCAAAGGGTAAAAACGGAGCCCTATTAATGTCACTCGGCTGTCTGTCCGTCTGTCCGCCGGTCACAGGTCTCTAGCTCGCAGACGAAATGAGTTACAAACCTGAAATTTTGGTATTTGGTGTAAAACGTTGACCCAAAATCAAATATTGAATTAAAAATTGAATTAAATTATTTTTCAGGGGGGCTCCCATACATGAGAAAGGAGCCGGAAAAAAAATTTTTTTTCTTACCCTAGCTTGTGGGGTATCATTGTTTAGAGCTCATTGAGTAGAGTACGAATATATATTTTTTTAATTTTTTGCTTAAAAAGGAAGGAGACGGGGGGTCATCAAATTTGTCAGTTTTAGACCATTTTTGTGACGGGGGCTATCTAAAAAACTAAACTAGTTAGGAATATGATATTTCGGTATATTATGTACTATATGCTCTATTTGTACAACAAATACTGAAAACAACGATTCATAAAATAGTTTATAAGCTGTGACCAAAATAAACGAACTTATTTTGCGTTTTTCTTTCACGATTTCTTGCGATGTCTAACTCGGAAATTAAATATTTCTTAGACCCAAAATATTATATTGTTCATAATTATGTACGGAACCCTGAAAGAGCGAGGCCCGACTCGCACTTGGCTGATTTTTGAGTTTTCTTGAGATAATAACGCAATGAGCTCCCAGACGATTTCGGTAAGTATGTTTAACGATTCAAACTATTTCAAACTCAAATTTAAAATTCTTTATTCAAAGTTGGTGGTACACTTTTTGAACGTCATCAATTTTACAAGTTTATAGACACCCATTATGCAAGTGAGGTAATGGTGATAATAATTATTTATTTATTTATTTTATTTACTAGCTTTTGCCCGCGGCTTCGCCTGCGTGAATTTCGGTTTTTCACAAATCCTGAGGGATAAGTAGATTTCTGGTCCACCCGCCCCCCGCCGCGCGGCGGCGTACCGCGGTACCGCGTACGGCGGGCGCAGGGCGCAGGGGCGTGCGGCGCGGCGCGGGGAGTTCCATGCAGCGCGAGCGTGCGTCGGCCGCCGCGCGCAGCGAAAATACCTATCAGGGCGTTTTTTACCGATTTCAACACAACTCCTTTTTTGAAAGTCGGTTAAAAAAGTAGCCTATGTTACTCCTTGGTTAATCCTCTACTTGTCTGTGAAAGTCCCGTCAAAATCGGTTCAGGCGTTTCGAAGATTAGCCCGTTCAAACAGACAGACAGACAGACAAAAATTTTAAAAACGTGTGATTCGGTTATGGTATCGTCCAAATAACCATATGAGCTTAATATGTGGTAGTTATTTCGAAATTACAGACAGACACTTCAATTTTATTTATTAGTATAGAAGCTTTTGCCCGCGGCTTCGCCTGCGTGAATTTCGGTTTTTCACAAATCCTGAGGGATAAGTAGATTTCTGGTCCACCCGCCCCCCGCCGCGCGGCGGCGTACCGCTGTACCGCGTACCGCGGTACCGCGTACGGCGGGCGCAGGGCGCAGGGGCGTGCGGCGCGGCGCGGGGAGTTCCATGCAGCGCGAGCGTGCGTCGGCCGCCGCGCGCAGCGAAAATACCTATCAGGGCGTTTTTTACCGATTTCAACACAACTCCTTTTTTGAAAGTCGGTTAAAAAAGTAGCCTATGTTACTCCTTGGTTAATCCTCTACTTGTCTGTGAAAGTCCCGTCAAAATCGGTTCAGGCGTTTCGAAGATTAGCCCGTTCAAACAGACAGACAGACAGACAAAAATTTTAAAAACGTGTGATTCGGTTATGGTATCGTCCAAATAACCATATGAGCTTAATATGTGGTAGTTATTTTTATTTATTAGTATAGATATAGATTAGGTTTGCTAGTTAGCTAAAGTTACGAGGGTTATATAATATTTTAATGACACCCGTAAGTAATAGCTTTACGTGCTCTACTAGGGGCAGAGGGAATGGTAAGAGTCGAATTCAAACTGCTGAAGTTCGGTCAGTCACCGATTGAGGTGATCTGCATAATCAAGCAAGATTGATATGCGACGATCTCAAGCAAGTACTACTAGTCGCCACAATACAATCTGCTGAATACAAGCGGCACAAGGGCTTGTTTGTGGAGAGCCTTGCGAGACACCTGTGTCCAGCGTTGGACGTTTTCGGTCGATATGCCAACCGAACAAAACACACTAGCGTCATACATAATTACTATTAGACATGCGTTTTCATCACAGATGAAGCTGTATCTAATTTAACGTAGCCGTATCTACCACACTTTCAGATTGCTTGTGTTTCTTAATAGTTAATTTGCAAAACTAAATTCGAGAGACTATTTAAAAACAAACATCGCAATCGTCGCCAGTCGAGGCCGAACTTGTTTCAATGCTGTTTTTTTTTCAATCTGTGGGGAAATAATACGATTAACTGCTACGAAGACTTGGTCAACAGATAAAGTCGCGCGTCGGTTTCGTCGTTTCTTTATTCCACTTCAACATATGTGTACAAATATATATTTTTTATATTTTTGTAGTCGCGTTTGAAGTCTGTTTTTTTATTTGAAAAAAAATTGTTAGGTACTTTATGCTTAACTAGATGATGCCCACGGCTTCGCCCGTGTGGATTTAGGTTTTTAAAAATCCCGTGGGAACTTTTGATTTTCCAGAACAAAAAGTAGCTTATTTGTTAAGTAACCCGTCCCCAAAACGGAAAAATCCCGTGGGATCCCCACGATTTCGGAATGCAATTCCTTACAGCACCAGGGTTGAGGAGTTGGATATGTATCTACTCGAGTTCATTCAACGATAAAGTCTTTAATTGGTACCGCAATATCAATTTAAATAACCGAAAGTTTCTAAATCCCATTAGTTTTGGGGATCAGGTCCTCTACAGCATCAGGATTGAGGAGTTGGAATCCAAATTTTTTATAGAACAGGGTCGCAAAGTTTTACTGTCGATTAAAAAAAGAATTACTAAAATCGGTTCAGAAATCTCGGAGATATTGGTGTACATAGGTAGAAAAACACAACTCCTCCTTTTTTGAAAGTCGGTTAAAAAAGTTAAAAGCCTATGTTACTCCCTGGTTAATTCTCTACTTGTATGTGAAAGCCCTGTCAAAATCGGTTCAGCCGTTCCGAAGATTAGCCTGTTCAAACAGACAGACAGACAGACAGACAAAAATTTTAAAAACGTGTGATTCGGTTATGGTACAGTTCAAATAACCGTATGAGCTTAATATGAGGTAGTTATTTCGAAATTACAGACAGACACTTCAGTTTTATTTATTGGTATAAATTTACAATCGACAGTTCCTAAACCTCCATAGTTTAGGTGGGCGGCCGCGGCATCAGGAATCAGGATTGAGGAATTAGAACTAGAAATTTTTATACGACCCTCTCGCTTTTCTTAATAGATTTTTAAAAAATCACGAAAATCGGTCAAAAATCCTCGACAAGATCTGTGCAAATCTAAAAAAAATTCGCCTATGTTGGAAGTCAGTTAAAAATATAACTTTATCTACTCTCATATCATAAAATTCGGAATATGAAATCAAAATGTGTCATATATTGGACTACTTTATTCACATACATCTATAATATTTAAAAAAAAAATTAAAAAAGTTCATTATAACACTACTTTGTTAGGAAATTATTGCAAAACAATGTTATAAAATAATTTTTTCTACATTATAGTACAGGCACTGGGTTCTGGTATTTTTGAGCCATGCCGGGTGTTTATTATTATTATTATTATTATTTAATACTTTATTGTACACCAAAAAAACATAAATTAAACAAAAGAAACATTTTAAAAGAAATAGGTACAATAGTTAGTTTACAATAGTTAGTTAGTTTAGTTTTGTTACTTACAATGATTATCCCGCTATCAAAGTTACCCTATTACTACTACTGCGAAAGTGTGGCGGTAGCATGATGCGGCCAGAGGACAGAGTGTAGTGCTACCATAATTGACCATAGACGCACTGCACGCACCGCACATTCGAAATTGACAATTGACAATTTTGGCGCCTATTATTTAAATTTTTAATTTATTATTTATTTACTATTCAGTTTTTGTAACTCAAAATTTAGCAAGTGATTTTTGTTGCGCGGAAAAATGTCTAGCAGTGATACTGAAGAGAATTTAACTCCACCAGACATTCTGGAAATAGCATCGGGAATGACAAATAATCTTTTGCCAGCAAAATCAAAGAAAATTTACGATAAATGTTACCAAGATTTTATGAGTTGGAAAATTTTGAAAAAAGCCACTTCATTTTCAGAAAATGTAATGCTAGCATATTTCCAAGAATAAGTCTTTGTCCTTATGGGCTAAATACTCAATGCTCAAAAGTATATTGAGTATCTACAACCAAATCGATATTACTAAATACACAAGACTGATTGCTGTTTTAAAAAGAAAATTGCACGGCTTTAAGGGAAAAAAAGCAAAAACGTTCTCCCCTGAAGAATTGAGTACATTTATAAATTGCAATATCCAAAACATGAATACTTATTATAATAAATATTTTTGTTAATTTCTTAGTCTTTTCTTTTATACGTAAGATACCTATTGATGAGCTTAGATAAAGTAGTGTATGAAACTCTACATAATCTATACTAATAAATAAAATTGAAGTGTCTGTCTGTAATATCGAAATAACTACCTCATATTAAGCTCATATGGTTATTTGAACGATACTATAACCGAATCACACGTTTTTAAAATTTTTGTCTGTCTGTCTGTCTGTCTGTCTGTCTGTCTGTCTGTCTGTCTGTCTGTCTGTTTGAACGGGCTAATCTTTGGAACGGCTGAACCGATTTTGACGGGACTTTCACATACAAGTAGAAAATTAACCAGGGAGTGACATAGGCTACTTTTTTAACCGACTTTCAAAAAAGGAGGAGTTGTGTTTTTCTACCTGTGTACACCGATATCTCCGAGATTTCTGAACCGATTTGCGTAATTTTTTTTTAATCGATAGAGAAACATTGCGACACTGTCCTACAAAAAATTTGGATTCCAACTCCTCAATCCTGATGCTGTAGGGTATCTGATCCCCAAAACTAATGGGATTTAGGCACTGTCGGTTATTTAAATTATTGATATCGGGGATACCAATTAAAGACTTTATTGTTGAATGACCTCGAGTAGGTACATGTCCAACTTCTCAACCCTGATGCTGTAAGGAATTGCCTTCCGAAATCGTAAGGATCCCACGGAATTTTTCCGTTTTGTGGACGGGTTACTACTTACTACAGATAGGCTACTTTTTGTTCTGGAAAATCAAGATTCCCACGAGATTTTTATAAACCTAAATACACACGGGCGAAGCCGTGGGCATCATCTAGTTAGTTATTAAAACACTCGTGTAATACTATTAAAAAACTCGCCTGCGGCTCGTTTTTTAAACTAACACTCGTGTTTTAATAACCTCTATTATGCAACCGTTTCATAAACTACTATTTACCAACTTCTTGATAATTGACCATGTTTGCTTAGCTGCGAATGGAATCTATGAGCCTCTCATTGAGAAGAAAGAGTGCGCGGTAATACATACATTATGTACCTATTAACAATCAGATTATAATAATTATTATTATATAATGGTCGTAATTATAGAAAAGCGCATAATTTCCGCGTTCTGCCTCAGAATGTTATGTTCTATATACCACGGCTTTCGTTTTACAGCGCGACCATCTATTACTCATATCATAGAAATAGAGCAAGTGAACGCACGGTATTCTGACCTGTAAGTTACGTTAACGTAAAGCCTATTTTCCCACGAAGTGATTTATTATTTCCATGATGAATTTCCAACACCTGTTGCATAATAATTATTATAATATCGGCGGTTCTCGTTATGGCTAATAATTATATGTATTTGAGCACATAGGGTGTTAGTGTAACTTGTCAAGATAACGTTAACATGCGTGTTTTGTAATTTAATATGGAAATTAACTGTCGGTAAAACGTCAGGATTTTATATCTCCATATTAATAGGCATCCAAATGATAGATTTATGCGCCATCACTACCACTACAGCTTTTTAACGTCCCACTGCTGGGCACAGGCCTCCTCACTCATAGGAGAGAGGGATTTAGAGCTTAGACCCGCCACGCTGCTCCAATGTATAAGGGTGGGCTGTAACGACTATTGTCACAATATGATAGTGATAACAACCGGGACCGATTGCTTAACGTGCTCTCCGAGACACGGGGGTGAAACACCGCCTACTGCCAACTCCGGGCTGGCACTGAGATTTTTTTGACAGAAATGCCCAATAAGTACCTAACAATTTTATTATATTTGCCCGACCCGGGGATTGAATCGGGACCTCGTAACCTGCAGTCGAATATGCTGACCACTTGACCAACGAGGCAGTTGAGTCGTCTGCGCGTAGATAAATGCTAACGCTCTAAGTTGGTATAGGACAGCGGAAGGGCATTCCACTCGTTACCAAGTTGAATTGCATATTGCAATATATCGGTTTCCTCTTTTAAATGTGTTAAGGAGGCCATTTGTAATATTTATATTGACGTCGCGACTCGCTGGAGTGACGACATTCAAATCCGTCTCCACCCCGTCCCTTTAAGGCAGGTTACGTAAACGTCGCTCGTGACATGGCTCGGTAAACAGGCGTTACTTGGGTACTGTACGGTGAACCGTGCTGTGATGTCACAGGGAACTGCCTCGTTGATCGAGTGGCTAGGGCTAGCGTAATCGGCTCCGGTTTATTTTATTCATCTATACAAGCTAGCCCTTGACTGCGAGTGACGATGCACTCTAGTGGAAGCGGGTTAACTTGGAAAAGGTTTGGCAGTTTTTATTATTTTATTAAACCCTAAAAAAATTTAAATTATGTAAAAAAAAAAACTGTTTCTATGCGACATCGTACTGAAGTCTCCCACCAAGGGGGTTATTCTGTAACTTAGCAACTGAAAATAGTTGCCAACGAATTAGTTCGATATACATTGCTGCTTTACTCTGTAAAATTATGAAAACACTTTATATTTCCCACAGTAAAGCAGCAATGTATATCAAACTAATTCGTAGGCAACTATTTTCAGTTGCTAACTAAGTTACAGAATAACCCAGCAGACCAGAACAGAGACAATTTAGAAATTATAAAATTCCAAATTGCCACTGCCGGGAATCGAACCCAAGACCACAGCGCTCATCACTGCACCAGGGACATCGTCAAAAGGTCCTGGATTCGAATCCCGTTTCTTGCCAAAATAGTTTTCGTTCAAGGAAATTCTCAGTAGCAGCACGGAGTTGCGAATTCGTACACCCCGCCGTGCTTCGGAAACCAATTAATGCCGTTGTTTCTACTCTTGATTTCTTATCAGTCGTATTGACTTCGGTCAATACGACTGATAAGAAATCAAGAGTAGAAACTGTGAGGAATATAGAGTGTACCTAAGTTTGCGTATACATTTGTGCACTATAATATCTCCTAGTAGTCTCATGCGTATACGTATTTTAGTAGGGCTTATGTTGACCAATGTGGTTGAAACTCGTTCAGGAAAACATTTAGATAATTTAGATGAAGTTGAAGCTAATTTCACGGCTTGTTTTGTGAAATAAATGAAATATAAATACATAATTAATGATATTAAAGTGAAGGCATAGCGTGGGTGTACACTGTACACTGTACATACCATAATGGTCACGTAACGGTGCTTGTCGCGTGCTCAAACGCGTACGATTGTTTCTACTATGAATTATTCGACGACAGACGGTGCGATCATTTCTATTTTCGATTCTCACAATTATACGTACCGATATCCGATAAGACAAGCTGTTTCAACCCTTTCTTACGGGCCAATACAGGACACGGGTCTCTCAGATTGAGTAGGGTTTGGCTATAGCCCACCACGCTGGCCAAGTGCGAGTTGGCAGACTTCACACACCTTTGAGAACTTTATGGAAAACTCTCAGGTTTTCTCACGATGTTTGTTTCCTTTATCGTTAAGCAAGTCATATTTTTGAATATTTTTCGGAGAAACGGGAAATCGGCGTCTAGTTTGTGTACTTGTTTCTATATCGATCGCCGTGAAGTCAATGAAATGTTCCTTTTTTAGGGTTCCGTACCCGAAGGGTAAAAACGGAGCCCTATTAATGTCACTCGGCTGTCTGTCTGTCTGTCTGTCCGTCTGTCCGCCGGTCACAGGTCTCTAGCTCGCAGACGAAATGAGTTACAAACCTGAAATTTTGGTATTTAGTGTAAAACGTTAACCCAAAATCAAATATTGAATTAGAAATTGAATTAAATTATTTTTCAGGGGGGCTCCCATACATGAAAAAGGAGCCGGAAAAAAAAATTTCTTTACCCTAGCTTGTGGGGTATCATTATTTAGAGCTCATTAAGTAGAGTACAAATATATATTTTTTTAATTTTTATCTCAAAAAATAAGGGAATGGGAGGCCATCAAAGTTGTCAGTTTTAGACCATTTTTGTGACGGGGGCTATCTCAAAAACTAAACTAGTTGGGAATATGATATTTCAGTATATTATGTACTATATGCTCTATTTAAACAACAAATACTGAAAACAACGATTTATTAAATAGTTTATAAGCTGTGACCAAAATAAACGAACATTTTTTTGGGTTTTTCTTTCACGGTTTGTTGCGATGTCTAGCTCGGAAATTAAATATTTCTTAGACCCAAAATATTATATTGTTCATAATTATGTACGGAACCCTGAAAGAGCGAGGCCCGACTCGCACTTGGCTGATTTTTTAATCTTTAATATTAATCTGAAGTGTCCGTGAAATTTTAGCATTTGGAATATTAAAGGGCATAAAATAAGCGAAGAATTACTATATTTACCGATACTTATTATACTTCTGCAAATTCTTAGGCCAAAAACGACAATGTACAAATTTTAAGAAAATATTCCGTGTCGTTGGGTGGAAAATTAGGAATTAAATATTTATCATCTTAAACGTTGGCACGGTTATCAGATGAGGGGTGTGTAGGTACGTATAGTCTCGTACAATGTATTCAAGAGTAGTTTGCTAATAGTCCTCCATCGCGTGCGGTTACAGTGACCGTGTCGTGTCGTCGTACGGTTGTGTCGCATTGTGGTTGTGCCACAATTATGTGCGGTTATGTGTGGTGTAGCTATATTCGTTTCGTGGTTGCCGGTAGTTCAGTATGGCTTATGTAACCGTTACGTGCGCTAACTAACCGTTTATTACGCTTGAGTCTTGGCTGTTGTGTGAAAATGTCATTTAGGGATATTTTTGGGTTGTTGAAACAATATTTCAGGATCCAAACTTTGTGTACAGTACCTACGTGATAAGGCAAGAAGCGCCGGCGACCTGTGAAGCGCGACAGGCCGCCCACGTTCCCCGCATGCGTCGATTAGTCCCAGACTAGAAGTGATAAACGCATGCGGGGAATCGATTTCGGTCACGGCGGTCAACCGAGGCGGAGACTAGCCAGCTACGCAGGAGATATTATAGTGTGTAAAGTGTGTTCGCAAACACAAATGTAGGTACTCTCTCTATTTCTCAGCTTTCATAGTCCGCTGGGATGCCAATTCGACACGACCGGAGAGAGATCATGACTTTGAGGAAGTCTTTACGTATTCTCCGAGGCATAGAACTGGGGGTGAGCTCCGGCAATTTTCCAACTTACCTTCACAGAAAAACCACCAAAAGTCAACAAATGCAAACCAAGAATAAGTACTTAGCAACCTTACTTTAATAATTCAATACAAAATCATAATAAGTAATTATTAGAATTACTGACACTTCAAATCAACATCTTCTGGTAAAGGACTTTCAGCGAACGGCAAAATGACAGCCCAATACCATTTTACCCCGAAAACACTCACAAAATTCCTCTTCATCATTGTCCAGTCACCACCTATGTCCTTTCTAGACTCATGAGATGTTAACCCTCTCAGAACATTCATCATATGAAAGTAGAACAACCCACCCGACCAAATAACAAGACCCGTGTTCAGGAAGAGAAATAACATGTACAGGTCTCTAACACCCATCGGTTCTGGTATCAAGTATCGTAAGAACGGGTTTATAACTCTAAAAGCCGATAGAGCCATGTCGTCCCCGAATTTCGTCACAACGTAGTAATAGTTGTAGTATAGGGAGTAGATCATGGAAACTAATACGTATCCGAGGTAGAGGACGTAGTATCTTTGGTTTCGTAGTCCAATGCAGCGTGAAAAGAAGAAGCAGTGGTGGTCCCTTCTCAGAATGCAGGTATTGCACGTCTCACAATGCCAAGCTTTCGCTGGTCGCAGCATCTCACATTTCTCGCAGTAGCTGCCGGATTCCATTGATATTTTTACTTTTGTATCGGTGACGATGCTAAGAATCATGTTTCCCACCACGTTTACGAAGCAAAACGACGAGCAAATTATGTGCAAAATATGTTTTAACGTACCCATATTATAGGCCTCAACGAGGATCGGACGCACCACAGACATTTCAAAAATGAAGTAACACGGTGTTATCAAAAGAACTAAGTTATAGCAGAGCACTATTTCACAGATGTATGAGATTTTTCTTATATTACCACGTAAGACTTTTGCTATTTCTTTTCGGTTCATGTTCAGAATATTCACTATTGGTTTTTATTTATTTTAATATTTTTTTAAGAATCGTACTTCTTGACGTTGATGCCACTTGACATTGTCATTCAAGATTGACATTGAAGGTTTTTTAGACAACAATATTTTTTATTCAATGACACTCGTATAATTATTTTATAAGGAGTTTTTGTATGACTACGTTGCTCATGAAGTTATTATATTGGTATGACCTTCGAGACAGAGGTTAATCAATTCTTTCCGGCTGGTCAACGGTCAGGAAGCTTCAAGATGTCTTCTCCTTCAGGATTTCTTAAATTCTGAAGCGATAAATTAATAAGTCAGCGATGACTTATGGATTCGAAATATGATTGCTAATTGTTGGCCTCATAAGGTCTAGAAGGTTAAGACGGATCTTAAGAGGGTTATGGCAACCGCTGGATACAAGCGACACAAGATCGTGCTCTGTGGCGATATTTACAAGTGACCTACATAATAATGCAAGGGTAACACAAAAATAAAATAAAACTAGCTTCAGACTTTTGATGTCAACGAAAATAAATACTGGTGGAAGTTTTTCCTAGGTTTAAAGGTTCAAGAAGGTTTTCCATCAGTCCCTGTGAGTCAGTCACAATGTAACTGTGGCAATACTTACATCAAAACCTATTCATTTAAAGGACATCTTAGATATTTTATTAAAAAAATGTACAACGATATAATATGGACGGTTATGAAAGGCGCAGGTGCTTGTTGCGCTTGTAACATAATATGTAATTGCAGTTGCAATGTTATACGATGCACTTCCCGGATATCCGCGCAGTAACAACATCTCATACTTTAGTAATAAATGTAATGCATCCTGTTGTTATTAACTTTAATTAAAACGTAATTAATCATTATCGTTTATCACTTGCGAATGCGATTGCGAGCTATCATTAGAAAGTTTATTTGAATAAAAAACTTTTCTATTCTATTCTATTCTATCGTCAATTATTATTGTTATTGTAATAGTGCCTTTTAGTATGATAGTGTGGAGAATCATGATTGTTTTTGTAATCACTAGCTTCTGCCCGCGGCTTCGCCCGCTTGAATTTCGGTACCCGTCCTTGCTCCCTTTTCCAACCTTTATACCTACTTTCAAAGAAGTTTGCTATAGTAATCTATCTATAGTTGCAGCTATAGATTTCAAATTTCAGCCAAATCCATCCAGTAGTTTTTGCGTGATTGAGTAACAAACATCCACACTTTCACATTTATAATATTAAGTAGGATTGCGATCATCAATTATTTATCACGAGCGGATACCCGCGACTTCGTTCGCGTGGATATTGATTTTAATAATCCCGTGGGAATCATTTTGTTTTTTCTATGCTCCTTTGAGCTTAAACCTTGCTAAAAACTGTTAAAAGTTCACTGGCGGATGTTTAGGTACATCAAAATGTAAACATCCGCCAGTGAAAGTCCCATCAAAATCGGTCCAGCCTTTCGGAGATTAGCCAGTAGTCTTTAAAGTATCTACTTTTTAACAAAAAAAGAATGAATGAAATCGGACCACCCGTTAACGAATTACAGCTAAGTATACATTTTGCCTTTCATCCCCTCTCCCAAGGGAACCGTGCTGAATTTCGGGATAAAAAGTATCCTATATGTTACTCCATAGTATTAACTTAAATCATGCCGAGTTTCATTTCAATCCATTCAGTAGTTTTTACGTGATGCACGCACAAACATACAGACAAACAGATAAACAGACAAACAGATAAACAGACAAACAGACAAACAGACAAACAGACAAAAATTTCAAAAATAGCTTTTTTACGTTTATTACTTATCCCTAACATCCCCCAGTTATTATTTTGCAAAAATCTTCAATGTACAGATACGGCAATTCTACGATTTTATTATATGTATAGATGTATAGATAGATATAGAATAGATTAATGATAAGTAATTAAAAAAATAAACGTTAAGTTAAAATCTAAGCTTTTCTTGTTCTTTAAAGCTTTTGATAAGGGCATTAGTTGGGCGGGCATTAAAAGAAACGTCAAAATCCGACTTCAGCGTATCATCTAACAAATCCGACTTCAACATTATCTAGAAAAAATGCTGTAGTGGCATTTAAAATCAGTTTTTTATAAAGAATATTTATTAAAAACTAAAAAAAAAACAAAGTAGGTACCTATGCCTAACAAACTACCCTTTAAGATTTAACGCTTTCCACCGGACGTATGTAGGTATGTAGATATACATATTATGTACCTACGTGGCGGGTCGATGTGAAAGTGTGTAAAGTGATGGACTTTAAATAATATTGAGTGGTGATGTGCCAACTCGTCCTTCTGAAGATTTTCCCATATCGGCAGCCATCGAAATGAAGCTATTCGCTGTGTTTATCTCAACCACGTAAATCGGCGATATAAACCAATAATATAAAAGTGAGTGTCGGCACGAAGTTGGCATTTAGGAGCCTGTCGCCGCTCGCCGGCACCTATACCTATCCGATCAGTGATATATCGGATTACCACAGCCGCCCGATAAATGAGAACATAGCTCTGTGTGCTTAGTCTAAATCGGAGCACTCGAAAACGAACTCGAAAACTATTGATCGATTTCAGAGTAAAATAGACCTAAAATGGCTGGTATTAAGGTTTGAGTTCGCCAATACATTCAGCATTGTTCGAATGCTGAATGTATTAAATTATACGTGCGTAAATGCATTTCCCAGAAATGCATTTACGCACACCCTCCGGAAGCCTTACAGCGAACTGCAATGCTTCCGGAAGGTAGTGTGGGACTCAGGCAGGCCAAGAAGTGGCCAGAATACCCACTAAAACCCAGCGATGTTCCTCCGTGTCGCCTGGTGGCTGGGTTACGGGTACACTTGCGCAATCATCCGCGACCCAGCCGGCGCCGTCCGCCGAGGCAGACCCTCCACCGGGGGACCTAAAGGCCCCCTAACACCGTCTGAGGCGCACCAGGAACATAGTGGTGCGCCTCCCGACCCGAGGCGTCTCAACGGGCGACGGATACGCCATTCCATCACCCGGAGTTCCTCGCCAGAGGCAACCCTCAAGAGGGCCACACCCGCAGGCGACCCTCAAGAGGTTCACCCCTCGTGTAATTTTTTATAGAGGTTTTCTTCCTCGCGGCCCCTCGCTCAGTGCGTGGGGCCCCCGGTTCCGCTCAGTGCGGATTACGGGTTGCCCGACGGTGGCCGAAGCCAGCGCCCACCGGCCAAAAAGACCAGCGGACCCGCCGCGCAGGGCGTTTCCACCCCTCCTGTAATTTTTTAACGAGGTTTTCTTCCTCACGGCCCGAAAGCCTCCCCCCCCAATTGTCGCCGCCCGGAGTCTCCACAGTCCACTCTGATGAACAGAGAAGTACCAGGATCCTCCAAGCGGCAACCCCCTGCTGGTTTTGGTCCGCGCCGGGTTTCCCCGGTACCTCCCATATCTGGGAGGCGTTCCCCCATCCGCCACCGGGGGGACGCGCCCGATGGGGGACCAGCAACCCCACACGGGAAACTACCCTATCCTAACCTAACCTAACCTAGCCTAAAATTCCTGATGTAGACCGTGCCAAAGCTGATGATAGAAACATTATATGCATAGCTGTTGTAATTTCTCCGGAGACACCTCAGAAGATAAGTACCTCACGAAAATAAGTATTATTAATGAAATAGTGGATGCGTGCCACTTATAGAAGCTAGGTTAGGTTAGGTTAGAACATAAATACTGAGGTGCCCGGCCTGCGGCCGGGCACTTAGGTTATATTGGATCCTAGGTAGAGTGTGGTCCAAAACGAAATCTGAGCATCCCAACCCAAAGCAATAAGTCGGTTAAGTTCAAACAGTTACCTAATTAATTTTGAAAAAAAAAACAAAAATCCTATGGTTGCGTTTTGGCCTTGTATATATTGGAACGATGCACGCGCGCGTCCACGTTACAAGATATATACTAGTAGTACGCAAAATTCGTGTATACTTTGTAGTACAAAATTTGAAAATTGCATTACAATGTATACATAAGCAGAATCCTATGGGTACATTCTGGCTATGTATATTATGTAAATACGCGCCCCCGCCCGCCGTAGAAAATCGCAGGCACCCGCGCGAGCCGTAGCGGATGAGGCAGGTCGCCGAAGGCGACCAGCAAGCCGAAGCTGCGGTGGTGAGCGTGGGTGCCTGGGCTTTGCTACGCAACCTGGGCGATGGGGCTGCACTTCCCCCAGCGCCGAAGCTGTTGCAGAAGTAACTATGTTTTTGGGTGGTATAAACTGTTTATTTGACGTTATATTTTGCAATATCTGGTGATCAGTTAAACATAAGTCCTTGTTTTGTTACTTTATCCAAGTCTTCCAAGATATTATATAAAATAGCTGAATATTATTTATAATAGCTAGATAATTTTAATAATTCTGGGTCAATTATTACTTTATCCAAATTGAGTTGATAATATTTATAATGGCTGGATAGTATACATAATATCCTTATTTATTACTTTGGCTGTAACATATATACAAAAAATAATAATAAAAAGAAAAAAAATTTTTTTTTTCAAAACTGCGAAATTAAAACGAAAATCGATAATCACCCATGTCTATTTTACTTATTTTATAAGATTTTCTAGTTCTTTTGTAAATCGATATATCCTTGAACATATTATATAGTCAATACGACCAACTAAAAACTACTTAAAATGTAATCTTTAGAATATAATTGCGACCGCAGTGAGCATGGGTTATCATCAACATAATGGCTGCTATTTCCCTGTCGCAGGATTGCACAATAAGATGGATTGTTTATTAATGTGTGGCTTAACAATGGGTAATTTGACGATATTCGGTATTTGAAATCATCAAAAAACGTAATAATATTTAGCTTCAAGTCAGTATAAAGTAACTACTTTATCTTAGATTCATCTTTATGAAGCAAAAACTGAAATCATCGTTTTAAGAATAAACTATGATAATTAGGAAAAAAATTGTAGTTATTTACACAATTAGAAAAAAATATGCAAAAATTAATTACCGTTTCCAACTAATTACCTAATAGTGTAACTAAAAAAAAACTAAAATTTCTGAGTGGTGCTTGGAATAACTTTTATCAAGAAAAATGTTCCTATTCTCTTTTCTCTTGGCGAGATCAGATTTAAGATCAAAAAGTATAATTTTTAAATGATTTTTTTTGTTTATAGTTCTTATGTTGTGACTTAGGTACCAATTAACTTGTCCTAAATCACTGTCACACAATCCAAAACACTGAATAATTTTTATGTATTTATCTATTTGATCTCGAGCGGACCCGGTAGAAGTCGTCCTGCCCGGTGACATACTGACATCAGCGCCTCTTCCCGGGAACCCATTGAAATATACACACAAAATTTCATCCAAATCGGTCCAGCCCTTTAGGAGCTAGGTCACAAAGAAGAATTGATAGCTATTATCTTAGCTCCATGATTATTCCTAGGTACTGTATTTAGCTACGTTAAAAATGCAAATTAGTTGCATCAGTTGCACCATCGGCATTCGCGACGCCATTTTCTTTTTTAAGACAGAAGCGAAGGTTGGGGAAAATCTATACAAGGTATTTATGTCTGTCTTGACATATGTATTCTGCTATATTTGCATGTACGTATGTAAATTTAATTGTTAACATGCGCATGTCGCATGTTAATATTTTGTAAATTTATGTTAATTTATAAGATTTCATGCAAATATCTTTGTCTGAAGTTAACGTGTATTTCCAAATAAACCAGTTCATATTATGCTATGTAAACAAAGGTACTTAATTAATTTTTTGATTGCAGATAGCCTGGTTAGTTACTTTGGCATGGAAACGTTCACTTCGCAAGTTCGCAGCTCTAATAAATCGGTTATTTCCCTATAGTACTCCCAATCAATTATAAATACCAATAGTCGTTTAGTCCAATCGTTTATATTGAAGAATAGTGATTGGTGTACTTATTGGTCTGTGTGGTTTAACTGCCTCGTTGGTCTAGCGGTTAGCACGTTCGACTGTGGATCACGAGGTCCTGGGTTCGATTCCCGGGTCGGGCCAATAAAAAAAAAATGAGGTATTGGGTTTTTCTGTCAAGAAATTCTCAGTGCCAGCCCGGAGTTGGAAGTTGGCGGTGTTAGATACACCCCCGTGCCTCGGAGAGCACGTAAAGCCGTCGGTCCTGCGCCTAATCTCTCTCCGGTCGTGTCGCATTGGCGTCCCATCGGACTATGAGAGTGAGGGAATAGAGAGTGCACCTGTGTATGCGCACACACTTGTGCACTATAATATCTCCTGCGCAGATGGCTAGTCTCTGCCTCGGTTGAGATTGGCCGCCGTGGCCGAAATTCGGTCAGGAGGACATCTTACGAAAACGTGACAAGTCTTTATTTCATAATTACATCATTATTGATGTACTTACCCCATTCGCACACACCATTACTTCAAGTGGTCACTTATGCATCGCTGACTTCAGCACAATTTCATACCTCGTTAAGAATGCGTGTTATTATGAGGTAAGAGAGGTGTGAAATGCGCTAAGTGCCCGATCTCTACATATCGATGGGCTAATAGAGATATGACAGCGTGATATGGCGTTAATGTGTGAAAATTTATATTACCTATAAATTAGATTTGTGATGTTGATGAAATACTTACCTAAGGCGTCTGTAAGAAGGATTAGCTGTAAGTTTTGCCTCTAATGCCTTTATAGTCTGAACCGTGTAATGCGATTAGGTATATAAAGTAGTGCCTGTTAATCTTTTTGGCGGTTACGTACAAGTATGTGAAGATGGCTGATTCCTGCGCTAATGACTTATTTTAGGTGTTAAAGGTTGATTTCGAGGTTTTTAAAATATACGATTTACCATTTAATTAATGCCAAAATGGCAGTTTAAAGTAAGTTGGATGTCCTCTGCCATAACTCCTGAACTGCTAGGTATATTGTAAATTGGGATAACGGAATATGTTATTATGTGTGCGTTGTGCATGTAATCACTTTGTATACAACGTTAGTTTTACTTTGCGCAAAAACCGAAACAGGTGTCAAATATTTTTACATTATGAATGTTTATACAAAATTTCAAAAAAATATAATGAAAAGTAACGAAGTTATAAGCTTGTTATGTTGCGTCGTTGTCCTCGAAAAAAATGGTCACCGCAAGCCGTCGCCGTAGCGCCTAGCGATCGACGCGAGTTGAATGACCGCCGCTGTGTGCCGACCGTCAGCTGATGCGCGGTAAATCATTGTGTCTAAGCTTGTAAGATTTCAAAATATTTTTGGACAAAAATATAACACTATATAAAAATGGTTGGATTCGATTTTGTTACTGATTCTGAACAAACTACTTTCAGGTTTTGCGTAAAGTAAAACTAACGTTGTATATGTATATGTGTATGTAAAAACGGTGTTAATACTGAACAATTCTATCAATATTAACACAAGATACACGTAGTCTGTTGAGATAATGTGTAGTGTTAAACCTTGGCCTAGTGTAGGTAAACTTGAAACAAAAAGAGATTAAAAAGCATAATAGGTATTTAACTTTGTTTCTCATAATTCTTGCTTTAAGTTCGTGATAAGAAGCTTTTCTATACTAGCATTACTACGGAACCGTATACCTTAAGCGCGACACTCGCTTGACGAGTTATTCAACAGTTGGAGATTTTATGCTCCACTTTACTGATTTAAACTGTGCAGGAAATGTAAATGGAACCGGAACACTGAGCGTAACCGACAACCAACAATCGGAAGTGGGGTAGGAACAATCGCAGATATACGACTTTACCTGAAAACTTCACACGCACTGCTTTTGTTGTGTAACGCATCGCACGCACCGCTCGCCCGCGCATGATATACATCGGTGCTTTTTAGCGTTCCGTACACCAAAAGAGTGCCCTGACTTCGCTTCGCTAAGCCTTCGCTTTCTGCCTGTCTGTTCGATTTTTGAAAATAATATTTTCTATTTCTGCTATAGAGCTATTTAGTGTGCCACCACCACTGCAGTGTATAGTGGGTGCTTTACGCACCAGGTGGATTCTTTTAACGTCCCTCAGCTCTGGCATTTCTTCGTCATATCGGGGCACTGAGAATTTCTTAACAAAAAAACCAATACCTACAGATTTTTAGTGCATCCATTCACAATCGACTGTTCCTTAATACCCACAGTGTAGATAGAAAGTGCCCTTGCAGCATCAAGGTTGAGGAGTTGGAACCACAATATTCTATTGGAAACTTCGACAATCGATTAGAAAAAAAAAAACTACGTAGAAAAAAAAAATACGAATTTGCTTAAGAATGTATTAACTTTTTAATAATGAACTGTACCAGAGTGTTTTTTAGATTTGCCTATTACCACTATTCACGCTGGTAATACAACACCATTACGCAAATTATAGGTAAAGCCATAGGTCAATAGGGGGCGGGTCGTGAGATCGATTCACCGTCGATAGTTAATCGATATATTGTATTGTGTCTATGGAATCGATTCGATGCGGTCGAACGCATCGGCGGCCACACCCTTACATCACACGAGTAGATAGGTACAGAGGGGAAGCTTCTACAAGCGGCCCGCTGTAGGTACACTCACACATATGCGCACGTTTGTCACCCAACTGTACCGGTTGGTGGACCGAGCGGGCGTCCGTGACCCGTTGGTGAGTGTATTTGTGTGAGTGTACCTACAGCGGGCCGTTTGTATGAAGCTTCCTCTCTGTACTTATCTACTCGTGTGCTTGCATCATAAGGACCTTCGCACACTGCATCGCCTCAACATGAACTCCTACTCAAAGTATTGCATTGCAATGTAAGCCTTGTATCGTGCACAGTGCAGTAAAATTTTGAGTGACGACCTCCCTGGCGTAGTGGTGAGCGCTGTGGTCTTAAAAGTGGGACGTCCCGGGTTCGATTCCTGGCAGCGGCAAATTGGTATTCATATTCATATTCATATTTCTTTATTTTATAATTTATTAATTAGGTAGGTAGGTATTTTATAATTTCTAAGTTGTCTCTGGTCTGGCTGCTGGGAGGCTTCAGCCGTGGCTACTTACCCACCTACCGGCAAAGTCGTGCCGCCAAGCGATTTAGCGTTCCAGTACGATGATGTGTAGAAACCACTCAGGGGTATGGGTTTAATAAAAACTGCTATACCTCTTCCAAGTTAACCCTCTTCTACCTTAGAAATTTTCGATAGCAGCCCAGAGTTCGGAAATTGGTGGTGTTAGATACACCCCCGTGCCTCGGAGAGCAAGTAAAGCCGTCCGCGTCAGTACTGTAACCTGATCTTATTCCGGTCGTGTCATATTGGCGTCCAATCGAACTATGAGAGTGAAGGAATAGAGAGCACCTGTATTTGTGCATGCACTTGTGCACTATATTATCTCCTGAGTTGTTGGCTAGTCTGCGCCTCCGTTGAGTTTGGCCGAAATTCGATTGGGAGTTAACGAATATACTTAGGGACATACGATGAAATAATTTATTCTTGAACTTTAAATAATTTAAGATTTAATATGGAATGATGTGCGTAAAATTGATTATATTTGATTACTTCACGTTAACGATTCACGTTATTTATGCTGATTTGCATTGCACGGCGTACAATAAAAATAACTATCAATTTTATTTTTCAACCTACTTCAAAAAAAAGAGGCGGGTGTAAGTTATTGTACGTCTACGAAAAAAATCATTCTTAAAAAAGTTTTCAAATCATTTAATTGCAAAATTCAGAAAAGTCAGTACAACTAATTTATTATACTGAAAATTCGAATTTAAGGAATCGAATAGGTACATATTTTCTGCAAGTATGACGGTACACTTTTTAGTTGAAACTCATAGTAGAGCCAATTAAGGGAATCGGAAACGAGATTTTATCACAACTCTTAAGTTGTTAAGATAACTGGTAAAACCTCCGTTATGTATGAATTAATTGCATACATAAAATAGTAAAAGTTTTACTGTCATCTGATCAGGGGCGTAGCTACCGCCGTATATGCCGTATCAATTATACGGGGCCCCCAAGCCACGGGGGCCCCCGACGTGTGTAAGCAAAAATTAACAAAAACTTCCCAAATTGTTTATTTCAGAAATGACAAAAGTCAAAAAATGTTGTCCAAAAGTTGTCCATAGAGGCAGAATCTTTAGAAAAACTAAAGTCATCATCAGCTATAAATGATTTAATAAATCAGTTAGCCGAAAAAAAGGCAAGGATTAGTTATATTTAATTTGAAATGTTTGTAAAAATTTTAGGAAAAGTGACAGATAAATAATTATGATGAATTTAATATTGCTTTTAATTTTATGCAAATATTTTTTTTTCTTTTGTGAGAAATCTTTACCCTTCATAAGGGCCCCCAAAAAAATTTTTATACGGGGCCCCGCCAAGGTACGCTACGCCACTGCATCTGATACGCGTGGTACATGTAAGAAAGTGTAGCTTTACGTAAACGTGCCTAACTAGTCGTATAAACGTAAATGGTAGATGTTGGTTATTATCATAATCAAGTTCTTTGGGTTACCGTTTATGGTTAAGAGACTATTGCATAAAACTGTTAGCTATTACCTAGATACTCCTTGTGTTTGTTTTTGTGAGTGAAGGTGAGCGCACACCGCGTATGAGCCGCAATAGCCGCAAAATTCGCAAGAGACAGTTAAGTAATGAAAATATTTTCTGCCACGTACATCTTGATTTACTTCAAAACAAGTGTGAATAGGCATTTTCTAGGCAAGGGCGCTCCAACCTATACCTCATCATTGCTTTCCATCAGGCATAATCGTCGTCAAGCGCTGAGCTATCATACGATAAAATATGCCATAAGGTTCACGCAGAAATAGTAATAGTGGGTGCCTATCGAAATGACCTTTTCGCTGAAAGTCAATTCACATTGAATGATTAGTATTCTTTGGTTAAATCAATCTTTGCTCATAATATATTCCCAAAGGGCCGGTGCTGTAGATGTCACTCGCATTTTTTGTACTTTAAAAAGTGGTTATGTCGGCTTTTGCGGCTACTGTTGGTCTTGCGGCTGTGTGCGTTCTCCTTTACAGTAATTGTACACGTTTATAAATAAAGCGTATGCTTTGCTTCTGTAATAATAATTGTTATGTGACGCTATTACGATTTATGATTATGACACCGGGCACGTAAAACTGATATACATATCTGTCATGTATGTTTTATGAGACAGTAATTGTATACTTGATAACTAAACATAGTTTGTGTGACAAGCATGACGCTTACCTACTTACGGGTCTGATATATCAGCAGGCTTCCTACTTATCAGTGGACATGTAGTTTATATTACACTACGCAAAAAAATATGGTCCACTGTTGGACATAGGTTTCTTGCAAGGATATCGCTACAGAACTCGCTCTTGTACCGCTTGTAGCCAGTGGGTGCCATCGACTCGCTTGAAATAGTCCGTTCACTTAGGGGGGTCTTTCAATGCTAGTTTGCCTGTGCTGGGTCACCATTTGAGCACCTTGCGACCCCCAAAGTCTTCTTCTTTTTCCATTTGACCCCCCATTTTTGGGTTGTGTGCCCCGCCATTGCCACCCTGAGCCGTCTTATGAGGCCCCTATAGGATTTTGGACGAGATGACATTCTCGAAGCTTCTTCTGTGTTTAGTAGAAACTTGGTATTCATTTGATTGTGGACCACCTCGTTACTAAATTTACGGTCTACAAGTGTAAATTGAAAATTTAAAAAACCCCCGACATTCGCCATTTAGTGGCGGCGGCCATCTTGAATTTACAATAGTGCTATTCTACTAGTCAAGCCCTTTCATTTGATACCCATATCAAGGGAGTTGTGAAAAAATATATCATCCGCCATTTTGTAGCGGCGGCCATCTTGGACCGATTTTCATCAAACATAGCTAAGAACACTCTCGACTAATTCACCTTTCAAACAAAAAAAACCGCATTCAAATCGGTCCACCCGTTTGAGCGCCACAGGGGAACAGACAGACACACACACACACACACACACACACACACACACACACACACACACACACACACACACACACACACAGACACGTCAAACTTATAACACCCCGTCGTTTTTGCGTCGGGGGTTAAAAATAGTGCTATCCCCTTCACGATGTTTCCTGCGGAAAATGATTGCTTTTCTTTAAGACGGAATAGGTGCAACCGGATTAACACCAATTAGCTATTTGACTGACTTCGCAGAATGCTCATCTAATATATAATAAGGAAAGGTTAAATTTATTTTGACGTCTACAAAAAGCAGTTCTAAAAAATTATAGTCAGGTATAATAAATATGTATTTAAATTCTTAGCAACAAATCTAAATCTCTCTAAAGTCATCTTAGATTTGGCATCTAGCTATAAAAAATAATTGAATTAATCAACGTTATGGATATCATTACATTACCTAACAACATTCTCGTAAGGGCAAAGTAATAGTGCTCACAGTTCGGCCTAACTGCCTATGTCGAAACGGCAATCACCCATCTTGGTGGGCTCGCAACCGTACGTGACTGTATGTTGGTCTCATCATAGCTTGCAAGTTGCAACATCGCCGCAATCTATTTTACGGACTTCAAATATATACGAGAACTATCAATTTAACGTGTACTTATTTTTCACAAGAAACGACAATCTTGTTTGGGTATCTTTGCGATTGTGTGTTGTAGAGTCAACATATTTTTCTGAGAATGCTCTGTTCCTCTAACATGCAACCCACGAGAAAATTGTGTCTACTCATTTTCTCGTCGAAAACAATAGAGATAAACGAGAAAATGAGTAGACATCATTTCATCTCGTGGGTCGCATGTTAGCGCAACAGAAAAATATATTGAGTCAACAACATACAACCGTAAATATATCCAAATAACTGCACAAACAGAAAAACGCAAATATAGCGCAACTGGTGTCGAAGCATCCTCAGAAATATATTATGATGGTGAGATTTGACAGTTAAATAATAATTTACTTAAACCACTTGCTGAAAAGAATATAATATTTCAAAGTTTTAAGAATTTAACTTGGCTGGTTGTTCTTCTTATGCCTTGTGTCCTTCGTTTATATGAATAATATTATATTACAAAGGTCAGGAGCTAAATGTGTTTTAATATCGAGATATAGGTCACTCTGTGTCACGAATGTTGAGGTAAAGTGTTGTTTCGCTATTTTATTACAATTTTAGAATTATGTAGAATCGAGTAGGTAATTTGCCTTTAAAATTCAAATGTCAAAATATTAGTTCGTTTATTTCACCTCTAACCTGCACTCTACAGGTGGTCTGTAAAACTTCAGTCAGATAAAAAATATAGGTTTCGTGGCAGATTAAGCCTGTGGGAGGTCTGGGACGGCCTCACTGCATAAGGCCGTGTCAGAGGTACGGCTGATTGAAGCCCCGGGCTCTTTTGTGATATTTTACTGTGAATCTCCTGGGTGTCCGAGCAACAAAATTTTGCATGAATTGTGAAATAAATACTTACAAGAGAAAACAGTAATGTACCTACTGCAGATATAATAAGTGTGAGCGAAGCGAGCACGATATTTTTTGTCTTATTTCACAAAAAACAAAATATGTTATGTACTCGGTTTAGGTATAGGTAGTCGAAGCGAGCTTGAATTCTTTTAAGGTGTTAAGAAGATTTTGAAAATTTTTTTACTGACATTTTCTAAAGGTTTTAATTTTCTATTGAAAATTATTTTTCTAAAAGAAAGGCGGATTGCACCTCGCACCTACCTTAGCCTACTTACCACAATTACGTATTTCTTATCCGTTAAAGTGATAACAAAATGAGTTCTTACTTCTTGATGTGTTGAGTAATTAATTCATTAAAGCGATAAAACAGACAGTTTAACGACATAAGAAGTTGACAAAAAAAAAAACAAATCACCAATTAAAGATCAAAGAAATAAACTACAGATGAAAGATTAATATAACCAGCAAATTAAACGATATAATTTAATTACATAATGATCTTTTGCTAAATCTCGTGTTAAATATTGTTTTTTAATAGCAATGATCAATTAATTTCAAACCGTAATACAGAGAGTGAAAGTTACCAATGGACACAAATTACCTATACTCGAGCAGTTTTTAATGTTTCCTGCCGACCGCCGTATAACCAGTTATCTACAACATAATAATTTTGCTAAAATAGTCATGTTATGATACTGTAAAATTGGTTTAACGATCACTTAAGGAGGAAATAAATTTAATTAATTGTTATATTATGTAAGTCCCACTTAGTCTATACTGATAAATAAAATTAAAGTGTCCGATTTTAATTTCGATATAACTTCCTCTTAATACAGTTCATTTTATGATTATTTCAACAATACCATAAATCCTCACGTTTAAGAAATCTGTGTCTGTCTGTCTATCTTTATGACGGGGACTGACTTCGAGACTGGTTTAAAATAGAAGATTAGTGCTAGAATTTACAAAAGCTCTAACTTTATCATCTGTCTGTGACTTCAAAAAAACTGCCTCTTAATAGAGTTCATATTAGGATTATTTGAACAATACTTTACAACATAGACACGTTTTAAAATATATGTTTACCTGTTTGTCTATCTTTTTGACGGGGATAATTTTTGGACTAAAATATTAGCTATATGTTAATCTTCGAGACTGATTTAAAATAGAAGATTGGTGCTAGAATTTACAAAAGCTCTATAGTCTGATTTTTAATTCGGTGGAATTCTGACAGTATTGTCATTTAAAAATAGAATGAGTTATTTGTATGAAAAACAGGGTTACCACCTGAAGTTCAATTTTACCCCAAACTAAAGTACCTACCTGAAGTATCTGTCAGGCATTTGTCAGATCTACATGAGCCAATCGATTTTTATTTATTTAATTTTTGAATTTACTATCTTTTTTGTGGAAACTGTTTTATCTCTGGTAACATTAATTAACGTCAGAATTCCACGGAATTAAAAATCAGAGTATAATTAAATGATTTTGTTTCATAAAAAATCCTTTGGGGTATGGGAATCGCGCACGTAATTCCGTAAAATGTAATGGCATCTCTGCACTCGATCTAACGTAACAGTAATAATAACAGTCAACAGGTCAAAGTGAAAAGAGAATTAGATCGGTATCTGGCGTTACGTAAACTCCGTAAAGGTTATCGCGATTTGAGAGCGATCGCAAATTACGAGCTTCGTTGCTTCGCGAGCTAATAATGTTGAAGTGCGAGGGTTTCAAAATATTGCAGCGTACACTATTTTACGGTAAAGGTTATTACGTATAGGCAATAAAACAAGATTAGAGAAATTCCGGAATAGGCTTGAAAACCAAAAACAAATATGGATTTTCTTGATTATCTAGGATGATCTAGAAAATTTAGGCTTTAGTGACAGAGTTATTTTGTACCTTATTATACATACAACATAACATATTTACACAATAAAAATTAAAATATATAATTGACAGATGTTTAGTTAACGCTATATAAACGCTAAAGATGATAATGGACATAGGAAACATTAATTACTCATAGAAAGCTTCCTGAATCAGCTTGAGAAATACAAAACAAAATATTTTTCAAGACTTTTTTTATTTCGGGACTGGGCATCTTGAAACGTTCTACTTAGAAATTGACTTCATTCTTCATTCATTCTTCTATATTATTTTTTATACAAATTTTTAACAAGTAGCGTCCTCACTGATCAAAAAATTATGAATGACATTTTGAAGTAAGTTAAAATAAGGAAAAAATTCAATCTTACTAAAGTTGAAAATGAGTCAATATTCTTGCCACCATTTGAGGGCGGGTAAACTTACATACTTTGCACTTTTTAGCACGTGGGAGGAACCTCAAAACTATAACATTAATAAAAATAAATGTTTGTCTACGTCTTTTTACCCGACTACGGCAAAGCCAAAAGGAAGGGCTATGATTTTAGCAGTCTATGTATGTAGGTATGTATGTATGTGGCCGATTTTAGTATGAGATTCTGTGTGTAGCGCCCAAACTACTGGGCCGATTTTGATAATTGAGGTGTCAATTAATTCTTTGTTATGGTCCGGGTGACATAGGCTACATTTTGTATACGAAAAAATTCGAGAAGCGACGTGCGAGCGGCAAAAGTTTATTATTATTTAGTTTCGGATAGACATAACAGATGGCGCCACTAGCTGCTTGCCCCGCGATTTCGGGTTTCGCTTGCGTAGTCGGGTTTTATCATCCATTGTGTTCGCGTAACGTTCATTCAATTGTGCTGATGGTTCGCGTCATAGATAATATACTAATATAGGGGCATGGTTCTGGAGAATGTTCCGGTGATATTTTTCATTCGGGAAAAGAGTTCATCGGTAATGAAGTTGCAGGATGGCCAGCGTTAAAAAAATATCTTACAATTCGCAAGTGGTCAGTTAACTGTAAACTTTTGTAAGATCATCATTGAATTTGCCAATTAATTTGTAGCTATTGTAAAAAATGCACAATTCAAATCAAAAATATCGCAATGATATTATATGCATAATGCAAAATAACAAATTAATTATGTATAGTATGAAAATTAAATTACGAACGTAGCTTCCTATTTAAATAAATGTATTCTAAACGCGGCGGGCTACAATAAATATTTATTGAGTGACACGGAATTTGTAGAGACCTCGACTAGCGTTTTGATTAGTGCTCAGTGTGCGAAAATTTATGTGTAAAATAGTGATTTACACACGGAATGTGTTCGTAACGGCTCAACGGTAAAAGTTCGGTTATTTAGACTTGTTTATATCTCGGAAACCTTTCCGCCGGCAGCAAAGCGTGGCAGACACGTTCTTTAAATTAAGTCTAATGTGACTTTAACTAATTCAATCATCAACAAAGTTTTACAGGTCTGGATGTGCCTTGTCTTTGTCTAGCATACTTCTCCAGTAAAGAAGAAGCTTCCTTCCAGCTTCAAACCCCTAAAACTCTCACATCCCTTTCCACTTCATAAATCCCTCGGCTGCTGTCTTCCTCGGCCTCTACAATCGTCCAAGTTTACTGTCCAGCAACTTTTTCGAGGCTCTTGTATCTTTACTGATTACATTTACCTAAATCTGGGAGTGAGCTTTTTAAACCTACTTAATGGAGTTATTTAAGTAACCATTAGATAAGCGATACTAAGTGTGTAACGATTGCGTTTTTCTATCAATAAAAAAACACTTAACGCCATCTACCGTGCGCGTTCGGAACTGCACCGCAGTACTCAATAACTGCGATGCATGTCCGCCAACTAGAACCACCAACTATAGGTGCTACCATCTACCGTATTCATACTACACTACACACTGTGTTACACCAACACCTTGCAGATTTCTGAAATTATTTTGCTGTTAGGTTTTGTCAAGCTCCATCTCCAGGAGAGTAGATCAGCTAATAATTCCTTGACAAACAATGACATCTATCGGTGAATAGAAGTTAGACCTAGGGCTTACCGAACATACTAGAATTAATCTACTTATTTCCGCCAAGCGAACGTTCTCGAAATGTCAAAACTCATACAAACCAGCGCCACAGCGACAAGTAGCGGAACATTCAACAAGCTAACTGGACGTGACGTCAGAATTGAAAATTCGAGATTTATCGCGTACATACCGTCCTTCCGAAACATAAATACGGCAGGCGCGAACAACCGAGACAGTTGTCCAAACATCTTCGTAGTAAGCGGCCGCTATGCCGAAATAATGTGAAGTGTTAACTACGTAAAATTAATTTCTAACATTTAAGTATTTAAATTCAGTGAATTAAACCCAGCAAAAACTGGTAAGTGTTATTGTATAATTTAGGCTAGTATTCCGTGATAGCTCAGTGTCCAAATAGAACTAATTAACGTAAATATTGTATATATATCAAGACCTGTGATTGTAAATATTAAACTTGTCAACCCTATGTATTTTCTTATCTACATAACGGCATTCTGCGTGTGTAGGTCCAGAGCTATCGGAGTTAAACTCGATGTACAGTTATGTAATTTAGGTAGTAGATCAAGATATCGCTAATTAGTACTCTAGGTTTTGTTGCTTATAATCCAACAGATATTTGATTTTAGGTTACTCGATTATCGGTAGAAATCTTTTGCCTTACATCCGAAAGCGGTTGCCTACACCATCGCTAACCGCAGGGTGTCTATTATGTAAATATATCAATTAATATCTCTATTTCTCTCTAATTGTAATGTCGCTAAGTTGGGACAACGATGTCGTATCACTGGTCTGTTGATTCAGTCCGTGGTCCGAAATGCCGTGGTCTCAATAGCTACTCCGAAGCCTCACTCACACCGGGACATCTCAATTCCAGGGTTTTTTTCCTATGGCCTGCTCTTAACCCACGGCGGCTACACCGTCACAGCCCGACTACCACGGTACACTCCTGGAGCTTTCGGCGGCACCGTGACGAGGCCTGCACATTGTCAACCTCCTAGCAGCGGACGGCACCCGGCTCCCGGCTTATCTTCGCGTCGAGCGAGAGTCGTCGACCCGGTTCCGTGACCGCGCAGGCCAGTGAATTCGTACTACCCTCCCCGCCGAATGCTTGCGTAACCGAAGGTCTTCGCGTATGATTTCTACCAAATCGTGCGTGGTCTAAATGCCGAACCCAATTCTCTCCGGCTGAGGCTAGTTCTAAAGACACTAAGTGCGTTCTTGATTTAATGATAAGCTAATTGCGTCTTAATACGTCCAATAAAATAGTTTAGCGTAAGAGCTAGGGATCCTATTGTATCTAGTCTTGCTTATTAAATGTATAAAACTATATCCCTCTCTTATTTATCTCTCTAATTATCTACCTGATCGCTTAAAACGCGACAGTGGCGCCCACTCTAATTCTAATTATTCTAAAAATATTTTATTGGACGGTTATTACTAGGAACTAATAAAATTTTTTTTACAGAACTTCGGTTTTGCGTAGTATTCGGCGTGGTATTGTTGTGCCAACTAACCGGCAATAATTTATTGCATGTACCTAGATAATAAGTAATTTAATTGTGCTATATATAATTGAATTAAGTTAATCTTCTTACGTTAAAAATTTTTTTTTTGCCAATTTTTGCTGGGTAAACTGTATATTATTATATAATTAGGACCTAAACCAATAATGCCTTTCCCAATTAAATATTTATCATTACAAAAAGCGGAACTAGAATACGAGGTCGCGGTGCGTGGCTATACACCCACCGACACGGTAATCGAATTACGTAAACAAATCACAAGAATTTGCGATGATATTCCACCGGAAGACATACTAGAATCACATCTTGATCCACTCGAGGACTTAAGACAGACTAACGAATCACTGACTAAGGTCGCTAATAACCTAGCCAATTTAAAAATTAACTTCGAAAATAATTTATATCTGCGAACGGAAAATTTATTACATCAAGTACACCATCGTATTAACCGTATAAATAAAATACCCGAGTGCCAGGATCTTTATAAAACAACTAATCACAATTACAAATTGCTGTACAAAGATTTAATTATTTTAGGAGCCCAAAGTAATATCACAACTCCAAATCCGGACAAAAAGGAAAAACAGGCCGTATCGGTAACTTGCGAAAAAAATATAATATCAGAACTAAATAAATTAAAGTACTCAGGTAAAACTTGCGTCCGATCCTTCATACAAAAAGCCGAGGAATTCGTTATAGCTAGAGGAATTTCATTCGAAAAGTTACTCACTTACGCGTTCGAAATCTTTACCGATGACGCATTGCATTGGTACCGCGGCATAAAAGACAGCGTCGCGAGCTGGAGCGAACTAGTCGACATTCTAAAAAAAGATTTCAGTACACCGGATTATGACTACCGCTTACTGAATGAAATTCGCGCGCGAACTCAAGGCGAAAAGGAAAACATAAACATTTATTTATCCATTATGCAGGGTATGTTCTCTAGGTTGAGTAAAAATATTTCGGACGACGAGAAACTAGAAATTTTACTACATAACATCCGGCCGGAATACGCGAGTACTTTAGCATCTGTCAAGGAAATTAATACCGTTGAGCAGCTTAAGTCATTATGTCATAATTTTGAGAACGTACAGGCTAGGTTATCAAAATTTCAGGAACCTCCAAGGGCAAATTCCGACACTATAGCTCCCGAGTTTGCATACCATAAGATAGGCACAACTAACCAGAATTACTACAATTTCAACAAATCTAACACTCACAATACTAATTTAAAACATACTAATACGACATTCAACAAAAAGCCTTATTACAACAATTTCCAAAAAAAGTCGTATACCTCATCAACACCCATCACAGACAACCCTACACAACATAATAAACCACACATTGCGGCCATTTCTCAAGACAAAACTAGGGCTGGTACTAAACCAATATTCTGTCCGCGTTGTAGGAGTTCTTCACACTCACTAAGTCTATGTAAATCTCCAAGATATCTCATTTGTTTCAAATGCGGTCTTAAAGGAACAAAATTTCCCGACTGCGATCGTTGCCATCCTAATATAGAAGCCTATAATATTTTAAGGGGCAATGTTTCTGAGTGCAATGTATTATTTCAATTTAAATACGTAACCCCATATGATATTATCAAAACATTCAAGTCCTTACAACACAAAAAGACAGGGGACTTATGGGGAATATCAGTAAAAATAATCCATAATGTTATTGATGTTATTGCACCATATCTTGCTTTTATTTTTAACAAGTCCATAGATTCGGGATCTTTTCCAGACCTAATGAAATGTAGTAAATTGATACCTCTTTTTAAATCGGGAAGCAAAAGTGACCCAAATAACTATAGACCGATCTCGATTCTACCAACCCTCAGCAAGATATTTGAAAAGATAATGCTCAACCAACTGCTTCTACACTTTAATTTAAATAAATTACTTCACACTGAGCAGTATGGTTTTACTAAGGGTCGTTCAACAACCGACGCAGCCGCAAGGCTGTTACGGCATATTTTCGATGCATGGGAGAAGTCACAGAATGCCATTGGTATTTTCTGTGATTTGTCAAAAGCATTCGATTGCGTTGAGCACGAGACTCTTTTACGAAAATTAAGCCACTACGGTATTAAAGAAACTGCACTCAGTCTTATTGCCTCTTATCTAAGTGATCGCATACAAAGAGTATGTATCAATGATGTTAAGTCGTCCGGATCAGCCTCAGTAATGGGTGTTCCTCAAGGCTCTATTCTAGGTCCATTCATGTTTCTAGTTTATATTAATGACTTACCACATTTCGTAGAAAATGCTTGCGATATTGTACTATTTGCTGATGATACGTCTTTGATTTTTAAAGTCAATAGAACCAAAGACAATTTTGACGATGTAAATAATACTTTATCTCAAGTTTCACACTGGTTTACTATAAACAATCTACTTTTAAATGCAAAAAAAACCAAGTGTGTCGAGTTTCTATTGCCCAATACAAGGGTTACTTGTAATAATTTAAAGATAAGTGGTGAGCCATTGAAAACTGAGGACACAACTGTGTTCTTGGGAATAACCCTGGATGCAAAGCTTCAATGGGGCACCCATATAGCAACGCTTGCTGGCAAGCTTAGCTCTGCTGCTTACGCTGTTAGAAAGATTCGACAGTTAACAGATGTTGAAACTGCAAAAATTGTTTACTTTGCATATTTCCATAGTATCATGTCGTATGGAATCTTACTATGGGGTAAAGCAGCTGATATTGAAAAAATTTTCGTTTTACAAAAAAGGGCAATTCGTGCAATTTATAATTTAAAACCGCGGGATTCCCTTCGAGAGAAATTTAAAGAAATAGGTATTCTTACAGTAGCTTCTCAATATATTTATAACAACATAATTTTTGTTAAGCAAAACATTCACAGTTACAATAAAAAGTGTGAATTACACGATAGGCAATTAAGAAATAGAAATAGACTCGTGATTCCTCGATTACGCCTCAAAAAGGTCCAAAAGTCGTTTGTGGGAATGGGCGTAATGTTCTATAATAAAATTCCACAACAAATCTTAGATTTGCCTTTACACAAGTTTAAGAATTCTATTAAAAGTGTGCTCATGAAAAAAGCATATTATACAATTGAAGATTATATAAATGATAAAAAAGCATGGATTTAATTTATTCGCTTTATACGCTATTATAACTTGAGGAGTATTCGATTATTGGTGTTTAATTCGATGCTTTAATCATGGGTAGCCTAAGTATGTCACGCTCTCCTTAAACATTTCTGTGGTGGTGTCGTGTGGTGCGGGTTGTTACGTTCCCTCAAATATGGTTGAGCGAAGCAATGGCTGGATCATGCGTCATGCTCGTGAACGGGTGCCGCCGTCGGAAATGGGGCTACTTTTGTCTGCCCTTCTTAACGTGTAGAATTGTAAGCACCATTCCGAACCAGTGGTAGATTCATTTGTCGATTCAAAAGCACTATTGTAAAAGTTTATCTGAATAAAAAATATGTCTTAGACTTGCCTTTACACAAGTTTAAGAACTCTATTAAAAGTATGCTCATAAAAAAAGCTTATTATACAATTGAAGATTATATAAACGATAAAAAAGCTTGGATTTAACTCGTTCCAGCAATGCGCGAGACGGCATTTCAATCATGTACATTAATAATAATAATTGTTATAATGTTATTTTTTAAAAAAGAGCAACCGCCGAGTTTCTTACAGGTTCTTCTCGGCTGGAACTGCATTCCGAACCTGTGGTAGACTCAATCGACGATTCAAAAGCACTTGTAAAAGTTTATTTGAATAAAAAACTTTTCTATTCTATTCTATTCTATTCTATCCTAAACCACACAGTTCAAAAAACTAAATAGTAAGGATTGCAAGAATGGATTCGCGTCACGATCTAAGAGTGAAAAATATTTTAACATAGATGAATGGAATGATTGGTTAGAGACGATTTCTAAGTATTTTTCGTGCTATTCCATTTCTGCAATCCAGAATACTAACAATTCTACACGACCTTACGCTCACATAGAAATCGACGGTTTACAGCTATTAGGGTTACTCGACTCTGGTTCAACCGTTACCATCATGAGCTCGAATCTAAGCGAGAAATTAGTTAGCCTAGGATACAAACTAGATACTTCAGAGAAATTAACATTCGCAGCTGCCGGAGGTAGTAAATTATACTCTATTGGATTCATAAACCTACCCTTAAAATTCGAAAATCAACTTCATTTAATTAAAACTCATGTTATACCTAACCTTACCAATGAATTGATACTAGGAATGGATTTTTGGGTTACCTTCGATATATTCCCTAAAAATATGAAAAATATTGTTCTAAAACAATACGATTACATCATACCCACAGCTTCTACTCAGGACACTAAACAATTATGTTCATATGATCATTTATCACCAGAACAAAGAATCACCGCGGATAACATCATAGCGCAATTTCACGATATATCATACGAACATAAGGGTTTGGGTCGCACCACACTCATAACACACTCGATCGACACGGGCGATGCAGCACCTATAAGGCAGAGATACTACAGGATGTCACCTGTTAAGCAAAAAATTTTGGTCGAACAACTTGACCAAATGGTCAAGGAAGATATCGTTGAACCATGCGATAGTCCTTGGTCATCTCCCGTACTATTAACTCCTAAAAAAAACGGCGAATTACGTTTTTGCTTAGATAGTCGTAAACTAAATGCGATTACTAAAAAAGATGCATATAGTCTACCCTATATGTCCGAAATACTAGACAACCTACGCGACGCTAAGTACCTAACCAGCTTAGATTTGTCCAAGAGCTTCTGGCAAATAACAATTAAAGAAGAGGACAGATGTAAGACCAGTTTTTACGTTCCATCTCGTGGAACATATCAATTTAAATGCATGCCTTTCGGTTTAACTAATGCACCAGCAACTCAGCAACGTCTAATCGATAGTTTATTTTACGGTCCCGAATTCGAACACATGGTCTTTGCGTTCGTTGACGATATCATTATTGTATCTCCTACATTCGAAAAACACATATCACTTTTACTACGCGTCCTAGAAAAACTTAGAATGGCAAACCTAACTATTAACTTCACCAAAAGCCAATTTTTTAGACAGCAATTAAAATACCTAGGCTATGTTGTTGATTCTAGCGGATTACACGCAGACCCAGATAAGGTACAGGCTATTACAGATTATCCAACACCAACTAACCGCAAAGAATTACGACGGTTCTTAGGAACGGCCTCTTGGTACCGTAGGTTCATACCAAACTTCAGCTCGCTAGCCGCTCCCCTTAATAAATTAACTTCTCAAGGTAAAAACGCACCTGCCTTTGCGTGGAACCCTAAAGCCAACGAGGCATTCAATAAATTAAAAGAGTGTCTTATCTCCGCACCGGTATTGTCTTGCCCTAATTATTCTGAACCATTCGCATTACATACTGACGCGAGCGATTTCGGCATAGGCGCGGTGTTAACTCAATGTCTCGAAGGCGAAGAACGAGTTATAGCTTATATGAGCAAGTCTCTATCTAACCGCGAGAGGAATTTCAGTGCTACCGAGCGCGAAGCACTCGCAGTTCTAACAGCAATAGAACACTGGCGTTGTTACTTAGAGAACGGAAAAAAATTCACTGTATATACCGATCATGCTGCACTGAAATGGTTTCTCAACTTAAATAATCCCACCGGGAGATTAGCTCGTTGGGGTGTACGGTTGTCCGCTTATAATTTCGAAATTAAACACCGTAAAGGTACCGACAATGTGGTTCCGGACAGTTTATCTCGGTCAGTTCCCGTATTAGCAATCGTTGGCGAAAACGATAAACGGTACACACCGAAAACGTCTGATGCTTGGTACCTCAATATATATCACGGCTCACAAAACTCACCAACGTCGTACTTAAATTATAGGGTAACCAACGGTAAACTATACCGCTATATAAAAAGTCTAAATCCTCTAACTAAAGAATTCGAATGGAAGGAAGTCGTACCCGCTGAATCGAGGCAAGAATTAATAGCTAAAAATCACTCAGAACCTACTTCAGGTCACTTCGGTGTATTTAAAACACTAAAACGCTTAAGTCTCAATTACTACTGGCCGAAAATGTGTAATGATGTCACTAAATTCGTACTGAACTGTGATACCTGCAACGCGTATAAACATTCGAATCACGCAACATTAGGAACTATGGGTAAACCTAAGGAGTGTTCGAGACCATTCGAAATGATAAGCATTGACCTAGTCGGACCTTTACCCATAACTAGAAACCAAAATACATTCTTGTTCGTGGTCGTTTGTTGTTTTTCTAAGTACTGTTTGTTATTTCCAATTCGTCGTGCAACTGCTAATATAATAGCTCGTATATTGGAAGAAAAGATATTTTTAGTCCACGGAATCCCCAGAACGATTTTAACGGACAATGGGAAACAACTAACCGGAAATATTCTAACTCAGTTATTCAATACCTACAAAATACCTAACGTGCTATATACACCCAAGTACACACCGCAAGTCAATACGGTAGAACGCTATAACAAAACTATTATGACGGCAGTCTCGTCTTTTGTGGATAACGACCACAGGTCTTGGGACACTTATATACCCAAAATTCAATTCGCACTAAATAGTTCGGTGAACTTGGTCACTAAATTCACACCGTCATTTTTAGTATTCGGTAGAGAACTTATAACTTGTGGATCTCAATATTCACCGGCGGAACCGAACTCGGCCGATGAAATATTATTTGCACCCCGGGACGAATACGCGGAAAACCTAGGTACCTTGCACAAGATATTCGACAAAGTACAACTCGAATTATTTAAAGCTCACTCCAGAAATTGTTCGCATTATAACCTATGGCGTAAAAACATGCAATTTAACGTAGGAGACTTAGTATGGAAACGCACTTATTACTTGAGTGACAAAGACAATAGATTCGCAAAGAAACTCGCGCCTAAATATATCAAGTGCAAGATAATCAATAAGAGATCACCCTTAGTTTACGATCTAGCTGACTTAGACGGTAATAACTTAGGCACATGGCACATTAAGGACATAAAACTAACAAACCTCAATAACTAATCAAACACACATACAACACTCATGCAACACAGTAACACTCTGAACTTATTATGCAATCATACCTACTTGGACGCACAACAACTACGTGTACACATCCATAAGATACTTACTAGGGTTCTATAATGACAACCTTACGATAAGTTCTACAACAGCGTCTAACTCAAACAGGAACGGCATAATAAGTTCATTATATAAACGCTATCTATAGTCATATTAGCTTCTTCAAAATATACTCATCCTACATAAAACATTATATTGACACACCCACCCATACAACTGTTGTTTACCTATTAATTCTGATTCATAACTATAACATCGTATTATATACCCACCTCAACATCACTGCCTACAAGCCACTGTAAACAAACACAGCCAGCTAAAATGATAAGTTATCTACCCTCAAAAATAAATCATTACGTATTACTTCTATAAAAACATTACGAGTCGTGACCTACTTACAAACAGCTCGCTAGGGTTGTCACTACATACTAATTATAGCATCTTAACACTCTAAAAGTTAAGATTCTTTTCTATCGTATTACCAATCTACAGGGTGATCTAATACCTTGTTGCCACCTTACGGCAAAGCTTATTTATCATTTTAGTTTTTTTATTAACACCACACTTATAACAGGCGAGTAATAGATACTACATATCTATTCCTCTCTATAACTGGACGCATTACCTTAATCTACATGGGTGTATGCTTACTGTACTAGGAGTATGTGAGTGAGGAAGAATGCTGATGATGAATGGAAGTGAAGCCTGTATAAGTAGTTCGAGAGGCAGGAGAAGGATTTTATCAGGAAAAATCCTTACCGAAAGAGGGGACTATGTAACGATTGCGTTTTTCTATCAATAAAAAAACACTTAACGCCATCTACCGTGCGCGTTCGGAACTGCACCGCAGTACTCAATAACTGCGATGCATGTCCGCCAACTAGAACCACCAACTATAGGTGCTACCATCTACCGTATTCATACTACACTACACACTGTGTTACACCAACACCTTGCAGATTTCTGAAATTATTTTGTTGTTAGGTTTTGTCAAGCTCCATCTCCAGGAGAGTAGATCAGCTAATAATTCCTTGACAAACAATGACATCTATCGGTGAATAGAAGTTAGACCTAGGGCTTACCGAACATACTAGAATTAATCTACTTATTTCCGCCAAGCGAACGTTCTCGAAATGTCAAAACTCATACAAACCAGCGCCACAGCGACAAGTAGCGGAACATTCAACAAGCTAACTGGACGTGACGTCAGAATTGAAAATTCGAGATTTATCGCGTACATACCGTCCTTCCGAAACATAAATACGGCAGGCGCGAACAACCGAGACAGTTGTCCAAACATCTTCGTAGTAAGCGGCCGCTATGCCGAAATAATGTGAAGTGTTAACTACGTAAAATTAATTTCTAACATTTAAGTATTTAAATTCAGTGAATTAAACCCAGCAAAAACTGGTAAGTGTTATTGTATAATTTAGGCTAGTATTCCGTGATAGCTCAGTGTCCAAATAGAACTAATTAACGTAAATATTGTATATATATCAAGACCTGTGATTGTAAATATTAAACTTGTCAACCCTATGTATTTTCTTATCTACATAACGGCATTCTGCGTGTGTAGGTCCAGAGCTATCGGAGTTAAACTCGATGTACAGTTATGTAATTTAGGTAGTAGATCAAGATATCGCTAATTAGTACTCTAGGTTTTGTTGCTTATAATCCAACAGATATTTGATTTTAGGTTACTCGATTATCGGTAGAAATCTTTTGCCTTACATCCGAAAGCGGTTGCCTACACCATCGCTAACCGCAGGGTGTCTATTATGTAAATATATCAATTAATATCTCTATTTCTCTCTAATTGTAATGTCGCTAAGTTGGGACAACGATGTCGTATCACTGGTCTGTTGATTCAGTCCGTGGTCCGAAATGCCGTGGTCTCAATAGCTACTCCGAAGCCTCACTCACACCGGGACATCTCAATTCCAGGGTTTTTTTCCTATGGCCTGCTCTTAACCCACGGCGGCTACACCGTCACAGCCCGACTACCACGGTACACTCCTGGAGCTCTCGGCGGCACCGTGACGAGGCCTGCACATTGTCAACCTCCTAGCAGCGGACGGCACCCGGCTCCCGGCTTATCTTCGCGTCGAGCGAGAGTCGTCGACCCGGTTCCGTGACCGCGCAGGCCAGTGAAT
Source organism: Melanargia galathea (assembly GCA_920104075.1). Taxonomy (NCBI): domain Eukaryota; kingdom Metazoa; phylum Arthropoda; class Insecta; order Lepidoptera; family Nymphalidae; genus Melanargia; species Melanargia galathea. The sequence continues at coordinate 1,143,656 of OV049865.1, forward strand.
TCGTACTACCCTCCCCGCCGAATGCTTGCGTAACCGAAGGTCTTCGCGTATGATTTCTACCAAATCGTGCGTGGTCTAAATGCCGAACCCAATTCTCTCCGGCTGAGGCTAGTTCTAAAGACACTAAGTGCGTTCTTGATTTAATGATAAGCTAATTGCGTCTTAATACGTCCAATAAAATAGTTTAGCGTAAGAGCTAGGGATCCTATTGTATCTAGTCTTGCTTATTAAATGTATAAAACTATATCCCTCTCTTATTTATCTCTCTAATTATCTACCTGATCGCTTAAAACGCGACAAGTGCCGCAGTTAATATATTCGCGCAACTAATCGGAGTGACAGATTCAATTAATGATGTTAGCTATAACATTTTTTTGTGCTTCAAGCGTTGGCACAATTCTCATTACAATCAAAATCCATGGTATAATTTGTTACACTATGTCATATAGTCCAGTAACTTTAGGATTTGCTTGTATGGGGTACCTTGCGTTAAATCGGGTAGTTCTGATTTTTTGCAGACTTGTTTATGATGTTTGCCTAATGAATAATCCAAGTTTGTGACCTCGAGCGACGAACGCAACTTTGTCAAAAATCGAAAAAACCGCGAAAATTTCAGACTGTTTTCAGATTTTGGCAATTATAACCCAAAAGGACTAGTTCTTGACACTACCGCTTCAGGGTGTTTTTAAAGTAGAATAAAATTGCTACAATTTAAGACCAAAACCAGCTCTGTAGGTACATTACTTACTGAGATGCTCGCGACTTCACTCGCGTGAATTCTTAATCTCATACAAACTTCCATCTCCCATTGTACCAATTTGGGAGTAATTTTACAAAAATCCTTCAACACGTAATTCATAATTTTTAACCGAAAATCTAAATACCAATTTTCATGGATATAACTTGATAAATGACGAAAACGTGACGAGGTCTCATTTAAACTTTCATCCCATACTTAACCCACTTGCGGGTAGAATTTTCAAAAATCCTGAAACTCATATTTTTTTATTTTTTATCGAAAGCCCAAATACCAATTTTCATGGATGTAACTTGAAAAATGACAGACTTTCATACAATCTTTCATCCCCTATTTAACCCCCTTAGTGGTGGAATTTCCAATAATCCTTTCGTGGTGTACGCTTAAATCATAAAAGGAAGCTACTGTGAAAATTTCAAGTTTCTAGCTTCAAGAAACTTGTCCTGACTGACTGATCATCAACGCACAAACTAAAAAACTGAAAGCTAGGAACTTCAAATTTTCACAGTAGCTTCCTTTTATGATTTAAGCGCACGTTAAGAAAGAATATTTGGAAATTCTACCCCTAAAGGGGTTAAATAGGGGACGAAAGTTTGTATGAAAGTCTGTCATTTATCAAGTTACATCCATGAAAATTGGTATTTGGGCTTTCGATAAAAAATAATAACATTTACAAAGCACCTCTCTTTACCTCTGTTTTTATCGCGTAGTCTTTTATGTCATCTGACACGGTAGGACAACTGAATTTGTAACGACGTCGGTTCGATGTACAGTCAGTTCGGTGATTTCACAGCAAAGTTAGACAGGGCTTAATTTTGAGATTGTGAACAAGTCAAGGATTAGGTAGCTTCACTATCCATATTTCCTTACTTAATTTAAAATGCGAAAATGTTTGTCTGCCTGTACTTACCTCTAACGTTCGATCATAAATTAGATAAGATTACTTGTTTACTAGCCGCTTGCCACTGTGTCCACGTGGAAACTCTGAGATTTTCCGGGATAAAAGCATCTACTCTATATCCGTCTCCAGTGTAACGTCTATCTGTGTGACAAGTTTTATCTACATCGGATAAGCAGTTGCGCAAACAGGTATTTTTAATATTAATCATGGAAGTATGAATAAATTTGACCATAAGAGTGAACGCGTTATGAATAATAAACAAAGGGCTTTATCTCTCTGGGATCAGTTTATTGTATTAGCATAGCGTTAATAACACGATTATTGATAAAAAAAAGGCGGAACCACACGATTGTTTGCACGCAGTCATTGATTGTTTATGATTAGGTTGACCATTTTTTTCTCTCAACTGATACCTAAGAGTATAACACATGGCAGTTCTGTTTAATCCATATGCTCTAATAGGTATTCACGTATTCACGAACGCAATCGAGGAACAGCTGATAATAACACTATTTCAGAATCAGGAATTCAATCAGTTATTAAATTTATAGTCTTTAAACAGTTTCCAAAACTTCTAGTTAGTCAATTTTAAACAAGATTTTCATTTGGCCAAGAGTCAAAGTGTCATGAGTGAAACGATGATAGCGCCAATCTGCGCGGATTAAACGCTTGAAAATTTTTCCGCGTGCGTTCTTCGGTCTGCGTTTTTCTGTGAGATTTGTTCGCAGGCCGATGTGTTGGTTGGTACACAGTTACAGTACATTAGTAGGATGATTATTAACTGCGGTGTTTTAAAAATAATTAAGTATTTCCAGTGAAAAGAAATGACAAAAAATTGGAACGATAAAAAAAAATCGTACGAAAATAAATTCAAGACGTGTGGTGAGCCTATCGACACTTCGCCATAGAGATAATAATAATAAGTAGAGTAGGCATACCTACCTTAAAAACGTGCCAAAAATACACTCACACACGCACAATCCTGTAACATAAAATGGCGCGTGTTCATTGTGATGTCTCAAGTTGTGCGTGTGTGAGTGTTCATGTATACATTTTAGGGAGGCCATCTTAAGGGAAGTTGCAATAAAATTTCTGCCACGATCTGTTTTATTGTTATGTTTAAAAATGTAGTGTTGTCTCTTACACACTTATGAAAATTTTGATAAGCTTAAGCTATTTTCCGATCCACTATTTTCTATAGGACATTATGCCAAGTCCTCTTCTATAGGTTCATGCACTTCGCACCTTCCTCCACAAACGCCTACAGTTAAATTGAAAACATTTTGAACCTTATTTGAACGACTATAAGGACCATAGTACTTATAGGATACTTGTGTATTATTGTTTTAGTTATGCAAGGTTTCAAGCGAAACAGTTTTTCGTGGAAATATGCTTAGTAATCATATTTTGTTTGGAGACTGGTTTTCGGCTATGAATTTTTCTAGGTAGGTAAGCGCGCTTACACCTAAACTTCATCATTGCTTCCCACCAAGCATGATCGTTGTCAAGCCGCTCTTGCAATAAAAATAAAAGGGTCTCCTCTCAGAATGAGAAGGATTTAAGGTCATAGCACACTTAAACGACTCTGCTCCAACACCGCTCCTACCCAACATCGCCCTAAACTAAGACGACTGCTCGCAGTCGACGCGGCGACAGCTAGCAGGTACCTAGCAGTCGACGCGGCGATAGCTAGCAGGTACCTAGCAGTCGACGCGGCGACAGCTAGCAGACGGCCAGGGGCCTATTTAATAAACGTTACAAATTGTAAAATACAATTACAGGTAACAGGCTACAATTCTACAAGTTTCTGTTTAATAAAAAATATGCTTTACAAATTTGTCATGGTGGAAAATTTACAAATTTGTAAAACTTATCTACAATTTTGTAGATTTCTGTTTAATAAACATTTTCACTTGACAGGTGAATATTTACATATTTGTAGGAAAAAGTGCTTTATTGAACACATAATTGTAATTACAAGTTTACATATTTTGTAAATTGTAACACAATTCTGACAGGCAGTCTCAGCCTGTGTCGAGATGTCTTACAATTTGTAAAAATTAAGAAACGTTTTGAATTTTAATTTGAATTAATAGAAAATGGTTCTAACATCGAGCAGTGAAAGTAGTGATGATGATTATTGGATTGTACAGCAACGGCCCCGCAGAGTTTTTCGTAAAAGATTAAATTTTAGTCTTAATGTGACCGACTTTTCTTTCAATGAAAAATTTCTGGTAAGCAAGACTACCGTCGAATATTTGATAAATAGAATAGGACGTTATCTTAAACACGATACGGTCAGAAATGCAGCCCTTACGCCCACTGAACAAATTTTGTGTGCATTACATTGGATAGGCTGTGGCTCACAATACCATGTAGTAGCAGATGCATACGGTATTAGTAAAGGAACGGTACATAACTGCATAAAACGTGTTTCTGGATTTGTGGTTAGTAAATTATTCGTCAATTTTATTTACGCCAATAGTAAGCTACCACTACATATTTGTAATTTACAATATTGTAATTTACCACTACATATTTGTAAATTACAATATTGTCATAAAACTGTACAGGCGTTTTTTACATATGTAAACTTTTATTAAACAGCCTTTAGAAGTATGACAATTGTAAGTTATTTAATTGTAACTTTCTTACATATTTGTAACTTTTATTAAACAGTACTTGTCCTACAATTTAACAATTATGTAGCTTTTTTACAAATTTGTAGGATTGTAACGTTTATTAAATAGGCCCCAGCTGTCCACCCGCCGACTTGGTAGATACTGACCGACACTGAGCGGCGCGGGCGACAGCGGGCGCGGCGACTGCTAGCAGCAAGCTAGCAGAGAGCGCGCGGGCACCACGCCGACCGCTCGTCTACAACGTGCGGCCAGCGAGGCGTCTACTACCGAGCAGTCTGACGGCGGTAAGCTCGCTGACAGCGAGCTGTCTGCTTATTTATGATGCCAATGTAAAATATATCTAAAGAGCAATATTTAAAGCCCATATTTGAATTTTGCCGGGTAGGAGCAGAGTCGTTTAAGTGTGCTATGACCTTTAGGCCGTAGTCCACTACGCTGGCTAAGTGTAGACTGACAGACTGCGCACGCCTTTGAGGACATTATGGACGTCTCTCAGACATGCAGATTTCCTCACGATGTTTTCCTTCAACATTAAAGCAAGTGATATTTGATTACTTAAAATTAACTCCTAAAAGTTGAAGTGCGTGCCGGCGATCAAACTCGGTCCCCCATAAAGGAGGTCAAAGTTTAACCACTAGGCCATCACCGTTACTATGAAGGAACTTAGCGAAGGAGAATAACTGAGGAAAGTCGTACAAATATCATGGATTCAGAGGCGGCGGAAGGCGTGGGCGACGTGGGCCCACGTGGCCCACGGCCTCGCGCTTCGGAGGGTCTCGCGCCCCGGAGATTTATGCATTAAACTTAAAAGCCATGAACGCGTTGTGCGGGCAGAGGGCCTCGCAAAATATATCTTGCCCACATAAAATTTAGGTCTTGCCCCGCCACTGCATGGATTAACACTAGAACTTATAAGTACCTACCAATAACTATACTCCACGGCTATACTCAGAATACACATGTTACACATGTTACATGTGTCATGTATGTTTCGACCGAAAACATTGTATAGCGGTTAGAAAGCGGTCGTCCTTGTAAGTAAAAGCGAGTGAAAGTGCTCTGAAGAGTGTTATGACCACTTTTTACTCGTTAACATTTTTTAATGTGACCTAAATAATTCAGAGCATCGTACACGTAATTAAAGTTCTTTGTTTTCGAAAACTAGGTACGAATGTTTTAGAATTGTACTTATAATTATTTTAAATTATTGTAAAGTGTCGTTCATTTTAATAGATCGATCTATTAAAAGTGCACGGTGACTCATAGATCGATTAAGTAAATTTAGTATTTAGTCGGTAAGTAGGTACCTATACAAAGCTTTGTCCAGTCCGCTGTTTTGACTTGTGTATGCGGATTTTAAAAATGTGGAAAAATATTAATTCTCTACAGAGTATTTGAAATAAACCCTCAATCAGCGTTTGGCAGTCTGTTTTGCTGTCTTCTTCTTGAATTTCAATGCTACCTATTTAAAACGCCGTGCAAAGCCAGGGCAAACTATCTAGATAAGAAATTCAAGGCTTCGAAGGAGAGGTAAACAAAAAACGGCACAACATGTTATTTTCGGAGAGGACGGAGGCCGGTCGTTTGCACCGCGCTCGCTGCGCAAATTCGATACTCATCGAGAATTCCAATAATCTTCCCAAACAGCTCGGACTCTGTGGTCAAAGACCCGGGAGTGTTTTATTTTTTCATCATTTTTTTATCACTCTACCGTTCGCGGTTGGTCTACGTAAAATTACAACGCTGTTTCGGTACCTATACGCACTGCTGGTCTATCACATGAAATTAAATCTAAAGAAGATAGGAAAAAGGTGTAGGTATGGATTTGTAGATTTAGATCTGCTTTATTGATTGAACTTGATGATTTTGTCAATTAACGATTTAATTAAAATAAAAGTTTATCAAAAACTATTCTGTAAACATGTTGATTTGAACTAAACCAAAATCCCGTGGGAGCAATTTAATTTTCCAATATAAAAAGTTTAGCCTATATCCCCGGGATTTAAGTTATCTTTTTGCTTCAATATCGGCTCGGCATTTAGGCCGTGAAAATATATTGTTTCTAACGTCAACAGTGTTTATTTTTTGCCCTATCCATCATAAAAGTAGCCTTGACCATTCCCTGCATCTCTACTACCTGTGAAAGATCCGTCGAAATCGGTTCAGCCGTTCCGACGATTAGTCAGTACACAGAATGACAAAAAAATTAAAAACGTGTTTGCGTTATGCTGTCGTGCAAAATAATCACTTGAGCTTAATAAATTACTGAAAGAAAATACAAAATTCAGTTTTATTTACGACTAGCTGACCCCCGCGACTTCGTTCGCGTGTTTATAGATTTTATATAGGATCGGATCGGATCCCATAATTCTTTTATGTACCTAAACTAAATGTAGCCTAAGTTACTCCTTATAACATTGAAAGTTCCATTAAAATCAATTTAGCCGTTTCGGAGATTAGCTGGAACAAATAGACAGACCGACAAAAATAAATTTAAACGCACGCCAGTTTAAAATAAGCCGTACGTACAAAGATCCGGGTCCCAAGTTATTGGAACCCAATAAATGCCTGTCACTTCTAAACTAAAAAACCTATGACCTTGAAATATTTACGGGACAATACTTAAAGTACTACCTTTCTAACAAAAAAAGAATGAGGGAAATCGAATATCGCGTTAATGAATTACAGCTAAATACACGTTTTAACTTTCATCCCCTCTCCCAAGGGAACCGTACTGAATTTTGGGATAAAAAGTATCCTATAACCTACCTCGGAGTATAAACTCAAATCGTACCAAGTTTCATTTGAATCCATTCAGTAGTTTCGGCGTGATGCGCGGCCAAGATACAGACAGACAGACAGACAGACAGACAGACAGACAGACAGACAGACAAAAATTAAAAAAATTGCAGTTTTGGCTTCAGTATTGATTATATAGTGCCCTCCAATAAAAATTTTCAAAATATCTTCAATGTACAGAATTGGATCTGTTACAGTCTTATTATATTATAGAGTATGTGTATGTACCACAGTGCGCTTTGAAAACGTACCACCGTGATTATCATTTGGTTTCATCTTCATCGTCGTCATCAACCGATAGACGTCCACTGTTGGACACAGTTAGTCTTCCATATATTTTCCTTTTCAGATTACGTTGAGAGATTTGCAGTGAAACGATTGCAAAGGAAAAGTTCTCCTTTTCCAAGAAAATACTTTTGAATGCATACAATCAAAAGAAATGTCAGGAAATTCAATGAAGTAGAACACTGCAACCGCAATATACGGGTTTTCTTTACTCAGCTGCTTATCCAAATATATCAAACTTTGCTGAAAGTCAGTTTGTTATTTTTTGTACTTGATATGACGATATCTTGCACAGTCATGTAAGAATAATTCATATAAATATTTTTTATAACATTGACACCACTTTTGGCGTCAGGCTCACTTTAAGTCGTGATGGTTAGGTACGTATAGAATGCATATAATATTATTATGATTGTACACGCGCGGAATCTTCGCGTGCTTCCGACAACTTCCCTTTAAGACGTTTTCCTTGTTTATATTACAAGTAATATATGTGCATTATTGTGAAATAAATATGAGAATACCTGTTAATTATTCCCATGAGAAAAACATTTTTCATGATCAACCCATTACCGGCTCACTACAGAGCACGGGTCTCCTCTCAGAGTGAGAAGGGTTTTGGCCATAGTCTACCACGCTGGCCAAGCGGATTGGCAGACTTCACACACCTTTTGAGAACGTTATGGAAAACTCTCAGGCAAAAATCCCGAACAACACGATGTTTTCCTTCACCGTTAAAGCAAGTGATATTTAAATACTTAAAACGCACATAACTCCGAAAAGTTAGAGGTGCGTGCCCCGGGATCGAACCCACGACCTCCGATTAGAAGTCGGTCGTCCTAACCACTAGGCTATCACAGCTTTTAAAAAACATTTTTATTTAACCTGTATCTATTATCTCTTGGTGCGCGGTGCAAGTCGGTCAAATTCAATGGTGCTAAACGTAAAAGGTCTTACGTCGTTTGTGGTTTTGGTGTTTAACGGCTTTGACTCAAACTAAACAAAACAGTTGGATCGATCTATAGCTATAATTGTTTAGAGATGGAAAAGGAGACCTTAGAGCATGCAGCACTACTGTAATTTGTTGTTATAGCGGCAACAGAAATACATCATCTGTGACAATTTCAACTGACTAACTATCACGGTTTATGAGATACAGCCTGGTGACAGAGGGACAGACAGACAGACAGATGGACAGCGGAGTCTTAGTAATAAGGTCCCGTTTTACCTTTTGGGTATTGAACCCTAATAAAAAAATGTGTTCAAAAGACAGATAAGAAACTATGATTTCGTTCAAAATTTACCCCTAGATTTGATATTCGGCGACACGTCTAGAATTCAAAGGCGTTTCTTTTAAGTAATAGATTACTCATAGATGAGTTATCAAACTGAGGCAATTTACCAGATATACAATTCACATAAGCTTTCCTTTTAAGGTAAGGGATAAGAATATTTTGTAAAAAAACTTGAATGAAATAGCAACCTGTTTTAAAATACATGAAACTTGTTTAAAAAGCATCAGAATTTAGATCACAAGATGATTCAAGTGTTATTCCACATGAGGTACATGCGGGTCATTCGTCAGACCACTCATATACCATGAACGATAAAAATCTACTACCTTCCATAAAAGGCTAAAATTCACAATTTAGATTTATAGCGCTGTGCCACACCCTCTTTGAGGAATTCTATTATGTGTATTATAATATATCTTGTGAGAACATATTATTATTGTTTATATTTATAAAACTATGTCAAACACCTGCGCTTATTAGAACTAATGGAGGAAAAAATATTGTGGTGCTCTGAAAAATTTAATTTATCTATCTATCTATAATATAATAAAACTGTAACAGATCCAATTCTGTACATTGAAGATATTTTGAATTTTTTTATCGGAGGGCACTCTATAATCGATACTGAAGCCAAAACTGCAATTTTTTTCATTTTTGTCTGTCTGTCTGTCTGTCTGTCTGTCTGTCTGTCTGTCTGTCTGTCTGTATCTTGGCCGCGCATCACGCCGAAACTACTGAATGGATTCGAATGAAACTTGGTACGATTTGAGTTTATACTCCGAGGTAGGTTATAGGATACTTTTTATCCCGAAATTCAGCATGGTTCCCTTGGGAGAGGGGATGAAAGTTAAAACGTGTATTTAGCTGTAATTCATTAACGCGTTGTTCGATTTCACTCATTCTTTTTTTGTTAGAAAGGTAGTACTTTATATATTGTCCCGTAAATATTTCAAGGTCATAGGTTTTTTAGTTCAGAAATGACAGGCATTTAGTGGGTTCCAATAACTTGGGACCCGGATCTTTGTACGTACGGCTTATTTTAAACTGGCGTGCGTTTAAATTTATGTTTGTCGTTCTGTCTAATTGTTCCAACTAATCTCTGAAACGGCTGGATCGATTTTAATGGAACTTTCAATGGCAGATAGGTGATGTTATAAGGAGTAACTTAGGCTACATTTAGTTTAGGTACAAAAAAGGATTATGGGATCCAATCCGATCCTATATAGATATATAGATACCTATATCCAGGCGGACGAAGTCGCGGGGGTCGGCTAGTGTTCATAATATTTGCCTTGTTTGGTGTTGCGGGTATTTGCACTATGTGCTCAAGCCTGGACCTTACATGTGAGCTCGTGTAAAATTTCCAGTTATCAACCGTGACACCATAGTTACGTTAATTTTCCACAATATTTGTATGAATTTGTAAAATCAGGGTGTTAGAAAAATCTATAATTTTTTGACTTATTTTTTGTTATATTATTATTTATTACACTTAAATTAAAATTATTAGTAACACTTTGTTTTAATCATTCGCAATTCTCCGTCTTCTAGATTTATGTAAATTTTAATGGATCGTGTAAATAACACACTCATGCGACAAGGCCGGAGGAACTTGGCCTGGCGCACTTCGTGCGCCTAGATATATATTCTTAAAGTGCTGACAAAAAAATCAAACAAGTTTAAACTGATGACTAACATTTGATAGGTACGTACTTAGTTTTTGTATTGAAAATCTGTCGAATTGTAGGACGGCTTAGAATAAACATGCGTTTAAGGCTCGTTTAGTTTTTTTTTTTTGGTAAGATAACAGGTGTTTATGTATAGACATAAATCCTCAAAGGACTTTAAATAAGTACCTATAAAGATAAAAAAATAATAAATGGATCACCACCTACGCTTTATGTGGAAATAGCCAATTTAACCTTTTTGTGATTAATAAAATTATATCCATAGTTTTATTTTCCTTATTTGGGGATAAAATCGGTTCTTGCCGATCGTTTCCGATTATTTAATTATATTTCAAAGGATGTAATAAAAAAGTTATTTTTGACTTAGAACAGCAACTACTTACCTATATAGGGTAGGAACACCGGTTTCCGGACACGCACCTGTTATCGTCCACCGAGCGGATCACTCTTAAGAAACGCTTAAAAATAGAAACATTATAAGACTTACATAAAAATAATGCATCTCTATGCCAACTTGAATGTCTTATCAAGACACAAAGAAAGAAAAAAGTCTATTTCACTTAAGTTTCTTTGAAAACAAAGCGATCGAATTTTGAGTATGCAATTAAGGAATGAAAATGAGCCGTGTGGAGCAAAAAAATTAGTGGCATGCTTCAACTATCGTGGGAAGTTATTAATCATTTTACTATAAGATTTAGTTTGATTCTTCTTTGTAGCACTTACTTATGTTTCATAAAATACTGTGAACCTGTTTTTTTACTTTTGATTACATTAGAATACAAATAAAAGGGGTGGACGACAACTAGTTCACTATTTTCTTAAGAAAACCTATTATCGTCCGGGCGGTCAAACACAGGTTTAGCGTCTTAATTTTAGGTAGTCTTGATACCAATCGAGGTGTGCACAAAATTAGAATTAAGTTTATTAATTCGAATCCTATACACATACACTAGTTAGTGACTAGTCTTCGTCCACTTTTTTCTCATTGTATATAAAACTATGGGTCTTCAAAATCACGCGTGGACGATATCTAAATTTGCACTGAATAAATATTCTAAGTTTCGACCACCAAGCTATTATTTGAAAATAAATAGATTTAGTAAAAATATAAATAATTAAACTTGTTTGACAAAAGAATTACCTTATATTTTACTAGCGACCCGCCCCGGCTTCGCACGGGTAGTAGAGCATATTATGCGTAGGTACTACCCGCTCAGGGATTAGGCAGCGTTTTCCATGAAAGCTCCCAGGCGGCTTGACTTTTTACGATATTTTCCACAATAAACTTACTATATCTCACCATATACCCGAATTACTAATTCCGTGGAATTCTGACGTTTCATAATGTTAGATAACCAGAGATAAAACAATTCCCATAAAAAAGATAAAAAATTCATAACTTATGCAATTACAAATCAACTGCTGCATGTAGATATGACAAATGCCTGACAGACACTTCATGGTGATAATTTCATTCGACTTCCATTTTTGAATAAATTTTTTCAATGTGCTTCTTTTGTTTTCTATTGCTGTAATTAGTGTGCACTTTCTAGTTTCCATTAGCAATTTCTATTTTAGGGCGAAGTAATTAATATTATTAAGCGGCTTAGAGCTTTATATTATGTTGACAGGGAATTAAAGTAGTTTGGGGTAAAATCGTACTTCGTAGATGTTAACCCTGTTCTCCATATAAATAACTCATCTGTAAATGACAATGATAGCTTTTCAGAATTAAGTCGATATTAAGTCAAAAATAAGGAGAAAAACTAAATATTTCAAATCAAATAAATTACAGTGTATTTGGGACATCTTTTTATTATTTTATATTATTTATTATTTTATTGGGAGATCTTTTTATTACCTACAACTTTGCCATTTGATTTTTTTCCATAGGACTTCTAGTTTTGCCGGAAATCGAGATAAACCGTTTTTTACCCTTAAAACTCCCCCCCTTTTTTCCCGAGCTCAGATCGCCCGTAAATTATTTTTTCTTGTATTTTTATAATATTCTCCTCCTTTTCCAATGGGTTTCATCCTACGTACTGTGATTTTTTTTTGGTTTCAAAAATTATCGACACTGGGCTATATAGGGAGAACCGCGGCCACCGACCCGCTTATAGGCACGCTCCCGCCGCCGCAATTTTTAAATCTGTAATATCTTCGAAAGTATTCATTTAAATCATATGCTGTAAAGGGCCATATGGATTTATATTAAATCAACAATATATTTAAGGTATTTCATTAGATAAGGATTAATGCTGTATTGGTTGAAATCGCTTCGAAAATTAGCCATTATTTGTCGTAAAAAGTAAATGACAAAAAAATGTTATTGTGGGATATCCATAAGAGATAGACATATACCATCGCGGACTTTTCTGTAGACCTTTTCAATGTGTACAATACTTAGTACATTATTTTGATAAATCTCGTAGGGTTCAGCCTGCGTTTGCAATGTAAGCGGAAAAAATGTAATTATTAACGACATCACATCAGAAACCTCAAAAATAACAGTATTTCTCCACTATTTAATGGATATTATTATACATATAAACCTTCCTCTTGAACCACTCTATCTATTAAAAAAAACCGCATCAAAATCCGTTGCGTAGTTTTAAAGATTTAAGCATACAAAGGGACATAGGGACATAGGGATATAGGGACGGAGAAATCGACTTTGTTTTATACTATGTAGTGATGTGTTTCTCCTTGGAACTTTGATATATTTATAAGTTAAGATAGTATTGTCGATCATTATAAATTGTGGACGAAATTTAAAATAGAGAATCTGAAGTGCACCGGTTATCCGTCCACCTATATTTTAAACTGTATGAAAAATATATATTTTTTAATATTATGTTATTATTTAGGCGAATTTTGATTATTACTCATATCTATAATTTATTTTTTATTCATCTACAAGTTAGTCCTTGACTGCGATCTCATCTGATGTTAAGTGACGATGCAGTCTAAGATGGATGCGGGATAACCTGAAAGAGGTACAGCGGAATCCGTACCCCTTAAACGCTAAATGACTTGGAAGTAAGGCATAGAGACAATTTTGAAATTATTAAATTGAATTTACCAAATTGGTCTGCCGAGAATCAAGTAGAGGACCTTCCACTAATAAGACTTACCCCTGCGCCATGCCAGGGAGGCTGCCAAATTATATGTACCTACTTCTATATAATGTAAGTACGATGTGGTAAAAAACGATGCAAGATAGATAGGCGCAAAGTTGGTAAATATATTATGTCATATTGTAGACTCTATAAACCACGTTAACAAGGCAATAGTTTTTTTATCTGTTTTATTTTAAAACAAGCAGTTGACCGCTATTGCGTATGCGTAGAAAGACCACATCACTTTGTATAAAGTTCTTTATCACCCTGTGAAAGTTCTGTCAAAATAGGTTCAGCTGTTTTGAAAAGTAAGTACATATTACGAATAGACGAAAAACAGAAAACAATTTTTTTATAAACGGTTATGTGGCTTTTTAATAATGTATAAGTAAGTTCTCTAATAAAAACCCATATATTTCGAAAAGACGGACAGGAAGTTAATTTTAATTGGTATAGATATTAAATACATATTAAAGTGGTGTTAATATTACATATTCAATTACTTACTCATTACATGCATACTTTTTCATAGTAAATTTGTCATAGAAATCAGTGGACGGATAACAGGTACAAGGGTGGACGATAACTAGATTTAGTGGACGATAACCGGTGAAATCGGCATTTTCAGCTTTTTATTAGGATTAAAAAAAAACTAGTTATCTGACTAAAAAAATACTAACATGCAATGAAAATAGACTATACTAGAAGTATATTTTAACAAGTTTTTGTTTAATTTTTTTTATAGAACATATATTTTCACCCTCTCAAACTCAGTAACTCCACTAAATGGACGATAACCGGTAAGAAAACCCAACAAGGTATATCCTTAGGGTTAAAAATCTTAAATTATATTTATTAACATTAGATACATACTATCTTGAGTCTCTATACTTAGTAGATACTTATAAGTTAAAGAGGGCATTCTTCAAAGAACATCAACAACACATCCAGATCTGTATAACACTGTTTATTGGTGACTCTAAACAAGAAAATAAATAAAATTAGGTAGGTACCTACCTAATATAAATTTTGACAACGCTTTTTTATATATTTTTTAAACTCTAATAATTAATTACGTCATTAATTATGTTTCAAAAAAGCTATGTTTCTTTTCATTTTTGAGACCTAAACGCTATAATAATAATAGTTGTAATCAAATAACTATTAAATCACTCGCAAGGTGCCCTGTACGCGACCGGTTTGAAGGGACAAACTCGTATCGAGGTCACATATGGCTAAACACTGGAATCTTGTTAGTGATTAAATCAATACGTACTACATTTACATATATATATTTAGTCTCTAAAATTTAGGTTTGAAGTTTAGATTTAATAAAAATTGAACTTAAACTTTAAACCTAAATGTTTGGGAAGTCGGTTCATATTAGTAGAAACGGACTGCCTGCCTGACATATTATGGTAAGTACAGCTCCACTGCAACAAGCATTGTCTACAAACCACTGGGTCTAGAAACTTGAGAATTTGCATGTAGGTTTTCTCAATAACGTAGATCCCCACTACGAAAGGATTTTCACAAATTCCATCCGAGCTAAGTAGAGGTCAGCGGATTTAGGTTTTTAATAAAACTGACTCTATTTTACCGGGATAAAGAAGCCTATACCCGTTACGTCCTAATCGATGGACAAAACAACAAACCAACTAAAAACACATCTTCGCATTTATATATTAGTAAAGAAGTAGGCAAAATTCATTCAATTCGTCTCTATACGAACTACCACGATTTACTAACTATATTTTTGTTTTTATTTTTAATTAATTACATTTGAGGTTTAAGTTATTCGGAGTATCTATAAAAATATTTTATTTAATGTAATTTATCATTACATTAGTTATTTATTTATATTACTCTGCAAATTAAACTAAAACTATACCTAACATGTATTAACTCGTAATACACGTTACCTAGTTAATGTTAACGGAAAAGCGATCAGAATTAATTATACCCAGGAAAGGTCGACGCCTTTCAATCCGACCACTTGACTATTACAATACCTATAGAATAAACGAGTTTCACGGAAAACTAAACGATTATTGCACCTTCAATTGCATCCATCTGTGATATAATTAATGCAATCTGTGATATAATTATTCAATCACAAACATTATTTTTGGGGCCCAGGCTTTGAGACATGGTCGCTATGCGCCTCATAAACACAGATTCACTCAGCAAGCTATGGAGAGAGCTATGCTTAGAGTTTCTTTAAGTGATCAAATCAGAAATTAGGAAATCTATAGATTAACTAGAGTCACTGACATAGCTCAGCGGGTTGCGAAGTTTATAACAATAGGTGGGGCACATAGATCGAAGAACTGATAGACTCCCAGCGGAAAGTGCAGTATTGGTAGACCCTGATTGGGACCGACGACATCACGACGACGAGTCTCACGCGTCACTGGATACAAGCGGCACAAGATCGTGACTTGTGGAAATTCCTATAAGTGAGAGTATGTCCAGCGGTATCTACGTCTAACGGTTGATGATGACGACGACCACAACCTACTTGGACCACAGTTACATCAGGAAGGTACCCAGGAGTGCCTACAATAGTAGCTCTTACAATAAAGCGTGTAAAAAGGTTCAAATTCCGGTGAGACACTAGAAAATGAAATTTTTCAAGGATGTTCACTCATTTATTTCATTTCACTTTTCTCACTTGCTTTTTGGACCAGGATTTAGTATCCTCTATTTTTAAGCCAGATACGTCATCTATTTTATGTTATTGGATCATTCCTTCGGTTCAATCCAAATAACATGAAGAGTTCAAGGCGGCCACAACTTGATCCTAGTAAATTTGACCCTTTAGAGCTGAGGTCAAATTATAGTGTACACGACAATTGTATTGACATATTCTATTGACATAATACCTATTACATCAATTATTGTAAGTTGATGTCATATTATGTAACCTCTGTAACACTTTATAGCTCAGGTTCGAATTGACAAAAGGTTACGAACTTGTAGCCTTAGCAAATAATGGAATTTTATTTCTTTGATATTATCTAGTGGTAATAATGATGGAAGTGTTATTTTTTTATCTTGCTCAAATTAAGAGCGAAGTTCTCTACTCCATGAGTACACCTACTTAGTAGACATTTGCAATTATTCTAAGTAAGCCCTTACCATTATGTAATTGTTGGAAACTTTCAGCCCGCCAACCTGCATTGGAGCAGCGTGGGGGTCTAAGCTCTAAATCCCTCTCTCCTATGAGAGAGGAGGCCTGTGCCCAGCAGTGGGACGGTAAAAAAGGCGGTGATGGTGGAAACTTTTATCAATGAGTAACACAACGAGGGTTGAGGTAAATCTGCCATTTAGTATTGACCTGGTATTTACGGACATGACACAAACACGTGCCCCTGCTGGGAATCGAACCCAGGACCTCCCACTGCGCTCATCACAGAGCTAGGATTGACTGACTGAGACTGGCATTCGTCGCTGACTTTCTATTTAACAAAGACTTCGGAAATCCAGTACAGCTGACAACTATTGCCAATGTAGGTACATGACAAGTACATTTGCAAATCATTAGTGTCAATTTTGTACACAAACAAATGCCCATTCTCTCGTAGTTTCCCGGTAGAAAGTTGTGGTTCTTGCTCTGTCCAGCTTATCTTTTGATTTAAGTAATTAAATATTCATGATCAGTGAAATTCCGTTCGAGGTTTATAGTAATTGTCAGTGTATAGTTTAAATTATAATATTAATCAACGTGAAACCGGAGTTAAATTAATCTGTCAAAGTGTGGAGTTATCAAGTTACTGCGTAAGGCCGCATATATTATAAAATAACATGAGATTTTCTCGGTATTTTTCACGAACAAACAAAATGGATCACAGTTACTGTAATCTATTTTCCTCAAACAGAGGATAATGCTACAGTTAATACTTAATTTTAAATTGCTATCATTATGATTCCATACATAACATTACTGTAATTTTTTTTTAATCAATTGAGAGAGGTACTTCTGATTTTATCATTTTTAGAATTTGGTGTGAAAACTCGCTCAAAAATTAAAAAATAACCAACGAAGTTATATTATCTCAATTAGGTAATATACTATGAAGAATATACAAATGAATGAATAAATAACTAAATGACTTCAAAATAAGGAGTAGGTTAGGCAATAATTTGTGTCACCAAATAGTTGAAGGCGTGACATTGACAGTTGACTCGCCCTCATAGGAATTAGCGCGGTGCGAATTGGTGTTGTATAACCATGACTACTTATGACACTTCCATAATGAGCTACGCGATGTTATTGCTATTTCGTAACTCTTATTCATTGAAGAGAGAAGAGAAGCAGGCATTACTTTGCGGAAATCCATAATATATGATGGAAAGTCAAAATTATTTTGCTATAATCCGCAAAACAGCCAAATTTGTATGGTACAAAAAGCCCTGTCAGCTTGTTTTTCTTGCATATTTAATAGCAGGAGGGCTGACAGGGCATAGCACATGCTGCTTGTAATATTGTAATATTGAGAATCGTAATAAAGGTAATATTTAGGATCAGCCCTTGTATTATACTATGAAATTGCGATTGAGGAGCTGCGATGTGTCAGTAAGTTTTAATAACGTTATGGGCTTACATTCTCGTCCTCCTAAAATTGCCATAGCTCTATCGTACTTTAACGTAATTTTTTGTTTCGATTTTCACTATTTGTTGAGGGTAGTAATAGGTACCTATCCATATTTAAAAAAAATTACGTAGTAGTAAAATATTTAATTAATTGTTCTGAATTTTAGTTAATGTTCTCAATAAAACGGCTGTAATAGACAGACATCTAGACATACAGACACTGAGTTGAGTAGAAGTGTTCCGTTTTTTGTTTCCGAGTTTAAAACACCAAAAACATTCTGTAACGTGCAAACCTTTTACACAATAAAAAAGAGTAAAAACTAAATTTTAATGATGTTTGGTAGATATGTTACCAGCTGGGTAATTAAATGTTTGTTGGAAAGATGATAAATAAATAAAGGGCTTTATCAAGTTACTGGTTGTTTAATGTTAATATGTCCAAACACAATTACCAATTTTATTATTATTAATTACAGTGATTTTAGTACCCGTCTAACGGTCGCGACGTGCCGGGATAGACTCTCCTCCGCGGCGCCGTGTGTCGTCATGCAATGCGTTTTGCTAACGTCGACAGAACGCCTTGCATGCACACCTAATGTGTCGCTACATCAACCTCCCCTTTTTGTAAAAAGAAAGGTTGATACTACATGAAAGCAAAACTAAATACATTTCAAACATGATAACTAAGTAGTTACAAAATATAATAATAACATACAATTGCACTGGGGCAAACATTGCTGAGCGCTCTGTAATATGATCGGCAGCTGCGCTCGCCGAGTGCGCTGACACGGTAGGTTTCACAATACACAGTATGAACTAGTTACATAAAAATAAATTTTATATCTAGATAAGTATGGTTAAAGGTAAAAATAATTTGTGGAGTCATGATAACAGTAATAAAAAATGAATAAGTACAAAAGAATTAATTACGGAACGTGTTACGCGTAGTGGGTAGCAACAGGCGCGGGATTTGGTGCGAGATTCGCGACCGCTGCTGGTGCTGCTACTGCCGGCTGTACTTGCACGTGCGTAAGGGTTGCCGCTGGTCCACTAACTTCCTCGCGGAGCCAGGCCCTCATGCGGCTGCGGAACTGCCGCCGAATGCCTCGACGAACCTTTCGGATCAAGGCACACCCAACGATAAGCAGGAGTAACCCGATGATTACCATGGTTAAAACGCTCTGCCGAGACATGTGCGCTTCTACTTCTGTTGAGTTCTGAGCTATTATAATCTGCTCCTTTTGTTCCTTAGACTGATTTTTGCCCATATTTGTAAAAATCATGGACGTGTTAGCTCTTTGAAATTTAATTAACTAATGCACTCCAAAAATTATTTTTACGAGAAGAAGTTACATCTTAACATAAATACGATATTTTGACAGATTTGCATGTTTAAAAAGTAGAACACAATAGCTAAGAGTTGCAAATAAAATATTATTATAAATGATCGTTCATATAAATGTGTATGTGTCATAAAACCTTAATAATAATTATACTTAGTTGCATATTATAATTTCTTAGTTAACTACTTATGCTTACAAGGTAAAATGGATACATGTAAGTTATAAATTGAAACGTATAGGTGGGCGAATAACTCGACCACTTCTAGATACTTTGATCGTAGGGTTATCACTATCAGTCATGATGTCATCCGTCAATGAGTCGTTTAATATATAGGCAGGTTTGAGTCTGTCTATAGATACATTTAGTTGTCTGTTAGGAAGTTGAAGTTTGTATACCTTACTGCTTCTACGTAATACACGATAAGGACCGTCGTAAGGTGTCTGTAAGGGTTTACGAACTGCATCATTCCTTACGAATACATATTCAGCGGACTTTAGATCTGGATGGATGAATAAAGTCCGAGAATCTCGTTGTCTTTCAGGAACGGCCTTCAACTTACGTATCTTGTCTCGTATGTCCTGTACTAATGTAATCGGGTCAGTAGTTTCCTCTTTCGCTGACGCGAAAAATTCGCCTGGCAACCGTAACGTGCGTCCGTAGGTTAATTCAGCGGCGCTAATGTTGGAATCGCTTCGTAAGGTAGTTCTGAGTCCTAGTAAAACGGTAGTTAACTCGTCAACCCACGAAGTAGTATTAAGTCGGGCTTTGAGAGCGACCTTGAGTGATCTATGCCATCTCTCTATAGCTCCATTACTTTGCGGATGGTAAGGACTGCTTCTAATTCTATGTGCGCCCATGCACCTCAAAAGTTCGGAAAACAATTTACTCTCAAAAGAACGGCCCTGGTCCGTAGTTAAGAGCTGAAATATTCCGAACCTGGTGATCCATCCGTCATAAATGACTTTCGCTACGGCCTCCGCTGTAATCTCTTTAAGTGGAAATGCCTCCGGCCAATGTGTGGCGCGATCGATAATGGTAAGTAAGTACCTATATCCGTCGACCGTGATTGGTAATGGACCAACAATGTCAGTATGGATATGTTCAAAACGTCCGGCCGGTTCAAATCGACCTAAAACGGATACGGTGTGACGTTGAACCTTCGCTCTCTGGCATTGAACGCAAGTCTTGGTCCAGTTATTGACTTCTTTATTCATACCTGGCCAAAAATAACGCTGACATACTAGTTTACGTGTGGTATTAATTCCGGGATGACTTAAATTATGAACTAAGTCAAAAGCTAATTTACGAA
This sequence comes from Melanargia galathea, assembly GCA_920104075.1. Classification (NCBI taxonomy): domain Eukaryota; kingdom Metazoa; phylum Arthropoda; class Insecta; order Lepidoptera; family Nymphalidae; genus Melanargia; species Melanargia galathea. The sequence continues at coordinate 1,164,392 of OV049865.1, forward strand.
ATTGTTTAGGTAAATAAGGTCTAATATTGTCGGTTGACATTTCGCAATAAATGTGTGTTGCAACATTAGGCATACATACCTTTTTAATGCTTACGCTGCTAGTAGCGTCTTGTTTCCATTGTGCAATGTAGGTATCATCGCTCTGTGCGGTAGCGATTTCTTCGTAATCTAAACTACTTGGACATGTTATTGTCTCTATTCGACTTAGCGAATCGGCGACTACATTATCATTACCGAGAATATATCGAATGTCCGTTGTAAATTCGCTAATATACATGAGTTGTCTAGTTCTGCGAGGCGTTTCTTTATCGCTAGTTAGTTTACTATATGCAAAGGTGAGCGGTTTATGGTCTGTATATATGGTAAGCGCTCTTCCTTCGAACATTTTTCTGAAATGAATTATAGCTAGGTATACGGCTAACAATTCGCGATCGTATGTACTATACTTTAATTGAGTGTCTGTTAATTTGCGCGAAAAATAACCTAATGGTTTCCAATGACCGTTGACTAATTGTTGTAATACGGCACCTACGCAAGTATTTGATGCATCCGTCATCAACGCTAGTGGAGTGTGCGGTATGGGATAAGATAATGTCGCAGCTTCCTGAAGACTTTTCTTACATTTCAAGAATGCTTCGTTAGCTGAATCGTCCCAAACAATTAGTGATTTATCGTTCTTTTTCGCGGTAACGATGTATTTATTGAGCTCGGCCTGATATTTCATTGCGTTTGGTAGGTGAGGTCTATAAAACGTCACCATACCAATGAATCTTCTAAGCTGTGCGACTGTTTCCGGTTTAGGGAAATCGATAATAGCCTGGACCTTATCAAGTGAAGGCTTTATGCCTTCGGTGGTCACCTCGTGTCCTAAGAACTCGATATGTGACTGTCCGAATGAACACTTCGATAAATTTATTGTAATACCGTATTCATTTAACCGTTTAAATAAGGCTTCCAGGTGAAGTTCGTGTGTAGAACTCGAGTCGCTGGCTACAATAACATCGTCAATATAACAGAATATGAACTCTGAACTAGGTTCAAAAGTTCCGTCGGCTCGTTCGATACCTAAACCTTGTAGTACTGTATTGTTCATGAAGCGTTGAAAGGATTGTGCTGCGTTGCGCAAACCGAACGACATTCGAGGAAATTCATATAATCCGAATGGGGTGATGATCGCAGTCTTTTCAACGTCTTCAGGAGCAACAGGAATACAGTGATATGCTCTATTCACATCGATTTTGCTGAAAACACTTTTACCAGACAATATATAAGTAAAATCATGCAAACGCGGAATTGGATATCTGTCCGGTTTCGTAATAGCATTGAGTCGTCTGTAATCGCCACACGGTCGAATATCTCCGTTTTTCTTCGGAACAACGTGTAACGGACTTGACCATGCGCTCTTCGAAGGACGACAAATGCCCAATTCCTGCATTATGCGAAATTCTTCACTTACCTTTTTGTACCTTTCGGGAGGGAGGGGGCGCGCACGCGCATGCACGGGCGGCCCTGTCGTCTCTATGTGATGAAACACTGTATGCCTAGGGGTATCCTTGAAAGACACAGGTTTCGTTATGTCTGAGTATTTTGACAAAATATTAAAATAAGGATGCGATGTATCCAACGTGTTTAAACTAGGTTGGTTACAAGATACTATAGAGCCTAAGCTATTTACATTAGTTACTAAATCTATTAACCTTCGGTTGCTTAAATCTACTAAGAGTCTGTGGTGGGTCAAAAAGTCTGCACCCAAAATAGGTTGTTTCACTGCTGCTAATATAAATGTCCAACGATAAGGTCTACGCATGTTTAAATCTAACACTAATGTTTTAACACCGTAAGTACTTATTTCAGTTCCGTTGGCAGCATAAAGTTTATAAGTAGCACTATTAACACTAGCTGACTTACGTGCGGGGAGCACCGAAACATTGGCTCCTGTATCAACTAGAAATCGAAGTCCACTAGTACGATCAGTGATGCACAGACGGTTACTTGTAGTATGGGTACAGGGTCCCGCCACCTCCTGTACTACGCCTGGTTTTCCGCCGGCTTCCACGCACACGGGGCAACGCATTTACGTGCCTTGGCCTTATAGCGGAAATGGTAAAAACACAGCCAATCCGGTTTCCTGTCTTTGGGCGTCGGTCTGGTGGTGGTGGGTCTGGTGTTCGTTGGAAAGTTGGATCTTTCCTGTGAGCGTCCCCTGGAGCGCGAACGGTATTTGGGACCGTATTGCGGTCCATTGGGTCTTGCAATGGCCGCGAGCTGCGGACCCTTCTGTCCGAATACATTGTTAGGGGAAATTGTTTCTATTACCTTATCAGCAATGCGCGCAAGGACATCCAACTCCGTCGCTTCGGTCACCGCGATTATTCCCTGGACTGCGGCAGGTAAGTGGCTCTGCCATAATATTTTAAGCGTGTCATCTGGCACCTTACTTCGGGCTAAGTCACGCATGCGTCGTAATAACTGCGACGGCCGCTGGTCACCCAGTTCCATTTCGCCGATGAGTCGTTGAATTTGGCGCGTCTCCGACTCCTCGTAAACGGCGAGGAGGCGCGCCTTCAGTGCTTCGTACCTTTGTGCATCCGGCGGCGTGATAAGAATATCTGTGACTTGTTGTATGGCTTCTTTGGACAGCTTGGTGATGACAAGGTTGTACCGGGCCTCGTCCGACATTTTTTGTGGGGCTAAAATAGCCTCCGTTTGGAGGAACCACAACCTTGGGTGGTCTGCCCAGAATTCAGGCACGCGCGATGTGACGGTAATCGCTGCCAATTCCGCCATCCTTTCTTCCTTTACCTGGGGTACGGGCGCTGCCAGGTTATTTATCGACCCGGGTGCTGGTACAGGCTGCATGTTGTTTTTTCACGGGGTCACCACTTTGGTAGATATGTTACCAGCTGGGTAATTAAATGTTTGTTGGAAAGATGATAAATAAATAAAGGGCTTTATCAAGTTACTGGTTGTTTAATGTTAATATGTCCAAACACAATTACCAATTTTATTATTATTAATTACAGTGATTTTAGTACCCGTCTAACGGTCGCGACGTGCCGGGATAGACTCTCCTCCGCGGCGCCGTGTGTCGTCATGCAATGCGTTTTGCTAACGTCGACAGAACGCCTTGCATGCACACCTAATGTGTCGCTACAGATGTATCTTTAAAATACCATACCATCTTTGTTACAAAATCACTCTGCATTTTGGATATTCCTTATTATTAATTCTAAAAAGTATACTTAGCTACATCACTTCTTTGACAGGTTAATTTAGTCTTCAGGCATTTTTTCCTAAATGAATAGACTCTATTTAAAGATGCATTAAAACACACGTAACACAATCCAATGTTTCGCAACAAACGTTATAGAAAAATGTCCATTGCGTAACCGGCACGGACTCGCCATAGATTCGAGAATACTTAGCATGCAATGCAAATAATCTGAGGCAATGGTTACTGATTGTGTGGATAGGTGCTAATTCGATGCAGGCGTTCGTATTATAATAGAGGTATTGTGAAGCAACTCGCTGCAGCTGTTGTCAGTTGAGCACAAATATGGGTCATTTATGCGGAATTTTCATAACGATAGCCCGCTCTTATTTCATCCGGGAACCAAGGAACTGGCATAACTCTGTTGAATTTGTAATTGAAGCCTTAGAGCGATGCCATATGGTCCGTTTGGGTGCGTTGCTTCTGCGCCATAGAAACTCCTTAATAGAAATATCCGTGGTATAGTGGACCAACAGTGTGGCATACACTGTGACAAAATCACAACGCTGCAGGACCATTGCAGGACCGACGAGTCATGTGACATCGCTCTAGGACTTTGGTGTCACATCGACTGCTATTTATGGTCAAATGTCGCGCGTCTAACTTAAGCTTCTATTAGACGATAGATTTTACTGTCACTTTTAACACAGTCACTGTACTAGACTGAAATACAACTTACCGTCTAATGGGATAAGTGCAGTGACTTATTATGGGCACCAGCCATAGTCATCTTTTTGGGCCGTGCCTGATGTAAATGTAGGAAGAAATTAAGTCAGCAGAGAAGATACGTGTTGAATAGGGTAGATACGACTTACGTTTCTATTTCTAACTAGTATAATACTAGGTACTTTCTCTTTAATACTAGGAAATAATCAGATAAATACAGTTTACATAAATAAATAATACGTCCATCATGGAAGTTTTGCGATTGATGTCAAACAAATGTCATGAGTTGACAAGACGGGGTGATGACATCGTTCTCAATACATCTTCTATACATATAATAAAATCGTAGAATTGCCGTATCTGTACATTGAAGATTTTGAAATTTTGGTTTTTTGTGAAATTTGGTTTGGAAACTGCCTCCCGGCACCCTTATCACCATAACATCCAAAAAGGGCAATATACCATTCTTCTCTTCCTCAACCGTGAAGTGCACCTTCCTGTGTAACCCGTTCAGATCCCGGAATATATCAGCTAGGTCGTTTTTATCTACAATGGCGAACACGTCATCCACATAACGCAGCCAGAGTCGAGGTTTAGTCGTCATTTTCTCTATTAGCTCTCCTTCTACTTAAAGACAGGGATCCTCTTAACGTTCCCGGAGTATATATGATCCCCTGTGACTGCGGCAAGAATTATATTGGTGAGACTCGTCGCAACATACAAACGAGGATAAGGGAACACATCCGCAGCGTTAAAAATGTGGACACCAATGGTTCAGCAATAGCGGAACACATACACAATTCGGGTACGACTCACTACATACGTTTCGACAAGGCTACCGTATTATCCAGGGAAAAGCATCTAGTACCGCGGAAAATACGAGAAGCGATCGAAATAAGTCGTAACCCGAATTTCAATCGGGATAGTGGATGGGTTTTGCCACCAGCGTGGAAACCGCTTTTTAACGCCAATACTACGCGATCGCAAAATTTGGAACCAGACACTGTGAGTTCGGCATGCCTCCAATACGACGACGGTGTCAGCGATGAAGACCAGCATGAACCGTCGGAAGCTGTGACGGAGCCAGCTTCCCCCCAACCGCAGCCCCCCTCGCAGCGCGCTCTCCGCGCGGCAGCGCGAGCGGCTCGCAGTTTGATTTGCGCCGCGCCGCGCGAACATGCTCATGACTAAGGGCCCCGGATGGGCTCGAAACTAGTCGGGCACACTCCGACAAAATACACGTGAGTTAAAGCCGGTGTTTCAATTAAATAAAAAATTCATAAAACACCTCTGCAGTCTAAATTTTGAAATTTGGAGACAGGAAATATTTGACGATATCCCACATTATAATTAGCCAATCTATGTATTGGCTTGCATAACTCTATGACTCTATTACCGCCCAATTCTATATACCCACCTTAATAACAAACTCTTTTACACGATGAACACCTCTATTTATAAACATCGTAAGATGAAAAATAGCTTGCAATAATATCATATATACAGAAATACAATGAACCCAAAATGAATAATCTGTTACGCTTAAACCACGCTTCGGAACATAACATTAAAGTTCACAATCGTTTGTAAGTTTTGTAGCAGATCAACCTACGCAATTTCGCATTGCATATTAATTTAGTGCGTGCGTGCGTTTGCATAAATGCGTGTCGTCACACCCTCCATCATTGTTTCGTCTGGATTTCCATAGAATTTGCATGCCTTATGATTATACTATGATATTTTTTTCTTTAAAATTCATTTATAATAACTTCTATGTATATAGCTTAATTAATATATACAGCGTAGCTGGCTAGTTCAAAGTCCAGAACTTTGAACTTTCAGGAGAATGTTATTTTTATGTATGTTCATAATTATATTTTCGATATTTTCTATACAAATAAAAAAACTTATTTAATTTAATTTTGTTTCAGGTAATTATCAACAACTATAGCAGCATCTAGCAGCACGCTCGATCGGTCAAGTGGGTACCCAGAGGATATTAATTAAAAAAGTCTTTAAAGTTGCATAGGTAAGCATAGGTATCATATTATATATATGATATTATACAAAAATCGATGAATATATAAACTAACAACATCGACGATACAACTAACAAGTATAAATTGAAAATTTAAAAAACCCCCGACATTCGCCATTTTGTGGTGGCGGCCATCTTGAATTTGCAATAGTGCTATTCTACTAGTCAAGCCCTTTCATTTGATACCCATATCAAGGGAGTTGTGAAAAAATATATCATCCGCCATTTTGTAGCGGCGGCCATCTTGGACCGATTTTCATCAAACATAGCTAACAACACTCTCGACTAATTCACCTTTCAAACAAAAAAAACCTCACTCAAATCGGTCCACCCGTTTGAGCGCCATAGGGGAACAGACAGACACACACACACACACACACACACAGACACGTCAAACTTATAACACCCCGTCGTTTTTGCGTCGGGGGTTAAAAAGCAAAAACTCAAACAGAAAAACAAAATAATTATGTAAAGCGTACGAATAAATAATGGCAGTGGGATGCGTTGTGGTTTGTTTGTTGTTAAAAAAAAACTTTACATAAGTCGAAGTTCTAGCTATGCTGTTTTCAAACAAAATGACGTAAGCAGTAATAGTTAGTAATCTTTGACGTAAGGGTCAAGTGAAAGCATGGATAATTTTGCTTTGCAGTTATAAAGACACCACTTTTTGGTTTTGTGTAAAATATTTTCCCATGGCTTACATAAACTTCACAAATTGCATGTTTTGTAACATAAGAGATGGGTTTTCAGTTGGTCTGTTTTAAATCGTTACTATTAACTTAGTTAGTAAAAGCTTACTGCTATTACTAACTAAGTAGGTAATTTAGTTTTTTGTAAGTAGGTAGTCCAAAGCTCGTTAGCGTTTTCGTACGATTTCACTTGACCAGTGGCTGTCTTCTAGGCAAGCGCGCTCTACCTTAGTCTGAATCTTAGAACTGTAGTAACAATCACTTAGACTGAAAAAACAAATATGTATAGGTACATATGTCTGTAACAGTTATAAATGTGTATTTACATATGAAAAATCAGCCAAGTGCGAGTCGGGCTTCGCTCTTTCAGGGTTCCGTACATAATTATGAACAATATAATATTTTGGGTCTAAGAAATATTTAATTTCCGAGCTAGACATCGCAACAAACCGTGAAAGAAAAACCCAAAAAAATGTTCGTTTATTTTGGTCACAGCTTATAAACTATTTAATAAATCGTTGTTTTCCGTATTTGTTGTTTACATAGAGCATATAGTACATAATATACTGAAATATCATATTCCCAACTAGTTTAGTTTTTGAGATAGCCCCCGTCACAAAAATGGTCTAAAACTGGCAACTTTGATGGCCTCCCATTCCCTTATTTTTTGAGATAAAAATGATAGATAGATATTTGTACTCTACTTAATGAGCTCTAAACAATGATACCCCACAAGCTAGGGTAAAGAAAAAATTTTTTTTTCCGGCTCCTTTTTCATGTATGGGAGCCCCCCTGAAAAATAATTTAATTCAATTTCTAATTCAATATTTGATTTTGGGTTAACGTTTTACACTAAATACCAAAACTTCAGGTTTGTAACTCATTTCGTCTGCGAGCTAGAGACCTGTGACCGGCGGACAGACGGACAGACAGACAGACAGCCGAGTGACATTAATAGGGCTCCGTTTTTTACCCTTCGGGTACGGAACCCTAAAAAACAGATATACAACAATTAAATCAAATATACTTAGGGAATCAAAACCCAGGACATTAGATATGATTCGAAGTCAAACAAGTTAGCCATAATAAATTTGAAAGGAAAAAGTATTATTTTGATACACTATGCAATGTAAAAATAAATAAAGAAAGAAAAACTATATTTATGCAGTAATGTAGTGAATGTGTTGCAACATGTGCAATTCGTTTTATAATCACAAAGGGAATGACAATTTGATCGCCAGCTGTTGTTATCAATAACAAATGGGTAATTTGCCCGTCCGTTACGTCCGGCTTAATTCAGGACGCACTATGTATTTGGACCGTGAAATGTGTATACTTGTATGCGGACATTACATAAAGTACGAATGTATTCTATATCAAAGATACACATTTATGGTTAGATAGACTAACTACCTTTGTTAGCTTTCACGTCATCAATCTTGATGTTAGAGGCCTGTAAAATTATCAGTTACACCACATCATCATCATCATCATCATGATCAACTCATTACCGGCTCACTACAGAGCACGGGTCTCCTCTCAGAGTGAGAAGGATTTTGGCCATAGTCTACCACGCGGGCCAAGCGGATTGGCAGACTTCACACACCTTTGAGAACGTTATGGAGAACTCTCAGGCATGCAGGTTTCCTCACGATGTTTTCCTTCACCGTTAAAGCAAGTGATATTTAAATACTTAAAACGCACATAACTCCGAAAAGTTAAGAGGTGCGTGCCCGGGATCGAACCCATGACCTCCGATTAGAAGTCGGTCGTCCTAACCACTAGGCTATCACAGCTTGATTCATGATTGGTTGATTCATGATTGGTTCGTGTAATATACACTGTACACTGTACAGTGTACACACTGCCCGCCTGTCGCCGTTATTACAAGATTTTTTTGGGTTACTGGACAACTCGACCGCAATAAAATCGACCGAATGGTCGAGTTGTCCACATCCAATTTTTTGATGGTCAACTCGGCCAATAGCAGAATACTGAGTTGTTTATGTACAGTCGAATACAAAAAGTGTTTCACGTATCAAATATTTTGATTAACTCTTATATGAAATTACTTATAATTTATCAGCGTTTTATTAATTATTATCAAGATATTATGAATAAATGGTATTTTTAGAAAGAGCAAAATTTAGGTATTCTTTGAAACAAATTATAAGTAGCATCAGTAAAAATTAACATCACAAAAATTAAAAAGGTTATAAATATGAAATAAAAGTATTTATATATTATACATATATATATAATACATATACATATACATATGTATATGTATATGTATATGTATATGTATATGTATATGTATATGTATATGTATATGTATATGTATATGTATATGTATATTTATATGTATAAAATTTCGCAATACTGTATGTAAGTCATCAAAAACATCATAATATAACGTACCAACCTAAATATTTTACTCTATAAAAAAATAAGTCTTATTTATAAAATCACAGATTTGTATAATTGCTGTCAATATTGAAACCTTAACAATTTCTATTTTCATGGATTGATTGTTTCAGTCAGTCAGTCAGTTTAAAAAAATACCACTTATATCAACAAACAAAAACAAATTATTAGTAGCTTTTGACCTCTTATTATCTATAATATCAAACAGGTCACCTTAGGAGAAAATCACACATCAGGATTTTTTTTGTTATGAATGATTTTCATAACAAATAAAACTAAACTCACAGTAGCACCTACATGCACGTCACCAACCAACTGACAGTTTTAAACAACTAAAACACGTTGGGTAATACGGCGCTCCCACGAGGTAATTTTTTTAAATGTCACCAATAGCCGTCTCTTTCTCCTGAATACAAGAGATAATAATAGGTACGTCTCTAAACGAAAATGAGATTTGCTATCTCTTTTTTTTTATACCTGTACTGTACTTTTATACCTCAACCCAACCTATCTGCTACTGTAAATGACTGTACTTTGTACGTGCGGTCGAGTTGACCATCAAAAAATATTAATAAAATTGAATGTGGACAACTCGACCATTCGGTCGATTTTATTGCGGTCGAGTTGTCCAGTAACCCATTTTTTTTATTGGAACTTGGCTTGACACACGGCCGTGTGTCTTGATGAGCACTTACCTACTACTACGTATATATTGCATATTTTGTCCGACCAATATTGAATTCTGACTTTATTTAGCTAAATTTTATAAGCTCAGTTTACTTATTTTAAATCTCAGTTTGAGTCAAACTTCATTCTTCTAGTACCACATTAAATCCGTATTTAACATCTGATAAGGTCGAACCACACTTCAATTTAGGAGCGCACAAATAGTCAAGTGGATACCTTTTCGGTCGTTTTGCCTACAAAAAGTAGCTGAGAAAATAGTTTTCCTTATAAAGCCGTTCCATATTCCGCGAATAGCTGGCCAGGTGCCACGCATCCCGCACGCGACGACGTATTCCAATAGCTAGTCTACTATCCAGTACTTTATATTTTCTACTATATGCATGCGAACATCTGTGAATATTTTAACCGACTTCAAAAAATTAGGCTCTGTATTATATTGTTTGAATACCCACACGTTATCACGCATGATCTGGTTAGCTATTGGAGTTCGTTAATGTTGGTTAGAATAGTTGGGTTATAGGGCACGCTATAGCAACGACTACCGTAATAGAGAGTTGACAGAAAAATTTCCTCAACATCTTATAAAGCTGCACTCCTTCGTTTCGCTTCTATCATCAGTTGTATATGTGTATATATATATATATATATATATATATATATATATATATTTGCATCTCACCGCCTATCCTGCGTCAGACATGACTGCTTTTACCAACCATGCTGCGTCCGACTGACTTACCACGTCCTGTATACGGACGCAAGATTGACTAGCCTCGATATTTTACCGGTAGACGCCATATTATCGTAAGAGAGTCTGGGCTAAATTTTGGCATGGACGCAATTTTGACTTGGGAATGAAATCCGGCGCATAATTTAGTTCCGCGACGTGCCGCACACACCGCGAGGTCGCTCTGAGCGCGGCGTATATCGTCGCGCCGTATACACCATTTTTATCACCATCCATTTCACCGCTTAAAGTGATACCGTATATTATAGCAAAAAATATAAGTTTTTATCAATATAAACGACGGATTTAATTACGTCCGCAAATTAGAGACACGAATCGGCAGAGGTGAGGTCGACCCGTGCGTGGGGTGAGGGGGTGGGAAGCCCGTGGTTGAATGTTTTTATTTGAATATATTATCGCTTTACCGGCCGGCCGCCGTAACGACGCCGCAGTGAAAATCTATACATATAATAAAATACTACATATCTATACTAATAAATAAAATTGAAGTGTCTGTCTGTAATATCGAAATAACTACCTCATATTAAGGTCATATGGTTATTTGAACGATACTATAACCGAATCACAAGTTTTTAAAATTTTTGTCTGTCTGTCTGTCTGTCTGTCTGTCTGTCTGTCTGTCTGTCTGTCTGTTTGAACGGGCTAATCTTTGGAACGGCTGAACCGATTTTGACGGGACTTTCACATACAAGTAGAGAATTAACCAGGGAGTAACATAGGCTACTTTTTTAACCGACTTTCAAAAAAGGAGGAGTTGTGTTTTTCTACCTATGTACACCGATATCTCCGAGATTTCTGAACCGATTTGCGTAATTTTTTTTTTAATCGATAGAGAAACATTGCGACCCTGTTCTATAAAAAAATTGGATTCCAACTCCTCAATCCTGATGCTGTAGGGGACCTAATCCCCAAAACTAATGGGTTTTAGAAACTTTTGGTTATTTAAATTGATATTGGGGGTACCAATTAAAGACTTTATCGTTGAATGAACTCGAGTAGGTACATATCCAACTCCTCAACCCTGATGCTGCAAGGAATTGTGTTCCAAAATCGTGGGGATCCCACGGGATTTTTCTGTTTTGGGGACGGGTTTCGACAGATAAGCTACTTTTTGTTCTGGAAAATCAAAATTTCGCACGGGATTTTTAAAAACCTAAATCCACACGGGCGAAGCCGTGGGCATCATCTAGTAATATAATAAAATCGTAGACTTGCCGTATCTGTACATTAAAGATTTTTGCAAAATAATGACTGGGAGATGTTAGGGATAAGTAATTGAAAGTAAAAAAGCTATTTTTGAAATTTTTGTCTGTTTGTCTGTTTATCTGTTTGTCTGTATGTTTGTGCACACATCACGCAAAAATTTACTGAATGGATTGAAATGAAACTTGGCATGATTTAAGTTCATACTACGGAGTAACATATTATAGGATACTTTTTATCCCGAAATTCAGCACGGTTCCCTTGGGAGAGGGGATGAAAGTCAAAATGTGTACTTAGCTGTAATTCGTTAAAGCGTGGTCCGATTTCATTCATTCTTTTTTGTTAGAAAGGCAATACTTTAAAGATTACTGGCTAATCTCTAAAAGGCTGGATCGATTTTGATGGGACTTTCAATGGCGGATGTTTACATCTTGATCTACCTAAACATCCGCCAGTAAACTTTTAATAGTTTTTAGCAAGGTATGAGCTCAAAGGAGCTTAGGAAAAACAAAATGAATCTCACGGGATGTTTAAAAACCAATATCCACGCGAACGAAGTCGCGGGTTTCCGCTTGTGTTTGAATATTTGTGTTGGGTGGATATTCAAAAGCAATCTCTAGATACTTCAGTTAACTACATGTACTTACTCTCATGTCTTGCCGCTCCACCTAGTACCTATTCAAAAGCAATCTCTGGAATTTTCAGCTACCTACATGTACTTACTCTCATGTCTTGCCGCTCAACCTAGTACCTATTCAAAAGCAATCTCTAGAAACTTCAGCTTCCTACATGTACTTACTCTCATGTCTTGCCGCTCCACCTAGTACCTATTCAAAAGCAATCTCTAGAAACTTCAGCTACCTACATGAACTTACTCTCATGTCTTGCCGCTGAACCTAGTACCTATTCAAAAGCAATCTCTAGAAACTTCAGCTACCACATGTACTTACTCTCATGTCTTGCCGCTCCACCTAGTACCTATTCAAAAGCAATTTCTAGAAACTTCAGCTACCTACATGTACTTACTCTCATGTCTTGCCGCTCCACCTAGTACCTATTCAAAAGCAATCTCTAGAAACTTCAGCTACCTACATGTACTTACTCTCATGTCTTGCCGCTCAACCTAGTACCTATTCAAAAGCAATCTCTAGAAACTTCAGCTACCTACATGTACTTACTCTCATGTCTTGCCGCTCAACCTAGTACCTATTCAAAAGCAATCTCTAGAAACTTCAGCTACCTACATGTACTTACTCTCATGTCTTGCCGCTCAACCTAGTACCTATTCAAAAGCAATCTCTAGATACTTCAGTTAACTACATGTACTTACTCTCATGTCTTGCCGCTCCACCTAGTACCTATTCAAAAGCAATCTCTAGAAACTTCAGCTACCTACATGTACTTACTCTCATGTCTTGCCGCTCAACCTAGTACCTATTCAAAAGCAATCTCTAGAAACTTCAGCTACCTACATGTACTTACTCTCATGTCTTGCCGCTCCACCTAGTACCTATTCAAAAGCAATCTCTAGAAACTTCAGCTACCTACATGTACTTACTCTCATGTCTTGCCGCTCAACCTAGTACCTATTCAAAAGCAATCTCTAGAAACTTCAGCTACCTACATGTACTTACTCTCATGTCTTGCCGCTCCACCTAGTACCTATTCAAAAGCAATCTCTAGAAACTTCAGCTACCTACATGTACTTACTCTCATGTCTTGCCGCTCAACCTAGTACCTATTCAAAAGCAATCTCTAGAAACTTCAGCTACCTACATGTACTTACTCTCATGTCTTGCCGCTCAACCTAGTACCTATTCAAAAGCAATCTCTAGAAACTTCAGCTACCTACATGTACTTACTCTCATGTCTTGCCGCTCAACCTAGTACCTATTCAAAAGCAATCTCTAGATACTTCAGTTAACTACATGTACTTACTCTCATGTCTTGCCGCTCCACCTAGTACCTATTCAAAAGCAATCTCTAGAAACTTCAGCTACCTACATGTACTTACTCTCATGTCTTGCCGCTCAACCTAGTACCTATTCAAAAGCAATCTCTAGAAACTTCAGCTACCTACATGTACTTACTCTCATGTCTTGCCGCTCCACCTAGTACCTATTCAAAAGCAATCTCTAGAAACTTCAGCTACCTACATGTACTTACTCTCATGTCTTGCCGCTCCACCTAGTACGTACCTATTCAAAAGCAATCTCTAGAAACTTCAGGTACTACAGCTACCTACATGTACAGTAGACAGCAGGTCAAGTTTGACACTTTGACATTTGTACTATTCTTATCTCAAAGCAATAAAGACGCTTTTTGAACTACAATGTCCAGCTGCACGTGCTGTCCACTGTAGGTACTTACTTACTCTCATGTGAGCCGCTGCACCTGGTGGTACATCTAGGTAAGAAATTAAAGAAAATAAATTATTTTCTCGACTGTCGAACCAGCGGGAGCCGGCAGACATAATTGATTTATCGATTGTTACAATCCTAATCATCGACATTCGATGACGATAAATTATAGCAACATTACCTAAGTATATGTGCGTATTAGCGGTCCTTTTCCAGAAAAACAGGAGATTTATGGGGAATATCAGTAAAAATAATTCACAATATTATTGATGTTATTGCGCCATATCTTGCTGTAATTTTTAACAAGTCCATAGATTCGGGATCATTTCCCGACCTCATGAAATGTAGTAAATTGATACCTCTGTTTAAGTCGGGAAGTAAAACTGAACCAAATAAGAACTGATCTATAGGCCGATCTCGATTCTACCAACTCTCAGCAAGATATTTGAAAAAATAATGCTCAACCAACTGCTCCTGCACTTTAATTTAAATAAATTACTTCACTCTAACAGTATGGGTTTACTAAGGGTCGTTCAACAACCGATGCGGCCGCAAGGCTGTTACGGCACATTTTCGATGCATGGGAAAAGTCACAGAATGCCATTGGTATCTTCTGTGATTTGTCAAAAGCATTTGATTGCGTTGAGCACGAGACTCTTTTACGAAAATTAGGCCACTATGGTATTAAAGAAACTGCACTCAGTCTCATTGCGTCTTATCTCAGCGATCGTATACAAAGGGTATGCATCAATGATGTTAAGTCATCCGGATCAGCCTCAGTAATGGGTGTCCCCCAAGGCTTTATTCTAGGTCCATTCATGTTTCTGGTTTATATTAATGACTTACCACATTTCGTCAAAAATGCTTGCGATATTGTACTATTTGCTGATGATACGTCTTTGATTTTTAAAGTCGATAGAACTAAAGACAATTTTGACGATGTAAATAATACTTTATCTCAAGTTTCACACTGGTTTACTATAAACAATCTACTTTTAAATGCTATAAAAACCAAGTGTGTCGAGTTTTTATTGCCCAATACAAGGATTACTAGCAACAATTTAAAGATAAGTGGTCAGCCATTGAAAACTGAGGACACAACTGTGTTCTTGGGAATAACCCTAGATGCAAGGCTTCAATGGGGCACCCATATAGCAACACTTGCTGGCAAGCTTAGCTCTGCTGCTTACGCTGTTAGGAAGATTCGACAGTTAACAGAGGTAGAAATTGTAAAAGTTGTTTATTTTGCATATTTCTATAGTATTATGTCGTATGGAATCTTACTATGGGGTAAAGCAGCTGATATTGGAAAAATTTTCATTTTACAAAAAAGGGCAATTCGCGCAATTTATAATTTAAAACCGCGGGATTCCCTTCGAGAGAAATTTAAAGAAATAGGTATTCTTACAGTAGCTTCTCAATATATCTATAACAACTTAATTTTTGTTAAGCAAAACATTCACAGTTACAGTAAAAAGTGTGAACTACACGATAGGCAATTAAGAAATAGAAATAAACTCGTGATTCCTCAATTACGCCTCAAGAAGGTCCGAAAGTCGTTTGTAGGAATGGGCGTAATGTTCTGTAACAAAATTCCAAAAGAAATCTCAGACTTGCCTTTACACAAGTTTAAGAATTCTATTAAAAATATGCTCATAAAAAAGCATACTATACAATTGAAGATTATATAAATGATAAAAAAGCATGGAGCAATTTGATTATTGGTGTTGTGTATTTGATTATTGGTGTTCAATTCGATGCTTTGATCATGGGAAGCCTGAGTATGTCACGCTCTCTTTAAACATTTCTGTGGTGGTGTCGTGTGGTGCGGGTTGTTACGTTCCCTCGAATATGGTTGAGCGAAGCAATGAAGCTGGATCATGCGTCATGCTCGTGAACGGGTGCCACCGTCGGAAATGGGGCTACTTTTGTCTGCCCTTCTTCACATGTGTAGAATTGTAAGCACCATTCCGAACCATTCCGAACCAGTGGTAGATTCATTTGTCGATTCGTAAGCACTTGTAAAGGTCCGAAAGTCGTTTGTGGGAATGAGCGTAATGTTCTATAACAAAATTCCACAAGCAATCTTAGACTTGCCTTTACACAAGTTTAAGAACTCTGTTAAAAGTATGCTCATAAAAAAGCTTATTATGCAATTTAAGTTTATATAAACGATAAAAAAGCATGGATTTAACTCGTTCCAGCAATGCGCGAGACGGCATTTCAATCATGTACATAAATAATTGTTATATTGTTATTTTTAAAAAGAGCAACCGCCGAGTTTCTTATAGGTTCTTCTCGGCTGGATCTGCATTCCGAACCTGTGGTAGATTCAAATTGACGATTCAAAAGTACTTGTAAAAGTTTATTTGAATAAAAAACTTTTCTATTCTATTCTATTCTATTTAGCTAGCCATGGTGCTGTGCAAAGAAGGTATAAGTTAAAAAGTAAATGGACGTTAAAAGTGAGTACAATGCACAAGAATAATATACAATGTGTCACAAGGTTACTGTTATAAACGGACGCCTAAAGAAAGGCAGAAATTATGTGATATATCAACGAAAATATACAGAGTTCTCAATGATTACCGTTAAAACGGACGTAGAAGGAAACCACAACGCACGAAATAAATACGACAGTATACGCGCACCACTTGATTACCATCATGAACGGCCGTACTAAGAATAGTACTATGCACGAGATACATACTACAATATACAGTGTGCCACATGAGTGCCAGTATGAGTAGACGCCCAAAGTGACCAAGAATTGTTCAAAATCGAATATCAGCATACCATGTTTAAACGTAATATCCTTACGACCAAGTCCTTAGTAAGCAAATAAAATAACAATATTCGCTATTAAACACATTGAAATCGTACAAGAAGTGGGGGACGCAATAATATACGAATATAAAATGACGCAGGAAAACGTCTGCGATGTAAATATATATATATATATATATATATATATATATATATATATATATATATATATATATATATATATATGTGTGTGTGTATGTATTGTTTGAATACCCACACGTTATCACGCCTGATCTGGTCAGCCATTGTGCGTATGTAAATGCCCAATTGTATTGATCCGAGCGCTGTTTTGCATGGACGTCGCAATGTGCGTGCGACTGCGGGTATTGTCTCAATAGCATTCATACACTCGCTTACAACACACCCAGTTAGGTTGTGAACGGCGATGTTGAACTTATGATTGAGTGGTTTATTATCATATGAGCTATGTATATTAAAATAAAACTCGTTGCAAAACTTTTTAATCCGCGCCTAACGTCAGATAGAAAAACCGTAAGGTCGATGGTTCAAACCCGACCCGTTACACTATTGTTGTACCCACTCCTAAGTCCTAGTACAAGTTTTCGGTTAATTGGACGGGAAAGGGGAATAATATTAGTTATGTTCATCATGGCTAATATTCTTTAAAAACAAGTGTAAATTGAAAATTTTAAAAACCCCCGACATTCGCCATTTAGTAGCGGCGGCCATCTTGAATTTGCAATAGTGCTATTCTACTAGTCAAGCCCTTTCATTTGATACCCATATCAAGGGAGTTGTGAAAAAATATATCATCCGCCATTTTGTAGCGGCGGCCATCTTGGACCGATTTTCATCAAACATAGCTAAGAACACTCTCGACTAATTCACCTTTCAAACAAAAAAAACCGCATTCAAATCGGTCCACCCGTTTGAGCGCCACAGGGGAACAGACAGACACACACACACACACACACACACACACACACACACACACACACACACACACACACACACACACAGACACGTCAAACTTATAACACCCCGTCGTTTTTGCGTCGGGGGTTAAAAATATGTGTAGACCAAAATTTTTTTTTCTTTAAAAAAAAATGGACTAGCCTACAGCGTTTATAGTCTGATTTTTAATTCAGTGGAATTTTGACACTTGTCATTTAAAAACAGAATGAGTTGTTTGTATGATAAATAGGGTTACTACCTGAAGTTCGATTTTACCCCAAACTAAAGTACCTGACGGATCTGTCAGGCATTTGTCATATCTACATGAGGCAATTGATTTTTATTTATAAGTAAGTTTTGAATTTATTATCTTTTTTGTGGAACTGTTTTATCTCAGGTAACATTAAGAAACGTCAGAAATCCACGGAATTAAAAATCAGGGTATAAGTAATGTTATTGTCTGACAGACATTCGCGTGTTCAAGTCCTAAGGGAAACGCGTAGCCCTTATTTCGAAGCTGCTAAGGGCATCATTATTTTCCTAATGGTCGGGTTGTGTTGGCAGTCAGTTCATGTATTTCTTTCCCACCGATGTGACAATACGTATATTTATTACTAGCCGACCCCCGCAACTTCGTTCGCGTAGATATAGGTTTTTATATAGGATCGGATCGGATCCCATAATTCTTTTATGTACCTAAACTAAATGTAACCTACGATCACCTATCTGCCATTGAAAGTTCCATCAAAATCGATCCAGCCGTTTCGGAGATTAGCTGGAACAAATAGACAGGCCGACAAACATAAATTGAAACGCACGCCAGTTTAAAATAAGCCGTACGTACATAGATCCGGGTCCCAAGTTATTTGAACCAAATAAATGTCTGTAATTTCTGAACTAAAAAAACTATGACCTTGAAATATTTACGGGACAATACTTAAAGTACTACCTTTCTAACAAAAAAAGAATGAGTAAAATCGAACTACGCGTTAATGAATTACAGCTAAATACACGTTTTAACTTTCTTCCCAAGGGAACCGTGCTGAATTTCGGGATAAAAAGTATCCTATGTCCTACGTCGGAGTATAAACTCAAATCGTACCAAGTTTCATTTGAATCCATTCAATAGTTTCGGCGTGATGCGCGGCCAAGATACAGACAGACAGACAGACAGACAGACAGACAGACAGACAGACAAAAATGAAAAAAGTTGCAGTTTTGGCTTCAGTATCGATTATAGAGTGCCCTCCGATAAAAATTTTCAAAATATCTTCAATGTACAGAATTGGATCTGTTACAGTTTTATTATATTATAGATTTACAGAATAATGTCGTGTGTGGCCTTGTTTTTATTTAAATTTTAATATAAACTACTCCGTTAAATATACATACATATATAAGCGCAATATAAATGAACTTTGAGTTGCCCAATGACTTTGTCTGTGATTTATGAATAGGATAGTTGTAATAATTATAATTTATTCTAATGTTACATTAGAAATTAAAGTAATTAAATTGTGCATTAATTCGATAAGATGAATTAGTGCATTACCACACCCCCGACACTTCACACAACGTACCTAATATACTACTTACCGAAAAAGAGCGCCATACGGAAATCGAGCGGGATAAGTAAAGGTTGACACTATATCGTAATACTACTTGGCGTACTTCTACGATAGGGACGATGACGGCGGGGGTTTCTTTACGAAGTAATATTTAGTTAGTTTTATTACCGTGTGAAATGAGGTAAATTTGGTTCCGGGAATTTTGGTTTTATATCCGTGCAGCCAGGTTGATTCTTTGTGCAAAAAATATGCCTTCGGTCACCAACAGAGTCAATATTTTGAACGATTTTTTCTAAGTATAACAAAAAAAGAACTACATTTTGTTGTATGAGTATGTTTATGTTGTGTGCTATATAATTATGGTTATTGTTTATACTGTTTTCTTCTTTCTTTTTCTTTCTAAATCATAATATACACTGATTGAAAGCAATTTACGCAATTTCATCCTTTATCTTCGATGTTCTTCATCAGACCTTCACCAAATTAAAGTGGCACTAACCTGACCATAGATATGTTGTAAATAATTAAGTTGCGATTTGTCTTTATAAATAATAATTGTCGACACTGATTTATTATCTGTGACTATTGATGCTACAGTTCTGTTGCATGTTTTATCTGTGGTGTCAAAACTCGAATTGTACTTTATCTTCTCTCGCTCTCTGCCTCGGCGTCCCGTCGGCCATTTTGTACAGTGCTAATTAAAATTAAATATAATGATCCACGGAGAATCCTCTTTTATTTCCAAGAGGTTATCGGCCCTTTTCATGCTGTAGAAGAAGTGAAGCACTGATTTTCGTCGATTGTTGGACTGCATCGGACGTTTGTGATTTGAGTGCATTACGACCGGCGTGCAGCGTGCCTAGTTGCCTACATTGCAGAGCCCATGTAAGTTACGTCAGCCACGTGTTTTAATGTACAACGTCGATATCAAGCAATGGCTTTTGGAACAAATAATCTGCATCAGAACCTACCTTTTGAAAAGCTCGAAGGCGTAAATAATTACAACTTATGGAAATTTAATATGCGACACGCCTTAATAATTGAAGACTTGTGGTCATCCGTCGAAGGCACACAGCCCGTTGATCCGAGCAAAGATTTGCGCGCACTTGCTCGAATAAGCTTGGCTGTGAAGCCAATATGTGTGCAATATATCAGAAAAGCGACCACAGCTAAACAAGCATGGGACAGTTTAAGCTCAGTTTTTGAAGACAAAGGTTTTGGGAGACGGGTAGCTTTGTTGAGACAGCTACATCGTGCGAACTACGCAGATTATAATAGTATGAACACATACTTTGAATATATAACGACTCTTGTCCAACAGTTAGCAGATATTGGCCGAACTATTGAAGACGCTGAGGTTGCAGAGATAATTTTAAGCGGCCTTCCACATGAGTATGATATAACAGTGTCTAGCCTCGAAGCTGTCGCCTGCACAGGTACAATTTCTAGTGATTTAGTGCGTACAAGATTGTTACAAGAAGAAGAACGAAGAAAAAGGTCAGAGAGCAGAGACGACCTGGCCCTGCTTTCCAAACAAAAGGCTAAAAAGGTACCTGTTTGTCATTTTTGTCACCGTCGTGGACATAAGAAGTTCCAGTGTTATAAGCTTAAAAATGAAAAGAAAGATTTAGGAACAGTGTTGGTGACTCAATGTTTTGGTGTCTTCGAGAGCAAAGACTGGATTGTGGACTCCGGCGCTTCTACACATATGTGTAAGGACTTACAGTGGTTTATTAGAATATCCAAGTGTGATAGAACTGTACAAGTTGCTAATGGTAGTACCCTAAGATGTCTAGGTTATGGTGATGTCAGGATTCCTATGAAAAATAACAAATTTCAGTTAGTTACAGATGTTCTTTATGTACCTGACCTCTCAACTAATTTAATTAGTGTTTGTAAATTATGTGAGAAGGCTTTATCTGTAAAATTTAGTAATAGTAAATGTTATGTTTTCGAAGGGGAATCGCTTGTTGTTTCTGCCACTAGACAGGGGGGAATTTATATTTTGGACAATGTTTTATATGATTCACAGGAGCATTCGCTTGCTGTTATGAATACTGTGCCAAAGCCACAAAGTTCGCTTGACACAGGGGAAGCCAAGGATACACCGGACTTATGCTTATGGCATAAGAGGCTTGGACATTTGAGTTATAATGGGGTAAGTGTTCTCCGTATACTTGCTTTTGGTATTAATGTTCGCTCGACTCAGCATGGAGTTGTCACGAATAATTGTGTGTCATGCGTTGAGGGGAAGCAAGCAGTGCAAAGGTTTCCTAGGGGTGAAGCAAGACGTTCTAAGCAGTTGTTGGAGCTCTTACATTCTGATGTGTGTGGTCCATTGCCTGTATGTAGTCTGGGTGGGTCTAGATATCTGGTAACGTTTACCGATGATTTTTCTAGAAAAACATATGGCTATTTATTGAGATATAAATCTGAAGTTTTGTCCAAATTTAAGTATTTTAAGGCAACTGTTGAGAAACAAACTGGTTGTGTAATTAAATGTCTGCGAACTGATAGGGGTGGAGAATATTGCAGTGCTGAATTCTCAAGTTATTTAAAGAGTGAGGGAATAGTTCATCAAACTACTGCTCCATATAGTCCATCTCAAAATGGTGTCTCTGAGAGGCTTAACCGAACACTTTTTGAGAAAGCTCGTTGTATGCTTCGTGAAGCCAATCTTCCTAAAGAATACTGGGGAGAAGCTATTTCTACTGCTATATATCTTAAGAACCGAAGCCCTACTGCAGCTGTTCCCAATAAAACTCCTGAGGAGGTATGGACAGGTCGCAAAGTCCACCTGAGCCATTTACGTGTTTTTGGTTGCCGTGCTATGACACTTATACCACAGGTAAAGAGAGATAAACTTGATTCAAAATCGAGAAGTTGTATCTTTGTTGGCTATTGTGAGCACACTAAAGGTTACAGATTGATTGATCCCTCAAACCCTAAGCAGATTATTGTTTCTCGAAATGTAATATTCTTTGAAAATCAATTTATAAACCACTGTGATAGTAATTATAATTATGATGATAGTAATAATATTTTTATTTATAATGATGTTGGTATGCAAAGCAACCGAATCTGTGATAGTAATGTGAATATGCAAAGCAGTATTCAAATTGAGAATAATGAGAATAATTCTGATAATAATATTAATATGGATTTGCAAAGCAATGTTCCAAATGAAGATAATATTAATAAAGATAATAATGATAGCTGTGATGCTAGTAAAAATGTAAATGATGAAGTGTTTTCTTCTCCAATTTCAGGCGAGTCTTCCTTCCAAAGTGCTGCGGGGACATCCAGCGATGGAGACGGTAACGAGTCAGATCTTACTTTAAGAAACGAAACAGTCGTTCGAGGGGAAGATTCCGTGCTAGAGGTTCCTAGTACTAGTTGCGAACGACCTGTTCGTTCTACTCGTAATAGAAAACCGGTAAAGTATCAAGATTATGACTTATCTGATTCATCAGATTTATCTTTTTTGGTCAATGGTTTTATTTATGATGAACCTCAATCCTATGATGAGGCAATGGCCAGTCCTAACAAAGACTGTTGGCTCAACGCTATGCGTGAAGAGTATAATTCACTGATTAAAAATAATGTTTGGCAGTTAGTAGATAGACCGAAGGACTGCAACATAGTAAGTTGTAAATGGGTTTTTAAATTAAAATCTGATGAGTCTGGTAACTGTACAAAATATAAAGCTCGTCTTGTGGCAAGGGGTTTTAGTCAAAAACCTGGTGTAGACTACACAGATACTTTCTCACCAGTAGTGCGACACAGTACCCTTAGAATTTTGTTTTGTATTGCTAATGAGTTAAATATGGACATTGAACATTTGGACGTAAATACAGCCTTTTTACATAGTAAACTTGACGAAAATATTTATATGGAACAGCCTACAGGTTTTTCGAATGATAAGACTAAAGTTTGTTTGTTAAAGAAAAGTTTGTATGGTCTTAAACAAGCAAGTAGACTGTGGAATAATAGTGTAAACATTTTATTGACTAACAATGGTTATGTACAGACTAAATGTGAGCCATGTGTTTATATTAATAGAAATGACAATCAATTAACGATTCTAGCATTATATGTTGACGATTTTTATATCTTTAGTAATAGTTTTAAAGAAAAGGACAAATTGTATAATTTATTAGAATCTGAATTTAGTTGTAAACGCCTAGGTGCTATAAAGAACTGTTTAGGCATAAGAATACATAGAGACAGAGCCAATGGGATTATTGTATTTGACCAGTCAGATTATATTGTCAAGTTGTTAGAACGTTTTGGTATGACAAATTGTAAAAGTGTCTCTACACCGATGGTTGTAAATAAATTAGAGAAAGGCTCAAGTGATAATATTTTAGAGGACACTGTTTATCCTTATAGAGAGTTGATTGGATGCCTCATGTATCTGTCAGTATGTTCTAGACCTGACATTACATATGCTCTTAGTCATTTAAGCCAATTTAATACAGCATTTACACGAGATCATTGGTAGGCTGCAAAGAGAATTTTAAGATATTTACATGGTACCATAAATAAGAAACTAGTTTTTGTTAAATCTGGTACTTTTAATATGTCAGTATATGCAGATGCTGATTGGGCCAATGATGTCGTGGATAGACGGTCTTATAGTGGATTTGTTGTAAAGATTGGCGACTCCACTGTATGTTGGGAGTCGCGTAAACAGCGATGTGTTGCGCTTTCAAGTACTGAAGCTGAGTACTTAGCTCTTAGTGATTCATGCAAGGAAGTATGTTTTATTAGAAATTTTATGTTTGAAATTTTTGGTAAACATAATAATTGTAGAATCTATAGTGATAATCAAAGTGCACTAAGATTGCTTGAGACTAAAGAATATTGCCACAAAAAGACTAAACATATTGACCTTCGCTATCATTATGTAAAAGATTTTGTAAGGAATAAGAATGTTATTGTGAGCTATTTGCCATCTCAGAATATGTTGGCTGACTTGTTTACAAAACCTTTATCTAATTGTAAATTTTTAGGTTTTGTTAATAATTTAGGTATGAGGAATATAGAGTCAGATATTTTATAATAAATCAGTTGTGTGCTAGAAATAATATTTTGAGGTGTTTAGCTAGTCACATAATTATGTATAAAATCATACAGCATGCTAGACATGAGATGTAACTAGAGAATTAACCTGAGTTGTTAATTTAATGTATAGTGTACTAATTATACATTGTAAAGTGTGTTTCTCATGTTACGCATGAGGGGAAGTGTTGTAAATAATTAAGTTGCGATTTGTCTTTATAAATAATAATTGTCGACACTGATTTATTATCTGTGACTATTGATGCTACAGTTCTGTTGCATGTTTTATCTGTGGTGTCAAAACTCGAATTGTACTTTATCTTCTCTCGCTCTCTGCCTCGGCGTCCCGTCGGCCATTTTGTACAGTGCTAATTAAAATTAAATATAATGATCCACGGAGAATCCTCTTTTATTTCCAAGAAGATAACAGAAACAAAACCTGTTTGCCTGACGGTATGCATGCCTAATTACATTTCATAAGTAGCTATATACATACACAAATCACACTAATATTATAAAGGCGAAAGTTTGTGTGTGTGTGTATGTTTGTTACTCTTTAAAGCCGCAACTACTGAACCGATTTGGCTGAAATTTTGAATGTAGATAGATTATGCCCTGACTTAATACATAAACTACTTTTTATCCGGGAAAAAATCCACAATTCCCACGGGATTTTGAAAATCGAAATTCGAAATCTACAGCTACAGCTATAAGTAGATTACTATAGCAAACTTCCTTGAGAGTTAGTATAAAGGTTGGAGTGGGAGTTGGAGTTGTAGTAAGGGAGTGGGAACGGGAACCGGAAATCCACGATTCCCACGGGATTTGTTTAAAACCGAAATTCACGCGGGCGAAGCTGCGGGCAGATGCTAGTATATTATAATATCCGTCTAAACCTTTTTTTTATGTAGAGATATCGTCTGGTATATTGTCACAGTAGGTCTAGGTAGGCGTTCAATCAACGAAGTGAGAATAAATGCGCTTGCGGTTCTGTTCCCACGGCTCACATGTGCGGGTAAAAGTCGATGTGAAGAATAGAAATTATTACATTTCTTACACCTAATTCATTTCCGCCTTTCGTTAGTTAATTGCGACCTTGGGGTTTAGCTGATTATAGAAAGCATTCGTATCTACCGAAACAGTTCGATCGTTGATATAATCCTAATTTTATCATTGATTAATTCATTATCATTGAGTTATCATTGACTAGATGTCTGCGATTTCGTTCATGTAGTTTCATGTTTCTTAAATATTCCGTGGGAACTCTTTGATTTTCCTCAAGTATATTATAAATATGCTATAACTCCGTTGTTTTGTTGCGGTGTGATTTGAGTACAAATGCGTGAAAAATATCATACTATCCCGCGAAGATTGTTTGTTTTTATTTTTTACATTTACGAAGAAGAGATAGCTTCAGCAATAACGCAGCCTTTGCATACTACCTTATTTATATTTTTTGACCTATCCTCTAATCTAAATATTTCTTTTCTGGTGTGTAATAAATTGTTTTTATCTACTCTCATATCATAAAATTCCGAATATGAAATCAAAATGTGTCATATATTGGACTACTTTATTCACATACATCTATAATATTTAAAAAAAAAAATTAAAAAAGTTCATTATAACACTACTTTGTTAGGAAATTATTGCAAAACAATGTTATAAAATAATTTTTTCTACATTATAGTACAGGCACTGGGTTCTGGTATTTTTGAGCCATGCCGGGTGTTTATTATTATTATTATTATTTAATACTTTATTGTACACCAAAAAAACATAAATTAAACAAAAGAAACATTTTAAAAGAAATAGGTACAATAGTTAGTTTACAATAGTTAGTTAGTTTAGTTTTGTTACTTACAATGATTATCCCGCTATCAAAGTTACCCTATTACTACTACTGCGAAAGTGTGGCGGTAGCATGATGCGGCCAGAGGACCGAGTGTAGTGCTACCATAATTGACCATAGACGCACTGCACGCACCGCACATTCGAAATTGACAATTGACAATTTTGGCGCCTATTATTTAAATTTTTAATTTATTATTTATTTACTATTCAGTTTTTGTAACTCAAAATTTAGCAAGTGATTTTTGTTGCGCGGAAAAATGTCTAGCAGTGATACTGAAGAGAATTTAACTCCACCAGACATTCTGGAAATAGCATCGGGAATGACAAATAATCTTTTGCCAGCAAAATCAAAGAAAATTTACGATAAATGTTACCAAGATTTTATGAGTTGGAAAATTTTGAAAAAAGCCACTTCATTTTCAGAAAATGTAATGCTAGCATATTTCCAAGAATTATCAAATAAATTTAAGTCTTTGTCCTTATGGGCTAAATACTCAATGCTCAAAAGTATATTGAGTATCAACCAAATCGATATTGCTAAATACACAAGACTGATTGCTGTTTTAAAAAGAAAATTGCAGGGCTTTAAGGGAAAAAAAGCAAAAACGTTCTCCCCTGAAGAATTGAGTACATTTATAAATTGCAATATCCAAAACATGAATACTTATTATAATAAATAATTTTGTTAATTTCTTAGTCTTTTCTTTTATACGTAAGATACCTATTGATGAGCTTAGATAAAGTAGTGTATGAAACTCTACATAATTAGTTATTAAAACACTCGTGTAATACTATTAAAAAACTCGCCTGCGGCTCGTTTTTTAAACTAACACTCGTGTTTTAATAACCTCTATTATGCAACCGTTTCATAAACTACTATTTTTCCATCCTATTAATTAATTTTTAACCCCCGACGCAAAAACGACGGGGTGTTATAAGTTTGACGTGTCTGTGTGTGTGTGTGTGTGTGTGTGTGTGTGTCTGTCTGTTCCCCTGTGGCGCTCAAACGGGTGGACCGATTTGAATGCGGTTTTTTTTGTTTGAAAGGTGCATTAGTCGAGAGTGTTCTTAGCTATGTTTGATGAAAATCGGTCCAAGATGGCCGCCGCTACAAAATGGCGGATGATATATTTTTTCACAACTCCCTTGATATGGGTATCAAATGAAAGGGCTTGACTAGTAGAATAGCACTATTGCAAATTCAAGATGGCCGCCGCCACTAAATGGCGAATGTCGGGGGTTTTTTAAATTTTCAATTTACACTTGTGTACTATTGTGTACTCACTTACGCAACTTAAAAAGCTATATGTACTTAAGTATAAAGATTACTTCGATACGTACTTTGTGTAATAATTTTCATAGTTCTAACTATAGATCGTGATTAGATTAGAAGATATATTTTCACAATTGCCTATAGTTATTAGCCGTACCAAAGAATATTGAGCAATGATATTCCTTTTTTATCTATGGCCGTACTAATTGCGTGCCTCGCAATAAATAAACTAATAAACGGAAGCAAAGCCCCGTCTGTTTGGATTCGATAAAGTTTAGTTTACAACATAATACGGTAATTGACTTCAATGTCAATTGTGCGTATTCAATAAACCTCAAAGATTTTAGATAAAATCGTGCGCGCTACCAGAACCTTAGTTTTTTAACTTTAATTGATCTATTAGGGTAGTCAGATGCCATGACAGGTGCTGTCTGCCGTGTCTTGAATTCTTGATCAAGTATTGCGATAATGCTCACTTTACGGACCAAGGGTCGTAACCTTTACGGAGGCCGGATGTCAGATTGTCTTTACGCAATCGACTTTAAATGTTGAATGAATAATTAAACTTAATGAATGGATTAAGGATTTCAATATTAAGCAACCAAAATAAGCATGTTACATTTAACATCCGAGGCATGGGGATGCGTACGCCGCCATCTTTGAAACTACGGGCTGCAACTGGGAATTTATTGTCAGAAAAACCCAACATTTTTTAGCCCGACCCGTGATTCGAACCTAGAACCTCATGATCCACAAGTCACAACCTAACAAGTTATTTATTAGACCAACGAGGCAGTTATATTGCATAATTAATAATTTGGGATAGCAAGCATAGTTCAAACCATTTTGATTCTTGTTAGAGCACAATAGACATTAGATTGATATAAGTGTATCAAGATTAACCGATATATTGTTTCATTTGATAGTGATGTTTGAACTAGTTGAATCGCTATGTGAACTATTTAATTGCCGATTTGTTTGGTATTTAATTGGCATTTGAGTGGCTGTTAAGTAATGAGTGGATTAAATCATCATTTGTGACCGTTTCTAATCGTTCATCACGAATAATGTGATTATTTATGAGGTGGAATATAATAATACTAGTATGGCGCGTGGGTGCGCGGCCCGCTAAAGCGGACCGCGAGGTTTTGCTTTTGGATATTTTGGTTTGAGCAGCCTCCACCTATCTTTCCCATATTCCTAACCCTCGATCATTATCACTCCCCATATTTTTTCTCCGAATTATTTGTCAGAATGAGAGTTCTTCCATAAAAACAAATTTTGAATAGAAACTGTATCAAAGTCTTGCATAGGTACCAACTTCAATATTCGTCGTATATGTTGTATAGATAAATAAATTCCATCATCTTGTTTTTTTTTCTATTTATCAAGTAAACCATGTCTTGATGATCTTTTGCCTAAAAACCACTGTTCCATCTTTTATAATCAGTAATATAGACACCGACGAAATTTGTATGGCCGCCATCTTGAATCCACCATTTTGGTATTTTTTTTTAGATCACTGCCAATTGGATGAGGTTTCAAGTAATTTTTGATTGAGCACCTCTCACCTATCTTTAATACCCTGACCGTGCTCCTTACCCGTCTCCAAAATCTTCAATCATCAGCTCTCTCCATATTTTTCCACCGCATGAATTTTTGTCTTGTATACGAAACCATCACTAAAAAAACTTTTTGTGTGAAAACATAAATTCCGCCATCTTGTTTTTTTCTGTTCATCTATTAGATTTTTAGTTCTTGATCATCTTTTGCCAAGAAACCACTCTTCCATCTTTTATACTTGGTGAGATAGACACCGACGAAATTTGTATAGCCGCCATCTTGAATCCGCCATTTTGTTTTTTTTTTCAGCTCAGTGCTAATTGGATGAGGTTTTGAGTAATTTTTGTTTGAGCACCTCCCATCTATCTGCCATACCCTGCCCGGGCTCCTCAACCATCTTCCAAACCCTCAATCATCATGTCTTCCCATATTTTTCATTGAGAGTTCTCCAAAGAACCGCATCAAAGCCTTGCATAGTTTACAACTTGTAGTCTCTTCAATATTCGCCATACATTTTCTTTGGAAAAATAAATTCCGCCATTTTGATTTTTTTTTCTACTCATCGAGTAGACCTTTGGCTCCTGATCATCTTTTCCGAAGAAATCACTCTTCCATCTTTTATATCCTCCGAGATGGACACGGACAAAATTTGTATGGCGGCCATCTTTTTCTCGCCATTTTGAATTTTTTTTCGGCTCACTGCCAATTGGATGACGTTTTGAGTGACATTTGCTCGAGCACCTCCCACCTATCTTCAATACCTTAAGCGTGCTCTTCACCCGTCTCCCAAATCCTCAATCATCAGCTCTCTCCATATTTTTGTTCCGAATGAATTTTTGTCCTCTATACGAAACCATTAACGAAAAAAAAATTTTTCATACAAAATTTTACAGGAGGGGTGATCAATCAGTCAGTGAATGAGCACGAGCAGCTATATATATATTAACTAGTAGGGCGCGTGGGTGCGCGGCCCGCAAGCGGACCGCAAGGTTTCGCTTTCGGGTATTTTGGTTTGAGCAGCCTCCACCTATCTCTCCCATATTCCTAATCCTCGATCATTATCACTCTCCATATTTTTTCTTCGAATCATTCTGCTCATCAAGTAGATCTTCAGTTCTTGATCATCTTTTGTCAAGAAACCACTCTTCCATCTTTTATACTTGGTGAGATAGACACCGACGAAATTTGTATAGCCGCCATCTTGATCCGCCATTTTGATTTTTTTTCAGCTCAGTGTCAATTAGATGAGGTTTTGAGTAATTTTTGTTTCAGCACCTCCCATCTATCTACAATACCCTGCCCGGGCTCCTCAACCATCTTCCAAACCTTCAATCATCATGTCTTCCCATATTTTTCTTTGAGAGTTCTCCAAAGAACCGCATCAAAGCCTTGCATAATGCAGAACTTGTAGTCTCTTCAATATTCGCCATACATTTTCTATGGAAAAATAAACTCCGCCATTTTGAATTTTTTTTCTATTCATCAATTAAACCTTCGGACCCTGATCATCTTTTGTGAAGAAACCACTCTTCCATCTTTTATACCCTCCGAGATGGACACCGACGAAATTTGTATGGCGGCCATCTTTTTTTCGCCATTTTGAATTTTTTTTCAACTGACAGCCAATTGGATGACGTTTCGAGTGACATTTGCTCGAGCAACCCCCACCTATCTTCAATACCTTAAGCGTGCCCATCGCTCGTCTTTGAAATCCTCAATCATCAGCTCTCTCCATATTTTTGTTCCGAATGAATTTTTGTCCTCTATACGAAACCATTAGTGAAAAAAAAATTTTTCATACAAAATTTTACAGGAGGGGTGATCAATCAGTGAGTCAGTCAATGAATCAGCACGAGCAGCTATATAAATTATATATTAACTAGTTGCTCGGTGTGCGAGCTGCTAAAGCAGCTCGCGGGGACGTTCTACGTTACATAACATGGGGCTGCACCCTATAATTTCAAAGATATAAGCATTTAAAAATTGATCACGTGAGTACATAGACATCGCAAAAATAAGAAGTTTGAGTAATAATAACATGGGGTTGCACCCTATAGTTTCGGAGATATAAGCTTTTAAAAATCTGATCACGTGAACATCTAGACATCGCGAAAGTAAGTTTGAGTACCAACAACATGGGGCTCGACCCTATAGTTCCGTAGATATAAGCTTTTAAAATCTGACTACGTAAACACACAGACATCGTGAAAATAAGAATTTTGCGTACCAACAACATGGGACTGTACCCTATAGTTTTGGAGATATAAGCTTTTAAAAATCTGACCACGTAAGCATACAGACATCGCGAAAATAAGAAGTTTGAGTACCAACAACATGGAGCTGCACCCTATAGTTTCGGAGATATAAGCTTTTAAAAGTCTGACCACGTAAGCACACAGACATCGCGTAAATAAGAAGTTTGAGTACCAACTACCTAAATGGGGCTTCACCATATAGTTTCGGATATAAGCTTTTAAAAATCTGACCACGTGAGCATAAAGACGAAGATAAGAAGGAGTACCAACAACATGGGGCTGCACTCTATCCTTCTGTATCCTTCACTTGTCTCCAAAATCCTCAATCATCAGCTCTCGCCATATTTTTTCACCGAATGAATTTTTGTCTTATCTGTGAAACCATTTGTGAAAAAAAAAATCATATAAAATTTTACAGGAGGAAATTTTTAGGGAAATCTCGAAAAGTCCCCGGTCGGTCCTTAGTCGGTCCCTAGTCGGTCGCTAGTCGGTCCCTAGTCGGTCCCTAGTCGGTCCGTAGTCGGTCCATAGGCGGTCCGTAGTCGGTCCCTAGTCGGTCCGTAGTTGGTCCCTAGTCGGTCCGTAGTCGGTCCCTAGTCGGTCCATAGTCGGTCCGTAGTCGGTCCGTAGTCGGTCCGTAGTCGGTACGTAGTCGGTCCGTAGTCGGTCCTTAGTCGGTCCCTAGTCGGTCCATAGTAGGTCTCTCGTCGGTCCGTAGTCGGTCCATAGTCGGTCCGTAGTCGGTCTGTAGTCGGTCCGTAGTCAGTCCGTAGTCGGTCCCTAGTCGATCTCTAGTCGGTCCGTAGTCGGTCCCTAGTCGGTCCCTAGTCGGTCCCTAGTCGGTCCGTAGTCGGTCCCTAGTCGGTCTACCCTAGTGGGCCGTAGTCGGTCCGTAGTCGGTCTCTAGTCGGTCCGTAGTCGGTCCCTACTCGGTCCCTAGTCGGTCCCTAGTCGGTCCCTAGTCGGTCCCTAGTCGGTCCGTAGTCGGTCCCTAGTCGGTCCGTAGTCGGTCCCAGTCGGTCTCTAGTCGGTCCGTAGTCGGTCCCTACTCGGTCCCTAGTCGGTCCCTAGTCGGTCCCTAGTCGGTCCCTAGTCGGTCCGTAGTCGGTCCCTAGTCGGTCCGTAGTCGGTCCCAGTCGGTCTGTAGTCGGTCCGTAGTCGGCCCGTAGTCAGTCCGTAGTCAGTCCGTAGTCGGTCCGTAGTCGGACCGTAGTCGGTCCGTAGTCGGTCCGTAGTCGGTCCGTAGTCGGTCCCTAGTCGGTCCCTAGTCGGTCCGTAGTCGGTCCCTAGTCGGTCCGTAGTCGGTCTACCCTAGTCGGTCCGTAGTCGGTCCCTAGTCGGTCTCTAGTCGGTTCGTAGTCAATCCCTAGTCGGTCCCTAGTCGATCCGTAGTCGGTCCCTAGTCGGTCCCTAATCGGTCCGTAGTCGGTCCGTAGTCGGTCCCTAGTCGGTCCCTTGTCGGTCCGTAGTCGGTCAGTAGTCGGTCCGTAGTCGGTCCGTAGTCGGTCCCTAGTTGGTCCGTAGTCGGTCCCTAGTCGGTCCCTAGTCAGTCCCTAGTCGGTCCTTAGTCGGTCCATAGTCGGTCCATAGTCGGTCCCTAGTCGGTCTCTAGTCGGTCCGTAGTCGGTCCCTAGTCGGTCCCTAGTCGGTCCGTAGTCGGTCTCTAGTCGGTCCGTAGTCGGTCCCTAGTCGGTCTACCCTAGTCGGCCGTAGTCGGTCCGTAGTCGGTCTCTAGTCGGTCCCTAGTCGGTCCCTAGTCGGTCCCTAGTCGGTTCCTAGTCGGTTCCTAGTCGGTCCGTAGTCGGTCCCTAGTCGGTCCCTAGTCGGTCCGTAGTCGTTCCGTAGGCGGTCTCTAGTCGGTCCGCAGTTGGACCCTAGTCGGTCCCTAGTCGGTCCGAAATAAATTCCTCCATTTTGAATTTTTTTTTCTAGTGATCAGGGTCCGAAGGTCCTGATCATCTTTTGATAAGAAACCACTCTTCCAACTTTTATACCCTTTGAGATGGACACTGATGAAATTTGTATGGCGGCCATCTTTTTTCCGCCATTTTTAATATTTTTCCAGCTCACTGCCAATTGGAAGCCGTTTCGAGTGACATTTGCTCGAGCACCTCCCACCTATCTTCAATACCTTAAGCGTGCCCTTCACCCGTCTCCGAGTTCCTCAATCATCAGCTCTATCCATATTTTATTCTGAATACATTTTTGTCTTTTTTGTGAAACCATTTGTGAAAAAAAAAAATTTCATACAAAATTTTACAGGAGAAAATTTTTGGGGAAAATCTCGTAAACTACCCCGAAAGTGGCAACACTGTTTACATTTATCGATTTTGCCGGTTAAGTTACACAGTCGATTCATACATTTCAACTTTCCGAAATGTTGCCAACTGCCTCAAAAACATGTTCAAAATCAATTCCAAAACAAATAAAATACAAAATTGCCGTCAACTCATTTTACTGATTTATTTTAGAAAGTTGAATAATTTTTCCATTAAGTACAGGAGATACCGCTCCTGATGACGTTTCAAGTTTTCATCTCGCTCGCACACAGGCGAAATGATCACCCCTGAAAAAAGGCCGTATCGCGAAAACAACTTTTTCTTTGATAATTTTCAGTCCCTGGCGATAAAAATATCCAAATTTCGTTTGTACAGGTAAAAAATGTAGTTGCTCATACTCGGATTTTGCAAAAAGTTCGTATTTCGATTTTTTAATTTTTGGGGTAGATCTTGAAATTTCCCCAAAAATGGGGTATTTTTTTCACCAATATATACTTCAAGTCTGTACATACAATAGCTTCATAAAAGTAGAAACGCTCCGATGTTGTCAACTGTGAGTAATTTGAATTTTAAAATTGCGTTTTTTCGTACCTCAAACTTAATGGCCGCCACGACAGCCGCCATCTTGAATATTTAAAAACCACTCCCAATCTGTCAAAATACAGGATAATCGTAGACGGAATCAGGAAAAAAATATTATCCTCAACTAACCCGTTTCGGTGCTGTGGCGCCGCGGTTCGGGGTCGAAAAATCGAAAATTTGAAAGACAACAGCTAAGCCGCCATCTTGTTTTTTAAATTTTTTCTACTTTTTCTATTAATCGTTTTCTGATTTCTTCTAGAATTGCGAGTTTTAACGAAATCGGTAGGAAAACAAAAAAGTTACAAAAATCACGTCGGCCACCATCTTGTTTTTATTTGAGCAGCCCTTTTCTATCTACAATACCTTTTCCAGGCTCCCCAACCATCTTACTAACCCTCAATCATCATGTTTTCCCATATTTTTCTGTGAGAATTCGCTGAAGAACCGCATCAAAGGCAATTCAATATTCACCATACATTTTCTATGAAAAAATTAATTCCACCATTTTGAATTTTTTTTCTATTCATCAAGTAGACCTTCGGATTTTGATCATCTTTTACTAAGAAACCACTCTTCCATCTTTTATACCCTCCGAGATGGATACCGATGAAATTTGTATGGCGGCCATCCTCCCACCTATCTTTAATACCTTCAGCGTGCCCTTCACCCGTCTCCGAAACCCTCAATCATCAGCTCTCTCCATATTTTTTTCGGAATAAATTTTTGTCTTCTTTGTGAAACCATTAGTGAAAAAAAATTTTTTCATACAAAATTTTACAGGAGGAAATTTTTGGGGAAATCTCAAAAACTACCCTAAATGTGGCAACACTGTGTACGTACCTCGATACTGCTAGTTGAGATACACAATCGATTCATACAAGTCAACTTTCTAAAATGTTGCCAACTGCCTCAAAAACATGATCAAAATTTTCAAAAACACCCAACAACAATACAAAATGGCCGCCAACTCGTTTGATATAAATAATTCACATAGTTTTATAATTTTTTCAATAAATACAGTACATACCGCTCCTGGTGACGTTTTAATTTTTTATCTCGCTCGCACCCAGGCGAAATGATTGCCCCTGACAAAAGACCATGTCGCGAAAATCACTATTTCTTTGATAAATTCCAGTGTTGCCAGTCCATGAGGACAAAAATACTCAAATGTCATTGGTACAAGTAAAACAAATGGTTGCTCATACTCAAATTTTGCAAAAAGTCCGTATTTCGATTTTTTAATTTTTGGGGTAAATCTTGAAATTTCCCCAAAAGTGGGGTATTTTTTTTACCACCAATTTATACCTCAAATCTATACATACAATCGCTTCATAGAAGTCGAAACGCTCCGATGTTGCCAACTGTGAGAAAATTTAATTTTAAAATTGCGTTTTTTCGTACCTCAAACCAAATGGCCGTCACAACAGCCGCCATCTTGAATTTTTAAAAACCACTCCCGTTCTGTCAAAATACAGGATAGTTGTAAGCGGAAACAAGAAAAAAATATTATCCTCAATTACCCCGTTACGGAGCTGTGGTGCCGCGGTTTGGGGTCGAAAAATCAAAAATTTTAAAAATCTAAATCTCGGCCGCCATCTTGTTTTTCCAATTTTTTACACTTTTTCTAATAATCATTTACTAATTTCTTAATAACCTGCGAATTTTAACGAAATCGGTTGAAAAACAAAAAAGTTACAAAAATTACGTCGGCCGCCATCTTGTTTTTCTGAAATGTCATAATTTTTCCCTACTCGACTCCCGCACCCGAACATATCTCCCATACATTATTGTATCGTTTTCTGTCTCTTTCTAGGAGAACAATTATGTCAATGAGTCAGTCAGTCAGTCAGTCAGTCAGTGGTAATCGAGCTATATATATTATAACTAGTTGCTCGGTGCGCGAGCTGCTAAAGCAGCTCGCGGGGGGGGCTTTCGACATTTGATATTCATCTTCCAAACCCTCAATCATCATGTCTGCCCATATTTTACTTGAGAGTTCTCCAAAGAACCGCATCAAAGCCTTGTATAGTCAATATTCGCCATACATTTTCTATGGAAAAATAAACTCTGCCATTTTGATTTTTTTTTCCATTCATCAAGTAGACTTTCGGATTTTGATCATCTTTTGCTAAGAAACCACTCTTCCATCTTTTATACCCTCCGAGATGGATACCGATGAAATTTGTATGGCCGCCTTCTTTTTTTCGCCATTTTGAATTTTTTTTCAGTTCACTCCCAATTGGACGACGTTTCGAATGACATTTGCTCGAGCACCCCCCACCTATCTTCAATACCTTAAGCGTGCCCTTCACCCGTCTCCGAAACCCTCAATCATCAGCTCTCTCCATATTTCTTTCTGAATAAATTTTTGTCTTTGTGAAACCATTAGTGAAAAAAAAAAACTTTCATACAAAATTTTACAGGAGGAAATTTTTGGGGAAATCTCAAAAAGTCCCCGGTCGGTCCTTAGTTGGTCCCTAGTCGGTCGCTAGTCGGTCCCTAGTCGGTCCATTATCGGTCCGTAGTCGGTCCCTGGTCGGTCCGTAGTCGGTCCGTAGTCGGTCCCTAGTCGGTCCCTAGCCGGTTCGTAGTCGGTCCCTAGTCGGTCCTTTGTCGGTCCCTAGTCGGTCCATTGTCAGTCCCTAGTCGGTCTCTAGTCGGTCCATAGTCGGTCCGTAGTCGATCCGTAGTCGGTCCTTTGTCGGTCCCTAGTCGGTCCATTGTCAGTCCCTAGTCGGTCCGTAGTCGGTCCCTAGTCGGTCTACCTAAGTCGGTCCGTAGTCGGTCCGTAGTCGGTCCGCAGTCGGTCTCTAGTCAGTCCGTAGTCGGTCCGTAGTCGGTCCCTGGTCGGTCCGTAGTCGGTCCGTAGTCGGTCCCTAGTCGGTCCCTAGCCGGTTCGTAGTCGGTCCCTAGTCGGTCCTTTGTCGGTCCCTAGTCGGTCCATTGTCAGTCCCTAGTCGGTCTCTAGTCGGTCCGTAGTCGGTCCGTAGTCGATCCGTAGTCGGTCCTTTGTCGGTCCCTAGTCGGTCCATTGTCAGTCCCTAGTCGGTCTCTAGTCGGTCCGTATAGTCGGTCCCTAGTCGGTCCCTAGTCGATCCGTAGTCGCTCCCTAATCGGTCTCTAGTCGGTCCGTAGTCGGTCCCTAGTCGGTCCCTAGTCGGTCTCTAGTTGGTCAGTAGTCGGTCCCTAGTCGGTCTCTAGTCGGTCCGTAGAAGGTCC
The DNA here is from genome assembly GCA_920104075.1 of Melanargia galathea. Taxonomy (NCBI): domain Eukaryota; kingdom Metazoa; phylum Arthropoda; class Insecta; order Lepidoptera; family Nymphalidae; genus Melanargia; species Melanargia galathea. The sequence goes on from OV049865.1 coordinate 1,201,879, forward strand.
GTAGTCGGTCCCTAGTCGGTCCCTAGTTGGTCTCTAGTCGGTCCGTAGTCGGTCCGTAGTCAGTCCGTAGTCGGTCCCTAGTCGGACCGTAGTCGGTCCGTTGTTGGTCCGTAGTCGGTCCGTAGTCGGTCCGTAGTCGGTCGGTAGTCGGTCCGTAGTCGGTCCCTAGTCGGTCCGTAGTCGGTCCCTAGTCGGTCTACCCTAGTCGGTCCGTAGTCGGTCCGTAGTCGGTCTCTAGTCAGTCCCTAGTCGGTCCGTAGTCAGTCCCTAGTCGGTCCCTAGTCGGTCCTTAGTCGGCCCCTAATCGGTCCATAGTCGGTCCCTAGTCGGTCCGTAGTCGGTCCATAATCGGTCCGTAGTCGGTCCCTAGTCGGTTCGTAGTCGGTCCCTAGTCGGTCCCTAGTCGATCCGTAGTCGGTCTACCCTAGTCAGTCCCTAGTCGGTCCATAGTCGGTCCGTAGTCGGTCCCTAGTCGGTCCGTAGTCGATCCCTAGTCAGTCTCTAGTTGGTCCCTAGTCGGTCCCTAGTCGGTCCCTAGTCGGTCCCTAGTCGGTCCGTAGTCGGTTTACCCTAGTCGGTCCGTAGTCGGTCCGTAGTCGGTCCCTAGTCGGTCTCTAGTTGGTCCGTAGTCGGTCCCTAGTTGGTCCGTAGTCAGTCCGTAGTCGGTCCGTAGTCGGTCCGTAGTCGGTCCCTAGTCGGTCCCTAGTCGGTCTCTAGTCGGTTCGTAGTCTGTCCCTAGTCGGTCCCTAGTCGGTCCGTAGTCGGTCCGTTGTTGGTCCGTAGTCGGTCCGTAGTCGGTCCGTAGTCGGTCGGTAGTCGGTCCGTAGTCGGTCCCTAGTCGGCCCGTAGTCGGTCCCTAGTCGGTCTACCCTAGTCGGTCCGTAGTCGGTCCGTAGTCGGTCTCTAGTCAGTCCCTAGTCGGTCCGTAGTCAGTCCCTAGTCGGTCCCTAGTCGGTCCTTAGTCGGTCCCTAATCGGTCCATAGTCGGTCCCTAGTCGGTCCGTAGTCGGTCCATAATCGGTCCGTAGTCGGTCCCTAGTCGGTTCGTAGTCGGTCCCTAGTCGGTCCCTAGTCGATCCGTAGTCGGTCTACCCTAGTCAGTCCCTAGTCGGTCCATAGTCGGTCCCTAGTCGGTCCTTAGTCGGTCCCTAATCGGTCCATAGTCGGTCCCTAGTCGGTCCGTAGTCGGTCCATAATCGGTCCGTAGTCGGTCCCTAGTCGGTCCCTAGTCGGTCCGTAGTCGGTTTACCCTAGTCGGTCCGTAGTCGGTCCCTAGTCGGTCCCTAGTCGGTCCCTAGTCGGTCCTTAGTCGGTCCCTAATCGGTCCATAGTCGGTCCCTAGTCGGTCCGTAGTCGGTCCATAATCGGTCCGTAGTCGGTCCCTAGTCGGTCCCTAGTCGGTCCCTAGTCGGTCCCTAATCGGTCCGTAGTCGGTTTACCCTAGTCGGTCCATAGTCGGTCCGTAGTCGGTCTCTAGTCGGGGTCTGTAGTTGGTCCCTAGTTGGTCTCTAGTCGGTCCATAGTCGGTCCGTAGTCGGTCCCTAGTCGGTCCGTAGTCGATCCCTAGTCAGTCTCTAGTTGGTCCCTAGTCGGTCCCTAGTCGGTCCCTAGTCGGTCCCTAGTCGGTCCCTAGTCGGTCCCTAGTCGGTCCCTAGTCGGTCCGTAGTCGGTTTACCCTAGTCGGTCCGTAGTCGGTCCGTAGTCGGTCCCTAGTCGGTCTCTAGTTGGTCCGTAGTCGGTCCCTAGTTGGTCCGTAGTCAGTCCGTAGTCGGTCCGTAGTCGGTCCGTAGTCGGTCCCTAGTCGGTCTCTAGTCGGTTCGTAGTCTGTCCCTAGTCGGTCCCTAGTCGGTCCGTAGTCGGTCCGTTGTTGGTCCGTAGTCGGTCCGTAGTCGGTCCGTAGTCGGTCGGTAGTCGGTCCGTAGTCGGTCCCTAGTCGGTCCGTAGTCGGTCCCTAGTCGGTCTACCCTAGTCGGTCCGTAGTCGGTCCGTAGTCGGTCTCTAGTCAGTCCCTAGTCGGTCCGTAGTCAGTCCCTAGTCGGTCCCTAGTCGGTCCTTATTCGGTCCCTAATCGGTCCATAGTCGGTCCCTAGTCGGTCCGTAGTCGGTCCATAATCGGTCCGTAGTCGGTCCCTAGTCGGTTCGTAGTCGGTCCCTAGTCGGTCCCTAGTCGATCCGTAGTCGGTCTACCCTAGTCAGTCCCTAGTCGGTCCGTAGTCGGTCCCTAGTCGGTCCCTAGTCGGTCTCTAGTCGGTTCGAAGTCTGTCCCTAGTCGGTCCCTAGTCGGTCCCTAGTCGGTCCGTAGTCGGTCCCTAGTCGGTCTACCCTAGTCGGTCCGTAGTCGGTCCGTAGTCGGTCTCTAGTCAGTCCCTAGTCGGTCCGTAGTCAGTCCCTAGTCGGTCCCTAGTCGGTCCTTAGTCGGTCCCTAATCGGTCCATAGTCGGTCCCTAGTCGGTAAGTAGTCGGTCCATAATCGGTCCGTAGTCGGTCCCTAGTCGGTTCGTAGTCGGTCCCTAGTCGGTCCCTAGTCGATCCGTAGTCGGTCTACCCTAGTCAGTCCCTAGTCGGTCCATAGTCGGTCCGTAGTCGGTCCCTAGTCGGTCCGTAGTCGATCCCTAGTCAGTCTCTAGTTGGTCCCTAGTCGGTCCCTAGTCGGTCCCTAGTCGGTCCCTAGTCGGTCCCTAGTCGGTCCCTAGTCGGTCCCTAGTCGGTCCCTAGTCGGTCCGTAGTCGGTTTACCCTAGTCGGTCCGTAGTCGGTCCGTAGTCGGTCCCTAGTCGGTCTCTAGTTGGTCCGTAGTCGGTCCCTAGTTGGTCCGTAGTCAGTCCGTAGTCGGTCCGTAGTCGGTCCGTAGTCGGTCCCCAGTCGGTCCCTAGTCGGTCTCTAGTCGGTTCGAAGTCTGTCCCTAGTCGGTCCCTAGTCGGTCCGTAGTCGGTCCGTTGTTGGTCCGTAGTCGGTCCGTAGTCGGTCCGTAGTCGGTCGGTAGTCGGTCCGTAGTCGGTCCCTAGTCGGTCCGTAGTCGGTCCCTAGTCGGTCTACCCTAGTCGGTCCGTAGTCGGTCCGTAGTCGGTCTCTAGTCAGTCCCTAGTCGGTCCGTAGTCAGTCCCTAGTCGGTCCCTAGTCGGTCCTTAGTCGGTCCCTAATCGGTCCATAGTCGGTCCCTAGTCGGTCCGTAGTCGGTCCATAATCGGTCCGTAGTCGGTCCCTAGTCGGTTCGTAGTCGGTCCCTAGTCGGTCCCTAGTCGATCCGTAGTCGGTCTACCCTAGTCAGTCCCTAGTCGGTCCATAGTCGGTCCCTAGTCGGTCCCTAGTCGGTCCCTAGTCGGTCCTTAGTCGGTCCCTAATCGGTCCATAGTCGGTCCCTAGTCGGTCCGTAGTCGGTCCATAATCGGTCCGTAGTCGGTCCCTAGTCGGTCCCTAGTCGGTCCCTAGTCGGTCCGTAGTCGGTTTACCCTAGTCGGTCCGTAGTCGGTCCGTAGTCGGTCTCTAGTCGGGGTCTGTAGTTGGTCCCTAGTCGGTCTCTAGTCGGTCCATAGTCGGTCCGTAGTCGGTCCCTAGTCGGTCCGTAGTCGATCCCTAGTCGGTCCGTAGTCGGTCCATAGTCGGGTCTTAGTCGGTCCCTAGTCGATCCGTAGTCGGTCTACCCTAGTCAGTCCCAAGTCGGTCCGTAGTCGGTCCCTAGTCGGTCCCTAGTCGGTCCCTAGTCGGTCCCTAGTCGGTCCCTAGTCAGTCATTAGTCGGTCCCTAATCGGTCCATAGTCGGTCCCTAGTCGGTCCGTAGTCGGTCCATAATCGGTCCGTAGTCGGTCCCTAGTCGGTCCCTAGTCGGTCCCTAGTCGGTCCCTAGTCGGTCCGTAGTCGGTTTACCCTAGTCGGTCCGTAGTCGGTCCGTAGTCGGTCCCTAGTCGGTCTCTAGTTGGTCCGTAGTCGGTCCCTAGTTGGTCCCTAGTCGGTCCGTAGTCGGTCCATAATCGGTCCGTAGTCGGTCCCTAGTCGGTCCCTAGTCGGTCCCTAGTCGGTCCGTAGTCGGTTTACCCTAGTCGGTCCGTAGTCGGTCCGTAGTCGGTCTCTAGTCGGGGTCTGTAGTTGGTCCCTAGTCGGTCTCTAGTCGGTCCATAGTCGGTCCGTAGTCGGTCCCTAGTCGGTCCGTAGTCGATCCCTAGTCGGTCCGTAGTCGGTCCATAGTCGGGTCTTAGTCGGTCCCTAGTCGATCCGTAGTCGGTCTACCCTAGTCAGTCCCAAGTCGGTCCGTAGTCGGTCCCTAGTCGGTCCCTAGTCGGTCCCTAGTCGGTCCCTAGTCAGTCATTAGTCGGTCCCTAATCGGTCCATAGTCGGTCCCTAGTCGGTCCGTAGTCGGTCCATAATCGGTCCGTAGTCGGTCCCTAGTCGGTCCCTAGTCGGTCCCTAGTCGGTCCCTAGTCGGTCCGTAGTCGGTTTACCCTAGTCGGTCCGTAGTCGGTCCGTAGTCGGTCCCTAGTCGGTCTCTAGTTGGTCCGTAGTCGGTCCCTAGTTGGTCCGTAGTCGGTCCGTAGTCGGTCCGTAGTCGGTCCGTAGTCGGTCCCTAGTCAGTCCCTAGTCGGTCTCTAGTCGGTTCGTAGTCAGTCCCTAGTCGGTCCGTAGTCGGTCCGTTGTTGGTCCGTAGTCGGTCCGTAGTCGGTCCGTAGTCGGTCGGTAGTCGGTCCGTAGTCGGTCCCTAGTCGGTCCGTAGTCGGTCCCTAGTCGGTCTACCCTAGTCGGTCCGTAGTCGGTCCGTAGTCGGTCTCTAGTCAGTCCCTAGTCGGTCCGTAGTCGGTCCCTAGTCGGTCCCTAGTCGGTCCTTAGTCGGTCCCTAATCGGTCCATAGTCGGGCCCTAATCGGTCCGTAGTCGGTCCATAATCGGTCCGTAGTCGGTCCCTAGTCGGTTCGTAGTCGGTCCCTAGTCGGTCCCTAGTCGATCTACCCTAGTCGGTCCGTAGTCGGTCCCTAGTCGGTCCCTAGTCGGTCCCTAGTCGGTCCTTAGTCGGTCCCTAATCGGTCCATAGTCGGTCCCTAGTCGGTCCGTAGTCGGTCCATAATCGGTCCGTAGTCGGTCCCTAGTCGGTCCCTAGTCGGTCCCTAGTCGGTCCGTAGTCGGTTTACCCTAGTCGGTCCGTAGTCGGTCCGTAGTCGGTCTCTAGTCGGTCTGTAGTTGGTCCCTAGTCGGTCTCTAGTCGGTCCATAGTCGGTCCGTATTCGGTCCCTAGTCGGTCCGTAGTCGATCCCTAGTCGGTCCGTAGTCGGTCCATAGTCGGGTCTTAGTCGGTCCCTAGTCGGTCTACCCTAGTCGATCCGTAGTCGGTCCGTAGTCGGTCTCTAGTCGGTCCGTAGTTGGTCCCTAGTCGGTCCCTAGTCGGTTCCTAGTCGGTCCCTAGTCGGTCCCTAGTCGGTCCCTAGTCGGTCCCCAGTCGGTCCCTAGTCGATCCGAAATAAATTCCTCCATTTTGAATTTTTTTTTCTAATGATCAGGATCCGAAGGTCCTGATCATCTTTTGATAAGAAACCACTCTTCCATCTTTTATACCCTTTGAGATGGACGCTGATGAAATTTGTATGGCGGCCATCTTTTTCCGCCATTTTGAATATTTTTCCAGCTCACTGCCAATTGGAAGCCGTTTCGAGTGACATTTGCTCGAGCACCTCCCACCTATCTTCAATACCTTAAGCGTGCCCTTCACCCGTCTCCGAGTTCCTCAATCATCAGCTCTATCCATATTTTTTTTCTGAATAAATTTTTGTCTTTTTTGTGAAACCATTTGTGAAAAAAAAAAATTCATACAAAATTTTACAGGAGAAATTTTTTGGGGAAAATCTCGTAAACTACCCCGAAGGTGGCAACACTGTTTACATTTATCGATACTGCCGGTTAAGTTACACAGTCGATTCATACATTTCAACTTTCCAAAATGTTGCCAACTGCCTCAAAAACGTGTTCAAAATCAATTCCAAAACAAATAAAATACAAAATGGCTGTCAACTCATTTTGCAGATTTATTTTAGAAAGTTGAATAATTTTTCCATTAAGTACAGGAGATACCGCTCCTGATGACGTTTCAAGTTTTCATCTCGCGAGGCGAAATGATCACCCCTGAAAAAAAGACCGTATCGCGAAAACAACTTTTTCTTTGATAAAGTTCAGTGTTGCCTGTCCCTGGCGATAAAAATATCCAAATTTCGTTTGTACAGGTAAAAAAATGTCGTTGCTCATACTCGGATTTTGCATAAAGTTCGTATTTCGATTTTTGAATTTTTGGGGTAAATCTTGAAATTTCCCCAAAAATGGGGTATTTTTTTCACCAATCTATACTTCAAGTCTGTACATACAATAGCTTCATAGAAGTAGAAACGCTCCGATGTTGTCAACTGTGAGTAATTTGAATATTAAAATTGCGTTTTTTCGTACCTCAAACTGAATGGCCGCCACGACAGCCGCCATCTTGAATATTTAAAAACCACTCCCGATCTGTCAAAATACAGGATAATTGTAGACGGAATAAGGAAAAAAATATTATCCTCAACTAACCCGTTTCGGTGCTATGGCGCCGCGGTTCGGGGTCGAAAAATCGAAAATTTGAAAGACTACAGCTAAGCCGCCATCTTGTTTTTTAAATTTTTTCTATTAATCGTTTCCTAATTTCTTCTAGAATTGCGAGTTTTAACGAAATCGGTAGGAAAACAAAAATGTTACAAAAATCACGTCGGCCGCCATCTTGTTTTTGTTTGAGCAGCCCTTTTCTATCTACAATACCCTTCCCGGGCTCCCCAACCATTTTACTTACCCTCAATCATCATGTCTTCCCATATTTTTCTGTGAGAATTCTCTGAAGAACCGCATCAAAGGCAATTCAATATTCACCATACATTTTCTATGAAAAAATGAATTCCGCCATTTTGAATTTTTTTTCCATTCATCAAGTAGACCTTCGGATTTTGATCATCTTTTGCTAAGAAATCACTCTTCCATCTTTTATACCCTCCGAGATGGATACCGATGAAATTTGTATGGCGGCCATCTTTTTTTCGCCATTTTGAATTTTTTTTCAGCTCACTCCCAATTGGACGACGTTTCGAATGACATTTGCTCGAGCACCCCCCACCTATCTTCAATACTTTCAGCGTACCCTTCACCCGTCTCCGAAACCCTCAATCATCAGCTCTCTCCATATTTTTTTCGGAATAAATTTTTGTCTTCTTTGTGAAACCATTAGTGAAAAAAAAAATTTTCATACAAAATTTTACAGGAGGAAATTTTTGGGGAAATCTCAAAAACTACCCTAAATGTGGCAACACTGTGTACATACTTCGATACTGCTAGTTGAGTTACGCAATCGATTCATACATGTCGACTTTCTAAAATGTTGCCAACTGCCTCAAAAACATGATCAAAATTTTCAAAAACACCCAACAACAATACAAAATGGCCGCCAACTCGTTTTATATAAATAATTCACATAGTTTTATAATTTTTTCAATAAATACAGTATATACCGCTCCTGATGACGTTTTAATTTTTTATCTCGCTCGCACCCAGGCGAAATGATCGCCCCTGACAAAAGACCATGTCGCGAAAATCACTTTTTCTTTGATAAATTCCAGTGTTGCCAGTCCCCGAGGTCAAAAATACTCAAATGTCATTGGTACAAGTAAAACACATGTTTGCTCATACTCGGATTTTGCAAAAAGTTCGTATTTCAATTTTTTAATTTTTGGGGTAAATCTTGAAATTTCCCCAAAAGTGGGGTATTTTTTTTATCGCCAATTTATACCTCTAGTCAATGCAAACAATCGCTTCATAGAAGTCGAAACGTTCCGATGTTGCCAACTGTGAGAAATTTGAATTTTAAAATTGGGTTTTTTCGTACCTCAAACCCAATGGCCGCCACGACAGCCGCCATCTTGAATTTTTAAAAACTACTCTCGTTCTGTCAAAATTAAGGGTAATTGTGGGCGAATACAGGAAAAAAATATTATCCTCAACTATCCCGTTTCGGATCTGTGGCGTCGCGGTTAGGGGTCGAAAAATCAAAATTTTGAAAAAACTACAGCTTGGCCGCCATCTTGTTTTTTCAATTTTTTCCACTTTTCCTGTTAATTGTTTACTAATTTCTTAAAAACCTGCGAGTTTTAACAAAATCGGTTGGAAAACAAAAAAGTTACAAAAACCACGTCGGCCGCCATCTTGTTTTTTTGAAATGTCATAATTTTTCCCTAGTTTTCTCCCGCATTCGAACACATCTCCCATACATGATTATATCGTTTTCTGTCTCTTTCTAGGAGAACAATTATGTCAATGAGTGAGTGAGTGAGTGAGTGGTAATTGAGCTATATATAGTATAATGTATTAATTTATGTATAACTTAATCCAGTTACATACAGGAAGTATTTGAACTTGTTATGTTAAAGAGGTTATTCGATAAAATATTAAAATGTCTTATGAAAATAAATAATTTAGATATTATATTCATCTGTTTTGTAAATGTAGGTTACATACAGTAGTTATTTGGGTTTTAAATGCAATATTCTGCAAGTTAAGTGTAAAATGAAAAAATGCGGTGTTTTCGAAATTTTGCAATACAATATCCAAAATATTCAAAACAAGATAATGCCCGCGGCTTCCGCGTGGATTTAGGTTTTTAAAAAGTCCCACGGGAACTCTTTGCTTTTCCGGGATAAAAAGTAGCCTATGTCCGTCCCCGAGATGTAAGCTAATTCTGTATCAAATTCATCCAATTCGGTTAAACTACTGAGCTATGAAAAGCTAGCAAACAGATAGACAGACAGACACACTTTCGCATGTATAATATTATTAAGTATGGATTATTATTCATTTCCTATATTATGTACGTCAACTTTTGGCTCTTCTGACAAGTCAAGACTATACCATTGGTTCCGAAAGAGGAATCTGTGTGCTTAGTCTAAATCGGAGCACTCGAAAACGAACTCGAAAACTATTGATCGATTTCAGAGTAAAATAGACCTAAAATGGCTTGTAAAATAGACCTAATGTAATCAGCATTCGAACAATGCTTAATGTATTGGCGAACTCAAACCTTAATACAAGCCATTTTAGGTCTATTTTACTCTGAAATCGATCAATAGTTTTCGAGTTCGTTTTCGAGTGCTCCGCTTTAGACTAAGCACACTGAGAAGAGCCGGCAACAAACTCAGTATTGCGCTTTTTAACCCCCGACGCAAAAACGACGGGGTGTTATAAGTTTCACGTGTCTGTGTGTGTGTGTGTGTGTGTGTGTGTCTGTCTGTTCCCCTGTGGCGCTCAAACGGGTGGACCGATTTGAATGCGGTTTTTTTTGTTTGAAAGGTGATTTAGTCGAGAGTGTTGTTAGCTATGTTTGATGAAAATCGGTCCAAGATGGCCGCCGCTACAAAATGGCGGATTACATATTTTTTCACAACTCCCTTAATATGGGTATCAAATGAAAGGGCTTGACTAGTAGAATAGCACTATTGCAAATCCAAGATGGCCGCCGCCACAAAATGGCGAATGTCGGGGGTTTTTTAAATTTTCAATTTACACTTGTTTGTTTTTTTGAAGAATTGTGTGTTGTAAGTTATATGCAGTGTTGTCGTCTCTGTGTTAAATATTATCGTAATAAACTAATATGACACCACACCAACCTTTTGATTTAATAAATGTATTCGAAAGCAATATTCGAAACTAGCTGATGCCCGATATTTCGTTTCATAAGCGAGGATTAAGGTTTCTTAAAAATCCCGTGGGAACTCTAGATCTTCCGGGCTAAAGAGTAGGCTTGTGGCTATAATATCCAGGATGCAAGCTACCTCTGTGACAAATGTCAAGATTTGTCTTTGAAATATAAAAAGATTCCTCTGGAAAGATAACGTACAAAAAGACGGATTCCAGAGCTACTTTCATATTATGTTGAAAATATTAGTATGTATATTTCTTTTATAACTTATGTAAATGTCAGAATAATACTCGTAACATAAAAATTGTGGTCTAGTTTTCACAGTGCAAGTATGCTAAATTATTGATCTAAATTCCTTTCCAAATGAGATCGATCTGAATGTCAGTATATGACTCATAATTTCTTTTAAATAACAGATTACATATAATATGTTTATATTATATTAAAATTATAATTTCATTTGAAAAGTCCTTATGTTCTTATGTGCCATATAAAGCGGTGGTTTAAGAGGGGTAGTAGACGTCTCTAAGGGCCTGTTTCACTACCTTCTAAAACGTAAGTTTTGTCACTTTCTTACTTTATGTCAATAGTGACAAAGACAAAAGTTGCTATCCGATACTTATTAGAAGGTGGTGAAACAGGCCCTAAATGTTCACCAACCTTACACGCTGATGTATAAACTTTAGTAGGTTATTTCAATGAAATTTCCGGTTTCAGAGATAAAATCAAGACACATATTTTTAATCTAATACATACTCACTTAAGCTATCATGCAATAATGATCCTTATTTCAATGTAAAGAAACTTATTAGTTTAAGAGGGTACAGTAATATATTGCAGGCCAAGTTTAGTATAATCAACACCAATATAAGCACGTCCAGACGTACCAACAAGTCTGGTAAGTGGTAACATATTCAAACCTAGTTGAATACAAAAGACGCGATCAGAAAGAGAGTCAGACCGATGTCAACCAGCTTCAGAGAAAAAAAAATTGCGAAGCCGTCTTTGGGGACTGCCGATAGCTGATAGCTCTTTCCATCGCTTGCTGAGAGACTGATCTTTCTTATGTCTGATCACGTCATCTGTCAATAGTCTGATTGGCCTCCTTCGCGTCACTGAATCAATAGCCTAAATGCCGGTGGTTAGACCTTGTTGGTATGTCTGTAGATGCTGTAATAAATAAACATTATCAACGTATCAATCTGTATTATGACAGAGTGTTGGGATATTTAATGGAAGTTTTCAAAATGGAATTTTATCTCGCCATCAATATAATATATTAATGTGGCCCTCGAGAAAATAATACATGGACTTATGATTATAATCAATAGTGCTTTAGCTCAATCTTGATTAAGAACAAGTTGTAGAATATACAGTAGCAAAAGTCAAAGTGAAATATGGGTAAGTATGTGACAGAAAATTAATGAACTTAAACAAATTTCAAAGATATGATCAAACACATGAATAATAGCTGTTAAAATATGGATTTGAGCACATAGACCAAAAATGTAGTACTAAATTTTGGAAGTAGTTTAAACTTTAATTATTTTCATTGTATAAAAATATAAGCCTACGCTAGACCGCTAAACTGCTGGACAGATTTTGATGATACTTTTTATCTCAGAAAATAAAAGAGTTCCCACGAGATTCTTAAAACCTTTAATCAGTATCTACAATTTAATTATAGGTAGGTACGCCTTTCATTCATAACTAAGCCTCAACAAATATTTTTAGGTCCTAAAGATTTGGCCGTCAGTTGCAATTACGTATGTAAATCGTATTCGCAGCTGTTTATTTATTCACAATCTGTGCAACATACTTCATACATACAAGGTTACGTCTTTGTTCGACGGACGCAAGTACAAAATGATCTGTTATTATAGCTGGTTGTTAATAACGTGTAAATATACATTACAATAGTATGTATCTAATGAAGTTGTTTTTATAGCTTTAACGCAATTCTGTATATTTAATTTGTACAATTGATAAGGATATAGATTTCCGTTTTATTATTATAATGTTAATGAGAAAATGTTATGTTTCCTGGACCCATATCGGACAGCAAAAAATAACATTAAAAACAGTATATTAATGTTTTGACACTTAACTGGGAAGAACAAACTTAAGATTCAGAAGAGATACCTATTTATATTTGAATAAAAAAAAAAAACAAAATTAAATAAAATATTCTCGTATGTCACAGTTACAATGCGTTTTTAGTTAGATGGTATTTTCTAACTAAAAACAATTTTTTTCTGAAAACCTTAGATGAAAAAAAAATATATTTAATGTTAGTAAAAACTAGTTTTAACTATAATGCTAAGACTAGTTTGAAGTGAACTAAGTTTTAAGTAGGTACCTACTTATTCTTTTACTAATCTCATTTCTGATTTGATCCCGCAGGAATATTATATTTCCAGAAAAGGATACTTAGCTCTTTCCTTTGCCCGCAGAGTTATCTTGAGCCTTATGAGGCCATAGTTAATGACTGTGTTTTGGATAATTAAGCCCTGTTCGAAGACTTTCATCATCAGACACTTTTCACAGGGTTTTAGAGGAGAAGATATCTCGAACTATCCCGAGGAACGTTTCTTCCCTCTTTCTTAAAATTATTGGACCTACTTAGTACTCATAATATGTTTCATACAAATTGCCTGGTGTTAAAAACCTTACACTCTTTCTGATTGTCAGAAATAGTCTGGCTTTACTGCGGCCACAGCTCGTTGCTGCCATAGCTCGTCGCTGCCATAGCTCGTAGCTGCCATAGCTCATTGCTGCCATAGCTCGTTGCTGCCACCACGCTTAAATCTTTACAGTCACGGGCAGTCGGATACAACGCATAAATCACTCTCGTCGTAAATACAGAGACCGTAAACGATATGATGGCTGCAATTATATCCATAATTTTTTTCGGCTGGTATAATTACACATGCAGGAGGATGCAGGAAACGGCCGCAATTTGTCACGCGAATGACTAACGTAATAATATGTTCATATAATATTTTGGATATTAATTCATATATATTGTTACACTAGCGGCACGCTATGATGGCCGGTTTGACACATTACAATAGTGATGTGGAATGTCAATTTATTCTCGAACAAAAAACAATTAAGTTTTGTTTTTGTACCTGATTAAATAGGTTTAATAAAACAAAAATGTATATGTTTATTTAATTTATTTGAACGAACTGAATATTTGAACAAAAATGAATATACATACTTTATATGCACACAAGAAACATATGAATACAAAAGATACCAAAAAAGGTGCCACAAAAGGCCATAATTAATCAGATTCGTCCATACTACTATTTTCACTGTCGTCACTGCTATCATCACATACATTAATAATTATATGTTCGTTTTCTATAATATTATCTATTTTCACATCTCTTTCATAATCTTCCCTTATTAATTTAACAGTTCTATTCACAACCTTTTCCCAGTCTCCTTTAGTCACATGTTCACAAGCTTCTTCTAATAATTTTAGCATTTTTTTTGTGGTAAATGGGGGTTCTGTATTGTGTCTTGCAGCATATCCCTTAATTTGAGCCCACACCAACTCAATCGCATTATACTCACAATGGTAAGGCGGTAACCGTATAACTCTGTGCCCATGTTCTAATGCTATTTCGTCAATGACGTATCGGATCTTGGTTGGTTTGTTTTCTTTTAAAAGACGTACTAATTCCGCTTTTAACATATTCATGTTTGCATCTACACCATTTTTACGAAGCCATGCGACGATATCAGCTTTCTTTTGGGATTGGGCAGGTGGCTTGTCAATTTGCATCGAGTGGTATGGGGCGTTGTCCATAATTATAATAGATGGTTCAGGGAGGCTACACAACATTGAGGTAAACCATTCAGTAAACTTTTCTCCATTCATGTCTTCATGATAGTCTCCAGTGGTTTTTGACGCAAAAGCCATGAGAGAACCTTCGACAAACCCGTTGATGGTTCCGGCGTGACAAATTATAAGTCGCGATCCTTTTCCTACAGGAACTTTGGAAGTAGATGCTGCTGTGTCATCGTTCCAAGAACGGCCTACAGTATGGTTAGCATTAAGCCATGTTTCATCCAAGAACACAACATTTTGCCAATTTTTGATTTCTTTCACTTGCCGTAAAAAAGTATACCTTGCCATCGCTATATCAAATCTTTCCATCAATATTTTGCGTTTGTTACATTTTTTGTATCGAAATCCAATGGTCTTCAAAATCTTCGTTAAAGAACTTTCCCCACCGAAGAATAATCCAGCTTCCTTCAGTGAATGCACCAACTTTTTTCTTGTTGGATACTCCTTCTGTAAATAGTAGCCGTAAACATGTCTTCGGATAGCATCGGCATCAAAGCTATCGATGCCTACGACTGGTTTTGCTCGTTTTCTCTTTTTTGGTGTGTGAAGTTTATTTTCTTCTGTGCCAGTCTCGCCATATTTTTTTTTAGTTATCCGTCTAACAGTTCGTTGTCCAATATTAAGCGCATCAGCTACGCGTTCAACCACTGACGTTATAGGTAAAATTGGCCCTCCATTTTGAGCTTCACGATCGAAATAGTTACGAAGGCGTATTACGAACTCACGTGTCTGACTATTTAGAACAGTTCTCTGCGTACGTTCGGTCATATCGACGAAATCCACAACAAAGGGCTTGAACAGAGTCCAAATTAACGAGCAAGGGTCAACAGTAATGCAGTATCAATATTTGAAATCCAAAGCCAGGTCAAAACTATATCACAATCGCATTGCACTGACAGTTTATACTTTTCGAAGCAACGTCAATTCGAAACTGCTTTGTTTTGCATTGAGCATTGACGCGAGTTTGCCGGAGGTAGTAGTTGTGCTAGCCAGCGATCCTATGTGACGATCGTATTAGATTCCATTTTTAAAAATTTATTGATATTTTTTTGCGATTTCAGAGGTTTGTCCACATAGTGAAAATTGTTCATATTCACAAGTACATTCACCCCTTAAATGGTGCAAACTGATTTTTCTACACTTGTATACATTTAAGAAATCAATTTAATAAATAAATTTTGAGTCCTAAACCTAAAACTACATTCGATAAAATTTATGAATCTCTGCACATCACTATCGTCAATAAAGTAATACAATTATTTCCTTCAAAGTCGTTATCAATTAATACGGAACTTCATGAGCGGACAAACGTCAAACCGGCCATCATAGCGTGCCGCTAGAGTAATATATGAAATACTAGCGGACCCGGCAGACGTCGTCCTACCCGCTATTAGCGCCACCTACCGGGTTCAATTTTTTTACTTATAAACCTTCCTCTTGAATCACTCTATCTAAAAAAACCGCATCAAAATCCGTTGCGTAGTTTTAAAGATTTAAGCATACATAGGGACATAGGGACATAGGGACAGAGAAAGCGACTTTGTTTTATACTATGTAGTGATGTATACTTCTAATAATATGTTCGTATATTTTGGATATTAATGTAAGTAAGTATAATTAATTAAAATTGTGGCAGTTTTATTCAACCCCATAGCCTATAGTTGGTTTCTACGCGGTTGTAGCGTTGTTTATATTTTCGTAGATATAATGCCACAAACAATAGATTTCAACGCGTTTGAAGCCTCTACTGAAGATACTACGCAGTGGTATACGATATCTCCCATTTATGTGACAAACGAAGCGTTTTGCCGTATAGAGCGGTCACAAACACAATCCTGCCCTTCTACGATGATTTGCCATAAATACGATACAATCCTAATAGCCGCTGCAATTCAATGTGTACCAAATAAGTACACTATGTTTGCAAAAGTGTTTAGTTCTGTACCCATCAGCCTGTTTACATCCACTGCTGGACATAAAAATTTCCAAGAACAAAATGAAAATCTCTAAATTTAGCATGCTTCGCCCGCGTCAATTTCGGTTTTAAACAAATCCCCAGGGAATCATGGATTTCCGGTTCCCGTTCCCGCTCCCTTTTCCAATGTTTATACTTACTATCAAGGAAGTTTGCTATAGTAATCTACCTATAGCTGTAGCTATAGATTTCAGGTTTTTCGAAATCCCGTGGGAATTGTGCATTTTGTAGCATATGTGTTGCCAATGCATGTAACACAGCAAACTATTGCAATAATGTGTTATGTGAGCGTGATGTACCTAAGAACAATCAGCGCCATCTATGGCGTTTTTGGAAGTCTATATCTATTTAAATCCCACAGGACTACTTTTCCAGGATAAAAGAAATAATGTGTTAAGTCAGGGCATAATCTATCTCCACTCAAAATTTCAGCCAAATCGGTTCATTAGTTGCGGTGTTAAAGAGTAACAACCACACACACGCACGCACACACGCACGCACGCACACACACTTTCGCCTTCATAATATTACTGTGATTATTTTGCGAAGCCAACGCCATAAAATTGTTGTATAATATTGCTAGAAGTAGTACTAACTAGTACGTCACAGGAGCCCGAAGTGCATTATTGCGCGCACCAAACGCGTATAACCATAAGGGGAACCACGTAACACGTTAGTCATAACCCTAGTGTTCCTAAAATGGCGGCCTGACTCACGACACAACCTTCGATAACCCTTTGTGAATCTTTAAGATAACTCCAACGAAGACTTATTGGTTGCTTGCAATGTTGCGAACATTATTTATTGAACGAAGCAATATTTTTTTGCTTGCAGAAAAATACATTTTATATGGATACGTAATTAGTAGTTACTATAGGGATAATTAACCATGACTAACCGTTTTGAATGCTCTACAAATTGTTTTAAACAAATCAGATTTTGGTCAAGTGTTGTAGGCTAGGCTGTTATATTTATTCATTTATCGATTGGAGTCACTGGATTGACGTAGCTTTCGTATAGGGACATAAAATCAATTTATTTAAATATAATTTAAATAATTACTTCTGTTTAAAATTACTTTTTCCGCTAAGGTTTTATGCTTTACTAAATAATATTTTGTATTCACTGTTTAAGTATAATAATATTATACTCGCGATAAACTCAAACTACTGAACGGATTTTCATGCGGTTTTCACCAATAGACAGAGTAATTCATGAGGAATGTTTATATGTATAAAATGTTAAGGTTTTGTGTAAATTGGTTGAAATAATATGATGATAAATAATAATTGTTGAAAATCTCGGAAAAGGTCAAGCCGGCTGGGAGGTTTCATCGAAACGCTAATGAATCCCTTTGAGATATAACAATACAATGTATGGTGGGATAGTAGCGGGTAATTATTACCCGTGCGGAGCCGGGGCAGGTCACTAGTTTTCAAACTAGCGCCTTCTTTAGCGATTTGAACGCATGCACTAGGGTGCCTTAAAAGATTACTTCAACCTGTGACCTAATCGTGAATGCACCTATTTGTGGAAATAATTTATGACGTTATTCACGGTGAGCCCAGTCCTCGTGCTGATAAGCCACGCGCACTCAGGTAATTGCAATTGTTATATGCTGAAGTCATCGATATATTAAATTAAATAACCTGCACAATGCAGTACTCAAGAAGGCCAAAATGGCCCTGGGAATCTGTGGTCGTCTTGCGGGGGCCAGGTGGGGACTAAAACCAAAAGTTTCCTTCTGGCTCTATACAGCCATTGTGAGGCCTATAATCTCATACGCTTCCGTGGTCTGGTGTCGCAAGACGATGCAGCTTACTACCCGGAACAAGCTCAACAGTCTACAGAGGACTGCGTGCTTGTTTATTACGGGAGCAATGAGCACCTCACCTGGTGCAGCTCTGGAGGCTCTTCTCAATCTGCCTCCACTATTCCTATTTTTGGAAAAGGAGGCAAGAATGAGCATGTACAGACTGATCAGCCAACAAAAGGTGAGATGGTCATCTCAAGCACTGAGGACACTCCAAGACTCAGTTCTTGAGATCCCTATCATGGGGATGCCATCGGACACGATGACCCCCAAATACTACTTCCAGAGGTCCTATACTGTGGAAATTCCCGAAAGGGAACAATGGCTCAACGGTCTAATAACTTGGGTATCTGGCAGCCACAAATGGTTTACAGATGGCTCCAAGTCAGGAAAAAACGTAGGTTGTGGAGTATTTGGCGTGAAACCCAGGGTAAAAATCTGTCGCAACCTGGGTATTCATGCATCAATATTCCAAGCAGAGATTTACGCCATAATAATTTGTGCGGAAACAATTCTGCAATACAACCACGTGAATAAAACAATATACATCCATTCGGACAGTCAAGCTGCTCTTTTGGCATTGTCCTCTGAGGTAATAAACTCAAGGCTGGTCGAAAACTGCAGACAAGTGTTGAATACCCTGTCCAATCAAAACAGGGTAGTCCTCCGATGGGTACCAGGGCACGCAGGAATTGACGGCAACGAACAGGCCGACAACCTTGCAAAAACAGGTGCAGGGACGCGACAGATAGGTCCAGAACCTGTCTGTGGCATACCCAAAAGCCTAGTTCAGCTGACCCTGCTAACCTACTGCTACTACGACACGCTAATGCGTTGGCGTACTCTACCAGGTCTCAACCACTCTAAAGCGCTAATCAGGGCCTTCAATAAGAAGGTTGCCTCTGATATACTGGCGCTGAGTAGGAAAAACTTATGCATTCTAGTGAGAGCCTTAACGGGACACTGTGGACTGAATAGACACAGATATAACCTTAAGCTCCAGGGCACGGATATGTGCAGACTCTGTCGTGAATCGGCGGAAACGCCGCTGCACATAATCTGTCAGTGCCCCGCTCTAATGCATACACGAAGTCTCCTACTAGGGGAACATATCATACACCCTGAGGAGGCTATTTTCATTCCAGCCAAAAAGGTGCTGCTTTTCCTGGCGGCAACGAACATTGGCGAGGAACTATAAATCGTGGCGAGCACAATAGATCGGCGACGGTCAAAGTGCTACAGGGGCTCAAGAACCTGCATAGCCGCAACAAGAAGAAGAAGAAGAAGAACCTGCACAAATGGTATGCAGTTTGCTCTTTTAATTCAGGTTTAATCTCCGACTCAAAACGAGGGTTGTTACAAGTATAAATTAAAAAAATTTAAAAACCCCCAACATTCGCCATGTACCAGGTGGCGGCCATCTTGGATTTGCATAGTGCTATTTTACTAGTCAAGCGCTTTCATTTGATACCCATATTGAGGGAGTTGTGAAAAAATAGGTATGTAATCCGCCATTTTGTGGCGGCGGCCATCTTGGACCAATTTTCATCAAATATAGCTAAAAACACTAATTCACCTTTCAAACAAAAAAAACCGCATTCACCCATTTGAGCGCTACGGGGGAACAGACAGATACACATACACACACACACACACATAGACACGTCTTTATAACGCCCCGTCGTTTTTGCGTCGGGGGTTAAAAAGTTAGAACGTTTTGTCCGTCTTGTGCCTTGTAGTTTGCTCTTTCGATTCGGTTTTAACCCCCGACGCAAAGCAGGGGATGTTATAATTTGAACATTCTGTCCGTCGGTATTTCGGTGTATGCTGTCGTATTGATCAAATGGAGGGATCGATTTGAATACGTTTTATTTTAGGATGGTCCATAGCTGTGGTTCATGAAAATCTGTTCAGCCGTGTAAAGATTATTATTATCACATCTTTTTTTCAGCTGGTGTAGGGCTGCTACTGAAAATTTCTTAGAAGAAAACCCAATAGCTTTTCTGGGTATGAAAACTCGAAACAAGTAGGAACTCCAAGTAGGTAAGTAGGTACCCCAAGTAGTACCAAAGTGGGTAACCCAAACAAGGTATTATAATTGGCCCATTAGACCAATTAGGAACTGTCTTAGGAATTTGGAGGTGTTAGGTACATATGCTGAAGCTTAGAAGAGCACGTAAAGCCATCAGCCCTGCACTTAATCTTTCACCGGATGAGCACTATAATATCTCCTGCGTAATTGCCGAGACTCCGTTGAGATTGGCCACCGTGGCCGGAATTCGGTCGAGAGGATATTAAGTACTTACTACTTATACGTACTGTATTAATAAATCCGTAATATGCATTGGCATTTTCAATATATCTACGACTTACAATCAACCATTGTCGCTTGGCTAGCAGTGCGAACCGTTACACTAGTGATGGGAATACAAAATACGATATGTCGACAGAATCTGTACCATTTATTATTTTTGTTTGCGTTGGCAAGATTAAGTTCCGTGGCGAAAAATAATTCGATGATTTTTACTTTTATAGTACTCTCTGATAAACGGGGCATACATTTTGACAACATTTAATGTTATGTATATTTTAGAGATTATTGAGAAAATATTTTTCTATGTTTTGATACTTTAATATCGATATGTTAGTATACCCGTAGGAATATAGTCCTGCGGAATTGCGCCCCTGAGTTGTCTCCTGTGCTAACACGCTTGTTTCGTCTCTCCCTGGAAACTGCTCAAGTCCCCAAATCGTGGAAAGTTGCAAACGTGCAACCAGTACCGAAAAAGGGGAGTCGTGCTGACCCGGCAAATTACAGACCAATTGCGATCACGTCCATCCTCTGTAAGAGTATGGAACGTGTTCTCAATAATAAACTCCTATCATACCTAGAAGCTAACGACCTCCTGTCAGACCACCAGTACGGATTTCGGAAAAATCGGTCTACGGGAGATCTTCTAGTGTATGCCACACATATTTGGGGTGAAGCCATTGAGAAATACGGAGAAGCACTAGCCGTTTCTCTTGACGTCTCAAAGGCTTTTGACCGGGTCTGGCACGGCAGTCTTCTCAGCAAGCTTCCGGCATACGGAATACCCACTGGCTTTTGTAGCTGGATATCTGATTTCCTGAGTGACAGGTCATTTCGGGTAGTCGTCGATGGCTGCTCATCTGACCTAATGGCTATCAATGCCGGTGTCCCTCAGGGGTCTGTTCTATCCGCAACCCTTTTTCTGCTGCACATCAATGATCTTCTAAAACCCGGTATCTTTGGGTACGCTGATGACAGCACAGTTACGGATAGATACATGTCCAGTTCTCGAGCCAGTGCTACTGAGATCCTTGAGCAAAGAGAGGCAATGGTGAATCGCATTAACTCAACTCTCAAGGAGGTGTCTGATTGGGGTGACGCCAATTTAGTTAAGTTTAATGCCACCAAAACGCAAGCGTGTTTATTCACTGCAAAAAAGAGCCCTTTCACCTTGGCTCCTACTTTCCAAAGTGTATCCGTTCCGATTGGTGACCATATTGAACTTCTGGGTATTGACATCTCACCCAAACTCAATTTCGGGAAATGCATCGAGTTGAAGGCCAAAACAGCTGCCAAAAAACTTGGTATCCTGAACAAGGTGAAACGGTACTTCACACCTGCACAGCGCCTCACTCTCTATCAGGCTCAAATCCGGTCAGGCATGGAGTACTGCTGCCACCTTTGGGACGGCTCTGCCAAATACCAACTCGACGCATTAGACTCGGTTGATCGCCGCGCCCGTAGAATTATAGGCGATCGGTCACTAACCCAGGCGAAACTGCTAAGTTTACAGCACCGGCGCAATGTCGCCTGTCTATCGGTCTTTTATCGGATATACTTTGGAGAGTGTGCTCAGGAACTATTTAACCTGGTTCCTCCTTCACCATTTCACCACAGAACAGCGAGAAGTCGTGAACGTTGGCATCCCTATGTGGTTGACGTACAGTCTGCCCGCACGAAGCGCTTTCGATCAACGTTTCTGATACGAACCGCTAGGGTGTGGAACGCCCTTCCGGCGTCCGTGTTTCCCGCCTCGTTCAACTTAAGTGCCTTCAAAACAAGAGTGAATAGGCATTTTCTAGGCAAGCGCGTTCCAACTTAGACCTCATCATTGCTCTCCAGGCATGATTGTCGTCAAGCGTAAGCCTATCATACTATAAAAAAAAAAAAAAAAAAAAAATATCTGTAACTCGAGAGAACGGCACTCATTCACATTAGCTGACTATTACCAGTCGCGTATCACGTAAATTTTATGTAGAACTAGCGACCCACCCCGGCTTCACGCGGGTAGTTTTTACCTACTACTATCTCACCATACATTGTTTTGTTATATCTCAAAAGGATAAGACAGCGTTTTCGATGACAGCTCCCGGCGATTTGTTTTTTTCCGACATTTTCAACAATTATCATCATATTTCAACCAATTTACAGAAAATATTACCTACCAAATTATACAATAACTTTCTCATGAATCATTCTGTCTATTGGTGAAAAACGCATGAAAATACGTTTAGTAGTTTTTGAGTTTATCGCGAATAGATACACAGACAGACACGGCGGGGAACTTTGTTTTGTAGTGATAGTGAAGTGATATCGATATAGTTAGTTGGCACTTGGCAGCACTATCTGGGCGCACCTGCAACGTGCAGTGACCGACAATGGGGCCATCCATTACTCGCGGCCTCCACACATCGCGATTTCATATCGGCTGACTCCATTATCACGGGCTTAGGAGCGACATGTTAATGTTAAGTCCCGAGCGGGACAATAAGCTGCGAACTGATGTAATAATACTCTCTAGGGAGCAAATAAATCGAATTACGGTGCGTTTTTTCATAGTAAATGATACAAACGTACAACGGGCTTAATTCTTGTGAAATATTTACAAAAAAAAAACATTTTTACAGGACTGTTCTGTTTATGTATACGGAGGGTTGTGATAACCAAAACCTGTGTCTTTTTTGGATTTGATATGTAGGAATTTCAATACCATTTGATATAAAAAAAACTCACCAATCTTGAATTTAAAAATCTGTTAGAAAAATCATTATATTATGAAGAAACTCAGGATGAGTTTCTTCATAATTTCTAATTTTTTAAATTCATAATTTCAATTTATATTTGCTCCCAAGTTTAGTACGACAAAACTGAGTTTTGCCCACGGCTTCGCTCGCCAGAGTATCAGGTTTAGTTGAATTTCAGCCTCACGCTGAACTAAACTTAATTGACAGATTTTGCTTTTTGATAGGGAACACTATGAAATAGATATCACCTGTTATAAAAAAAATTTAGTGTAGTTTAGGGATTATGTACATTAAGTTCTATGTCACTTATATTTGGCTGTAAACAACGATGTATGCAAATCTATACATATTACTTGCTTTATCTGTACATTAAAGATTTTTGCAAAATAATAACTGGGGGATGTTAGGCATAAGTAATAGAAGGTAAAAAAGCAATTTTTGAAATTTTTGTCTGTTTATCTGTTTGTCTGTTTGTCTGTATGTTTGTGCGCTCATCACGCAAAAACTACTGGACGGATTGAAATGAAATTTGGCATGATTTAAGTTCATACTGCGGAGTAACATATAGGATACTTTTTATACCGAAATTCAGCACAGAGTGCTTAGTCTAAGATCGGAGCACTCGAAAACGAACTCGAAAACTATTGATCGATTTCAGAGTAAAATAGACCTAAAATGGCTTTTATTAAGGTTTGAGTTCGCCAATACATTCAGCATTCGAACACAACGAGCGCCCCAAGCAGAAATGTTGTAAAATACATATTCGAACTATGGAATTACGACTTTAAAATACGAGTATTTGAGTTCATTTTGCTCTGAATTCACTTGTGATTCGATCAATAGTTTTCGAGTTCGTTTTCGAGTGCTCCGATCTTAGACTAAGCACACAGTTCCCTTGGGAGAGGGGATGAAAGTCAAAATGTGTACTTAGCTGTAATTCATTAACGCGTGGTCCGATTTCATTCATTCTTTTTTTGTCAGAAAGGAAATACTTTAAAGATTACCGGCTAATCTTTTAAAGGCTGGATCGATTTTGATGGGACTTTCACTAGCGGATGTTTACATTTTGATCTACCTAAACATCCGCCAGTGAACTTTTTACAGTTTTTAGCATGATATGAGCTCAAAGGAGCTTAGGAAAAATAAAATGATTCCTACGGGATTTTTGTAAACCAATATCCACGCGAACGAAGTCGCGGGTGTCCGCTTGTAAATAATACTCTGATGTATAATTCACTACAAGCTAGGCACTTCTACCTTGTCGCGAACTATAATTACCCAGCCTAATCGAATTATCCTAAGCGTAATCTTTAAAGTTTTTGCTATCAATCTACGAAACGCGTATTTCTATTGTAATGTTTTAATGTGGGAACTATTAGTATAACCGAGACAATATACTTTTTGCGCATTCCGTTGCTGCGGTATTACATTAATCGTACTCTTTGTAACAAGCGTGTAACATTAGCCAAAGTGAGCGTTTACTTAAGAGCTGGGTACCTACGTTTTGTGTTGCTTTATGTATGTATTGTTATAATTTTATCACAGGCTTTTTACTTGCGACCTCCAAACTAAAAAATCTTAAACATTTTAGTACTTAAGACTGTATACAATTGTTAAAAGTTTATAAATTGTGCAGTGTTCCTTGATGAATAGCAGTTAAGAATTAACTAGTCGACGTATAAATATAGTCTGTAACTAGTAACTGTAAATACCTGGTACCTAATATATATTTGTACTTGGTACCTGGTATATACATATGTAGGTACCTGATATATTATGTACTTGGCACACACAGTCCAGCTATGTAGGTCCAATTTTGAAAAAGGAGTCAACCGCTGAATTTAATTCGGCTGATGTCTTAAAGTCCAAAAGAGCTTATTGCCTAAAAACGAAGATTTAACAATTGATAATTTAATTGTACTGTATAATAAACTGTCTGTATGTATATTTTGCCCGAGGCAAGTTTTCATCTGATAAGATCACGGACCCACAGAACAATATTACTTGATTTTGTTTATAAAAGAGCAAGTTATCTATGAACTTTAACCAGATAAACCTACCTTTAAATACTCAATTATGTTGCGAAACTAATTTTCCCATGGTTAGGCCGTTTTATTGAATTTAAGTTAGGCTGTTTTAGGTCGAAATACATTTTTATTTCTACTTCGATTTTTAGGAAGCCTTAACACACTCGGGCAAAGTTGAGGGCATCAGCTAGTCCCTACACTATTACATATAAGAAAGAGTGTGTATGTTGGTTTGTCCTTCAATCACGCCGCAAAAGAGGCAATGAGGATCGTCGTGATTTTTTGCATGGATATAGCTGAGAACCTTGCGTAACCGAGACCATTTTTTATCCCGTGGGAAAAATTAGTTCCCGCGGGATTAACGGGTATCGACAGAAAAGGTACAAGAAAAAAAGGTACAAGAAAGAGAATTTCTTCTTAATTTTCTACGCTTTATTTCTGCTCTATAGGTAGGTACTTGAGATGTTTATCATTAAAAAGCTATGAAAAATTAGTTTGATTGTAAAATAGATTCTATAACTAGTTAATCTGTTCCTAATGTCGTCGGGTCCTAAGGCAGCCGATGTTCAAAATTGTGAAACCTAGTCTCGCTGCCGACAATTAGGCCATTTCAAGCCGTTCAAAGGAATGTGAGAGGCGGCTGCAGGTTTAACGGCTTTCGAAGTTTAGACTAGATGCCTAAACTATTATAATGAGGCGTATTAAATTCAGAACCTCATTAGCTAGACTAGTTTAGGGAACGGATTGCGATCTTAAAGGTCGTAGGTAGATAGAAATCCCAAGCGTTTGTCTAATATCCGTACCTTTTGATACATTTTAACGGTGGTACATACACAGTTATTAACCGACTTCCGAAAAAGGAGGAGGTGATCCTCCTCTATGAGCCACCTTGTTAGTTTTCTATTCATCATCATCATGATCAACCCATTACCGGCTCACTACAGAGCACGGGTCTCCTCTCAGAGTAAGAAGGGTTTTGGCCATAGTCTACCACGCTGGCCAAGCGGATTGGCAGACTTCACACACCTTTGAGAACGTTATGGAGAACTCTCAGGCATGCAGGTTTCTTCACGATGTTTTCCTTCACCGTTAAAGCAAGTGATATTTAAATACCTACCTGTGTTAAATACTTAAAACGCACATAACTCCGAAAAGTTAGCGGTGCGTGCCCGGGATCGAACCCACGACCTCCGATTAGAAGTCGGTCGTCCTAACCACTAGGCTATCACAGCTTTTAGTTTTCTATTAGTAAATCAATTTTTTATTAACAGTTTCTGACAGGTACCTTCTAGCTGGTGGTGGTAGTTGCTGTGAAGTGTTAGAAGTGTTAGGTTGACTGTAGCTTCTCGCATCATACCTGACACGAACGTAGAAGAACGTAAAGCCAATAAGTAGCGAGAGCGTGTCGGGCCATCACACAGTGCACAGTCAATTTCATCTGCCTCATTAGTCTAGTGGTTAGCACGTTCGGCTGTGGACGAGTTCCTGGGTTCGATTCCTGGGTCGGGCCGAAAAATAATATGAGATATTGGGTTTTTCTGTCAAGAAATTCTCAGTACGAGTCCGGAGCTGGAAGTTGGCGGTGTTATATAGATACATCCCCGTGCCTCGGAGAGCAAGTAAAGCCGTCGGTCCTGCGCCTGATCTCTCACCTGTGTAGGTGATAATATTATGTCCTGCGTAGATGCTAGCCATCTCTGCCTCGGTTGAGATTGGCCGCCGTGGCCGAAACCCGGTCGGGAGGACGCAGTCAATCTCGACCGCGATCCACGATCAAAAACAATAATCGCGATCCAAATTGATCGTGTGTGTGTGTTGACGGATCGAAGCGTCTGATCACAAAATACCTAGATATTTGATCACACAGATCGATCCAAGATTGAACATGTAATGCGGTCTGTATATTCTCTGCTGTATCAATCGTTCTTCATTATGGACGCACGTTATCGCACATCATTAGAAATCTCGCGTGTTGTTGAGGAATGTAACCGCGCGTGCGCCGCGGCCGCGCCGGTTATATCATTACACGCTTTTATTTGAGTTGAACATACCCACCCGATACTGCATCGTTGGTCTAGTGGTTAACATATTCGATTGCAGATCACGAGGTCCCGGGTTCGATTGCCGGGTCAGGCAAATAGTTGTTAGGTATTGGGCTTTTCTATCAAGAAATTTTCGGTGCCGGTCCGGAGTTGGTAGTTGGCGATGTTACACCCCCGTGCCTTGGAGAGCACGTTGAACAGTCGTTCCTGCTATTATCACTATCATGTGACAATAGTCGTTAAAGCCCCGCCATTGATGGAGCGGCGTAGCGGATCTAAGCTCTAAATTCCTCTCTTCTATGAGAGTGGAGGCCTATTCCCAGCAGTGGGACGTTAAAAGGTTGTAGTGGACCCACTACTACGTGAGTCATGCTACGTCTAAAGTCACCTTCATTTTTGACACTCGCCCTGGCCCGATGTTGAGCGTCGTGGTTTTACAAGTGGGAGGGCCTGAGTTCGATTCCAGGCAAGCAATTTTGTTAATTAAAAATTTCTCGAGTCAGGTCTAATGCATCGACCGTGGTTAGGTTACCACCCTACTGACAAAGACGTGCCACTAAGCGATTTAGTGATGCGTATAAACGGATAGAGTGTGCGGATTTGACAAAACTAGATACCATATCCATTCCGCTTTTCCATCTTAGACTGTATCGTCACTTAAGCCCAAATTAGACGGTTAATTTTTGGGAATTTTTGCTTTCGTTTTGGAGGCTTCATCGATGAGTCATCGAAAAGGAACCGTCTAACACCGACCGTTCATTGTTCACTAGTACCACAGCTTTAAACTGTGCTAGTACTGTGCCATATCAAATATCGTATTGTGCATCGTCCATCGCAAAAATGAACGATTAACGGGGCACCGTCTAATTTGGGTTTTACGTACCACTAACTAAATTTTCATTAAATAAAACTTGATGCCCAATCAAATCTAAAAGGTTTTTCAACAAGTCGATCTCAGATTAGGCTCAAGTTTATCAGAGGCTGCATAATAATGGTTAGGATCATTTGACGAGCGCTGAGCGTTCTCATAACACTCTTTCACATGTCAAGGTCCTGACGACAAGCTCGTTTGCATTTCACTAGTGATGTGTTGCGATGAATCAATTTTCAACCCCCGACGCAAAAAAGACGGGGTGTTATAAGTTTGACGCGTCTGTTTGTGTGTGTGTGTGCGTGTGCGTGTGTGTATCTGTCTGTTCCCTCGTAGCGCTCAAACGGGTGAACTGATTTGAATGCGGTTTTTTTGTTTGAAAGGTGAATTAGTCGGGAGTTTTCTTAGCTATGTGTGATGAAAATCGATCCAAGATGGCCGCCGCCGCAAAATGGCGGATTACGTATTTTTTCACAACTCTCAATATGGATATAAAATGAAAGGGCTTGACTAATAGAATAGCACTATGCAAATCCAAGATGGCCTCCACCACAAAATGGTGAATGTCGGGGGTTTTTTAAATTTCCAATTTATAAGTACTTGTTTGAACCGATATTGTGCAAAAAGAATGAGCGTATCTATTCAGTCTCAGTCTCGGCAGTTTAAAAAGACCAGATTCGTTGCGTGTGATGCGTAGTTTCCTAAAATAAAATTATCCAACCAAAATTATGGGATACAAACCCGAAATGTAATCCGATGCCCAAGTAACAACGATTGTCTAAATTAATGTCTGCTTTTTCTGTTTTTTTCACAAAACAATAATTTAACGAGTAAAATCTCACTTAAACTATTGATAAGTATCTAATTTTAAAGTACATAATTGCCTAATTACCAAGTTCTTTCTCCGCCATTTCTATGAACGAGATAACAATGAAAATCGATTGAAGTTACTAATGTATTCGATTGTTTACATCACTAGTTACATCGCCGCCCATTGTCTTGTTTTGAGGTGAAGGATGGTAGCAATGGTTGATTACGTTTACGCCTAATTATTGTCACGCAATCCAACGTTTAAGGTCGAGAGACTTGTGGCCACCAAATTATAGCTTCAGAGATTTAATTCTGGGTTCCTATGTAATTGTGGTAATTCGGCTGTATCCAAATATTCATTCTTGAGGCAGTTCTAAAAAAAGGCCGTTTATTTACGTACAGGATATTGATAAAAATAATGATTTTTTTATAAAAAATGCTAATATTTTCAATATAGCAGAAGAAAAAAAATATATTAATTACTTAGACAAAACTATTAACTACGATATTATTCATCTCAGTGCCTCATCAAGATCCGCATGAAATTGTCACAGCAACTCGTCACAGCAGCAGCTGAAAACATCAAATAATAAAAATAAAACTTTTTGAAAAATACAAAGTTTGGAATAGAGTTGTTTAATCTCATTTTTAATGAAAAGAAAACACGGGTTTTATCGTAATTTTTCATAAAACGTGATATAACAATTAAATTTTTTGTCTTTTGATAAATACGCTTGCCACCAGATTTAAAAGATTTCTAACTGATTCATTTGTTAAGCGGATTTACAAAATCACTTTATATTTTAGAATATAATTAAGTAGGTACCGTAAGCTTTACAAGAATAGAGTCATCGTCCTATTGATGGTAATTGCAGTTTTAACAGCTATTTTCACGGTCCATTTTGTCCGTTTCCAGCATCCAGCAGGCGGACGACAACACAGAGCAGTGTTAACACGACGCGCGACTCGCAGCTGCTGTCGCTGCTGGCGGCGCGACGCAGACAGCTGCTGACGGGCCGGCTCACCACACACATCAACACCATCGCCACGCTCGCTCAAAAGCCACACAAGTGAGTTTACAGCTCTTCTTCTTAGGCCGTGTCCCCATTAGGCGAACAGTGAACGGCTGACTGTCCGCTGGCTGACAGTCACAGTAGGGGAGTCCAAGAGGGGATTTTTGGATTTACTCGAGTACGTCAGATTAACAGAAGGGAGGCATCTTGCATCCTGCTGAGTACCCTCTACCATATATAAGCCTTTTATAGAGAAATACTCCAAAACTTCAGATTAAGGTATGGTGGGTTTATTACAAGCTAAAAAAAGTATATTTAGCCGCCCACTGTTCGCCGAATGGGGGGAGCTGAGCGCCGCTATAAGCAGCGTATCGATCGCTAATAGTTCATAGCTCTGGATCTCTCATAGATTTCATTGAACTCACTGAATAAGTTGGCAAGCAAAACGCCGCAAACTGCGTACATTACGCGCTGTTTGGACACTTCATTTAAAAACTACTTATATAGGGAGGGTAACTGGAAGACAACAGTTAGTCGCTCACTGTTCGCCTATTGGGGACACGGCCTTAAGCTCTAGTCTTGGCAGATTGATCTGTAGTTGTCATTTGGATGTATCCGCTCCTACCAGACTGTTGCCTTTCTCGTACGCTCGGCAATAGAGATTATATAATAGTAAAATCAAGCAAAACTATCAACCATATCGAAATCTATATCAACGTCATATTGCTGTTAGTTTCTTAGAAACAACAACATTATTATTGTTTTGTATAAGCAAAAATACACTTGATGTATGTTTCGAACTTCGATCACAGATTTCAAAGATTTTTTGTGAAGATCACTGAAATATAATGTACGGTACATTTCACATTTAAAATGAAACTGTTATGAACATGAACATAAAAAATATATTTTTGTTGTTTTCAGAGGAAATACTACATTCGCCCAGTTGGAAATTAGAGATTCGAACAGCTCCGTCGTAAGGAGGATAACATTCGAGAACTCTAGCAACGAAGCCATTGCGCCCACATTGAAACTCGTCTCCCGCGACGGCAACAAAGAAATAAAACAGGACGTTAAACCACACGAAATAAGACACCTGTTCATACCCAGATTATTGTATCAAGAGAATAAAAGTAGAGCGGGATTTTTAAATAATAGACGAAAAGAATTAGGAAATAAGACTATTGTAGCAGAGACCACGACTGAAAGCGCTATAATATACGTTCCACCTGAAAAGTTAGAAGGCCTCGATAAAGAAGTAGATTTAGATCCAGATGAAGAGTTTCAAGTCGATGAATCTAATCATGGACTTTATTTATTAAATTACTCAGATACAGATAATATAACACAAGTTTCACCTGACTTAAATAAAACTACATCCAGTAACGAAATCAAAGAAAATGTTACATATCAATTTGAAACCACAACAATTACTGTTCTTGAGGAGAAAGAAAAGACAACTATGTTGCCAGAAAAACAAAACAAAGAAGAAAAACCAGAAGTTAACTCAATAGCAAATAGTACAGACATACAAAATACAAAGCTAGAAAAAATTTATAATGATAATAAGACAGATAATCAAACACTGTTCATGTCTGAAGAGATATACAATCACTTTCGACCTCTTGAAACAGAGTTAAATGACGAGGAAATGGCTCCATTTATATATTTTGGCCAAAAACTTGCAGGGCAGGTCATTACAGACAATTTAACTAATTCGCCGTCACTTTCAGCATCCACAAAATCAGTAAATTTCATACCTGTGCCTTCAGATAAAAGGAAATTTAACTCAAGATACTCTGCCACCGAAAAATATAAAAACACTAGCGCGGGTGAAGAAGAAATAAATGAAGACATGGATGTCTCCGTTGTGAAAAATATTATAGAAAAGAATAAAATAAGGAACACAGTAAAGGGACCTGCACCAGCACGGCACGTAGGATTAGTAAATGCTTATAGAAAATATTCAAGCACAACACAGTCTACACCAAAACCGCAATCAGCTGCACAATTAAATGTGACCGAACCGACAACACAAAATGTTACTCCAAGCTCAATTGATAAAAACAAAGATAATAATGGACTTAATAAGACGGCAGTTGCTAAAGACCCTGTAGCAAATTCCAATGGAACCATAACGAAAGATACTTCTTCAAATAAAACTGCTTCTGTAACCCCACCAAGAAATTTTACACGAACCTATTTTAATTTACGTCGTCGACCTTCAAGAGTAACAACATTGTCAAGTACGGAAAATAGTTTTTTAGAAGTAATAAATGCTACAACAGAAAAAACTGCAACTTCGGTTTACACTGCAGTTGTTACTTCAGTATCAATAACTTCATCTGTAAAAGGCCCAAATAAAACTGATGAGTTATTTAAAGACCCCGAAAATACCACTGCATCTGAATCAATAGAACTATCGACAAATATTTCAGTACCGAAAGCTGTAATAATAAATGAAACAGAAACAACAACATCTACTCCATCGTCAACTGTCAGGCCTTACAAACATAGGATTCGTATTAGAACAACTACAACGGAAGGTCCTATCAAAGCCATTCAAAGTTCGAAAACTATAACAATTCAGAAATCTATAGAATCTCCTATAACCAGTGAAAAATTTATTGGAGATAAGCAAGAGACAACAACTTCAAAAATATCCGAAAGATTAGCAAGTCTGTTTAAGCAAAACGAATATCTAAACACGACCAATGGTATAACGATACGACCAAAAAATATTTTGAGAAGACGAAGACCAACAACTACTACAACCACTACTACAACTACGACTACTCCTGTATCGGTGACTACATCGACAAATAAAACTGAAACTTTTACTACTCCTTTTATTATTCCGACTACAATGGAGACCACACAAGCAGTAGAAAATACAGAAAGTACATTCAAACCATTTATTGTTATATCTCGAACATCGTCAGAGTCTAGCTCTAAGCCACTCGTTTTAACTGTGAACTCTTCCAAAGATGCTAATAAAACAGCAGCTAACGATAATACTGACGTTAGTGAAGATAGTAATAACTCTCAGAATGAAGAAGTCGTCATAGAAGCCGAGAAAACTTATACAGCGTCGTATGTATTGGCGGGACTTGGATTTTTACCAGTGATAGCGGTTGTAGTTTTTGTTTTAAGAAACATTATGAATAAGAAGACCAAAGATATCGACACGGAATACGAAGGCTATTTCGACGAAGGAGGTGAAATCAAGAAAGAATCTCCGATAACGCCAGTCGCTCGTCCGCCTTTGCCTACTCCTACTAAGCCTGACCAAAAATGGGAGTTTCCTCGAAACAAGCTTAGACTACAAACTTTGTTGGGACAAGGAAATTTTGGACAGGTAAAATTTTTTTTTTAAATATTTAAAATAAAATAGCTTTTGAAAAGATCTCACCTCGTAGTTTGCGATAACGTCTGCACGTCTGAGATAAAAATTCCCTAATCTCTGATCACGAACTGATCCTCAGATGCAAAACTCTCAGACCAAAAACATAAAACTTAAAGGTTTTTTCACAAGAAATACAAAACGTAGTGAATGTTGAAAAATTACCAAGGTACCTCATGGGTCCTCTAAAACTACCAGTTATACAGGAATGATCCCAAACAAATGTTGTTAAAGACCTTGGGCAACTTGATGAACCGGTAAAAAAAAGATGGCCGCCCAACAAAAATTTTTTTTTGAATTTTCAAAAGGCTCTATTGAACATTTTTGTATGGAACTTTTTTCTTATCACTATTTATATGCGTAGAACTTTTGAGTTTTCCTTCAAAGAAATTATAAAACGTCATGAACGTGGAAAATTTACCAGAGTACCCCAACGGCTCTCAAAAACTATCAATCATAGAGGCATGGTTCTGAAACTGAAAATGTTCAAGACTTTGGGCCCTTTGGTGAGCCAGTAAAAAAAGATAGGTACCAAACAAAAAAAAAAAATTTCGTGTCCATATAAATTTTTTTAAATTTCATGAGGCTCTCCAGAACATTTTTGTATAGAAGTTTTTTCCTCCCACCAAACGCATATATAGAACTCATGAGTGTCCTTACAGGAAAAATACGATACGTTAAGAATGTGGAAAATTTTCTAGAGTACCTCATGGGTCCTCTAAAACTACCAGTCTTACAGCCATGGTCCCAAACAAATGTTGTCAAAGACCTTGGATCATTTGGTGGACCGTTAAAAAAAATGGCCGCCGAACAAAAAAAATCGTCTCCATACAAATTTTTTGTGTTATTTTCAAGAGGCTCTCTTGGACATTTTTGTATGGAACATTTTCCCCCCACTACACGTATAAATAGAACTTAAAGATTTTTTCACAAAAAATACAAAACGTAGTCAATGTGGAAAAATTACCAGAGTACGGCCCTCAAAAACTATCAATCATAGAGGCATGGTCCTGAAACTAAAAATGTTCAAGACCTTAGGCCCTTTGGTGAGCCAGTAAAAAAAGATAGCTACGGAGCAAAAAAAATTCGTGTCCATACAAAATTTCTTTTTAATTTTCAAGTGGCTCTCTAGAACATTTTTGTATAGATCTTTTTTTTCCACTAAACGTATACATAGAACTCATTAGTGTCCTTTCAGAAAAGATACGAAACGTGATATCAATATTTCTTTCTATCTTTCAAGAGACTCTCCAGAATATTCTGGTATTTGGTATGGCCTCCCATTTCTTAATTTTACGAATATTGAAGAGACTACAAGGCCCGCGAGCTGCTTGCAGCTCGCGCACCGAGCGCAACACTAGTTATAGATATAGATAGATAGATAGTTAGATTATTATATAAAATATAAATATATAAATATAAATATTTGTTGTTCAGGTGTGGAAAGCCGAAGCCGATGACCTGAACGGCCACGACGGGCTGACCCGTCTGGTTGCTGTTAAGACCATCAAAGAGTCCGCCACGCAGAAGGAGAAACAGGAACTGCTGCACGAGATATACATCATGCAGAAGATAGGCACCCATCCGAACGTGGTCACCATACTCGCTTGTTGTACTGAACAGGGTAAATATTTTTTATTATTATTTATTTACTTATATTATTATTTATAAAGGGATAGTGTAAGAATGTAACAGAAATTTTATAAATGACAATTGGAATGCCGACTCATAGATTTAAGTCTTTTTCACTCAAAGGTGTCCGATTTGTGTACAATAGGGTATTTGACAACATTGAAAATATACTATTGATTGTGGTCATCTTATCAGATAATAGCCTAAAAAAGACATATTTCACTCAATCACACTAAATTATGTAATTTTACGAGATATTTTGCACGAAATAAAACATTATAATTTTTGAAATTTTATCAGACACGTGAACGCTCTGTGATTGGTTGCTACTCTGGTGACGTCACTTGATAATTATACTTGAGAGTACACTTTACTTGGTCGATATAATTGAAGTTTATCAACCAACCGAAAGTAAACTTTGAATTTGAAACAATAAGATTGATATTAAAATAGCATTACTAACCTCTTAATTTCACTTATTTGGTGTGACTTTCTAGCGCATATACTCTACAATACACAATTGTTTTCATACCAATAATTAGATAAACTCTTCCACTAATAAATTATCACAAGATAAACTCATAACTTTTCTTTATTTCCTCACAAAAACAAAAAATTTGTACCTAAATACACAAGTGTTTTTCGCGCCATCCGTCGTAACTAATCACGCAGCGTGCTCTGTCGCACGCACCGAGAGCGAGCGAGAAAAGTGATGATGCTAATATTTTTCTATGTATTTATTACTTAATTAAAGATTGTTATTTTTCTTGTTTCCTCTCCCGCATTCCATTTATTGCATTTAACTTTGTATTTATTATATTTAACCTATTTAATTACTTTTAATTTGTATTTAACTATTTAATTATTGTTACTGGATAGCTGCGCTGTTTTGTTGTGGTTTCTGGTTATGTAACCCATACTGTGCCCATACTCTGTGTGTGAACCTATAAACTTGCTCATTGGTTTGTGACGGCACGCGTATCATGTGATCAGCGCTATTACAGAAATGCCGTTTTTGGCGCGGTTTTCAAAACTTAAACTTTATCATTGATTTAATTCTTAATACTGTAGATATTCCGAAAAATATCAATGTAGTGTGTTTTAATAAGTAATAAAGAATAATTTAAAACAAATTCCAAAAATTAGTCAAATAGCCTATTGCTAGTCTCCGTCGCGATTGGTCGCCGTGGCTGAAATTTGCTTAGAACATTCTGTATCTTATACTTAAATGAGTTCCATAACTATGCAATAATTATGCATTGTCATTTATCTTTGAAATGGTAAGTACACAATGAATACACGCTGACTAGTTTTATCGACGCACGCAGCGAAAAAAGTTCATTAATAAATCGGTACCTACTACCATCCATATGCCCCTGAGGTACTATTATTACCCTCTTGGCACTGAATTCTAAAGCCGAACCTGCTGATAATGGTACCTACTTCTCTGTCCATTTGCCTCTGAGGTACTATTGTTATCTTCTTGGCACTGAATTCCAGAGCCATACCTGCTGATAATGGTATCTACTTCTGTTCATATGCCTCTGAGGTACTATTAATATACTCTTGGTACTGAATTCTAAAGCCGAACCTGCTGATAATGGTACCTACTTCTCTGTCCATTTGCCTCTGAGGTACTATTGCTATCTTCTTGGCACTGAATTCCAAAGCCGAACCTGCTGATAATGGTACCTACTTCTCTGTCCATTTACCTCTGAGGTACTATTGTTATCTTCTTGGTACTGAATTCCAGAGCCATACCTGCTGATAATGGTATCTACTTCTGTTCATATGCCTCTGAGGTACTATTACTATACTCTTGGCACTGAATTCTAAAGCCGAACCTGCTGATAATGGTACCTACTTCTCTGTCCATTTACCTCTGAGGTACTATTGTTATCTTCTTGGTACTGAATTCCAGAGCCATACCTGCTGATAATGGTATCTACTTCTGTTCATATGCCTCTGAGGTACTATTACTATACTCTTGGCACTGAATTCTAAAGCCGAACCTGCTGATAATGGTACCTACTTCTCTGTCCATTTACCTCTGAGGTACTATTGTTATCTTCTTGGCACTGAATTCCAGAGCCATACCTGCTGATAATGGTATCTACTTCTGTTCATATGCCTCTGAGGTACTATTAATATACTCTTGGTACTGAATTCTAAAGCCGAACCTGCTGATAATGGTACCTACTTCTCTGTCCATTTGCCTCTGAGGTACTATTGTTATCTTCTTGGCACTGAATTCCAAAGCCGAACCTGCTGATAATGGTACCTACTTCTCTGTCCATTTGCCTTTGAGGTACTATTGTTATCTTCTTGGTACTGAATTCCAGAGCCGTACCTGCTGATCATGGAGTACGTGATGTGCGGCAAGCTGCTGACGTACCTGCGCGAGCGGCGCTCGCGGCCCGACCGGTTCAGCGGCAGCGGCGCGCTCACGTCGCGCGACCTCACCGTGTTCGCGTACTGCGTCGCCAGGGGCATGGACTACATCGCCTCCAAGGGGGTGAGTTGATAGTGTGCTACTTACTGCGTTGCCAGGGGCATGGACTACATCGCCTCCAAGGGGGTGAGTTGATAGTGTGCTACTTACTGCGTCGCCAGGGGCATGGACAACATCGCCTCCAAGGGGGTGAGTTGATACTGTGCTACTTACTGCGTCGCCAGGGGCATGGACTACATCGCCTCCAAGGGGGTGAGCTGATAATGTGCTACTGGCCTGGAATCATAACACATGAGGATCTCACACTGTTCTGTACTTCCATATCTTTGTGTAGTCAAACTGGTCGCGAAGCTGAGGTGTGGGGCACATAGTTGAAAGTCAATATTCTTTATTTGTGGTACACTACTTATCAACTTTTTGAATGTCAAAAAGTAATAATTTTACAAGTATATACAAGTAAAGGTAATGGTGTTACGAGGACTCCAAACGTGCCGTGTTCTCCACAAGAAAAGTCCACAATCAGCCGGGTTGGGATGTACGTTGGAATCCCAAGGTGCTCGAGTACCGAGCGCGTGCGTTCAAGCAACTTCTGAAGAATTTGACTCTGTGCTAGGATGCCCGAAGACTTGTAAACAATTTTACTCTGTGCTAGGATGCCCCAACAACTTGTGAAGAATTTGATTCTGTGCTAGGATGCCCCGACGACTTGTGAAGAATTTTACTCTGTGCTAGGATGCCCCGAAAACTTGTGAAGAATTTTACTCTGTGCCAGGATGCCCCAACAACTTGTGAAGAATTTGATTCTGTGCTAGGATGCCCCGACGACTTGTGAAGAATTTTACTCTGTGCTAGGATGCCCCGAAAACTTGTGAAGAATTTTACTCTGTGCCAGGATGCCCCAACAACTTGTGAAGAATTTGACTCTGTGCTAGGATGCCCCGACGACTTGTGCAGAATTTGATTCCGTATACCCCGACGCTCACAGTGTATAACTTTGGGAACTATAGGTACACGTTTCGTGTTCGATTCGCAGATAGTCCACCGCGACCTGGCGGCGCGCAACGTGCTGGTGGACCACAACAAGCTGTGCAAGATCGCGGACTTCGGCATGTCGCGGTGCGCGGGCAGCAGCGCGCGCGGCGGCCGCGGGGCCCTGCCCGTGCGCTGGATGGCGCCCGAGGCGCTGCTCTACAACGTGCATAGCCACCACACCGACGTGTGGGCCTTCGGCATCCTGCTGTGGGAGATTGTGACCCTCGGTGAGTACATACCGGTTGTCAAAACAACGCCATCTAGCGGCATATAAGTTAAACTTTTGTTTCGACCTTGCAACGACGCTATCTATCGGCAAATTAGTTAAGCTTTGGCTGTTAGGGGGTGTTGTTCTTATAGTGCTTATATTTCGTGTCATGATTTTTTTCCTATTTTGTAATGAATTGCACAAGGAATGGATGCACTAGATGCACTAGATGGCCAGATGCTGACAAACGAGTTGCAGGAAGACTCTGAATAAAACCCGCGTAAGACCGGAAGTATCTAAAAAAGACGGTCATAAACGTCTATAAGTTGACGATGTGAGGCATCTACCTATTGTAACATATTATGCTCCTAATTACCGTTCAAATCTTAAGCGATCCACACGTTAAACTTCATCGAAATACACGGTATTTTTCCTCCATTGCAGGATCGACGCCATACGCGGCGATGTCCGGGCGGGAGGTCCTGGCGGCCGTCACGGAGGGCTACCGGTTGGAGCGACCCCCTCACTGCAAGCCCCAGCTGTACCGCGCGATGCACTCGTGCTGGCACGCGGACCCCTCACAGAGGCCTACCTTTGCTACCCTCAAGGCGCAGCTGGCCGAGCTCCTGGACAACGAGCCTTCGGAGGGGAACTATGTGGATCTGGACTCGTTCTACCAGGAGTCGTCGGTGTACAGCGACCCCTCGGCGATTATTCATGACGATGATGGCTTGTCGGCGGAGTATGATCGGGAGAGGCGGTGTTTTAGAGAGTAAGTACCTACACTCCTAATTAATCACACAACTTTGTTTGTGCTTGACACAATAAGCGACAATGACCACGACACGACCGCTCTATTACAATTACGAAGATGACATTCTAGGTACGTTTACAATACCTCAATAATAATTGATGGTAAGTCGTGGAAAAGATGTGAGGTAAACAGATTTTTTTGTCACTAAACACTGATGATAACTACATACCTATTATAAAACAAAGTCCCTCGCCGCGCTGTGTCTCTATACCTGTTCACGATAAACTCAAAAACTACTAAACGGATTTTCATGCAGTTTTCACCAATAGACAGAATGATTCATGAAGTAGTTTTAAGTGAATAATTTGTTAAGATTTTGTGTAAATTGGTTGAAATATGACTATATGTAATTGTTGAAAATGTCACAAAATCAAGTTGTCTGGGAGCTTTCTTCAAAACGTTGCTTTATTGAGATATATAATAAAATAATGTATGTACATATGTGGGATAGTAGCGAGTAATTAATCTATCCGTGCTAAGCCGGGGCGGGTCGCTAGTATAATATTATATAAAAAAGATGTAGATGTACATATTCCACTCACAGTGAAGTCTTAAAACTACCCCAAGTGACTCACTTTGGTGATTCGCCTTTACCTGTGATTTCACCAGGAGTGTGGCATTTATGACAGTTTTCGATCGGCGTCAGATAATATTATCTCTTCTATAATAGTGTTGCACTATTTATATTATTATCTTCTTTCATATTTAAGAATGAAACTTAATGAAACTTATTTAATACTGAAATGGTTCTGTGTCAATCGCTTCGCTCGATGCAGTACCCCCAATTTATTTGATCGTCTTTTCATTTTCGTGCATCAATTTGTCACGCGTTTTCCACCCATTTCCCCGTTCTATCCTTGATAGTATATTTCTGTGGCTGACACTATTCGTTTTACGTGTTCAGATTACAAACGGGGCCGTCGAAGTTCGACAACCGCGCGTTCAACTTGCGGGACGAGGAGATGCGCAACAAGTTCGGCATCGGGACGCCGCGGATGGGCGGCTTCGGGATCCGGGACGTCCCGTTCAACGAGCGGACCTTCTCCGACGGAGAGTTCAACGAGAGGAACTTCCAGGAGAAGAACTTCCCGGAGAGAAGTTTCCCGGACAAGAACTTCAACGACCCCAACTTCGTGGAGCGGAAGGACGGCAAGCAACTCTCAACCTCGAGTTTTCATCGAGAGAGGGAGAGAGAGAACCCGCTGGTTAGCAGGAACAGTTTCAACGGGTTCCCGAGGATAGGGACGAGGGAGAACCATTTTCAGATGACCCCTGATGGAAGGAATAAGAGGGTGTCGGAGTTCGAGTGTGATATTTGAGTCTCGTGTTGGTTTAGAGTGCGATCTATAGAGAGTGATCTGCCCCCGATTGTATAAAACTTGACGATGAAAATCGTATTCATTTGATTGCCTTAGAAACAAAGTAAAATATTCCTTGAACGTATTGATTTAAAGTCACAAATTCAGTACAATCGATTTTAACATGGGGCGTTAAGGAACGTATCATATATGTATAAGAAGGCATACACGAAATTGAGCTCTAATTCTAAATGTTATGGTTTATTTTATTTTGTCGCTAATGCCATCTAATGAATACGATTTTGATCGTCAAGTTTTACGCAATCGGGGGGTGACTCTGCTCAGACTCGAGACAGAGTTAAAACGGGACATAGATAATATGTCCCTTAGATAAATCTGTCTCATTTAACTCAGTCTTGAGTCTGAGTATAGTCAGACTACGCGCTATAGATCTCAGGATAATTCTTGAGAAATATGTAGATATATCGTGTAGCCCCAAAAAATGGCGGTAGATGGGAAATATAATGCGGAATAAGACTTTAGTGTGACAGTAATGTAGCTTTAATTAGAAATTGATTATTCCTTAACCGATACTTCTTACAATATCATGGGTACCTAAAGTTTATCAATCAAGATTTAATACAAATGTTTATTTTTTTATTAAGCCTAAAAAAATTGTCGTAAGTTCAATTATGTAGGTATCCATTATCACGACTCATTAAATTACAATTTATCGGTTCTTGCGTTAATGCCAAATTATCTAAAATTCAATTAATTGGAACTAGTGGAAAATTGGTTCAATTTCGATTAGTTCAAATTCTGTAGCTATAACACTAACGTAAATAAAATCGTTATTGAAACATTACAGATCACAGATTTTAGTCCTGGCGAGAATGTCGATGTTAGAATGACTAAAATTCAATTCATTGGATTTCTATATCGCGATGCGTTATTACCAATTGCATGAGCTCGTGACAAATTATGCTTTAAGTTTCAATTTCAATTGGTTGAAATTCTGTAAACTTAGATCTGTGTATTTTGTAAATAAACTTTAATTTATAACAGTATTCGTTGCAGTGAATGACTTTATGTGTCTAACAATTATTATATAAATGGTAGTTACATTGTAAATAATAGTTACGTACTGCTAAGTTAAGTTTTGTAAAGTAGGTTAAAAGAGCACGTCATTTTGACACAATTTTGAAGAAAGAAAGAGTTTGTTTATCAATATATAGTCTATGATTTTATCAATTTTATTTTTTTCTAATCTGTAACAAATAAAAAAATATTTAGTTTTGTTGTGTTTTTGTGAGAATGAGTTTTACAAAGTGTTGCAATAAAATTTAAAATAACATTAAAATAATCAAAGAATTTATTCATAAAAGTATTTACCTAATGGTGCTAAAATATAGTGTTTTTTTTCTTTCACATATCTAGATTTATTGTAAATATTGTCCTAATTTGAAATATTATATTTTTTACGTTAATAAAAAAACTCTTCCATTTCTAAATCTCAGTTCAATATTACATACTTTCTAGTCTCTAAAATGTAAAATTCTATTGGATTGTTATTTTATGATCTGATTATTGGATAAGTTTGAAAGATTTATTTTAATAAATGAATAAAGTATTGAGAGATATTGCTGTATTTTTCTTTCTTCTGTGTCTCTCTGATTAGCGAAGGCCGGCAGTCAGTTGTGGCAGAGACCACAGATGTTATAATATTAGTGATAGTGCAAAAGACACGAGGTCAGGCTGTTGAGCTGAACGTTTTTAATTTAAAATGCTTTAAATAAAACGCTTGTTTAAATTTTTGGCTAAATATCACCCAACCAGCAATAGAGTCAGTAAATATGTAAAATAAATGTTTTTCTCCACCAAAAACCATTTCGGCTTACTTAGTATAATTTTTCAGCGAAGAAAATTATACTTACCTACTCTAACCTAGTAGGAAGTAAATAATTGACATTTTATATTGCGCAATGAAGAATTTCTCTTCACGAAATTGAAAATTATAAAAACAAAAAAACTAGTAAGTATGTACCTACTAGTCATGGTACCTCCTGGTGAGATCGTAGTTATCTACCTATGTGAAATTTTTATTTTTATTCAAGTTATGAAAATTAAATTGCCCTATAAAATTAAGAATCTGTAATTATCTTATAGTAGGTACTTACTCCAGTTATCTAAATATATTTTATAAACATTTAAAAAGTCTGTTTAAATTTGAATTAAGTAGTTAGAGACTCTCTTACGAACTCACAATAATAAAAAAATTACGTCTTCAGTCGTCATGGTGCGTTAATATTTTATTATTGTTTTGTTCTGTTACCTAATTTCTGTATGTTGGCTAATCAAAATTCTAGTAGATTGGTGCTGGAAATCAGATGGTGCTCGGTAAAAAGAACATTTTTTAAATTCAGAAATACTAATAAACATTGCATGTAGGCCAACTATCGGTTCTTAATTTACTGTAAGAGTTTTTAAGTAAGAGTTAAAAAACCGACAACACAGCAAACATTATTTTAGTCTCAGGGACTAGAAAAAATAGAGTAGGTAGGTATACCTAAGTGACTCTACCACCAGAAAGGTCTTTAGAGGAATTTCTCCCGAACGTGATCCATACAAAAGAAGTTTATTTCAGAATTTTATTTAATAAACTAGTTAAACAAAGTTGATGAAATTTTATAGACACGTTACAGAAATTAATGTCTTCGTCTTAACTAAAAATCGTCTAAATAAAAATATATTTTAGTTTCAAATTCATACCACTATAAATTAAAAATTAAAAAACCCCCGACATTCGCCATTTTGTGGCGGCGGGCATCTTGGATTTGCAATAATGCTATTCTACTAGTCAAGCCCTTTCATTTGATATCCATATTAAGGGAGTTGTGAAAAATATGTAATCCGCCATTTTGTAGCAGCGGCCATCTTGGATCGATTTTTATCAAACATAGCTAACAACACTCTAGACTAATTCACCTTTCAAACAAAAAAAAACCGCATTCAAATCGGTCCACCCGTTAGAGCGCTACAGGGGAACAGACAGACACACACACACAGACACGTCAATCTTATAACACCCCGTCGTTTTTGCGTCGAGGGTTAAAAAGATTTGTATGGAATTATTTTTGCCTGTTTAATATTACGAGTAGGTACGATAGGTACCTACTACTATTTCTTACCAAATTCTTAAATGTTAGATGAAAATTTAAATGCTTAGGTATTAATCATTCTCGCCTATTCTAAGTTTCAACACTTGGTTTAGAAGTCGCATTTAAGAAAGTATTAAAATGTAAAAAGGCGCTATCTAAAAGTAATCTTTTCTACCTAAAAATAAAGTTAATTTTCCTATGCGCTATTGTTAAACTTTAATATTATTATCATAGTAAACAAAGTCTAGAAAAACTATTAGATATTAAACGGCTGCGGTTCGCTGTTAAAGATATGACTCGTTACTTTCTTCACTCATTGTTTGTTGCATTGCTATTTGACATACATACAGGATGATAACAAAATACGAGTAAGTATTTTTATATCTCCTAGGTACCTACATAAACAAACTCAAAACTCAAACTCAAAATAAACTTCATTCAAAATTGGTACACTGTACACTTTTTGAACGTCAAT
Organism: Melanargia galathea; assembly: GCA_920104075.1. Classification (NCBI taxonomy): domain Eukaryota; kingdom Metazoa; phylum Arthropoda; class Insecta; order Lepidoptera; family Nymphalidae; genus Melanargia; species Melanargia galathea. Next base: position 1,245,499 of record OV049865.1, read on the forward strand.
TTAAGGACAGGTGGTGGTGATAATTATTTTCAGAAACTTAAAACTAAAACTACGAGGGTTCCAAACGTGCCCTGGTCTGAGAGGAGCCCACAACAAACTCAGCCGGTTTTATTTTTTTATTATCAACATCTTACAATAGCCATAAAAATGAAAATGTAACATTAATAATTAGTGTTAATAAACAAAGGAAACGAAAAGTCGACAGAATTTTCACGTGCGAGGTTGATGTCGGGTGGATTTAGAAAACTCTAAGTTTTTATTAAGTTTACCGTCAAATATAATACGAACAAAACGGCATAATCACACCTCTAGTCTTAAAAGGTTCTTCTTTTTTTAATCCCATGATTTTTGGTCTGCTAAATAAGACTCACAACTTACTTATTTCGATTGAAAACGCCCTAAAACTGCGTTAAAATTGCATCCAAAATGCATCCAAATTTCGTTGGTTTCGAACAAGTCTTAACAGCTTTGGATACGTTTTGTGCTCCTCCTGTAAAATTTTATTTTATGAAATTATGACGTTTACCAGCTCCTCATTTGGAATCAACCCTGTATGTGTCATAGCACAAATATTACTTAGATAATGCGGTCGGGTCATTCCGCGGTTGAGAGGAAAGTGCCGCGTGCCGTAACTCGCTTATAACCTATTGTGCTGAAATGAAAACCAATTTTCAACTGTATTAAAGCTTTCTGCGAGTTATTCGCTTTATACGAGCAAATAACTTGCTTATAGAAACTAATTATTGCCTCGTTAGTCTAGTGGCTAGCTTATTCGGCTGCGAATTATGAGGTGAATGAATGAATCAATGAATATACTTTTATTGAAAAGTTAACACAGAAGATGCAGAAAACATTAATAGGGCAATACAACAGTAGAGTTACTTTATTTCTGTAAATAAAGTACGTCTATAAGTGCGCACACTCTTTGCACTATACTATCATCGTCTTAGCTGGCTAAGCCACCACTACAGCCTTTTTAGGGTTCCGTACCCAAAGGGTAAAAACGGAGCCCTATTAATGTCACTCGGCTGTCTGTCCGTCTGTCCGCCGGTCACAGGTCTCTAGCTCGCAGACAAAATGAGTTACAAACCTGAAATTTTGGTATTTGGTGTAAAACGATGACCCAAAATTAAATATTGAATTAAACATTGAGTTAAATTATTTTTCAGGGGGGCTCCCATACATGAGAAAGGAGCCGGAAAAAAAAAATTTTTTCTTACCCTAGCTTATGGGGTATCATTGTTTAGAGCTCATTGAGTAGAGTACGAATATATATTTTTTTAATTTTTTGCTTAAAAAGTAAGGAAATGGGGGGTCATCAAAATTGACAGTTTTAGACCATTTTTGTGACGGGGGCTATCTAAAAAACTAAACTAGTTAGGAATATGATATTTCGGTATATTATGTACTATATGCTCTATTTGTACAACAAATACTGAAAACAACGATTCATAAAATAGTTTATAAGCTGTGACCAAAACAAACGAACTTATTTTGCGTCTTTCTTTCACGGTTTCTTGCGATGTCTAACTCGGAAATTAAATATTTCTTAGACCCAAAATATTATATTGTTCATAATTATGTACGGAACCCTGAAAGAGCGAGGCCCGACTCGCACTTGGCTGATTTTTTAACATCCCACAGCTGGACACAGGTCTCCTCTCTCATAGGAGAGGAATTTAGAGCTTCGACCCGCCACGCTGCTCCTATGCGGGTTGGTGGGCTTTAACGACTATTGTCACGTGATAGTGATATTAACCGGGGTCCGGGACTGACTTCTTAACGTGCTCTCCGAGGCACGGGGGTGAAACGCTGCCAACTCCCAACTCCGGGCTGGCACTGAGAATTTTTTGACGGAAAACCCCAATACCTAACAATTATTTGGACCTTGTGATCTGCAGTCGGATATGATAAGTGATAACTAATGGACCAACGAGGCAGTTGGCTAAGCATCTTCATTGAAATTGAATTGTTGTGAATTGTGATGAATAATATTGAAATATCTGAGATTTTTTATCCATAGCATTATGAGCCTAATAAAAGACAGTAACACCGGCAGGCACTTCAATGTTATTTACTTGTATATATATATATATATATATATATATATATATATATATATATATATATATATATATATATATATATACTTACTCGAAGACTCGCATACTTAATCGAAGAAAAATTTAGAAATGCCTTTTCATAGTTCGTTAAGTACATACTTATATGGTTATCTATAAGAGTACATTACGTATGAAATGACACACACGATGACACCCATTCACCTGTCTGCGCGCATTGATCAAACACTTGATACCGCGTCGTCATCAAAATCATCAGCGACACTTTTATTTTAAAAGTCATGACGATAACTAGCGCGAAAACGCGACTTTGTCAGCAATTTTTTTTTAATTTACTAAGTAAGTACTTACAGAACTAAATTTTATCAGAGACAAATACACACACACATATGAGGTTTATAGCCTGAGCTATGTTTTTTTTTTCAGCAGTTGATAAAAATTTTATCTTATTTTAAGCGTTTTAGACATCTCGGGCGTTCGAATTTGAGCATTTAGGTAGCTTTAGGTAAGCTTGAGCATCACTTTACGACACTATACAGCCTCTATAGAAACTTGATCAGCCATAGGTACATTCAGGCAGTAATAACCATATGCACTTCCTTTTCCTCAATTAAAAAAAAACTTGAGAAAAACAGCCGTCCTGCAGTAAGCTTCCTCTCTTCACTACAAGTATACATTTAAGGGTTGTCTTAATAACCTTTGCAATTTCACTGTTTCATTCCTTTGAGCAAATTTTTAAAAATATTTTCATAGAGATATATTTTATGTTATAATAGTTAAGCACTTATAATAATGCATACGTAACACATTAAAAGAAAGTTTCGCCTCCCTATATGGCCACCATTACATCTATGTATATTGAAATGCAAATCTCGAAAGCATCCGACAAGAGTAGAGCTTTAATGATGATTGAGCTCTTCTTGAAATCTTATCTAGCGGTATTGATTTTGACTGTAGCCGAGTGTTTAATTAAGACATACATAAGTACCTACTTACTTTTTAATATTTGCTACAGCGGACTTACATTTTATAGCCCCACGATTTTTTTTAAATACGTACCGCAACACTAAATCGCTTGGCTGCATGGATTTATCGGTAGGGTGGTAACCAACCACGCCTGAAGCCTCCTACCAGACCAGACCAGAGACAATTTAGAAATTATAAAGTCAAAAGACCTAAAAAAGGAAAAGTCTAAGAGCTGCAACAATTATTATTTATATAATCTCAATCGTGGCTAAAATGGTATTTTTGCTGTAAAAATGCATTCTAGCCAATAGTGAGAGAGTGTCAGTCAATCAGAGCAGAATGCGATCGTCACAGTTATATGGTCACACTGCAACTATTATTTTTAGATAATCGATCCTAATGTAATATACACCATTAAGTCCCGAGCTTATAACAGATATCGACCATGATCGATGCGTCGACGATAAGTTCGATACTTTCGTAACTGACGTAACTCACCGTGAAAGCACCTCTACGATCGCAAACCATGCAGAACTACCCGTTCGCATCATTATGATCTATATTTCATCATCCATAAGACCGTATTTTAAACGTCGAGCGGCCAGTTCGAAATTAGTTTCGGCATTCAATCGTCGAATTATTTTATTTATGCAATGTCACCGCACTGATAACAATGAGTGACCTGACAGTTTTTGGATAGGTCACATTGTGACCCTAGGAACCGGAGAAAGTCACCGCATCCGGTACAATCTGGCACCTGTAAATATGCACGTGAGAAAAGCGTGCGTGTGCGAACTGCTCGCGAGCTCATTCGTCTCTCAGGCAGAAAGCCGCGCGCGCGCTTCCCCAACTAACGAGCAAGAAGACATGTGTAGTGCCGTGTTTACTAAAAGTTGACCAAGCAAGCATGAAACAGACGCTTTAATTAATTACTAACTAAGTATATAGTTTAACAAAAATGGGGTTAAAAATGCGTTTGATTCTCATAATAGCTTTATTTTATGTATCTGAAGCGGAGGATTTGAAGGACTTTGAGTTTTCGGAGCCGGATGAATTGCTGATAGCCCAGGAGTCGAGACAATATGAGACGATTGTTAAGCCGCCTGTGAGGATTGTGAAGCCTACTGGAGTGACCAATTCCCATAGACCACAGTACAACTTGGATTCTTTGGAGGCGGATTTGACGGCGCAATTAGATGATTACTTCGAATCGACGTCGAAGCGGCCGGTCGTGAAGAATTATAAGACTAAGATGAGCAAGGAGAGTATGATACGGGACGCTGTGCTGCGCGCGTTGGAGAGGAAGGATCACGTGGGAAAGTTTGCTCAAATTCTGCCCATCATTAGAGCGATGTCGGGGAACCAGAGGGTGGCGTTGGCGTCCCTGGTCGCGAGCCAGGTCACCACGCCTCCCGGAAGACAGCCTCTCAATCTTTCTCAGGTAATTTTTGATTTTTGTAACATTCGAAATGATTTATTTCGTGTAGGGAAATTTTTTGAACTAGTCAAGATTCTACCATCTGCATCGATTTGAAGAGCAGATTTTTTTGAAAAGAACAGGTTCAATCCGGTGAAAAGCCGGTGAGAAACTCAGCTGTTGCTCTTCTCATAATTATGTATGAAGAAGATATTTTCAATTGATAAAATGCTAATCGATACAGACAGGTGTGATATTTTCATCCTAAGAATGAATCAGTAGCAATCCCACCACCACCACCACTACAGCCTTTTAAATTCCCACTGCTGGGCAGAGGCCTCCTCTCTCATAGGAGAGAGGGATTTAGAGCTTAGACCCGTCACGCTGCTCCAATGCGGGTTGGCGGGTTATCAGTAGCTATGTTTCATATAAATTCCAAACTAAAAAATTATTACTATAGTAATGCTTCGCATTTTATCCAAATAATTTAAATAATACGTGATTTCTAAAACCATTTTATTGACTCAATTGCATAAGATGAAGAGAAATAGACAAAGAAATAAACAAAAATCTGTGAGAAAAACGAAATACTTAACTCTAACGAATTTACTATTTGTTGGTACGTGACCGTGAAAGGCATCTTGAAATAGTTTGATTAAGTAGGTAATTACTTCAGATCCTCCAAAAGACGCAAATCAGCTGGTAGCGTTCGGGAAGCCTTAATTTATCAAAGCGGGAAGCATCTGGCCCGTCGTTGGCGCGGTTAGCCTAGTGACCCTGCCTTCCGCTCCGGGGTCGCGGGTTCGATTCATGCCCCGAGTCTGGGTGTATTTATATGTAAATATGTCTATCAGTCGGCTGTTACCTATAACACAGGCATTAAGTTGCCTACTTTAGGAACAGACGACCGTGTGTGAATGTGTGAGTATTTATTTATTATTATTATTATCGATATGTCTTCACATCCAATATCCCTCAGTGCCTGAAGACGAAAGTCTTCGAACAGTTCTAGCAATGGCATACTGCTCTCCGAGACATGGTCGCTAACCATGAGCCTCATGAGAAATCTGAGAGTCCCTCAGCGGGGGGTGGAGACGCGAAGTTCAAATAAGGAACGATGAGATCCATAGTACCAGACTCACTTATGTCGGTGAGTCTGGTTCTTCTCAACGGGTCGTGAAGCTTAATTCGCAATGGGCATTTCGAGGAACCGATAAAGTACTGGAATGGCGATCTTGCAAGGGCTAGCGCAATGTCGTTAGGAGTTAAGACCCCCAATATCTACGGCATCAGACGAGACGCAGGGAGCTGCTGGATAGAAGCGGCGCAAGATCGCGGCCTATAGAAGGCGACAGCGAACGGTGTCACTCGACTGCGTCATTTAAAACAGGTTCAATTCGATCCAGCGTTGGAAAATAGCGCTGGACTGGTAGGTAAAGTAGTAATGGCCAGTGACGTTGTCGAGAGTCAATAAAAACTTGACAGTCAATAAATACAGAAAAAAGATGATAAGATGCCAACGGGAACTCTCGACGGAACGGAAAGATCACTGGAAGAGTGGTGTCGTACCAAGCTTGAGCCGAAAGTCAAGGGCACAAGATGGTGAAAAGCATAATCATATTGAACAATGGAAATTGGAATAACGAACAAATTACGCCTCCAATACAATGCAAGCTAACGAAACTATGGACTTCCACTTTGCGACACTGCTGATGGAAACGAAACGAATTCCCACAAGTATTCACTTTTTGCGGTGTTCAGATAATCATGGCGCAATTTCTATGTGAAACGCGATCAATGATTTTCCTTTTAATAAGTGTCGCACACTATGTATTAATATTATGCTTTGCTGTAGGTACTCGCAAGCAAAACAATTGACTTAGTTTCGAAAAAAAAAACAATACTTTCCGATTGATTCTCTCTTTTTACCGTAGCTGAAAATAATTGATTGATCTTGAATTCTTTACTTATTAATAAATAAATAAAAAATTAAAAAAAAAATTATATCATGTCTATTAAATGACTGCGTGGATGGATGTTCTATAAAGAATCTGTAAGTAAAAGAAATTAATCTGGATCAGTCTTCGGGATACAAAGTATTTTTGTGCCTTTCGTCAAGTTTCGTTCGTCGGTTGAGCTGTTAAGAGGTAGCAGGCAGGCAGAATTAATAATTTCATATTTACAATATTAGTTTGGATTATGTATCGTTATGTATAGAAAACTTTTTCGAGAGTTTTTACTTCTAAAAACTTCCAAACAGAAGGACGCGGTTGGCTTACTTCACTTGATTTGTAGCGTAGATTGTCAATGTAGCGATTGCCCATGCGTAAGTAGGTTACTGGTAACAAAAAAACAATGGTTTTCCGATTTAAATCCCTTTAAGTTCTAGTGCGAAAGAAATCACAACAAAATGGTATGTCAAAAGCAAACAAAAAGTTAAGTTATATCATCGTGAAGCTCAATGGTTTGAAGTGTATGAGATAACATTCAAAGTTTTTGCTCAAAACAAGATTTAGATAAGAGCAGGTTTTAGTTTCTGTACCTACCTATAATGCTTAATTGAGAGCTCACGATTTAAGCCATTTGTTTGCTCACGAGTTTAGTTTTTAACCAACTTCAAGAAATGGAAGAAATGGAAGAGGTTCTCATTTCGTCGGAATCTTTTTATGTATGTTCCCCAATTAAACTCAGACACCTGTTCTGATTTGGAAAAAAATCTTTCGTTTGAAAGGGTAGGTATACTTTCTTTACTTACTACATCCTGACTTTATGACCATACTGGTTTCATGGTCATAAAGTTAGGATCTAATGATGGAATCCTGGAAAAATCGAGTGAATTCTTCTTTATTGGTATATATTGAAGTTGGTTTAATTTTTCCAAAAATATAGCGTACATTAGCTCAAAATAGATATAACTTAATAAACTTTAATATAAACATGGCGCCGGTGGAAACCGCTCCTCAGTTCCTACTCTAGAGGTAAGGTAAACGCAAACACTTAACGCAGGCAGACTGACGTATTTGACATAGCGAGGAGTTGCTTTTTAACCCCCGACGCAAAAACGACGGGGTGTTATAAGTTTGACGTGTCTGTGTGTGTGTGTGTGTGTGTCTGTCTGTTCCCCTGTGGCGCTCGAACGGGTGGACCGATTTGAATGCGGTTTTTTTGTTTGAAAGGTGAATTAGTCGAGAATGTTGTTAGCTATGTTTGATGAAAATTGGTCCAAGATGACCGCCGCTACAAAATGGCGGAGAACATATTTTTTCAGAACTCCCTTAATATGGGTATCAAATGAAAGGGCTTGACTAGTAGAATAGCATGGACCAGAACTTTTATCAGACGCTTTAAAGCTCCACAAAAATTAAATGAACTTGGTTATTTTTAGATGTCTGATTTTTAACCCCCGACGCAAAAACGACGAGGTGTTATAAGTTTGACGAGCCTGTGTGTTTGTGTGTATCTGTTCCCATGTAGCGTTCAAACGGGTGAACCAATTTGAATGCGGTTTTTTTTTGTTTGAAAAAATTGGTAAATTAGTCGAGAGTATTCTTAGCTATGCAGTTTGATGAAAATCGATCCAAGATGGCCGCCGCTACAATATGGCGGATTTCATATTTTTTAACAAATCCCTCAATATGGGTATCAAATGAAAGGGCTTGACTAGTAAAATAGCACTATGAAAATCCAAGATGGCCGCCGCCACAAAATGGCGAATGTCGGGGGTTTTTAAATTTTTAATTTATACTTGTTATCCTGTCAACTCAGAATCGACTATTTTGGAGATCGTTCTCAAATTTGTTAAGACCTGTTAAATCATTTAAAAAGTACCTATTTCATCTTGTCCAATTATTGCGTAGAATCCAATTGTAGAAATTGCTTAATAAATCAAATAGAAATAAGTACATCTATACTGTTTTACTCAATACAAATAACATTGATTTCAACATGCAGAAATCTATTGTTCTCTGGCTACCATGGAATCAATTTGTCTGTTGATAAGAGACTGTAGTAAGATTTTTGTAAGTAGCACGTAAATAACTGACAGAACGATAGCAAATTCATGCAAACGCATACAAATGCATGCAACGACAGCAAACTATTGCAATAATGTGTTATGTGAGCGTGATGTACCTAAGAAGAATCAGCGCCATCTATCGCGATTTTGAAAGTCTATATCTATTTAAGTCACACAGGAACACTTTTTCTCAGATAAAATGTAGCCTATTTAAGTCAGGGCATAATCTATCTCCATTCAAAATTTCAGCCAAATTGGTTCAGTAGTTGCGACGTTAAAGAGTAACATATACACACACACAAACACACATACACACACACACACACACACACACACAAACTTTTGCCTTTATAATATTAGGTGATAAGTATTATCGATAGTGTGATTACTAGATGACAGTTAATTTCTATGTGGCTGTGACGTCACCTGGGATACAGGCTGATAATCAGCGCATACGCTGAGTTGTACCTACACCCATTCTGGGTGGTGTCACAGACAAACATTACCTGGAATAAGTACTTTGTATCTAAGTATAATTGTTTGTTTGTGATACCATACCTATACCTCGAATAAATTATTTTTCTTTCTTCATAATCGGTTTCTACTCAACATCGTACCGGAACGCTAAAGGCGGCACATCCTTGCGGGTAGGGTGGTAACATAACCATTTACTATTAGGTAGACACTTATTATACATATACAATCGCTCGGCTTATCTCACCGTTGCCTGTTAAACTATACGATTTCATTCGAGATCCGATACGGAACTGGGCCGCTTTTTGTCCGCGCGATGTAATTTCACGTGTATTGTGCGTCGCCGTCAACTAGAGCGTATTGTCGTTTATGTATCGCCTCCGGGCGCCTATTACCTACTCTAAGCATATTAAACAAAGGCAATTCAACAAACACTGATTTTTATTCGAGTTTAAAACTAACAAAATATATTACCTACATCATAAAAATAAAACATATATGTACATAAAACCGAAGTTACATAATAATAAATCAGAAAAATAAACTAAACTAAGTAAATGTAGTATTAATTTCTTTCAATGTAAATAAAGGAAGTATTACTTTATTTAAATCTTCTCCATAGCAAAGCATCGTTCCCAAGATGCTGGCATGGCTGCTACAAACAAATTTTTTGGCCATCCAATGATAGCTGCCAGCTCTATATCAATATTCGAAGACACCTTTAGCGCAGTAGTCTTATAAAAGAGAGCTCATGGGTTCGCATTCGTTCAGGGACAATTTAGGAATTTTTAATTGTCTCTGGTCTGGTAGCTAGATATCATCCTACCGGCGAAACCGTGCCACCAAGCCATTTAGCGTTCCGGTGCGATACCGTACTATAGAAACCCATTAAGGTTATGTATTAATCTTCTTAGGGGTTTTATTAATCTTCCATACTGTTTCCAATTCAAGTTAGCCCGCTTAAACTATATCGACACTTACCTACCACCAGATGATATCGCAGTCAAGGGTTGACCTGTCATCGAAAAAAAAAAAGAAATCACGATCTTGAAAATGTGAAGACGAGCTAAACAATGCCATAGTTTAATGCGCTCCGCTACACTTGAATGGCGGCCAGCTATTTCCTCTTCCATCAATAAACTTCCACATGCCACAGCCACTCACTCAGCTTCCGAGTCATACATCTGGTATAGACCATCAACCATTCTGGACTGGACTATTCAAACGAGTCATTCATCTGGTCATCGACCTGAATAGATACCTATTAAAAATTATAGCAACTTGTGCCTTCTAAATGGAACTCAATGTTCTAATCCTTATTAATGGCGTATTGTGATGTTCGGAAGTCATCAGTCGTCAGTTCAACACGCACGCGTATATAAGTTCGTTCGGTAACTTAGTGTCGGTACAGGCGCAGGTGCTCTTAGTATTCTGCTTTTATTTTATTACTTTTTTTCTGTTTGTAATTTTTTTTCTATTCTAACAGAATCTCCGAATAGTCTGCCAATCCACACTTGGCCAGCGTGGTAGACTATGGTTAAAATCCTTCTCATTTTGAGAGAAGACCCGTGTTCATAATAATATTATATTTTATGTTTATGGTTATATTGTAATAAAATACGAATATAAAAAAATATAAAAAGGAAAGAGAATTTTAATATAAAAATATGAGTAAGTATAAAACGCCAAAACCCCTTGTACCTGTACACCCCACGCGGCATCTTTTGAAGTCGCAGGCGGCCCCTTTGACAAGACGCCGCGCGTGCCGAGGCGGCGCGATCAAAGGTGACCGTAAGAAAACGAACAGACTATATTTGTGTCTTTAAGGCCGTTGCATATTATAAAATATACATAATACTTAATTATATTCTATATTTCATAATTAAGTAAATTACAATATTTATACCTACCCATTTTATATTAAGTATTATGTTTTACAAAATCTCTAAATTAAACTAAAATGAGAGGTCTAAATCTATCTCTTCGCAAATCTTCGCAATCTATCTCTTTCGCAATGCTCCTGCGTAAAAGGATAGCTCTATTTTTAAAGCTATTGATTTAGTTTAGTTCATAGATTGTGTAGAACAAAATTAGCCACAATGTTGTTAAAAATATGACACTGATAGAAGAAGGAATGAATGATACTCAAGTTAAGTAATAAGTTGGTTTCTCGCTGTGGCGTTAAAAAAAGGAAAATCGCATCTAAATCGCATATTAGATATGCAAAGTGTAAACACTTTTGTATAGTTTGCACACTGCAGAACTTAAGACTTATTTTGTGTCTATGGATATTTTGTAGGTATTAAAATTCGAAATTCGATGCAAATTTCACAAGCTGTTGTAAAAAAAAGTTATAAATAACCTGCTTTCGTTTAGGACTGATAAAATAACTTTCGCTCATTTGCGATGGCGATTTACGGTTAAATTACCGCTTTTAATAAATTTATTTACCTATTTTCAAACTTGCTTCGATTTCTTTGAATGATTCCTTTTCAATTGTTTTTATTATTCAAAATGGGACTTGCATCAAAATGCTTCCGATATTTTACCAGGATTTGCTTACACTGAATTCTAAATTAAGTAATTGAAGTGGTATCTGTACAATGTACATTTACTTATATAACGATGCCTATATGTATATTATTATTTGTATCATGTATCTAGTATACAAATACGACTGTTTTTACAATACCACGCACCGATGCTTCACTATTAGTAGATACACTGCGCAGTGATAAGCTTCTTCTGAATTCAGCTGATTGGCTTATATTTATCCATTTTCATCTATCAATACAGAAGATTTCTAAAATGCCCTCTAAAAAGATGAAACCACATGCGGGAGGTCCCCACATAAATGCATCTACTGAGACATCTATCTCACAGAATGAGCAGTAAGCATCATTTCTCTATCCTATGAAGAAAAGGGCTATTTGAAAAAGTTATAATTTAAGAAAAATTATACCAACTTCCATAGGAAATAAAAAATAATTGAAAAGGAAAAAGTGTCGTTATCTTAAAAACTACTGAAATGATTTTGATGAAACTTGCATTTTCCCTAAGTTAAAGTAAATGTAAGCCAAGAAAGAATGACCACAATCCAAGTTTTAGTTTCGGAGAATCGCATGGACAAACATATAAACATACACTTATAAAATTTTGTTTATTTATTTGGAAGCCGTCGGTCGAATTGATAACCTCCTTTTTTGAAGTCGGTTAGAAATCAGCTTTGTACATCAACAGGTTGATGATGACAAAGTTCCCCAAAGTAATGGTTGCGAACAATGTGCGAATGCATTATGCTCATAATAGGTAATACTAGCTAATATAACAAATGTCCATTAGTTATCGTTATCACAGCTAATAATACTGAACAACCGCGTACAAGCAGTGACGGGAAACGATCCCACGATCTCTAGATTTCACACTGACCTCTCACAGTTAGCCATTGTGGTGTTTTACAATTATATAAAACAATAAAACAATACATCAACGAACTTGAACTACAAATCTTAAAAAAATAGCTCCACAAAACTTGTTTATACCACGGTATGTTGAAGACATAAGAACTATAATAAACATAAGCTCGAAGTAATTGAAACGTAGATACAAAACAAGTCTATGAAAGTTGTCTCACAGTAAGTTGTGTTTTCACATGACCGTCGAATAATCATAATAATACATAATAATCGTAATAATGCCCATTCAAGTTTAAAAAATATGTTAATTATAGGTACCAACGTTAATGTGTTAATTAGAGATACAAACGTGCGTGCGAAAGATCAGAAAAATTACTGATTTAGAACTCTGTTTTAAAATAAATTAAATATGCAATGAACTTGATACTGGCTACTAAAATAAAGATTAATCACATTTAACAAAACTTATTACAATAAATTATTGTTATAGTCAGTAAAATCTTCTGATTCCGAATAAAAATTAATTTAATCCGTTTGCTTTATTACAGGTGAGATCAATGTTCAATAACAACAACACGTCCGACTTGATGCTGCCAATCCTATTAGACACAGCAAATCTGATCCGTAGAGCAATCAGACCAGGCAAAGAACCTCGGGAAGTAAAATACCCACAAACTCTTTTCCAGAGACGTTCATTCACCGAAGAATCTATAGACGATGACATTTTTGATACTGAAGAACACGAAAACCAACCGAGCTCAAGTACACCAAATATACTTCAAAAACATCGCAATTTTAGAAACAGATCTCAAAGAACGCAAACAGCAAATACAATAGACGAAAAACACGCACAAGACAAAGCAACAAATAACACACCAAGTAACACTAATGAAAAGCCTAAAGACACTGCAAATACACTTCACAATATTGCAAATGATAATAATGTAAGTATTTTGAACAATTCTTGTAGTCTATAACAAACCTAACAAATCAAATCAAGGGACTAAGGTACTGTCTGCTGACTATTACAAATTCCTCTTTAATTTTTAAAATTAATAAATGTAAGTAAAAAAAATAATATATGTAGTAAAATAAAAAGAAGACTACCTACTAGGATGTTTCTAAACAGTAGACTATGAATTAAATATTCAGATAGGATTATACAATCATTAAGAAGCGGAGCAGAAATCGATTTTGCAGTGGATAAATTAAAGAAATCAATAGAATAATAAAAGAAAACATAAAAAAACAACTTCAAATTTTAAAACAAGAATTTGTAAAAACCAATGTGAAAATTTTAGTTACTAAAACTATATATTATAATCATTGCCGAAAATGATTTAATTTCCAGAGAACCCTATCTTTCTCTACAACGGAGTCGAACAACAAGAACCGATATGAAAGCATAAGCCGAAGTGACAACGGTACCATGGACCTCACAGCTGATTCAACCAATCAAACGCTAGTCCAAGATCTGCCGATTGCTGAGAAATTCCGATCACTGAATAGATATATGGATAGAAAAGGTAAAATATTAAAATATTACGTATAAAAATTTAAAATCTGTAGTTTTGTACTGACAGAGATATACATATTAACGATTAGTACCTACATACCTACTAAAAAGTTTCATGCCTACGACCATGCTGTTGGTTAGGGTTAGTAATAATTATATATGATCAAACGAACTTACCTGTACGTGAAGTTCGATCATTATTATATGAGTCGCATCATTCGAAGATATATAACATTTACCAAGTAGTAGTCCCTTTAACCTACAAGCAACGACGCACGCTTTGGAGACTTTTTGTTTTAATATAATGACAAAATTCTCCCGCCATATTATCCACACTACTTCCACCCATTTACCCGCTCGGCATTTCTACGTCATTTTGTTTAGAGATGTGTTCTTGCAAAAAATATTTTTCGGGCTGGGTGGGTAGGGTTCTTATATCTTCGAATGATGCGACTCATATAATAATGATCGAACTTCACGTACAGGTAAGTTCGTTTGATCATATATTATATTTCGTCGCATCATTCTTCAGATATATAACATTTACCAAGTAGATGTTTAGAGATGGAATTTTTTTTGCAAGAATTGTATCGCCAAGAATATATAAATATATTCTAAAAGGCAAAGAAAAAATTAGTAAATAATTTCTTCATTAATCAATTAATTGATCATTATTAAAACTTTAATTGAACAGGTACTTTTCAACTTAATTACAGACAACTATCAGAGATTAACAGCTAATTACCAGAGCATATTGTTTTGGCGAATTGATCTTTACTAAGTATTATTCTTATTATTTTTTGTATACGCTTACGCTTGAGTACAATACTGCCTGATAGAAAGCAATGATGAGATCTAAGTTAGAAGGCAACTTGCCTAGAAAATGTCTATTTGCTCTATTTTAATACATAAAATCTTGTGAAAGTATGAGAGTTTTACCATCCAGCTCCTATGCGTATTGAGTCAATGCATACGCCCAATGAGCCGGCTTTTGAAGTAATGCCTGTCGTGTGCTCACCTCAAAGTAGCTACAACTAGCCCATTTCCTGAGAACACCAATTTTATTCTATCCACCGACTTATGAATTGAGTGGTGGCATTTTTGTAAAACCGTCTGGTTGCAGTTTTTATAATTGAATTTTTCGGTGCAAGATAATTATGTTATCTAAAAGCACAGTGTAGCCGGGCAGATACCGAGTTTATCCCTAAATATGGCAGGAATAGGACAGACTTTTCTCGTCCTGGAGCAGATGTTTATATTAAGAATATCTTGTCTTGTATTGCCATTGAACTAAACTTGGATAATTAGTTTTTATTATTTGGATAATTCATTACAGTTTAAATTATTTGGACCGTGCACCAAGCCAACAAAGCTACCAGTTCTTTAGTTACTATTTTTTAAGACTAAATGTTTTATTAGGGTACCAATCTGTGATATGATTGAGTGCAACTTGAAGATCCCATGAGTACTTAAGAGTGGTAGGTTTGAGTTTGAAAGCTCCTTCAAGGAGTCTTTTCACACTCTCGCTATAGCCAATAATATTACATTACATATTGGCAATATGGAGCTGACTTGTGGGTATTAACTGTTCTATAACCAGATCTCGAATTAAAATTTTACCAGAGCCACACAAGGTACACTCTTAGAGCTATCTGAATTGTCATTTTGACAAAAATTCCACCGAAGTTTTAGGCTTACATTATTTTGTTTTTCGGTGCAATCAGAAAGTGATGCAAATATCGGGTCTATTGAGTCTATCAGGGTACCTCTGGCCACTAAAGCTTCCTGCAGAGTATCGCTACACCCAACCTAAGCTGTCGGGGCAGTTGCGATGATTGCCTCCACATGATTCTTCGATAATATTTTTTCGCAAACATTTTAAATTTAATACAAAGCGTGGAAATGCATAAAAATATTTACTTTTCCACGGTATTTTAAATACATCGACAACAACAACAAGGCATCTGAATCGAGAAACCAAGATATATTGTATAATATAAATATTGCATTTGGTAATGTGCGAGAAGCGCAAATATCACTTTCTGGTATGCCAAAGTTGTAAACAATTATATTGAAATTATGATAATCATCTACTAATCCCCTTTCTGCATCTGGGTTAATCCTTCTAGATTCAAAGTCTGGTTCTTTGTTGTCATTTGTATTAATGTACAACTCAAACAGTAACACTTCTCATCCCATTGCCAAATATCTATAGATAAATAATTTAGGGAAAAATGAATTTCACGTATAGGATTTATACATATATCTTAAACCCGTTGTTATCGATACATGAAGGAATTGTACACATATTGCGTGCTAAGGTTTTCCGTGTTAGAAAAAACTGTTAGTAATTCCAAATAGTTAGTTTAAATTAAATAGATGCTCCCTATATTTGATATATATATCTCTCTCTATCTTTTGATGTCCCGTGAAGCTTTGTTATTGTTGCAAAGGGCACCACAGCTAGTTAGATACGTAATATGTAAAATTTCTAATGCACAATTTTAAATTGTTCACTTGAAAAATTTAAATCACTAAGCGATATTCCTAACCAACCAGTCTTAATTCTTTGAGGATGTGAGCTGGAATTTGCACTTTAGTGTCAAAGTAACTATTTTTAGTTAACATAAGGTGTTTTTTCCTCTCTAATGTGTAATGTTGTATACATCCATATTTAATGGCTGAGCATGCTGGCAACCTTGGCAATAAGTTGAGAGAATTCTCTTATAGTGCAAGTGGGTAAGAAACAGAACTTGTGAGCCAGTTGTGCAATTCTATGTTTCCCGTTTAACGTTTTGATTTTCCGTTTAACGTTATGATTGGTTACAAATAAATCCTAAATCCTAAAACTAGCTTTGAGTTTTAATAAAATTTTATTATTATTTATTTATTTATTGAAATTTATTACGAAAGGCAAAATTTGAAGGACCGAGAATTTGATTAATTTGCAACGTTTCGTTAATGTTCATAAAACAAGATTTAAAATAGTTGTCTATACACAAAATATCCTTCAAGTAGCTATAACTGTGTTATATCCTAGCGAACTTTTATTAGTCCTTTCAAAAAAAATTTTTGGAGCTACCGACAACCCTTAAGGCATCGCAATAAATTCAAAGTTATAATTTTAAAATTGTTATCTTGACACTGAAAACTTAAATATCTCTGAAAATCGTGATTAATAGATATTAAAAAGTAAGCTTCTTATACAGTATCTATAGTGGCCATGTAAGAATCGTTTTCGAATGCAATAGAAAAGTATTTTTATTCAAATAAACTTAACAAGTATTTTTGAATCGTCAATTGAATCAACCATGAAGGTTTTATATTAAGCTATTCTAAAATCCTCCATTTTGAATAGAACTTTAGCGATAAACCGATTAAGGGGTTTGGGATTCAAGATGAAACCGTTTGTCCCCATTTGGTTTTGGTGCTAAAAATACCAAAGAAATAAAAATTATTTTTCCAGCCCGTACCTGGTTTAATTCCTCGGTGTCCTGGACGAATTGCTGAACCTGCTCAACCCTATACGCCCCCCCCCCCCCTGTTTCGAAGATAGCGAGGAGGGCCTTGCCTGTTTGTTGGAGCTACTCGATGTTGATTGTGATGTTGCAGGCCTCAAGCAGGCGGGATTTTATTTGCTTCCTTTGAGTGACTATTGCTTTAAGAACTTTTTATTTTTTCTTACAACTGGTTGCCGAACCGTGTCGTCACATTCTGCCACTTGTACCAGTTGTAGAAAGGTATTCTTTCGACTTTGAATATAGAGATATATATAAGGATATATATTATACGATGTGCACTTCAGTCTCTTGAAAATGTAAATCCGATAATAATCGGCAACCGTTACGCAAAATAAAATTTAATTTTGTTGGTCTTCTTTTCCCGCAAGAAATTTAAACGTCTATTTGCCTCTGTACCGGTGCCTTTAAAAGGCAAAAGTTCTCTGAAATTCTGAATTTCAGAAAAAAAGGAATTCTGAGCAACTAAATATCAGCGTTCAAACTCTGATGCTTCAGCTTATTCTGAGGGTACGACCTGAGTCGTCATAGACTCAGATTATAGCTCGGCCTCAGTTTCGGACCCCGGATCTGCGATCGAGTTAGGATACGGTTATCATTCGCCCTTGAAATTCTGTTCGTTAGAGATGAATGATTCCTTTTAACCTCCGGTTTGTCCTCTTAGAAAGAGCATGTTAAAATATATACACACAAAAGGAAGGGTAGGTACACAAAGGTACGGTAACTGTCTTTGTGTCGATTTACAATCAACTAAACTACCTGTAATTTAATTACAGGTTCTTGGCGCATCATGCTAAAATTATGTTTAATTTTCTTCGTGTTGCCACGCGGGCAAACCTCCCAGTTAACCGTATGTATATTCTTCAACACTGCATTAAAGTATAATTTTTATGCATATTATGAAAAAAGGTTTTTAATTTTTAATTCGTGTTGCCTCATAGGCAACGTCCTGGTAAATCTTTGGTGTTTTTAACATTGCACGAGAGTAAAATTTAGGCGTGTCATGCTTAAAGTTTTTTAATTCCCATCGTGTTACCTCACGGGTAACCACCAGGTAAACTGCATTGAAGCCGCTTTTCGGTGTTTTCAACACCGCACGAAAGTAAAATTTAGGCAAGTCATGCTTAAATGTTTTTTAACTTCTGTTGTGTTGCCTCGCGGGCAACCTCCCGGTAAACCTTTTGGTGGTTTCACACCGCACCAAAGTATAATTTTAGGCATGTCATGCTTAAAGGTTTTTAATTCCCGTCGTGTTACCTCACGGGCAACCTCTTGGGTAAACCTTTCGGTGTTTTAACACTGCACCAAATTATAATTTTTGACATGTCATGCTTAAAGGTTTTTAATTCCCGTCGTGTTACCTCCCGGGCAACCTCCTGGGTAAACCTCTTGGTTTAACACCGCACCAAAGTATAATTTAAGGCATGTCGTGCTTAAAGGTTTTTTAATTCCCGTCGTGTTACCTCACGGGCAATCTCCTGGGTAAACCTTTTAGTGTTTTAACACTGCACCAAAGTATAATTTTTGGGCATGTCATGCTTAAAGGTTTTTAATTCCCGTCGTGTTACCTCACGGGCAACCTTCTGGGTAAACCTTTTGGTGTTTTAACACTGCATGAAAGTATAATTCGTATCATGCTTTTTAATTAAAATATACGATCACTTACTGTATTTTGCTGATCGCTTCGGCGTGATGAAATGTTGAATTCAGTTCACTAATTCACTATTCACTAATTCACTTATAAATAATAAATTCACTATTTACTTTAAATACGTCCGTTCGTTGCTACGCACGAAAAAGGAATGACGTAGAAATGCCGAGCGGGTAAATGGGTGGAAGTAGTGTGGATAATATGGCGGGAGAATTTTGTCATTATATTAAAACAAAAAGTCTCCAAAGCGTGCGTCGTTGCTTGTAGGTTAAAGGGACTACTACTTGGTAAATGTTATATATCTGAAGAATGATGCGACGAAATATAATTTTGGATTTTGAATGAAAATAGGAATAGCCTTCAGATGGCCTCGACAATTTTGAGAATCATGTATGTATATACAAAATTCGTTGTCTAAACACTGATGTCCTCTCGTTTTGTTCATCTAATAACAGATATTCGATCAAGTACCTACTTGGTATATTTCCCAAATTATAATTGGTAGGTAAACACATTTTCTGTTTCATATTTCGTAAGCAGGCCAGGTTAAAAATAGTCTTATAATGCCCTTGATTGATGAGGAGAGTGTTGCGATGATTGGTACCTAGGACCTAACTAATTATTATTTAGCTTTTAGTACATGATCTTCTTCATTATTATCTTTCTTTTAAATAAAACCATTTAACTTAACTGCCTCGTTGGTCTAGTCGCTTGACCAACTCTGGTGGTTAGCATTTTTGACTGCAGATCACGAGGTCCCGAGTTCGATTCCCGAGTCGGGCAAATAATTGTAAGGTATTGGGTTTTCTGTCATAAAATTCTCAGTACCTACCAGCCCGGAGTTGGTAGTTGGCGGTGTTTCACTCCCGTGCCTCGGAGAGCACGTTAAGCAGTCGGTCCTGGGTTATTATCACTATCATGTGACAATAGTCGTTAAAGCCCGCCAATCCGCATTGGAGCGTGGCGAGTCTAAGCTCTAAAATTCCTTTCTCCTATGAGAGAGGAGGCCAGATTCCAGTGAGAAGTTAATAAGGCTGTTGCTTGTGGTTTAACTTCATTTTTTTTACTTATCTTTTACAGGTAACCTAATCCGCCGTGGTACGTTTATGCCAAAGATGCCACCATCTACTCTACGTCGTACAACCGCGGAACCCACCCTCTCAGTCGTAAGCCGACGAAGGCCGGTCCCGGGCAGGAAGCTGCCCACAGCCGCCGACCAAGCTAAATGCGAACTGTTCACTAACACTGTTTGCTTGCATGCTGACGATTATCCAGCGTAAGTGACCATTTTGGTCTAATATGAATATTCAGTAAGTTGAGGTACCTACAGTGAAATTTCATTATTTATTTACCTTTGATCGATTGTGATAATTATGCTATGCATAGTAGCTGCGTTTCACGTTAAATCGTCTTTTGATATATTCTTGAAGAGCTGAAATATGCCTTAAACGATATTATACTCCTATGATATGCCTATGATAATTTGCTGTTCATTCAAGTACTCATATAAACAAAATATTGTTCCTCTTTGTACTTATTGCCTAATCAGCATAAAGCATTTCAGCAAAACAACTAATTTATCAATGTACATTACTGATCTGATTTTTCACGTCTATCGACTAATCTGAAGAAATAGAATTTATGAAATAGAATATAATGTAAATTTTTATCATTATCAATCCAGTACAGGCGCGCTACATGGTAGTTACGGTACTTCTCCCAGAACAACAATGGTTTAGGTCTTAGTCCACCATACGGATTGATAGACTTTTCACGCCTTCTTGAGCATAAGTTACATTCAAAATAAAGAAATTAAGTTGTTACTGTAGCGTGAAATAATTTAAAAATCGAATAGTTACGAATTGAAGTAGCTAAATATAAACAGAACGGGTCAACGGTTGCATAAGTAGATCGCGAACGAAAGCAAGAGTAAATAGAAGGAAAAACGTCACAATGTCGGAGCGGACACGGTAGAAAGTGAGAGCATGTGTCAACCGGCGTCTTGGCATCAACAAAGGAAACTGGCGGAATGACGATGAGCATTTGGAGCTATGGTGAATTTTAGTATAACGGAAGTTGTCTCGTAGATTTTTATTGCAAACAATAAAATTAAAAGTCGCACCTAAATAGCCTTTTGGTAACAATAAAAAAAGTCGTAAAGAGGAACTAGTTCCATGAGAAATTTTAATGATATTAATTCAGTTTTTTTTTTAATTCGATCTCTAGCAACGGTTTAAACTTATTTTGTGTTTTTAAATTTTCCAGGGATGCAATCGTCAGTAGTATCAGGCGGAACAAAGCAGCGGCCGGGGCGCTGTTGGCAGACTTCAAAGACCCTGGAGAGGGCGCTGTGGACGGCATCACGGCTGCTCAGGAGGCGAAGTATACTGCTGAACACTATCTTGTGTCTAATAGGTAAATATTACAAGTAGATTTTATACTGATACTGGACTAGAATTCTCGCAAAGTGCTCAAATATTCTTGGTCCTTCGAGATAAGTGCGCCGCCCGTTGCCACTTCATTTTTGTATCTCTATGAGCTATGTTGGTAACTCTGGTTCTGCTATGGATCTTCTCATTCCTGACTCGCTCTTGTAATGTGCTCTGAGCATAGATAGTTCTCTGCATCACCGGCTCAGTGACTCAGGGTCACTGAGCCGGTGATGACGGTGAGACCTCTTGTGGTATTATGTCTATCGATTGAGCAGGCAACCACGAATATGATTATTATATTATTATGTACATACATACAGGTGTTCTTGAGTATTAACCACGATACTATTCTTGAAATTCAAAAGCAATAAAAAACTTTTCTCTTTCCATTCCATTCCATTCTAAACAAGATCCGAAACCCGAGAGTCTGGTAAGATCATAGGCATGATATCGGCCTAAAAAGAACCAAACAAACTATAATTAGATGGTACTGTAAGAAAAAATGATTACAGTGAATTGCAACAGTTTGTAAGTTATACAACGTCAACGGGTGTACAAAACAAATAATAACAGTTTTGATCAAATATTTCACAAATAAGGACTTGTCAATCTTTTCTTGCGGTTTTAATAAAGTGGCGACATCGTTGCAAGAAACAAATTAACTTTTGCAATGCGTTGTTATAAAATTATTAGGTACTTGTTTATAAACCAATAGAAGTAAGAAGACAAATTTCTAAAACAATATCTTTGCCAAAGGCTTCGTCATCGTGGAAATTAGGACAACGTTCATGACCACTTTAATTGATTGACCTTCTTATGATAGCAAATATCTCGGATTGAAACATATACTACTGAAAATACGAACTATATTTAGGTTTTGACCTAACTTTATTATTGACAGCCTGATTATAAATAAACTAGTATGGCGCGTGGGTGCGCGGCCCGCTAAAGCGGACCGCGAGGTTTTGCTTTCGGGTATTTGGGTTTGAGCAGCCTATCTCTGCCATATTCCTAACCCTCGATCATTATCACTCTCCATATTTTTCTCCGAATAATTTGTCAGAATGAGAGTTCTTCCATAACAAGTATAAATTAGAAATTTAAAAAACCCCCGACATTCGCCATTGTGTGGCGGCGGCCATCTTGGATTTGCATAATGCTATTCTACTAGTCAAGCCCTTTCATTTGATACCCATATTAAGGGAGTTGTGAAAAAATATGTGATCCGCCATTTTGTAGCGGCGGCCATCTTGGACCGATTTTCATCAAACATAGCTAACAACACTCTCGACTAATTCACCTTTCAAACAAAAAAAACCGCATTCAAATCGGTCCACGCGTTTGAGCTCCACAGGGGAACAGACAGACACACACACACACACACACACACACACACACACAGACACGTCAAACTTATAACACCCCGTCGTTTTTGCGTCGGGGGTTAAAAAATTTTTTTGAAAAGGAACTGTATCAAATTTTGCATAGTGCCCAACGTGTATTCTCTTCAATATTTGCTATATATTTTGTATGGAAAAATAAATTCCACCATCTTGTTTCTTTTCTGTTAATCAAGTAAACCACGTCTTGATCATCTTTTGCCAAAAAAAACCACTCTGCAATCTTTTATACTCAGTGAGATAGACACCGACGAAATTTGTTTGGCCGCCATCTTGAATCCGCCATTTTGGACTTTTTTCAGCTCACTGCCAATTGGATGAGGTTTCGAGTAATTTTGTTTGATCACCTCGCACCTATCTTCAATACCCTGACCGTGCTCCTTACGTCTCCAAAATCTTCAATCATCAGCTCTCTCCATATTTTTCGTCCGCATGAATTTCTTCTATACGAAACTATCAGTGAAAAAACTTTTTGTGTGAAAATATAAATTTCGTCATCTTGATTTTTTTTCTGTTCATCAAGTAGATCTTTAGGTCTTGATCATCTTTTGCCAAGAAACCACTTTTCCATCTTTTATACTTAGTGAGATAGACACCAACGAAATTTGTATAGCTGCCATCTTGAATCCGCCATTTTGTTTTTTTTTCAGCTCAGTGCTAATTGGATGAGGTTTTGAGCAATTTTTGTTTGAGCACCTCCCAGTCCCATCTATCTACAATACCCTGCCCGGGCTCATCAACCATCTTCCAAACCCTCAATCATCATGTCTTCCCATATTTTTCTTTGAGATTTCTCCAAAGAACCGCATCAATTGCCTTGCCTAATTCACAACTTCTCTCTCTCAATATTCGCCATACATTTTCTTTGGAAAAATAAATTCCGCCATTTTGATTTTTTTTCTACTCATCGAGTAGACCTTTGGCTCCTGATCATCTTTTCCGAAGAAACCACTCTTCCATCTTTTATACCTTCCGAGATGGACACCGACGAAATTTGTATGGCGGCCATCTTTTTTGCGCCATTTTGAATTTTTTTTCAGCTCCCTGCCAATTGGATGACGTTTTGAGTGACATTTGCTCGAGCACCCCCCACCTATCTTCAATACCTTAAGCGTGCCCGTCGCTCGTCTCTGAAATCCTCAATCATCAGCTCTCTCCATATTTTTGTTCCGAATGAATTTTTGTCCTCTATACGAAACCATGCGTGAAAAAAAAATTTTTCATACAAAATTTTACAGGAGGGGTGATCAATCAGTCAGTGAGTGAATAGACAAGAATATCTATGTACATAATAATAAAATCGTAGACTTGCCGTATTTAAAGATTTTTGCAAAATAATAACTGGGGGATGTTTGGGATAAGTAATAGAACGTAAAAAAGCTATTTTTGAATTTTTTTGTCTGTTTGTCTGTTTGTCTGTATGTTTGTGCGCGCATCACGCAAAAACTACTGAATGGATTGAAATGAAACTTGGTATGATTTAGGTTCATACTATGGAGTAACATATAGGATACTTTTTATCCCGAAATTCAGTACGGTTGCCTTGGGAGAGGGGATGAAAGTTAAGATGTGTTAGAAAGGAGATACTTTAAAGATTACCAGCTAATCTCAGAAAGGCTGGATCGATTTTGATGAGACTTTTACTGGCGGATGTTTACATTTTGATCTACCTAAACATCCGCCAGTGAACTTTTAACAGTTTTTAGCAAGGTATGAGCTGAAAGGAGCTTAGGAAAACAAAATGATTCCCACGCATCCACGGGATTTTTAAAAACCAATATCCACGCGAACGAAGTAGCGAGTGTCCGCTTGTTATGAATAAGTTCAGTGGATGTACCTACTGTATAATTCTATATTACTAAACACTTTATATAAAAAAGTGTTGATAGCACTGTGTTTATGACTTTAGCCTCCCTTTCGTGGGCGACTGAGTTTGATCCCCGGCACCCAACTCTAGCTTAAGCAATCTAATATCACTTGCTTTAACGGTGAAGGAAACCTGCACTCCTGAGAGTTCTTCATAATGTACTCAAAGGCGTATGTTTACCAATCTGCACTTGGCCAGCGCGCCGGACTAGGAACCCTTCTCATTCTGAGAGGAGACCCGTGCCATGTAGCGGGCAGGTAATGGGTTGATAATGTTGATGATGATGATGACTTATTTACGAATCTTACATTTCAGACGAGGTGATACAGCGAACCGCGATTTTGCAAGTGCGGGAGAAGCCGGATTCATGTGTCCGAGCACAGTGAAGTACGCACGCCCGCAACGTGCAAGAGCAACTTCAGGCCAGTGGAAGTACATCGTCAACACGGGAGAACACACGCAGACGCTACGGCTTGAGAAATGCTTGTAAGGAATTCTCTTTCTACTACTAAAAACATAGCACCACTTTTGATCCTGTCCATGTCCATTTCCTAGTTTGTTTGGTGTACGTCCAACATAATTTTTGGCTGTGAAACTGCTTTTTTTCAAAATTCACCCCGGTTACGGTTTTAAGCCTTAAAATTGTACTTGAGCATAAACGTATAATAATAAAACGACTCTGCATAAAATTGCTATTTAAACGCTATCTTTTGTTGATTGTCTAAATAAAATAGCATTTATAGAAAGGGCTTCACTTACAGGAAACCAAAAGAATCCTGTACGTATCTCACGGATAACTTCAAATCGAAATGTGTGCAAGTCTATAACTATCATAGACTTCTGACGTGGGACCAACAGAATGGCTTACACATGGATATATTCAAAGTAAGTTTATTACGTACCTACTATAATAATTTAATTTTGATTTTTTGTGAAATTGAAAAATGTGAAATGAAATTGAAAAACAAGTATCTTCTTCTGCTTCTTCGTCAACCCATACATGTCTACTTCTGAATAAAGATCTTTGTAGGGACTTCCACACTACTTGGCCTTTCTGCGCTTGTATCCAGTGGCTCCAAGAATCTTGTTTCGTCATCTGTACACATAGTGGGGAGTTTGCCAACACTGAGCTTTCCGGTGCGATATCGCCATTCCAGTACCTTGAGACTCCAATGTCTATCGGTTCTTCAAAGTATGTGCCCCGCCCAGCGGGCAGTATATCAATATTACGATTATTTTTAGAATGATTTTTTTCTACGATTTTATTATTTGTAGTCCTTATTCAAACTATTAACTGTAATTGTAAATTATTTCAGGTTCCTACATGCTGTTCCTGCCATATCGAGGGATACAGCGTATCGTTCCCACCTTTAGGCCACAGAATGCATGAAACATCCTCCGAGCATTTTCCCGGTGAAGATCTATCGTCTGAACACGGCAATCAAGCGTTTGAATCCGTGCAAACCAGTATACAAAGACCGAGTTTGTCCAAAACCCCATTTAGCCTAAATAAGCCGATATCCGTCGATTCATTCCCATCACTAGCAGATAATCATAACTCTATACCAGAATCGACATTCAATAATGCAAAACTGAATGATAATGAAGAATTTAGTAATTCACCATCAAACCCTATCGATTCCTATGGCAATACGTATTTCTTAGATTCGTTTAACCAAGCTAGTTCTGTACGGAATATAAAGAGACCAAATCCACGAAATCCTTCTGGCTTAGCTGCATTAGAATCTGTCACGTTGCCCAGTTATTTAGAACCTCCAACACCAGCGGCACCGACTTCATTTTCATTTTCTAAAGATAGTTTTAACAAATATAAAGCAATCGATAGTCAATTCAAAAGGGGCCCGATTAGACCAAGTCGAAGGCCTATAAGGAAGAAGATATCTGCGGGACCAGAAGATTTAGTTTCTTCTGGTACATCTGCTGTAGGGGCATATGATTTAGACAGCTCGACAGATTTCAATGAGGATCTAGAAGACACTGAAATTAATATAAATACTAACTTTAACTCACGTCCAACAATATCTCCTAAACTTCAAGCTGTAACAACTGAAAGAAACTTTACCATTTTCAAGCCATTTGATCAAAGTAAAATAGTTAGAGAAGAAACCGTGAATGGAAAGAAAATTAATTACAATTACCATCCTATAATTGATTTCTTTGAGGAAGATGATAAAAATCAGGATTCAATTGATAGAGAAGACAATGCTCAAACGTATGTAACCTCGTCAGAATCTGAATGGAAGCCAATAAACAGACCATTATCGGAAAGCAAAACAACAAATTCTATAGGACGAAAGAAGCACAAGTAAATATAGTTTGACCTGCTGCCTATATACGCGTAGTTTAATAATATTTATTATAAGTATTATAATTTATTTTAATGTAGTTTAAAATACTAAGAAGTTATTTTTACAATATGAGCTTTAAGTAGATGCGGCAATATATTTATTATTGTTTACTTATACATTAAAAACGAAGCCAAATTGAATATGCAATGTTAATTTATTATTAATTAACTTAAATTATTTCGTATTAAGTTTTTAAAATTATAATATAACTTCAATTAGTTAAGTTGTAAAGATAATTAAAATACTTGCCAATAATTTTGTATTTTCTTTCCTACAAAAAATTTGACAGAGAAAAATTGTAAGGCAGAATGTGTGAGACTTTTTGGGCGTTACCTTAAAATTTTGTAGATATTTTTTTTTATGATTGAAAACAAAACAAATCGTTAAACTTAATATAAATTTACTGTTGTAATTTACATTCATTAAAGTACTGTGACGTGTCTTAAAAGTCCAATCAATTTTCGTTGATCGCAGTTTAAGTGAAAGTTCAGTTTCTGTAATAAGGTGAACGTTCGAGATGAAATGGAATCTGGAGCACTTTGTTTATATTGCTTTACTTTGAACAGCACACGGTACTTGTTTTAAATGTCGAAATTCTGGGTTAAGAATAGCCTGGGCCAGGCTTTACTATTGCACCAGTGCCCAGCGGACAAACAAACGATATGATGAAATGATTCTACTCAAATTCTAAATTCTAAAGGCGTTACTGTAATGAGTATTCAAAACATTTTTAATATAATACCTAATAGGTAATAAAAAAAATATATTTCGTATTTGAACTTTATTAATAAATTCAACAGTATAAATATTTTATGTATAAAATACAAATTCTAACTATACATTTATCACAGATGCTTAAAATTAATACTTTTATGATACAATAACTTCGTTACAAAAGTTGACACTATATTTTCAACCAACTTCTAAAGAGGAGGAGGTTGTCAAATCAGCTTGAATTTTTTATTTAACCTCTTAACTCGATGATTATAAAAATAATGCACTTTCATAGTTTAGTAGCGAAAGTGATATGAAGTTAGTTTGTGGCACTTTCTAGTTTCTAGTTGTTTAAATCTATCTACAGATTTAAATAAATACTAATCTGTTTTATGCGTCGACATAATAGTACATACGTTTGCTAGGGTCTAAAATATATCCAGGAGTGGTGGTGAGAACGGGAACAGCACGTGCATAACCATTTAATGAAACTGCCGCGTTACCCCTGTCTTTAGATTGGCCACGAGTTTGGGCAGGTCTTTCTTCACTTTCATCGGCCTTGACAAGTTTTGCACTTCTATAGTTCCCACCATGCATTCGCCGACCGGAATTCCTACTGCTTCCGTATGGTTTTAAATTTCCTCCATGCATACTTGAGGGTTCCTCCTCTTCATCTTCGTCAATTTCAACATACCTTTCGCTTTTACTATTACGTCTGGAATCTCGACTGTGTGGCAGTTTTAAATTTCCACCATGCAAGCGTGGCCTTGAATCGTAGGAATCACGTAGTTCTATAAATTTGGCACTTCTTTCGCCACCATTTCTCTGTGGACTACTTCGATTAGTATGACTACCACGTCTTCTTGATGGTACTTCTTTGTTTACTTCAATAAACTTCTTTGTTTCAGTCTGTGATGTTTCAACGTCACCTTTATTATTAACATCACGGCTTTCTTTTTCCAATTCTTCTGATGTGATACTTCTGTAATTTCCACCATGTCTCGGTCCTGAGTTCACGTCTAAGTTTTCTCTAAAAACTTCAACATCTCCTAATTTATTTACTTCTTCAGCTAATTTCTCATCTCTGAATAAGTCTAGAACTTCTACATTTTTATTACTTTTCTTTTTAGGTTTAGGTGTCAACTCCTTAACTATTTCGATTTCTTTAATATCCTGTTTAAATTGAGTTATATGTGGTGAAGATTTATTGACTGGTAATTCTTTGTGTATTTCAACTTTCTTTTTTGAAATGTTTGGTTTTAATTGTAATTTAGCACTACGTGATTCAGTTGTTGCGGCAGGAGCTTCAGTAGTTTTAGCTAATGTTCTTTTGGTAGGTTCGGATGTTGTAGTTTCTAAATTACTTTCATTATTATCTGTGGTGCTTTCTGTATGTTCTTCCTCTTTTTCATCAACTTCATCTTCTTCTTCATCATCATCAGTGTCTTCAATTTTATCATTATCATCTTCATCATCATCCTCTTCATCGTCTTCATCAGAAAAGTGAAATGGATCTTCACTTGTATTGTCACCATAAACATTGACATTGCTATCATAACCTTCCTCTCTTTTTTTATTTAAATCTTCATTTTTCATACGGTTTATTTTATTGACTACTCTTTCGTACAGAGGTATGTATTCATCCGTATCGTGTTTAACACCAATCAAATCATCCACTTCTTCTTTCCTCATATCTCCTTCATCTCCTTCTCCATAACTCTTTGTATCAGTGACTAATGTACTTTTAGTAGATTTTTTTTTCTTTTCCGTATACTTAGGAGAACTACGCTCATTATCGTATATTGTGATTGAGGGGTTTTCGGTAGTATCATAATTTATTATAGTTTTTTCATTTGGTTCATAGTCACGGAATCTAGTAACAAGACGTAATTTAGGTGACTCAGTGTCATCCTCGATTTCAGCTGGTTTGGGTGTAGTCGTCGTTCCTCTAGTTCTTTTCCGTACTGCTGGTTTTGGTGTAGTCGTTGTTTTTATTTTTTCTTCCTCTTTATCATTATATTCCTCGTATTCTTTCTCACTGCTATTACTTTGTCTAACTTTATGTCGCTTTACACGTTCTGTCGTTGGAACTGCCATAGTTGTTCGAATAATTCTTCGTACTGTGTTAGATGCAGCTGTATCTATATTTTTTGGTAGAAACTGTGAAACGTCATAATAAGGTCTCATGGTTGGTTTGCGTCTTTTTGATCTTTTAAGTTGATTTTGAGTTGTAACTTCTACGTTTGCAGTTTGTGCTTTATAATCAACAAAAGATATAGATTTTTTATTTTCCACTGGAGAATATTGAGGTTTATGATTCACAGGTCTTATTTCGTATCGTGGTTCACCACGGCGTAAGTCAGCATTAACATCTACAAAACTTGGAACAGAGGAATCATTACTTTCATTATTGCGATTTTCTTGCCTATCACCTTTGCCAATATTTTTGTAAACTTTTATGCTGTTCTTCTTTGAAGCTTGATCCTTATCCTGGTTAGAAATAACTTTATCAATAATTCTACTCGATTGTAGTTGTTTAATCAAAGGGCTAATATTACTGGTGGTTGTAGTTTTCTTAGAGTCTGGTATTTGGCTGTCTCTAATTATTTTATAGGGTTCATAAGTAAAAGGTGTTGCTCTTTTATTGCGAACGTGGACTAGTGTTAAATTGTCTGAATTTGGCAAAGAAGGTGTTGAACTTGAACTATGCTCAGCTCTGTTTTGAGAGTCATCATTAGTTTTGTCTAAGGCGAATATAATATTTGGAGAAGAATTATTTTGGTTTTTGCGTAACTTGTCAAGCACATTAAATATATCAGAGCTTTGTGTTAATAACTCATCTCTTGTGTGTTTTTTAGCTTGTATATTATTAAATACTACTAAATTAGGTTTAGTCACTGGTTCAGGATTTTCGATTACATCTTCGTCAAAAAAGGGACTATCTAATGGATTTTCGCCAAAATATTTCGCCTTGAAACAATCAATTTTATCGCCAAGTCCTGTAAGTCTTTGCTTATTTTTTAAAGTACTAAATTTCGCTTCGTCTTTAGCATCCTCACTTAAATTTTCGATGCTTTCATCAGGGTGTCCATCTTTTTTTAATTTATCGGGTAAAGCATCAACATCATCTTCAACTTCTTGACATTCTAGCTGGGATCTGGAGTCATAAAATTCAGTGCCTCCATTTGACTTTTTAGGGATAAGTTCAAAGCTTTCGGCATAGCGAATTGGAGAGTTCTTACTAAGAAGCTTAAGATTTTGGAAATAATATGGATATTTTTTCTTTATATTACTATCGGTTATTACTTTTTGCACTGTTTTATTATTTGATGTTTTTGGCAAAATTTCGCGTTTGTTTACGTCGTGATGAGATGTATCTTGTCTTTTATTAGGTAAGTTAGAACTATCGAGAGTTGTTATATTAGTGTCAGTTTTAACAATATCTGACTTTAGAATAATGTCTTCAGTGTTCCGTTTGTTTCGGTTATTATCATCATTTTCTTCTGATATATCATTAATATCAGATTTTCCTTCTTCAGTGTCGTAATAATCAGATTCATCTTCTTCCTCATCTTCTTTTATTTCATTATTCCATTTCTCATCATGTTCGATTTCATTTCCGTGCTTGGAGCCATTTTTACTTGAACTTTCAGTACTTAAAGTAGGTATTTTATATTTTCCTTTACTGACTGCATCTTGTTTTAGATATCCACCATGATTTTCTTTTTCTGATGCATGTTTTTGTTCCCCAGCATGATCGTAAGCCGTGTCTTCGTACCCTTCTTCGGAATATACAATTTGTGCTTTCTTACTCTTAACAGCTTCTCTTAACCGTGGTGCATTTAGAATTTCTTCGTAGCTCTCGGCATCTTGAAGTGCAGCTTCTCTGGGTAAATGTTTGGTAACTTCAGTTTTTCTTACTTGAGCGTAATTTTTAACAGGAACAAAATCTTCGTCGTCTGCAAATTCACTGGATGAGTGGTCATCCTCTACTTCTTCTTTCTGCAATTCAAGCTTACGATCATCTTGAGGTCTATTTTCTTGCAAAACTTTATTGATTGATTCATCAAGATTATTTCTTAGTTGCACAAATCTGGCTTTACCTTTTTGGAATATATCAAAACCCTCTGATTCTTCTTTATCATCCTGTGGAGGTAACTGAGGATATTCATTACGCTCATCATCGAATTTTAGTGCATGTTGTTGTCTCAATCCATGCAAGTGATTCTTGATTGGACGGTAGTGAATTGGAGTGACTTTGGCAATATTTTGATTCCACGGA
Organism: Melanargia galathea; assembly: GCA_920104075.1. Taxonomy (NCBI): domain Eukaryota; kingdom Metazoa; phylum Arthropoda; class Insecta; order Lepidoptera; family Nymphalidae; genus Melanargia; species Melanargia galathea. The sequence goes on from OV049865.1 coordinate 1,277,617, forward strand.
TGTCTCAGTTTTTGACTTAAGAGATGCTCTCTGTGATTCTGTTTCGGTGGATACCTATAATACACTGGTCGACGCTGAGGTCTGTGCACTTCGAATTGCGTTGGTATATTCCTTTGAGGGAGTTTTCTACGATCTATTTCCTCTGGACGTTCCAAGTATTCACCTTTTGCGACATCAGGTTTTCCTGCCTCGTTTTGATACTTCTGTGATTTCTGACTGCTATCGCGTAAATCATTTCTCACTTTATCAAGATTTGGATCCTTATATAACTGCTGTAAAGCTGGCTCTTCTGCTTTGTACGGGTGGTAAACTTCAAAGGATGTAACGGCCGGTTTTGCGTAATTAGCACCACCGGCAATTTGAACAAATCTTCGGTAAGGTTGAGCAACAATCTTTTCCGGATGAATGCGATGTCCTAGCTGTGGCTTTGGCAAGCCTGTATACGGTTTAATGGGATGAGGTTTGAAGAGTTTTTCTGGGTGCTGAACTCCATAAGCTTTCGCTATGTCGATGGCGAATTGTGGTTTCTTCGCTGTATACTGAAAATATTCGTTCGATATAGGTTTTTCGTTCGGTCCCTCATGCTTGACCGTGTTTATCAACTGTTCGCTTCTGTTCACTTCACTGTCGTCGGTCCAGTCCACGGGCACTCGGATGCTAAGGCAGAGTGTACACTGGATCGCCACTAACGCGAGCACTATTGGCATGTGCATTGTTTACATCACGGATCGCGTGGGGTCTGCGGTCAACTGGCCGGGCCGTTGCTGCGATCACCGTATTTATTTCCTCGGTCAGGCATTGCCGACCGATTGCCACTGACCGTTCGCTTTATTTTAAACGCTTGGTCTAATACATAAGCTTGAGCGGAAAATAATTTCATTTATTTCTATAAATGAAATTATTTTCCGCTGCTCTAGCTGCCTGTTATATAATTGCCTGTATGTAAAACTAACTGCCTGTTATATAATTATCGTATTGAGAAGGTAAGTATTGTGGCATGGCATGTTACAATTTTTTAAATAAACAGCCTATTAATCATTTTCACTTATGATTGCTTAATTGCAATAAAAAAATTATCTTCCTCGTATAAAAATATTTAGGCAACTAGAATAAGACAGATTGATATCCTATAGTGACAATACATTTATAAAAATAATGTTCCTCTATTCTTTTATTCATTCACGTATTGAACTGAAACTGATCATATAGATAGCTTCATCCTGAAGACTATTTTTAGATACTGTTCATTCCGGAATAGAGATCCCTTGGGAACAAAGTCGATAGTATCAGCCAGTTACTAATACAATATTTAGCTAAAGAAACGGTTAAATGCTAAATATAAGTTCCTTACTTGGACAGGTTTTTGATTTTTGGGCAAAAAATCTCATGACATACAGCTATTTCAAGAGTAGTAGTTAGTTACTTACTAATTTATACTTACGAAGTAATAGTTGTGTAAGCTTTACTTAGTGTATATTTATTGTTGATAATTTTGAATGTTTCAATACGTTCTTCCGCTTGTCGCATCTCTTATTTCTTGTACCAAAATTTACGAACACTTCAGACAAATTGCGATATAAAAACTTGACACAAGTTCAGTCCAACGATTAGCTTCATAGATAACTTGCATAGGACAAAAGACAACCGGATGCCGATGCGAGAAAGCAATGCGCGTGTTCACTTTCCACAGCAAGTGTCACCGGTACACTCCGATTGTATGGAAATCGCCAATGTAAGTAAACAAGCTTCTAAACTTCAAAAAATTTTCAAGACTCATTTTCGTATTTATCGAAAGTGAGTCTTGAAATTATTTTAATAATGTAGAGTCATTAAAATATTCGTTATAAGTAGTTTAAAAGGTGATTCGAAAAGGTAGGTATCATAATATAAGTTTGTGACATAAGCTTTTTGGTGTCTATAATAATTGTCATAGAATAAAATCGTCTGCGCAAAGAGATTTTAGATATTATAATATGAGTCCGAAAGAATTTTTGATTTACCATTGCACTTTAAAAATTAAAAAAAAACAAACTTAATAAGCGGTTATTGCACAATTAATGAGTTTCTTAATGACAAAGTTACATGAAGCAATCGCCTTTGCATTCAGCTGCCCACGAGATAGGTACTGTGAAGTATGATAATTTGTTATCTTGATTAATGTAGGTACCTACCCAGCTGCATAATGTAACTTTTTGCATTTTGAAAACAACTCAAACGGCGAGAAATTCAATAGTTTGTTGAGTTTCTCACCATCAAAATCCACTTTTACTAACTCAAATAAGTTAATTAGACTACATGAAATGAATAATTTTGAATTTGAATGTGCGCAGCACAGTTAGGCAAAGATAGAAAATAGGAGACCGAGTAATATTACTCTTAGAATCTCTTTAGAAAAAATATGCAAATGACTCGCATTTTACCTTATCTTTTTTTTTTCAGAAAAATGTTGACATAAAAACGCACAAGTAAAATCACTAATACTAATAGGTAAATAATTGTAGGTAAGTAGGTACGCATCTATTATATACAAGCGGACACCCGCGACTTCGTTCGCGTGGATATATATTAGTTTTTAAAAATCCCGTAGGAATCATTTTGTTTTTCCTAAGCTCCTTTGAGCTCATATCACGCTAAAAACTGTTAAAAGTTCACTGGCGGATGTTTAGGTAGATCAAAATGTAAACATCCGCCACTGAAAGTCACATCAAAATCGATCCAGCCTTTTAGTGGTTAGTCAGTAATCTTTAAAGTATCTCATCATCATCATCATGATCAACCCATTACCGGCTCATTACAGAGCACGGGTCTCCTCTCAGAGTGAGAAGGGTTTTGGCCATAGTCTACCACGCTGGCCAAGCGGATTGGCAGACTTCACACACCTTTGAGAACGTTATGGAGAACTCTCAGGCATGCAGGTTTCTTCACGATGTTTTCCTTCACCGTTAAAGTAAGTGATATTTAAATACTTAAAACGCACATAACTCCGATAAGTCAGAGGTGCGTGCCCCGGGATCGAACCCACGACCTCCGATTAGAAGTCGGTCGTCCTGACCACTAGGCTATCACAGCTTTAAAGTATCTACTTTCTAGCAAAAAAAGAATGAATGAAATCGGAGCACGCGTTATTGAATTACAGCTAAATACACGTTTTGACTTTCATCCCCTCTCCCTAGGGAACCGTGCTGAATTTCGGGATAAAAAGTATCCTATATGTTGCTCCGTAGTATGAACTTAAATCGTACCAAGTTTCGTTTCAATCCATTCAGTAGTTTTTGCGTGATGCGCGCACAAACATACAGACAAACAGACAAACAGATAAACAGACAAACAGACAAAAATTTCAAAAATAGCTTTTTTACGTTCTATTACTTATCCCTAACATCCCCCAGTTATTATTTTGCAAAAATCTTCAATGTACAGATACGGCAAGTCTACGATTTTAATATATGTATAGAATAGATATAGATAGAATAGGTAGATATAGATTTTATCATTGTAGCAATTTCTAAGAAATCAAGCTTTTATGTACCGGGTAATACCTACTTTCGTGCAATTTTACGTATGTTTTGACCGCTGAGACACTTGCAACTAGGTAGATGTACATAGGTGAACCTGTTTACAAGTGGTCCACAAGTGAGTAGGTATTTAAGTTATGAATCGTACTCGATTACGGTTACTACTATTCTTAAGTACCTACCTACACTATAAGTATATTATTCTTGGAACTTTTATATTAGGTAATTTATCTAAAATTACCGTACGTTTTGTGATAGGCAAGAAACACTTAGATATTAGAAACTTATTTATATTCAAGACTAGCTGACCCCCGCGACTTCGTTCGCGTGTTTATAGGTTTTATATATCGGATCGGATCCCATAATTCTTTTATGTACCTACCTAAAATAAATGTAGCCTAAGTTACTCCTTATAACATCACCTATCTGCCATTGAAAGTTCCGTTGTATTCAATCCAGCCGTTTCGGAGATTAGCTGGAACAAATAGACAGACCGACAAACATAAATTTAAACGCACACCAGTCTAAAATAAGCCGTACGTACAAAGATCCGAGTCCCAAGTTATTTGAACCCAATAATTGTCTGTCATTTCTGAACTCAAAAACCTATGACCTTGAAATATTTTCGGGACAATATATAAAGTACTACCTTTCTAACAAAAAAAGAATGAGTGAAATCGAACAACGCGTTAATGAATTACAGCTAAATACACGTTTTAACTTTCATCCCCTCTCCCAAGGGAACCGTGCTGAATTTCGGGATAAAAAGTATCCTATGTCCTACCTCGGAGTATAACCTCAAATCGTACCAAGTTTCATTTGAATCCGTTCAGTAGTTTCGGCGTGATGCGCGGCCAAGATACAGACAGACAGACAGACAGACAGACAGACAAAAATGAAAAAAATTGCAGTTTTGGCTTCAGCATCGATTATATAGTGCCCTCCAATAAAAATTTTCAAAATATCTTCAATGTACAGAATTGGATCTGTTACAGTTTTATTATATTATAGCTGACCCCCGCGACTTCGTTCGCGTGTTTATAGGTTTTATATAAGATCGGATCGGATCCCATATTTTTTTATGTACCTAAACTAACTTAAAACATCACCTATCTGCCAATGAAAGCTCCATGAAAATCGATCCAGCCGTTTTGAAGATTAGTTGGGACAAATAGACAGACCGACAAACATAAATCTAAACGCAAACCAGTTTAAAATAAGCCGTACGTTCAAAGATCCGGGTCCCAAGTTATTTGAACCCAATAATGAGGGTTATAATGTCTGTCATTTCTAAACTAAAAAACCTATGACCTTGAAATATTGACGGGACAATATATAAAGTACTACCTTTCTAACAAAAAAAGAATGAGTGAAATCGAACAACGCGTTAATGAATTACAGCTAAATACACGTTTTAACTTTCATCCCCTCTCCCAAGGGAACCGTGCTGAATTTCGGGATAAAAAGTATCCTATGTCCTACCTCGGAGTATAAACTCAAATAGTACCAAGTTTCATTCGAATCCATTCAGTAGTTTCGGCGTGATGCGCGGCCAAGATACAGACAGACAGACAGACAGACAGACAGACAGACAGACAGACAGACAGACAGACAAAAATGAAAAAAATTGCAGTTTTGGATTCAGTATCGATTACAGAGTGCCCTCCAATAAAAATTTTCAAAATATCTTCAATGTACAGAATTGGATCTGTTACAGTTTTATTATATTATAGACTAGCTGTTGCCCGCGACTTCGTCCGCGTTAAAAAAATGTAAACGGGAAACCTTTGTTTCCCCGGGATAAAATAACAATGTCACTTTCCAGGTCCTCAACTAAAAAAATGCAACTGCAAAAAATCACGTCAATCTGTAGTTAAATGTCCAGTGATAATAATATGTCGAAAGGAAACCATTTTACCCCCCTTGAGGTGGATTTTCGTCAAATTTTTTTTAGCTTATGCCTACACCCCCTAGAAAGAACCTAACTTCCAATTTTCAAGTTAACTAATAATAACAATAACTAAAACTTCACATACAAAGTTTCATCCCCTTTTTTACCACCCTTAAGGGGAGATTCCAGAACAACTTATACAGGTTTTTATTATTTAAAATTTATAATCTAAATGCCTATTTTCATATCTGTAACTTCAAAAACATAGAACTTTCATATAACCTTCCTACCCCCATTTTACCCCCTTAGGGGAGGATTTTCGTGAAATCTTTTCTAGGCCGATATCTAAGCCCTAGAATGAACCTACCTTCCAAATTTCAAGTTGATAATAACAATAATTAAAACTTAACATAAAAACTTTCAACCCCTATTTTACCACCCTTAAGGGAAGATTTTTCAGAATAAAATACACAGGTTTATATTACTTAAAAGTAATAATCTAAATGCCGATTTTCAGGTCTGTAACTTTAAAAACATAGGACTTTCATACAAACTTTCTACCCCCATTTTACCCCCTTAGGGGAGGATTTTAGGGATACTAAATAGCCTATAACCTTCCCGGAAAATTGTACTACCGAATGCAAAAAGAATTTTTCAAATCCGACTGGTACTTCCAGAGATTAGCGCGTTCAAACAAACAAACTCTTCCGCTTTATTATATTAGTATAGATATAGATAGATACTAGCTGACCCCCGCAACTTCGTTCGCGTGGATATAGGTTTTTATATAGGATCGGATCGGATCCCATAATTCTTTTATGTACCTAAACTAAATGTAGCCTAAGTTACTCCTTATAACATTGAAAGTTCCATTAAAATCGATCCAGCCGTTTCGGAGATTAGCTGGAACAAATAGACAGACCAACAAACATAAATTTAAACGCACACCAGTTTAAAATAAGCCGTACGTTCAAAGATCCGGGTCCCAAGTTATTTGAACCCAATACTCAGGGTTGTAATGTCTGTCATTTCTGAACTAAAAAACCTATGACCTTGAAATATTTACGGGACAATATAATATAAAGTATTACCTTTCTAACAAAAAAAGAATGAGTAAAATCGAACAACGCGTTAATGAATTACAGCTAAATACACGTTTTAACTTTCATCCCCTCTCCCAAGGGAACCGTGCTGAATTTCGGGATAAAAAGTATCCTATGTCCTACCTCGGAGTATAAACTCAAATCGTACCAAGTTTCATTCGAATCCGTTCAGTAGTTTCGGCGTGATGCGCGGCCAAGATACAGACAGACAGACAGACAGACAGACAGACAGACAGACAGACAGACAGACAGACAGACAAAAATGAAAAAAATTGCAGTTTTGGCTTCAGTATCGATTATATAGTGCCCTCCAATAAAAATTTTCAAAATATCTTCAATGTACAGAATTGGATCTGTTACAGTCTTATTATATTACTAGCCGACCCCCGCGACTTCGTCCGCCTGGATATAGGTTTTATATAGGATCGGATTGGATCCCATAATCCTTTTTTGTACCTAAACTAAATGTAGCCTAAGTTACTCCTTATAACATCACCTATCTGCCATTGAAAGTTCCATTAAAATCGATCCAGCTGTTTCAGAGATTAGTTGGAACAAATAGACAGAACGACAAACATAAATTTAAACGCACGCCAGTTTAAAATAAGCCGTACGTACAAAGATCCGGGTCCCAAGTTACTGGAACCCACTAAATGCCTGTCATTTCTGAACTAAAAAACCTATGACCTTGAAATATTTACGGGACAATATATAAAGTACTAACTTTCTAACAAAAAAAGAATGAGTGAAATCGAACAACGCGTTAATGAATTACAGCTAAATACACGTTTTAACTTTCATCCCCTCTCCCAAGGGAACCATGCTGAATTTCGGGATAAAAAGTATCCTATAACCTACCTCGGAGTATAAACTCAAATCGTACCAAGTTTCATTCGAATCCATTCAGTAGTTTCGGCGTGATGCGCGGCCAAGATACAGACAGACAGACAGACAGACAGACAGACAGACAGACAGACAGACAGACAGACAAAAATGAAACAAATTGCAGTTTTGGCTTCAGTATCGTTTATAGAATGCCCTCCAACAAAAATTTTCAAAATATCTTCAATGTACAGAATTGGATCTGTTACAGTTTTATTATATTATAGATAGATAGATAGATAGATAGAAGAAGATAGATGGAACTAAAGACTTTGTCCTCGTGAATTTAGGTTACTAAAAATCTCGCGAGTAGGTACCTAGGTAGGTACCTACTCTTTAATTTTCCGGGATAAAATCTAGCCTATGTCCGTCTACAAGATGCAAGCTATATCTGTGTCAAATTTCTTCCAGATGGGTTTAGCGACTAGGCTCTAAGAATTCTAACATCAATGGTTATTTTTTACGCCGGAATTGTATTCCCGGGAGGAATAGTAACTTAGACTACTCCCTGTATTAAGAGGCAGTTATTTTGAAATCACAGACCAACAGTTCAATTTTATTTTATGTTTCTTACGGAATGTCGCCGTTGTTGGTTGTTGAGAAATAACCAGAATTATAACTGACATAGGTGAAAGGGCGGGGGCACATAGAAAAATGATTGGAGTCCCAAAGTGCTCGAATGGCAATCTTGCAGCGGAAAGCGCATATCGACGAGACCCTAACTGGTGGATTGACGAAATGAAACAAGTTGCTGGATACAATCGGCACAAACCGCGGCGTGTGGAAGTCCCAACTAAGGACCAATGTCCAGCAGTGTACCTTTCGTTTGACGACGATTACGATTCTCCTGGGAGAAGCGCATGCTTTATTTCGAATGTGGGCCACATACATTTCAAAGTTCGCTGTGACCAAATTGGATTGTTCTGCCAGTGGGTAGGTAGGTTTGTGCAACCATGGTCCTTTATGTAATGTCACTTGCCGGCCGATCGAACAATGACAACTTCGACGTAACACCATTTCCACTTCCAGATCTTGTTTAAATCACTTACGTAATTGAGTAAGTATAGACACTTACTTTAGGCAGTAACCAGTATGGCTTTTTTCTGCAACGTATTCCTCTTTGCAGAAGGGTTTCCCTCCTTTCTATCAGTCACATTTAGTAGAAGTTTCCTTGAGATAATAATGCGGTAGTTTATTAAGGCATCGTCCCGCGTGAGCGAGCTCATCTCAAACGCGATGCCACAAGCGGCATGCGAATATGAAGCATGCATGCGAGTTGTGAATGCGCGAATATTAAGCGAACAAACAAACAGACAGACAGTGCTGGTAGTCTCAGTTTGTTCAGTTCGAAAACGTTACTAAATACTATTGATCGAATCACAATGACTTCAGAGTAAAATGGACCTAGAATAGCTTGTATTAAGGTTTGAGTTCGCCAATACATTCAGCATTCGAAAACAGCCAGCGCCCAAACAGTGTGCTTAGTCTAAAGCGGAGCACTCGAAAACGAACTCGAAAACTATTGATCGATTTCAGAGTAAAATAGACCATAAATGTCTTGTATTAAGGTTTGAGTTCGCCAATACATTCAGCATTGTTCGAATGCTGAATGTATTGGCGAACTCAAACCTTAATACAAGCCATTTTAGGTCTATTTTACTCTGAAATCGATTAATAGTTTTCGAGTTCGTTTTCGAGTGCTCCGCTTTAGACTAAGCACACAGAAATGTTTTAAAATAAATATTCGAACTATTGAATAACGACTTTAAAATTAGAGTTTTTGGGTTCATTTTGCTCTGTGTGCTTAGTCTAAAGCGGAGCACTCGAAAACGAACTCGAAAACTATTGATCGATTTCAGAGTAAAATAGACCTAAAATGGCTTGTATTAAGGTTTGAGTTCGCCAATACATTCAGCATTCGAACAATGCTGAATGTATTGGCGAACTCAAACCTTAATACAAGCCATTTTAGGTCTATTTTACTCTGAAATCGATCAATAGTTTTCGAGTTCGTTTTCGAGTGCTCCGCTTTAGACTAAGCACACTGAATTCATTGTGTGTCGATATTCGAATTTCGATCATCGTTGCCACTAATGTACAAAGTCGGCATAAGGTCTCAGGTCTAGAGAGACTACAGTGTATCAGGGCGGGTGATGTATACTGTATAGTGTATGCAGATTACAAGGTTTTCTCCATCGGTTGTCGTTGCTAGAATGTTTTATTTAATAGGTACCGTTTCACTTTTCCCATGAATTTTAAAATCAAGCAGAAGTAGATGGTTGATATTATTGATACCAGATCGATGAAGTAGGTAGCATAAAATATGAGGTTATTATCGTAAGATGATGATCATTGTTGACTTCAAGCTCGCTATTTATTTCCTCCTTTTTCTTTTCTTTCTTTCTACTGTTGCTGAATGAATCACATGTACCTACTTATCTACCGAATCCCTAGCAAATATCATTATCACGAATTGCTGACTTTATTAATTTATCGCGAATCTTTTTTAAAATGTAAAGTAGGTTACTCGAAATTCTTAAAAGCATAACTTAAGTAATACTTGATTGAAAATGGTGTCATTTTTTTGCCAAACTGTATGATGTCTTCAGCAGTTCAGTGTCGCTGGCCGTACACTGAGGCGAGAGGTCTAGGTCGTCTGACTTCAGAGATATTAAACTATTGTATTACTAATTTAGTGTGCATAATTCTTTCTGTTGAAGAGAACCTATAGAACAAGCGTGAATAAGAATAACATAATAGCTACAATGCAAATAAAACGATAGATACAAAAAGTGTGTCGATATAAAACACGAAAGAAATGTCATGCAGTTACTAATTACTATTATAGACAAACAAGTCTTGAGGGAGAAAACTCGGCCTTTTCCCTAAAATAAACTAGAAAGGAGAAATGTAAGAAGAACAAAATATAATTAACGCAGAAAGTAATAGTGTTAGATCCTAGGTTTGCCATATTATTATGGCGTACTAAGATTGATAAGATTATTGGTTTGTGCAGCTTAGTTTTGTCGATTACAAAATGTATGATCTATACGTACACGTAGAAGAGTGACAATAAAATAATTAGTTACAAAGTGAACTAATAACATTTGATCGATACGAATGAATAGATTCATAGCTTCTGTATAAAACATGTGCATCTTACTTAATTACATAATAGAATTTGAACTGAGTTTAATGATAATTTTTTTGTGTTGCAAGCAAAACTTAACTAGATGGAATACCTAAAGCCTATAAAGTTTATGAATAAGATAATTGTATATGCAGAGAAAAAATAATTTATTTCCGATGATGATTAATATATTTGTCTTGCTAATTAAGTTTCACTACATCTTTGTTATTTTTCTACTTATACATATAAATTTGATCTAAATTTTATCTGTATGGTGTACCTACATACAAAATTTTTATCAGACGATTAAAACAGCTAAACTTTGGTTTGATAGAATCTACGGTTCTAACTGATTTACTGCTGATACTTTAGTCGATTTCATCACAGTTATTTTACTTGATTCCATTCGATTCAACACAATAACAAAGTAAACAACGAAGTTTTCAAATAATCGAACTCGTCTGCGTTTATATTTTTTTAAATTTCAATTAGATTTATATTTTTTTTCTGAAACCGAGTGAAACCAGGCCCTGACTTCTTTTACAAAACAGCAATATTTAATAGTCTAGAACAATTTGTTATGGGCCAAACGAAAGTTGATTTAGAATCGGACCTGTTGCGAGGGATAATTATGTTTGTAATGGATTCGTATTTTGACATTCGATTTGCTCTGGTTTATCTACTTGAAGTTATTAATTGAGGTACAATGGTATCTACTAGGTACGCACATAATTATGGCATTCGGGCCTTTAGTGCATTCAGCTATAAAAAGTCGATGGAACTTATAATTAAGTTAGAAAATAAAAATGTCAATTAAGGTACCTAATCCTAATATACAGAAAGTTCAATTGCGTCATATACTACTTACCTAACACTAAATTTAATTATAGTCGATTACGAGCGGATACCCGCGACTTCGTTCGCGTGGATATTGATTTTAATAATCCCGTGGAAATCATTTTGTTTTTCCTATGCTCCTTTGAGCTTAAACCTTGCTAAAAACTGTTAAAAGTTCACTGGCGGATGTTTAGGTACATCAAAATGTAAACATCCGCCAGTGAAAGTCCCATCAAAATCAGTCCAGCCTTTCGGAGATTAGCCAGTAGTCTTTAAAGTATCTACTTTCTAACAAAAAAAGAATGAATGAAATCGGACCACCCGTTAACGAATTACAGCTAAGTACACATTTTGCCTTTCATCCCCTCTCCCAAGGGAACCGTGCTGAATTTCGGGATAAAAAGTATCCTATATGTTACTCCGTAGTATGAACTTAAATCGTACCAAGTTTCGTTCCAATCCATTCAGTAGTTTTTGCGTGATGCGCGCACAAACATACAGACAAACAGACAAACAGATAAACAGACAAACAGACAAACAGATAAACAGACAAACAGACAAAAATTTCAATAGCAAATAGCTTTTTTACGTTCTATTACTTATCCCTAACATCCCCCAGTTATTATTTTGCAAAAATCTTCAATGTACAGATACGGCAATTCTACGATTTTATTATATGTATAGATAGTCACATTACTGTCGACAAATTGCTCATTGATGGAATTATCATTTTTTAATTACATATTCCTTTAGTTCAAACAGTTTCGCTCAAACAGAAATGAAACTGGCTGTTTACTGGCTCTTTCGTTCCGCTGTTACGGTTCTATCCCAGCTGAGATGTGCTAAAGGCCGTCTTGTGCTTATTGAGAGCATTTTTTCAGCAAGACTTCATAGTAATATGTCTAACTTTTTAGGGTTCCGTACCCGAAGGGTAAAAAACGGAGCCCTATTAATGTCACTCGGCTGTCTGTCTGTCTGTCTGTCTGTCTGTCTGTCTGTCTGTCCGTCTGTCCGCCGGTCACAGGTCTCTAGCTCGCAGACGAAATGAGTTACAAACCTGGTATTTAGTGTAAAACGTTAACCCAAAATCAAATATTGAATTAGAAATTGAATTAAATTATTTTTCAGGGGGGCTCCCATACATGAAAAAGGAGCCGGAAAAAAAAAATTTTTTCTTTACCCTAGCTTGTGGGGTATCATTGTTTAGAGCTCGTTAAGTAGAGTACAAATATATATTTTTTTAATTTTTATCTCAAAAAATAAGGGAATGGGAGGCCATCTTTGTCAGTTTTAGACCATTTTTGTGACGGGGGCTATCTCAAAAACTAAACTAGTTGGGAATATGATATTTCAGTATAAGGTAAAGTCTCCTTATTCCGTGGTATTCTAAAATTGGCACCCAATTCCGAGGTATATAGAAAAACAGCGTTTTCAACCGATCTCCAAGCTATTTTTTACTGCAACATATCTTAATCAATTGATAGTTTATCATTCCATAGATAAATGACGAAATTGTTAGTTTTATATGTATATGTTTTAAAATAACCGGCAAGTTTTACACTAGCAGCCGGCCCGAACGCATGTTTCATACATTTTGGACCTCGTGCACGAAATACCTACATTTTTTTAAATAGTGTTTATCCGTTAATTTTGAGCTTTATTTGTTTTTATTTGGATTTGAATATTTGAAGGACTATATTTTCAATCGAAAACAATCAACTTTTGTGAATATTTGTAAAGAAATTAAGGTGAAAATAGGTTTTGAAAATACCTCGGCGTTAGGTGCCAAATATTTTAGCCGGTTCCTAACGCCGTGGTATACCGCGGAATTGCGATTTCATAGACTTCATAACTTTTTCAATTTTTAGAGTCGTTTTATGTTAAATACTTCTTGTTTCGGTTTTGAATATTTAAATAGGCAATAAGGTTACAGAGTCCTAATTACGAGGTACACTTTGGCGTCTCAATCACTAACTATACCGTGTCAAAGTTTACCTATTTAGGTAATTTATTGATAGATTGTATGGGAAAGCTAAAGAAAATTAATTTAAAAGAAAATTAAATTTATACATATTTCGATGCAATTTTGAGAGAGTATTGTACATATTTGTGAAGATAATCTAATTAAGCTTTAAATTATTTGTTTATTATGGAAAAATCTTTTCTTTTTTAACACTCGGAATTAGGAAACGTGTTTTTTGTTACAAAACTCAATTCCGTGGTATTACCTCGGAATAAGGTTCTATGAGCCCCTAATTACGTGGTATGGATAGAAATACTACCTCGGAATAAGGTTCTATGAGCCTCTAATTACGTGGTATGTATAGAAATAAAATACAGGATGCTCACAATATTTCAGTATGGTTTCAGTTACACCAAGTATCATTCGCGTTCAGTCACGCAAACATTCATATTCTAAAACGTTTATCTTATTATTGCTCGTGCGATTCATTCACTGACTCACTCATTGATCACCCCTCCTGTAAAATTTTGTATAAAAAAATTTTTTTCACTAATGATTCCGTATAGAAGACAAAAATTCATTCGGAACAAAAATATGGAGAGAGCTGATGATTGAGGATTTCGGAGACGGGTGAAGAGCACGCTTAAGGTATTGAAGATAGGAGGAGGGTGCTTGAGCAAATGTCATTCAAAACGTCATCCAATTGGCAGTGAGCTGAAAAAAATTCAAAATGGCGAAAAAAAGATGGCCGCCATACAAATTTCGTCGGTGTCCACCTCGGAGGGTAAAAAAATGGAAGAGTGGTTTCCTAGCAACAGATGATCAGGATCCAAAGGTCTATTCGATGAATAGAAAAAAAACCAAAATGGTGGAATTTAATTTTCCTTAGAAAATGTATAGCGAATATTGAAGAGACTACAAGTTGTAAACTATGCAAGGCTTTGATGTGGTTATTTGGAGAAATCTCAAAAAAAAATATGGGAAGATATGATGATTGAGGGTTCTGAAGATGGTTGAGGAGCCCGGGCAGGATATTGTAGATAGGTGGGAGGTGCTCAAGCAAAAATTACTCGAAACCTCATCCAGTTGGCACTGAACTGAAAAAAACCCCAAAATGGCAGATTCAAAATGGCGGCTATACTAATTTCGTCGATTTCTCACTAAGTATAAAAGATGGAAGAGTATTTTCTGGGCAAAATATGATCAAGACCTAAAGATCTACTAAATGGATAGAAAATAAATCAAGATGTCAGAATTTATTTTTCCGTACAAATTGTTTTTTTCATTGATGGTTTCGTATAGAAGACAAAAAATCATGCGAAGGAAAAATATTGAGACAGCTGTCTCAATATTTTTTGATGATGATGATTGAGGATTTAGGAAATGGATGAGGAGCACGGCCAGTGCACCTATTGAAGATTGGTGGGTGGTGCTCAAACAAATATCACTCGAAACATCATCCGATTGGCAGTGAGCTAAAAAAAACGATTGTACAAATGTAAAATTAGTTTTTTTTAAAGAAATCTCATCCTTACAAATTATTCGGAGCAAAAATACGGAGAGTGATGATGATCGAAGGTTTGAAAGATGGGTGAGGGGCACAGCCAGGGGCACATTCTAGATAGGTAGGAGTATATATATATATATATATATATATATATATATATATATATATATATATATTATATATATATATATATATATATATATATATATATATATATATATATATATATATATATATATATATATAGTATATATATATATATATACAGTATATATATATACAGTAGTACAATATTATACAGTAGTAATACAGAGTACAATATTATACTGCCTGCCCTCCGGCCGGATTTTTGTCGAACAGCTGATTGCTAACCTAGTGAGTACAGAGGCCTTATGCCGACTTTGTACATTGGGGAAACGATGATAGAAATTCGAGTATCGAAACACATTGACTAACATGACTTGAGAGTGAAATGCAACTAAACTGGCTGGTTTTAAGGTTTGAGTCCGCCAATATATTCAGCCATTCGTCTACGCTCCAAGCAGAAATTTTTAAAATAAATATTCGAAGTACCCTACTACATTATGACTTTATAATCTTATTTGATTGTAAGAGCATTAGGGTTAATTTTGCTCTGATATTATAGTTTTTCGATTTTCAAATCTAGTACCGTTTTCGAAGTGTGCAAGCTCGAACTAACCATACAGGTCGTTAACTTACATTCGTACGCACCGCCTTGAATTTATTGAGGCTCGCGGTACTGTCAAAGGAAGTAAAGGCCACGCGACTTCAAGACCACTATTTGACTCCTATTAAGTTTTGATCATCTTTTGCTAAAAAAACTACTCTTCCATCTTTTATACTTAGTGAGATAATCACCGACGAAATTTGTATGGCCGCCATCTTGTATCCACCATTTTGGGTTTTTCTTCAGCTCAGTGCCAATGGGATGAGGTTTTGAGTAATTTTTATTTGAGCACCTCCCACCTATGTACAATACCCTGCCCGGGCTGCTCAACCGTCTTCCAAACCCTCAATCATCATGTCTTCCCATATTTTTCTTTGAGAGGTCTCCAAAGAACCGCATCAAAGGCCTGCATTGTTCACAACTTCTCTCTCTCAATATTCGCCATACATTTTCTATGGAAAAATAAATTCCGCCACTTTGATTTTTTTTCTATTTATCGAATAAACCATCGGATCCTGATCATCTTTTGCCAAGAAACCACTCTTCTATCTTTTATACCTTCCGAGATGGAGACCGACGAAATTTGTATGGCGGCCATCTTATTTTCGCCATTTTGACTTTTTTTTCAGCTCACTGCCAATTGGATGACGTTTCGAGTGACATTTGCTCGAGCACCCACCTATCTTCAATACCTTAAGCGTGCCCATCGCTCGTCTCTGAAATCCTCAATCATCAGCTCTCTCCATATTTTTGTTCTGAATGAATTTTTATCATCTATACGAAACCATTTGTGAAAAAATAATTTTCATACAAAATTTTACAGGAGAGGTGATCAATCAGTCAGTCAGTCAGTGAGCGAATGAATCAGCACGAGCAGCTTTATATATATTAATATTTTACACACAAACATAATTAAACAATTCATAGGTACGTATCGAATTGATTTTGAAATCTATTAATAAATACAGTTCATTTTTGAACACCATGTAGAATTCATTCTACTCGTTTCCCTTTGAATTTTGTACCCTCGGAATTAGGAGCCATTTGCCTCGGAATTAGGATTTTTACCTCGGAATTGGAGCATTCGGACTTTCTTCATATTTAATTTAATTTTACATTTACATCAAGTTGTAATTGTTGTCCTTTTAGGATATTTCAAGAGTTAAATAAATAACGCTTCTGATAAAAATAGCCAGTTCTTCAGAAAGGTGTAGTAAATGCTTAATTTTTGACGTTCTTTCGAGTTTTTATGAAAATACCACGGAATAAGGGGACTTTACCTTATTATGTACTATATGCTCTATTTAAACAACAAATACTGAAAACAACGATTTATTAAATAGTTTATAAGCTGTGACCAAAATAAACGAACATTTTTTTGGGTTTTTCTTTCACGGTTTGTTGCGATGTCTAGCTCGGAAATTAAATATTTCTTAGACCCAAAATATTATATTGTTCATAATTATGTACGGAACCCTGAAAGAGCGAGGCCCGACTCGCACTTGGCTTATTTTAATGATAAGATCTATGTTTTTCTAATACAAATATTCGGAGGATCTTACAGTCTGTTATACATTTTTTAGTGTATCACTGTGATGATAATTATACCTACTTCTTCATAATAAACATTCTAGCATGAAGCGCGGACGCACATTCGCCTTGCAGTTACTTTAATGCAATGTTGCAATAACTCCAAAGTCTGCAATTTCAGTCGGCAGCTGAATGCACGCCTGTGCAATTTAACGCGCAAAACTTTTACTTATAGTAAACTTTCTTATATGCAAAATGTCTCAAATCTAACATCTGGTAACTATTTTCGTTTGAAGTTTCATGTCTAGATCCAGTCAATCCAGAATTTCTGAAACCACCTTAAAGAAGATTAAGATATCTGGGATGTCAGGTTTAGGAGTCGACTAAACGGCCTCGACGGGATTTAGGAAAGCTTCCATCGTGTATTTTTCCGATAATGATTCAAGTTGAGTGTTGATGAGTTCAAAAGATTAATGAGGACCTCCATCGAATATCAGAGTGGTCTAATAGTAATTCATTGGTTCTTAATCCCAGTAAATCGAAACTTTTAATTTTTGGTTTTAATGCACAAATTAACAAAATTAATTTTGAATCAGGTAGCGTCTATCTAAAAGGAAATAAGTTAGAACGTGTGTATGAAGCTCGGAACTTAGGATTACTAATGGACACTGACTTGAGATTTGAAAAACATATAGCTTCTGTAGTGCGTAACTGCTTCTACCGTATAAAAATCTATAATATAATAAAACTGTAACAGATCCAATTCTGTACATTGAAGATATTTTGAAAATTTTTATTGGAGGGCACTCTATAATCGATACTGAAGCCAAAACTGCAATTTATTTCATTTTTGTCTGTCTGTCTGTCTGTCTGTCTGTCTGTCTGTCTGTCTGTCTGTCTGTCTGTCTGTATCTTGGCCGCGCATCACGCCGAAACTACTGAATGGATTCGAATGAAACTTGGTACGATTTGAGTTTATACTCCGAGGTAGGTTATAGGATACTTTTTATCCCGAAATTCAGCATGGTTCCCTTGGGAGAAGGGATGAAAGTTAAAACGTGTATTTAGCTGTAATTCATTAACGCGTTGTTCGATTTCACTCATTCTTTTTTTGTTGGAAAGGTAGTACTTTATATATTGTCCCGTAAATATTTCAAGGTCATAGGTTTTTTAGTTCAGAAATGACAGGCATTTAGTGGGTTCCAATAACTTGGGACGTGAATGTTTGTACGTACGGCTTATTTTAAACTGGCGTGCGTTTAAATTTATATTTGTCGGCCTGTCTATTTGTTCCAGCTAATCTCCGAAACGGCTGGATCGATTTTGATGGAACTTTCAATGGCAGATAGGTGATGTTAAGGAGTAACTTAGGATACATTTAGTTTAGGTACAAAAAAGAATTATGGGGTCCGATCCGATTCTATATAAAAACCTATATCCAGGCGAACGAAGTCGCGGGGGTCGGCTAGTACTGTATAAAATAAGAAAATATATCAGTCAAGAAGTGCGTATTCGTCTAGTGGAAAGTCTGGTTTTGTCTAAATTAAACTATGCGGATGTCATTTATGGGCCTCGACTATTAGGTAGAACGAGCAAGCTCATACAGCGGGTCCAGAATGCGTGTGCACGTTTTTGTTTCAGTATCCCTCCTAGAACTCATGTTACACAGTTTTTAAACATGCATGGGTTATTAAAAATGAGCTCCAGGAGGAAGGTACATCTTGCTAGTTTACTCTTTGAAGTCTTCAAGACTGGTAAACCAGCGTACATTTATAATAAACTGGGAAGGATGTGCGAAGGGAGAGATCATTTCAGGGACGTGCGGAAAGTACTAAGTGTTCCACGCCATTGTTCGGCTGCTTTTAGAGGTAGTTTTAAATATGCCGCAACCAAATGTTGGAACAATATTCCTCCACCCATTCGAGATTCCCGTAGCAAACACACGTTCAAATATAAATTAAAACAATTTATTTTATCTAAACAGAAAGAATATGAAAATATTGCGGTTAATCTTTCAATTATCTAGGCATTGATTGGATAAAATAGTTTATAATACATTTTTGTTATCTTTTTATTGTACTTAGTTTATACTCTTCTAATTTACTATGTATATATATTTCTATATGATACAAATTGTATATTTTTATATTTGCTGCTTCCTTATGTTTATGCTTATGTTTATGCTTATGTTTATGTTTATATTTATTTCTTTTTATTTGATATACTTAAATTCTATTTGGATGATAGTTAATTTCTATTTGGCTGTGACGTCACCCGGGTCACAGCTGAAAATCAGCGCCCTGCATTGTCCGCGCACGCGCACACTGTGGGGCATACGCTGAGCTGTACACCCATTCTGGGTGGTGTCACAGACAAACATTCGATACTTATAACACTGAATATCTAAGTATAATTGTTTGTTTGTGATACTTAAGCCCAGAATAAATTATTTTTCTTTCTTTCTTTCTTTCTTTCGATATTTTGCTTTGTTGAAACGTACCTATTATTAGTAGTAGGTAAAACAAATAATGTGGGGTCGGGTCCCCGCGATTTCCGAAAATAAAAGTATGCTCCTACAATTAAGTTAGTTTCCGTTCAATTTAATTTATTTTTATTGTGTCGCTTAGTTACTCCTCGAATAAAAGTTTATTTAGTTATATCGTCGTTTTCCTCCTAAAATAAATCATTAATTTCCGACATTCCATAGTAAACCAATAATTTCTGTGTTCAGTTTTTCCATCGGTCGACTCTGATTACATTTCATCAGCTGTCCGCGAATCTCTAATCGACACTTTTGAAACATTTAGATTGAAAAACGTGAGTCGAGGAAGGTTGCTGTTAATGAAGTTTTTCTACTGTAATAATAAGTTTATAAAAAATTACAAAGTAGGTGGTGAGTACCTAATTACACTTAAAGTAAAATTTTGTAAACAACTAAACAGCAGGCGCATGTGACTTCAATTAAGTATAATCTCGCATTAAAATAGAAAAATCCTCAGAGTAAAACTGCAAAAACTAGGTATACCTGTATCAAAATTGTAATTCCCAGGTTGAACTATTTGAAATTTTAAGATAAAAATCATTAAATTACTCACAAATCTTAAAACTCCAAAAAATGGGAAAACTGCATTTTTCTCTTTAGCAGGTAGGTAGGCATCTAAAACACTTTCTACTCAGGACGATCTTATGTCACTAGTCAGTGCATACATGGTTATATGAGTTATGATAACATCCGGTTTCGGTAATCCTTGCTTCGTAATGTGTACGCTGTTGTTAACTGTAACTAGGTCATGCATCTCAATAAGAGTACGGACAATGACTAGTGATCAGTGACCTAGCTAGTGTCACAGTCACTAGTGGGAAGTCATGACAAGAACTAGATCAGCTCGTAAGTTTGTACTTACTTATAAGTTACAGGTAAGTTTAAGGCAACCCAACACTTGGCTGTAGCTTTTATCGGCCCGAAACCTATGAGCTACCCAAAGTAGCATTTATTTTCATTGTTATTAATATTGACTTTCGATAGCTCTTAGGAGAAAAAAATAGGGCTGAAATTACATTTATCAGGAATTGAGTAATTTCAGGCATAGTTAGATACTTACTTGTGCGAATCGTAAGTAGGTATTTGTTCGCGTTCTTACCATGCTTTTAATTTGTATTAATTTTAAATATGAAAATGCAAATAGATGCTCACAAATATGAATTCAACCTAGTGGCTGGCTAAAAATAACTTTCATAATAAGTAATTATTTTTAAATAATATAATTATAGTAACGCTTTTTGAGTCTTTAGATTTTTAGTATTTAAGTTTGGGTCTAAATTCGCCATGAAATAAAAACATGATTAGAAACTTAATATTTTTTCGATAGAAAAATAAATCAATCACTGCGCCTTGATTTCTGAAAGTACAAGGTACCGTCAACTTAACTCCGTGCTTCTACTGAGGATTTCTTGTTTTGAACCCAGGACCTTGTTATCAGCAGCTTAAATAAGCTATCCACTGGACCAACGACGTACCAACGTAGTTATAAAAGTTATAACTTTCAGTTTGTAGTAGATACTTATTATATATTTTAATACCTTACGTATAATGTGCGTATAATATAATTTATTAAGCTTGCGTTTGTATGTGGCGGAATCCTTACGAGCTATACTATAAATGTAATATGTATCGCTTTGAATTATGATCAACATTTAGCTGTCAAGGTTTTGTGACTTGTGAGGCTTTGTAGACTTGAGTCTGTGAGTTTCAGCTTTATCTCACACATAAACAGGGTTATTCTATACTCTCTTTTTCTCTCTTAGTCCTTACTCCTTAGTAATGAATGTCCCTTTATTGGAACATGAATATTAATTGGAAACTTTTGTGCTTCATCAATCATTCGACACTCATGATTAACGGAATTGACTGACTCATAAACGATATCGTCCAATGGACCTCTAAAAATAAGTTTGGCAGACGAACACAGTCGCGTATAAGAATGGTCAAAAATCGCAAAACGCATGTACTTAAATAACTACCACAAAAATGTTAAGTAACAATTTGTTAAATGTGAGCTGAATTTTAATTGGCTGTTAAACTCATTTTTTATGTAACACAATAATAAACATTTGCTTTGTGTACGACGCGACGTTGGGGAAAGTGGGTGTTATTAAATGATTGTGTACTTAAAATAAACTGAATCTATATAGCATGCATAGTCTGACTCTACTCAGACTTTTATTATTTATAGTTAAAACAAAACAAATTTATTTCAACTTTGTTTATTTGTATGTTGGATGATCTAGGTAAACACGCAACAGCCAACGTCCCAGCAAATAAATGGGAACTGGCGAGGGTGGCGACGCAACACAACGCAACACTGTTTGCGGCTGTTAAATTGCTTTGCCGCATGCTTTGGTGTGTCTAAAGCTGCCATGGCTAAAGCCTCCCAGAACCAGAGACCAGACCAGAACAGAGAAAATTCAGAAATTATAATTTCCCCTGCCGAGAATCGAAGTCAGGGACTCCCATTTATAAGACCATAGCGCTCACCATGGCATCAGGAAGTTCGTCACAATAAAAATAACATCTCAGTTTTTATCGCAGTATTTTTGAGTAGTACTTACTTTTTTAATTTTTAAGTTTTTGTCTTAAAATTAAATCAAGACTAACCCATCAGCTCGAGGGTCGCATCCGCAGATATAAAACCCGCGTGTATGACGCGCGCGACTCATACGCATTACAACAACCAACATGCTCGGAAGTACACAGGTTCGTTCTATTTACATACACCGTTACATTGTTTACAATCTCTATTTGTCAAGAATTTAAATTTTTAACCCCGACGCAAAAACGACGGGGTGTTATAAGTTTGACGTGTGTGTGTGTGTGTGTATATGTGTGTGTGTCTGTCTGCTCCCCTGTGGCACTCAAACGGGTGGACCGATTTGAATGCGGTTTTTTTGTTTGGAAGGTCAATTAGTCGAGAGTGTTATTAGCTATGTTTGAAGAAAATCGGTCCAAGATGGCCGCCGCTACAAAATGGCGGATTACATATTTTTTCACAACTCTCTTTTATATGGGTATCAAATGAAAGGGCTTGACTAATAGAATAGCACTATTGCAAATTCAAGATGGCCGCCAGCACAAAGTGGCGGATTTCGGGGTTTTTTTTTTTAATTTATACTTGTGTTTAGATTGATCGTCTAGATTTGAAATATACCTACCTACTCAAAATTGGTACACTGTATTGCTATACACTTTTTTAATTTTTTTCAATTTTCCAAGTATATAATTATATGGAAGTGAGGTGATGGCGATAACGATAAGTGACGCGTCCAGTTCAAAGTATTTTTTCTATGTACATTAACTTGTTTTCACCAATTTCTCCCAGATTTCTGAGCCGATTTTCGTGATTTTACAAACCAGAGTTTAAACCAGGTTTAAACCAGAGTTCAGAATTTTACATCTTGAACTCTAAAATCTTTATATCTTTATGAATATCATCAGATTTTAGAGTTTAAGAAGCATTTTCAGAGTTTCATTTTATCTAAACCTTGAGTTTTCCAGAGTTTAATTGACTTCTAATTGTGCAGGAAAATCAGTTTGAATTTTCTTTAATTCTCGTTTTCTCAATTTCTCGTATTTATCTCGTTGTGAGTGTAAAGGCCGAATAGGTACTTAAATTTGGAACAACTTAACGTTTCAAAATGTTTTTAAACTTATAATACGGTTAATTAAAGTACGATTTAATAGTGAATCTATCGAGAAGTTTTTTTTGCTTTTGCGGCTATAATTATTGTGCTAGGTACCCACTACCCACTGTTTATAATAGGTAATATTAACTACCCGATTTAACTTTCTTACTAATACGTTTTATTTCCTCTGCATAAAACCTGTATCTAGATTTTAAAAAGTCGGTCTACCTGTGCTATTATTATCAGGAAATCAACTGAACAAAGTCCGACCCAGGCACCGAACCTTGAACTTAAAGCGTTTTATTCAATGTTATCAGATCGCGAGTTATTTATATCTCGCAAGGGTTTTCATAATATATGAAATAAGTACTCATATGAAACATATCATCGAAGGGAAATGAAGTAGGTAAGTAATTTAACTAAAAAAACAAAAAGCAACTGCATAAAAACTTGAAAAATTAAAACAATAAGTACGTATAAGTAAGTAAGTACACATTGCTACGAATTTTGAAGTCTCAAGATTTCAAATGGTTATTATCCATACCTATTTTTACAATACCTACCCCACATATCATAGTCCCCATTTTTCATTTTTTTTTTTCATTTTTGTCCCCCGACACAAAAACGACGGGGTGTTATAAGTTTGACGTGTCTGTGTGTGCAGTGTGTGTATAAGTTTGACGTGTCTGTTCCCCTGTGGCGCTCAAACGGGTGGACCGATTTGAATGCGGTTTTTTTTTTGAAAGGTGAATTAGTCGAGAGTGTTGTTAGCTATGTTTGATGAAAATCGGTCCAAGATGGCCGCCGCTACAAAATGGCGGATTACATATTTTTTCACAACTCCCGTATCAAATGAAAGGGCTTGACTAGTAGAATAGCACTATTGCAAATCCAAGATGGCGGCCGCCACAAAATGGCGAATGATATCAAATGAAAGGGCTTGACTAGTAGAATAGCACTATTGCAAATCCAAGATGGCGGCCGCCACAAAATGGCGAATGTCGGTTTTTAAATTTATAATTTATAGGTACTTGTTATATGTCCCAACTCCCAATATGGGCGCCATTTTGATTTTTCATTATTTTGATATCTTTATTGTGACTCTTGCATGATTAAGACAAGCTTATTGGTGCAAGAATTAAAACCATTAAAAACGACCCACGCTATGATTTTGTCTCTATACCCGAATTACTAATTCCCCGGAATTCTGACGTTTCGTAATGTTACCAGAGATAAAACAATTCCCACAAAAAAGATAAAAAATTCAAAACTTATGCAAATAAAAATCAAATGCCGCATGTAGATATGACAAATGCCTAACAGACACATCATGGTGAGAATGTCATTTGACATCCATTTTTGAATGAATTTTTTCAATGTGCTTCTTTTGTTTTCTATTGCTGTTAGTGTGCACTTTCTAGCTTCCACTCTTGGTGTTATCTGTTTTAGGGCGAAACGACTAATATTATTACTTGGCATATGGTTTTTTATGATGACAGGGAATTAAGGTAGTTTGGGGTAAAATCGTACTTCGTAGATGTTAACCCTGTTCTCCATACAAATAACTCAACTGTAAATGACAATGACAGCTGTCAGAATTCCGGGGAATTGGTAATTCGGGTATAGAGCGACAAAGGAATAAACAAACATGCAGTTTGATGATCACACAACCATTCCTTTGGATTGCGTAGTTGGAACGAGTAAAAAGTAAAGAGATGAGCGAAATACTCAACTAACTACATGCCTACTTTACCTTACAATTCAGGATTTTAGGTCAGTGTTAACTGTTAACGCGCATCGCGAACGCCTTTACTGAGTTCACCAAGAACATCCACTTGGAAATAATTGAACTAATTACCTACAAAAGGTGTCACTGAGTCTATCTTCGGAGTTCATAAATGTTACATAGTTTACCTGCTTCTCTTAGAATCCATTTTTGTTATTTTTAATTAAATGCCTTGTTGAAATATTACATACTTAATTATTAGGTATTTATTATATTATTATTTTTTTAAGGTTTTTAGGTTTAGTCATATCTACCATTAATAATTATGTTTAGAATATTAATATTCACATCTATACTTACTAATTATTATTTTGATATAAAAGTTGAAATTCTAATGAGTGAGAGGAAAACTGCCCCCGGCTTTGCTCGGGCAGAGTTGGGCGGGTAGAGTGTCTGAAAATAATCTCTTGTATTATGTTTGTATATTCCAGGTTTTCTTCCTGATGTGCGCGGTCGGGAGTCTGCTGCCGGGCAGCGAGGCGCGGCCGAAGCCCGACAGCGCGGGGCACGCGCCACTTCCCGGACCCGGACTTTCTTACGGTAGTCGCACATACCTACCTACATGGTAACATTACGCCTTTATAGAAAACTGGCTGATGCCCGCGACTTGTCCCGGTGGAATTCTTTTTCTGGATGAAAAGTAAGTAGGTAGGTAGGCACGTTCGACTGTGGATCACGAGGTCCTGGGTTCGATTCCCGGGTCGGGCCAAAAAAAAAAAATGAGGTAAGTAGGTATTGGGTTTTTCTGTCAAGAAATTCTCAGTGCCAGCCCGGAGTTGGAAGTTGGCGGTGTTAGATATACCCCCGTGCCTCGGAGATCACGTAAAGCCGTCGGTCCTGCGCCTAATCTCTCTCAGGTCGTGTCGCATTGGCGTCCCATCGGACTATGAGAGTGAGGGAATAGAGAGTGCACCTGGGTATGCGCACACACTTGTGCACTATAATTTCTGTGATTGTAAAATCATCGAAAAATCAATTATCAGTAAGCTAAGATCTGATCACTGCGGACAAATGATATCTGTTCCTAGCAGTGAACAGATTAAAACAAAAGTAATAAAATATAGGCCAGTTACCACTAAAAAAGTAAGGCAATTCAAACATACTATCTCAAATATATTACCGACACTTGACCTTACGCAGGGTGATCCGGATGAACTTTATAGCACGTTTTTTGATGTAATAAACACTCAATTTACTTCCATCTTTAAAATTATAGAAAAACGATTATTTAAAAATCTTAAATTTAGTGACTGGGCAACTGCTGGCATTTATAAAAGTCGAAACAAGTTGTTTGACCTGTATGCAGAAAAGCAATATAATTATACCCCCGCGTTTATTGAATACGTAAGAAATTATTCCAAATTGTTTCGAAATGTTTGCATACAGGCAAAATCTCTTTATATAAAACAGAAAATCATTAATTCTGATAATAAAATAAAGGCAGCATGGGATATTATCAGTGATGAAATGGGGAAACATAAAGTGTATAATAATAAACTGGAGTTAAAAATTAATAATCATATTATTGACTCTGATATAGAGATCGCTAATACTTTTGAGAACTTTTTCCAAAATATTCCAGTTACCACGACTAGTTCCATAAATTCCTCGCCAACAGAAGCCTATAATATTTTAAGGGGCAATGTTTCTGAGTGCAATGTATTATTTCAATTTAAATACGTAACCCCATATGATATTATCAAAACATTCAAGTCCTTACAACACAAAAAGACAGGGGACTTATGGGGAATATCAGTAAAAATAATCCATAATGTTATTGATGTTATTGCACCATATCTTGCTTTTATTTTTAACAAGTCCATAGATTCGGGATCTTTTCCAGACCTAATGAAATGTAGTAAATTGATACCTCTTTTTAAATCGGGAAGCAAAAGTGACCCAAATAACTATAGACCGATCTCGATTCTACCAACCCTCAGCAAGATATTTGAAAAGATAATGCTCAACCAACTGCTTCTACACTTTAATTTAAATAAATTACTTCACACTGAGCAGTATGGTTTTACTAAGGGTCGTTCAACAACCGACGCAGCCGCAAGGCTGTTACGGCATATTTTCGATGCATGGGAGAAGTCACAGAATGCCATTGGTATTTTCTGTGATTTGTCAAAAGCATTCGATTGCGTTGAGCACGAGACTCTTTTACGAAAATTAAGCCACTACGGTATTAAAGAAACTGCACTCAGTCTTATTGCCTCTTATCTAAGTGATCGCATACAAAGAGTATGTATCAATGATGTTAAGTCGTCCGGATCAGCCTCAGTAATGGGTGTTCCTCAAGGCTCTATTCTAGGTCCATTCATGTTTCTAGTTTATATTAATGACTTACCACATTTCGTAGAAAATGCTTGCGATATTGTACTATTTGCTGATGATACGTCTTTGATTTTTAAAGTCAATAGAACCAAAGACAATTTTGACGATGTAAATAATACTTTATCTCAAGTTTCACACTGGTTTACTATAAACAATCTACTTTTAAATGCAAAAAAAACCAAGTGTGTCGAATTTCTATTGCCCAATACAAGGGTTACTTGTAATAATTTAAAGATAAGTGGTGAGCCATTGAAAACTGAGGACACAACTGTGTTCTTGGGAATAACCCTGGATGCAAAGCTTCAATGGGGCACCCATATAGCAACGCTTGCTGGCAAGCTTAGCTCTGCTGCTTACGCTGTTAGAAAGATTCGACAGTTAACAGATGTTGAAACTGCAAAAATTGTTTACTTTGCATATTTCCATAGTATCATGTCGTATGGAATCTTACTATGGGGTAAAGCAGCTGATATTGAAAAAATTTTCGTTTTACAAAAAAGGGCAATTCGTGCAATTTATAATTTAAAACCGCGGGATTCCCTTCGAGAGAAATTTAAAGAAATAGGTATTCTTACAGTAGCTTCTCAATATATTTATAACAACATAATTTTTGTTAAGCAAAACATTCACAGTTACAATAAAAAGTGTGAATTACACGATAGGCAATTAAGAAATAGAAATAGACTCGTGATTCCTCGATTACGCCTCAAAAAGGTCCAAAAGTCGTTTGTGGGAATGGGCGTAATGTTCTATAATAAAATTCCACAACAAATCTTAGATTTGCCTTTACACAAGTTTAAGAATTCTATTAAAAGTGTGCTCATGAAAAAAGCATATTATACAATTGAAGATTATATAAATGATAAAAAAG
Organism: Melanargia galathea; assembly: GCA_920104075.1. Classification (NCBI taxonomy): domain Eukaryota; kingdom Metazoa; phylum Arthropoda; class Insecta; order Lepidoptera; family Nymphalidae; genus Melanargia; species Melanargia galathea. The sequence continues at coordinate 1,305,837 of OV049865.1, forward strand.
CATGGATTTAATTTATTCGCTTTATACGCTATTATAACTTGAGGAGTATTCGATTATTGGTGTTTAATTCGATGCTTTAATCATGGGTAGCCTAAGTATGTCACGCTCTCCTTAAACATTTCTGTGGTGGTGTCGTGTGGTGCGGGTTGTTACGTTCCCTCAAATATGGTTGAGCGAAGCAATGGCTGGATCATGCGTCATGCTCGTGAACGGGTGCCGCCGTCGGAAATGGGGCTACTTTTGTCTGCCCTTCTTAACGTGTTGAATTGTAAGCACCATTCCGAACCAGTGGTAGATTCATTTGTCGATTCAAAAGCACTATTGTAAAAGTTTATCTGAATAAAAAATATGTCTTAGACTTGCCTTTACACAAGTTTAAGAACTCTATTAAAAGTATGCTCATAAAAAAAGCTTATTATACAATTGAAGATTATATAAACGATAAAAAAGCTTGGATTTAACTCGTTCCAGCAATGCGCGAGACGGTTTTTCAATCATGTACATTAATAATAATAATTGTTATAATGTTATTTTTTTAAAAAGAGCAACCGCCGAGTTTCTTACAGGTTCTTCTCGGCTGGAACTGCATTCCGAACCTGTGGTAGACTCAATCGACGATTCAAAAGCACTTGTAAAAGTTTATTTGAATAAAAAACTTTTCTATTCTATTCTATTCTATTCTATTCTATTCTAATATCTCCTGCGCAGATGGCTAGTCTCTGCCTCGGTTGAGATTGGCCGCCGTGGCCGAAATTCGGTCAGGAGGACATCCAATATTCTTATCCAGGATGCAAGCTATTTCTGGCCAAGTTTGAGTCGATTTTCATTTCGATTGATCGGATGGTCGAAATGCGGACACTAAAGACAAAGTTGTCGATAACTCTAGGGGTGCCGGTGGGATAAACTAGGCTGCGTGGAGTCGGGATGATCGGACCTCTGTGATCAGACTTCGTTCTGCATTTTATATTTCGTCAATCTAGATACGTAGCTATGCACTTACTTACGTTTTTTGGTAGGTACCATTCTCAAAAGCGCGTGTGTTGAAACTGGAAAAATCATGGTTTTTTAATAAAATGTACCTACCTACTTAGGATAATTTCAATTTCTTTACCAGGTGGCATACCGTACGGCAGTATGAGCGGCAACGTAGCGGAGTACTTCAGGGGAAGGCCATCTGTCGGCCACGGCGGTGCACTACGTGGCGCGGATCTCGACTACGCACATATTGAACAGTACTTATAATAGATGGCGCCACTCGGTGAAAATGTTGCCTAGTTGTTGTATTAAATTAATTTATTGTTTAATTTTTAAAGTGTTTGATAAATATTTTTTATGTAGATAATTAAAGTATTTTCTAAATTAATATTTCTATACTTCTATTTATTTCAACACCAATTAAAAATTAGCGCTACCTATTGCAATATTGGAGAACTTTAGTGCCATCAGAGTGCCATTGTCACTGTCTCATTGCAGTCTGCAGATGTGTGGCAGGCGTGGCAGCACGATGGTACGCAAGATTTGCAAAAGATGGCGATACAAATTAAAGAAATAAAGATGGCAAATTATATAAATTAAAAAATTTAGCTTTTTACGGATTTATATTGATTTTATTATTTTTACTTGTATTTTGCTTTAAGATAAAACAAGTTTTTATAGGTAGACTAGCAGACCCGGCTGACGTTGTCCTGTCCGGTGAAATACCAATTACCGACATCAGCGCCACCTACCGGGTCCAATTGTGTTTTCAAACCATTCAGGAACAGCTCCGAGGACTCACACAGCTCTCACCGAAGACCAAGCTCCGCATCTACGGGGCCTATGTCCGCTCAAGGCTGACGTACGCGGCTCCGGCCTGGTATGCACTCTGCTCGGCATACCAGAAGAGCCGCCTACAGGTCCAGCAGAACAAGTGCCTGCGCATGATCGTCGGAGCTCCGAGGTACGTAAGGAACGACGTCATCCATCGCGACCTCAAGACGCCCACCGTGGAGGGGTACGTCCGTTCGGTCGCGCGGCGCATGTTCGCGCGCGCTGACAACGGACCGTACGCACACCTCCACGGCATCGCACCGCTAACCAGCCGACCACCGACCGGGCGTCCACTACCTCGTGAGCTCCTGCGATCACCACCACCAGCGCGGCACGCAGGCGACCTCAGCGGCGACGACTACGACGACGCGACACCACCGGACTCGACACCCGCTCCGCGCGCGGCGGCACCCTCGCCGCCCGCAGCGCCGAGCCACCCTCCTGGACACGACAGCTCAGCGCGCGGCGGTGACCCCACCGCCCGCAGCGCAGAGCCACCCCCTGACTCGACAGCTCCGCGCGCGGCGGCGATGCGATCGCCCGCAGCGCGGAGCACCACCCACAGACATGACTCCCAATAGGCCCTCCAAGAAATTGGCAGGCCTGAGCCGACAAACCGGCTCAAAGAACAACACCGGGGAGGCAAACCTCCCCGCGCCCCACCCGGGTAAGGAGGCCTGGCCTCGACGCCCGTACCTCCGTGGCCTGACGGCCACGAAGAAGACCTCACAGCCTATTGAAATAAAATTTCATCCAAATCGATCCAGCCGTTTAAGAGGAGTGTTAAAGTTAAGTGACAAACACTACAGAAGAATAAATATTCCAGCGTCTAATTTAATGATTGACTGCTGCAAACCCATCACAATGTCATCATGAGGTGAGATCGCAGTCTGTCTGCAACTTTTTAGCTTTTCGAGTTTTTCACAGTTACCTACCTACTTGTTTGCAGACGAGGTTACTCACTAATCACTAATCAGTTAATCACTATAATATAATGAGGTGACGATTCAACTTTGATTCAAAATTCGTATCGGTTAATTAGTGAACGATGATTTTTAAAATATCTACCGTTTTCTTAAATGGTCATTCGACGCTTCCGTTACTGCATCTGCAAGAGAAATTATGAAGTTTTTTTTAACGTAGCCTTTGCAAGATACCTATGCCTACAGTTGAGCCTAGCTAAGTATAGGTTAGTTTGTTCGGTCGTGGATCATGAGGTTCCGGGTTCAATTCGAGACTCTCGAGTAGGGGTAAAAAGTTATTGGGTTTTCTGTATATTTTTCAGTAGACTTCTTTTAGTAATTAGCGATAAATAAATTGCTTCATTTCACCTCGTTTTATTTCAGGTCAATAGGTTTTACCTATATAAGTACCCAATGATGTATTACCTTAACAAGATCAGCATTCTAAAGCACCGACTCATTGCTACTTCACTGATGTCCGATGACATCTACGACTTCAGTTGCCAGCCCGACGTCCGAGTGAACACGAACGTAACTGTTACTTGCCACACAATTTGTCAAAATGGTGAAATGTGTTGTTAAAATTTGTTTGTCACGGTCAGAAAAAGATAATAAAGCAACTGGTGTTACTTTTCACAAGTAAGTTTGTTTTATTTAATTCCGATTATCCAAAACAACACGTAATAAAAACATAAATTTACCGCGCATTATTTTTACTATAAGTGTTGCCAGTAAAAACTATTTTGATTTTCCCTACATTGTTGGGAAATTAGTGAATGAAAAAGCGAATGATGAACATATGTATGTACCTATAAGGCAAACGTAAGTAAATCAGTAATTTATGTGATCATACTGAGTCATTATAAAATAGTTAGAAGTAGGTATAATGATTTCTTACTAAGCGAGTTCACAAAAGAAGGTTACATATTCGACCCGTATGTTCGTGATTATTTCAAAAACCAATGAACCGATTTTGATAATTTTTTCACTGTCGTAATTTACAAACATTCAGAAAGATATTAGTATACATATACATACCTAGTGATCATTCTTATGTATGAAGTTACTAACATACATAAATGTACCCATATGTAACTAATATTTTTGCTTGGTTCAAAAATTTTCTAAATATCTTTAATGTACAGAATTGGACCAGTTACAGTTTTACTATTAGTACTAAATGATGCCCACGGCTTCGCCCGTGTGGATTTAGGTTTTTAAAAATCCCGTGGGAACTTTTGATTTTCCAGAACAAAAAGTAGCCTATCTGTAGTAACCCATCCTGAAAACGGAAAAATTCCGTGGGATCCCTACGATTTCGGAATGCAATTCCTTACAGCCTCAGGGTTGAGGAGTTGGATATGTACATACTCAAGTTCATTCAACGATAAAGTCTTTAATTGGTACCCCCAATATCAATATAAATAACCGACAGTTCCTAAATCCCATTAGTTTTGGAGATCAGGTCCCCTACAGCATCAGGATTGAGGAGTTGGAATTCAAATGTTGTATAGGACATTGTCGCAATATTCCTCTATCGATTAAAAAAAATATACGCAAATCGGTTCAGAAATCTCGGAGATATCGGTGTACATAGGTAGAAAAACACAACTCCTCCTTTTTTGAAAGTCGGTTAAAAAACCTGCCTATGTTACTCCCTGGTTAATTCTCTACTTGTATGTGAAAGTCCCGTCAAAATCGGTTCAGCCGTTCCGAAGATTAGCCCGTTCAAACAGACAGACAGACAGACAAAAATTTTAAAACGTATGATTCGGTTATGGTACCGTTCAAATAACCATATGAGCTTAATATGAGGTAGTTATTTCGAAATTACAGACAGACACTTCAAGATGAGAGATTTAAATAAAGTTATTTACGTTCACGCATTTAAATATTTTTTTTCCTATTAGTAATCCTTATTTAGTTCTATAATATGGTTTATATTGAAAATTTTATTAAATCTAATATAATTATTAAATCTCATAAACTCAAATAATTTTTTGGGGGAAATCGTTCTTTTGTGGGAAATTATTCCTGATACTGGTAACTCTAATCGTTTGTCTAATTGCAATGTCTTGTCCTATTCTAACGTAATTAGTTTGAGGACAGAAGAAACGAGACAAATATAGTTTACTCAAAGTTTACTTGGCGTATTTGTCAGTTTCAAAGCTACGTCTTTGAAACTCAAAAGTGGTTACGTTTTTCTGAGAACAGTTTATATGACGCTTCTACTCTATATTTATTACACCTCACTGTAAGTACCTAAACATCACAGCATCTCGACTCAATTCGCAAACAGCATTTACATATTTGTCCTATTCGGTGATCACATTAGGTCATTGTATACTGGAGCCTTTATATTAACAATAAATAAAAAGAAATACTTATCTATGTGTCCAAATTCACACGGATCGTCATACCCGCTATAAAAATTCTAGCCACACATCCTTAGAGTCCATTGAGAAATTCGCGAGCTACTGTGACGTGATCAAAATCAGCTTCAAAATTCCATGATCAATCCCATAACATACAGAGCACCGATACAAAATACATACACGCAATTATAATCTTTAAATTCATTAGTATAGAGTATAAAATTGCATGAGTAATTTGACAATTATTTGAGCAGACTCCTTTCGTACCTGTCCATCATAAATTCAATGCATGAAGCCACGCGGTACTGTTGAACGGTCATTGTGACATATTTTTGGCGATTGTTGCTTTATGAATGGACTTTTCGAAGAAAGCAATTCAAATCTAATAAGAAAAAGCGGTGATAGCCTAGTGGTTAAGACATCGGCCTCTCTAGTCTCTTCCGTGACCGGGTTCGATCTCCGGCACGCACCTCTAACTTTTCGTAGTTAGGTATGTGCGTTTTAGGCAATTAGGTAATTATCACTTGCTATAACGGTGAAGGTAAACATCGTGAGGAAACCTGTACGCCTGAGAGTTCAAAAAGGCATGTCTACCAATCCGCACTTAGCCAGCTTGGTGGACTACGACCTAAACCTTTCTCATTCTGAGAGGAGACCCGTGCCAGCTGTAGTGGGCCGGTAATCGGTTGCTAATAATGATGATGATGTAGGAAGGACTGACTACCTCTCTTGCCAGATGACCTCGGAGTCATCTCCGCAAAATAAGTCAAGCAAAATAAACGTCATTACTACCTATAAGATTCTTGTTTCAATTCAATCGATAACTCAGATCCAGTATATTTCTGTAATGGCCTTTCTTTTAAAAGTACCTCATTGACTACGACTGATGGTGAGACAACATGCAGCCTATGGAACGCGCTTGCCTAGAAGATGCCTATTCACTCTTGATTTAACCAACCGAGTGATACCCCAAATTAAAGTTAACTGTGCGTATTACGAACGGTCTAACGCGTAACAAAACGCAAAATGCATGTACCATACCGATGTAATTAGTTTTATCGGATTTAAAAGATCGTTCTAAGTGGTTCTAACGAACCTTATTGATTTGTACCTAGATTTCGATTAAATTCGCGTTCCGTGAATCGACCCTGTGTCATTATAAGTGGATAACGTAATTAAATTCGACAAAAGAACCCTCAATGACAAATGTAATGAGCTGAGGAAGGAAGGACGGCATGGCTTGTGTGTAGTTAGCTAGTAGCTATAGCTACTGTGCAGTGTAGGTACAAGTTACTCGTGTCCGTCTGTGCGCTGCGTGTAGATGTACACGTTATTAAGCGGAGCGGGTACAAGTATACCTAAATTAAAAATTTTAAAAACCCCCGACATTCGCCATGTTGTAGCGGCGGCCATCTTGGATTTGTATAGTGCCATTCTACTAGTCAAGCCCTCTCATTTAATACCCATTATCCATATTGTGAAAAACAATTAATCCGCCATTTTGTGGCGGCGGCCATCTTGGACTGATTTTCATCACACATAGCGAAGAACACTCCCGAGTAATTCACTTTTCAAACAAAAAAAAACCGCATTCAAATCGGTTCAGCCGTTTGAGCGCTACAGGGCAACAGACACACACACACAAACACATCAAACTTATAATACCCCCCGTCTTTGCGTTGGGAGTTAAAAACTACTGAAAAAAACCTTTGTAATATGAAATCAAATTGAGAAATTAAGCACCTTAGGACCCCAACATATTGTATCGGTTTGGATATGGGCCCGCCAATAGCTTCTTCAGTTTCGTAGTTCCATGAGGCATGTCGGTAACTGTAGTGCTTCCTAAGGATCTGCTCATTGCTAATTTGATCCCGTAGTGAAACTCCGAGCATAGCTGCCTCCATCTCCCGTTGAACTTCAACTGCCGTAGTTTAAAATATTTTCATTTAAGATGAAGGACTAACATGAGGCTTGGGAATTTGGGCTTCTCTTTTACTCCTCACCTCAGAGAGCACGGTTATTATCACTAAAATTTGATAATACCTAATCGTTAAATGAAAGAGCCAAAATCTCTTACGATTGTATAAGAGCTGCATTAATTTTTTGCTACAATCTCTCTTAAGGTGATTCGCTGAGTTTATGGTATTCTTGGTGCAACAATGAATTTTGTCCAATAGCGAGAGAGTGTCGGCCAATCAGATGAGAATGTGATCTTCACACTTGCACTGTAGCAATCATTTTCACACAGTTTTTGGGAGATTCGAATAGAAAAAACCTCTATCATGATGCACTAATCTCAGCAAAAATGAATATCTTGAAGATTATTTCTGTAAAGCAAATAAATAAAAATAAAAAAAATAAAAATGTATTTATTTAACACTAGCTGACCCCCGCGACTTCGTCCGCGTGGTTATATAGGCTTTTATATAGGATCGGATTGGATCCCATAATCCTTTTTTGTACCTAAACTAAATGTAGCCTAAGTTACTCCATATAACATCACCTATCTACCATTGAAAGTTCCATCAAAATCGATCCAGCCGTTTCGGAAATTAGCTGGAACAAATAGACAGATCGACAAACATAACTCTAAATGCATACCAGTTTAAAATAAGCCGTACGTTCAAAGATCCGGGTCCCAAGTTATTTGAACCTAATAAATGTCTGTCATTTCTGAACTAAAAAACCTATGACCTTGAAATATTTACGGGAAAATACTTAAAGTACTACCTTTCTAACAAAAAAAGAATGAGTTAAATCGAAGTACCCGTTATTGAATTAGAGCTAAATTCCCTTGGGAGGGGGGAAGAAAGTTAAAACGTGTTTTAACTTTCTTCCCCCCTCCCAAGGGAACCGTGCTGAATTTCGGGATAAAAAGTATCCTATGTCCTACCTCGGAGTATAAACTCAAATCGTACCAAGTTTCATTCGAATCCATTCAGTAGTTTCGGCGTGATGCGCGGCCAAGATACAGACAGACAGACAGACAGACAAAAATAAAAAAAATTGCAGTTTTGGCTTCAGAATCGATTATAGAGTGCCCTCCGATAAAAAATTTCAAAATATCTTCAATGTACAGAATTGTATCTGTTACAGTTTTATTATATTATAGATTATGAGACGAGAAAGACAATGTAATTAATATGTAAAATATAGCACATATAGCACCGCATACGCCAGTCAAATTTGACATTAAAATCGCAAACGAACGGCTAGTTCTGATTTTTTAATATGTTGTTAGGACCACTACCAGTAGTCTAAATTCAATTTTGCAGCTTCGAAAGACCTGTGCTAATTTTGTAGCACTCGAAAAACCGCGAAATTTTTGCACTTTTTTTGGGTTTTTCAATATAAGTCCTAAACTATGCGTTTCTAAAAAAATATTTTTCTATACTTTTTTAAAGTAGACTAAAATTGCTACAATTTAAGACCAAAGCTAGCTCTTTAAATTCAATATTTATTGAGATACAGCTCTCCAAAAATTGACAATTAATTCCAAAAAAGTGAAATTTTAAGATTCGGTCAATTTTAAACCCCGATATCGGGGAAAATACTCATTTTACGAGTAAAGTTAATTGAAAAAATGTTGTAGTAAATATAATTAGCTTTAATTTAAACACTAAACAACGTCTGTAGCCCATATAGTTTACTTACAAATTCTAAAAGTTTAAAAAATGCGAAAATTGCAGTTTTCTCTTTAGTTTGTTTTGAATGTAATTTGAAAGAAAAAACCATGTACATCCACAAGAAATATGTATTAAAACTATTACTAAGTATTTAAATTAAGTATTTATAATGTTATTTATTCAAGAAAAAAATTATTTATATTATTATTGATATTTATTGATTTTTATGAAACATATTAATCTGTATTAAAATGACATTATGAGTTCCGAGCAATATAAGTCGTAAACTACGCATTTTTGTTTAATATTTTCTACACATTTTTAAAGTAGACTAAAATTGCTACAGTTTGACATCAGAACCAGTTCTGTAGCTTCAATAATTGCCGAGATACAGCTCTCCTAAAATTGAACTTTTTTCAAAAAAAGTGAAAATTTAAGAGTTGGTCAATTTTCGACCGCGATCTTGGGGATAATACTCATTTTATGTGTAGAATTATAGGTAAAAATGTTATAGTAAATCTAATTAACTTTAATTTAAGGGTAATACGACATCTCTAGGACATATAGTTTACTCACAAATCTTAAAAGTCCAAAAAATGGGAAAACAATTTTCGTAAATTTGCTCTGCTTAGTTTGGTTTGTGAGTACCTTGAAAGGAAAAACCATGAACATCCACAAGAAATGTACATTTAATCTATTATTATAGTATTCATAATGTTATTTATGAAAAAAAAAATATTTATTTATGTTATTTTATTGATATTTATGAAGCATATTAACCTGCATTACAAAGATATTATTTTTGGTTATAATTGTTCATTAAGGTTTGTGAGTAAACTATATGGCCTAGAGACGTCGCTCTACCCTTAAATTAAAGCTAATTAGATTTACTACAACATTTTGACTATAATTTTACCCTTATAATGAGTATTATCCTCAAGATGGCGGTCGAAAATTGACCAAATCTTAAATTTTCACTTTTTTTGGAAAAAGTTCTATTTTAGGAGAGCTGTATCTCGGCAAGTAATGAAGTTACAGAACTGGTTCTGGTGTCAAATTGTAGCAATTTAAGTTTACTTTAAAAATGTATAGAAAATATTTAAAAAAAAATGCGTAGTTTACGACTTATATTGCTCGGAACTCATAATGTCCTTTTAATACAGGTTAATATGTTTCATAAAAATCAATAAATATCAATAATAATATAAATAATTTTTTTCTTGAATAAATAACATTATAAATACTAAATATAAATACTTAGTAATAGTTTTAATACATATTTCTTGTGGGTGTACATGGTTTTTTCTTTCAAACTACATTCAAAACAAACTGAAGAGAAAACTGCAATTTTCCCATTTTTTAAACTTTTAGGATTTATAAGTAAACTATATGGACTACAGACGTCGTTTAGTGTTTAAATTAAAGCTAATTATATTTCCTACAACATCTTTTCAATTAACTTTATCCGTAAAATGAGTATTTTCCCCGATAGCGGGGTTTAAAATTGACCAAATCTTAAAATTTCACTTTTTCGGAATTAATTGTCAATTTTTGGAGAGCTGTATCTCAGCAAATATTGAATTTAAAGAGCTAATTTTGGTCTTAAATTGTAGCAATTTTAATTTTCTTTAAGAACGTATAGAAAATATTTTTTTAAAACCCATAGTTTAGGACTTATATTGAAAAAACCAAAAGTAGTGCGAAAATTTCGCGGTTTTTCGAGTGCTGCAAAGTTAGCACAGGTCTTTCGAAGCTGCAAAATTGGATTTACACTACTGGTAGTGGTCCTAACAACATATTAAAAAATCAGAACTAGCCGTTCGTTTGCGATTTTAGCCACTTTTGGAGTCAAATTTGACTGCACTAGCACTATTTAGCCGGTTTGCGTTTTTTTACCAAACAAAGTCAGTAATAAAACGCGTTCTCTCATGTAACGTCGTGTCACCCTTATCCGTTACATTCTTCATAGAACAGCAGCTATTGTATTAGCCGGCGACCCTACTTATACGAGTACCAATTATGCCCCTGCCTCTCCCTCATTATTAGGTACCTAATTGTACAGGTAAAATATACAGCGCTAACGTGAATTTTGATGATTCACCTAATATTTGCCGGTTATGTAACCATAAGATAAACAAATTAATTAGGTAAGTACTTAAGTAGATACGTATGGAAATAGAATGATATATTCGATTTCCATTTCACTCCATACTGGGGGAAACTGCCAAAAAAAATAAAGCTTCAGTGAACACAACATATTCTCTTGTTTGTTTCCAGCTGCTACTGAATCTTGAATTTCATCAATTCTAAAATCATAAATGACAAAGTAACTCAGTCTGTCTTTTATTTTTTCACCCTAAACCACCGACAAAGAAATAGCTTCTATCCTGGGGATTACCCTTTGTCCTAATAAAATTTTGTCATAGAAAATGTTTTCATACTGGAAAAGAGTTTCCTTCGTCTTACGCGATGTTAATGATGCCTCAACAGCTCAAAAGGCAAGCTCAAAGACTGAAATCTGAAAGGGCGGCGGTTTAAACCCCACCTGTTGCACTATTTTCGTTTCCACACCTAGCACAAATTTTACGTTTAGTTGGAGGGATACAGTGACGGATTATTCTTTAGGCAAACTATGCACATTCCTAGGGGCGCCAGAGGAAGGAACACCCAAAGGTTCTAAGGAATAAAGAACTTAAAACAAGTTAACCAAACATTGTCATATTGCTGATGAGGTGCCTAGAGCGCTGTGGACATCTAATCCGCCACTGAAGGGAAAACATTATTTTTTAAATTCCACTCTCATAACGTTGGGGTGAAGTCGTAAAGAAGTTAAGGCCGAATGTAATGTCCAGTTACAATACATTAAGATGCCAGATCCTTTCTTAATATGGGGTTCGTTCGTGATCAGTTTGTAAACTCAATCCAAGAATATTAATCGGTTCAGTGGTATCTTTTATTGCAAGTATTCCGGACGTCAGCCTTGTGTGATTAGTATGGCTCTCAAACAACAACAATCAAGTCAATCTATAACTCTAGTTCTCGTTGATGAGGTTCTTGAGATTCACAACGAATCGTCTCGCTTGCAGGTTTGACGACTTCCAGCCTCCCGAACAGGCGGGAAAAGGTTTCAGTGCCATAGACCACATCTATACGCTGCGGCAGGTGAATGAAGACGACTGAATAGTATAGGCGGCTGCTCTACTTAACGTTTGTGGATTCTGAGAAAGCCTTTGACTCGGTGAGAGCTACCTATATCCAAGTAAGACTTTGAACGAAAACGCCACCATGTCAGTCCGAATACAATATTGTTCAGCTGCAGATCAAGAGGTCCTGGATTCGAGTCTCAGCTCGGAATTCGAATCTCAGCGTGACAGCGGTCAAGGAATTCTGAGTACAACTCACGGCAAATAAGTCTAGCGTTGACCTTCAATGCGCAGAAGTCGAAAATGAGGTAGGTATCTCAGGGTGTGAGGGAGTCGCGGGGAGGGCGTGGGGATCCTTCGTAAGCACTGATTAGCTATCGCAGATCCCTCGTAACTTCGTAAGCGCTGATTGGCTCTCCAATTGTATTGTGTCCCGCTCACTCGTACGACACTGCACGCGTTTGAAGGTCACCGCTCGACTTACGTGCTGGGGGTTAGAGCGGCACGGAGTTGGGAAGTTGGTGGTGGTGTTAAATACAACCCTGTGGCTCGGAGGGTACGAGCTGTCGGTCTGTCTGCACCTGATCTCTCTCCAGTAGAATCGCATTGGCATCCCATCGGAATATGAGAGTGAAGGAATAGAAAATGCATCTGTGTTTGCGCACACACTTGTGCACTATAATATCTCCTGCGTAGCTAGCTAGTCTCCACCTTCATTGGGATTAACCATCATGTCAGAATTTCGTTCGGGAAGACATTATTGTGTACCCGTGTATCACACCAACGATACTATGGATGGTATGGTACGGTCAGAAATAATGGTGTCGCATAGACGCTTATGGCAAGGTTCGCACAAATTCGCCATAGCGTGCGGCTAATCCCAAACGCCGCGGGTCAATGGCATGGTGGAAGGAAGCCCAGCGATGCGTGGCTCTAGGACGCGACCACCATATATAACGACGTCTCCAGGCGACGATGCACAGACGCGACAAGCACACACGAAGACACAACATGGCTACCTACATCGTGAGTTCATAGATTTTAGATAATAATTAGCCCAATAGTTCTCTAATTTAATTTGTAGGTGATTCGGCAAAAAGGGTAAAAACCTCTTCCCGAATTCCTTTTTTTAATTAACTTCACTATCTTATAATTTTCTCGGATGTCAAATATTTAATTAAGTAATTAATGAAACAGCGTCTTAAAATTTCATCGAATGTCTAATATTTAATCAATTGAGTAATAATAATATCATAGTCATTTAATTTCCTTGTAAAGTAAATTTAATTAATTTATAAGTTCAGTATTTTATAATTTTCTCGTACGGTCAAAAATCTAAGTACGACTAGGTACAAGGTTAGATTAAGTACAACTCTAATAATTAACATATTTTTAATTTTTTTTAAAGTTTGTTTTCTATATAATATAATAAAACTGTAACAGATCGAATTCTGTACATTGAAGATATTTTGAAATTTTTTATCGGAGGGCACTCTATAATCGATACTGAAGCCAAAACTGCAATTTTTTTCATTTTTGTCTGTCTGTCTGTCTGTCTGTCTATCTGTCTGTCTGTCTGTCTGTCTGTCTGTCTGTCTGTCTGTCTGTCTGTCTGTCTGTCTGTCTGTCTGTCTGTCTGTCTGTATCTTGGCCGCGCATCACGCCGAAACTACTGAATAGATTCAAATGAAACTTGGTACGATTTGAGTTTATACTCCGAGGTAGGACATAGGATACTTTTTATCCCGAAATTCAGTACGGTTCCCTTGGGAGAGGGGAAGAAAGTTAAAACGTGTATTTAGCTCTAATTCAATAACGCGTAGTTCGATTTAACTCATTCTTTTTTTGTTAGAAAGGTAGTACTTTAAGTATTATCCCGTAAATATTTCAAGGTCATAGGTTTTTTAGTTCAGAAATGACATACATTTATTGGGTTCAAATAACTTGGAACCCGGATCTTTGAACGTACGGCTTATTTTAAACTGGTGTACGTTAAGAGTTATGTTTGTCGATCTGTTTATCTGTTCCAGCTAATTTCCGAAACGGCTGGATCGATTTTGATGGAACTTTCAATGGCAGATAGGTGATGTTATATGGAATAACTTAGGCTACATTTAGTTTAGGTACACAAAAGGATAATGGGATCCAATCCGATCCTATATAAAAACCTATATAACCACGTGGACGAAGTCGCGGGGGTCAGCTAGTTCATAAATATTTAAAATAACGTTTGACAAATCCAATAACAAAAAATATACAAAGCCACAAAATGCAATCATTGAATTTTTTACGATCTTCGATTTTAAATAATGACTTATCAAGCGAATTGCATTTCCCGTTTTTCCAGATTTTCCTCCTCACAATCGCCTACGTCCTAACAATAGCATTCTCCGCACCCTCCGAAAGGATCGACAAGGATGTCCTCATAGCACCGGACAAGGAGGACCTGCAGACTGCTGCATCCCACTGGGGGGGTTGGGGGGGATACGGCCATTACGGGGGATACGGTGGCTTCTACCCCAGCTACGGGTATTGGGGGTACCCCGGTTATGGGTACGGGTGGCATGGAGGATGGCCTTATGGTGGTTACTATGGACACCATGGGTACTGGTGGTAAACACTGGTATAGTAATGTTATGGACAGTTTCCAAAGATAAATGATCTACATCGAATGTAAAATAAAAGATAGTTTATTAAATATTTGTGACATAGTAATGTTATGTAGTATTTTAGAATTTACCGAATACCCCGTGATTATTATCCTTTAGGATTTTTGTACCTAATAAGGAATAGCTCCTGTGATTTTCTGGAGATACGAGGATTCAATGAGAGATTTAAGTTATTATTATTCGGCTTCATTTATTTTTGACAAATGAAATTTATTTTTGTTTAATAATTAATTTAATAATAATACCTATTATGGTTTATATGTCTTAAAATGAGATTATTTAAGTAATTTAAAACATATCAATTTATGGATTAATAATATTATACTTGCCTGATAATTTTATAATATAATTTTTATCGTAGGTATTTTTTATTCTAAAAATATCTACCTTCTACGAGTATAATAAAAAAAATATTTCAAACAAGTACTTTAATACCATTCATCCGATTACGATTTTTGGCCATGCCAAATATACAGATAGATATATATAGATAGCTTGTATACTGGAAACGGTTTGTGAATACTTTTCATCCCATTTCAGTTCGGAAAAGAGTTCTCCCGAGATCGAATTCGCGTGCTGATATCTAGTTTAATATAAAAAATACTGGGCGTAATTTTCAAATTATTTATTGTATAGCATTATATATGCAAATATCTTCAACGTTACCATGTATTTCATAACTTTTTGTGATTGATGTAAAAATAGTTAAGTTTATTGTATTACTTATTTATTATCTACCAAATAAAGTGTAATTTATGGATACTACGACTTTTTACTTGATACTTTAAATGAAGAGAAAATATTTAAAGCAATTTTAAATCAGTGAAATTTTCTTATACCTACAAATCTTCCAAGCAACTGTATAACTGTATAGAAAGATCACTTTTGTAAGTTACATCGACATTATATTCGTTTGCGCTGAAATAAATAATTTCACCTACTAGAAACGATTGTAAACTCCGATGAAATACAGGCCTTTCCGATGAAATAGCAGACGCCATCATGACGCGTACCGAACAACCAATAGCGGATGAAGATATTTTCACGCTTAGGTACCAAAAAAAAAATTACCGCCGGAACATCGTTGCAACTTATAAAAGTGTTCGACATGTTGTACCGGTAAGTACTAAGTAACGTTACGCAGTAATAATGTGGTAATAGGTAGGCATATCATTATGTTTTGTCAACACCATCATATTAGGTATATTACTATTTATTAAACTTGTGATTATCCGAGCAACCTAATGCAGTGTTCTGTCCTTCTACGCCTCTTATTACCAAAGATGTATTTATTATTGCTATTGCATTGCAGTTGATGTTAATAGGAAATAGATGTCTCTATTCTTTCAAAAACAACCCCTTTTTAGGGTTCCGTACCCAAAGGGTAAAACAGGAACCTATTACTAAGACTCCGCTCACCGTCTATCACAAGGCTGTATCTCATGAACCGTGATAGTTAGACAGCTGAAATTTTCACAGATGATGTATACCCTGATTTCTAATTCCGCGGAATTTTGATGTTTCGTAATGTTCATCATCATCATCATCATGATCAACCCATTACCGGCTCACTACAGAGCACGGGTCTCCACTCAGAGTGAGACGGGTTTTGGCCATAGTCTACCACGCTGGCCAAGCGGATTGGCAGACTTCACACACCTTTGAGAACGTTATGGAGAACTCTCAGGCATGCAGGTTTCCTCACGATGTTTTCCTTCACCGTTAAAGCAAGTGATATTTAAATACTTAAAACGCACATAACTCCGAAAATTTAGAGGTGCGTGCCCGGGATCGAACCCACGACCTCCGATTAGAAGTCGGTCGTCCTAACCATTAGGCTATCACAGCTTTTCGTAATGTTACCAGAGATAAAACAATTCCCACAAAAAAGATCAAAACTTATGTAAATAATAATCAACTGCCGCATGTAGATATGACTTGAAATGCCTGACAGACACTTCATGGTGCTAATCTCATTCGACTTC
Organism: Melanargia galathea; assembly: GCA_920104075.1. Taxonomy (NCBI): domain Eukaryota; kingdom Metazoa; phylum Arthropoda; class Insecta; order Lepidoptera; family Nymphalidae; genus Melanargia; species Melanargia galathea. Next base: position 1,322,406 of record OV049865.1, read on the forward strand.
CATTTTTGAATAATTTTTTTCAATGTGCTTCTTTTGTTTTCTATTGCTGTTAGTGTGCACTTTCTAGTTTCCACTCTTGGTGTTTTCTATTTTAGGGTGAAACTACTAATATTATTATTCGGCATATGGCTGTTTATGATGACAGGGAATTAAAGTAGTTTGGGGTAAAATCGTACTTCGTAGATGTTAACCCTGTTCTCCATACAAATAACTTATCTGTAAATGACAATGACAGCTGTCAGAATTCCACGGAATTAGAAATCAGGGTATATATCTGTTGCCGCTATAACAATAAATACTAAAAAACAGAATACAATTAATATTTAAGGGGGCTCCCATACAAAAAACGTGATTTTTTGCCGTTTTTATAGAAAATGGTACGGAACCCTTCGTGCGCGAGTCCGACTCACACTTGGCCGAATTTATTTACAATGAATACAGTGATGATGATGAATACAAGAGTTTGGTGATAGAGATTAAATTCCGCCATCCAAGAAGACGGCGAGAAGCGGCTGAAGATATAAGAAAGGGAACGGTTGTGCGTGGTGACACTCACTCCCTTAGCAATAGGCTTATGTCCAGCAGTGAACGCTAAAATGTTGATGATGAATAATAATGCCATCATCGCCCGAACCCCTTTGTAAATATTAAGAGCAAGTGAGCAAAGGTGTGATACTGCATTTGTTCCAAAAAACGATTCCTCGCAACTTGCAACATCGCATAGCAAAAATTTGTTCAGAAAAAATTACCTACGATTTTACTTTAGGATTTTCTATTTAGTGAAGAAATTTTATTATATGTACCTGTAGTAAAGATTTAGCTAACTTTCCAGAAAGCCAGATAAATAAGTAGATAATATATTAAGTATGTAGTCTCAAAGTTCCACGGGCTCAAAATACAATTATTATTAATAGAGTATGATAATACAAATGTATAGTAGGTAGATTTGTATGTAACTTCTACCTAAAATCGTAGGTAGAAGTTAGAATATACGAAGTTATACATTTTACAGCCTATCTACAAAAAATTTAAAATCAAACTGTGTTTATAGGGAGCGCCACCACCACTATAGCCTTTTAACGTCCCACTGCTGGGCACAGGCCTCCTCTTTTATAGGAGAGTGGGATTTAGAGCTTAGACTAGCCACGTTGCTCCAATGCGGGTTGGCGGGCTTTAACGACTATTGTCACATAACCGGGATCGACTGTTTAACGTGCTCTCCGAAGCACGGGGGTGTAATACCGTCAACTACCAACTCTGAGCTGGCACTGAGAATTTATCGACAGAAAAACCCAATACCTATAACAATAATAATTATTGCCCGAACCGGGAATCGAAACCGGTACCTCGTGAGCTGCAGTCGAATATGCTAACCACTAGGCCACCGAGGCAGTTTATAGGGAGCGCGCTAGGAAGAAACTCCCCTTAACACGGAACTGTATGCTTAGTAAATAATATTCAAGAATTATTTTCGACAAGAATTTCAAACTTTAGATCAATATAAATCTATACTAATAAATAAAATTGAAGTGTCTGTCTGTAATATCGAAATAACTACCTCATATTAAGCTCATATGGTTATTTGAACGCTACCATAACCGAATCACACGTTTTTAAAATTTTTGTCTGTCTGTCTGTCTGTCTGTCTGTCTGTCTGTCTGTCTGTCTGTCTGTCTGTCTGTCTGTCTGTTTGAACGGGCTAATCTTCGGAACGGCTGAACCGATTTTGACGGGACCTTCACATACGAGTAGAGAATTAACCAGGGAGTAACATAGGCTACTTTTTTAACCGACTTTCAAAAAAGGAGGAGTTGTGTTTTTCTACCTATGTACACCGATATCTCCGAGATTTCTGAACCGATTTGCGTAATTTTTTTTTTAATCGATAGAGAAACATTGCGACCCTGTTCTATAAAAAATTTGGATTTCAACTCCTCAATCCTGATGCTGTAGGGGACCTGATCCCCAAAACTAATGGGTTTTAGAAACTTTCGGTTATTTAAATTGATATTGGGGGTACCAATTAAAGGCTTTATCGTTGAATGAACTCGAGTAGGTACATATCCAACTCCTCAACCCTGATGCTGTAAGGAATTGTTTTCCGAAATCGTGGGGATCCCACGGGATTTTTCCGTTTTGGGGACGGGTTTCTACAGATAAACTACTTTTTGTTCTGGAAAATCAAAAGTTCCCACGGGATTTTTAAAAACCTAAATCCACACGGACGAAGCCGTGGGCATCATCTAGTCATTTATGATTTTAATTGATTTAATTCTTCGATTCGTCATCAGTCATCAAACAACGGGCTTCTGTGTTAAATCCGACATAATATCAATCAATAGATACCAAATGTTTTAAACCTTTGAAAAGAGGAAACAAATTAATTTATCAAATCATTTATTTATATCGTAAATAATTTGAATCGTCCCGGAAATAAGAGGGATCTCTTTAATAATCATTTACATCTGGCCTTTTGGTAGGTACATCATTTACCTACTAATTATTATTTTCGCATCGGTTATTTTTTCCTCAGGCTATTTTATGTCATCTTAAATTCAATATAGCCTATTTGCTGAATAAGCGAAATTTGATTATGCCTAGATACCTATTCAGATATTATTATTCTGTTTGTATGTAGGTATAAAAGCTGTGCATACTTAGTAGGTACTAATTATGCTATATATTAATTAATTATTCTTTGATAATATACAAAAATAACCACAGATAAACAGAAAGACACGAGGTGATTCGGTAATTGTTCCGCTTTTCTTTTCGAATACTTAACAAAGAAGTAGTTGACAGAGAGAGACAACACTAAACCCTAAAAAGCTACAAAATACTAATTATATTGCACATAAACATTGGTTAAGAAAATTAAGACATAAATCATAAAGGTAGATAAAGTTGTCACTAAAAGAAGTTTTATATGGATATCTTGACGCCATGTACAGAATAGAATTATAATACAATATTGAAATATGCACTCATCTTAAATGTTAGAATCACTCTGATTTACATATTATTAAGTGTAGCAGTGTATAATAAATTTTGTGAAGGTCAGTTAAATCTTAGCAAAGGAAAATAATTTTTTTTATTTTGATTCAATATTGTTTACAATATTTAGTTTGTGGAATTTATTATATTACAAAATACCTATTGTTTATTATGTAGGTACTAGGTATCGTATTATGATACCTACTATGTTTCATTTTAATATCGTCAGATATTTAAATAATTTTGTCGTGTGATTATTATCGTTTTGATTTGTATTGATTTCAAGTAGATTACAAAGTATAATTTGTATTTTATTTTATTTTATAGTGTAAATTATTTTAAAACTTTGTTTTTTTTTTGTTTAAATTATTTGTCAAACTTTTAGATAAAGTAAAGTAATGTCTAAAATTAACATCAAAAAAATATATAAACCCACGTTAAAAGCTCGTCTAATGGCCAACAATATCGGATATAACCCACATAATTGTAAATTAATATGTTTTTTTGTTATGTTTAAGTGTATTTTGGATTGTTTTCAATCTCCTAAGATCACGCTACAACAGCCTCCGCGACCTCGCTACCGGAAAGGTCAGCGATTGTGGCCTCTTGTACGCGGGTAACAAATTTATTCTCGCCTTCTCCGAACGTTTAGTGTGATCTTAAATCCGCGAGATGACATCTACTTGAACGCAGCGCTCATTCTATAACTTCTAAAAGCGACCATTCTATAATCGTAACCACTATTCGATAGGCTTGCTCCTTGATGCTATGGTGAGTGACTCCCACATATAAGACCACATGTGTTATAAGTGTGAGGTTTCAGGTTGGATTCCCAGCAGGGTCAATTTGGAAATTTATAATTTCTGAATTGTCTCTCTGCGAGGTTTGGTGGTCTTTGGGTTAATCGGTCTGTTGCGAGGCTTCAGCAAATTATCTACCGGCACAGACGTACCGCCAAGCGATTTAGCATTCCAGTCCGATGCCATGTTAGCCCGTTTTTTTTTTATTTATTCATATTAACGTATATCGTTTATGAATATAATAAATAAAAGAGGTCCAAGAAATTACCCTTGTGGAACTCCAGATATAATCATATCCAATTTCGATTCATAGCCACTCGTTGATTACGATTTGATATGTATGATTTAAACCGTTGGAGTTTGACAAAAACTGCCATGATTATTTAGATAGCTTCCACTTGGGGCACTGGCAGTGGATCTATACTGTACCTATACTAAACCTTCAAACATCAGAGTTTTTGACGAGTATTCGAAGTGTTTTGCTGCTCAAACTACTTATATCAACATTTTCGAGACGATCAAACCCGTATTAAACCTACAGAGTTTTTATTTACGACAAGTTAGCCCTTGACTGCGATCTTACCTGGTGATAATGACAATTGATTGATAAATTCAGTGGATATTTTTCTATTATTTTTATAGTAGACATAAAATTAGTAACGTAATAAATAGTAACGGCCATTAGTTAGAATCGGTTGAACAGTTTCTACCGAATTTCAAGCGGCTAAGCAAAGACAATTTGAGTAGGTACTCTGGCCATAAGGAATACCAACTATGACCAATGGCATTTCATAATTCAGGGGAAAATAGCTGGAAGAAGACCACCTGGCTGCATAAGAATATCTTGGCTCAAGAATTTAGAAGAAAGAAAAAGAGAAAAAGAAAAAAGGGTACCGGGAAAGTACCCGATCCCTGTACCATGCAGCAGCATCCAAAGTACAGCCCTAATGGTTGTCAATCTCTGGTAGGAGATGGCACTACAAGTAGTAGTAATAGTAGTAGTAGTTGTAGTAGAAAACTTTATTGCAACAAAACAGTAACAAAAAATATAACATAGAGACAAAAGAAGACAATAATAATTGCAGGGTGGAGAGGCGGCCTTATCACTTAAGTGATCTCTTACAGGCAACCAATGCATGAAGAGGCTGATGCACAAAGTTAAATAAAATTTGAATAAAATACACAAGTTACATAAATACACATACTTTATCTTACATAACGTAGAAGAAGAAGCAAAGACAGAAACTTAAAAAATAATTAAAACAAGTGAAAATTAAGGTGATGATAAATTAGGTAAGTAAATAAAAATAAAATCGTATCGTGTTTATCGAATGGTTTGAGAATAGCGCATCTTTATTTACTCGCCACAGTTCGACCTATTTCGCAACATATCCCACTAAGTATTGAATAATTTCAATATTAATGTTGAACCGTCCGTCCGTTCTCAAGGATCCACAGTTGGCTGGTGCCGACGAGATTCCGTGAAAAATGCCGCGTCACACGTCAATGTAATAACAGTTATGTAAATGTATCATATACCTATTAAGAATATTGGATACACATTTTATTAAAATTAATCGTTGCATGAGGGCTAACTTGTAGATGAATAAAAAAATTAGTAGGTTTCTCAAATTTACGCTCATCATTGCGGAAAATTTCATCCATCGAACTATTACGCTTAGAAGGTAAGTTTCTAACAAATTTCCGCTCGAAACGTAAGCTATAAACCAACCCATGTGTGCCCTGTAATTACATTTGCCGACACGCACACAAGCGCATGAGTACCTTGAGCACTGACGCGACGATAGACGTACCGAGTTGTTTAGGCTTGCTAAAAACGGCTTATCGCCGCGTCGACGACTGCCTTTCTTTACCTATTTATTCTAAGATTTCATCATATTTTAGTAATAATCATCAGTATGATTCTTTAATTTGCGTTAGTATCTAACTCCTTACTCCAACTATAGCTAGGAATTTAAGACCCATTTTTACTTAAACAATATTTTTGGTTGAACAATCGATGCTTGAATCTTTATACTCATATTATTAATTTTATCAATAAAATTGTTCTCTTGAAATATTTTCGGCCACGCGCGGACAGTACGATGGAGATATTATTTATATTTTATTATTTATATTAGATTGCGCTCTATTCCCTCCCTCACAGTCTGACGGGATGGAAATCCATTAGTCGCAAAATTGACGGCTTTACGTACTCTACAAAGCACGGGAATGTAACACCGCTAATTTTCTAACTTTTTTTCCACAGGGGTGCACTAGTGATAATTTCTTAACAGAAAAACCCAATATCTTTTTTTCCCTACCGGAAAACGAATCCTTTACCTCATGATTTGCAGCTGAACATTCAAATCGCTAAACCAACGAGGCAGTTTAAATGGTATTTAAATCGTTAATTTAGCATTAGAACCTTTAATAAGATGGTTGATTGATCATTATGTTTACTATACGACCTTTGAATCTGTACGGAAATACGATACAAATCGTTGAGTGTTAAAACTAGTAGTCCGCTACCAAATTAGGATACTCTCAGTAGCACATCCTGCATGATGGGATATTATTCATTATAATCTATAGGTAAGTATATTAAATAATTAAACCTTACTTATTATAGTATAATATACCTACATAGATGTCTATATTTAATTTTGTTCATTATTTTATGCGTTTCAGAATACACGATTAGAAAAACCTTTCTGTGAAAAAAAAATCAAAATTTATTTTAAATTTTAATCTATACTAATATAATAAAGCGGAAGAGTTTGTTTGTTTGTTTGTTTGTTTGTTTGTTTGTTTGTTTGTTTGAACGCGCTAATCTCTGGAAGTACCTATCGGATTTGAAAAATTCTTTTTGCATTTTGTAGTCCAACTTTTGGGGCAGGTTATAGGCTATTTAATATCCCTAAAATCCTCCCCTAAGGGGGTAAAATGGGGGTAGAAAGTTTGTATGAAAGTCCTATGTTTTTAAAGTTACAGACCTGAAAATCGGCATTTAGATTATTAGTTTTAAATAATAAAACTCTGTATATTTTATTTTGAAAAATCTTCCCTTAAGGGTGGTAAAATAGGGGATGAAAGTTTTAATGGGAAGTTTTAATTATAATTTTGCTATTATCAACTTGTTTGGAAGGTAGGTTAATTCTAGGGCTTAGATATCAGCCTAGAAAATATTTCATGAAAATCCTCCCCTAAGGGGGTGAAATGGGGGTAGGAAGGTTATGTTTTTGAAGTAACAGATATGAAAATAGGCATTTAGATTAAAATTTTTAAATGATAAAAACCTGTATAAGTTATTCTGGAAAATCTCCCCTTAAGGGTGGTAAAATAGGGGATGAAAGTTTTTATGAAAGTCCTATGTTTTTAAAGTTACAGACCTGAAAATCGGCATTTAGATTATGAGTTTTAAATAACAAAACTCTGTATATTTTATTTTGAAAAATCTTCTTTTAAGGGTGGTAAAATAGGGGATGAAAGTTTTAATGGGAACTAAAAACGATCACAGCGCCCTCTGGCGGCCTAACTTGAAGCAATCACAGCGCCCTCTGGCGGACAAAACCGGAAACTAAAAACGATCGCAGCGCCCTCTGGCGGCCTAACTTGAAGCAATCACAGCGCCCTCTGGCAGCCTAAGCCGGAAACTTGAAGCAATAGCAGTGCCCTCTAGCAGCCAAAACTGAAAACTAAAAACGATCGCAACGCCCTTTGGCGGCCAAAACTAGAAACTAAAAACGATCGCAGCGCGCTCTGGCAGCTAAAACTGGAAACTAAAAAACCAATTGCAACGCCCTCTGGCGGTCAAAACTGGAAACTAAAAAACAATTGCAGCGCCCTCTTGCGGCTAAAACTGGAAACTAAAAACGATCACAGCGCCCTCTTGCGGCCAAAACTGGAAATTAAAACGATCGCAGCGCCCTCTGGCGGCCTAACTTGAAGCGATCACAGCACCCTCTTGCGGCAAAAACTGGAAATTAAAACGATCGCAGCGCCCTCTGGCGGCCTAACTTGAAGCGATCACAGCGCCCTCTGGCGGCCTAAGCCGGAAACTTGAAGCAATAGCAGCACCCTCTAGCAGCCAAAACTGGAAACTAAAAAAAACAATTGCAGCGCCCTCTTGCGGCCAAAACTGGAAACTAAAAACAATCGCAGCGCCCTCTGGCGGTCTAACTCGAAGCGATCACAGCGCCCTCTGGCGGCCTTAGCCGGAAACTTGAACCAATAGCAGCGCCCTCTAGCAGCCAAAACTGGAAACTAAAAAACGATCACAGCGTCCTTTGGCGGCTAAAACTGGAAACTAAGTAATGATCGCATCGCCCTCGCAGCCATCATTCGAAATTAAAAAAAACGATCGCAGCGCCCTCTAGCTGCCTAAGTCGGAAACTTGAAGCGATTGCAGCGGCTGAGATGTTTGGATGTTTGGATATTTGTTACTCTATAACAGGGGTGGTGAACCTTTATGTATCAACGTGCCTTTTTTTTCTAAACAAATGTTTAATGAGGCCATAGACGTGCCGTGAAATAATTTTGACATCGTGATGTGTAAAAATCAGTTATACGCGTTATTCAAATATAGTAATATAGTGAAAATTCATGGTGAACTTTATGATCGATGACGTGCCCAAAATATTGTGCAACGTGCCATCAATGGCACGCGTGCCATTGGTTCGCCATCCCTGCTCTGTAACGTCGCAACTTCTGAACAGATTTGGCTGAAATTTTGAATGGTGATAGATACTGCCCTGACTTAAAACATAAGCATAATTTTTATCCTGGAAAAATCCACAGTTCCCACGGGATTTTGAAAAAACCTAAATCTACAGCTATAGGTAGATCACTATAGCAAACTACCTTGAAAGTAAGTATAAAGGTTGCAAAAGGGAGCGGGAACGGGAACCAGAAATCCACAATTCCCTCAGGATTTGTGAAAAACCGAAATTCACGCGGGCGAAGCCGCGGGGAAAAGCTAGTTTCAAATAAAGGTGTTATTTTTTCCTCCACGACGCAAAAAGAGGGGTGCTTAATAAGTTTGACCGCTATGTGTGTCTGTCTGTCTATGTATATGTCTATGGCACCGTAGCTCTACGAGTGAACCGATTTGAATGCGGTTCTTTTATTAGAACTGTTCGCTAAGAGAGTAACTCATTGAAAAAGTTTCTTAGGGTTTGACATAAAGTTTACGTTTTTGAAAGACTTTGAACATGTTGAGAAAAATCTCAACAGTGTCTTATGCAGGCAGTTAGTTTTGAAGCTGTATGTATGTAGCCTGAATATGTAGCCTTTCAAGATGTCAGTCCGTTCCTTTACCACTGTCATATTGAGGGCTGATTGATCTCTATTAACTGCACATATTAATTTAAAATTTGCATTTAAATTAGAAACACCTGCGTACTCATAGCAACGTTCAGGGCACCTAATTAGCAATCACCCATTGATTACGATAAGTGAGCCCGCTACTCTAATAAGTATTATTATCTACTATAATTTATCGAGTAGGTAACTTAGATGTGATATGCATATTTGCATTCCGTGCGCGTTTTCTTACAAACACGGCAAAAGTGCGTATCTAAGAAAACACACGAGAATTGAGCGACCCGCTGCATCGCCCCAAGAAAGTAATCACTCTCTTATCCGTCTGTCTGTCTGTCCGTGTGTCACCACCGATTTTCTCAGAAACGGGTGAACCAAGCAAGTTGAAATTTATACCAGATACTTATAGTTTATACCAGATACATAGAGTATAAATACTTAGTTCCTATTAGGTGTATAAAAATTAAGGTCCTGAGTCAACACCGCACAACACAAATTTAGATTTTCGCGAAAACTTGTAAGTACCGAAATTGACCTTAATTTTCAATTTTTTTTATATTTCGTAATTTTTCCTTTACTTGTGCTGTAAGACCTTGCTTTTAACCAAAATTATCAATTCTAGGTCAACCGGAAGTACCCTATAGGTTTTGGGTCGAAAACCCATAATAAAAAGAAAATGGTAGTTTCCGTTGACCTAGAATTCTGTAATTTCCTATGTCCCTTAAATAGCAGTTTCGACCCACTGTGTGCCGCCGCGAGCGAGGGACGCGAGTGATCGTCAGTCTATCGAAATTGCACACTCGCTTATAGCCCAGCGACAAAACTATCGGAACTACACACTCGCTTCCCGCTGCTCGCCAACTCGTTTCTAGTTTCTAGCTCTACTTGCTTCTCGTTCATCGTCGCCGGTGGGACAACTGCTTTATAGTAAACGTGCCTAACTTGTTACGTTCCCTCGAATATGGTTGAGCGAAGCAATGGCTGGATCATGCGTCATGCTCGTGAACGGGTGCCGCCGTCGGAAATGGGGCTACTTTTGTCTGCCCATCTTAACATGTGTAGAATTGTAAGCACCATTCCGAACCAGTGGGTGGTAGATTCATTTGTCGATTCGAAAGCATCTATTCGGCTTTGCTTCAGCTGTCCACAAGATAGTTAAGCTACTTCTTGTAACAATTTTGTTTTGAAAAGAGCAACTGCTGAGTTTCTTGCCGGCTCTTCTCAGCAGAATCAGCATTCCGAACCGATGGTAGATTCTTGACATGTCATAAGAGCCACAACGTTGTCCTACATGAAATAAATTATTTAGAATTTTTTTGAATTTTAAATATTTGTTAGAACTATCCCAAATACATTGATGCATAAATTAAATAACAATTGATCTTCGATACAAAGTTATGAATATGCGAATTCTTTTTAATCATTGCATTAAACAAGCACTGTTTATAATATTATAACAAGGCTCTAACATTAAAATAAATGCATAATAATTAGTGTAAACGGTTTTAATTAATCTATTTAACGTTGTTTGCATACCTAAGTGGGTACATAATAATTACAATGTTTACACAATATTAATAGTAATTTTATGCAAATGCTTTCATAATAGATATAAAATTTATGTAAAAACTAGCTTCTGCCCGCAGATCCGCCCGCGTGAATTTCAGGGTTTCACAAATCCCGAGAGAATCGTGGATTTCTGTTCCCGCTCCCTTTTCCAACCTTTATACCTACTTTCAAGGAAGTTTGCTATAGTAATCTACCGCTATAGCTATAGATTTCAGTTTTCAGATTTTCAAACTCCAGTGAGAACTGTGGATTGTTCCAGGATAATGATTTGTTTGTGTTAAGTCAAGGCATAATCTATCCCCATTCAAAATTTCAGCCAAATCGGTTCAGTAGTTGCGCAGTCACGCACACACACACACACACACATACACACACACACACACACACACACAAACTTTCGCATTTATAATATTAGTGTGATAAATAATCTTACTAAGTAGGTACCAGAATTATCCCATTATTGCAGAAACTTTCGGCAAAACCGAAAGCATAATATACGAAAGCTTATTACTTAGTCACTTAGCGGGTGACGAAGAGACGTATTGCTATTACAGATTAATCACGTAATAAAACTCTACGTGATCAAATCAGTAGGGCTATTCAGTAAAATACCATCTCGATATCGAAGCTCACTCAAGTGAGATAACTCGCTTCGAAAGCAAACTCACTTCACCTTGGTTTGATATTCTGTAAACATCTGCTACGCACTTGCGAAGTGAAGTGAGTTTGAGTGAGAAGACCTGTACTATCGAGTTTTACAGAGTACAAATTAGCAAACTCATCTCGAATTCACTCTCTATAATTCGAAAATGGCTTTACAGAATAGCCCTGCTGCTACGCACTTGCGAAGTGAAGTGAGTTTGAGTGAGAAAAACTTTTACAGAATACAAATTAGCAAACTCATCTCGAATTCACTCGCTATAATTCGAAAATGGCTTTACAGAATAGCCCTGCTGAAATGAAAAGGTCCATACAAGAACCAGAGTCATAGACTCAGTGAGTTGCAAAGCTCAAGTGGCAATGGACGAGACACAATAATATCTAGTTCGAAAAACCGTTACGGTACTCAAAACCATATCGAATGCTGGTAAACGCAGTGTTTTCCCTACAAGAGATTCATGCCCAGCAATGGACGTAGATCCCTTGATGGGAGCCAACCCTGGACCTATCAGTTGAAGACGAGCTCCACTGAGCCAGAGGTTGTCTTTTTCGTAATATTATGTATTAATTCAAAGAATGCAATGTCATATGCTGTCCGGATCATAACCATTTAGACCTTGCGTGGTTTTGTTTGTCAAATACGTTAACCGACGAACCCAGCAGCCTTCGCAATTATAATATTATAATAACAATATATACGCATTAGAGTCGATGCCTTAATTGTATTAATTAATTTACATTTTACCACCTTTGCATAAGTGCGTTTCATTTTTGTCAGAGGCTTGCTAATATTTCTATACTATGATATTTATCTATGTAATATATTGGGTTGGCAATAAAGACAACTAAAATGCAAATAGTAAATAATTAAAGCCTAAGGGTCCTTTCACACGTGCCACAACTACAAATACGTTACAGCGGCAAAAATTTCGCCATATATAAAATTGTATGACAATGCGTAGGTACTAGATAATTAATTCATAACTGTTTATTTGCACTCTATTTTTAACCCCCGACGCAAAAACGACGGGGTGTTATAAGTTTGACGTGTCTGTGTGTGTGTGTGTGTGTGTGTGTGTGTGTCTGTCTGTTCCCCTGTGGCGCTCAAACGGGTGGACCGATTTGAATGCTGTTTTTTTTGTTTGAAAGGTGAATTAGTCGAGAGTGTTCTTAGCTATGTTTGATGAAAATCGGTCCAAGATGGCTGCCGCTACAAAATGGCGGATGATATATTTTTTCACAACTCCCTTGATATGGGTATCAAATGAAAGGGCTTGACTAGTAGAATAACACTATTGCAAATTCAAGATGGCCGCCGCCACTAAATGGCGAATGTCGGGGGTTTTTTAAATTTTCAATTTACACTTGTATTGTATAAAAATGTTTTAGAATAAGAGTACCATTTTCCAAAACAGCGGGTGTCGCGTAGGTACGTGTAGTCAGTACAGACAACATTACTTTAGTGCTTGCGTGTTTTGTCAGTGCATCATTCCAAATGTATATTTAATTAACTCAATTTTGACGAAAAACGTACTTACTGTGTTTATCACAAGCAAGACAGATTGCGACGCAACCTGTGACGCAATTACTCGCACGCAAGCGGCCGCGGCAGACCAACATCATCGTCCTAGTTATTTGTGGCTCCGAAAATGCAATTACATGCAGATGCGGCGAAACCATGATCAATGCCTAGTGACATTTTTGTCGCTGTGGCGCTGTTTGGTGTGGTCTGTCCGAGCGAACTCTTGAATATAGTTTAAAAAAAATGATAAGTAAGTTTAATTCTGGGGAAAAATAAATCCATTAGTGTAATAGTGTAGTGTAGTGTAGTGTAGTGTATCGATTAAAAAAAACTAATTTTAATTTATGCTAAATAAATTTCAAAGAGTAATGTTTTTAAATTTTAAACATAACTGCATGATTAAAAAAAAAAAAAGAATTTATGCAAAACAGTTTTATTGCTCATCTTACCCTTGACCAGTTTGTTCCTACCATATTATATTCAGTAATAAGTAGATAGATTCGGCGGCGTAAATTTTTATTTTACAACAAAATTTAAAAATCATTGATATGAGATTGAATTGAAGTTATTTTAATCGTAAAATTCCTTAGGAACAACTACTATTAAAATGTTTGTTGATATGGCGTTCAAAATTTTTATAATAACTACATATACAGTCACTCTATTCCTAAATGAGATATACCAACATATTTACGAAAAATATATTAAAAAATAATAAAATTGTCTTCTCAACCTAATACGTCCAATAATAAATTTGAATTTTTTTTTCTGTCTGTCCTCTTCACACAAAATGGATATTTGCATTGAATTTCTATGATTTTTCCAAATTCTAAGCTAACTAGACAAAAACTTTTATTTTTTCCCGATTCCACCCATATTCTTTAGTTCTCTAATAGAAATAAAAATTATGAAAAATTAATAACACTCCTTTTTCCCATACTGCATTCTTCTATCGGTACGTAATGCAAATGACGGATTGTAACTAAATAACTGCAGATACAAAACCCCGGATATAAAATAAACTCACTACAAGATGTTACACAATACACAAATACACCTAGAATATCTGAGAGCCAGTGGTTGCTCGTTCATAGTTTCATAAAATCCCACAGTATTTCCCTGTGTCTGATGGAGGTACATCCAAGAGGGGGAACAACAATAAGGGAAAAAAACTACGCTATGTAATAAATACATTTGTATGACTTGGAAATACAAGATAAATACTTCAGAATTTTATGGAGTTTTTGTATTATAAAGTCGATTGAAGTAAAAATATTATACACATAAAAATGTCTTGTGTATTAAACTCAGTACCACCCTTACAACCCTTTTTACGTCTTACTGCTAAGCACAACCCTCTCTCTTGTAGGAGAGAATTAAGACCCTCTACGCTGTACCAATGTGGGCAGTCACGTGGTAGTGATAATAATTGGAACCGACAGCTTAACGTGCTCTCCGAGGGACGGGGTTGAAACACCGTCAACTACCCACTCTGGGCTGGCATTGAGAAAATTAAAGTTTTCTTATTTAGTCCCATATAATTTGATAGACTAATAAAATAAACTATTTATGTACATAGGTAAATATCAATTCTATATGATTTAAATATCTGCTCTGAAAAACTTCTAACTATGTAATTATAACCCGCTCCTAGACTAAATGGGCGTCCATTAAAATATGTTAATTTGCTTACAATGATAACAAAATAATATAATTATGATCAACTACACACGTCATACAATACATACATATTCTATCCACGATGTTGCACACAGTTAATGAAATAAATTTTTGAAACGCACTTTACTGGTTTCAGCATGACATTTAGCTGAATAAAATTTCCTATAATATTTACAAATAAAAATAAATTGATGAAACTCTACTCCTTTTCTTCCTCTCTTCGATGGATGCCACATTCTCATGAGTACTGATACTCTCGTCCTAATTCGTTGTAGGTCGTAGGTAAGACAGATATTTAAGACAATGCATGTTAAATTTTTACTCTTTGGCACTTTTAAATCCCGAATAAATATTTTTTGTTTAGGGTACGGAACCCAAAGGACAAAACGGAGCCCTATTACTAGTCACTCTGCTGCCGATATGTGTTCTGTCTGTCTATATGTCACGGATCTCTAGCTCATCGACGGAATGGTTACAGAGCTGACAGCTTATTTCAGTATGCTGTTAATTTAGAAATTAAATAAAATTATTTTTAATCCCTACCTATTATCTAGCCAAACTTAATTTACTTACAACGTACATAAACAATAATTATTCTATTGTTAATTGAACCGAATATCTCGAAGTCAGAATAAAATTGATGAAAATATACAAAGAAAATAAACCAGGGTTTCAATTAAATTTTATTTAATGCTCCGCATTTATTATTATGGAATGATGCATCCCATACAATATATCGAATTCCAATTATTATTCAAAACTATGTAAAACTGGTCGACCCTGAATTTAAACTATTCGTAGACAAACTCTTTACATGATACGACATGTCGCGTAAACTTTCACCCAAAATTACGCCGCATATAAAAAGTTTTTGGACAGATCTAGCGGGACATCGTGCGTGGGAAGTATCTATGATATATTTGAAGTCACAAATCAGTCAAATCTTTATTTATTGCAAAACTAGCGGATCCGGCAGACAGACGTCAACCTGCCCGGTGACATACCGATAGCAGCGTCACCTACCGAGACAGATTGCGACGCAACTACTCACACGCAAGCGGCCGCGGCAGACCAACATCACCGTCTTAGTTATTTGTGGCTCCGACAACGCAATTTCATGCAGATGCGGCGAGACAATGATCAATGCCTAGTGACATTTTTGCCGCTGTGACGCTGTTTGGTGTGGTCCGTCTTAGCGAACTCTTGGATATAGTTTAAGACAAAGGATAAGTAAGTTTAATTCTGGGGAAAAATAAATTAGTGTAATAGTGTACAGTGGTGCAAATCTATAGTATATATTTTTTAATTTTTATTAATTTATACTTGTTTTCAGTACATGTGATTCTTATGACTAAACATTTGTTGCACTGTCGATAATTTTAACTTTCCCAATACGATACGAGTGTAGTGTATCGTATGTATTAAAAGGGAGTGTTATCGACATGTCTTATTAATGTTATACCAAAAGAGTACACAATATGAAGGCGTTCTTTGGAAATCAGCCATTTATCTAACGGCTACTTTGTTACACATTGGAGCAATAATTATACCTGCAAGACCAAATCCAGTTTTTAACCCCCGATGCAAAAACGACGGGGTGTTATAAGTTTGACGTGTCTGTGTGTGTGTGGGTGTGTGTGTGTGTGTGTGTGTGCGTGCGTGCGTGAGTGCGTGCGTGCGTGCGTGCGTGCGTACGTGCGTGCGTGCGTGCGTGCGTGCGTGCGTGCGTGCGTGCGTGTGTGTGTGTGTGTTGTTCTGTGTTCAACGAAACGATGTTCTGAGTTCACGAATAATTAGCGACTCTCTGATGCCAAATATGATTAGTCTGCCGTTACCATTACCATAGCAAAGAGGTAGCATTAAGGGTAAGGGCCTGACAAACGAGTTATCGTGACCAAAAATTAAACATAAGGGAAATATCCTTATGTAGCGGGCACATCTACGAGATGTGCCATTGAACATAGCGATAACCGTAGATGTGGCCACTTTAATGCGTAAATCTGCCATTGAAACTTTTTGATCTGCCAAAATTTACCGCCACCCGACCCAATGCCCAATGGCATACCTATCCCTTTAATGTGGCCGCGGCATTACTGATATTGATATATTTGATATTTCTGTATATTTGTATAATACTGATATATTTATATGACCTCTTATAAATAGAAAACGTAACCACTAAGCGCAGGCAGGCTGACATATTTAGCATCAGGCAGTTCTTCTTTAAGTGAGTTAGTTTTCATGTTTTTTCAGTGAATCCAGAATTAGACATTTCGGAGATCGTGACCAAAGTGAGAATACATATTTTATTATACTTAATTTATGTGAATTATAAATCACTAGTTGACCGATGGCGTACGACCTGACCTGACCTTGTCAAAACGCGCTATAGCAAGTCTCTTCGATTGGAAAGGTAACAATTCCAAGCCTCTGTGTTTAAAATTAAACCCTAAATTATCTCTACTACGGCTTACTTTAGTTAAAGAAAATAGCAAGAGCTTTCTGCCCAAGGAAAGCATGAAATTAACGAAAGTAAAACAAGATAACTAAGTAGTTTGCATGATATTATTTTAAACCAAGCAATACAACATTTTTTTTTTTCAAATAAAATGTATATAAAATAAAAAATAACAGCCAAAAAGGTCAAAGTTAGTTTTATCATGAACAGAGTATATTCTTCAATATATTCAGAATAACGAATAAAGTAACTTAACTTGTTTTATTAGGCGTCTAAAAAAAACAATAAATAAAAATAAACTTCCTATAAAATATAAAAATAAACTCATACATAAACATTTTTTGTTATTGCAGCAATTCTATGTGAACTGGAGCAATCATATTATAAAAGTTTAACTTATAAATTAGTTTTATTGAATGATAGGCTTACGCTTGACGACAATCATGCCTGATGGAGAACAATGATGAGGTCTAAGTTGGAACGCGCTTGCCTAGAAATTGCCTATTCACTCTTAAAGATTGAAGCCTTGAAGGTACCTACTCAAGTTGTACGAGGCGGGAAAGACGGACGCCGGAAGGGCGTTCCACAGACCACACCCTATACTAGAGGTTCGTATCAGCAACGTTGACCGAAAGAGTTTTGTGCGAGTAGACTGGACGTCAACCACATAGGGATGTCAACACTCAATTTTTTGCAGCGTCAATATAGAGAGGGCCTTAAGGCCCCTATCCCACTGGCGTTTTGCGAGCGTTGGCGTTTCTCCAACGTCTGTGCAGCGTTGTCGCAACGTTAACGTTGCGAAGTCGAAACGTGAACGGTTGCCATTATAGTAGGGGAGCCGAGGATGCTAAATGTGGATTTACTCGAGCGTCGTCGGGACTTAGTAGATTTTATAGATTAGTTGATAGGAAGAATAAAAGGTTATATTAAAAGGTTTTCTATTTCAGTGGTAGGGAAAGCTTCTAGCTGCACGCTCTCATCGTCAATAGACGATTTTTATAACTTCGGCTTGTGGAAATCGGCTGATTATATTTTTTTTTGTTATTTTTGCATCATTTCCTTCAAAATCTCGCCTCTCTTATCTTAATCTGACGCGCTTGAGTAAATCCAAAAATCCCCTCTTGGGCTCCCCTACTATTGGACACTCTCAACGTTGACGTCGGGTCAACGCGACGTTAACGTTGCGACAACGCTGCGCAGACGTTGGAGAAACGCCAACGCTCGCAAAACGCCAGTGGGATAGCGGCCTAAATTAAAGTTATATTTATTGGTTTCTCTCTAATAGCTTGTACTAATACACCTATTTGAATGTGATACCGCTCGCTAGTTACATACAATTGTGTTGCTAAATGCAATTAGTGTAAAGGTTGAATTCGAATTTGAACGATGACGAAAAAAATGGCTGCCCATTGTAATGTTTGGCAAACGTGTTAAATTATAACGGTCTTCTAAACACAATATATGTATTTATTTATGAGTATGAGTTCGACTGCACTTATAATAATATAATTTGTTACAGAGACAGAACTATTGAATGGATGTTTACCTATTTGGTTTGGAAAAATGCTTCGTTGAACACAAGCGACAAAGACCGCGACGCTATAAACAATTCGTCAATAAAATGAAACAGGACATAATTTTTTATTAAATCCCTGATTCCAGAGTTTTGTAAGGTAAGGTTATAAAGTACACTTAGAGAGTCAGGTAAGTTTAAATAAGAAAGAAACAATTTTGTAGTGTTGCACTCGGTAAACATAATTAACAATAAATAAATAAATAAATAAAACAGAAGTTTATTAGAATTAAATATTTTATAATCAAAGATTAAATTACTGAAACAATTACAACAAACAATAGAAAAAGAACCGGATAACCTGATTCTGCATTAGACCCGGAGTCGAAATACCGGGGTTCATAGAAAAAGGACCAGTAACTTAACTAAGTGGCTCCTGAGTTTTGTTAGTCCTTTTGGAAATCCTGTTGAGCGAAAGGATGTGACACGGAAAACTTTAGAGTTCACCGGCTCAAAAAGGTCAACTCCATATAAATATCAATTGTATTCACGCCAATGCTGATTTGTGTCGAAAAACAATTTAGGAACGTCTCAAGGAAATAGATTGTGTAGATTAAACTGTTTTGTAACATCGTTAAAATAATACTATTGTTATTTTATTTTATAGACGAAGGCAACAGATGACGCCTAGAGTGTAGGAAATTGGCAATTAGGTAAATATTTTATATGAATATATAGAAATATTATTTTTTACTTCCGAACCTGTGGTAGATTCATTTGTCGATTCGTAAACGCTTCCGAAAGTTTATCTGAATAAAATTATGATTACTTATATAAATGATAAAAAGGCGTGGATTTGACTCGTTCCAGCAATGCGCGAGACGGCAATTCAATCATGTACTTACCATAAAATTGTTATATTGATATTGTAAATTTGGAAAAGAGCAACCGCCGAGTTTCTTGCTGGTTCTTCTCGGTTGGAACGGCATTCCGAACCAGTGGTAGATTCATCTGACTATTCAAAAGCACTTGTAAAAGTTTATTTGAATAAAAAACTTTTCTATTCTATTCTATTCTATGGAATAATACAAAGGTTTAAACCTCCGATGTCATAATTGTTAAGTACTTAAGTAATTTTTGTAGAATCAGTTTTATGGATTACCTATACGTGTCTGCGGCGCTTGCATTTAAAACTCTGGGCCCGTGGTCATCGGACATGAAGAATTTTGTTCTCTTCTCAGACCAGGGTGCGTTTGGAATCCTCATAGTTTTAGTTTTCGTATCACAATTACCTCACTTTCATGTACTTCTTAAATTGACGTTCAAAAATCGGCCAAGTGCGTGGCGGGCCACGCGCAGTGTAGGGTTCCGTAGTCACAATCCTCGAAAAACATATATAACTCCTAACCTGTGAACCCTACTTAGCCATGATAGTTTTCCTTTAAAATTGATTATATACCCTACTGCTGTGAATTTTTTCAATTTCCTATATACTGTCATTTGGCTGATAGAGGGGGGGGGGGGGCACTTGACTGTAATAAAAATTAGCACTTTAAAACATCATATTTTACAAACGGATCTAGAAATCGAAAAATGATGTTCCCACACCCACAGTATTTTTAAAAGACCTATTCAACGATACGTCACACTATGGGGTAGACGAGAAAAAAATATTCATCCCCACTTTACATGTAGGGGAGCTACCCTAAAAAAAATATTTATCAAAATTTTATTTCACCACTTTGTTGGCGTGATTAATATTTATACCCATGCCAAATTATAGATTTCTAGCACTAATAGTGTCTGAGATTAACCGAGGACGGACGGACGGACAGACAGACGGACGGACATGGCGAAACTATAAGGGTTCCTTGTTTACTACGGAACCCTAAAAAGTGTACTGTGTACCAACTTCGAATAAATGATTTTGAATTTGAATTTGGAAAATTTGATAACCGTCCTGCCTGTCCATTGATTAGTCTTACATCTTCTAAATAAATGAACATAGTAGTTTACACTAAATGCACAAGTATAAATCGATGGCCCTTGGCCGAAAGTTACATGAAATGCTATAAAAAACGTTACGTGGGGCTTATAGAAGCAAATAGGGCTCAAAAAATATTGTTTTGGATTTAAATATATAGGTTTGTGAGGTATCGCAAAAATTTTTTAAGCTCAAAAATATGTGTGAATGTGGATTTTGAAGTGCCCTCAAAGTCGCTGTTTTCGACCTATTTGCCCGCAGTTCAATTTTAAAATGGATTAAGTATCATCAAAAGTTGTAACTTATACTATGTACGTAATTTTTTAGCACTTAATTTAGACAGTTGCTATGTACGAACTTATAATAGAACTTAGTTTAGTCTTAGTTCGGGGAGAAACACTAGTTGGTAAAATTGGGTTTCTCTGACAATATGTAGTACATATAGCAAGTTGGGGCAACTATATTGAAAAGTATTTATTAGCTTGCACTTGGTAGAATTAAGGTTTTCTACAACTTGTGGGAACCCTTAATAAATAAGAAAAAAAATAGTCTGACATCTACTTAAGGCCACTCTCTTCACGCGCTTATCCATACAAACGTATTACGCCTATTATTCTAATATTTGTCGCAATAGGTCTAAAGTTAAGCCAGATATCAATTTATATCTCCATTATCTATGCCATAAAATAAAAAAATTAGTAAAATTATATTTATTTTAAAAGTTATGACCATTGAAAAATCACTATTTTTGGGCAAATTTTGAGGCAACTTCGTGCGTAAATAAACTATATAAGAAAGCAGAAAATTTAAAAACGACCAAAGTCTTGTCATAGGTTACTTCATAATAATTACAAATGTATTTAGTTTATGTAATAAATTGCCAAGTATTTGCTAAAATAGGCGTAATTCCAAACCTAGATTTGCATATTTTTACTTTGCCATTTTTCACTAAAAAATCATGATATCTCAAGCAAAATTTATTACAGGGGAAAGGTGCGGTTAGTGCGGTGAAAGGGGTTACAAGTTAGACACGAAGAAAAGCGAGTAGCGGCCGATTTCGCACGATCTATCATCTATGACATAATTAGTCAACTAAACACAATTAGCATTTTTGTTGTTTATTTTGCCTTCTTATTTTGCTAATTGTAATTTACTGCTCTTTTATTCTATTGTAGACTCGTCAGCTAGAGATTATCGATACGGATACAAATCTAGACTTTTTCCAAGCCGGGCCCCCAAAAATCCTCGACAAACACGAAGAAAAAGGAACAAACAGCATCTAATGATGCGTAAGTATCTACATATCTACTTGGTACAAGCTGACTAAAAATGAACATGAGTAAGACGAAAATCATGTCAAACACTCATGTCCCGCTTCACCCGATAATCCTTGAGAACTCGGTGCTCGAAATTGTAGACGAGTATATATACCTAGGACACACAGTCCAGCTAGGTAGGTCCAGTTTCGAGAAAGAGGTCAACCGCCGAATCCAACTCGGATGGGCAGCGTTCGGGAAGCTCCGCGATGTCTTCTCGTCCAAAATTCCTCAATGCCTGAAGACGAAAGTCTTCGAACAGTGCGTGTTGCCAATGATGACATACGGATCCGAGACATGGTCGTTAACTATGGGCCTCATAAGAAAGCTCAGAGTCGCTCAGAGAGCGATGGAGAGAGCTATGCTCGGAATTTCTCTACGCGATCAAATCAGAAATGAGGAGATCCGTAGAAGAACCAAAGTCACCGACATAGCTCAACGGGTTGCGAAACTGAAGTGGCAATGGGCGGGGCACATAGTTCGGAGAACCGATGGACGTTGGGGTCCCAAGGTGCTGGAGTGGCGACCGGGAAGCGCAGTGTTGGTAGACCCCCCACTAGGTGGACCGACATCAAACGAGTCACAGGGAGCCGATGGATACAAGCGGCACAAGACCGTGGCATGTGGAAGTCCCTTCAAGAGACCTATGCCCAGCAGTGGACGTCAATCGGTTGATAACGACGACGACGACGACAAGCTGACTCCCCCTGCTTCATAAAAATGCTAGAAATAAAAATGTTATAAACAGTAATACTAAATATAAGTTTTACGCCCAGTCTGTGTTCCGAAACGAACGAACTAAGGTCGAGTCCAGACTAAGTAACACTTTTCAAACTATATTACATGCAATATTATAACCACTACCGCCACTACAGCCTTTTTAACGTCCCACTGCTGGGCACAGGCCTCCTCTTTCATAGGAGAGAGGGATTTAAAGCTTAGACCCACCACGCAGCTCCAATGCGGGTTGGCGGGCTTTTGTCACATGATAGTGAAAATAACCGGGAACAACTGCCGTGCTCTCCGAGGCAAGGGGGCAGTTGGCGGTGTTTCACACCGCCCACTACCAACTTCGGGCTGGCACTGAGAATTTCTTGACAGAAAAACCCAATGCCTAAAAACTATTTGCCCGACCCGGGAATCGAACCCGTATCCTCGTCACAGTCGAATACTCTAACCACTATATCAACGAGGCAATTTAACAATAGACTTTTATAGCAAATTAGGTTTCAATACTAAGGGATAAAATATAATAAACATAAAGTATAATAGGAAAAAATTATTATTTTACAAACTGGTTTTTTTATAGGTAATTTTTAATTGCACATCTAAAATACTAAACGTGCAATAAATATACTGACTTGCATACTAAATGATACCGTATTACTATTAATTTGTACAACTAATATACTGATTTGCACACTAAATTATTTCTTAGTTATGGTCCAAGAACGAGCGAAGCGAGCTCGGGACTTGCGGCACCCCAACTCAGATAGGTTAGGTTAGAAGGGACAACGCACAGGGGGATAGCGGGGTCTATAAGACTCCGCCATCACCTTCGTTGTTATTTTTTTGTTTTCTTTTCATACTGCCCAGAAAAAGGAACCCTGCGAAGCGAGGCTTCGTCAACTGCATTTGGTAACATCTATTTAACGATTTAATATTATATTGTATAACTGTCCACTATAATATTATCTCCTGCGTAGTGCCCTGCGTATGCGCACACACTTGTGCACTAGAATATCTCCTGCGTAGTTGACCCTGCTTCTGTTGAGATTGGCCGCTTTGGCCGAGATTCGGAGCGCTGTGGTCATAAAGTGGGTGGTCCCGGGTTCAATTTCCGGCAGGGGCAATTTGGGATTTTATAATTTCTAAATTGTCTCTGGTCTGGTCTGATGGGAGGCTTCAGTGGTTGGCTACCACCTTACCGGCAAAAGCCGTGCCGTCAAGCAATTAAACGTTCCGGTACGATGCTGTGTAGAAACCGATCAGGGGTATGTATACCTCTTTCAAGTTAGCCCGCTTCCATCTTAGACTGCATCATCACTTAACATCAAGTGAGATTGTATTGTATTGTATTTACAGAGGGGACGCCGCCAGGCGGGTGATCAGTCCTATGTAAGGACCATTTCACCCAATTCCCCGTATTTGGACACAGGTTACTGGTGTCCTGGCAGTTTGTTGTGCACCGGTTTAAGGGGGGCAGCCCCTCAAACCTTCCCACGACTTTCGTAAACCTAAGAATGTATACCCTATGAGAGGTGTCTTCTTTTTAGGGTTCCATACTCAAAGGGTAAAAACGGAACCCTATTAATGTCACTCGGCTGTCTGTCCGTCCGCCGGTCACAGGTCTGTAGCTCATAGACTAAATGAGTTGAGTAGAAAAACCTAAAATTTTGGTATTTGGTGTAGAATGTTAACCCAAAACTAAATATTGAATTAGAAATTGAAGTAAATTATTTTTCAGAGGGGCGTGGAATATTTTTCAGGGGGGCTTTCCCATACATGAGAAAGGAGCCGAAAAAAAAATTTTTTTTAACCTAGCTTGTGGGGTATCATTATTTAGAACTTATTAAGTAGAGCACGAACATATATTTTTTTAATTTTTTGCTTAAAAAATAAGGAAATGGGGGGCATCAAAGTTGTTAGGTTTAGACCATTTTTGTGATGGGGGCTATCTCAAAAACTAAACCAGTTAGGAATATGAAACTTAGGTATATTATGAACCATATACTGTATTTAGACAACAAATACTAAAAATAATGATTTATAAAGTAATTTGTAAGCTGTGATCAAAACAAACGAACACTTTTTGGGTTTTTCTTTCACGGTTTGTTGCGATGTCTAGCTCGGAAATGAAATATTTCTCACGCCCAAAATATTATGTTGTTCATAATTATGTACGGAACCCGAAAAGAGCGAGGCCCGACTCGCACTTGGCCAGTTTTTGATAATATCGTTACCTTGCAGTTCCCTTCTTACCAATAAGTACATAGGGCAATCAGCTATGAAGTGAAAGCTAGTTTCTTTTTCTCCACACTCTGGACAGGATGGGTCTTCTACGAGTCTCATTATTGCAAGATATCTATTAAGCAGATAGTGTCCAGTTGTTATACCTGCTACCTAGGTAGTGTAGTAGAGTAGGCTAGGTTTGGGTCCGCAGAATTACATACATTTTATGTGTCATACTAAGTATAGGTGAATGGTTTTATAATGTTCTCCAACCTAACTTCCAATCTATACAAGATTAGTTTGTATGCGTACTACTCTTGTATAATTTGGACGATCTTGATTAAAAAGTAATTTACAATCTATACGCGACCAGTTTCACACCCTTGCGGTTTGGCTTTGTATAGAATGGAAATACACGTAACCGTGCACAAACTCCAAGGAATCACTCTATAGTACAGCTGTACTGACTTCGGCCCAAAAGTTTTTGCAAAAGGTCAATGTTACGTAGGCGTAGCAGAGTGAAGTCTTTGGACAAAATAGGTATATTAGACTTCAGCAATAGGTCTGGCAATATCAGAGAACATATTAGTGACATATGTATACATTTATGGTTATAACTGCGTACGTAAGAATGATAACTCGATGTGTTATATATTAAAATCTTCTTGAAAGTGTGTAAATTATGATAGTGAAATAATCATCAAAATCGGTTCACTAGTTGCGGAGATAATCGCGAACATACTTACATATATATATACATACTTACATACATAAGGGTCGAATACAGAACCTCCTTTTTTTCAAGTCGGTTAAAAATTAGTGTGCGATTCAGTATTTTAGGCGCTACTTTCGAATATTAATAGTGGGCACATTTAGTGTGCAATTCAGTATTTTAGGTGCTACTTTCGGAACATTTTGTGTGCGAAAGAGAATCAATAGATATACGATTAAGTACCACCCTTTTTTAATTGATAATTTTTTATTGCCTACAATCTCTAAACACATTGTTTACTTTTTAGATGTTCTTGGAGCCTTTTGAATTGCGCTTAGGGCAGAAAATATCTAAACGAGCGAAGAACCATGATGATAACGAGTAAATAATATTTCAAAAACCAATGAAAATACTGTTATATAATTATTGTGTGCTTATGATTATGATAATCAAAATATATTGGGACAGGGTAGTCAAAGCGAACTAACATGTATTTTATAATATTATTATCTTACAAAGTGTACGAAACATTATCTCCACCGTAATGTAATAGACAAATTTGTACAGAACAAATTATTTTGTTTTGCAAAAATTGCATGTCGATTCGGTCTAACATGCTCGCGCGCAGATTTGCTAAAAGCAGTAATGAAGTGAGGGGCACCCTCCTCAGGGCTTACTGTCAATGTTTATATACCTGTCAGTTGTGGTACTGGTACAAGAGGGTGTCCTTCAGCACCATAAGGATTAAGGGTGCAGTATAATAACGCATACCGCATCATTATGAAATTTCCCAGATACTGCAGCGCATCGAGTATGTTTGCCGAGTCGGGGGTGCCTGATTTCTTTGCTGTTATCAGAGCACGTATAGCTTCCTTCTGGGAAAGATTGCGTAACTCTAGTAACAGCATCCTCCAAGTGGTGAGCCAGGACTTGCGCGGTCCAATGATTGCTCATTGGATCAAGATGCATCGAGATCCAAATAGGAAATAACTCTGCACACCTTCAGTGTGCAGCGTTAATTTAATAGGTATATGTAAATTTATATATATAGTATTCTATATCACCTATTCTATTATATTTGATTTTAATTTATTTAATTAATTTTTGATATGTTTTTTGTATTTCTATATTCATACCTACTTGGGTTTTTACCTGAATAAAGAAAATTATTATTATTATTATTAAAAAAATCCATCCATCCATCCATCCATTACATGTTTCAAAGAACATTGAGCAAAATTCATGTTACGTCATTTCGCTTTGACTCTGCGCTAATATGTCTTGATATTTGATCCCTTACGTGCATAGCATACATACATATTATTATAAGTACTTTTATTTTATAATACGACTGTGTACGAACTATCTAGTTGTGTCCTAATATCTTTTTTCTCTTTTGTGTCATTTTGCTCATCATTCAGACCGATTACTAAAAAGTTAGTTTTAATTTTAGTACTTTTGATGTTTAAATAAATGACTTTAAATAACTTTCTTATTTTATTTCCAATATTTGGTATCCTTAGCGACCATGCAAGAGACATGGTGTGGCGCCGGCACCTCTGAATTTTTCATATATTATGTAAGTATAAAAGTTGGTAAGTATCTACGAAGATCATGAATACATCAATGTAATAAGGTGGATTCACGTTATTCATAATATAATGTAGATTCAGCCGTATTTTACATAGAATATAATATATTCACATTTAAAAATGTGTGAAATATTATACCTAAATACACATAGTTCTGTTATTTTACATTTCATAATATTGTCTTGTATGATTTTGTTTTATATATGCACATTCTAAGTAGGTTTTCGAATATACATATAAACAAAGTTTTGACAGCGAAAAAATATTATGTTACTTAGTCTGGACCCACCCTTTTGTCAATTATTTTTATCGATTTGTAAAATAATTATTATCACATTATCCTACTAACTATATCTAATATTATAAATGTGAAAGTGTGGATGTTTGGATGTTTGTTACTCAATCACGCCGGAACTACAAAACCGATTCGGCTGAAATTTTGAATGGAGATAGCTTTTGAATGGAGATAGCTTATGCCCTGACTTAAAACATAGGCTTTTTAACTTTTATCCCGGAAAAATTCACAGTTTGCACGGGATTTTGAAAAAAAAAACAAATCTATAGCAACAGCTGTAGGTAGATTACTATAGCAAACTTCCTTGAAAGTAGGTATAAAGGTTGGAAAAGGAAGCGGGAACGGGAACCGGAAATCCACGATTCCCTCGGGATTTGTGAGAAACCGAAATTCACGCGGGCGAAGCTGCGGGTAGAAGCTAGTTTTAAATAATTTTGGGGGATAAGTAATCAGTTACATTTGTAGTATCTCTGGATTTTCAATTATTTTCTTTATTTTTTAGGATTCCATTCCTCAAAAGGAAAAACGAACCGTAAATGAAAAGGAAATAGGCATGATTGTGCATTGTACTGTCCAATGTCCATATGTCATTCTTTCTCGCTTTAGTTTTACGTGTAGCTATGGTAGCTGCATACTCTTCTTTACTGACGATGTCTCGCTCTCTAAATGCAGGACGAGACAGCAATATTTTAGGCTCCGCCCACCAACGACTTCTCGCTTGCATGGAGAGCGCTCTTAACTAACATATAGTAATACCTCCTCTTGTTCGTAGCTACTTAATGACATAATTATTGTAAAGCTCCCCACAAAAAACCTTCGCTGTGGTTGTGGAGCGATTCTTTAATTTGTGTTGCCAACCTTCACCTAAATTATAAAAAATGCAATACTTTAGCTCCCCTTATTTTTTTACCCACGATTTTATTACGAATTTTATAACGAAGATTCTCAAATTTAATGTAGGTACTTATGTTTGTGAACTTGTGTATTTGTTCGTTCGTAAATCCCATACCCTTAGTTAGTTTCTACGCGGTATTTTACCAGTATCAAGCTGTGATAGCCTAATGGTTAGTACGACCGACTTCTATTCGGAGGTCGTGGATTCGATCCCAGGCACGCACCTCTAACTTTTCGGAGTTATGTGCGTTTTAAGTATTTAAATATCACTTGCTTTAACGGTGAAGGAAAACATCGTGAGGAAACCTGCATGCCTGAGAGTTCTCCATAACGTTCTCAAAGGTGTGTGAAGTCTGCCAATCCGCTTGGCCAGCGTGGTAGACTATGGCCAAAACCCTTCTCACTCTGAGAGGAGACCCGTGCTCTGTAGTGAGCCGGTAATGGGTTGATCATGATGATGATGATGATTTTACCAGTGCGTCATCAGACCTGACCAGAGACAATTTAGAAATTTGACCCTGTCGAGAATAGAACATAGGACCACCCTTTTATTCCACGACAGCGCTCACCACTGCGACAGGGAGGTCGTCAATATTCTTGATGTCTTCGTATAAGCTTTGTGTTCTTATACTGCATGAAATTCTACAAAGTAGCTAATTACTTATTCATGATCCAACTATGGTGCAACTGTGATCTTAGTACGAGTTTGTATAACTCGACAACGTTGAAAGATTTCGAATGTCAAAACACTATAATGTCAAAGGAACATAAAAAGCAAAATCTTCGTTTTAAAGTCTTAAAATAATACTACATCAGATTTTTACTTACTTTATTTTGCGTAGTTTCCGCTTGGCGCATCGGCAGCAAATAAATGGACGAATTTAAACTTAAAAAACAAGAGAGTTTATAGGCCATTTTTATTCTAACGTTACAGTGTTTGGTAACTCGAAATCTCTCAACTCGAAATGTATAAACTCGTACTAACCCTACTTCACCTGCAGATGGCGCCGTCGATGGCACTAACAGCACAGAGTACCTACAGAGGGGAAGCTTCTACAAGCGGCCCGCTGTAGGTACACTCACACATATGCGCATGTTTGTCACCAACTGTACCGGTTAGGGGAACTAGCGCGCGTCCGTGAACCGTTGGTGAGTGTGTTTGTGTGAGTGTACCTACAGCGGGCCGCTTGTGGAAGCTTCCCCTCTGTAGATTTACTACTCGTGTGCTAACAGTTTATGTCAAATCGTGTTCTGGCTTTTAAGGTAATGCCTCGAATAATATCGACATAGTCGTTTGGTTTCATGTAAATATTGTCCATTAATATCATCAGTTGATCGATTGCATTGAATTTGTTACAGCACATTTACATACTTGCGCTTGTGTCTCGTCTCGCTAACTCTGTCTCCCGCGTTATGTTATGTCTTTGACATACCATCTTATGTATGAGGCACATAGTCGATTCATGATCGATAACTATGTGCTTTTTTTACCCGACTACGGCAAAGCCAAAAGGAAGGGTTATGATTTTAGCAGTTTATGTATGAATGATATGATATTATGATATACTGTGATAGTATGAGTGTGTGAGTGTGTGTGTGAGTGTGATAGTACTGTGATAGGATTTTGTGTACCACCGTAGCGCCTAAACTACTGGACCGATTTTGATGAATGAGGTGTCTCATTGACATTTTATTTACGAAAAACATCGAGAAGTGACCTTCGTGAGGCTTCCTAGATTATAAAATTAGTTTAGGATAGGCATAACAGATGGCGCCACTAACTGCTTGCCCCGCGCTTTTGCCCACCAAATTATTATATATTATTAAGCGTAGTCGGGTTTTAGTTTAGGGTCATTCCATAATCGCGGGTGCAACATTTAGACGCATGTTTTAGTTAATTGTAATTAAATAAAAAAAATTTTTAATTGAATTAAACTTTGAAAGACTACATTTTAATATGTTCTTTTAATATTCGTTTACAAGGATTTTAAAATAATGTTTTAAAAGCCAGGAGGAAGGTTCAAACTGCCTTTGCGGGTGCAACAGATTTAGCCCAGCCATTCCAGATCATTGACAAAAAACTTATAAATCTGTTAATTGTGATACATTTAATAAATTATTCCTTTATATTTCGTAAGATGTTTAAATAAACATGAACATAAAACAAAAAGTATAAAGAAAACAAAAATAAACAATTAATTATTCACCTTTGACTGAATTGCGGGTACAACATCAATTTATCGCGGGTGCAACGAGTCTAATTGAAGTGAACATAAACGTCAATTTAACTTATATAGGCACAAAATGAGAGATCAAACAATATTTATTACTAATTAGTACACTTTTTTTGTCGCTTATATTAATTATTTATTTTCAAATACGTCAATATTCGTCGAAAATTATATGAAATGTAAATGTATTATTTCCATCAGTTTTTTGCTCTGGCGCCTCCAAATTCGCGATAATGTCTTCAAATTGCACGTCTTCTATGCCATTTTTAACCCCCGACGTGAAAACGATGGGGTTTTATAAGTCTGAAGTGTCTGTCTGTGTGTGTGTATATACATATGTGTGTGTGTGTGTGTGTGTGTGTGCGGGCGTGCGTGCGTGCGTATGTGTGTGTGTGTGCGTGCGTGCGTGCGTGCGTGCATGCGTGAATGCGTATGCGTATGTGTGTGTCTGTCCCACCGTAGTGCTCAAACGGATGAACCGATTTTAATGCAGTTTTTTTTTAAAGGTGAATTAGTCGGGAGTGTTTTTAGCTATGTTTGATGAAAATCAGTCCAAGATGCCGCCACAAAATGGCGGATTACTTATTTTTCACAACTCCCTCAATATGGATATCAAATGAAAAGACTTGATTAGTAGAATAGCACTATGCAAATCCAAAATGGCCACCACCACAAAATGGCGAATGTCGGGGGTTTTTAATTTTTTAACTTATGCTTGTAAATTATAATTTCCGCCTATATTTGTGCGAAGCAGTCTCCTTATGTTGCTCTGTTATCATTTTACCCGATATTTTTGTAAAATATACGGAATACAATATAAAGACACATATTAAATGTATACCTTCAATAGTATTGAGCATATATTATTAGTCAAGGCATATAAAAACAACAAAATATGTTATTAAACACACAAAAAGGTTAAGTGACGAAAAGTTGCACCCGCGATCTGACATTAAGATCGCGGGTGCAACCAATTTCAGTTAACGTTTATTTTAATCTTACAATCATTACACTCTTAAAAGTTATTATGTTAAGTTGAGTTTTGATTTCTTCTTACTTTTACAAAGTTTCAGAATGTTAGCTCTTAATTTCTGTGAAAAAAGTAAACTTTCTTGCCATTTGTATCGCGGGTGCAACAAGTTAACAATGTACTCTAGCACTCGATAATGCTTAATAAATAACAACATATACTTAAATTTTTTGAAACAGAAAGATAAATGAACATTGTCACTTCAAGTTTAACGGGTAAAACATAATATCAAACTGTTAGCAATAGCTATTTCACGTCAGTGTTGTTAGGTCTGATTTTCAATTTGTACCAACTCTTTGGATGGTAATATTTTCAAACGCTCCAAATAATTTAATATGCAGTAAAATCGAAAAAATAATAATTTAATATTAAATTTAGACTTTCTTCTTTGCACTATTCACAATAAAAACAAGTAATAACGTGATTAAAAAATTAATGTCGGAAATCGTCTATAGCGGAATTGCCCTTTACGAACTTTACTTGATTATTCATCTACAAGTAACTGCGATCTCACCTGATAGTAAGTGACGGAGCAGTCTAGGTGGAAGCGGGTTACCTTAGAAGAGGTGGAATACCAATACATTGGTTTTCACGCGTTATCGTACCGGAGCGATAAATCACTTGGCGATTATAAAATCCCAAATTGCCTCTGCTGGGAATCGAACCCGGGACCTCCCACTTATAGGAGCATAGCGCTCACCACTGCGCCAGGGAGATCGTCAAAACTTCATACATAAGAAATAATTACTTACCTGGGATGGAGGCAGCTGTGCTCGGAGTTACTCTGTATAAGGAGATTAATAGGATTTCCATAACATAACCAAAGTCACCAACACAGCATATCATGTTTCGATGCTGAAATAGCTATAAGCGGGGAACATACTTCGAAGAACTACGGTCCTATTCTATAACTTAGTGATCATCACTAAATGATAGCCACCAAATTAGCTCGATGTACATTGCTGCTTTATTGAGTGAAACAAAAATAACATTTCATAGCAAACCTTCAATGAATGAAAAATATTTTTAATAGCCACTGAGTTAGGGGTGCTGATTGACGTTATGGTCCCAAGATACTGATCAGACGAGTCACAATGAGCCGCTGGATACGAGCGGCGCAAGACCGCGCGTGTGGAAATCTTTGCAAGAGACTATGTCCCGTAATGGACGTCTATCGATTTACGGTTCACGCCTTGTGTCTCGTATCTAAATGAGAAAATAAATATTATGTGTATTATATTATAATGAATACAGGGGGTCAACTTCCGAACGCAATAACAATTAACATATCTATGAATGACATATTATGTATTCAAATTTTACCAATACACCTACAAAGTAGAATCAGTTGCAACCTTGAACTAGTTTCACGCCTCTACCTACTCCTCACTTGATGCTATGCAAACGGTCAATTTCGCTAAAACTGCGCATCTTTGTCAACTCGGTTATTTTAACATCGGCAATCAAATATTTGAAATGACTATTAGGGACCTTTCAGATAGACCGGCGCGGAGAGCAGAGCAAATTTTAATCGCATTTAAAATAGAACCTTAAGACATTGAAATAAGCTTTGTTTTTACATTTTATCTCTTTTATGATAAGAGGATGCTCGAGGATGTTCCTAATACGCTCTGTGTGAAATATTAACTTACAATCGGAGAGCATTTCTTTTTTCACACAAACACCGGTCTGTGTGAAAAAAGAAATGCTCTCCGATGCTCTCCGCGCCGTTCTATCTGAACGGTCCCTTATACTTAACTAGTGGATCCGGCAGACTTCGTCCTGCCCGGTGGTGACATACCGACATCAGCACCACCTTCCGAGACCCGGTAGGTTACCTGTACCACCCGGGTAATTGAGTTTTCAAACCATTCAGGAACCCATCGAACACACAAATTGATCCAGCCGTTTAGGAGGAGTTAGGTGACAAACACACGTACAGAAGAATTATATTATAGGTACGGATGAGAGTAACCGTATCCACGCGACGGGATGTTTGACAGCTACGAAACCTGTGAACATTTTGTATGGGAAAATGTTTTTTCTTTTATTTTATTTTTTCGTAAATTTTCCAATATTTTTAATAGTTATTCTGTTATTCGGGACGGTGACAAATACAACAAATCAATAACCATGAAAATCTCTCCAGCCGTTCTCGAGTTATAAGTGTTCGAACTAACACGACTTTAAATGTTGAATAGAAGCAGGCGTTACTTTGTGGAATTCCATGATATTATACAATGAACACAAAATTACTTTGCCATAATCCGCTAACAGTGACAAATTTGTAGGCACAACACCACACAAATTCACTACAAATTTAACTCGACGATCGTTTCGCTCCGACACCGGAGCATCTTCAGGAGATGTCGACTTCACAACGGCTTTGACTTTGTGAAGTCTTTGCAATCAGCCGTTTTTGTGTGGTGTTGTGCCTACAAAGTCACTGTTAGCGGATTATAGCAAAGTAATTTTGTGTTCATTGTATAATAACACGACTTTGTTTTATATATATAGATATATGACCAAACAAACTTGCAAAGTGAAGTTCGAACGATATTATATGAGTATGCTTCATTAGAAGATATAGACTAACTCCCACCCAAACCCTTATCAGGAAAATTTTGTTCCTTCTGGTTATTTACTTACTCTAAAGTCTAAAGAATGACGACTTGTCAGAGCCTACCTAGCTTCTAGCGTCAACATGGGCCTGCATTTTGGTTTTGGCCTACAACACATGCAAGTAAATAGACGACAATAAAAAAATCTTAAGCCTAACTTAAGTGGGTGCGTCTATTACTAGTATTTAAAAATTTTAGAATTTCAACAGATTATTATATCACTACATAGTATAAAACAAAGTCGCTTTCTCTGTCCCTATATCCCTATGTCCCTATGTCCCTATGTATGCTTAAATCTTTAAAACTACGCAACGGATTTTGATGCGGTTTTTTTTAATAGATAGAGTGGTTCAAGAGGAAGGTTTATAAGTAAAAAAATTAGACCCGGTAGGTGGCGCTAATAGCTGGCAGGACGACGTCTGCCGGGTCCGCTAGTAAATTATAAAATACATACCTAATAGTTGAATATATACATCTCTCGTTTTAATTTTTATAAAAACAATGCAAAATATAAATATTTATTTAGATTAGAACCTTGGTCAGAAATTAATAATTTGTATTCTAATTATACTTAAATACAAAATCATTATGAAATAACGTGTATAAAATATAAATTGGTCAACCGGAAAGGTCATTTTCCGGTATAGCTAGAATGGGTAGTTACAACCAAAATTTTACTATTACACTATGCATTTCAATTAAGTTGAACTATAGAAAAGGAACTTCATAAACTATTAATACCTGTACATCTAGTAACAAAAAATTTCACTTGATTTCAATTTAAAGTAAAAAAAAAAAAAGAATAATAAAGAAATCTTGAAGTTACAGAGTTTCAAAAAAGATTACAACTGAAACGCATAGTCCTACGCTACAGGTTCTTTTGATTTTGAAACACCAAAATTGTCTGTTTACAATATATTTAAAGGCCATAATTTTGGAAACGATCTCCAAATGCCTTATTCTTTATTCACATGTTCTTCCCTTATCGTTTATTTTGTTACGGAAAGTTGTTTTACAGGTGCCACAAATAGAAACGCAATTGAGCGCAGTAGACTGACTATCATATACTATGTATATTGTATACTTGTCATCGGATTTTTGCTCTTTATCATGAGTAGGTATACCAGAATCACCCATTTCGAGTATCGTTACCAAATCTAATACAACCTCTTAGAATATAACAACTCTACTACCAGTTCGGAATGTAGATTCTTACGAGATCGCTCAGCGGTAACTCTTAGGTCAAGGCCAAATATAAACCTGATACCGAATACCTAACCAAAAAGGAACAAACACTTTGATACTGTAACATTTCTGTGATTTACGTACTCATTTGATTAATGTTGAGCCCCTCCATTAGCATACATTTAATTAATTTTGGAAGATAAATTTTTAAATTTATCATTTAGGTAATGTACTATTTATCTATATCTATCGATCTTTTGAAGATCTACATTCCGGTTTCTTGATTTAATATTTTGTTATAGAAACATATTATATTTTATTTATTATGTGCATGGTCAGAAGTAGCACATTCTAGTGCATATCAAATAGCGTTCGAAGCGAGCCAAGCCAAGTCTTACCTTAGTACTCAGAATTTGCTATCTAATCTGCTACTTAGAATTTTGAATTTCTATCAAAAAAAAATTTTGCTTCTATACTAATAAATAAAATTGAAGTGTCTGTCTGTAATATCGAAATAACTACCTCATATTAAGCTCATATGGTTATTTGAACGATACTATAACCGAATCACACGTTTTTAAAATTTTTGTCTGTCTGTCTGTCTGTCTGTCTGTCTGTCTGTCTGTCTGTTTGAACGGGCTAATCTTCGGAACGGCTGAACCTATTTTGACGGGACTTTCACATACAAGTAGAGAATTAACCAGGGAGTAACATAGGCTACTTTTTTAACCGACTTTCAAAAAAGGAGGAGTTGTGTTTTTCTACCTATGTACACCGATATCTCCGAGATTTCTGAACCGATTTGCGTAATTTTTTTTTTAATCGATAGAGAAACATTGCGACACTGTCCTAAAAAAAATTTGGATTCCAACTCCTCAATCCTGATGCTGTAGGGGATCTGATCCCCAACACTAATGGGATTTAGGCACTGTCGGTTATTTAAATTGATATTGGGGATACCAATTAAAGACTTTATTGTTGAATGACCTCGAGTAGGTACATGTCCAACTCCTCAACCCTGATGCTGTAAGGAATTGCATTCCGAAATCGTAAGGATCCCACGGAATTTTTCCGTTTTGTGGACGGGTTACTACTTACTACAGATAGGCTACTTTTTGTTCTGGAAAATCAAAGTTCCCACGAGATTTTTACAAACCACACGGGCGAAGCCGTGGGCATCATCTAGTTTTAAATAAAAATGATAGGTCCTATATTTTTGATAGCAAGTAAAGCAAAATTATTAGGTACTAGCGGTCCGCCCCGGCTTCGCCCGTGGTACATATATAGCCTATAGCACTCAAGGATTACTGACTTATCCAACGGTGAAAGAATTTTTGAAATCGGTCCAGTAGTTCCTGAGATTAGCGCGTTCAAACAAACAAACTCTTGCGCTTTATTATATTAAGTACTAGATGATGCCCACGGCTTCGCCCGTGTGTATTTAGGTTTGTAAAAATCTCGTGGGAACTTTGATTTTCCAGAACAAAAAGTAGCCTATCTGTAGTAAGTAGTAACCCGTCCACAAAACGGAAAAATTCCGTGGGATCCTTACGATTTCGGAATGCAATTCCTTACAGCATCAGGGTTGAGGAGTTGGACATGTACCTACTCGAGGTCATTCAACAATAAAGTCTTTAATTGGTATCCCCAATATCAATTTAAATAACCGACAGTGCCTAAATCCCATTAGTTTTGGGGATCAGATCCCCTACAGCATCAGGATTGAGGAGTTGGAATCCAAATTTTTTGTAAGACAGTGTCGCAATGTTTCTCTATCGATTAAAAAAAAAATTACGCAAATCGGTTCAGAAATCTCGGAGATATCGGTGTACATAGGTAGAAAAACACAACTCCTCCTTTTTTGAAAGTCGGTTAAAAAAGTAGCCTATGTTACTCCCTGGTTAATTCTCTACTTGTATGTGAAAGTCCCGTGAAAATCGGTTCAGCCGTTCCAAAGATTAGCCCGTTCAAACAGACAGACAGACAGACAGACAGACAGACAGACAGACAGACAGACAGACAAAAATTTTAAAAACGTGTGATTCGGTTATAGTATCGTTCAAATAACCATATGAGCTTAATATGAGGTAGTTATTTCGATATTACAGACAGACACTTCAATTTTATTTATTAGTATAGATTATAAAAAGTTAATATACCGACTAATCAATCATTTTTCCGATGGATAATATTTAGGAAGGATATTCCGAACTAGTGACAGATTTGAAAGCTTTTTTGAAAAAAATATATTTATAATTAAAAGTAGAAAAATCAATTAATCCAAGGTTACTTAACTATCGGCCCCATGAACTCATTGTAGCTATGAGTGTCGTAAATACCCTTAAAGACTAACTAGATTTTGGTCGCGATTTCATCCGCGTAGGTTTTTAAAAATCCCGAGGATTCTGGAGGAGGAAAATGTCTTTCTCTAAGTCTTCACCTGTACCCATAAAATACAGTTTATCCGTTGCTCTCTCTAGAAACGTCTGTTTCCGTCCCCTGTCGGTGTGCGACTGCCCTCTATCGTAACTTGCATACACTACACCCTGATTTCTAATTCGGTGGAATTCTGACGTTTCGTAATGTTCATCATCATCATCATCATCATCAAGATCAACCCATTACCGGCTCACTACAGAGCACGGGTCTCCACTCAGAGTGAGACGGGTTTTGGCCATAGTCTACCACGCTGGCCAAGCGGATTGGCAGACTTTACACACCTTTGAGAACGTTATGGAGAACTCTCAGGCATGCAGGTTTCCTCACGATGTTTTCCTTCACCGTTAAAGCAAGTGATATTTAAATACTTAAAACGCACATAACTCCGAAAAGTTAGAGGTGCGTGCCCGGGATCGAACCCACGACCTCCGATTAGAAGTCGGTCGTCCTAACCACTAGGCTATCACAGCTAGGGGTGCTAGCCAGTTAACCTCCAAGTGTGCCTGGGTGCTGCTGGTCCTCTTGGATACGTCCGAGGGGAAGAGCAGTATTCGGGCCGGTGCACCCCGGTAACATGGTTAATAATTTCGGGGATATTGTTAGCCATGGCCAATGACCTGGCGGAGGGAGGTTTCTCCGCGTGTCCCTCTGATTAGCAGAGGGCACTGCGGATGAAACTGGGGGTGAGACACCCCGGGGCGGGGGGCAGCGATGCCCATCGCGGGGCTCCCGCTCGCCTCTGGGCTGTCCCTCCAGAGGGAGGGCGCGAGCCTCTGGAGGGACAGCCCAGAGGCGAGCGGGAGCCCCAGCTGGGGCGGCTGCCGGACACCTGGGATGCATACTTTGGGTTCCCCAGGCGTCCAGCACACAGCATGAGGGTCATGCCGTGGTGGTTTTAGTGGGTATACCCGGTTGGAGTCCCACATAACCTTCGTTCTGCCGCATTCGGCTGCAGAACGGGGGTACCTATAAAAGGTTTCCACCACGTCAAAAAAAAAAAAAAAAGGCTATCACAGCTACTTGCAGCATCATTGAAGGACAAATGCGTGAAAAAAGCGTGATAACCCTCGGAAACCCTTTGTTTTCCCGGGACAAAAAGTATCCTATATGTCACTTTCCACGTAATCAAAAACATCCCGCCAAAAAAATCATCTCGATCCGCAGCTTTGTTACGGCGTGACTGAAGGACAGATGCATAAAAAATAGCTTACTATCCCGCAGAAAATGTTTGTTTTTCCGGGATAGAAGTAGCCTTTGTCACTCTGCAGGCCATCAGCCATACTTATAAATTACGACGCTCTTTTCGGCATAATTGAAAAACAAATGCTATGCTATCCCGCTTTGTTTTCTCCGGATAAAAGTATCTTATGTCACTCACCAGGTCCTTGATTGAAGGATATACCAACAAATCTTACTTATCCCTGAATATATTAGTAGGTATTTCGGGCACGAATCACACCCGATTGATTGAAAAAGTTCAAGTTATCTAAGTCAGATGCTGCGTAAGTGAGATAAGAGTGCAATGTTTGTCGCCGAAGCTATATATATGTGCGCGAAGATGCGCGCGCCAGTCATACGTGACATCGCGCGCGCGGGGTTGTGTTGTGTGTGATTATGCAGTGAGTGAGTGCCGGACATCATGGTGAGCTATAACCCTAAGCCTTTTACTTACTCCTAGGATAAGGATAATATCACTAGGATAAGGATAACATCACGGGGATAGGGATAGGTAGGATGAGGATAGAAGTGGTTTTTGTGTGTAGCAATAGGTTACAGTTTTATAGTAATGCAGGGGCGGGAGGATGCATTAAATTCAGCCATGAAGACATTTCAGTTTTCAGATTTATTTGTTTTTGAGTACGCTACGCCTTTATTTTTGTATACTTATGTAAATTTTTACAAGTATATGGAAGTGAGGTAATGGTGATAATGTACGACAGCCTAAAACTAACGCTACGAGGGTTACAAATGCGCCGTGGTCTGAGAAGAGTTTGCAACAAACAGCAAACTCATCCGGGTATTATTTTTATTATCACCATCTCACAATAACTCTTACACTAAGTAGTATAACTATTGGTTATTAGAGCTACCCTTGCACAAGGTTTCTTATCATTAACAGTAAGGATTGAGGTAGAATAAGGAGAGCTTTTGGTAAAATTGATGGATTTAATAAGGAC
Organism: Melanargia galathea; assembly: GCA_920104075.1. NCBI lineage: Eukaryota > Metazoa > Arthropoda > Insecta > Lepidoptera > Nymphalidae > Melanargia > Melanargia galathea. Next base: position 1,362,352 of record OV049865.1, read on the forward strand.
GAGAGGACGTCGCGTCCAATTCATCCACAAAAGCGTTCAGTTACCAGTGACATAATAATAAATGATAGCAAATTCAACAGTTTAAGACATAATAGAGCAAGAGCCCACGACGGCCAGACCTTCGTTATTTCATAAAAGCTGAAATTTCTCTGTATATTATCCCCAACACATGAAGGAATGATCAGCGACTATGAAGTTGAGATCATGGTTACTTTGGGAGATAACAGGTAATAAAGATGTAAAAAATCTTACGTCAAAGTATAAAGTTTGTTTTTTTTAATATTTTCTTCGGAATTGTATTAGAAATCACGTCATGCATTGCCGGACTTTTATTGCAGTTGCTATCCCCTGCCAGACACCCTTGAACTTTTAAACTTTAAGGGCGTCTGGCAGGGGGTAACAACTGTAATAAATGTCCGGCAATAGATAACGTGTTTTCTAAAGTTATCTTGAAGAAAATATAAAAAAACTAGAGAATACCCGCGGCTTCGCCCGCGAGAATTTTGGTTTTTCACAAATCCCGAGGGAGTCGTGGATTTCCGGTTCCCATTCCCGCTCCCTTTTCTAACCTTTACACCTACTTTCAAGGAAGTTTGCTATAGTAATCTACATATAGTTGTAGCTAGAGATTTCGGTTTTTTTCAAAATCCCGTGGGAACTGTAGATTTTTCCGGGATAAAAAGTAGCCTATGTTTTAAGTCAGGGTATAATCTATCTCCTTTCAAAATTTCAGCCAAATCGGTTTAGTAATTGCGGCGTGATTGAGTAACAAACATCCAAACATCCAAACATCTAAACATCCAAACATCCACACTTTCACATTTATGATATTAGTAGGATAGTAGGAGGATTAGTAGGATAGTAGGATTAGTAGGATTGGTATTGTGATTATGTGTGATAGCTTCTGCCCGCAGCTTCGCTCGCGTAAATTTCGGTTTTGAACAAATCCCGAGGGAATCGTTGATTCCCGGTTCCCGTTCCCGATCCCTTTTCCAACCTTTATACTTTCTATCAAGGAAGTTCGCTATAATAATCTACCTATAGTTGTAGATATAGACTTCGGGTTTTTCAAAATCCCATGGGAACTGTGCATTTTTTCCAGGATAAAAAGTAGCCTATGTGTTGCCAATGCATGCAACACAGCAAACTATTGCAATAATGTGTTATGTGAACGTGATTTACCTAAGAACAGTCAGCGCCCTCTATGGCGTTTTTGGAAGATTATATCTATTTTAGTCCCACAGGAATACTTTTCCGGGATAAAAAGTAGCCTATGTTTTAAGTCAGGGCATAAGCTATCTCCATTCAAAATTTCAGCCAAATCGGTTCAGTAGTTGCGGCGTGATTGAGTAACAAACATCCAAACATACAAACATACAAACATCTAAACATCCAAACATCCACACTTTCACATTTATAATATTATAGTAGGATTAGTAGGATAGTAGGAGGATTAGTAGGATTAGTAGGATAGTAGGATTAGTAGGATTGGTATTGTGATTATGTGTGATAGCTTCTGCCCGCAGCTTCGCTCGCGTAAATTTCGGTTTTGAACAAATCCCGAGGGAATCGTTGATTCCCGGTTCCCGTTCCCGATCCCTTTTCCAATTTTTATACTTTCTATCAAGGAAGTTCGCTATAATAATCTACCTATAGTTGTAGATATAGACTTCGGGTTTTTCAAAATCCCATGGGAACTGTGCATTTTTTCCAGGATAAAAAGTAGCCTATGTGTTGCCAATGCATGCAACACAGCAAACTATTGCAATAATGTGTTATGTGAACGTGATTTACCTAAGAACAGTCAGCGCCCTCTATGGCGTTTTTGGAAGATTATATCTATTTTAGTCCCACAGGAATACTTTTCCGGGATAAAAAGTAGCCTATGTTTTAAGTCAGGGCATAAGCTATCTCCATTCAAAATTTCAGCCAAATCGGTTCAGTAGTTGCGGCGTGATTGAGTAACAAACATCCAAACATCCAAACATACAAACATACAAACATCTGAACATCCAAACATCCACACTTTCACATTTATAATATTAGTAGGATTAGACTTTACACTTTGACGTAAGATTTTTTACACCTTTTTTACCTGTTATCCCCCAATGTAACCATGATCCCAACTTCATAGTCGCTGATCCTTGTTACCTGTGTTGGAGACATACACCGAGTACTTTCAGCTTTTATAAAATAACGAAGGTCTGGGCGTCGTGGGCTCTTTGACTATAATGAATAGTAGCAAATTAAACAAGTCCCTACGTTGGACTGGTTTTAACTGAGGCAATTTGATTATCGCCATTTTGGCTTTCTCTGATTGCTTAGAAAAATGAGAGTGAATGAGGGTATCCAGAACTGAATGTGAATTGTAATAAATTGTATTAAGAATCGTATTGTATTAAGAAGCAGCACAAGAATGAACTAATTTTTAATATAGCCATAGCCTGACCATATAGCCATAATGAACTGAATGAAAATGAATTTTAATATAGCCATAGCCATAGCGTACCTATCTGTACTTGTATAGCAGAGGTCATTGGGTCACGAGGTTGAAAACTTTTTTCAAACTTTTCGGGGTTAAAAGACGCATAATAAGCTTTTAGTTTTATGGAGCAGATGCCTATTAAATATTTACTACTACTATAATTCGACAACTTTAGAATTATTACCATAACTAGCTGACCCCCGCGACTTCGTTCACGTGTTTATAGGATTTATATAGGATCGGATCGGAGCCCATAATTATTTTATGTACCCAAACTAAATGTAGCCTAAGTTACTCCTTATAACATGATCTATCTGCCATTGAAAGTTCCGTCAAAATCGATCCAGCCGTTTCGGAAATTAGCTGGAACTAATAGACAGATTGACAAACAAAAATTTAAACGCACACCAGTTTAAAATAAGCCGTACGTTCAAAGATCAAGTTATTTGAACGCAATAAATGTCTGTCATTTCTGAACTAAAAAATCTATGACCTTGAAATATTTACGACACAATATATAAAGTACTACCTTTCTAACAAAAAAAAAATGAGTGAAATCGAACAACGCGTTAATGAATTACAGCTAAATACACGTTTTAACTTTCATCCCCTCTCCCAAGGGAACCGTGCTGAATTTCGGGATAAAAAGTATCCTATGTCCTACCTTGGAGTATAAACTCAAATCGTACCAAGTTTCATTCGAATCCATCCAGTAGTTTCGGCGTGATGCGCGGCCAAGATACAGACAGACAGACAGACAGACAGACAGACAGACAGACAGACAGACAGACAAAAATGAAAAAAATTGCAGTTTTGGCTTCAGTATCGATTATAGAGTGCCCTCCAATAAAAATTTTCAAAATATCTTCAATGTACAGAATTGGATCTGTTACAGTTTTATTATATTATAGAAGACTAGATGATGCCCACGGCTTCGCCCGTGTGGATTTAGGTTTTTAAAAATCCCGTGGGAACTTTTGATTTTCCAGAACAAAAAGTAGCTTATGTCAGATTATTGTTGAAAATTAATTAGAATTTTTTACAGATTATTAATTTCATAATGAAAATAGGTTAGAATGAACTGACATTTGATTCATTCAATGGCGCCGAACCGCCATCTTGAATTATTGGTATAAATACGGGCACTTCGAAGCCATGAATTCAGTCTCCTCCAGAGACTCAACCGACTATTAGATGCTTCAGCGTCTAGGTCGTGATATTTGATTGAGGGTTGCGATAGCAATCACACCCTAATCGAATAAATGCTGCCATTTTGGACTTGGCTGAGTGTAATTAAATTAATTAGTATAAAATAGATTTTGAAAAGAGATCTCAGTTAAACTAATCTGTGATTCGATATTAATTAAGTTTGTGCGGGTGATAAATAAAGATATTTTAATATCAGTTTGATTTAGTTTTAATATTGAACCTTATCCTGCTTCTGTAATGATGATGTTTACACTTATCTGTAGAAACACGTCCCCAAAACGGAAAAATCCCGTGGGATCCCCACGATTACGGAATACAATTCCTTACAGCATCAGGGTAGATGAGTTGGATATGTACCTACTCGAGTTCATTCAACGATAAAGTCTTTAATTGGTACCCCCAATATCAATTTAAATACCAGTTTCTAAAACCCATTAGTTTTGGGGATTAGGTCCCCTACAGCATCAGGATTGAGGAGTTGGAATCCAATTTTTTTATAGAACAGGGTCGCAATGTTTCTCTATCGATTAAAAAAAAAATTACGCAAATCGGTTCAGAAATCTCGGAGATATCGGTGTACATAGGTAGAAAAACACAACTCCTCCTTTTTTGAAAGTCGGTTAAAAAAGTAGCCTATGTTACTCCCTGGTTAATTCTCTACTTGTATGTGAAGGTCCCGTCAAAATCGGTTCAGCCGTTCCGAAGATTAGCCCGTTCAAACAGACAGACAGACAGACAGACAGACAGACAGACAGACAGACAGACAGACAAAAATTTTAAAAACGTGTGATTCGGTTATGGTTGCGTTCAAATAACCATATGAGCTTAATCATCATGATCAACCCATTACCGGCTCACTACAGAGCACGGGTCTCCTCTCAAAGTGAGAAGGGTTTTGGCCATAGTCTACCACGCTGGCCAAGCGGATTGGCAGACTTCACACACCTTTGAGAACGTTATGGAGAACTCTCAAGCATGCAGGTTTCCTCACGATGTTTTCCTTCACCGTTAAAGCAAGTGATATTTAAATACTTAAAACGCACATAACTCAGAAAAGTTAGAGGTGCGTGCCCGGGATCGAACCCACGACCTCCGATTAGAAGTCGGTTGTCCTAACCACTAGGCTATCACAGCTTTTATGAGGAGGAGAGCATATGAGCTTAATATGAGGTAGTTATTTCGATATTACAGACAGACACTTCAATTTTATTTATTAGTATAGATTAGCTTAAATAATTTACTTATTTCTCCTATACATATAGATACAGATGTTTACTTATCTTGAAAGGTATACGAGTAACTTCGAAGATTTTTTGTATTGTGAAATTTTTGAATCAGAATTCTGTGATTCATGAATTATTTGACCTTCCATTCGGACATCGTGCATTTTAAGTAAGTAGCAATGTTATTTTTTGTTTTGATTCAATGAAACTTTGGTTCATTAAAAAAATATCTTAACTATAAGGATTCAAAACTATGTAGGAAATTGTTTTAAATTCTTCAATAACTTTAAAAAAATATGTAATTCAGAGATGGTTCGGTTTAACACGCACAAACTTTTGATTATTATAATAATAATACCTTATCTAAAGCTGTACCTACCTACTATTTTCTTGATATATTATTATGAATTAATACATAGTTAGGTCAGTAACAATTGATTGATGAAAACTGCAATTTAGTTTGACTTTTACAGAGCTTGGTATCATTAGTTGTTTTTTGTCTTTTGTTTTTCATTGTCGACTTAGACACGATTTAGACTACATACCTATATACGAGTACATACAGTTTTCCTTTTTTTTCAGCTTTCATCGAAATTTTTTGACGATCTTTTTTCAGGTTTAATTTCTGAAGTATCTACCTAAGGACTTTTATTTTGATTGTTACAGGATTTGGCACGAATTTGAATTTTATTCAAAAAATTACTTTTACTCTAGTTTATTTTACACTAGCCGACCCCCGCGACTTCGTCCGCCTGGATATAGGTTTTATATAGGATCGGACTGGATCCCATAATCCTTTTTTGTACCTAACCTAAATGTAACCTAAGTTACTCCTTATAACATCACCTATCTGCCATTGAAAGTTCCATCAAAATTGATCCAGCTGTTTCGGTAATTAGCTGGAACAAATAGACAGATAGACAAACATAAATTTAAACGCACACCAGTTTAAAATAAGCCGTACGTTCAAAGATCCGGGGCCCAAGTTATTTGAACCCAATAAATGTCTGTCATTTCTGAACTAAAAAACCTATGACCTTGAAATACTTACGGAACAATACTTGAAGTATTACCTTTCTAACAAAAAAAATATGAGTGAAATCGAACAACGCGTTAATGAATTACAGCTAAATACGCGTTTTAACTTTCATCCCCTCTCCCAAGGGAACCGTGCTGAATTTCGGGATAAAAAGTATCCTATGTCCTACCTCGGAGTATAAACTCAAATCGTACCAAGTTTCATTCAAATCCATTCAGTAGTTTCGGCGTGATGCGCGGCCAAGATACAGACAGACAGACAGACAGACAGACAGACAGACAGACAGACAGACAGACAGACAAAAATGAAAAAAATTGCAGTTTTGGCTTCAGTATCGATTATAGAGTGCCGTCCAAAAGAAATTTTCAAAATATCTTCAATGTACAGAATTGGATCTGTTACAGTTTTATTATATTATAGATAGATAGATTGTATTTTAGAAAATTAAAAGAATTGATTTTTTGCATGAACATAGTTAAAGACATAGAGAGTGGCATACATTCTAAGTTCTAACCTGGGATTAGAAAGGATTCCCGCGCGGGATTTTCCTATCCAACCTAAACTAACTCCACGTGGACGAAGTCGCGAGAAAAAACTAGTTTCCCAATAAAATTTATGGCTAACATAATCACGTCAAAGTGCAAAATAAGAATTTCCATAATATACATACTTAAGGCAGGTAAATAATTAGAATTATCATAATATATCTACCTACCTAAGGTCTCACGTTAACTACGAGATTTATCTCATACGATAATCCAAACATCGAGCTATTAATTTACATTAACATTTCACAAGCGTAATTTAATTATAATTACAGCGATTAACTACGATGTGCAGTCGGGTAGATTTATTTCCAAATTTTATCAGTGTCCTTTACGCGCGGCCCGCGTACGTGCTAGCATCTTGATCTGAGCCCGGCAGAGTTATGCCCAGCTTGCACATTGCGACAACGTTACTAGATTTCAAACTATAGCCCAACTGGTATTGCTCTAAGTAATACCCCATATAGGGTTTTTGGATATATTCAAGAGAAAGACCCAAAGAATACATTTGGCCAATTTTTAAAACTATAGAATATTTTTCCTAGATTTACTAGGCTAAATGCACTGAGCGCGCAAAATGTTTATCACGCTGACTGACGGTCTTTCCCCCACCAGATGTGCAGCTGACGATTTTCTTTATTATTGTAAAAGTGTGGAAATTCTGCTGCATAAATTTCATAAGGTATAAAATAACTTTATTTGTCAAAATTTTAATGCACTTCATGCGCGTAGCGGACGTATAACCCACCCTCGGCGGTGCAGCTGACGATTGTTTCTGTATCAAAAATGATCGAAACAATGATTTAAGACCATTTTAAGAGCGCTTTTATTTTCAAGCACTTTCACATGCTCTCACTCTTAACTCCACCACTGATGCGGCAGCTGACGTTCGGAGCTGTGATGGGTTAGGTCTGAACTATTATTGTTAAAATTTCCAGTCGGTATAAAATGACTTTTTCAATTGGTCATCGACCTCCCGTAGTATAAAGGCTAAACCATACAGCGTAATTTAATTATTGTTTATTTAATTTGTTTTACCCAATTTGATTTTTGAAAAATTGTGTACCTACTGTTTATCCAATTTTGTTCACGGGCGCCTAGAAAACAGGCCGCGGGCTACCAGGCGCCCGCGAGCTACCGGTGGCACCACTGAACTAAAGTATCAGAGTATTTTTTGTTTTTCATCTAAAAGTTAGCCCTTGACTGCGATCTCACCTGATGGTAAGTGATGATGTAGTCTAAAGTGGAAGCGGGGTAGCTTGGAAGAGGTATGGCAATTTTGTTTATTAAACCCATACACCCCAGACCGGTTTCTACGCGACATCGTACCGGAACGCTAAAATTCTAGGCAGCGTGGTATCGGTAGGGTGGTAATTAGCCACGCTAGAAGCACCAGACCAGACCAGAGACAATTTAGAAATTATTAGACAATATAGACAACAACATAGAAAACAATATAGACAATTTAGTAAAATCCTAAATTGCTAAGTACTGCCGAAAATCTAACCCAGGACCTTTTACATTCAGTACTACCGATTTTTAACCCCCGACGCAAAAACGACGGGGTGTTATAAGTTTTACGTGTGTGTGTGTGTGTGTGTGTGTGTGTCTGTTCCCCTGTAGAGCTCAAACGAGTGAACCAATTTGAATGCGATATTTTTCGTTTGAAAGGTGAATTAGTCGAGAGTGTTGTTAGCTATGTTTGATGAAAATCGATCCAAGATGGTCGCCGCTACAAAATGGCGGATTACATATTTTATCACAACTGCCTCAATATGGGTATCAAATGAAAGGGCTTGACTAGTAGAATAGCACTATGTAAATCCAAGATGGCTGCCACCACAAAATGGCGAAGGTCGGGGGTTTTTTAAATTTTTAATTTATACTTGTTATTATGCACCGCTTGGGATGCTGGCTGTAGATGTATGGACGAACTGAATATCATCAAGCTTTTAACTCAACTTAAAATTAGCCAGTTTAGGTTTATAATTTTACTATGAAGTTATTTTGTTTCGATACTTGAATTTGATCAACATTGTCGCAATGTGCAAACTCGGCATAACCCTTACGGGTCAACAAATAATATCGCAAGTTCACTACAATAATATCTAACTACTGGCAATAATACCTACTCGTAGAAAATTGTAGCTATTTTGTATCTGCACGCGCATTTTGTCTTGCTTCAAAGTATACCTATGGAACTTTTCCCAGGAGTTTTATACAAAACCTAAATCACTAATAGGTACATTGATTTTCCGATCGTACATACCTAGCTGCTTGTATTGAACTTTGAAACATCGCCCACGCTGGCATTTACTGCCCATGAATAACTGGATAGCTTCAACTTTTACATCACCCTTATGCCTCCTTAAATAAAGTTAATTTAAGAGAAAAATGTTTCTAAATGGAAATACTGCATAGAGATTTGCTGACGCTTTCCAAAATCTGGCTGTATATTTTTTATTGCAAGATCGACTATCGTTTGACGACAATCATGCCTAATGATAAAGTTTGGGTTGGAGCACACTTGCCTAGAAGATGCCTATTCACTATGCCTTGAAGGTGTCTACTCAAGTTATACCTACTATATAAAATTATTTTTATTTTATAATATACTAGCTGATGCCTGCGACTTGGTCCGCGTGGATTTAAGTTTTTTCAATCCCTTGGGAACTGTATGATTTTCCAGCATAAAAGTAGCCAAGCCCTTCTCCAATGTTTAGGTCACGGTCCTTCCTTCTCTAGGTCAAGGTCTGTACAAAATTACATCTAAATTGGTTCAAACTCACTTTCGCATTTATTAACATGTCGCAGTAACATTTATTTGTATAGTTACAATATATTGTACTAGATGATGCCCGCGACTTCATCCGCGTGGATTTAGGTTTTTTAAACTCCTGTGAGAACTATTTGCTTTTTCGCGATAAAAGTTGCCGATGCCAATTTTGGCAAGCTACGTCTGTACCAAATTTCGTATAAATCGGTTAAAAGGACGAACCTTTAACAATCCCGTGGAAACCCTTTAATATTTCGGGATAAAAAGAAGCCTATGTCCGTCCCCGGGATGTAAGCTAACTCTGTACCTTTCATCAAAATCGATTAAACTGTTCGGCCGTGAAAAGCTAGCAGACAGGCAGACAGGCACACTTTCGCGTTTTTTATATTAAGTAAGTAGTATAACTATGGATTGATGATTTTTTTATGAAATATGAGAACATTTTGTATGAAATAAGACTTGTACGCATCTCAAAAAGGGAGATGTTTGGCGGCTCTGCGTCGCCAGGTTACGTGCACGATTACCTAATAACAACAATGCGTCAATACATTTTGCGAAACTTATCGAGAATTGAGATTATGAGCAGAATTCTCACCTTGAAGGCTGGTTTCTGGCATTCCAACAAAAAAATATCTTTATTTATTACAGAGGTTTTTCGTCCGAGTGGGACAATTATTTATTCTTCTGTTGCATCATTTTCTAAATTAGTACTTGTCATGTTTCGTATCATATTATTATTTATTTAATTAATTAATTTTCGAGTTCCGTACCTCATTATGGAAACACCGGAACCCTTACGGGATTTTTTCTAACCACGGGTTGTGCACTTTTTTCTTAGGAATAGCTTGAGGTAACAAGCTGATATTGAATACTAAAGTCTTAATAGCGCTGTAAAAATAAGGTTTAATCCAATAAAAATATTTCACTCACAGATTGATCATCAAAGTCTGAGAGGGTCACTAGGAAGACCTACATTATTGAAAGGCATGAAAGGCTTGAAAGGCATGAAAAGCATGAAAGGCATGACACAAATTGTATTCGAATCTCAATACTCTCAGATCCCGTTTTTTTATACAATATGTAAAACATGTTACGGCACGGAACCTTGTAAGGATGCGAGTCCTACTCACACTTGACCGTGTTGCTTATATTGCTAAATAAGTAGTGCAAAAGTACTAAGTTATTAACTCTTTCTATTTTAAAATATTAAAAAGTATTCACACCAAATCTCACGTTAGGAAACATGAGTAGGTAGTTACTTAAATTTCGATACAAAAGTTTACACGCCTTTTTTCTTCTTAGGTGTTAAATTTACTGTAAAGTCCCATTCCATTGGTAAATGCCAATATTTTGTATGGATAATAAATAATTTAATAATTAGCAGGTTTCTAGGTGATCAGTTTAAAAGTTGTACGATGTAGCGATGTGCTTATTGTAATTAAACGCATGCCTTTATGTTTAACCGAAGGCAGATGGTCATGACTAGTGTCTGCACTAATAAATGCAAATTATAATCACTGACTTACATTACTGATAGTCAATACTGACTAACGTGTAAGTTATTCTACATTAGCTTATTATGCCCGCCACATCATTCGCGTGGATTTAGGTTTTTAAAAATCCCTTGGGAACTGTATAATTTTCCGGGATAAAAATGTAGCCTATGTCTTTTTTCATGGTATAATCTATCTCTGTTCCAAGTTTCATCAAAATATGTTCAGCGGCTTAGGCGTTAAAGCGTAACATATAGAGAGACAAAGTTACTTTCGCATTTATAATATTACTAGCGGACCCGGCAGACGTCATCCTGCCCGCTATTAGCGCCACCTACCGGGTCCAATTTTACTACTTACAAACCTTCCTTTTGAATTACTCTACTCCTTTTAAAATCCGTTGCGTAGTTTTAAAGATTTAAGCATACATAGGGACATAGGGACAGAGAAAGCGACTTTGTTTTTAACCCCCGACGCAAAAACGACGGGGTGTTATAAGTTTGACGTGTCTGTGTGTGTGTGTGTGTGTGTGTGTCTGTCTGTTCCCCTGTGGCGCTCAAACGGGTGGACCGATTTGAATGCGGTTTTTTTTGTTTGAAAGGTGAATTAGTCGAGAGTGTTTTTAGCTATGTGTGATGAAAATCGGTCCAAGATGGCCGCCGCTACAAAAAGGCGAATAACATATTTTTTCACAACTCCCTTAATATGGGTATCAAATGAAAGGGCTTGACTAGTAGAATAGCACTATTGCAAATCCAAGATGGCCGCCGTCACAAAATGGCGAATGTCGGGGGTTTTTTAAATTTTCAATTTATACTTGTATACTATGTACTTAGTGATGATAAATAATATGTAATATAGAAAATATGGATATATATGGATTAAAGTAGGATACTGTCATTTAACTAACTTTTCTTTTGTACACAATCTCATTAATAAATTTATATAACAGGTCTAAATTCTAGTACCCTTAGACAGCATTTTAAAAGAAATAGATTTGAGTATAGTTTAGAGTTTGCATACAACAGAATTTACTACGTATATATACCACGTCTTATATAAACAAGGTTTGTAAAAGGTCTAGAAACTCTGAATGTTCCTTGATTTCATTTGATGAGTTTCGAACTTTCGAAACTATAAAAGCAATTGATGAGTGAAAATATTTCCAAATAGCGTCTGACAACTGATGCTGCAGTTGACAAACTGCGTTAAAACAATTTTTAACCGAAATAAGAAATTACGAGGGTATGAAATAACCAATTAATCGAAAGCACTTTGAAGATGTTTCCACAGGCGCGTGTGTTGAAACAGAGGTCATTAAGAAAAGGTTAACGGCCAATACTGATTGTTTTATATCGGTAATTTTTAAGAGTTGTGTAAAATTTTTCGTTGCAGCCTCAATCACTATGTGGTTAAATGACGACGCCTAAACTGAAAATCTCTAACAAATCAACACAAACAGAAAGTCAGTGTATGTATCACTACATAGTATAAAACAAAGTCGATTTCTCCGTCCCTATATCCCTATGTCCCTATGTCCCTTTGTATGCTTAAATCTTTAAAACTACGCAACGGATTTTGATGCGGTTTTTTTTAATAGATAGAGTGGTTCAAGAGGAAGGTTTATATGTATAATAATATCCATTAAATAGTGGAGAAATACTGTTATTTTTGAGGTTTCTAATGTGATGTCGTTAATAATTACATTTTTTCCGCTTACATTGCAAACGCAGGCTGAACCCTACGAGATTTATCAAAATAATGTACTAAGTATTGTACACATTGAAAAGCTCTACAGAAAAGTCCGCGATGGTATATGTCTATCTCTTATGGATATCCCACAATAACATTTTTTTGTCATTTACTTTTTACGACAAATAATGGCTAATTTTCGAAGCGATTTCAACCAATACAGCATTAATCCTTATCTAATTAAATACCTTAAATACATTGTTGATTTAATATAAATCCATATGGCCCTTTACAGCATATGATTTAAATGAATACTTTCGAAGATATTACAGATTTAAAAATTGCGGCGGCGGGAGCGTGCCTATAAGCGCGTCGGTGGCCGCGGTTCTCCCTATATAGCCCAGTGTCGATAATTTTTGAAACCAAAAAAAAATCACAGTACGTAGGATGAAACCCATTGGAAAAGGAGGAGAATATTATAAAAATACAAGGAAAAATAATTTACGGGCGATCTGAGCTTGGGAAAAAAGGGGGGGAGTTTTAAGGGTAAAAAACGGTTTATCTCGATTTCCGGCAAAACTAGAAGTCCTATGGAAAAAAATCAAATAGCAAAGTTGTAGGTAATAAAAAGATCTCCCAATAAAATAATAAATAATATAAAATAATAAAAAGATGTCCCAAATACACTGTAATTTATTTGATTTGAAATATTTTGTTTTTCTCCTTATTTTTGACTTAATATCGACTTAATTCTGACAGCTATCATTGTCATTTACAGATGAGTTATTTATATGGAGAACAGGGTTAACATCTACGAAGTACGATTTTACCCCAAACTACTTTAATTCCCTGTCAACATATAAAGCTCTAAGCCGCTTAATAATATTAATTGTTTCGCCCTAAAATAGAAATTGCTAAGAATGGAAACTAGAAAGTGCACACTAACAGCAATAGAAAACAAAAGAAGCACATTGAAAAAATTTATTCAAAAATGGAAGTCGAATGACATTAACACCATGAAGTGTCTGTCAGGCATTTGTCATCAGTTGATTTGTATTTGCATAAGTTATGAATTTTTTATCTTTTTTATGGGAATTGTTTTATCTCTGGTTATCTAACATTATGAAACGTCAGAATTCCACGGAATTAGTAATTCGGGTATATGGTGAGATATAGTAAGTTCATTGTGGAAAATATCGTAAAAAGTCAAGCCGCCTGGGAGCTTTCATGGAAAACGCTGCCTATTTCCTGAGCGGGTAGTACCTACGCATAATATGCTCTACTACCCGTGCGAAGCCGGGGCGGGTCGCTAGTTAAGTAATATATTGATGCATAATTATATGCATCTATACATAGTATAAAACAAAGTCGCTCCCGCTGTTTATTAACTTATATCTTTTAAACTACGCAACGGATTTTAATGGGGTTTTCAGCAATAGATAGAGTAATTCATAAGGAAGGTTTATAAGTAGAGAAAAGCCGAGAAATTCAAAGATTTATAATGTGATGTCGTAACAAACATCTTTTTGTGCGCTTACATTGCAAATGCAATTTAAACCTTACGAGATAGATCAAATGAATGTACGGAATTGTATATATTTAGTAGCGGGTAATTATACTACCGAAGCTGCGAAGCTCAAGCCGGGTCGCGTTAATATAAGATTAACAGCTATAATATGTACGGCATATTATTGCAGTAACAAGTAAACAATGGGTAGTTAGTTATCTATACTAATAAATAAAATTGAAGTGTCTGTCTGTAATATCGAAATAACTACCTCATATTAAGCTCTTATGGTTATTTGAACGGTACCATAACCGAATCACACGTTTTTAAAATTTTTGTCTGTCTGTCTGTCTGTCTGTTTGAACGGGCTAATCTTCGGAACGGCTGAACCGATTTTGACGAGACTTTCACATACAAGTAGAGAATTAACCAGGGAGTAACATAGGCTACTTTTTTAACCGACTTTCAAAAAAGGAGGAGTTGTGTTTTTCTACCTATGTAAGTACACCGATATCTCCGAGATTTCTGAACCGATTTGCGTAATTTTTTTTTAATCGATAGAGAAACATAGCGACACTGTCCTACAAAAAACTTGGATTGCAACTCCTCAATCCTGATGCTGTAGGGGAACTGATCCCCAAAATTAATGGGATTTAGGAACTGTCGGTTATTTAAATTGATATTGGGGGTACTAATTAAAGACTTTATCGTTGAATGAACTCGAGTAGGTACATATTCAACTCCTCAACCCTGATGCTGTAAGGAATTGCATTCCGAAATCGTGGGGATCACACGGAATTTTTCCTTTTTGGTGACGGGTTACTACAGATAGGCTACTTTTTGTTCTGAAAAATCAAAAGTTCCCCCGGGATTTTTAAAAACCTAAATCCACACGGGCGAAGCCGTGGGCATCATCTAGTAAGTAAATAATTTCAACGTTTGTACCTAGTACTGCACATCTCGTATTACGCGACACAAGATGAGCCTGTCTTAGTCGGCCGGTTGAAGGCTGGTGAAAGGTCACAGTCTCTTGAATGACAGTCTTTTGCGTCTAACGCCATATTTCGAACAGTTATCTAACTTAAACACAAAACGCCTTACTTAATAAATGTTCGTAAAACGAGTAAGTTATCAGCATTTTAGCGCTGATTAACCCCTGAGTATAGGTATGGTATGGGTATCATATGAAAGGGCTTGAGTAGTAAAATAGCACTATGCAAATCCAAGATGGCCGCCGCCACAAAATGGCAAACGTCGGGGGTTTTCTAAATATGTAATTTACCTATACTTATAGATTATCATTAATTTGATATCCGAAAGAACATATCTATACAAACCATAGTAAAAATCATAGAACGAGAATTACCGAAGTGTTTTAACTAAAATGTAACATTACATTTTACGAATAACCTGTACTAATTATTAGTGAAAGAAAAAAATTCCCACTCTAGTATTTTTAACACAGTAAACGTTTGCTAATTTAAAAGAATAATAATTTGAAGTGTGTTTCAGTAATGACCAGTTCAAACTATACCTCAGTAACCTCTGCTTGTGTTCTGGCCTAGATTTCACACAAGGCGGAAAACGATCCTTGCTGTAGTGTACTAATGAGAGTAATTATGTGACGCAGGATTACAACATTTTGCTGCCCAGGATTAGCATAATACGAGACGTTATGCCAGAATTTTTGCGAGATGGGCACTGAGCAGGTTTTCTCATAATGTTCTCCTTGATTGAGGAGAAAGTTACACGACTCGCATGTTGCAGGATTACAGTTATTATAAGTATATTGAGAAGATTAAAAAAAAAACAAATGTCGCTGATTCGGTCTAATTCTAAATTTACTTGAGAAGTCTAAAATTATCGCTATCTTTTTTTAGACCTGTCAATTTAGTTCAGAGTGTGTGCGCAGTCAAATTAGCAGCAGTCTCATCAATAAGTCTTCAAAGATCTTGTACAATGTTACCCGGCTTATAATTCGAACTAATCATAGTAATTCAGAAATGTATATAAAAAATATGTAGTAGGTATTGTATTAGGAAATAAGGATTTAAAATAAATACCTTATTGATCCATGCAATATATCCATCCATGAATTGTGGGTATCAGCTAGTAAATAATACCAAATTTACATATTATCTACGACAGAATTTAACAGAAACGACCTGTTCTATTTTAGGACTAGCTGACTCCCGCGACTTCGTTCGCGTGTTTATAGGTTTTATATAGGGTCGGATCGGATCCCATAATTCTTTTATGTACCTAAACTAAATGTAGCCTAAGTTATTCCTTATAACATCACCTATCTGCCATTGAAAGTTTCGTTAAAATCGATCCAGCCATTTTGGAGATTAGCTGGAACAAATAGACAGACCAAAAAACATAAGTTTAAACGCACACCAGTTTAAAATAAGCCGTACGTTCAAAGATCCGGGTCCCAAGTTATTTGAACCCAATACTGAGGGTTGTAATGTCTGTCATTTCGAAACTAAAAAACCTATGACCTTGAAATATTTACGGGGTAATATATAAAGTACTACCTTTCTAACAAAAAAATAATGAGTGAAATCGAACAACGCGTTAGTGAATTACAGCTAAATACACGTTTTAACTTTCATCCCCTCTCCCAAGGGAACCATGCTGAATTTCGGGATAAAAAGTATCCTATGTCCTACCTCGGAGTATAAACTCAAATCGTACCAAGTTTCATTCGAATCCATTCAGTAGTTTCGGCGTGATGCGCGGCCAAGATACAGACAGACAGACAGACAGACAGACAGACAGACAGACAGACAGACAGACAGACAGACAAAAATGAAACAAATTGCAGTTTTGGCTTCAGTATCGATTATAGAGTGCCCTCCAATAAAAAATTTCAAAATATCTTCAATGTACAGAATTGGATCTGTTACAGTTTTATTATATTATTTTAGGATAACACCCAAGGAGAAACGTGTTCGAATTTCCAAGAGGTTCTCCAATGTTATACCTATAATTGCATTTTCTAGGCAAGCGCACTCCAACACACTCGTCACGATTAGGCATGATTGTTGTCATGCGCTAACTTTTTTTTACAAAAGAAAAATCTCAATTTTTTTTTTCATTAACACCTATTTTAATAATTTTGTTTCATTGTTTGCAGCAATAAATTATTGTCGTTCCAAGTTGATAATAATAATTATTATTAAAAAGGCCGTAAAATTATAATTTTACGGCCTTTTTATGGTGATACTTACTCAAACCGGAATTAGATTCTTGTGTCAGCATCTTGAGAATTCAAGGTCTCCGAGAAATCAGACACGTTTGTCGCCTGTTTATACATAATTCGATGATAATATTATTATATAATAATAATATTATAATAATAATAATATTTCGCATACACGTGACTGCAGTTAAAGCTATTATTAGTATTTATGAATTCAATGTGACTATAATATTATGTATAACTTCTTACTTTGCTGACTTAGTGACCCAAAAAGATCTCGGTACCACGAGTTCTGGTCAGAATATCTCTATGGTATCGAATGAGGAGATGCGCGGGAGAACCAAGAGTTACCAACATAACTACAAGAAATAAGGCTACAAAAAATGAAAGAAAAAAATTAGAATGCCAATAATTATTGTTGGCCTTAACATCGAGTTACTGCTGTGTAGGTATATTGGATTGCGCTAGTGTGTAGGCTCTTTTTTACGTCACACAATGTCTTCTGATGAATATGCATGCCATCTAGCCCTTTAGCGTCCCATAGCTGGGCACAAACCTCCTTTCTTATCTTCTCCTAGGAAAGATTTTAGAGGTCATCCACACTTCTCCAATGAGGGTTGCCGAGCTTTAACTATTGTTTTTTTTTAACTGTAGAAAAAAGGCTATTGTCACACGATAGTGATAATAACTGTCTACGTATGCCAGATGAGAACATATAAAGCTATCTAGTTTCAAATTAAAAGTCTGAGCAAAGTCAAATTATGCTCTACTGCAGATTTCAGCCATAATCTTAGCTATATGGCAGAGAGGGATTTAAAACTGTGGCGCACTAAAATGGCCTCCAAGAATAAAACAATAGAGAAAATATAATATTGTTCCGTACGAACACACCCGCGGCGTGCGGTATGTACACCTGTTCAGTAAAACAATAAACCTTTTTGAGATTTATCTTAATATCCGTTCCATTACGGTTCAGCTGCTGCGGGCGGCGCCGTGAAGGATTGCGACACGTTGTTCGTGATTGTCGATTGTGTGCGTATCCTCTTTGATTAGTAGATTCTGCACATTATAATGAGCCATATCAAAGTACCAAGAAATCAGAGTTAAAAGCAGGCCAGTAGATTCACTCCAAGAAGTCCTCGGCAACCTGGGCGGCCTGCTAGGCATCTGGAGCGACCTCGGATGGCTGGAGTGAAGACTTCAACGCAAGAGGCACATTACGCACAACAGACCTGTATGGTTTACGTGCGGACACCTGCCCAGAATGAAGATGAAGATGAAGATGAAGGCCAGTAGATTTTGTGAATAAATACTCATCGTAGTCTAATGTAAATACTAATAACAATAAACAGCACTTCACATATTATTATTCTAATCAAGAGTGACACAGTTTTGTTGATTAAAAACAAAGGACAAATTAATAATATGAATATTCAAAAAAAATCGAATGAAAATTGGTGTCAATGTGAGGTCAATTTGTCAAGGACATTCAGACGTCTGGAATTTATTGCATAAGAACAAAGCAATATACTAAAGAAGATGCCTTTGATGTAAGACTATTTTTAACGGCTACTGAAGGCAGAAGGATATAGTGATTGGCAGTTGCTATGTGTGTGATTGATCCCTTAGGGATATTCCGAGCATAGCTACTGTCTATTGGTATTAAGGCCTAGGCCGCACTGCGAAATTTATTCGCGCGCGGTTTATATTCCGCATTTTAATATATTTTTCTCGCGAATTTTAAATCACATGTGCGTGCAGCTTCATACATTCCCATATGTTACAGAATTTTGCGAAAAAATTCGCGGGAATAAATTTCGCAGTGCGGCCTAGGCCTTAGATCTTTTTTATTCACTTAAACCAGCAAGAAAAATATCTATGTACATATATTTAGCGTGGATTTATAATAGGTATTTAGTCATATTTTATCTTTTTTTTTAAAGAAAAGCGTAGCAATACGTTTGTCACAGACTTCGCTTCATCCCGAAGTAAAAAATCACAAAAAACAAATCTAAACGTAAGCACATACAACGTAGTTAGAACGAAAATTAATGCGACCATCCGGTCTACTTACTCACTAGCTATGATCGACAAAGATAACCATGGTGGTCTTACTCTATAGAACTTGGCAACAAACTCTATAGAAGTGGCTTACATACAATGACGATTTTTTTTTTATCATTTTAGATTTTGGTTCACGATAAGGAGATTATAGTTTAATGAAGGTTGTTTTTATGAAATACTAGCTTTTGCCCGCGGCTTCGCCCGCGTGAATTCCGAATTTTCACAAATCCTGAGGGAATCGTGGATTTCTGGTTCCCGTTTGTTTGCTATAGTAATCTACCTATAGCTGTAGCTATAGATTTCTGTTTTTTTTATCTCGCGGTAACTGCGGATTTTTTCAGGATAAAAAGTAGCCTATTAGTAATAGTGGTAAGTATTAGTAGTAGCCTAGTTTTAAGTCAGGGCATAATTTATCTCCATTCAAACTTTCAGCCAAATCGGTTCAGTAGTTGCAACGTTATAGAGTAACAAACATCCAAACATCCACAAATCCAAACATCCTACAGTACAACAAAACATCATCTATTTACAATTTTACACGGAATAATCTATACATATAATAATCTTCTATACATATAATAAAATCGTAGAATTGCCGTGTCTGTACATTGAAGATTTTTGCAAAATAATAACTGGGGGATGTTAGGGATAAGTAATAGAACGTAAAAAAGCTATTTTTGAAATTTTTGTCTGTTTGTCTGTTTATCTGTTTGTCTGTTTATCTGTTTGTCTGTTTGTCTGTATGTTTGTGCGCGCATCACGAAAAAACTACTGAATGGATTGAAATGAAACTCGGCGTGATTTAAGTTCATACTATGGAGTAACATATAGGATACCTTTTATCCCGAAATTCAGCACGGTTCCCTTGGGAGAGGGGATGAAAGGCAAAATGTGTACTTAGCTGTAATTCGTTAACGGGTGGTCCGATTTCATTCATTCTTTTTTTGTTAGAAAGTAGATACTTTAAAGACTACTGGCTAATCTCCGAAAAGCTGGACCGATTTTGATGGGACTTTCACTGGCGGATGTTTACATTTTGATGTACCTAAACATCCGCCAGTGAACTTTTTACAGTTTTTAGCAAGGTATAAAGGAGCTTAGGAAAAACAAAATGATTCCTACGGGATTATTAAAATCAATATCCACGCGAACGAAGTCGCGGGTATCCGCTCGTTAAGAATATTAAATAAAAATAAAAACACTTTAAAAACAATATTTTAAAATAATATACAATTGCCGTGTTTGATTTGAGTATTTTAAAATAAAAAGTAATTCCTAGAATTGCCGCTTGCAGCCGCTACTCTTCTCTTTTTCTCGATTCGAGTTATGTCATCCTCCATTTTTGTTCTTTTTTGCCGTAAATTATTGGATCGTTTGTTAATTTGTTTTATTATTTAAATACTACTTATTCATATTCTAATTCGAGCATCTTTTTTATTTCCACACAAACATTCAAACCAATGAATAAGATAAGATCATTCATCATCAAACTGAAGTCTGTTTCTATGCGTAAGTGGTAGAATCGAAGTTCAAACATTACATGAGCACTGTGGGTAGAAGCATGGCTGTCGACTTCCCTTGAATCCACAAACCAGTAAGCCTCTTGAATCGCAATTCGCAGGCCATGTTATGTCTTAAGTCTTAACTTCAAAGATGTTGTATTCTCTCTCTATCTTAACTTCTATTTGGGTCTGAGCACAAACAATATAGGTTAATACTTAGGTATACATATATGACGTTCAAATATTAATTCATGGGCGCCATAGACGTTGACTACTATTGCTGGCTCGATTGGCAGGCTTTACCTTTAGGCTAAATAAGCGTCAACTATTGGGTCACTAGACGTGTTCCTTGATTTCTGAGATACAGAAGGTATGTTCGTATCTGCCGCAAAACGCATTAAATTTTCTTTTTCACCATAAAACATATAGAGGTAACTACTCTGTCATTCGCAACATTCCATGCTATATTGAGGTAGTTACTATTGTTAACGTATGTCTCCAATTCAACATTTAACAAAAACAAACTATTCGGATGGTATTTAACAAACATAAGAACAATGATGGATTCCAACATTGTAGTTTTTGCACTCAACAATAGGAACCATTATATGTATGGTATTATTATATTTAGCTTCAGGTATTCGTAATCATTACGGTTCTCCTTACAAGTTATGATGTATTCCAATCATATTATGCGCGAACAATAATGCTCAAAACTAAAAGCAATACACATAAAATGTTTTGTTTATTGTAGAGGTCATCTTTAAATAATATTTAATTTGGTACAAAACTGTACTATGTTTAACTCTATACGGCAAAAAACTGCATACATATTTGCTTCGCTTGGAAGGATTGTCTATCTATGCACTGTATGATTAATGTAATAGATGGAATAACATACAATAATAATGATAATTACTAGAAATTATTCAATAATTATGAGATTAACTACTTTGCGTTACCTACACAGTTCACGTCAAGAAAAAATGTTAACTTGTTTGTTATGAGACCCCGTTGATGTCTTTTGTATGAAAAACAACATAGATAAGAATCTAAAGAGTTTCCACATCTACGTATCCATATTAGATAGACTATCAAAAGGTATACAAAATAATTTGTATTTTTTTTAGGAATGCAGAGAATATATTTTGATTCATTACTAAAACAACATTACTTATCTTAAAATAAAAACTATGCCAAATCTTGCAAAATAGCCGCGACGGTAGAAGTATTTCCATAGCTAACGAGCTGCAATTAATTACTTTAAACATATTATAAAATATTATAACGGAGTGATGATTTATTAACATAGTAATGAATGCATAGAACATTCATAAAAATTAAACCTACCAATTAAAATTGACCCCAACGCGTTAATTGTATAGGTTAATAGTCAAATACAAAGATTTATTTCAAAGTAAGTATAATTGTACCTACGTTGTACATTTTTCATATGTCAATCAATTTTTAACCCCCGACGAAAAAACGACGGGGTGTTATAAGTTTGACGTGTCTGTGTGTGTGTGTGTGTGTGTCTGTCTGTTCCCCTGTGGCGCTCAAACGGGTGGACCGATTTGAATGCGGGTTTTTTTTTTTTGTTTGAAAGGTGAATTAGTCGAGAGTGTTGTTAGCTATGTTTGATGAAAATCGATCCAAAATGGCCGCCGCTACAAAATAGCGGATTACATTTTTTTTCACAACTCCCTTAATATGGGTATCAAATGAAAGAGCTTGACTAGTAGAATAGCACTATGCAAATCCAAAATGGCCGCCGCCACAAAATGGCGAATGTCGGGGGTTTTTTAAATTTTTAATTTATACTTGTATAAGTAGAAAAGGTGAAGAATAATCTATTTAATCTGAATGATAAAAAAAGCTGGACTTTTTACTACACCAGTATCGTCTAAGTACATTTGTTCAATAGGTA
Source organism: Melanargia galathea (assembly GCA_920104075.1). Classification (NCBI taxonomy): domain Eukaryota; kingdom Metazoa; phylum Arthropoda; class Insecta; order Lepidoptera; family Nymphalidae; genus Melanargia; species Melanargia galathea. The sequence continues at coordinate 1,385,022 of OV049865.1, forward strand.
CCATTAAAATGGTAATAAAATTAAATGGTAATATTGAAGGTGTGGAATAAATGCAATGCAATGTAGGTATTCATCTCATACGCAATGAGTCACAAGATGACCATTTCGCCATTTCTCAACGATACATGCAGCGATGTCTTGTCCGTAACTCCGTAGGTAGGTAAGCGGTAGGCCTTGCGCGTGGAAATACATCATTTTCTCATCATTCTCTCATTAAATTACAAAATACCTACTGGACTGTAGATAAAATTTACCTTATTTAAATTGAAGGATCAACCACTTAGAAACTGTTCATGCTAATTGCGATGCGACCCACTAGCATGCGTGCTAAAGTGTGTCTGTCTGTTTGTCTGTCTGTTACTATCCCCTCTGGTGAAGAATGGGATGGAGGTACGGAACCTTGGCGAAGTGAATTGAAAATGACAGTTCTAGAACGAAATAAGGTTAGAAAAAATATTAATTTTTTTTTTTTTTTTGTATTTTATTGTATACTTTCTAACCCGCAAAAACAAAGGTTTTCTAAGGAATTAATAAAAAAAAAACTACTTATTTGAAATTGCGGCCGAAAGCTATCTAAATTGTAAAATTCTTTAATGGATTGAATATTTACAAATCCATTCGGGTGTTTTTGTAATTATTTAAATTTAATGTTTATGATCACGACATCTAATTGAAATTTTATTATAATTGTGTGATGCGTGTAAAAGGGCATTCGATGTTGCAATTGACAGCATCAATTTAAATTAAAGTTACTTTTGCTTTTACTACGGGAGCTCGATGACCAATTGAAAAAGTCATTTTATACCGACTGGAAATTTTAACAACAATAGTTTAGACCGAACCCATCACAGCTCCGAACGTCAGCTGCCGCACCAGTGGTGGAGTTAAGAGTGAGAGCATGTGAAAGTGCTTGAAAATCAAAGCGCTCCGAGTGATTTTATCCCGGACAAAAATGGTCTTAAATCATTGTTCCGATCATTTTTGATACAGAAACAATCGTCAGCTGCGGCGCCGAGGGTGGGTTATACGTCCGCTACGCGCATGAAGTGCATTAAAATTTTGGCAAATAAAGTTATTTTATACCTTATGAAATTTATGCAGCAGAATTTTCACACTTTTGAAATAATAAAGAAAATCGTCAGCTGCACTTCTGGTGGGGGAAAGACCGTCAGTCAGCGTGATAAACATTTTGCGTGCTCAGTACATTTAGCCTAGTAAATCTAGGAAAAATATCCTATAGTTTTAAAAATTGGCCAAATGTATTCTTTGGGCCTTCCTCTTGAATATATCCAAAAACCCCATATGGGGGATGCATAACCAGCCGCCATTTTTAATTTTGTCCTTTTTTTCGGTTTTTTTCTCGTATCACGAAAATCTCTACGAATAGCATCATAATTACTTCTGACAAAAGTTTTAACATACAATTTGCCACAAATGTAGTCTCTTGCAGTTTTACTCTAAGTTTATTACTTTAGGAGCTATAGGGTATTTTAGGTCCCTTTTTCGTTTTTTTTGCTCATATCTCGAAAGTCTCTACGAAAAGCATTATAATTACTTATGATAAAAGTTTTTACATAAAATTTTCTACAAATTTGGTTCCATGCATTTTTACTCTAAGTTTATTATTTTAAGAGCTATAGGATGTTTAAGTTAATATTTGAGGTCATTTTTTTAGTTTTTTGCTCATATCTCGAAAATCTCTACGAATAGCATTATAATTACTCCTGTAAAAAGTTTTAACATAAAATTTTGTACAAATTTGGTCATGGTAATTTTTACGCTAAGTTTACTACTTTAGGAGTTATAGGGTGTTTAAGTTTATATTTGAGGTCCCTTTTTCAGTTTTTTGCTCATATCTCGAAAATCTCTACGAATACCAATAAAATTACTTCTGACAAAAGTTTTTACATAAAATTTTCTACAAATTTGGTCCTATTTAATTTACGCTGAGCTTATTACTTTAGGAGCTACAGAGTGTTAAAATTAACAGAGAGATAAACTAGTATAGATTAAACCCCTGACATTCGTTATTTTGTGGCGGCGGCTATCTTGGACCAATTTTCATCAAACATAGCTAAGAACACTTCCGACTAATTCACCTTTAATACAAAAAAAACCGCAATGCGGTTTTTTTGTTTGAAATGCGTAAAAATTAACAGGACAAAATTTGTAGAAAATTTTATACTAAAACTTTTGTCAGAAGTAATTTTATAGGTATTCGTAGAGATTTTCGAGATATGAGCAAAAAACTGAAAAAGGGACCTCAAATATAAACTTAAACACCCTATAACTCCTAAAGTAGTAAGCTTAGCGTAAAAATTACCATGACCAAATTTGTACAAAATTTTATGTTAAAACTTTTTACAGGAGTAATTATAATGCTATTCGTAGAGATTTTCGAGATATGAGCAAAAAATTAAAAAAAGGACCTCAAATATTAACTTAAACATCCTATAGCTCTTAAAATAATAAACTTAGAGTAAATATGCATGGAACCAAATTTGTAGAAAATTTTATACGAAAACTTTTATCAGAAGTAATTATAATGCTATTCGTAGAGACTTTCGAGATATGAGCAAAAAAAACAAAAAAGGGACCTAAAATACCCTATAGCTCCTAAAGTAATAAACTTAGAGTAAAACTGCAAGAGACTACATTTGTGGCAAATTGTATGTTAAAACTTTTGTCAGAAGTAATTATGATGCTATTCGTAGAGATTTTCGTGATATGAGAAAAAAACCGAAAAAAAGGACAAAATTAAAAATGGCGGCTGGTTATGCATCCCCCATATGGGGTTTTTGGATATATTCAAGAGGAAGGCCCAAAGAATACATTTGGCTAATTTTTGAAACTATAGGATATTTTTCCTAGATTTACTAGGCTAAATGTACTGAGCGCGCAAAATGTTTATCACGCTGACTGACGGTCTTTCCCCCACCAGAAGTGCAGCTGACGATTTTCTTTATTATTTTAAAAGTGTGAAAATTCTGCTGCATAAATTTCATAAGGTATAAAATAACTTTTTTTTGCCAAAATTTTAATGCACTTCATGCGCGTAGCGGACGTATAACCCACCCTCGGCGCCGCAGCTGACGATTGTTTCTGTATCAAAAATGATCGGAACAATGATTTAAGACCATTTTTGTCCGGGATAAAATCACTCGGAGCGCTTTGATTTTCAAGCACTTTCACATGCTCTCACTCTTAACTCCACCACTGGTGCGGCAGCTGACGTTCGGAGCTGTGATGGGTTCGGTCTAAACTATTGTTGTTAAAATTTCCAGTCGGTATGAAATGACTTTTTCAATTGGTCATCGAGCTCCCGTAGTATTTGTACATTTAAAATCATTTCTTTAAGCTTCATTAAATATGTTTCCGTCATATACATATAATTATGACAAAAAGAACACTGATACATTTTTAGTATTTTTGACAGTTTTATCTGCGAAAAAACGATGAAAAACGATAGAGGATTAATAAAATGAGTATACCTATCTACCCTGTTTTTATTCGGGAAATCAAAGTTTCCAACGAATTTTAGAAAACTAAACTAGACGCGAATGATGGCATAAGCTAGTAATTTTTAAGTAGGTAATTTTAGTTTGAATCACCGACTAGCCGTTTTTAAAGACAACTCTACAATATTCATATTTTTTTCTCATCTTGCTACCGTTCATCTTAACCCTTTACCGCATAGGAATCCAAATATGGATTTAAAATTTTTAAATTAGTTTTTTAGTTTACAGAAATATTATTTTTTAATAACCAAATTAAAATCTTATTAAGCAAGGCTTCCTGTGACGATTCACATTTTTTGCTGCCTATGGTAAGAATCAACTGTCAATCTATTTGATTTTATGTAGAGACTGTTTGATGTGTGATGTGTGATTAAACTTTCTACAAATTTCATCGCTTGAAATATATTTAAAACGGTAAGTGAAAAATCTGATATTTTTTATATTTGATCTCTGAATATCCAAGAATGTGGGTTTGTTGCGTTTGTTGTGGTTTTTCTTGTTTTTCTTTATTTTTGAGCCTATTTTTTTATTTACCATATTTGGCTTCGTATGCATTCCCGTCAAAGTACAGTTGGTCAAATATGGCTTCGCATGCATTCACGCTTGCATTATTTTGTTTGCAGAAATGGATCCTGCTTACTTTTATGGTGCTATTGGGATATTTTTTTTACTATGTTCCTGTTTGAATATTCTATTTTACTATGGCTACAAAACATGGTCGTTCAGTTAGTATTCTCGGAACACCGTTTACAGGTCGAGCCGATACACCATGAAGCCAATTCAATACTCCACCAGATGTTACTGACAGAAAACGTGGCCGTCCGCGTAGCATTATGGGAACACCAACCTCAAGCTGAATTGACACTCCATCCAGCTTACCTGATTCACCGATACCTGATAAAAAGGCACGAGAAGCACCAACTAGGCATCAGACTGCCTTTAGATACTGTTCATTGTGATAACTTCATTTTCCTAAGTGAGCAAAAAATCGTCAAATATACCAGAATTGTACGAAATTTGGCTCATTCAAAAAGTGTGAAAAATGACAAGTTTATTTATGCTACAATGACAAAAGAAACTGCTTCACACATTTTCCTAATGCATAATTTTGTTTTTCACTAAATGCATACGAAGCCAAATATGGATCTTATATGAATTTACTAGAATGCATATGAAGCCATAAATGGCTTCGTATAGCAATTTCTAAAATAAATAACTTTTTTTTATTTTGCTGATTAAGACTGCTTAGTAAGGCCAAATAAAAGATGTTTTCACTATTAAAAAAATTTTATTTCGTCTCCTTCATAATTCATGCAATAGAGGGTTAATAACTGTTGTTTTTAATGTTACCAGGATTTCCGTCTACGTACAATTTATCCAAATATTTCGAAACAAAGATGTAATTACTCGTAATAGCTCTTCACACCCAACACAGGACGACCGCAGTCAGAGTCGGCTAATTAAAATGTAAAAATTCATAGTTTCAATGTCAACGCCCATCCGAGCCGACAAAACGATTTTTTCCACGCCACTTTCGCTCTTAACACACTCGACATAAACACTACAATGACACGTACAAATTTACGCATTGACATCAATCGAGATGTGTAAAAATAAATATGCCAAAGGTTGCCCGAAGAGTCAAACAAGGAAGAATAATAAGCTCAAGAGCATCCTGGTCGGGACAAAAAACAACTTTATAATGACAACAATAGGATACAGACTCAAGTGCCACATATAAATACTTGTGTATTTTTTCTTGACGTCATACGGTGTTAACAAGATCGTCGCTTAGAAATTATCGATACGATTATCGCACCTTGAACTTTAACTGTTGTTTTTTTATCGATGTTTTTGTAACAATAGGGTGCGAACAGCTACCATAATGTTTGAACAACTAACTGAAAAGGTTGACGTTAGGCGCAAAAAACGGTTTTCGATTGATAAATTCCTACCTTTGATATTGTGAAACCTGTTCATTTTATCGATGACTTGCTTTAAATTATTGATTTGTAATCATAGATATCTGTATCTTATTTATTAATATTGTACTTATATTTTTTTACAATTTGTAAATTTAGTTATATCGAATAGGTAACATTTACTATTTTGAGTTAAGCACTTTCTTCAGACAATTTTCTCCATACAAAAGTGTAAAAGAAGGTAATTACTCCATTATAGATGTTGAGGCTGATTTCCACCTCATTGGTCTAGTAGTTAGTAAGCCAATTCAGCTACGGATCATGAGAAGTTCGAGTCCCAGCTCGGGTCAAAAAAGCCCAACTAACTTATTTACAACATATTAACAACCCAAAAATTTATTTATTGGGTTTTTCTGAGAAGAATTGCTTAATAGAAGCCCAGAATCAAGAAGATGAAGTTGCTAGATACACCCCGTGCCTCGGAGAGCACGTAAAGTCGTTGTTCCTGTGCCGGATGCCTCTCTGGTTGTATTGGAGTCCCATCAGACCGCATCGGACTATGACAGCGAAGGAAGTGTATTGACTGTATTGTGTTGCCACGGCAGCCAATCTCAACCGAGGCGGAAACTAGCCAACTAGGGTATTCTTACCGGTTATCGTCCATTTAGTGGAGTTACTGAGTTTGAGAGGGTGAAAATATATGTTCTATAAAAAAAATTAAACAAAAACTTGTTGGAATACACTTCTAGTATAGTCTATTTTCATTGCATGTTAGTATTTTTTTAGTCAGATAACTAGTATTTTTTTAATCCTAATAAAAAGCTGAAAATGCCGATTTCACCGGTTATCGTCCACTAAATCTAGTTATCGTCCACCCTTGTACCTGTTATCCGTCCACTGATTTCTATGAGAAATTTACTATAAAAAAGTATGCATGTAATGAGTAAGTAATTGAATATGTAATATTAACACCACTTTAATAATTATGTATTTAATATCTATATCAATTAAAATTAACTTCCTGTCCGTGTTTTCGAAATATATGGGTTTTTATTAGTGAACTTATGTTTACTTATACATTAATAAAAAGCCACATAACCGTTTATAAAAAAAATTGTTTTTCTGTTTTTCGTCTATTCGTAATACTTACTTTTCAAAACAGCTGAACATATTTTGACAGAACTTTCACAGGGTGATAGAGAACTTTATACAAAGTGATGTGGTCATTCTACGCATACGCAATAGCGGACAACTGCTTGTTTTAAAATAAAACAGGTAAAAAAACTATAGCCTTATTAACGCGGTTTATAGGGTTTACAATATGACATAATATCTTTACCAGCTTTGCGCCTATCTATCTTGCATCGTCTTTTACCGCATCGCACTTACATTATATAAAAGTAGGTACATATAATTTGGCAGCCTCCCTGGCGCAGGGGTAAGTCTTATTAGTGGTAGGTCTTCTACTTGATTCTCGGCAGAGCAATTTGGTAAATTCAATTTAATAATTTCAAAATTGTCTCTAGTCTAGTATGCCTTACTTCCAAGTCATTTAGCGTTTAAGGGTCCGTATTCTGCCGTACCTCTTTCAGGTTATCCCGCATCCATCTTAGACTGCATCGTCATTTAACATCAGATGAGATCGCAGTCAAGGACTAACTTGTAGATGAATAAAAAATATATTATAGATATTTGAGTAATAATCAAAATTCGCCTAAATAATAACATAATATAAAAAATATATGTTTTTCATACAGTTTAAAATATAGGTGGACGGATAACGGGTTCACTTCAGATTCTCTATTTTAAATTTCGTCCACAAATTATAATGATCAACAATACTATCTTAACTTATAAATATATCGAAGTTCCAAGGAGAAACACATAAAATATAAGGTAATTCTTTTGTCAAACAAGTTTAATTATTTATATTTTTACTAAATCTATTTATTTTCAAATAATAGCTTGGCGGTCGAAACTTAGAATATTTATTCAGTGCAAATTTAGATATCGTCCACGCGTGATTTTGAAAACCCATAGTTTTATATACAATAAGAAAAAAGTGGACGAAGACTAGTCACTAACTAATGTATGTGTATAGGATTCGAATTAATAAACTTAATTCCAATTTTGTGCACACCTCGATTGATAACAGGACTACCTAAAATTAAGACGCTAAACCTGTGTTTGACCGCCCGGACGATAACAGGTTTTCTTAAGAAAATAGTGAACTAGTTGTCGTCCACCGATTTTTTTTGTGTTCCAATATAATCAAAAGTAAAAAAACACGTTCACAGTATTTTATGAAACACTAGATGATGCCCACGGCTTCGCCCGTGTGGTTTGTAAAAATCTCGTGGGAACTTTGATTTTCCAGAACAAAAAGTAGCCTATCTGTAGTAAGTAGTAACCCGTCCACAAAACGGAAAAATTGCGTGGGATCCTTACGATTTCGGAATGCAGCATCAGGGTTGAGGAGTTGGACATGTACCTACTCGAGGTCATTCAACAATAGTCTTTAATTGGTATCCCCAATATCAATTTAAATAACCGACAGTGCCTAAATCCCATTAGTGTTGGGGATCAGATCCCCTACAGCATCAGGATTGAGGAGTTGGAATCCAAATTTTTTGTAGGACAGTGTTGCAATGTTTTTCTATCGATTAAAAAAAAAATTACGCAAATCGGTTCAGAAATCTCGGAGATATCGGTGTACATAGGTAGAAAAACACAACTCCTCCTTTTTTGAAAGTCGGTTAAAAAAGTAGCCTATGTTACTCCCTGGTTAATTCTCTACTTGTATGTGAAAGTCCCGTCAAAATCGGTTCAGCCGTTCCAAAGATTAGCCCGTTCAAACAGACAGACAGACAGACAGACAGACAGTCAGACAGACAGACAAAAATTTTAAAAACCTGTGATTCGGTTATAGTATCGTTCAAATAACCATATGAGCTTAATATGAGTTAGTTATTTCGATATTACAGACAGACACTTCAATTTTATTTATTAGTATAGATAAGTAAGTACTACAAAGAAGAATCAAACTAAATCTTATAGTAAAACTAGCTGTTGCCCGCGACTTCGTCCGCGTTAAAAAATTTTAAACGGGAACCCTTTGTTTCCCCTGGATATAATAGTAGCCTGTCACTTTCCAGGTCCTCATCTAAAAAAATGCAACTGCAAAAAATCACGTCAATCTGTAGTTAAATGTCCGATGATAATAATATGTCGAAAGGAAACCATTTTACCCCCCTTGGGGTGGATTTTCGTCAATTTTTTTTAGCTTATGCCTACCCCCTAGAAAGAACCTAACTTCCAAATTTCAAGTTAAAAATACAATAACTATTCACATAAAAAGTTTCATCCCCTTTTTTACCACCCTTAAGGAGAGATTTTCCAGAACAACTTATACAGGTTTTTATTATTTAAAATTTATAATCTAAATGCCTATTTTCATATCTGTAACTTCAAAAACATAGAACTTTCATATAACCTTCCAACCCCCATTTTACCCCCTTAGGGGAGGATTTTCGTGAAATCTTTTCTAGGCTGATATCTAAGCCCTAGAATGAACCTATCTTCCAAATTTCAAGTTGGTAAAAACAATATTTAAAACTTAACATAAAAACTTTCAACCCCTATTTTACCACCCTTAAGGGAAGATTTTTCAGAATAAAATACACAGGTTTATATTATTTAAAACCAATAATCTAAATGCCGATTTTCAGGTCTGTAACTTTAAAAACATAGGACTTTCATACAAACTTTCTACCCCCATTTTACCCCCTTAGGGGAGGATTTTAGGGATACTAAATAGCCTATAACCTTCCCAGAAAATTGTACTACCAAATGCAAAAAGAATTTTTCAAATCCGACTGGTACTTCCAGAGATTAGCACGTTCAAACAAACAAACTCTTCCGCTTTATTATATTAGTATAGATGTTTAATAACTTTCCGTGATAGTTGAAGCATGCCACTAATTTTTTTGCTCCACACGGCTCGTTTTCATTCCTTAATTGCATACTCAAAATTCGATCGCTTTATTTTCGAAGAAACTTAAGTGAAATAGACTTTTTTCTTTCTCTGTGTCTTGATAAGACATTCAAGTTGGCATAGAGATGCATTATTTTTATGTGAGTCTTATAATGTTTCTATTTTTAAGCATTCCTTAAGAGTGATCCGCTCGGTGGACGATAACAGGTGCGTGTCCGGTAACCGGTGTTCCTACCCTACGATATTTATAGTGCACACTTGTCTTCAAAATGGCGATGTTTTTTATTTTTCTGGCGTGTCTATTGTATCGCAAAAAAGTTGCATGCAGTCTGCTTTTAATTTGGCTTGCCCAAATTACTCGTATACTCTAAAATATCATAACATAATTTGTAATTTTTATATAGATTACATAATGCAACTTTTTGCGTAATAGAGTAACTGCAGTTACTATCGGCTTTTCTCAGCAGCATGTGCTTTTAGAACCGGTGGTAAAGTCGTACCTTATTATAAATTAGCCTACATGGAATAAATAATTTTAAATTTATTTTTGAGTACACACGAAAGCTCCAAAAATTAACAAATAAAATAGCGTCGATGTAGAATTAACAGGTTTACATTTTTTTTATCGAATCTGAAACCTCTTGTATAATTTAAATACCTATCATTGCCGCGCAGGAAAAGTTCTCAATTTATCGATTCGACAAAAAAAGTCGACAGACATAACAATGTTGGCATTCACTCTATGAATTATAATATTAATTCTCCACAGGTAGTTTACTTGATCTTAGACTCCTTAATGTAAGGTTTGGCTTTGTTTTGTTTTCAATACAAATAATTTCTTAGGTTCAGCCAAGGTCGAAGCTATTTCTATCCACAGAATAGCTATTTGTTATTACTAGCTCCGTATAAGGTGTCGATGTAATCTGTGGCATCCGCGACCGCTTCATAAAACATTCGTTATACGGGGTGTTTTTTTTTTGGTATCTCTATAATGTATTTCATATAAGGTATTATTGTTGTTCTTCTTATTTTTTAAAATATATTGAAGCTCTTTTTACAGAAACAGAATACGTGTTACTGTAGCGTCTAATACGGACTGTAATCTATACATATAATAAAATCGTAGAATTGCCGTATCTGTACATTAAAGATTTTTGCAAAATAATAACTGGGGGGTGTTAGGGATAAGTAATGGAACATAAAAAAGCTATTTTTGAAATTTTTGTCTGTTTGTCTGTTTGTCGGTTTGTCTGTTTGTCTGTTTGTCTGTTTATCTGTTTGTCTGTTTGTCTGTATTTTTGTGCGCGCATCACGCAAAAACTACTGAATGGATTGAAATGAAACTCGGCATACTTTAAGTTCATACTACGGAGTAACATATAGGATACTTTTTATCCCGAAATTCAGCACGGTTCCCTTGGGAGAGGGGATGAAAGTCAAAATGTGTACTTAGCTGTAATTCGTTAACGGGTGGTCCGATTTCATTCATTCTTTTTTTGTTAGAAAGGAAATACTTCAAAGATTACTGGCTAATCTCTGAAAGGCTGGACCGATTTTGATCGGACTTTCACTGGTGGATGTTTACATTTTGATCTACCTAAACATCCGCCAGTGAACTTTTAACAGTTTTTAGCAAGATATGAGCTCAAAAGAGCTTAGGAAAGACAAAATGATTCTCACGGGAGTTTTAAAAATCAATATCCACGCGAACGAAGTCGCGGGTTTCCACTTGTATTTAAAAAGTAAATAAAAACACTTAAGTGTTATACTTAACTGTTAGTGTCTCTTTCACCACCTTCTGATAAGTTTCGGATAGCCTAAACGTAAGTTTTGTCACTTTCTTACTTTATGTCAAGTGACAAAGACAAAAGTTGTAGATAACTTATCAAAAGGTAGTGAAACAGGCCCTTAAAGTTATAAATTTAGTCTAATTGTAGGACACACTAATTCATAGTAAAATAACAAATAATAAAAATCAAGTGTCCGTATTCAGAGGGTGTCGAATTTAATTTGATCTCAGGCTATATCATTTTAGCGCCTTATTTTTTGTCACCTTGATGTTGCTTTGATTTCTTTACTAGAAGAATTTATATAACATTGGCATGATTCCTACAAACAAAATGATTCCTACGGGATTTTTAAAAACCAATATAGTTATCCACGCGAACGAAGTCGCGGGTGTCCGCTTGTTGTACATATAAATTAAATAACACTATCTCGCGGCAATGTTTTTATAAATAGGTATACGAATGGGAGTTTTACAATATTTTTATTCAAATTTTATCGCGTTATGATATCTATTGCAATGTAAATTGTTGCTTTTCATTGTTATTTCTGTGGTGAAAGTAATAATATCCTTTTAATGATAATAGATTTAAAAATGGAAATATAAAAATTTAATACATAAAATACAAATATAATACAATTCATTTCAATTTCCATTACTGCAGTCTAATGTCAACCGTACGTTGTTCTTTTTATGCGCTATGCAAAAACTACAGATTTTCACATACGAACTTTAGAATAGGTAAGTTATGTTTAGGACTTTTATAGTTAAACACTTTCTAGGTCTGATTGGGTATTTTTAAGGTCGGTTTGACATTAAACTTTAATAGCCGCATATATCAAAGTCGCATTTAGGTTTGAGCGGTTCTTAATTTCGTGTCAAGACACCTGTCATTAACGTGTTCTTACGAAATAAACTCATTATAAAGATGTCAGAGTCGAGAGGTATGTTCTATGTCATTATGAAGATATGGACAATCGACATTGACAACTCTTTCGCAACTGTAGACGCTCGATGCGTGGGCTTTACTAGCAGGCTACTTAATTCTGACTTAATAATAACTTAATAGAATATGCATGTTGATAGCCTGGTGGTAAAGACTTTGACCTCTCCTTCGGGAACGCGTTCGATCTCCGGCACGCACCTCAGCATTTCGGAGTTATGTGCGTTCTAAACAATTAGATATCACTTGCTTTAACCGTGAAAACATCGTGAGGAAATCTGCACGCCTGAGAGTTCTTCATAATGTTCTCAAAGGCGTGTGAAGTGTACCAAGCTGCACTTGGCCAGCGTGGTGGATTACGGCCTAAACCCTTCTCATTCTGAAAGGAGACCCGTGCCCTGTAGTAAACCGGCAATTGTTTGTTGATGATGATGACAATATACATATCTACTTATTATTACGTATATAAATACCATAGTCTGTTTGTTTGTTGATTTGTCCTTCAACCACGTCATAGCGAGCTATACGGATCAATGTAATTTTTTGCATGGCTTTAATAATATGCTCTCGTAGATTGATGAGACGTCCTAAATACCGTTGAGATATTCTGATTACGTGTCTGCAATACCCTTCCATTATAATTATTAAATGGTATATCTATTACTGTGTGCTATAATCTGATACTCCTCATGTCTATAATTAAATTTGTCATTCTTTTGATACAGTGTAAATAGATGCACATAAATTTGTTCAGAATGTAGTCGTAAAGTGGACAACTAATGTATACAAACACACCTCTTCGTCACTATATTATTCATAAACAGTTCAAATTTGCATAATATTTATTGTTGTGCGAGGATAAGAAAAAAATTAAAAATATTAAAAAACATATTACTTATACTAGCTGATGTAACAGATTTCGTTCGTGTGGTTTTTTAAAAATTCCAAAATTTCATCTTCCAAATTTCCCAAATTTCATCAAGATCAGTTCCGCAGTGAACAGGTGACAGATTGTAGACATTCTGTATGTCTGTCTTTTACCTATTCACTATTTCGCAATGTTTTCCTTCACCGTTAAGAGAAGTGATATTAATTAATAGCTTAAATCTATACTTCTATATATACTAATAAATAAAATTGAAGTGTCTGTCTGTAATATCGAAATAACTACCTCATATTAAGCTCATATGGTTATTTGAACGCTACCATAACCGAATCACACGTTTTTTAAATTTTTGTCTGTCTGTCTGTCTGTCTGTCTGTCTGTCTGTCTGTCTGTTTGAACGGGCTAATCTTCGGAACGGCTGGACCGATTTTGACGGGACCTTCACATACAAGTAGAGAATTAACCAGGGAGTAACATAGGCTACTTTTTTAACCGACTTTCAAAAAAGGAGGAGTTGTGTTTTTCTACCTATGTACACCGATATCTCCGAGATTTCTGAACCGATTTGCGTATTTTTTTTTTAATCGATAGAGAAACATAGCGACCCTGTTTTATAAAAAATTTGGATTCCAACTCCTCAATCCTGATGCTGTAGGGGACCTGATCCCCAAAACTAATGGGTTTTAGAAACTTTCGGTTATTTAAATTGATATTGGGGGTACCAATTAAATACTTTATCGTTGAATGAACTCGAGTAGGTACATATATCCAACTCCTCAACCCTGATGCTGTAAGGAATTGTTTTCCGAAATCGTGGGGATCCCACGGGATTTTTCCGTTTTGGGGACGGGTTTCTACAGATAAGCTACTTTTTGTTCTGGAAAATCAAAAGTTCCCACGGGATTTTTAAAAACCTAAATCCACACGGGCGAAGCCGTGGGCATCATCTAGTCACACATAAAATTTGAGTTGTGTTCTGGGGATCGAACTTCCATTTGTCCCCCGGAAAAGGAGGCCGAAGTTTTAATCAGTAGGCTATCACCGCTGTACTACAGCATTTGAAATTTGTCAGCATTGATACATTTTTTCTATAATTAAATTGCCTATTTTGTATAAAAATACATACCTACGCATCAATTTCCCTTTCATCATATTATTCAGTTTTCGCATTTTTATATTAAAATGCTTGAACACATTTTAGTAAAGTTCAACTTTACAAGTTAAAGAATGTTTACGCACGTCAACGCATAAGTACTCATGATGCCCTGGTAAATGTGATTTTTAAGCCTGGAATAGAAAATGTCATACAGCTGCTGGAAGGAAACGACCGTTTATACGATACTAAAGATAATATAACCAATGGACGCAGTGGCGGATTATCCTTTAGGCAAACTAGGCACATGCCTAGGGTCGCTAGATTACAAAAGGGCTCTAGAGGATGGAACACCTAGAGGTTCTACGGAATAAAGAACTTGAAACAATTTACCCAAACATTGACATATTGCCGATGATGTGCTGCCTAGAGCGCCGTTGACATCTAATCCGCCACTAAATGGACGCCAAGTCTTAGCGTTATAAATATTTGGCTGACAGGCTGCTACCATTGGTTAAGATCAAGGTGAAAAATCCAGTCATGTTTGACGTGATTAATGTTAAACAAGTTAACTTTAAACTTGTTAAAGATATCCTCTTGATAAAACGTGAAATGCCGCGTCAATCGCTGACTGTTATCGATGTCCCAACACAAACGTAAGATCCTAAAGTGGCTCGATTAGATAGCAGATGACCTGCTGGGCCGAGGTCAACGATTTTCGGTGAAATGTCAAGGTCTCAAACGAAAAGGAACGATATATGTAGCCATTACAATATCAAGATTAATTCGTTGATTTATAATATTGTGATTCACATATTTTATTATTAAACTGGGACCCCAAGCAGGTATAATATGTCTGATCTACAAGGTCGATGTTGTTCTATCGAACATTTAAATTTAAAGAGAGTTTAAATGGTGATTTCTCACCAGGAAAATCAACTAAACACTAAACACTATTCCTGCTGCTAGTAACTGCCTCGTTTGTCTAGTGGTTAGCATATTCGACCGCAGATCACGAGGTCCTGGATTCGATTCCCGGTCGGGCAAATAATTGTTAGATATTGGGTTTTTGTCAAGAAATTCTCAGTGTCAGCCCGAATTTGGACTGGCGGTGTTTCACCCCCGTGCCTCGGAGAGCACGTTAAGCAGTCGGTCCCTGCTATTATCACTGATGACTATGATGATGATGATGGTGATGACGATGGTAGTGCTGATGAAGACTGTCAGGCCATTAACTTACTGGATCAATGAAAACCTGCCTTTACATTCATAAGATTTTTCTTTTAAATTCGTATTGCGTATCGAAGTACATGAATTACGATGGACTCGCAACTTACTGATGATATTTTGCATGTCGTATCGCATGTAAGGGCATGCACATGTCATGTAACATGTGAAATAAGTACGTCTGTCAGTCAAAGTGTAATTAATTGTCCGCCTAACCGTTTTGTTTCAACGAAGCTGTTGCAAGAGCGATGTTATATGCGACGCAAAGGGCGAGATCGACCGACTCCTTGTAAGGGCATGTCGACACCGGCGTGATGCATTGCCAATGAGATCAAGTGAAATACCAGATATACTACAATACTATCTGTCTACAGAAGAATCGAGCGACGAGGGGTCAAATAGCCGACTCGATTCATCATACAAAATTGTTCGCAAAAATTTCTGCAAATGCGTGCGCACATAGGTATTGCTATATGATGCGTGTCAAACCATATTGAGATGGTGATAATAAAAAAAAAACCCGTCTGAGTTTGTTGTGGACTCTTCTCAGACCATCTCAATTCCATGAAATAGTTGAACTATTTCATACCACCACTCATCCACCATTCACTCATCCACCCAGTGCAACTTTTTGTGATGTACTGAAGGATAATAATATCTTAAGTTGATGTATCCATCTTTCTCTCGTGAAGGCTCTACGTGTTGAGCTTAAGTTTCCACATGTTTTGTCTCGTGACTCTATGGTGCAGTGGTGAGCGCTATGGTCTACTGAGTGGTGTTCTGAGGTGCTGAGTACAATTCCCGGCAGTGGTAATTATCACTGATCTACACTATCTGGACTATCTTATCGACAGAGACTTGCCGCCAAGCGGTTCAGCGTTCCGGTATGGCGCCGTGTTGAAACCTATTAGAGGTATGGGATTAATAATAATACCTACCTCTAATAGGTTATACATACCTTTAACCAAACTAAACTAAAATAGGTAGGTACTCCTTCTAGGTTAGCCTGCTCCCATTTCGGGTGAGATCGCAGTCAAGGGCTAATTTTTTGTAAGAAAATAAGTATGTCTCTTTGAGAAGCTTAATGTATTCAACCAGTCTGTGATTGCATTATTGGCAAAAATATGAGCCCATGCAATAATTTTGACATTTACGCCATTTTAAGCAGGTAGGCAATATTTTCGTTTCGCCGAAATCTAGGACTACTGTGACATAAGATTTTGTCATCGCGTATTGTTCTCAGATTGTAAAGAACGCTAGGCTAGTGCGAAACATCGCTTGAGGCAGCCATTGTCGTCGCCATTAAATCAAGCAGTTTTTGGTGTCAATTAGGTTTTATATCATTTTAATTACCATCGGTCACATGCGCTTGCGTTTCACAAGCTTTGTACCTCGCTGTATCCGAGAAACGGAAAAAGCTTTGTGGTACCTACAATAAAGTATATTATTTTCATTAATTCATTTTCACTTTACTACATCACACTACTATTTCAATACTTTTATACTGATAAACCATAGATGGCATTAATTGGAAGAACCACAAAATTGGAAGAAAATAGATGTAAACAACCTCTATTTGACTTATGTATGATCATCATTATAATCATTCGTCATCATCGTAATCGATAGACATCCACTGCTGGACATACTAAAGGGGGAAGGTGGGACAAGTTGATATATGGAGGACGGGAAAAATATCAATTTAAGGTACAGTCGAGAAGTTATGAAGCTGTAAAGCAAGCTCGGGGGGGGGGGGTCATTGAAGTAACGTGGCGGGTCTAAGCTCTAAATCCCTCTCTCCTATGAGAGAGGAGGCTTGTGCCCAGCTGTGGGACGTTAAAAAGGCTGTAATGGTGGTGATGGTGGAATAACAGTTAACAATATTCACTATCTCGTAGCCCCTGCGTCTTTTTACTACCAATTAGAGGCTAATGAAACTGACAATGTCAGCCGTTTGTGACATGGCTATAATAATATTTTTTCCAAATAAAATGCCACGCTAACGAAATACGAAGTCCGAAGCAGCTAGGAGGTCACAGCCTAATGTTTTAAGTAAGTATACATTTAAATTCGACCTCTGTACGCAGAGGTCGAGATGTCTTCAAGAGATGACTGTTTGACCAGAGCTAACGGCAAAGCGAATCGGTAATGTGATAATTACACAACTGGATTGCAGGTACACTGATTTGTATGTAGTTTTATTGAAATGTTGATACCTATTGAAAATATTCTCCTAGGAGCTGAAGTGCTACCTTCTCAATATATAAAAGGAAAAGGGGACTGACTGAGACCGAAAGACTTTTATTCATAGCCAAATAATGTACTAAAAATACTACACTACTTCTCACATACACAACACACACACACACACACACACACACACACACACACACACACACTCACACTCACACACACACTACCATGCATGCTGCACCTGTACTAATCTAATTTAATAGTAAAAAAATATATATATTATAATATTTTATAAATAGATAAATTATAATTGTCATAATATTTCCATTTATAATTTTGTATCGGAGGCGGGCGTGACGGCTGAAACACAGTTTTAACTTTTTCAGCCGTCAACGTTCTTAGATATTAAGTACAAATGTTAAAATGAAAGGAAATAAATAATTTCAAAATTTATTTAATGATCTATCAACGCACAGCTCAAATCACTTTACAGATCTAGCTGAAATTTGATATGCAGATAGCTATTAATACGTAAGCATCCGCTAAGAAAGAATTTTTGAAAATTCAACCCCTAAGGGGGTTAAATAGGGGTTGAAAGTTTTTATGTATGAGATTTTATATATAACGTTGCGGATTAGCTGTTCTACGCAGATGAAGTCGCGGGCATCCACTAGTCTATAGTATAAATATGTAAATAAGATTGAGTGTCTGTCTGTATCTATCTATAATATAATAAAACTGTAACAGATCCAATTCTGTACATTGAAGATATTTTGAAATTTTTTATTGGAGGGCAATCTATAATCGATACTGAAGCCAAAACTGCAATTTTTTTCATTTTTGTCTGTCTGTCTGTCTGTCTGTCTGTCTGTCTGTCTGTCTGTCTGTCTGTCTGTATCTTGGCCGCGCATCACGCCGAAACTACTGAATGGATTCGAATGAAACTTGGTACTATTTGAGTTTATACTCCGAGGTAGGACATAGGATACTTTCTATCCCGAAATTCAGCACGGTTCCCTTGGGAGAGGGGATGAAAGTTAAAACGTATATTTAGCTGTAATTCATTAACGCGTTGTTCGATTTCACTCATTCTTTTTTTGTTAGAAAGGTAGTACTTTAAGTATTATCCCGTAAATATTTCAAGGTCATAGGTGTTTTAATTCAGAAATGACAGACATTTATTGGGTTCAAATAACTTGGGACCCGGATCTTTGAACGTACGGCTTATTTTAAACTGGTGTGCGTTTAAATTTATGTTTGTCGATCTGTCTATTTGCTCCAGCTAATTACCGAAACGGCTGGATCAATTTTGATGGAACTTTCAATGGCAGATAGGTGATGTTATAAGGAGTAACTTAAGCTACATTTAGTTTAGATACAAAAAAGGATTATGGGATCCAATCCGATCCTATATAAAACCTATATCCAGGCGGACGAAGTCGCGGGGGTCGGCTAGTTATAAATAGAACTGCCTCTGACACAAGTTTTTTAAATTTTTGTCTGTTTGTGTGTTTGTACGGGCTATTTGTGACGGGATCTGTTTCAACGTAGACGAAGATTCAAATTTAAATGGACTAAAAAATTTGTATATGATTGATTATAAGTAACAACGTTCATACTTAGTTTTAACATAGACTTTTACAAAAAATTAAAAAAAACAGGATATTATTATGACGATAATAAGTGACCCAAATAAAATTTTCATTTAAAACCATTTCTTACGGCTTCACTGGGATTATCTATGCTTACCGAAACATTTGGCACGGTACAAATACCCACCATTGAACGAAATGTTAAACTCGTGCCGCGTGTTACGGGATTGCGTCTGTCTTGTTTGTTTGTGTCGTAAGGGGGTCAGGTTCAGACGATTGCACTTTTAAATGTTTACGTAAAATACATTATGAGCTATGACCGAATGTTCAATTACTATTTGCTGCGTAAAAAATATATTTATACTTAACTAGCGGACCCGGCAGACGTCGTCCTGCCCGCTATTAGCGCCACCTACCGGGTCCAATTTTTCTACTTATAAACCTTCCTCTTGAATCACTCTATCTATTAAAAATACCGCATCAAAATCCGTTGCGTAGTTTTAAAGATTTAAGCATACATAGGGACATAGGGATTAGGGACATAGGGATATAGGGACAGAGAAAGCGACTTTGTTTTATACTATGTAGTGAAGTGATACACTGTTTCGCGAATCTAGAAGTTAGGCAATGGATGTGACATCTTCTGCAGGGCAACGGTGCAGTGGAAGCTTCGGCGTGCAGCGCGGGTCGCGTAGTTAATCATAATAATATCATAACTTGCAAATGTAATGATTTAAGGCTTATTTCGTGGTTTAACGACATAATTTTTAATGTAAAATACGCGGGGTATATACAACGATCTCAAACCAGTGCGCGTTTGGAACCCTCGTTTTCGTAGTAATTATCACCATTACCTCACTTTCATGTACTTTTTAAATTGACGTTCAAAAAGTGTACAGTGTATTCACTAAATAAGTAATTAAAGTAGAGTAGAGAGAGTAAGTACTAGTAATTAGAATAAATTTATTTGACTTTGACTTTAACTTTTATAAAAATGTTTGTTTGTTTGTCGATATGTCGATTCAGTTGCATGGATCGTGCATGGATCATGGTTACGAACTATGTAAACTAAGACAGCGTCGTATAGATAGAAATGGAGGGTGACGTTGTTAGCGTATTTTGCCGGAAAGCTCGTGAAGTTTCTGTGAAAAGACAGAGAAAGCGGATAGTTCGATGAAGCCCGTGATAGCTGAAACTTCGCCCCTCGCACCACCGCGGTCCCGGTGATTTCACCATGACATGAGACCGAGACCACGATTCATGCAACTGGATCAAAATATCGACAAACAAATAAACATTTTCATCGTGGTATGTACCCGTATTTCACACTATAGCAAAAGTAATCCAGAAAATCAAAGACTTCCTTTCTTAAAGGACCTCTATACAAGTGGAAGAAGACGCCGGTATCAAAGAGTCTTTTTATAAACTATAACTTAAGAATTTTAAACAATTAAGTAAACTCTCAGTTGGCAAATGAAGATGCGAACAGGAGATGCACACTCTATTTGCATATCTACTCGTATCTTCAATCGTAGACCGACAAGATCGTTGTATAGATCGGTAGAACCTTAGGCGATTCTGATAGAGAAATTGATCGAATGATCAATTATGAGAAAATATTTATTTATGTATGTATGTTTAAGTTTTTAAATAGAATATTAGCCAATGATTATGACATGACTAATATTCTCCTTTGCCCTCTAACTAAGCGTAAAACTTATTTTAGGAATAGGTACTACAATAGTGAAACTGGTGGGATTTAAACGGTCGCGTGGCTCGGTCCTTTCGGTTTTGCAGCCACGTGTTGCTTGGGGATTGTATAACTCACAGTGAGTTAGATACATGTAGATATTGTACCCGGGTGATACATTAATTAGTTTCATATTATTGTCTGGCTCACTGCTCAGTGACCAATGGCAGATGCATGTACGTCCAAAAATAAACTCGAATTTTCCTTGGAAGGTCTGTTTTTTCATGTAAAATTATGTAAATATAATGTATTTAAACCTCTCTCTCTCACAATAATGAGATTGCTTTAACATCAAATCGTATTGGAATTATCCTGAATCTCATACCCGACCCAAAAATGTTTAATGGTCAGATAGGCGGGTTGAGCCATCCTAATAAAAAAAAAACACATGTTTATCGTCAGATAGGCAGGTTGAGCTGCTACATTGGTACTGCAGTCTCCTATTTTGGTATTTAAATCTATCTATTTGCATACAAAACAATGGCGGCGCACGTCTCTGGCATCTCATTGACAAGTGACGAGGTGACATCCCGGCGACCGCATAGCCCACATAAAACGATCATAATCACTATAATGCCGCTTTGGAGTTATTTATTGAAACGTTAGTCATTCCTATATGGGTAGGCTTACACCTACGAAACCATGATTCCGAATACCAAAACCGTCATTCTGAATGTCAAAGTATTTCTTAATAATGGCTATAGTTGAATTTAGGTACCTATACTTTGAATTACGAGTACCTAGGTACATTTAAAGTATTTTTGCCCAATTACTGGAAAGTATAATACAGTGTTTGGTAATTGTTTGTTTCTATGTTAATCAGCTCCCTTGTAATTGCCAAACTACTCACTAGATTTTGATAAATTGGGTGTCGTTTGTTTTGAGTGCCATAGGCTAATTATAATGTTTTACTTTACCATTAAAGCAAGTGACATTTAATTGCTTAGAACGCACATAACTTCGAAAAGTTAGAAGTGCGTGCCGGTAATTTAACTTTGTCCCCTTGAAAGGGAGGCCAAAATCATAACCACTAGGCTATCACCGTTTTTTTTTCTACTCGACCCAATCTATACTATTTTTTTTTCTATACTAATCTATCTATACATACATATAATAAAATCGTAGAATTGCCGTATCTGTACATTGAAGATTTTTGCAAAATAATAACTGGGGGATGTTAGGGATAAGTAATAGAACGTAAAAAAGCTATTTATGAAATTTTTGTCTGTTTGTCTGTTTATCTGTTTGTCTGTTTGTCTGTATGTTTGTGCGCGCATCACGTAAAAACTACTGAACGGATCGAAATGAAACTCGGCATGATTTGAGTTCATACTACGGAGTAACATATAGGATACTTTTTATCCCGAAATTCAGCACGGTTCCCTTGGGAGACGGGATGAAAGTCAAAATGTGTACATAGCTGTAATTCGTTAACGGGTGGTCCGTTTTCATTCATTCTTTTTTGTTAGAAAGGAAATACTTTAAAGATTACTGGCTAATCTCTGAAAGGCTGGACCGATTTTGATGGGACTTTCACTGGCAGATGTTTACATTTTGATCTACCTAAACATCTGCCAGTGAACTTTTAACAGTTTTTAACAATGAGCTCAAAGGAGCTTAGGAAAAACAAAATGATTCTCACGGGATTTTTAAAAACCAATATCCACGCGAACGAAGTCGCGGGTTTCCGCTTGTAATAAATAAAATTGAAGTGTCTGTCTGTAATATCGAAATAACTACCTCATATTAAGCTCATATGGTTATTTGAACGGTACCATAACCGAACCACACGTTTTTTAAATTTTTGTCTGTCTGTCTGTCTGTCTGTTTGAACGGGCTAATCTTCGGAACGGCTGAACCGATTTTGACGGGACTTTCACATACAAGTAGAGAATTGACCAGGGAGTAACATAGGCTTTTTAACCGACTTTCAAAAAAGGAGGAGTTGTGTTTTTCTATCTATGTACACCGATATCTCCGAGATTTCTGAACCGATTTGCGTAATTTTTTTTTATCTACAGAGAAACATTGCGACACTGTCCTACAAAAAATTTGGATTCCAACTCCTCAATCCTGATGCTGTAGGGGACCTGATCCCCAAAACTAAAGGGAGTTAGGAACTGTTGGTTATTTAAATTGATATTGGGGGTACCAAGTAAAGACTTTATCGTTGAATGAACTCGAGTAGGCACATATCCAACTCCTCAAAGCTGATGCTGTAAGGAATTGGTAAGAAATTTCATTCCTAAATCGTGGGATCCCGCGGGATTTTTCCGTTTTGGGGACGGGTTACTACAGATAGGCTACTTTTTGTTCTGGAAAAGCGAAAGTTCCCACGGGATTTTTGAAAACCTAAATCCACACGGGCGAAGCCGTGGGCATCTTCTAGTTATATATTATAGTATAATTTATCTCAATCGGCATTCGGCACAGACAATTTGGAACGCCTGGCAATTTAAAGATAGCAAAACGGCAGAAAAAATCTTTACTTCACTTATAATTTGAAGTCGTTAGACAGGTTTTTCTTTGTCGTCAACGTTTCAAACCACACGTACACAGCTGAGCATATATCTCTTGCAAGGATCGCCGCAGAACACTATCTTGTGCCGCTTGTGTCCAGCGGACTCCATGCGGCTCCCAAGTCCCGGCGACTCGCATTAGATCGTCCGAATTATTTAATTTAACGTCCGGATCCGAAAAATTGTAGAAAGTTGGCCTCGAAAAATAATAACTTACCTCCTTTTTAACCCCCGACGCAAAAACGACGGGGTGTTATAAGTTTGACGTGTCTGTGTGTGTGTGTGTGTGTGTGTGTGTGTGTGTGTGTGTGTGTCTGTCTGTTCCCTGTGGCGCTCAAACGGGTGGACCGATTTGAATGCGGTTTTTTTTTGTTTGAAAGGTGAATTAGTCGAGAGTGTTGTTAGCTATGTTTGATGAAAATCGGACCAAGATGGCCGCCGCTACAAAATGGCGGATTACATATTTTATCACAACACCCTCAATATGGGTATCAAATGAAAGGGCTTGACTAGTAGAATAACACTATGCAAATCCAAGATGGCCGCAACCACAAAATGGCGAATGTCGGGGGTTTTTTAAATTTTTAATTTATACTTGTTAACAATAAGTACCAACATATTATGTGATATTTTTTTACCTTGCTCGTTTTGAAAATTTCGATAGGAAGGTTACTAGCTGCTACCTACTTATTTCAACGTTAATTACAAAATTATTACATTTGTTAAAAATTGTGAACACTGCGTTCAACCTCTAAATATATTTACTAACTAGCTTTTGCCCGCGGCTTCGCCCGCGTGAAGTTCGGTTTTTCACAAATCCTGAGGTATAAGTAGATTTCTGGTTCCCGTTCCCGCTCCCTTTTCCAACCTTTATACTTACTTAGGGCATTTTTTATCTCCATTCAAAATTTCAGCCAAATCTGTTCAGTAGTTTTGACTGGCTCGTTCGCGGTTGGCAGTGAGCCTGCCTTCGACATACCTACATACGACTAAAACAAACTAAAGAAATAAAAAACATCATAACCCCTTATAAAAACAAAATCTCCGATTCAAAATAAAAATTACGAAAACGCACGCAACAAACGCAAGACACATCCGCACGCATTAGCTCCCTCGTTCGAAATGGAGATTGGATTGGACTTTGGAGCATGCACCCTCTTCACCGCACCCGCCCGCCGCGCGGCGGCGTACCGCGGTACCGCGTACGGCAGGCGCAGGGCGAAGGGGCGCGCGGCGCGGGGCGTGCAGCGCGAGCGTCGGCCGCGGCGCGTAGCGAAAATACCTATCAGGGCATTTTTTAACATAGGTACTTACCGATTTCAACACAACTCCTTTTTTGAAAGTCGGTTAAAAAAGTAGCCTATGTTACTCCTTGGTTAATCCTCTACTTGTCTGTGAAAGTCCCGTCAAAATCGGTTCAGCCGCTCCGAAGATTAGCCCGTTCAAACAGACAGACAGACAGACAAAAATTTTAAAAACGTGTGATTCGGTTATGGTATCGTTCAAATAACCATATGAGCTTAATATGTGGTAGTTATTTCGAAATTACAGACAGACACTTCAATTTTATTTATTAGTAGTATAGATAACATGGCCTAATTCGACATTACACGTATTCGACATACATAAATAAGTAAGTGCGCAAATAGTTATTTACAAATCAAACAAATCTTTTCGACACGCATCGATTTTAAATAAAATTTACTCTTTACTATGGTATTTAAATGCAACCGAATTACCTTATGCAAATTAATTAGACAACTATTACTTATTATTTGTTTTTATATTTCAAAAAATAGAATAAGTAAGAATTACGTGCTTCAGTAGGGAAATTACTATCGTAGGAAATATCTATCTATCTTCTATCTATAATAATATAAAGTAGCTTGTCCTGACTGACTGACAATCAACGCACAGCCTAAACCACTGAAGCTAGAAACTTGAAATTTTCACAGTAGCTTCCTTTTATGACGTAGGCGCACATTAAGAAAGGATTATTGCGAATTCCACCCCTAAGGGGGTTAAATAGGGGATGAAAGTTTGTATGAAAGTCCGTCATTTTTCAAGTTATATCCATGAAAATTGGTACTTAGGTTTTCGGTTAAAAATAAAGAGTTACGCGTTTAAGAAACTTTGGAAAAAATAGCCTCAAGTGGGTTAAATGATGGATGAAAGTTTGTATGAAAGTCTGTCATTTTTAAAGTTATATCAATGAAAATCGGTATTTGTATTGTCGGTTAAAAATAAAGAATTACGTGTTTCAGGAATTTTGGAAATTCCACCTCCAAGTGAGATTTATAAGAATCCAAGCGGACGAAGTCGCTGGCATCAGCTAGTATTTTATAAAATACTAGCTTATGACCTCGGGTTTTTCACAAATCCCGAGGGAATCGTGGATTTTCAGTTCCCGTTCCTGCTCCCTTTTCCAACCTTTATATCTACTTTCAAGGATGCTATAGTATTTAGGTTTGCTATAGTAATCTAAACTATAGCTAATAAAATAGTAATCATCTAAACCTATAGCTGTAGCTGTAGATTTCGGTTTTATCTAAAACCCGCGGAAACTGTGTATTTTTCCAGGATAAAAAGAAGCCTAGGAAAAGTCCTTTTATTTGATGTCTTTTGCCAGCAGATGATCTATACTCTATCTTCTTCTTCTTCTTCTCTAATAAATAAAATTGAAGTGTCTGTCTGTAATATCGAAATAACTACCTCATATTAAGCTCATATGGTTATTTGAACCGTACCATAACCGAATCACACGTTTTTAAAATTTTTGTCTGTCTGTCTGTCTGTCTGTCTGTTTGAACGGGCTAATCTTCGGAACGGCTGAACCGATTTTGACGGGACTTTCACATACAAGTAGAGAATTAACCAGGGAGTAACATAGGCTGCTTTTTAACCGACTTTCAAAAAAGGAGGAGTTGTGTTTTACTACCTACTAGCTTTTGCCCGCGGCTTCGCCTGCGTGAATTTCGGTTTTTCACAAATCCTGAGGGATAAGTAGATTTCTGGTCCCCCGCCGCGCGTCGGCGTACCGCGGTACCGCGTACGACGGGAGCAGGACACAGGGGCGCGCGGCGCGCGGCGCGGGGAGTTCCATGCAGCGCGAGCGTGCGTCGGCCGTCGCGCGCAGCGAAAATACCTATCAGGGCGTTTTTTACCGATTTCAACATAACTCCTTTTTTGAAAGTCGGTTAAAAAAGTAGCCTATGTTACTCCTTGGTTAATCCTCTACTTGTCTGTGAAAGTCCCGTCAAAATCGGTTCAGGCGTTTCGAAGATTAGCCCGTTCAAACAGACAGACAGACAAAAATTTTAAAAACGTGTGATTCGGTTATGGTATCGTCCAAATAACCATATGAGCTTAATATGTGGTAGTTATTTCGAAATTACAGACAGACACTTCAATTTTATTTATTAGTAGTATAGATGTACACCGATATCTCCGAGATTTCTGAACCGATTTGCGTAATTTTTTTTTAATCGATAGAGAAACATTGCGACACTGTCCTACAAAAAACTTGGATTCCAACTCCTCAATCCTGATGCTGTAGGAGAACTGATCCCCAAAACTAATGGGATTTAGGAACTGTCGGTTATTTAAATTGATATTGGGGGTGCCAATTAAAGACTTTATCGTTGAATGAACTCGAGTAGGTACATATTCAACTCCTTAACCCTGATGCTTTAAGGAATTGCATTCCGAAATCGTGGGGATCCCACGGAATTTTTCCGTTTTGGTGACGGGTTACTACAGATAGGCTACTTTTTGTTCTGGAAAATCAAAAGTTCCCACGGGATTTTTAAAACCCTAAATCCACACGGGCGAAGCCGTGGGCATCATCTAGTTTTAAATAATAATTTTGTTCAACATAATGTTTTCATGATACAGTCGTAAACGCATCTATGAGTAAACTATCTATTTAATAACCTGGTAATTTGCAAGCTGACCTAAGGTCATGTAACATTTTAACCAAAACGTTACGAAAAATCTCCTTGACTCAGGTTCAAGAATTATTTTTATGTTACGAGATGAGATGAAACTAATTTGTATGCAATTAATATTGTCATAAGTTAAATTATGGTTAATTCAACCACTTTGTGATTTACAACTTAATTTTTTTAGCTGGCACGAAAATATCTGCGATTTATAGTTCCTTTTGCGTCATGGTGGCGTTTGCTTTTATGAGTAAGAAAGCTTCTTTTTAACCCCCGACGCAAAAACGACGGGGTGTTATATTGTAAGTCTTTTATTGTATTTCAATTCTAAACGTAAAGTACACGGTTTATAGTTGCGACGTAGGTTGCGTATAGTACATCGGTGTTCACAACCGTTTTTTAGTCGGCCAGATTACTTCTTTCTGCGGTAACCAATAACTAAAAAATTCGTTGTAAGTAGCTTATAAGAGTACTTTTAACGTAATCTACTTGAATAATAAGTCATAGATACCTAAATACCTATATACCTATACCTATATAGTTTTAGGCATTATTTCTAAACGATTTTTGTTTCTCCGCTCACTTCGTCTATTCATGCAACAGATTTTTTTTTTTTTTTATGTTCTTAAGAAAAAGGTTTTACTCGCATTTTTCAATCCAAAGAATAAAGTAGATACTTACATGGTTCTTATTTGCTTGTGGACGTTCCTTGGCATCTTCCATTGCTTCACAGAAGCAACCTTCTCTATAGTCTCTGTATACAGAGAGTCTTCTTTACGAAAGATCGTATTCATACGAACTTCACTTTTTCATACTATCATAAGAGGGAGTTCAAGAATCTCCTGTTTCTCCTTCCAGAGGCTGTCACTGCACATCGCGGTGGTCCTGCTGGCGGTGTACCACACCTGCCGAGCGGACCGGCCGGCGCGCGCCATCCCCAACTACTCCAGCCAGAACTACGCGGTGCTGGGCGAACCCATCAACGCCGCTCTCAATGAGGACGGGTACGTACAGCGCTCTGCTTCTGTTCAACTAGCCACGTTCTCCTGAGAGTGAGTGTACTGGACTCGCGGGTCGTTGCGCGCCATCCCTAACTACTCCAGCCAGAACTACGCGGTGCTGGGCGAACCCATCAACGCCGCTCTCAATGAGGACGGGTACGTACAGCGCTCTGCTTCTGTTCAACTAGCCATGTTCTCCTGAGAGTGAGTGTACTGGACTCGCGGGTCGTTGCGCGCTATCCCCAACTACTCCAGCCAGGACTACGCGGTGCTGGGCGAACCCATCAACGCCGCTCTCAATGAGGACGGGTACGTACAGCGCTCTGCTTCTGTTCAACTAGCCACGTTCTCCTGAGAGTGAGTGTACTGGACTCGCGGGTCGTTGCGCGCCATCCCTAACTACTCCAGCCAGAACTACGCGGTGCTGGGCGAACCCATCAACGCCGCTCTCAATGAGGACGGGTACGTACAGCGCTCTGCTTCTGTTCAACTAGCCATGTTCTCCTGAGAGTGAGTGTACTGGACTCGCGGGTCGTCGCGCGCTATCCCCAACTACTCCAGCCAGGACTACGCGGTGCTGGGCGAACCCATCAATGCCGCTCTCAATGAGGACGGGTACGTACAGCGCTCTGCTTCTGTTCAACTAGCCACGTTCTCCTGAGAGTGAGTGTACTGGACTCGCGGGTCGTTGCGCGCCATCCCTAACTACTCCAGCCAGAACTACGCGGTGCTGGGCGAACCCATCAACGCCGCTCTCAATGAGGACGGGTACGTACCTACAGCGCTCTGCTTCTGTTCAACTAGCCACGTTCTCCTGAGAGTGAGTGTACTGCACTGGCGGATCGTTGCGCGCTATCCCCAACTACTCCAGCCAGAACTACGCGGTGCTGGGCGAACCCATCAACGCCGCTATCAATGAGGACGGGTACGTACAGCGCTCTGCTTCTGTTCAACTAGCCATGTTCTCCTGAGAGTGAGTGTACTGCACTGGCGGATCGTTGCGCGCTATCCCCAACTACTCCAGCCAGAACTACGCGGTGCTGGGCGAACCCATCAACGCCGCTCTCAATGAGGACGGGTACGTACCTACAGCGCTCTGCTTCTGTTCAACTAGCCACGTTCTCCTGAGAGTGAGTGTACTGCACTGGCGGATCGTTGCGCGCTATCCCCAACTACTCCAGCCAGAACTACGCGGTGCTGGGCGAACCCATCAACGCCGCTCTCAATGAGGACGGGTACGTACAGCGCTCTGCTTCTGTTCAACTAGCCACGTTCTCCTGAGAGTGAGTGTACTGCACTGGCGGATCGTTGCGCGCCATCCCCAACTACTCCAGCCAGGACTACGCAGTTCTGGGTGAAACAATTAACACTGCTCTTAACAAGAACAAGTAAGGAATGCCTATTAGTTCCTCACCGTTATGATGTCCAAAGCTTACAAAGTTGTAACTAGTAAATTACCTGGAACTAAAAGTTACATTAATGGCGCTTCGTCACACCTCAATTGCCGGCACTCTTGTCTTGTTGTGTATTGACTCTCATTGTGAAAATTTTCTTTACAGGTACTTCTATCCAAAGCCTAAGATCCCGTTCCCGCCGCCACCGCCGCCGACAAGGCCACCTCCGCCACCGCCACCACCTCCAACGCTACCACCAACAAGGCCGCCACCGCCGCCGCCACCACCACCGACAAGGCCACCACCACCGCCACCACCACCTCCAACGCTACCTCCAACGAGACCGCCACCGCCACCACCACCACCGCCAACTAGACGACCACCGCCACCGCCTCCGCCACCGACGAGGCCACCTCCTCCACCGCCGCCACCACCAACCAGGCCACCACCACCTCCCCCACCGCCACCAACAAGACCACCTTCACCACCAGCAACAACAGAATTTGAAGGCTACGTATACGAAAAACCTCGTATACCATTCCCGCCTCCACCACCACCTCCGCCAAGGACACCACCTCCACCACCACCTCCGCCAAGGACACCACCTCCACCACCACCACCACCACCAACGAGACCACCAACACCACCACCAACTAGACCACCACCTCCTCCTCCACCGCCAACCAGACCACCTCCACCTCCCCCACCGCCACCTACGAGACCTCCACCACCACCTCCTCCACCACCAACTAGGCCACCACCTCCACCACCACCACCACCAACTAGGCCACCACCTCCACCACCACCACCACCAACAAGACCTCCACCGCCTCCACCTCCACCACCAACTAGACCACCACCTCCTCCACGTCCGCCGCCAACAAGACCTCCACCTCCACGAACCAACCCACCACCACCTTCAACTGGTTACGTGTATAACACTCCTAGAATACCCTTCCCGCCACCTACACAACCTCCAACATATCTCCCTCCAACAAGACCTACTCCGCCCCCTACAAGGCCACCTCCTCCTCCTACTAGACCTCCAACCACACAACCTCCTACTTACCTACCACCTACAAGACCTACGCCACCCCCTACAGTACGTACGCCTCCTCCTACTAGACCTACTCCACCACCCACTAGACCCCCAACAACTCAGCCTCCTACTTATCTACCTCCGACGAGACCGACTCCCCCTCCTACTAGACCTACTCCACCACCCACTAGGCCCCCAACAACTCAGCCTCCTACTTATTTACCTCCGACGAGACCGACTCCTCCTCCTACTAGACGAACTCCTCCACCAACAAGACCAACACCGCCACCAACTAGACCTACTCTTCCAGCAACAAGACCAACACCGCCACCAACTCGACCATCGCCACCTCCCACAAGACCACCAACATATAGCACAATTATAGACAACTATAGAACGACAGGTTATTTCTATTCGACACCAAAAGTTCCATTTACTTTACCAACTAGACCACCTCCTCCTCCTCCTACAACTCGAAGACCTTCCCCACCCTCTACCTATCCACCACCCACTCGACCAACCCCACCTCCTACTCCACCACCAACTCGACCACCCCCACCACCTACTAGACCTTCAACATACCTGCCCCCTACAACGAGACAACCTCCTACCCGACCACCCCCACCACCTACCCAACTAACTTACTTACCACCATCAACAACTAGGAGACCACCTCCTATCACAAGGCCACCGCCTCCTCCACCTACGACAAGACCTCCTACGTACTCAACTATACTCCCAGATTTTAGAACTACTGGATACGATTACCCCACACCCAAAGTACCGTTTACGACCCCGACTAGACCACCTACTAGACCACCTATATACATTCCCCCATCGACAACAAGGCCTCCATATATTCCCCCATCAACAACAAGGCCTCCATATATTCCCCCGTCAACAACAAGGCCTCCTGTATACATACCCCCTTCAACAACTCCAAGATACATCCCACCTCCTACAACAAGGCCTCCATATATTCCCCCATCAACAACAAGGCCCCCTGTATATATACCTCCATCAACAACAAGACCCCCTGTATATACACCCCCATCAACTACTCCGAGATACATCCCACCACCTACAACCAGGCCACCCCCAGTGTACATAACTCCTCCAACAACAAGGCGACCTACATACGTGCCCCCAGTGACAACAAGGGCCCCCTTCACAACGAGGCCTCCTTTTATCCCTGACCAAGGATACTTCTACGACAAACCTTTAGTACCTTTTGTGTTCTAATTTCTAGTGTAAAAAAAAGTTACTAAGATGCCATAATTATTATAAATGTGATACCAAACTTTGCGTTTAGAGACGCAAGGATGTTATTGTTTTAACTTTATTTTGTTTACTAACTTTTTGTTAGTTGTAAGGCTGCCTTTCCACCAGATGTACTTAGTTGCGTAGCGAGCGATGTATGTGATATCAACCAATAGGAGCGTTTGATTTTTATAGCTCAGTATAGCTTAGCTCTGGTGGAAAAATGGTCAATGAAGCTAAGTTTTTTACTTACTCGTTGCATTGATTGATACTAGCTAAAGATGCGAGCTAAGAATATAAGCTAATGATGAGTGATTAAGTACTAAATAGCTATGTGTAGTATTGAGTGGAGCTGAGTGGAATACTTACTCTTCGCACAGTTACTTCTTGCGAAACGCTTCTTCATAGGTACCACGTCTTACCCGATCTGCTACACCACTTAGTTTTAGGGAAATGTCATCATTAATAGCTTAGCTTCAACCTCGCTCATCGCTTAGCCACCTGGCCCATCTCTGTTGGAAAGGCAGCCTTACGCGGGCCTCCAACTACAGTTACAAGTGGTCAGTAAAACTATTTTTTTCATAAGGCCACAAACATTTGCCCGCTCGCAGCCACATTTTATCCCCATTATGCACAGTTATTAATACAGCTGTTAGTAATTATACACACACTGTACCTTTCTGTCTGTTCTTCAGATAAAAATTGGTGCGGTACATGTTCTATTATACCTATGTGGTTTTGCAGCGCAAGCGAGACAAAAGCTCTATCTTGGAATCTAGTTTTGAAATTTTTCGACAAGAACTTTATAAATAACAAAAAAGCAATTTTATGTTTATTTGAAATCAGATTTATGGTCCGTGTGTGAGTACCTTAATTTTCAAAAAATGATGAAATATTGCATTCTTCTAATATTTGAATCCTCACGATCTAGCATTAATATTTCTATCTAGTAAAAGTTACTTAAATAAAAGTTAAATAATAGTTACCATAAAATCTATTTATGTATTGTTGCATATATTATAAGTAATATGTATTTTATATATAAATTAACTATAATACTCAAAAATCTCAT
Source organism: Melanargia galathea (assembly GCA_920104075.1). Lineage (NCBI taxonomy): Eukaryota > Metazoa > Arthropoda > Insecta > Lepidoptera > Nymphalidae > Melanargia > Melanargia galathea. The sequence continues at coordinate 1,418,152 of OV049865.1, forward strand.
ATGTGAAATCAACACTGCCTTTAACTAATTCTAACTTTAAGATTGTAAAATATATTATTTTTAAAATAAAAATGTTTAAAATTTTTATTTTGGTTGTTTTTATTGTAAAATTATGCTATTTTATTTTCCTACTTGTTATGTAGTTGCTAAGTCTCTTACGTGAAAAAAGATACAGACTATAAAAAAGAAAACATTATGAATTCGATGTAAGATTTAATTCAAAATATTGTGGGACCTATGTAAAAGTAGATTTCTATTATACCAAATGAATTACACCACTAAAGATAATATTTACATGTTTTTCTGCAAAATTATGAAGAAATCCGAAATATCCATTTTAATTAAAATAATTGAAATCGGTTGTTGGATCAGTTTCTAATGAAAGATAATGACGAATTATTGCGATAAAATATCAAATTTAAAAAAATGTTATTAAGCCTATTTTGATGATTTTTTATGCTAGTATGTACGATATGTACCTACGTACATTTATGTTCAACAAAGTAGGATCAAGGAGACAAAACTATCATAATATCAAAAAAAAAAAAAAAACGTGATAAAAACAATAATTTAGAAAAATAAAACACATAAAAGTGTTTTCACCTGTGACTAGGTGGGATTAGAACGCTGCTCGTTGCTTGTTACGCTCTGATGGCTCTAGTGATGTTCGACGTGAGTGCTTTACTAGTATCAACTATCGATAAAAAATAAGTGTAATATTTCTAAAATATTTCCATTATTTTCGAGTTTATGTACACATTGAAGTATGCTCAACTATGTAAATACACATAATCTGTGTTTTCCGAAATCATCAAAAACTACGATTACTTATTTCAAAATTGAATAAAGTTCGTAAACTAAAACCCGACTACGCTTAATAGTTTAATATAATATAAAATAATAATTTAATGTGAAGTAAGCGCGAGGCAAGCAGCTCATGCCGCCATCTGTTATGTCTATCCAAAACTAATTTAATAATCTAGAAAGCCGCGCGAAGGTCACTTCTCGATTTTTTTCGTATATAAAATGTAGGCTATGTCACCCGTACCATAACAAAGAATTAATTGACACCTCATTCATAAAAATCCAGTAGTAAATGCGCTACGGTGGTATACACAGAATCATAGGTAACTATGTTTGTATTTACATTGTTGCTTCTAAACTTCTAATTTGCAAGTTACAAGCTTGCAATTTACACTTAAAACATCGACAACACGATATAATTAAACCGTCCCATCCCTCTACCTGACGTAGCAACAATCTCAAAAGAAAATAATATCACCAGCAAAGAATCCGGCGCATTTTTCAGCTCGGACGCGACCGACGCGCGTGTTTTGTGTTTCCCACGGAACAAACAAACAAACAAACATTCCCTATCGCTCGTAACAGTTATGTGTCTCTCACACGATGTCGACTGAGGGGTCGGTTAGTACGTCCGGTAACAGTTCCGGGATCAGGCAGTTCGGTTTGTACAGAACCATCGATGCGAGGACAGAGGAGTTCCTCAGGCTGTCGAGAAAACGGCAGCTGAGGCGAGGATGCGCCTGCGCGGCCATCTCCACAGCTATAACAGTCACCGTTGTAATTGTAAGTATCATATTATTGTCATAATCCATATTAGTGTAATTGTAAGTATCATATTATTATTGTCATAATCCATATTAATGTAATTAATTATAAGTATCATACCATAATCCATATTTATTTTTAACTAGCCGATGCCCGCGACTTTGTCCGCGTGGATTCATATAAATCTCATACAAATTTTCGACCCCTACTTAACCCCCTTAGAGGTCGAATTTTCAAAAATCCTTTCTTAGCGGATGCATACGTCATAATAGCTATCCGCATGCCAAATTTAGGTATATAAGCGTACACCCTTAAACCCTTCTCACTAGTTACTATGTTCTCTTATTGGTTCTCTTCAACCAGATTGCCTGGAAGAGATCGCTTCTAAGCGATAAGGCCGCCATTTGTAGCTATTTCTTTTAAAATGTATGTTTCTCTCATTTAATTTATGTTTTTGGTGTACAATATGTATACATATAATATATACAAATAAAGTATATTTCATTCATTCATTCAAATTTCAGCTCAATCTGTCCAGTGGTTTGAGTTGTGCGTTGATAGATCAGTCAGTAATTATTTACGACGATTTTAAACATAATCTTAGTGTATGGATGGGGCTTGAACCGACGACTGTTAGACTTTAGACCACCCTTGAGTTACTGCGGGTGCACAAAGAGATAGCTTGCACTCTGAAGACGGACATACTTTATATGTCATAAAATCGAAGAGGTCCCAAAGGATTTTATAAACAAATCCACACAGACGAAGTCGCGGGGAATTAATTAATATACAGGATGCTTCTATTTCTGAGACAGCACTATTTTGGCTACAGTGAAAGTGTTCAGTGGTCTTATGTAATTAGTATTCAAATGACTGTGATTTGCAGTTTTTGTTATCGCTTATCTTATTTGTGATGATGTGTGTAACTATGTGGTGTGCTTTCCTTTTTTTTTGTTTGCGTGATTAACATTTTATGATTGGCTAATTTTCATCACGCTGCTATTATAAGGTGATTCATATTAGACCGCACCTGTACGAGCCTTCAAGCAACCAACCAACCCAACCCAAGTTGACCCAAATGCATCATCATGGGCTCAACCAGTAGCTTTTTTTAGACAAAGGTCTCTTGCAAGGATCACCACAAAAAACATTTATATACACCCATGCTTTAAATCCTCTATAAAAGATTCTGAAACAGTTATTGCCAACATTAAAACATCTAATACTTTAATAACCATTTATAATTAGGTATTAAAACACTCATGTGATATTAATCCCCACTCGGCTTCGTCTCGTGTGATAAACCCACATTCGTGTTCTAATACCCCTTAATATACAACAGTTACATAAATAACCATTATAAGTTACATGATGTGATTAACAATTCTGTTCCGAAACCTTCCACTTTTGTAACTCTACATACTCTCTTATCATAATTATTATCATCAACATCATGATAACCCATATTAACGTCCCAATGCAGGGCACGGGCAGGCACTCAGAATGAGAAGGGCCTAAGCCGTAGTCCAACCACGCTGGCCAACTGCGGATTTATTCACACGCCTTTGAGAACATTATGGAGAACTCTCAGGCATGCAGGTTGCAGGTTTCCTCACGATGTTTTCCTTCACCGTTAAAGCAAGTGATATTGCTTAACTTACACATAACTCCTGAAAGTAATAGAATTGATTTTTTGCTCGATTGCAAGTAGGTAGGTACATGGTACGATATACCTAAGAAAATACCCATGTCGGAGTGAATGTGGACCCCACTAGATGGACAGACGAGACGCAGGGAGCCGCTGGATACAAGCGGCGCAAGACCGGGACTTGTGGAACTCCTTGCAAGAGATCTATGTCCAGTTGTAGACGTCTGTCGGGTGACGACGACATATTACGCAACTTGCCATAGTCTGTTGATTACAAACATAAAGCGCAGACCACATTGGGAGCGAAGGGTAGCGATACGAGATTCATTTCGCTTCGCTCATGTCGCTAGACTGTGAGAGCTCGCAAGTTCGTAGCGCTGGTTTCGCTTAGCTCTGTCGTTCGCGATGTAAACAGTATGCTTCTCACTTTGCATAGCTCGAAAACTTTACTAAATACTACTTATCGAAACACAATGACTTCAGAGTAAAATTAACCTAAAATGGCTTATTTTAAGGTTTGAATTCGCCAATAGATTCAGCATTCGATTACAGCCAGGCGCCGCGCCAGCGCCCCAGAAATGTTGTAAAATTAATATTCGAAGCACGACTTACGAATTACAACTTTAAAATTAAATTCTTTGGGTTCATTTTGCATTACATGTTACAGTTTTTCAATACGTAGTATTTGGTAAAGTTTTGGATGTGCACAAACTCAGAATAACTATACAGTAGTATGAAAAGACGTGATAACGGCATGAGTGAAGCGAAACGAACCTCTTTTTGCTTCGCTTAGATTTGCTTCGCTCTCAATGTGGCCTGCGCCTTACCCGAGTGTCATTTGTCGACAGTTATTATAATCGTATCACAACAGGTAATGTCTTCCTCGGTTGTTTGTTAAACTGTTTTGAAGCGTTGTTGTTTTTTGTTGCATTTTCTCTTGTCGCGTTTGCGGAGCGTTCGTGTTTGGTGTTTTCGTGTGTAATTGCCCCGTCATTTCATGTTAATTTCGACTTGAAGTTACGTAAGCGGGTTTGAGAAATTATTTACATGCACTGCTTCAGAACATATGTATACCTACTTATGATACCTAAAGATCTTAAAAGCCTACATTACAATGCAGGATAGTGGTTTCCCTTGGAATTTTCAATTTCACCTTCAACCTTTTTCCTTAGTTGGGGGGACCTTTTGAATTTCTTTTATGAGAGAATATAATTATTGAACATGATCCTAAGCACCTTTTTGACAAAGGCATTCCAACCTAGACTTTGAACCATCTTTTTGACGTCCTTTCTAACGCTGTGGTCTTATAAGGGACCGTTCAGATAGATCGACGCGGAGAGCGTCGAAGAGCATTTTTTTTTCTACACAGACCGGCCGTTCAAATTTGCTCTGCTCTCCGCGCCGGTCTGTGTGAACGGACACACGGATGCGTTTGGAGCTGAGCGTACGCTCTTGGGCCGGACGGCTCAGAGCAATTCGGCCTACGGTCGGCAGCGTGAGCATGAAAGAGCACGCGAACGGAGCCGGTCGGATGCTCGAGCACGTAAGATCACGAGCATGGAGCAGCCGACTGGCTCGACGAGCAGCCGAGCGGCTGCTCTTAATATTTCACACCGAGCGTATTGGGAGCATCCTCGAGCATTCTCTTATCATAAAAGAGATAAAATGTAAAAATAAAGCTTATTTCAATATCTTAAGATTCTATTTTAAATGCGATTAAGATTTGCTCTGCTCTCCGCGCCGGTCTATCTGAACGGACCCTAATAGGAACTGGGTTCGATTCCAAGCAGGGGCAATTTGGGAATTTTGTTCATTAGTCTGGTCTGGTGAGGTTTCGGCCGTTGCTAGTTAAAACACCACCAGCAAAGCCGGGCACCAAGCAGTTTATCGTTCCGCTACGATACCGTGTAGAAATTCATGAGAGATGATAAGGGTTTTTTACCTTTTGAGGTACGGAACCCTAAAAAGACAGACTTGACTTTTCTCGCTTTAAATAGCCCCAGTTAAAGTAAAATAAAAATAAAAATTCCGGAAGCCTGGTAGGTAATGAAACATTAATAAAAGATAATTATTATAAGCCGTTACTTAGGCGATGAAAAACTGCGCAACCGGCGGAATGCAGTGCTACCGACAAGACTATTAAACATATTTGTGTGTTTTCTACTTTCTTTCGTGGCGCACAGCGCGTGACGTCACTATCATCAATACTGTACGCCACTTGAATCTCATTAGATCAATTGCTCGAGATTGCATTTCCATGAAACTGTATGCAGTTATGATTTCATACACAAAGCTCGTCGCATATTACGGGATCCCGCAAGGACAGCCCTGCGGGATCAAATCAGAAGTGACGGGATCCGTATGAAAATCAAACTTATCAACATTCAACAAATTTCAACAGCTCGAAAGATTTCGAAGCTGAAATAGCACATTGCCGGTAATGGGTTGATAATGATGATGTAATCATGTTATCAAAGTTAGCCAATCCATACTACTTAATATTATAATTGCGAAAGTGTGTCTGTCTGTTTGTCTACTAGCTTTTTACGGCCCAACAGTTTAACCGATTTTGATGTTTGGTGCAGAGATAGCTTACATCCCGGGGACGAACATAGGCTGCTTTTATCCCGGAAAATTAAAGAGTTCCCACGGGATTCTTAAAGGTCCATCCGTTTAACCAATTATACGAAAGGTACATCTTGCGACCCGGAAATTGAAATAGGCAACTTAAAAATAGTTCCCACAGGATTTTAAAAACCTAAATCCATGTGGTCGAAGTCGCGTGCATCATCTAGTAGTGGTCTTATAAGTGGGAGATCCCGGATTCGATTCCCGGCAGGGGCAATTTGGGATTTTATTATTTCTAAATTATCTCTGGTCTGGTCTGTTGGGAGGCTTTAGCCGTGGTTTGTTACCACGCTACTGGCAAAGCCATTTAGCGTTCCGGTACGATGCCCTGTAGAAACCGATCAAGGGTGTGTATACCTCTTCCAAGTTAGCCCGCTTCCATCTTAGACTGCATCATCACTTACCATCAGGTGAGATTGCAGCCAAGGGCTAACTTGTAGTTGATTAAAAAACAAAGTGGGTATGCAACTGTGCAGTAATTACCGGCGCCTTTGGAATTTACCGAAGAAATGCGGATGATATCATAAGCTCATATTTCCAAAACAAACAATGCGCTGCTTGCGGCTCGTATTGCAATGTGCGATCAGCATCATATTGCTACACCGAGTTCATAATGATCAAGAAAAAAACACTAATAAGTAGTTAACCTGGTTGTGTTGTATGTTTAATTAATTTGTGTTGTGTTAATCACTAACTGTTTTAATATCAAGAGTAGTTATCATTTTAAGGTAAGTAACAATCTTATAATCAAAACAGAGTCCTAGTGTCCTCGTATTTGTGTTTTGGGTTTACTTTAGTTAAATATTTGTTACTCAATAATGTATCTTATGTTTTATGAGTTATGCTTATGACACAATATCACCTGTACAGTGAATTTGATGTTATACACCTACTGTTAACTGTTATGGTGCTGCCACACCGCAGTTACAAATGTTACTAAACATTTGTTAGATAACATTTTGTCACAAATGTTAGGAAAGTTTTAAATATTTTCATGTTTATAAAACATTTTTAACAAATGTATTTTAAACATTTTGCAACAAATTATAACATATTTTGTTAAATAACATTAACCAAGACGACTGCGGGACGTGCGGAATGCGACAGGGGGAACACGCCTCGCAACATGCAATAATGTTAAATGTTTTACCAGCATTGAAAACATCTAACAAATATCACAAAATATCACAAATGTTATAAATGTTAGCTATGTTAAATAATGTTTATGCAACATTTCTAAGATCAGTGTAGCAGCAACATTACGTCAACCTGCATCCCTCCCGCACCGCGGAGCTTCCTCAGGAAGTGTTTTAATTAAACGGCAGGTCTATAGTAACTGTCGTACGTAATAAGCTAAATATAAGTTGGCTTATTGGATACAAACCAACTCTCAATCATAATAAAAACGAAAAATGTATCTCCACTAAAAATATCTTAATAACTTTATCAAGATTTAGAAAATATTATTGACATCAAAATTGCAACAAAACTTAATTTATGCAAGTAAAATTACATTATTTAAATTCTTTTTTTTTTCTTTTCAGATCATGATACTCATCTACGAATACAGCATAATCTACGAATCCAGTTCAAAGACAAACGTCAAACAGAACTGGATGGGCCTCATGAACAAAACCGCACAAGATTTTCCATTCGAAGCGAAACTAAACAAAGCTAAATTAAATCTCGAACCTGTGTACGCGCAATATCTTCCGCTCATTTTGAAAACATTGAAGAAGAATAAATATTTTGATAATATAGTAATTGAAGGCACTACGCAAATTCCTTTAAACGATAAAAAGGATAAACCAGAAGATGTGTACATTAAAAACATATTTTCAGACTCCAGAAACTGGATGCGAATACCTACTTCAAGGACGTACAGTATGGAATACAAAACATCTCCCATTGTTTACTTTAAGTATCCCACGAGGAATGTAGAACACTTTACGAGAATACGAAGAATACGAGATTATCAAAGAATAATGAACTACGTCGACAAAATGATAAGCGAAAAAACTTCTACTATATCAATGTTTAAAAATAACTATAGATTAAATAATAAAAAATTAGCTCCGGTAACACATGTGAGTACGACGCCAATGATTGGAGTTATAGAGAATGTAACTAAAAAACAAACTGGACCCAAGAAGTCAAAAGTCCCTACGAAGTCATCAATAAAACAGAAATCTGCTTGCCGCTGTCCTAAAAGGATGGGCCTTATATTAAGTAAACTTATAGAAAGTATCCAGAAAATAATACCTGATTTTATGAGCCATGAACAAATAAGTGAATGTAACGATAATGAACCTAAAACAAATAAAACTGTTTCAAAAATAGAATATGCAAGTTCAAATAAACAATTCAAGGAAACAATCAATAATAATTATTATCAGTCAAATAAAATTTCAAATATGAATACCATAGATTTTGCCAACGACGACTTAAAAATTAAGCCTAACATGATACCAAATATGATATCAGAAACCTTTTATTCCGTAAAGCCTTTGAGTCCAAAAGTGGATTATACCATAAGTTCAATAATTAATTTAATAAAACCACATTCGTTTTACAGTAAAAGTCAGCAAAACAATAGAAATATTTCCAATACAACAACTATGAAACAGTTTATTGAAGAAACAGATGCAAATCATTATTTTTCAGAAAGCACTACAAGATCTATGTCAAAAACAACATCTAAAGCTTCATCAAATACGTTAAAAACAGTCAGAGATTGGATTTTGCAAAAAAAATATTGTAATGCCACAAAAACATCTTTGATAACATTTCCTGCATTAAGTGATATGGAATATGGAGAATATTATACGACACCAGATATAGTTGATATCTTTAAGATTTTCGATGTAGATAGAGCCAGAGATGAAGAAAGAAATAGCAAAGGCGAGACAAATCTGGAAATACTTAGAACTCGTCCAAGTCTTAAATCAACCTATTACAACAAACAAGAACATAATGGTACGTGGAATATTTTGAGAAAGGGTTTTTCTTTGGCCAAGATTCAGAATGGCAGTCATGAGTACAACGAAAAGTTAAGTGATACCACGAGTACTAAAATTGTAACAGATAAAGAAAACACCGATTTCAAAACAAGATTAATATTAAGTCAAAGTTCAACACAGCCATATTCGTATTTGAGTGAAAATAAATTAGAAGGACAAATTAAGAATGAAGATGTTACTTTGGAAGAAGAAATAGACAAAGCCGAAGAAATCAACGAAAACAATAGCCTAAAAAGTTTAGAAATTTTGCTGAACAAAATAAACGTTTCTGAAATTTTTAATAGAACTTTAAAAAAAGAAACTTTAAAAGATATACCTAAATTCGATCAATATGAAAGGGTGCAAATAGGAAAACATACAGACATGACTTGTAAGCATTCGAAATCTATGATACCTGGAAATAGACCAAGTTATTTAGAGATTAATAGAAATGTTTGGGAACGCATCGATGAGCATCAAGATTATGATAATACTTTAAACAATAATTATGTTTCATACTAATGTTTGAACTAAATTGTAACAATGTGTATTGTAAAATACTAATATTACTGGTTTTGCTATATTTTTAAATTGCCCAAAGTTGTTTAACCTTGAACGGTAGCAAAAAATGAAGATAGATAAAATATACTGATTTTTGTTTTGTTATGTTTTATTTCAGCAATCATTCGAAATAAAACGTTTTCATAAATCTAGGTATACTTAATTTAACATTATTTCTGTAATAATTGGAACTTGTTAAGTTCACTTTTAAAGTAAAACTCGCTACAAGTGATGTCTAGATTTAGGTGATGTCTTGCACTATGCATCCTTATTTAAGAAATCGTTTTGGTACCACGGTGAAAATGGGCATAAAACTAATTTAATAAATACAAAGTCATCACCTTTAATTTTGGAGTTCCAAAATTCATCACAATATTAGGTAGATGTCTGCTGACCCATAAATAATACAGTATTTATGAATTCCCTTCTGTATGAATGAAACAGGCTGAATAAATGGAACAGTCATATAAAATTATTTTTATTAGGCTTGATTGCTTAACAGAATAATTCAATTCTTCTTCCCAAGACCAAATGGTTGTTAAATTGTTCAAATTGATTCAAAGAAATCTTTGTGAAATGAATTTCTTTATAAGTTTAACTAATTTAATTGTTAAATAAATCGGATTGAATTATCGAATAAAGTATAAGCGATACATAAAAATGCATATACTATTCATATATTATATTTTTGTTACAGGTAGTTCTACTAATCTACGAGTATATGATTGTAGTAGAAACCAGTGTAGTACAAAAAAGGACAAACTTGAATAAAATCAAATTCGTTGGAAAAGATAAACCGATTGCTGAGAGACTAGACAGGACCCACTTTGGCTTTGATCAAGATTATTATGAGAGGATGCCACTTCTTGTCAATGCGTTGCAAGAAGTAAGCTATGTAGATCCATTTAGAGAAACATCTATATCTCGATCAAGGAAAAGACACTATAACAGGAATCATTTTAAACCCTCGACCACTACCGCTGATAATAGATTTATAAGAAGAACTAGTCCAAGACCTTTTATTTTTGAATATAGAAGTCCATACCCGATGCCCTTTTCAAAGACACAAGGTACTCAAAGTACTTGGATTGAAAACTACCGAAATGCTCAGAGGTTAAAAAACCTTCATGACGTCATAAAATATCTTGAAAAGACTTTAAATGCTAAATTTGGTGACATGTATTCACCAACACGGACCCAAATAGCTTTCTCAGGAATTTATGTACCTCCAGCGGACAATACTAACAGAAACTCATATTTACCCATTAAAGACAATATACCACAAGAGTCGCAAAATTATAATGCGAAATCAAATCATAACTCAGATCCACTATACACTTTTAGACCTGACAATCCAGGTGATATCAATTTACTAGCAGATGGTTTTAGGTTTGCACCAACCGTCCTTTCGTCTCAAAATAATCTAAAAAGCAGTGGTATCAAGCATACATTTAGAACAGTTTCTGAAAGAAAAAGACTACAAAATTGTAGAAGTGTTGATTGTTTATCTAATCATTTCATTTTTGACAAAAAAGCTGAGCTAGAATCTGCACACGAAGATGACATTCCTTTACAATTATATGATACTGAACCAAAGCTTTCGGATATAAAAGTAAATGTGTTTTCGTCTCAAAAACCACCTCCTGAAAACAATTCGAATAGAAGTAATGTCAACAAAATCTATATAACGTCTCCTAGGCCCCTATTTCAATTTAGAAGAAAGTCAACTGTGCCTTTTAGTCGATCTATGTATTCTTATAAACGACCAAATATTTTTGTAGAGAAACGGAAAAATATTACTATTACCACTTCAAAGACTGGTGAAAATAAAACAATCGTATTTAAAAGATTGGTACCTCTAAGCGTATTTACAGCAAAAGAGAGAACGGAAAAAAGTTCAATGCAACCTAGTAAAATCGAAAATTTCCAACCTGAACAAGCCACTGCTAGTTCCTCGACACAAAATTATATAAAAATGGATTACATGACCGATTATCCAATTTTAAACTATTCACATGTTGAAAATTATAATGTAGGCAGCTCAGGCTTAATACCAATTGAATCTCGAACTATCACACCGTTTTATCCAATCAGCATGCCTATTATGCCTTTCACAGATAACTCTATGGAGAGAGCTTCCACTAATCCACCTGAAATTATAAAATTTAGTCCCGAAGATGCTAAAATACCGAATCATTATTTAAATTTAAGAAAATCTGATATGAGTACCGTAACAGAAAAAGAAATAAATACATGGGAGCATTCTGAGAATACTGAAATGTACACTGGCGATGTTGAAACGGAAACACTTGTTATAAAATTAAAAAATATGCTAGAGACTACGACAGAAGAAAATGTTTCCGATGAAATAAAAAAATCAGAAATTGATGAAACTGAAGATGATATAGAAACAACAACATCAGGGACTTACGTTCCTCAGATAAATGGTCATCACAGACACGTTAACTATAAAAGTTTAACGACTCTTTTGAGAGAAAACTCAGAGAGATATAGAAAAAAGAGAATTGAGAACTTAATAACGACACGAACGTTACAAAATAACACATATGTACCAATGTATGTAGAAATTAAGAGAAACAAAAGTATAGAATATGAAGAAAATTAAAATTTTAGTAATAATAATATCGTTTATTGTGGTAGGTAATTAAAATTCGTGTCTTTTCAGTATCCCACCGATTTTTTTCTAGTTCTAACGCTTCTTTTGGTTTTGAATTATAATTCTGTTTAACTATAATATTTTTAATCAACTCTTTTTGACACTTTTTTTATAACTTATGTTATCATTGATTAAATATTTCTAAGAACAAGAAACAAGTTTTTTTAATTGCATGCATTTGCAATAATTACATGAGATCCTTTATGTTTATTTAGAATCAGTATGTACAGACCTGTGCTGCTTGAAATAAATTGTTTCTCCAGTGTATTTTTATTATATGTACCTATATTACGGTCGGTCTCTTCTAGATAAGCTTGGTCTGCACTGAGCATTATAAATACTATACTGAAGTCTTGAACAAAACGAAACTACTGAACTATTCATAAATTAAAACATCCGTTTTTTCATAGAAAATGACGCAAATATACTGATAACAGACAGATTTTAACAGATTTACAAGATTAGATAGAATTATCCTGTATTTTCTAACCCATAAAAGTTCGAGGTTTGTCGTCAATAACTCCGTTGTTATAAAACGAGTCTTATAAAATAATAATTAATAGAAGCTTCTGCAGTAGGTAGGTACCTACCTAGGGTGCCAGCCAGGTAACCTCCCAGTGTGCCTGGGTGCTGCTGGTCCTCTTGGATACGTCCGAGGGGAAGAGCAGTATTCGGGCCGGTGCGCCCCGGTATCATGGTTAATAATTTTCCTACGGGGATATTGTTAGCCATGGCCAATGACCTGGCGGAGGGAGGTTTATTCGCGTGTCCCTCTGATTAGCAGAGGGCACTGCGGATGAAACTGGGGGTGAGACACCCCGGGGCGGGGGGCAGCGATGCCCATCGCGGCAGGAAGAAAACCTCGTTAAAAAATTACGGGAGGGCGCGAGCCTCTGGAGGGACAGCCCAGAGGTGAGCGGGAGCCCCAGCTGGGGCGGCTGCCGGACGCCTGGGATGCATACTTTGGGTTCCCCAGGCGTCCAGCACAGACAGCATGAGGGTCATGCCGTGGTGGTTTTTAATGGGTATACCTGGTTGCAGTCCCACATAACCTTCGTTCTGCCGCATTCGGCCGCAGAACGGGGGTACCTATAAAAGGTTTTCCACCACGTCAAAAAAAAAAGGTAGGTAGGTACCTACTTGCCTACTTAGATTTTTTTAAACGTTTCACTATTGTCTTCACAAACTGATCTGACGATAAACATCTGCTTATCTTTTTTATTTGGATAAGAAATTCAGGATGATTCTTACCAACCCAATCTCATTTGTAAGAAGTTGAAAGTCCCATAAAAATCTGTTTAAAATCGGATTCTGTAGATATAAAGTTTATTTTGTCATACAGCGCCATCTAGGCAGAAATGAAATAAGTAATACACAAAGTTCGAAATAGTACTACGATCACTACAAAGGTGGCAGCCAGGAGCTTCAATATAAATCGATATAATTACTTTTAACGGTAAGTTAATTAAATATGTATAAATATAAACATTTACGAGTATTTAGGTACTTAATTACGAGTATTAAGTACCTAAATACTCGTAAATGTTTATATATATGTTACAGCCAAAGTAATAAATAAGGATATTATGAATACTATCCAGCCATTATAAATAATATCAACTCAATTTGGATAAAGTAATAATTGACACAGAATTATTAAAATTATCTAGCTATTATGAATAATATTCAGCTATTTTATATAATATCATTAATATATTATATCATAATATAATATTAATAATGGAAGACTTGGATAAAGTAACAAAACAAGGACTTATGTTTAACTGTTCGGCTTCGGCGCTGCGGGAAGTGCATCCACATCGCCCCTGCGTAGCAAAGCCCAGGCACACATGCTCACCTCCACAACTTCGACCTGCTTCATCCGCTACGGCTCGCACGGGTGCCTAAGATTTTCTACGGCGGGCGGGGGCTGCTCTCCATTCGCACCTACGGCTTTATAAAAACACTCTAGGGGCAGGGCAGACAAAGCTACGTGATCTGTGAAATGGAACTTGGCATGACTTAAGTTAATACTGCTGAGTAACTTATAGGATACTTTTCATCCCGAAATTCAGCACGGTTCTCTTGGGAGAGGGGATGAAAGTTAAAATGTGTACTTAGCTGTAATTTATTAACGGGTTCGATTTCATTCATTCTTTTTATTAGAAAAGAGATACTTTAAAAATTATTCCGTAAACATTTCAAGGTCATCGGTTTTGTAGTTTAGAAATTATAGCCATCACAATCCTCAGTATTCCATATAACTTGGAACCCGGATTGCACAGGAACCTTTAAACGTCTGGATTATCATCTGGGATGCATTTAAATTTGTGTTTGTCTGTCTCCGAAACGCTGGACCGATTTTGATGGGACTTCTATTGGGAAAACTTTAGGATGGGAAAGAGCTATTAAATTAAAAATGAATACTCATTACTGTAGTTGAGTAGTATGAGCTCAAAGGAGCTTAGGAAAAACAAAGAGTTCCTGCGACCACGCGGGCGAAATGGCAGGCATCCACTAGTTCATTAATAATACTTATTTTCGTGAGGTACTTATCTCCTGAGGTGTCTCCGGAGAAATTAAAACAGCTAGGTATGCCTATAATGTTTCTATCATCAGCTTTGGCACGGTCTACATCAAGAATTTTAGGCTAGGTGAGGTTAAGTTAGGATGGGGTAGTTTAGATTACGAGATTGTGATCACGCCACACCACAAAGGAATGAGATGCGGGAGAGGAAGCAAGTCGGGCTGTATTTATCATTTTGACCAACGTTCACCTGCTATTATAAATAATGTCTGGTTTGACATGATATTATGAATAATATCTGGACAATTTAGATATTATTTATAATGGCCAGTCATTATGAATAAAAGCCAATTAATTACTTTGGCTGTAACATATATACGAGTTGCTTTTTGGATCCCAAGATGGCGTCGCACTGCAAAGTAGGTATACTGTTTAAGCAGATTCCTCACTTGGTTGACAGATGACATCAAACTAGTCGCAGGGACCCACTGGATACAAGCAGCGCAAGACCGTGATGTGTGGAAATACCTACAAGTTATATTTATGTCCAGCTGTCGAAGCACTTAGATACAGATATATCGGTTGTCGACGACGATGACTTCCTTTTGTCTATTATACCTAGTTAGTTTTGACTTGTTTGTAAAAAAATATATAATTTTAAATGTTTATATGAAGATTTTAAACGTCAATTAAGTAAATACCTAGATAAAATATTATAAAACAAATATATAAGCAAAGATAGTTTTATTTACTCGAATTTGTAACTCGACCGACAAGCTCTATGCTCGTTGAAATCTAATCTTACCTAGTCTGCCAAAAAGCTAATTGAAGAGGTACCTAAATTAATTTTGTGAGCGTTTTTAGGGTTCCGTACCCGAAGGGTAAAAAACGGAGCCCTATTAATGTCACTCGGCTGTCTGTCCGTCTGTCCGCCGGTCACAGGTCTCTAGCTCGCAGACGAAATGAGTTACAAACCTGAAATTTTGGTATTTAGTGTAAAACGTTAACCCAAAATCAAATATTGAATTAGAAATTGAATTAAATTATTTTTCAGGGGGGCTCCCATACATGAAAAAGGTGCCGGAAAAAAAAATTTTTTTCTTTACCCTAGCTTGTGGGGTATCATTGTTTAGAGCTCATTAAGTAGAGTACAAATATATATTTTTTTAATTTTTATCTCAAAAAATAAGGGAATGGGAGGCCATCAAAGTTGTCAGTTTTAGACCATTTTTGTGACGGGGGCTATCTCAAAAACTAAACTAGTTGGGAATATGATATTTCAGTATATTATGTACTATATGCTCTATTTAAACAACAAATACTGAAAACAACGATTTATTAAATAGTTTATAAGCTGTGACCAAAATAAACGAACATTTTTTTGGGTTTTTCTTTCACGGTTTGTTGCGATGTCTAGCTCGGAAATTAAATATTTCTTAGACCCAAAATATTATATTGTTCATAATTATGTACGGAACCCTGAAAGAGCGAGGCCCGACTCGCAGTTGGCTGATTTTTTCAGTATGAACCGACTTCAAAAAGGAGGTTCTGTATTCGACCCGTATTATACACCTATTTATTTATAAGTTTGTATAAACATAATATTGGGTTCTTCGTGCTCAAGATCATATCGACGGTCCCTACGTACAATCCCCTAATTACAAAACATAAATTTTTCAGGAGAGCGTTTTAAAGTTTCAAACACGTGTATTTCATGATCTACTAAATGCTGCGTCATGAAATTTGGTATGAAGGTTTAATATGTGAAATACTTTATAAAAAAATAAAAATATGTTATAAAAATAACGTTTAGTGTATTATTTGTCACTTATGTTCTTATACGTGGGATTCATATTTATTGCAAATGACTTATGTGGTACTTACTGACTTTTACGTGGTAGTGTTAAAATTAAGCAAAGTCGTAATTGCCATTTATGAAATTGTACGTGGGGGTGCATGGTATAAAAATATGTTGTTAGTGTTTAAGTGTTGAATACAACTTTACTAAACGAGCATGAGTCGGGAAATTTCTCTTATATAATATTGCGCAACAGCCTATGTAACTTTATTATAACTCGTCGTCGACGTCGTCATCAACCAGTAAACGTCCACTGCTGGATAGGTAACTTGTAGGGACTTCCAAACGTCGCGTCGTGGTCTTGGGCCGCTTGTATCCAGCAGTTCTCTGCGACTCTTCTGATGTCGTCGATCCACCTAGTGGGGAGTCTGTCAACACTGCGCTTTCCGGTGTGAGGTTGCCTGAGCACCTTGGGACCTCAACGTCTATCAGTTCTCCAAACTATGTGCCCCGCCCATTGCCACTTCAGTTTCACTATACTATGTCGGTGACTCTAGTTCTTCTACGGATCTCCTTATTTCTAATTTGATAGCGTAGAGAAACTCCATCGCTCTATCAGTGACTGAGCTTTTTTTGAGGCTCATAGTTAGCGACTATGTCTCGGAGCCGTATGTTATCACTAGCAAGACGCACTGTTCGAAGACTTTGGTCTTCACGGCTTCAGGCACTGAGATATTTTGGACGAGAAGACATCGCAAAGCTTTCCGAACGCTGCCAATCCGAGTTTGATTCGACGGTTGACCTCTTTCTAGAAATTTGACCTATCTATCTGGACTGTGTGTTCCAGGTCTCTACAATACAATACGATACTGGCCCACCTATCAAGAAACCCTGCTTAGGACATTGAGCATTGTATTAAAGTCTTCCAGAGTATTTGCCATACCAACTAAATCAGTACGTGAGTGATGTACTCACCGTTAATGTAATGTCAAGTTCGGTTTAATTCAGAAGCTTAAAGACTTCCTCCAATGCAACTAGTAGCAGTAAAAGACCTTCGAAGAGATTACGTCTCCCTATCGTACTTCTCGCTGCAATCGGATTGGTCTTGTAGTCTGATCTTGCATATTATGGACCGACAATATGGTGGTGTTTTCGTACAAACACTTCAGCACTTAGATATACGATAGCCAATCCGATATCTCTGTAGTAATCGCCACAAACGCCAAGCAAAGTGGCTAGTTATACTCTTCGGTCTTATGAAACTGCCGCAGCGTATGCATGTGGTCTATGCTACTGAAGCCTTTTCGGAATCCAGCCTGTTTGCGAGGTTAGAAGTCGTCGAATATAATATCTCTGGATAATTAATTATACTTTTGAGAACTATGTCGTCTGTGTTAGGTCGTAAAGCTGAAGTCGAGCTTAACATGGAAGAAATAATTATTGTTGGCTGCGATGATTTGAATACTTCTATAATCATTGAATTGGAGAGATCAGTTACATTGGAAAAGCGAAAACGGGTATCGTCATGCATTAAATCCAGGGTAGAATCTCCATTTTTACGAAATAAAGCGACGACTTCAACTATATTGTCTTATGTTTACTAACATCAGTAGATTCCCTTCTACGCGGTGCTGTAAGAAGCTTTAATTTAAGAAATATTCATCCGACTTTAATATACAGAATTAAAGAATAACTGAAAAAGAAAGGTACGCATATCTTCAAAAGTAATGAATAAATTTTGTTACAACTCAGAGTGTTTCTTAATTTGAAGTAAAGGTTAGCCTATAAAAAAAATAGTCAAAATTTGATCAATAGTTTCGGAGAAATGCACGGACAAAAATACATACATACACACAGCTATAAAATTATATTTATTTGTTTGGAAGACCTAATAGATTATCGTAATATGTGAATATATTACAATTTTTATTATATTACATACGTACGTGTCGAATTGATAACCTCCTTATTTATAAAGACGGTTAAAAACCATTACTCATTTAAAAAAATGACATAACTGTTAATTATTTACGAGATTGAAATAACATTACCGAAGTAAAACGTCGTAAGTAGTAGTTATGTATTAAATCTGTTTTTATTTTCCAGCGTAAAGTTACTTATTTACCACTTCCTGCAACTTGCATTTCAATTTTCCGATGTAACATAACGTAACTACCATATACGAACAGTTACGTTGGAATACTCCGAAATTAGTTTATTTCATTTACCTGTACGAGTTATAACGGAATCTCTATTTTTTATAACACGGCCGTCTCTTCAAGGCCGGCACGAGCTCAATGGCCCGTAAGTGCCAGTTGCGTGTGAGACGCTCGGGGTTACGATTGATTGTCCAACGTAAAATTACTGAATTACCACTATTGCTGTTCTACTTCGGAAATTTTAGTAAATTTTGTAGTTATGGGAAATGTCGTGTGTGGATTTAGAGTTGAATTTGCCAACAAATTTTTTTTTTATTAAACTAAACGATAATATAGGGTGTCCTGAAGGTCACGAAAACAAAACATGCAAATCACGGATCTACCACTTAGGGGATTGTACGTAGGGACCGTCGATATGCGCTTATTATTGTGTGTTTTTATTTTTTAAGATGATTAAAAAAATTACCTGATTTTTTTTTAATGGACAAGTGGTATCAAAACGAAGGGCTTGAAAGATAACTCTGAACATGAATAGTTAGCTTATAATAATATTATTATACGTATTTTATACAACGAAAAAACACTCGTAAACAAGTTTAAATTAAAAATTTAAAAACCCCCGACATTCGCCATTTTGTGGCGGCGGCCATCTTGGATTTGCAATAGTGCTATTCTACTAGTCAAGCCCTTTCATTTGATACCCATATTAAGTAAGTAAGTTGTGAAAAAATATGTAATCCGCCATTTTGTAGCGGCGGCCATCTTGGACCGATTTTTATCAAATATAGCTAACAACACTCGACTAATTCACCCGTCAAACAAAAAAAACCGCATTCAAATCGGTCCCCCGTTTGAGCGCTACAGGGGAACAGACAGACAGACACACACACACACATATAGACACGTCAAACTTATAACACCCCGTCGTTTTTGCGTCGGGGGTTAAAAACATTGTTTGTCCTTCCTTGATAAGTAGGTAAATAACACCAGACAAGATACAAACCGCAGGTTTTTTTTTATTTTTTAAATATCTACTTAGTCGTACTTTCTAACATAATAGCAATAAATAAAAAAAAATAGGTTACAATTAGTTAAATTAAAATTATAATAATGCATAAAAGTAGTAATTTTTCCCATGACCTTAAAAATAATGCAACTATTTCATACGACATTATACATGTGACCCAACTATATCCATCCCTCTCCAACGCTACTGACCTTATATAATCTATCTCGGATCACGCATCTCAAGAAAATCCCCGTTACTTTTACCCGTGCAAAAAGGCTTTATCTGCAGTGACTTGCAGACGTACTTACAAAATATAACTATCTCTTTCAAGCTTATGATAACGATATAGGTTAAATGAAAGGGCATATTATAGAATGGCGCCTCGAAGACCGGTACTGCAACTTTTTGACAGTAGGTTTTAAACTTAGCGCGTGAACACTCCAAAGTCCGGAACTCGAGAAATGAATTTAAAGTTAATATAAAATTATTTTGTGTGTGAAAAATGTGCGTTGTGTGTGTTGATAACTGTGATAAAGTTGTGTGAAAAGTGTTGTTAGGTTTTTCGGAAGAAGGTTCGTATTTTGGGTAACTGTAACTGACAGTTAGGTAAAGGCGTGTTTACACACACGGAACTTTCTTTGCATAACGTTTCGGTTAGTCATCAAGGTCATTTTGTAATGTGTGCTAGAATTTTTGTTGTTATGGTAGGTAGGCTATGCGACATAATTCATAAAACTAGATATTTATGATGTTATTAATAAAAATTATTATGACGTGACCTACACCATCACGTCATAATTATTTGTATGAATAACATGAAGAACATCATAGTTTAATCATATAGATTCCGGATTATTCAGATTTATTTGTTTTTCAAAATTGGAACCCTACAATTTTTTTAATGAAGATATTGAATCCAAGTATGAAAGTATACCTACTACAGTTTTGGTTATAATTATTTACATACGTCAACTTCAGACTAAAGCTAGGTAGGTAGGTACCTACGCTGGTTATAAACGCGCCCCTGGTCTAGGAAGAGCATACGCCACACAACAAACCCAGCTGGGTATGTACCTACCTACTACTATTCTCTTTACTATCACCATTACAGAACATCACAGACGTAGATATTATTTTTTCTTACTGTCTGTCTGTAAGTATGTACCAGGTACCTATATTGTATACCTACACTAGCGGCACGCTATGATGGCCGGTTTGACACATTACAATAGTGATGTGGAATGTCAATTTATTCTCGAACAAAAAACAATTAAGTTTTGTTTTTGTACCTGATTAAATAGGTTTAATAAAACAAAAATGTATATGTTTATTTAATTTATTTGAACGAACTGAATATTTGAACGAAAATGAATATACATACTTTATATGCACACAAGAAACATATGAATACAAAAGATACCAAAAAAGGTGCCACAAAAGGCCATAATTAATCAGATTCGTCCATACTACTATTTTCACTGTCGTCACTGCTATCATCACATACATTAATAATTATATGTTCGTTTTCTATAATATTATCTATTTTCACATCTCTTTCATAATCTTCCCTTATTAATTTAACAGTTCTATTCACAACCTTTTCCCAGTCTCCTTTAGTCACATGTTCACAAGCTTCTTCTAATAATTTTAGCATTTTTTTTGTGGTAAATGGGGGTTCTGTATTGTGTCTTGCAGCATATCCCTTAATTTGAGCCCACACCAACTCAATCGCATTATACTCACAATGGTAAGGCGGTAACCGTATAACTCTGTGCCCATGTTCTAATGCTATTTCGTCAATGACGTATCGGATCTTGGTTGGTTTGTTTTCTTTTAAAAGACGTACTAATTCCGCTTTTAACATATTCATGTTTGCATCTACGCCATTTTTACGAAGCCATGCGACGATATCAGCTTTCTTTTGGGATTGGGCAGGTGGCTTGTCAATTTGCATCGAGTGGTATGGGGCGTTGTCCATAATTATAATAGATGGTTCAGGGAGGCTACACAACATTGAGGTAAACCATTCAGTAAACTTTTCTCCATTCATGTCTTCATGATAGTCTCCAGTGGTTTTTGACGCAAAAGCCATGAGAGAACCTTCGACAAACCCGTTGATGGTTCCGGCGTGACAAATTATAAGTCGCGATCCTTTTCCTACAGGAACTTTGGAAGTAGATGCTGCTGTGTCATCGTTCCAAGAACGGCCTACAGTATGGTTAGCATTAAGCCATGTTTCATCCAAGAACACAACATTTTGCCAATTTTTGATTTCTTTCACTTGCCGTAAAAAAGTATACCTTGCCATCGCTATATCAAATCTTTCCATCAATATTTTGCGTTTGTTACATTTTTTGTATCGAAATCCAATGGTCTTCAAAATCTTCGTTAAAGAACTTTCCCCACCGAAGAATAATCCAGCTTCCTTCAGTGAATGCACCAACTTTTTTCTTGTTGGATACTCCTTCTGTAAATAGTAGCCGTAAACATGTCTTCGGATAGCATCGGCATCAAAGCTATCGATGCCTACGACTGGTTTTGCTCGTTTTCTCTTTTTTGGTGTGTGAAGTTTATTTTCTTCTGTGCCAGTCTCGCCATATTTTTTTTTAGTTATCCGTCTAACAGTTCGTTGTCCAATATTAAGCGCATCAGCTACGCGTTCAACCACTGACGTTATAGGTAAAATTGGCCCTCCATTTTGAGCTTCACGATCGAAATAGTTACGAAGGCGTATTACGAACTCACGTGTCTGACTATTTAGAACAGTTCTCTGCGTACGTTCGGTCATATCGACGAAATCCACAACAAAGGGCTTGAACAGAGTCCAAATTAACGAGCAAGGGTCAACAGTAATGCAGTATCAATATTTGAAATCCAAAGCCAGGTCAAAACTATATCACAATCGCATTGCACTGACAGTTTATACTTTTCGAAGCAACGTCAATTCGAAACTGCTTTGTTTTGCATTGAGCATTGACGCGAGTTTGCCGGAGGTAGTAGTTGTGCTAGCCAGCGATCCTATGTGACGATCGTATTAGATTCCATTTTTAAAAATTTATTGATATTTTTTTGCGATTTCAGAGGTTTGTCCACATAGTGAAAATTGTTCATATTCACAAGTACATTCACCCCTTAAATGGTGCAAACTGATTTTTCTACACTTGTATACATTTAAGAAATCAATTTAATAAATAAATTTTGAGTCCTAAACCTAAAACTACATTCGATAAAATTTATGAATCTCTGCACATCACTATCGTCAATAAAGTAATACAATTATTTCCTTCAAAGTCGTTATCAATTAATACGGAACTTCATGAGCGGACAAACGTCAAACCGGCCATCATAGCGTGCCGCTAGAGTAATCAACAACTCAATCGCTGGACAGATATTGACGAAATTGGTCACTGAGATAGCTGCAATATCGGAGACAGGCATGGATTATTACTATACTAGTAATAATCCATGCCTGTCTCCGCATCCAATCCATCCAATGCGTCGTGCATCCAAAAAAATATCTTTCACGCGAAAACAGGAAAAAATAACAAATTCAAAGATGCTCCAGTTACTGGCATTAACTATGTACCTACCTAGTTCCATATAAAGATACAGAAATAGGTATATAGAAATAGATAACAATATAGAATTAAAAAAATATTGAACGCAGTTTTACCTCAGAACCTCTTAATTTTTTCTAATAATAATAGGTACCTAATATTAATTAGCCGGAAAAAAATCCTTGCTTTTTAAATTTTTACTTTCAATTCAGAATCTGCGTAATTTTACTAATTAATTGATGTTTTTGACTATAAAACGAAGTAGGTTTATTAGCTGTTTATGGTAGGTATATGCAAATCACACTTTCACTATATTTTATCATAATACAACTTTAGAAACTAGTTTGTATCTATCTAGATAGTTATCTGTCTAGAGCTAAAAGAAGACAGGTAAGCTATTTATGTAAGGGGTAGGTTCCTAAATCGTAAAATCTGAGAATCATCGAATCCCGTTTGAGTTTCCAGTTACCTGAAAAGGCTATTGTGTTGAAAACCTTAAAACACCTACGTAACTTAAAATCGTAACAAGCAGACTTGAGATT
This sequence comes from Melanargia galathea, assembly GCA_920104075.1. Taxonomy (NCBI): domain Eukaryota; kingdom Metazoa; phylum Arthropoda; class Insecta; order Lepidoptera; family Nymphalidae; genus Melanargia; species Melanargia galathea. The sequence continues at coordinate 1,441,826 of OV049865.1, forward strand.
AGGGTCACCATAAACTCCAAAAATTTGGGACTTAACTAGACCTTTCTACTAGACTAGACTTTCATACCCAGAATTAGGAAAGAATCCCCAGAATTTTGACGTTATGGTTGGGACATTACAAACGTGCGAACTATTTCATAAATCATTTTTAAGGTGGGTCCAAATTTGAGGAAGAGTGCAACCGCCAAATCCAACTCGACAGCAGAATTTGGGAAGGTCCGAGATTATTCCTCATCCGAAATCGTTGTGTTCGAACACTGCGTGTTGCCTGATGGATCTTTATTTTTTTGGACTAACATCCCAAGTGACATTCTACACGCATCGAGTTTAAAACTTTTTGTTTTAAATAAAAATGCTTTATTTCAAAACTAATAAATAATTAATCGATATCAAGAACAGGGACTTGAAGCCTTCTTTTATGTGAGTAAGACACCTGTATTAGAAGACTCCGCTCTTCATAACAACATCGATGAAATAAACATAGAATCATACGGACATATTATAATTTCTAAGTTAGTTTTTTTTAATAATAATATGTAAGTGCATGCGTGCTTTTGTGTTGGTGTGGGCGTGGATGTGGCTGTGTGTGTGTGTGTGTGTGTGTGTGTGTGTGTGTGTGTGTGTGTGTGTGTGTGTGTGTGTGTGTGTGTGTGTGTGTGTGTGTGTGTGTGTGTGTGTGCGCGCGTGTATGTGTGCATATTGTGTATGGGAAACAGAGGATGTGCGTTAAAAAGCTGTATTAAATTATTTTAGTAATTAACTTAAAAATATATTTTTATAAGATGCATTTTAATAAGGATTCAACTTCCTCATAATTTAGTGGTAATAGATAGAAATTTTCCTTTTTTAAAGACGACGGAAGACTATTAAAATCACACTCGAGGCTATGAAACATGGTAACACTACACGGCGTAGAGCATCCAATTATCACATTTCCCACGGCCCCATTGTCCGCAGTTCACTGACTCGGAGACTATACATCTATCAATGGCTTCAATGGGGGCTTTGTATAATATAAGCTAAGGCCGAGTAAGTAGGTAGGCAGAGCCTACGACATCTATGACAGCTTGAAATTGTATGGTTATTCCGAGCTTGCACATCTCGAAAACTTTACTATTTGAATATCGCAAAACTGTAATATCAAAGCAAAATAAACCCAAAGACTCTTATTTTTAAAGTCGTAATTCAGTACTTTGAATATTTATTTTACAAAATTTTCACTTGGGGCGAATGGCTGAATGTATTGGCGAACTCAAAGCTTAAAATACACTCTGAAGTCATTGTATTTCAATATTCGAATTTTAGTTTTCGAAGTTTTCGAGGTGTGCAAGCTAGAATAACCATACTGGTGTAGTAACGCGGAGTGTCCACTAGCACTTGCTTAAGTTGCTTAATTTCCGCAATTTCTTTCAGAAGTTATTGCTGCTAATTCTGTTGTAGCAATTTCTACACTTAACTTAGTTAATGTGATAATGATAAAAATGTTTCAACAATGCAAGTTAACGTTTGTAATAACGTTAATTTATGCGAAACTAATTAATATTCCTTAAACAAATTAAACACACTTGAATTATTTATTATTGAGTAAAGTACCTACCTACTTATGTCGTCACTATTATTTTTGTTCTGCAAAGTATTTTGCATAGGTATTTTGATATATCTTTATTTACGTCCGCTAATAAAGATGTTTGAATTACTTATCCAAATTAGGTATATGACTTAGTTTTAAACCTAGAAGAATAAAAAATAGATTCATCACCTAGGTAGGTAGGTATGTTTTTATGGAGAGGCGTGCGATAGCGTAACGTTAAAAAAATAACACAATGAGTTACGACATCATGCAATGAGATCTCGAACTTTGATAACTCTTAAAAGAATCAATAAACACGACGTGCTGACTGCTGTCGTATCGCACGTGACTCTATTGCGTTTACGAAAAAAATAACTTAACGTAACAAATAATATCTGATTCTGATGATATTTTAAACATTAACGGAGAAGCATGATAAGCCGCGTCAGTCCCGGTTATATACTTATTACACCTGATAATATAATCTTTAAAACCCAATACTTAAAGTTGAGGCATTACACACATGCGAACGGAGTCATAAACCATTGATATCGGACCTCTCGCTCGCACTTATACGCCTTATGGAACTGGAACCTGAGTATTGTGAGTAACATTAAAAAAGGAAATTTGTCGATAATCGACAACAACTTGTAACTGAGTCATAATGATTTATGACTCAGTTCGCACGTTTGTAATAGCTCAACTATAGTCGAAATCCCGTAGGTACTTAGGTAGGGAGGTACTTACTTTTATTTGACTCGAGTATCTGTAAACCCATCGCATTATTATCCGGAGAAAAAAATGTTTCCTACCTTGTAGGTACCTATGACTGGTGAGTACCTTCAAGGGAAGAGTAAATAGGCATTTTCTAGGCAAGCGCGTTCCAACTTAGACTTTATCATTGCTTTCCATCAGGCATGATTATCGCCAAGCGTAAGGCTATTATACAATTAAAAAAATTACCATTATGCGATTAATGGGAAGAGGTCACAACCCTCAATCATTAGAAATACGACTTAGACAAATGTTTATATCAACTGGAACTGGAAATGTCCTAATGTTACTTGATTGCGACGTAGGCATGCACTAATACGAGCTTCGGGAAGTAAATAAAAACCGCGTGGAACCTGATCTGGGGCTATCGAGTTGCCAACTTGCAACAAGCGGCTCAGATAGGTACACAGTTATACACACTGCCTGCCTTATGTAGGTGCCCACTATCGTGGGATAAAACGTGTTGCTTCGATATAAATGACAGTCTTCCTTGTATTGTTCCGATGTTCATGTGTTGCTGGTATGGGAAAAATAGATATGTTTACGACCGTTACAAATAAAGTTATAAATGCTATAGTTTTTAAATACCACTTTTCAAATACCACCAAGACCAGACTCGTGCGAGCCTTGGTGTTCTCAATATTTCTATATGGTTCCGAATCATGGTCATGTAGCCTATCGGAAGAAAATTGATTGACAATGTCTATAACTAATTAACCTATACGGTTCCGCATATGGTCAATCCGTACAACTGACTAGAAGAAAATCGAGGCGTTCGAAATGTGGTGTTGGAGGAGAATGCTGCCTGCGAATACCGTGGACAGCAAAGTAAACAAACAAGTCTATTCTCGACCAACTAAACATTACTACCAGATTATCCACTACGTGCTGCCGATGAGTACCGTGAGCCAGGATACAACCAGGATCTGGATAAACTGGTTTTAATAGGAAAGATCGAGGGCAACAGATCAAGGGATCGAACACCTACCCCTACCAGATACAGGCTATATTGGGCCTTAATATTTCGACTGCCCTGAGACAAGCTGAGGACAGAGTGACGCGGAGGCAGCTGGTTGATTCATCAGTAAAGGCATTTCAAGACAATCACGACCTTCAGTAATGAAGTGCACGAAGAAGAAGAAGAAGATAGTTCTTAACTGCGTAAAAGAAGGAGGAGGTTCTCTACTGTCAAGTTTACTGGATGCCATTTCAAGTCCACCGCAAGCATGATAGTAAATTTCATCGTGAATGGCCACTACTGAAAAGATAAATTTTCCCTACTCGGACAACTTGACCCCGGCACAAAATAAATATATTTACAAGCTCAACGGGCTTTTGTATAACTTAACTTATGGACATGGAGATTCTTTCCATTTATTCGATACAAATAAGTTTATTAAAAACTTTAAATTGACAAAAGATACTATGTATCTGCCTCTTAGATATAAGAAACAAATAGCTACATTAGTAGCTTACAATATACAAGATACAGCTATTTTTAGCTTGACTGACAGTACATGTTGTACAAATAATAATATTAATATACTTAGTCATAGTACTAATTTAAATATTTTGACATCAAATTCTTTGACTGACATTGGTACATGTTGTACAAATAATATTGATATAATTAGTAGTACTACTAATTCAGGTTTTTTGACATTAGATACAAATAGCTATCATTGTATTGATAGTAGTAATAAAAATTTAAACTGAACAGTAAGACAACAGATAAGCAATGTAAGATCCATCTTGTGCATCAAAATATACAAGGCTTGTCTGGCAAAGAACATGAGGTTGAACTTTTTATTAAAGAATTTAATATTGATATCTTATGCCTCACTGAGCATTGGCTCAATAAATATCAATTAATTTTACACTTACAAAATTATTCATTGTCAAGTGTGTTCTCTAGAAAGACGGCTATACGCGGGGGTTCTTTAATAATTACGCGAAACGATATTAATTACAAAGAACGTAAAGATATTGTTAGTCTTTCTCTTGAACGCATTATTGAGCTGTCTTGTGTTGAGCTGGAGCGATATATTATAGTGTGCGTGTACCGACCTCCCTCAGGTGACTTTGTTCTTTTTGAGGATGTCATGGAGGAAGTTTTAAGGCAAATATGTAGGGCATCAAAAAAAATATTAATTTGTGGAGATTTTAATATTGATATTTTGCTTCCCACTCCTGTTACCGATAGATTACTTAATCTTTTTAAAAGCTTTAATCTAGAGAATATTTTTGTCGAACCTACGCGGATAACTGCAAACTCAGCTACTTGCATTGACAACATTTTCTGTGATTGTAAAATCATTGAAAAATCAATTATCAGCAAACTAAGATCTGATCATTGCGGTCAAATGATATCCATTCCTAACAGCGAACAGAATATAACAAAAGTAATAAATTATAGGCCAGTTACCACTAAAAAAGTAAGGCAATTCAAACATACTATTTCGACCACACTATCGACAATTGACCTTACGCAGGGTGGTCCGGATGAACTTTATAGCAAGTTTTTTGATGTAATAAACACTCAGTTTACTTCCATCTTTAAAATTATAGAAAAAAGATTGTTTAAAAATCTCAAATTTAGTGACTGGGCAACTGTTGGCATTTATAAAAGTAGAAACAAGTTATTTGACTTGTATGCAGAAAAACAATATAACTATACCCCTGCGTTTATTGAATATGTTAGAAATTATTCCAAATTATTTCGAAATGTTTGCATACAAGCAAAATCTCTTTACATAAAACAGAAAATCATTCACTCTGATAACAAAATAAAAGCAACGTGGGATATCATCAGTAATGAAATGGGGAAACATAAAGTGCATAATAATAAACTGGAGTTAAAAATTAATAATCATATTATTGATTCTGATACAGATATTGCAAATACTTTTGAGAAGTTTTTCCAAAATATTCCAGTTACCACGACTAGTTCCCTAAATTCCTCGCCAACAGAAGCCTATAGTATTTTAAAGGGCAATGTTTCTGAGTGCAATGTATTATTTCGATTTAAATACGTAACCCCGTATGATGTTATTAAAACATTTAAGTCTTTACAACACAAAAAAACAGGAGACTTATGGGGAATATCAGTAAAAATAATCCATAATATTATTGACGTTATTGCACCATATCTTGCTGTTATTTTTAACAAATCCATAGACTCGGGATCATTTCCTGACCTAATGAAATGTAGTAAATTAATACCTATATTTAAATCGGGAAGCAAAAGTGACCCAAATAACTACAGGCCGATCTCGATTCTACCAACTCTCAGCAAGATATTTGAGAAAATGATGCTCAACCAACTGCTTTTGCACTTTAATTTAAATAAATTACTTCACTCTGAGCAGTATGGTTTTACTAAGGGTCGTTCTACAACCGATGCGGCCGCAAGGCTGTTACGGCATATTTTCGATGCATGGGAGAAATCACAGAATGCCATTGGTGTTTTCTGTGATTTGTCAAAAGCATTCGATTGCGTTGATCATGAGACTCTCTTACGAAAATTAAGCCACAATGGTATTAAAGAAACTGCACTCAGTCTTATTGCATCTTATCTCAGTGATCGTATACAGAGAGTATGTATCAATGATGTTAAGTCGTCCGGATCAGCCTCAGTAATGGGTGTTCCCCAAGGCTCTATTCTGGGTCCATTCATGTTTCTGGTTTATATTAATGATTTACCACATTTTGTCAAAAATGCTTGCGATATTGTACTATTTGCTGACGATACGTCTTTGATTTTTAAAGTCGATAGGACTAAGGACAATTTTGACGATGTAAATAATACATTATCTCAAGTTTCACACTGGTTTACTACAAACAATCTACTTTTGAATGCAAAAAAACCAAGTGTGTCGAGTTTCTATTGCCCAATACAAGGGTTACTAGCAAAAATTTAAAGATAAGTGGTGAGCCATTGAAAACTGAGGACACAACTGTGTTCTTGGGAATAACCCTAGATGCAAAGCTTCAATGGGGCACCCATATAGCAACACTTGCTGGCAAGCTCAGCTCTGCTGCTTACGCTGTTAGGAAGATTCGACAGATAACAGATATAGAAACTGCAAAAATTGTTTATTTTGCATATTTCCATAGTATTATGTCGTATGGACTCATACTATGGGGTAAAGCGGCTGATATTGAAAAAATTTTCGTTTTACAAAAAAGGGCAATTCGCGCAATTTATAATTTAAAACCGCGGGATTCCCTTCGAGAGAAATTTAAAGAAATAGGTATTCTTACGGTAGCTTCTCAATATATCTATAACAATATAATTTTTGTTAGGCAAAACATTCACAGTTACATTAAAAAGTGCGAATTACACGACAGGCAATTAAGAAATAGAAATAGGCTCGTGATTCCTCAGTTACGCCTCAAGAGGGTCCAAAAGTCATTTGTGGAAATGGGCGTAATGTTCTATAATAAAATTCCACAAGCAATCTTAGACTTGCCTTTACACAAGTTTAAGAACTCTATTAAAAATATGCTCATAAAAAAAGCATATTATACAATTGAAGATTATATAAATGATAAAAAAGCATGGAGCAATTTCTCAATGACAGGTTGCTTGGAAACAATCTAAGAAAATTTAACTCATGTCTTAAAATGAGTATTTGATTATTGGTGTTCAATTCGATGCTTTGATCATGGGTAGCCTAAGTATGTCACGCTCTCTTTAAACATTTCTGTGGTGGTGTCGTGTGGTGCGGGTTGTTACGTTCCCTCGAATATGGTTGAGCGAAGCAATGGCTGGATCATGCGTCATGCTCGTGAACGGGTGCCACCGTCGGAAATGGGGCTACTTTTGTCTGCCCTTCTTCACATGTGTAGAATTGTAAGCACCATTCCGAACCTGTGGTAGATTCATTTGTCGATTCGTAAACGCTTGTGAAAGTTTATCTGAATAAAATTATGATTACTTATATAAATGATAAAAAGGCGTGGATTTGACTCGTTCCAGCAATGCGCGAGACGGCAATTCAATCATGTACTTAACATAAAATTGTTATATTGATATTGTAAATTTGGAAAAGAGCAACCGCCGAGTTTCTTGCTGGTTCTTCTCGGTTGGAATGGCATTCCGAACCAGTGGTAGATTCATCTGACTATTCAAAAGCACTTGTAAAAGTTTATTTGAATAAAAAACTTTTCTATTCTATTTCTATTCTATTCTATTCTAAAAATTATTGCCATCTTGTGGCGAGTAAAAGGAAAGGCTGATGGGCTTAGTTTTTGTAATAGGTATCTAGAAGACTCATGCTGGGGCTTTAGCGGGCTAGGGCGAATATTTGCGTTACGCGACAAGTGTGGTAGTTAGTCGGGTAGTTAATCGCATCGCGGTGTATTCGGGCGCAGACGATTGCTCATCGCGGCACTGGCGGTAATTGGCGCACATCAAAGAGTTTTTAGGGTTTTGTAGTTGACTGCGTAGATAGGAACATCGCGTGTAGCCGATAGACAATGTTTTGGGCGCGACAACGCGACACGAATTATTGTGAAGCCCCAGCATAAGGGCTTGTTATTTCATCCCATATCCTAGAAATTGTTCTTGAGCCAAAATGACACCAGCTCTTAAGCCACGCCTGTTTAGACAGATTGTCTAGACGAACGTCTCAATTATCGGTTTACGTATACTATAGTAGGTAGATAGGTACTTGTTTCATTCATGTTATCTATTAGGCCATTGAGAACCATTTGTCATGACCTCCTTTCGGCTCAAACGTCAAGACGACCAACATAATAGATAACTATATGGTAAAAAACTTACCACGCTGTGTTTTCGCAACAGTAATTGTTGTTGGTGCCTATCACCACAACTTGCTTCATTATTATTGCATGCAATGTACCTAGTTATGTGTTTGCTAATTCGCCAACTTTGGTCGCATTTTTAGGGCCGGTTGTGTATGCATTACTTAGTTTATCAGTAGGGCAGTGGGTATACAGTTTGGCAATCTGTAAGTATTGCAAAGATTTATGGATCTATAGATAGGTGCCAATATGCCGTGAAATTTTTTGTTGACGGACCCCTCGATGTCCTCAACCTAAACTTAAATCTTACTTCAAAGACTTTTATGTATTTTGGGTATTCAATTAAATAAAGACATACTACTTAATTGTATCTTAAAAAATCTACAACTGTGTTGAATGCAATTGCCCCTTGGTCTCATTTTCAGGGCCGGTTATGTTCCGTTACGGGTCTGAGGTAACAATAAGTAATAGAATAGCTGTCGGTTATTGAATCAATTTCCACTGTTGCGCTCAGGCGGGCGTGCACGCTTTTTGTTGGCGCAAGAGTTGACTGATAGATTTATTTGTTTTGGTAAACTTGTTTGTTTCTTCATTTTTTTACGGTCAATAGACGTAAAAACGCACCTGCACTGCAATAAAAATTGATCAAAATGAAAGTTGTGTCAGAATTTGTTTAGGATATTAGGACAAAGACTTTCTCATAGAACCAAAGCTCTGCAGCTCGAAATTTAATTAAATAAGTATCAATTTACTTACATTTTTAATAGAATATTTAAAGATTGTTGTTCAGGATTCCAACTTACAATACCTTGATAGGTACGTACCAAAGTCACAATTGCATCTTGAACTAAGTTTTAAGATTACAGTATATTATATTATAATAATTAAAATTGTGCAATTCTCTTTTATAGATGGCAGAAATTATTTTACAAAGGCGAAAAGCGGCGTCAGTGTTGGCCGATCCCAACCCACTGCTAATATTGTTAGTTATATGTTTCATACAATTATGCGGTGGGCAGGTCATAAACAGAGCGCCCCACTTCTTACCACTGACTGGGGACATGTCACAATTTAGTTTATCCGAGGATACGCCTGTTGGAACTCCAGTGTACCACTTAAAAGGTAAATAATATTATAGTGTTTAATCAAAAAAAAAAAAAAAAAAAAATTGGACAGTCATGGTTGGTGATAGAAAAAGGAAAGACCTCGCACACCGCTTGGTTGTGGTCCGTCAATTATCCAGGTGGCGAGGATGATATTCTGACTTTATTCCGACTATTGGTAACTCCAAACGGCACATAAATATTATGTCCCTGGCATATTCTCTTTTTAACTCTATCTTATGTTTGACCAAAGTCACAGTACGCTCTATAGATCTCAGCTTTAGATATATAGAGAGTATGGGAGAGGATCACGCTAGAAGAAAAACATCTATAGGAATACTAGCAGACCCGATATGCAGATATGATTTACTGCCACAGACCTCGCTAGCAGAATATTTAATTTAGTTGGATAATAAAAAAATCTGAATATCGCCAGCAAGGCAGCAAATAAAATTAGGTTATTACTAAAATTAGGTGTTCTTTTTTTACAGGCATAGATCCAGAGAATGGTCAACTAACATACTCAATATCTGGTCAATATTTCAGCGTCGATTCTTCGACCGGAGTCGTAACTCTAGCAAAATCATTGGATAGAGAAGAACAGTCATCCTTGGAAGTCATCATTAGTATAACAGGTAAGAAGACTAAATCATGAAAAAGGATGAATCATATTTATATGATGAATTGTCTCTTAACTCTTTTGAGAGCCTAAGGCCAAAAGGATGGTCATTATAGATTAAAGCATCCTCTCTCAATTTAAAATCAAAGTGAAGATATAAAGAGATATTGAAAAATATCTTTTAAAGTCTTGGCCATGACTTCAAATCCGTATTACTAAGCTCCCTAGTTTTCTAGAAACAGTGCAATCGATTTTTTACATAATAATGTTGTCAATTTGTCGCATGTCTATTAAAAGTGTGTTATAAGCTAAGTTATACAAGTGGATTACAATAATTTATACTTTTCAGATGAAGGTATAGCAGAGGCAGAACCTAACACAGTATCCCTTAGGCGAGTAATTCCTGTAAGGGACATGAATGACAACCCCCCTGTATTCCATAACAGGCCCTACATTGTCAATATCAGCGAAGCTTTACCGGTTGGCAGCGAGATTGAGGTATACAAAAAATATATAATAATCCTATAAAGGTGCTAATTTAGTTATATACAAAACTAAATACATTAGCACTATTGTCAAGAGTTTATATTAAGGTTGAATCTTTTATTTAAATCGTTGTATAGCTGGGTAGTAGATTGATCTTTTACCATATATAAAAATTTACTACGGTATAGGAAATGTAGGTCACTTTGCTAGTAGGTAATAAAAGTCTAAAATTAAATACTACTTCAAAAGGTTCTTTCCATAGATCGTAGAGTACGTTAACCACGACTCTTCAGTATTACAGAGCAGTTTCACATGAGATTCAGAGTATAGGTACCCATTCACTAATTATTTCATGAATTTGTATGTTAAAACCAACAAATTCTATATAAGTAAATTTCTATCTTAAATAAATAGATAGCAACATCATTTGTTCATCAGACGCAAAGGCAGTCAACTATAAAGTCGCCAGCAATAAAGTATGACTAATCAACAAAATACGTAGCATAAAAAACAACAAAAGCAATTTTAATAACAAGGTTTTTTGCAGGTTTCGCCACGTATCGTAGTGACGGACCGTGACGAAGGCGACAATGCGAAGATCCAAGTCAAATGCTCCACTAAAGAGCGGGGGAGCGATTTCGAGGCTTGCTCCACTTTTAAAATTGTTACGGAAATGGTAAGTTGTAAAATATTGTCAGTAGGACTAAAACCAAGTTATTATACCTTCATATACTTAATAATAAGTACATATATTTAAATAAAATAATTACAAAATAAAATATTTAATCATCCACTGCTAGGAGTGTTTCTTCAGTTCTTCAAGCTACGAACCTCGCACATTGCAACTTGAATTTCGCGAATCGATGACCTAAACAATTACAAAAATATACACCATTCAAGTGATCAGATCATTCATGAGCATGATGTTCAAGACACTGGCGCTATCACTTCTCTGTATTTCTAGCTTTCCCTAGCTTGGTACATTCGATGCTTAGATCAATTTCTGTGATACGACGATACCAAAATGGTCCGTGTCTGAATTCTGAAATATCTAGCTTCCTTATCATATTAAATAAATATTATTATATAAAGTATATTATGATCTATCTAGATGTCTATTCCAACTGCAAAATAACATTATAACTTTCTAATTTCAAGGAAACACCAAATCAATACCAAGTGCGAAT